>OY757311.1:105204118-106687627 GCA_963583905.1 Stenurella melanura
CCACGCATGTTTTTCAGTATATTAAACTAAATTTCAAAAAGAAGGTTAACTAATTCGTGAATTTGTGTGGCTGGCAACATACATCAATACATTGGGTTGATTCTACGGTTGGTTCCTTGTGAAACATTCTTCAATAATTTAAATATACAGGAAAATTATGCTTTTTAATGTTTCAAAAAGTTTTATTAAAACTCTACACGTCTACAGGCTTATTAGGCCTTTATCAAGAGTACAAGATAATACTATTATTATCTTGTACTCTTGATAAAGGCCTAATAAGCCGAAACACGTGTAGAGTTTTAATAAAACTTTTTGAAACATTAAAAAGCATAATTTTCCTGTATATTTAAATTACTTACATCAAGCTATAATTTTCACTGATTTAACAATATATTTAGGTTAGGTTTGCCTGGGTTAGAAAAAAGTGCCCTAACGTCTCATTACGTCCTAAAATAGAGATCTGATGAGCAATATTATTCATATGCAACAAATGTCCAATAATGCTGAACGTTTATATCTTATTTACGTCATAAAATAGAGATCTAATGAGTAGTATTATTCATATGCAAAAAATCTCCAATAAAGCTGACCGTTATACCTTCTTTACGTCCTAAAATAGGAATCTAATGAGCAATATTATTCATATGCAACAAATCTCCAATGATGCTGAACGTTATACCTTTACTAAACATCTAACAAGATCTCGAAGGTCAAGAAAAATCCAACAAAAATAAAGAAAACGCCATTTTAAAGATTAGGATAACCATGATTTCAATCTAAAGTTCCATCTAACAAAGTCAATATTCTAATAATTCTGGAGCTGATTCTTATAGAATTACTTAATACCTATAAATTGGTAGGAAGAGTAAACTGACCTTTTTATTTAAGAAATTCTTAGGGCGGCTGTGTCTCTCTTTGCCTATTATCAAATAAAATAAAATAAAATAATAAATAAAACACCAATGAGCTAAAAACAATGCTCGAAACAATGTATCTAACAATGTAATTAAATCCAACTTAAGGTACCTCAAATTGAAACGTTCATAAAGTCAGATGTATAGTAGTAAACGTTGCTAACAAAATCATATACTTTATACTGATTTTGTATATATAAGGGTTGCTAAAGGAGTGATCCGCCACTTCCACGTAAATGAGACTTTGAGGAAATGTTTAGGGTATTATTTGCTACTAGAATAACGAAAAAATTTTTACGCCTAAGAAAGTTTGACTTTTTAATGAATATTTTAAGGTCAAGGGTCGAAGCGGAAGGAAGTGTTTGTAGTAAACGTGGGTGACAAAATTATATATTTTAGCCAAATTACTTTTAATGCTGATTTTTTATATATAAGGGTTGCTAAAGGGGTGATCCGCCACTTCCACGTAAATGAGGCTTCGAGGGAATGTTTGGGGTACTATTTGTTACTAGAAAGACGAAAAAACTTTTACGCCTAAGCCACATTAACTTATTAAGGATTTTAAGAAATTTAAGGGTTGAAGCGAGGGGTGCATCCCAGCCTTATACGCAAATGAAATTTCGAGAATATGTTTATAGCAAGTTTTTACATAATTGTAGCTGAGTACATTTTACTTTTAAGCTAGTTTGCATTTATGGTGATTTTTTTTAAGTCAGGGGTTGGTTAAGGGTGCACTATACGTTCGGCGTGAGGGATGCTTTGAGGGAACATTGTGAGTATTGGTATCAACCAATATAACAGAACAAAAATTACTCTTAAGTCGATTTGCAATTGATATTAATTTTTCCTTTTCATTTGAAATTCGTTTAAGTGAACGTTCGAAACTTCAGCTAGGTACATTGTTTCTGGTCATTTTTACAATTATTTATAGTCATACTACCACATATTAATACCATAAAACATTAATTAGTTGATATCGCATTTTAAATAAACAAAAAGATAATGGTTATAGACACACATTCACGGCTAAATCTCTGAAGTTTCAATTATAAGCTTTGAAATAGGTAAACGCGAAAATTATAAATAAATAGCCATAGATTTATTTTAAAGTTTGATGAAGGCCAACTCTAAGTAATATAATTAAAAATATGCTTAGTGATAGTTACACATATTAGACAAAATTTCCACCTTTCCGTTATCAAATTGCAAGATAAGGATTGCATATTTAAATAAGTAAACTAAAACTCGTTCTATACCTACATTATACCTAGTCAATAGATGATGTAAAGTAATTGCAAACGATTTAAAAAAACACAAACATACCACATATATCAGTATGTATGTTAAAAATTTAAAGTACCTATAAAATACGGTGTACAGGTTTTTCTAGCGGTTGCCCCCCGCTATACCTAAATATCTAGATACAATTAAATTATGTATTTGCCAATATACCTAATAAGTAACCAAATATTTTTAAATCAACTTTAGCAGAAAATATGTGTCTAATTCTCAATCTAACCTAGTTAATCTCTTCTAACAAACCGCGTTCCATAAATGGCAGATTCTTCTGATTATGCACATGTCTATACCTCAATTTTATATATAGTTAAATGATGATTCAGTTGAAGTCCGTATAATATATTTTATAAAATGTATCTCAAGGATATTTTATAGAGTATATATTTAAAACTAGGGAACTAAATTCAATATAAACAGGTAAGCATCCTCTTAAATTAAGAAAAAGCCTCGTAGGCACGTAGAAACCTAATAACATTTAATTCTAAATGTGGGTATTTTTTAACAAGTTTTTTAGAAATAAACGAATGAATTTAGACTTAATATCATGACCCAGCAATCATACCTGTTTACTAATTCTGAGAAATCATTAAGTTATTGTTATATTTTAACAGAATATGTGGCATATTTCAAAACAATATCTAGGAAAAAACGAACTCGTCAGCAACATTGCGCACAAACAACAAATTACACAAAACACCTACTTTTCAGCGGTTTGGGGTTGCTCTGCTTTCGCCTCGACATTGTTGATATTCCTCCAAAAAGCTCTGGGGGTGTTGTAAAGCTCGAACAGTCACATGGTAAGGTACATAATGAAAAAAGCACAAAAAAACACAAAAGCACTCAGAACACAAAACAAAGCAACAAAACAAACAAAATTCGGTCTAATAAAACAAAACAAACGCGTAAAATCGCAACAAACAGGTTATGTTTTGATTATTTTGACAGTTCACGTGTATTTTGGTAAGAGAGCGCGTCAAGCTCACCCCTCAAAGGTAGAAAGCGACTGACGGATCAAGTGAGTCACTCCGATCACAGAGTAGTAATAATACAGAGTTTGCACTCAATGCTAATCCCTATGTTCACAGTTTCATTTTTTGTTGTGTGACGTATACCCCCCCAGATTATGCGCAGAAGATGTTCCCTGCGATAGACAGGGTTGGCTTCAGCTGAAGAGTTACTTCAGACAGGGGTGGAATTAATTATTTATTCACATGATATATGAACCGAACTCTACTCAATTATGTACAATTTAAAAGAGACAATTATATTTTATTTAACAATATTTCATGGAAGATCCACAAGTCAATACATGAATTTGAAAAACTTTCATCCAACTGAAAATATTCAGTCGTACTTTAATCTTATTAATTAGAAGAATATTTCTTTACGTGAATAAATGATCGTACAAAAATATAACCAAATATTAAAAGTTACATATCTGGATTATCATAAAAAAAAATAGGTTAACACAAAAATAATTGTTGAAAGTTTATACCGCCATGAGCAAAAAAAAAATAGTACAAATCTTACGTATTTTTTCTAAAATCTAGTTGTGTACATCTAACTTTAATTTTTGTGACATTGTTAGTTAGTCGTCAAAATTCATTGCAAGCATTCAAATAGAGACAGATTTACATAAAAAAAAATAATTGTCCAATTTTTATTTTCTCACGACAGTACATAAGTGCTTTTAAATTATTCAAAAGATGCATAGAATAAAGTTTTGTGAGTTAAATTTCTGAAAATTTTTCTAGCAATAGTTTTTAATATTTTCATATTAATCCTTTCCAATATTATCTAGGAGTAAACCAACAACTTTTAATTTTTAAAATTAATACTCAGAAGTCAAAAAAAAAAATATTTATATAAATACATAATGAGCATACAATTGTTAACAATATATAACACATTACAAATGAATAAGTATACAGTGTACATTTATTGCGAATGAAATTAAAAGAAACGGAGATTAACAAAAATATACTTATATATATCTCGATAACTAAATATTCAAAATAAATGTTATTACAATAATTTTCATAAATAATGATAAAGTACATATGTATTTTAACAATTCTTGCCAGCGTTACCACAAAAATAGACAAAGTTGCAGAGGAAAGTCTCGGACGCCCCGAAAATAGAAAATTATCATGTGCGTGAGAGGGCAGGTGCCATTTTCTTTAGGGTATCACAAGTTCTTCCAAAAAGTCATTTTAAGTTATCTTCACAAAATTGGATAAATTCTTCAATCAAAGGACTTGTTTGATCAGAGGATAAATTCATCCTTTCCATTTTTCTTTTTTGGCTGACGTTTCGACTGATGAAATAATTTTCTTTTCAGTTTTCTGACTTCTTCACTACATTTAGTTTTCCGTGGGGAATAGGAAGTTAAATTCGTTGCAATCTGGGTCTGAGCAGATGAATCTGAAATTAAATAATTTTTTATATACTTATGTACCCATTGGTAAAAAAAAAATTATACAATTTCGTTCTTTATTTCTAATATTTATCTCGAAGCGCATGGTGTATGTTGGGTATACACGGGAAAAATTGAAGTCATGTGCCCAAAGTAAAGTAATAAAAAATGAAATTGATTGAGGAAGCCGTTACTCTGTGGTAATCCATGACAATAACGAAATTGAGTAAATCACTACTATGTTTTTTACCACTATATTTGCACAAAAACGTGACTGCAGTTTCGACCTGTTTTAGGTCATTTTCAAACAATGATTCAATTCAGAATTGAATCATTGTTTGAAAATGACCTAAAACAGGTCGAAACTGCAGTCACGTTTTTGTGCAAATATAGTGGTAAAAAACATAGTAGTGTTTTACTCAATTTCGTTATAATAAAAAATGTTTTTATTAGGACATATATTGCGTACATGCATACAAAATAAATTTTAATATTAACATTTTAATATTCCTTGCATAGCCCACTTTAATTCATATATATGTATACAAGAACAATTAAAAATGTTGACAATAACCCAACGTTGTAATGGAACCGCATCGAAACCAGTTAAGGCATAGTTGTGATGGAGAAAGATGTGCAAACAAAAGAAACATATGAACAAATGTACGGATCAAATAAGGCACACACCTTTTTCGTTTCAGATAGGAAATTACAAATGACTTGTTAAGATATTCATCATTCATTGCTTTACATATTTAAGGATGAATTTCAAATCAGAATCATAGAATAGCAAACAACTTTTAGTATATATATTTTTAACTCATCTCTAGAAATGAAAATATAACATACCAGAAGGACTGATTATCACTTCGTGTAAATCACTTCAATGTTCTAGGACGAAATTAATGACTTATCAAGAGAATTAGTACATGAACTCGCTCAGTCCATATATTGTTCTAAAGGTAGTATATAGTCACGAAATGGGAGGTAAATAGGTTCTCTGTAATTATTCTTATTTTAAATATATTTTACTAATGCTGCTAGAGCTCAGTGGTGTTATTTACATGCAACATGAGAAGTAATTTAAAGTAAAAAAAAAAAAAATAGTAGCAATATTTATTTACTTATTCGATCATAACCTTACTAAAATATTTCTTTGTTTACAAATTTTTAACAACATGATTGTTTAAATTTGAACTACATCTATGCAGTTAAACAAAATTTTAGCTCTTATTTATATGCCTACTAAACATTAAATAATAAATAATGATAATGAAGTAGGTATATACCTAATGAATTCCGATACGTGTCTTAAACTAATATTAATGGTCTTATTAGTTGATTACAGACTTGCAATTAATTTATGATACAGTCTTACCTGATTCTATGACAGACTTGAAAATTGATGATAAATGTACATATATAGTATTCTTATTCTTTCACTAGTTTTTCAAAGGGATTTGAAAATAATGTCTTCATCGAAATGTAAGCTGCGTACCCTGTAACTACTGCACAAACGAGTATTATAACTTCTCGTCCACAATTCCTTGTCCAGAGGCTAAGCATCTAATATAAAAATATAATAATTACTATAATTACTACATTATATATTTTATTATTAATTTCTTTTTACCTCTCATGATCTTTGGGGAACCTGAATATCATAACATTCATTAATTTAGAAAACAATCACATAACTAAAAACACTATTATAAACATAGGTATAATAAAAACAATCTTACACAGAAGAATATGAAAAATTATGAAATGTCAGAGCCTAAATTTCATCGTTCGACATTCGAATTAAGACTGATTGGTGCGATGCGCAGATCAGTTCAAATTCGATACCCCCCCAGAGTCGAAAAGACAAAAACAGAAACTTAAACCATGATACGTCATCAGTGAAAACTCTGTATTATTACTACTCTGTGCTCCGATTGTTGCTTTGCCGCGCGCAAACGCACTGTTTCTGCTCCATGTTTTCTTGTTCGTTTATCAGACAACAACTCACTTGTTATCAATCTTAAACATTAACATGCATTTGTCCTTTTGGTTCTTTTGTTAAATCATGGCTATCTCGGTAATGTTTGTTGTTGATTTGCACTAACATTAACAAATCAAGCAACGCAGAACGTAGAAGAGGGGAGAAACGTGTCAGTTGGGAGTTTGAATTTAATTGTATTGTTGTAATTCATACGACACACCTCAATGCGCGGAGCTGCATATACGTAGTAATCGTTGATTTTATTATTTGTATGTACATCTTTCAATTCCTAATTTCTGTTATGAAGTTGTAGGTACATTGTTACATAATCTGTGACTGTAGGGCAGTGGACAGGTAAATGATATGAAATATCAACTAATAATAATAATATAACCAACATTTTTTATGTAACTGCTATTGAGAATCCCAAATACTGACACGAATATCAAAAAACAATTTTTTATTTTATTACATCTGCACTTTCGAATGTTACAGAATTAGAATAATGTACAGGATGTTTCAGCTAAAACAATAGGTACCCTGAGCAGTGGCGTTGACTTTCAAAAATTTGCTGCAGGTTTTGGGGACTTATCGGCTTATTTCGGTACAAATTTCTAATGGTTGACGCTTTAATACAAAACTTTCATATTACTTTCATATTTACCGCGTAACTGAAATTTCTGCAGCAACATCGACACGGTAGAGACAGGTCTGTAGTCAGAGGGTGTGCCAGGGGGTGCCCGGCACCTCTTAGGTAGATTTGGGCACCCCCTGAGGAACTTCTAACATTACCTGTTTTTAACTATTTTGCCTATTTTTCTAAATTATAATTTATAAAGGAATTGGCACCCCCTGAAATCCAGTGACCTACAATTTATTTCTGGATATAGGTCTGCATTGAGATGTATGTTGACAATAGAAATCATTAACGTGCATATACAGGGTGAAAAGGCAATAAAATAGTAAACAAATATATATACCGGGTGTAACAGGATCATGGTATGCCCCTTTTTCTCCTTTAGTTTTGAAGACAATTGATTGAAATTTACGATATACTACACACATAACAAGCGGCACTCTTTGGCATATAGTTGATTTTTTTTCACTTCCGGTTTCGCCGGAAGTGACACTAACTTTCGATTTTTAAAAGGAACACCCTATACATTATTGCATTTTTGAATTCTGCATAATTTTCTGAATCCAACGATGCAAATAAGTGACATTTGAAACGTCAATTTTCTTTATAATATAATTGGAATCAGTTGAGGTTCTCTTTAAATGGAGCCTAGACCGCCTCATCCTGAGAGCTTAAGCCCAATAACTGTTGAACTGTGCTATGGCCCTGTCTCGTAGCTCTGATTGAATCAGACTTCTTAGCGAACCGAAGAGAGGCTCAGGTCCGAGAAAAGGACTTTTTGCACCTCCTCCCGCCAAGAAAACTACTTCTTCATTACCCCCTACCCCACTCTGTCCGTTCACTCAAATTAATGTAAATTTTATAAGACTTAATACTTATTTATTGTACTAATGTGTAAATAGGCACATTAGTCACGCAAGAAAAAGCTAATTTTCTTAAGTGACTAATATGCAATTACACACGTGTACAGTACAAAATTTCATCCAAGATTTTCTTTTAATGAAATTTTATTTGAATAATATTTTTTCAATTTTGACAATTCATTTGACAAATTAATATTTGTAAGAATTGTAGTAGGGATTGTCGAGGAATGGTGTTAATTGTTATTTATTGTCTACTCGTTTATGTACATAAGCAATAAATAAAGGTAAAGAATAATCCTTATGTGAAAAACCGCTGCTTAAGGAATTACTACTTCCACATTCAGATTTTCCTTCCAAGTCTCTTTAAAGGTAAACTTCTTGACTATATTTGCACTTTAGTATGCGGAAATAATTGGTCATAGAATTTTAATAATATTTGGGGCAGATGTCAAACAAATTTACAGAAGTAGCAATTTAGCAAGCTTCGTTAAGACATTGAAAATGAACATGGCTAATTTTCAAGCTTGACATGATATTTACAAAATCTGCAAAATGTACAGGGGATAAAAATAACGAAAAGTTTTACAAATTTTCAAACTTTTAGTAAGCTGCGAATAGAAATTAAAAAAGTTGTAAAACTCGGATAATTGTAATAGTCTTCATATTAATATTCCACAAAAAAATGGGTTTCGTAAAAATGCGAGAACATGAATCTAGGTAAGTACCAAAATTGATGAAATACACAAAACGATGCTAGGCGTCGATCGGCGTCGAGACGTAAAAGTACAAGAATAAGAAACCAGGTATCAGATTTGATCAAATTCAGAATTTTTACAAAAACGGCGCTAGACGTCGGTCGGCGCCGGGATGTAAAAATGAGGGATATGAATCTGGGTATCAAAATGTACGAAATACGCAAGTTTTACAAAAACAACGGCCTCGGCCAGCGTCAAGACGTAAAAATTCAAGAACATGAATTTAGATTTTAAAATTTATCAAATACACAAGTTTTAAAGAAATGATGCAAGGCGTGGGTCGGCGTAGAGACCTAAAAATACAATGTGAAACTAAGTATCAAAATAGGTCAGATACAGAAGTTTTACAAAATCGAGGCTAGGCGTCGGTCGGCGTTGAAACGAAAAAATGGAAGAATATGAGTCAAGGTATCAAAATTTATCAAATTCAGAAGTTTTACAAAAACTACGCTAGGCTTCGGTCGACGTCGAGGCGTAAAATTGTAAGAACATAAGTTTAGATATCAAAATTTATCAAAGACGCAAGTTTTATAAAAACAACGCTAGACGTCGGTCGGCGTGGAGACGTAAAAATGAAAGAGTATGAATTTAGCTATCAAAATTCATCTAATACACAAGTTTTATAAAACGACAGGTAAAACTGTAAGAATATGCATCCAGGTATCAAAATTTATCAAATATACTAGTTTTACAAAAACGACACTAGGTCTTAGTCGGCATCGAGACGTAAAAATTCAAGAACATAAGTTGAGACATCAAAATTTATCAAAGACATAAGTTTTATAAAAACAACGCTAGGCGTCGGTCGGCATCGAGGTGTAAAAATACAAGAACATTAATTTAGGTATCAGAATTGGTCAAATACACAAATTTTACAAAATCCAGGCTAGGCGTCGGTCGGCGTCGAGACGAAAAGATGGAAGAATATTCATTTAGGTATCGAAATTTATCAAATTCAGAAGTTTTACAAAAAACGTCGGTATGCGTCGAGACGTGAAAATGAAAGAATATGAATCTAGGAATGAGAAATTATCAAGTACACATGTCTTACATAAACGGCGCTAGGCGTCGGTCAGCGTCGAGACGTAAAAATGCAAGAACATGAATTTAGATATTAAAATTTATCAAATACATAAGTTTTACAGAAACGACGCAAGGCGTAGGTCGGCGTAGAGACGTAAAAATACAGTGTGAATCCAGGTATCAAAACAGGTCAGATACACAAGTTTTACAAAATCGAGGCTAGGCGTCGAGACAAAAAAATTGAAGAATATGAATCTAGATGTCAAAATTCGTCAAATTCAGAAGTTTTACAAAAACGACGCCAGGCGTCGGTCGGCGTGGAGACGTAAAAATGAAAGAGCATGAATTTAGCTATCAAAATTCATCTAATACACAAGTTTTATAAAACGACAGGTAAAACTGTAAGAATATGCATCCAGGTATCAAAATTTATCAAATATACTAGTTTTACAAAAACGACACTACGTCTTAGTCGGCATCGAGACGTAAACATTCAAGAACATAAGTTGAGACATCAAAATTTATCAAAGACATAAGTTTTATAAAAACAACGCTAGGCTTCGATCGGCGTCGAGGCGTAAAAATGCAGGAACATGAATTTAGATATAAAAATTAATCAACTACAAGTTTTACAGAAATGGCTCAAGGCGTCAGCCGGCGTCGAACGTAAAAATACAAGAATATGAATCCAGGTATCAAAACTCATTAAATACACAAGTTTTACAAAATCGACGCTAGGCGTCGGTCGGCATCGAGATGTAAAAATACAAGAACATTAACTTAGATATCAGAATTGGTCAAATATGCCAGTTTTACAAAATCCAGGCTAGGCGTCGGTCGGCGTCGAGACGAAAAGATGGAAGAATATTCATTCAGGTATCAAAATGTATCAAATTCAGAAGTTTTACAAAAAACGTCGGTTGGCGTCGAGACGTAAAAATGCAATAACGTAAATTTAGATATCAAAGTTTATCAAATACACAAGTTATAGAGAAACGACACTGGGCGTCGGTGGGCGACGAGACGTAAAAATGCAGGAATATGAATTTAGGAATGAAAATTTATCAAATACACAAGTTTTACTAAAACGACGCTAGGCGTCGGTTGGCGTCGAGATGTAAAAATGAAAGAATACTGTTAAAAATCCTGAGGCCCTCGCTTCTAGTATCTACAGCAAATCCGAAATTTCTGTACTCTTACCAGCTTGTTTCACTTATTTTCCCCTATTTACCCCTATTTAACCCCCAACCCTTCAACGGAATCATCTCAAAATATAACCCAGTTCGAGATGTGGTTATAATACATACGTGTACCAAATTTCAAGCGAATATCTCAATTACATTTTATCAACTCCTTTAATAATGGAGTAGGGATGGTGGGGGGTTGAAAAATATAAAAAATCTGAGGCCTTGGCTTCGAGTATATACACCGAATTTCAAGTTTCTGTACTCTTACCAGCTTGCTTTCCCATATTTATCTCTATTTAACCCCCAACCCTTCAACGGAATGATCCAAAAATAAAATCCAGTTTCAGATGTTATTATAATATATACATATACCAAGTGAACATCTCAATTTTATTTTATCAACCCATTTAATAATTAAGTGGGGGGGGGGCGGATGGAAAATATTATAGAAAATTTCGAGGCCTTGGCTTCTAGTACATACACCAAATTTTAAGTTTCTGTACTTTTATGAGCTTGGGACTTTTGAATATTCTCTTACTAGTGTGTAATACATCACATTCTATATATAAAATCATCATAGTAATAACCATATTCTATATCTGTGTAGGATAAAAAAACATTTCCTGACATGTTTCGATAGAATGCTTATTTCTCAAGGGATTTGCAAAAAACCTTTTTGCAAGAGGTGTTGGGTAAAATTCTCAAAATCAACACAGTGTTTTTTTAAGAGAACGTTTAATTTTTCTCTTAAATGGGTCCCATAATTGTTACGAAGCTGGGCAGGTGTCAAAAATAGCCTATTTTGCAAACGTATTTGTTGAATGACCCCTTTCATGGCTACCTAATTGTTTGAGTTATTAAGTTATTGTATTTCCTAATTTTTTTAAACTAGCATATAGTCCAGCCGAAATAGCAAAAACTCCATTTTTTTTTCAAAAAAACGTGAAGGCAGGACTTTTTTATATGAAGTTGTAGGTTTCGACGTGCTCTGAACATGGTGATAAATGGCGGCAAAATTTTAGGGATGGGGGGGAACTCCATTAAATATACATGTATATATAGTGTGCCCCAAAAGAAACTCATAGAAACCCAACTTTTCTCCCGTCTTGCCTTCGCAAAAATACGTCAATTAGTAATTGCGCTCTACTTGTATGTAAGGAGAAAAAGTGGTTGACACTTTTCACATATCTGTGACGTTATCGATAATCTTTCTAAATGGAACACCCTATATTTTATTCTAAAAATTGATAGTTATTTTACAAAGGAATTCAGTGACATAATTTTTTTCTAAACATCCAGGGAAAAAAACTTCATTTTCTATCACAATTATTACAATTATATGTGGAATTCAAAAATATAGAAATATACAAGATATTTTGTTCAAAGATCAAAAGTTAGAGTCAGTTTCGGCGAAACCGGAAGTCGCAGAAACTTGACAAGGATTCGTGGATTTTCAAGTAGACTATAGGATGAAATACACACATAAGAAAAGTCTAGGGATATTTTTATAAATATACGTAGTTTTTATTAATAATTTAGCAAAAAGGAAAGAAATTTATATAGTGTTACTGTTTAGTAGATCCCAAAATTAATGTTTTATATAAAAGGAACAAAATATTCCCGAAAAACAGCTAAAGTGAAAGGCGGTGTCTTTTGAGCTACTTATACATAAAATTGTCGAATACCTATGCAAAAGGAAAAATATTAATACAGATTACAACATCCACGTTAGTTTATTAGAGTTCTACACCAATTGTTCATAGACAAAATGATGTTGTTAGTGTCCGCTGGGGTAAACGTTGGGCACGTTCTGCTGTCAGGAGCTCCCGGCATCGAAAAACTCGAATATTGTCCATATGTAGAGTACTTCTACGTTGAAGCATTCCCACATGTGCTCGATCAGATTAAGGTCCGGAGATTGTGAGGGCCATGGCAATACTTGAATTCCCTGATTGGTCAACCACTTCATCACAGTACGTGCGACATGTGGGTAAGCGTTATCCCGCATTAGGTGAAAGTCACCGGCAAATAGACGCACAATGGGTTGAACAATATTATCCAGATATTGCCGAACTGTTACCAATCCATTCAGGAAAATGACCTCGGCTCTGCCGCCTATAATTATTCCGCCTCATATCATTATTGTACCGTTTATGTATGTGTGAACTTCCTGAACGTGTCTTTAACGTTCCACATTCTCGAATCGTCTTCATACTCGTGTCCGACAAGAATCTGGATGAAATCCAAATCTGGATTCACGTGTGAATAGAACTGTAGCCCAAGAGTTTGCATCCCAATGTTGGTGTACTTGACACCAGTCTAATCTGGCAGCACGATAGCGTCTAGAAAGAGGTGGACATCTGAGTAGTCGTCGACTATGGAGACTGGCTTGTAAAGTCGATTGTCACAGTATTTCGGCCGACGATCACGTATGCACTCGCTGCAACTACATAACCAACTGAGGTGCGGTAATTCTAGTGTACTATCTAGCATTTAACACTAAAAATCTATTCTAAGCTTCAGTTGAATAGCGTACACGTCCTAGATGTTGTTCGGCCGGACTTCCAGTTTCCCTAAAATGCCTCCATGATCGCCTTATGACATTTTGGAAAACACCCATCCGCTCAGCTAATGAATAATACATTTTGTGGTCAATGGCAATGTTGTTTATTCAAAGAATTACATAAAAATATTTTTATAACAAAATGAATTATTTGCTTGCAATTAATTTAAACAGCCTCGGTCGTTTACAAATAGCATTACAATCCTCATATTCCTCAAAATGCACATCGCATGCTATCTCATCTTCTTCTCCATCCGCCGCGCCGCGCCCTTTCAGTGAGCGAATCTGAATCGGAATTATTAACTCAATTTCAGGGATCAAATTAAAATTAAAATCATCAATATCGTCGTCATCGTCATAGTCATCTGCTTTCTCTTTCTCTGTGCATACAACTTTATCATCTGGCGTATAATTTTCACACATTTCGTTATATCTATAGTGATCAGCTCCTCAGAAAACGGAGGAGGGCGTATCGACGATCAAAAGTGTAATTAATGAATTTTACATCCCTTGGAAGGCTTGAAGCAACCCCCGAAGTCGCTACCACCTTCTCATCGATGAAAATTGAAGGGATATCACAAGAATAACGATCATGTGCCGAGGAACCTGTAAATCCTGTACAGCAATTTCTGGTGAGTGATGGGTGGCTCGGGAGGGTTTAATGAACCCCCTAGGCCTGGTGTCTGAATTCCACTTACTCCATAACCCAATTCCATGTTATTTCAAGTATAACTCATCGATAAATCACTCCTCAGACCCGTTTATGTATAGAAACATAAAGGGATCTATAAAAGGGGTGGTTTTTGGCCGTTTTAGGGGGCTGCGGCGGTTAAAAACTTCTTCCACCACTAGCATCGTATTCAGCACCTTCAAAAACGAGGGGGAAGATAATCTCGTCTTTGCACGAAATATTTACAAAAAAGTCGTCTTATAATGCCTCGTTATATGTATAGACTATATTATGTCAATCTTTAGGGTAGAATGGCCCCTTTCCAAAAAGCTATGATGAAAATCGGTTCATGGCAGAATGAACCAGTTAATAATTACTTTTATCATCAAAAGTGAGGCTGGTGTGAGAACAGAGCGTTGAAGTGCTAGCGGGATGTGCAAGAATTTGTATAAAATATTACACTACGCACATTACACGACTTTTCGCATGAACGTAACAGTCGGTAATTTAATTTACTTAAGGTTACAGTTTAGAAAGTCAAACCTGTAATTTTTTCCTATAAATTCAAGTTCTGAGCGTTGATTTATTTATGAAAGCTTTTACATCTAGCTTTAATTTCAACAAACGCTAATTTATTACCTACTTCCACATCCACGTAGTGGATTGGAAGTATTTATAGTAATCGTAAAAAAAAATCAATTTTTTTTTTCTTGAAATAGGTTTAGAATGTCATGAAACGTCGAGATTTAATTTGAGCGAAAGAAAATTTTCTGTCTCTCTGTTGGTCTGTCTGTAACTTTTTTCCCCGCACGTTTTTTCCGGAACGGATTAAGATATTGGCTTGAAATGTACACGTATATATTATAACGAGATCTGGAAGAAGATTGTTTTTTTAACATATCCGGTGAAGGGTTGGAGGGTACCCAGGGGTAAATAGGGAGAAATAAGTAAATCAAGCTTGTAAGAGTACAGAAACTTGAAATTTGGTGTATGTATTAGAAGTCAAGGCCTCAAAATTTTTTATAATATTTTCCATCCCACATCACCCCCCACTCCATTATTAAAGGGGTTGATAATATAAAATTGAGATATTCGCTTGAAATTTGGTATACGTATATATTATAATGACATCAGGAACTAGATTATATTTTGGTATTATTCCGTTGAAGGGTTGTGGGTTAAATATGGGTAAATAAGTAAAGCAAGCTGTTAAGAGCACAAAAAGTTGAAATTCGGTGTATGTACTAGAAGCGA
The DNA here is from genome assembly GCA_963583905.1 of Stenurella melanura. Taxonomy (NCBI): domain Eukaryota; kingdom Metazoa; phylum Arthropoda; class Insecta; order Coleoptera; family Cerambycidae; genus Stenurella; species Stenurella melanura. The sequence goes on from OY757311.1 coordinate 105,219,684, forward strand.
AGATCTCAATTTTTTTTCTCATATTTTTCAACCCCCACTCCCTTATTAAAGGAGTTGATAAAATTAAATTGAGATTTTCACTTATTTAACACTGAAAATGTTTAATAAATCGAAGATGTAAAGGTAATACGGGGATCCAGTAGCGATTTGTGTAACGCTTCGAAATTCGGCTGTTATTTTGGACACGAAAGCGTTCGGTGCTGTTACATCGTATACTTTTTGAAAAATCCAAATTTGATTTTGAATTTGATACATTTTGATATCTAGAATCCTATTCTTGCACTTTTACGTGTCAACGCCGACTGACGCCTAGGGTCGTTTTTGTAAAACTTGTGTATTTAATAAATTTTGATACCTAGATTCATATTCTTGCATTTCTACGTCTCGACGCTGACTGATGCCTAGCATCGACTTTGTAATACTTGTGTATTTGATAAATTTTTATATCTAAATTTATATTCTTGCATACTTACGTCTCGACGCCGACCGACACCTAGCGTCGTTTTTGTAAAACTTTATATTTGATAAATTTTGATATCTAAATTTATGTTCTTGCATTTTTACGTCTCGATGCCGACCTACGAATAGCGTCGTTTTTGTAAAACTAGTGTATTTGATAAATAGCCATACCTAGATTCTTATTGTTCCATTTTTTCCTCTCGACGACGACCGACGCCCAGTCTCGATTTTGTAAAACATGTGTATTTGACCAATTTTGATACCTAAATTAATATCCACGCATTTTTGCGTCTCGATGCCAACCGATGCCTAGCGTAGATCTGTATTAGATTGTATGTAAAACTTGTGTATTTGATAAATTTTGATCCTGTATTCATATACTTGTATCTTTACGTCTTAACGCCTTACGTCGGTTCTGAAAAACTTGTATTTGATTAATTCTAAATTCATGTTCTTGCATTTTTACGTCTCGATGCCAACCGACGAGTAGCGTAGATTTTGTAAAACTTGTGTATTTGATAAATTTGTATCCAGGATTCATATACTTGTATCCTTTAGGTGCGGATAAGCTTGGCGAACCGAACATGTAATGTAATATGCAATGCAATGCGCGTTGAAATTTGTCTCCCGCGATCACGCCACGAACATCTTACGAACCGTGGGATTTGACAAACACGCCGCGAGCAAGCAAGGTGAACTGTTTAGTCTATCCGATGGTAACAGATCAAAAACATATCCGACGGTAAAGCTGAAGCTTTGGTTTTAGGCAGTAGTGCCTTATTAATTATCGCAAATATTAAAAAAAAAAGCGGAAGCTTCTACGATCTACTTGGAGTTTTGAAGTTCCAGCACAGTAACGGCCAATATAAAAATTTTATGATAATCAACTTATATAATAAAACTATAATAACGAACTTTTTTTTACATGCTTCCTCTGGTTGCCACATGGAAGCAGCAATTTCCATCCACGCATCTTTCTTTTTGTTTTTATTAAAATAATTCGAGTCCGTTGGGTCCCAAAGAACACTATGTTGCTTGCAAATTTCTATTAACAGCAAAGCCGCCTCCTCCGACTACTCCATATTCGTTAAAACATTAAAACATCACGAATGCCGTCCCACTACGCACTGCGAATCCCTTTGTGTTCGTCGCAAAAACCGACAAGCGGTGGATCGCAGCGCGCTCCGAAATAGCCATTCGTATCGTGTTCGCAAGACCGTCCCAATTTGACGAATCTGTTGCATTGCATTTTACATTACATGTTCGGTTCGCCAAGCTTATACGCACCTTTACGTCTCAACACCTTGAGTCGGTTTTGAAAAACTTGTATTTGATTAATTTTGGTATCTAAATTCATGTTCTTGCATTTTTACTTCTCGATGCCAACCGACGCCTAGCGTAGATTTTGTAAAACTTGTGTATTTGATAAATTTTGATCCTGGATTCATATACTTGTACCTTTACGTCACAACGCCTTGCGTCGGTTCTGAAAAACTTGTATTTGATAAATTTTGATATCTAAATTCATGTTCTTTCATTTTTACGTCTCGACGCCGACCGACGCACAGTGGGGCCAAATCGAACTTTTTCAGACAGATTAACTTTCTGAAGGCACTTTATGGCCAAACGAGCTCTTTTTATTTTTGTATACTCAGAACTAAATTCCTAATCGATCCCTCGAGGCGGAATTTTAATAATCATTAATTCCGACAGATGGCAGCTGTCTACCTGCTGTCAAAATACAAAATCTATGTATCTCTCGAACAGTGATATCTGAGTTAGGAACAAAAACCCTATTTAGAAGCTCTTGCGAGTTCTGATCAAGAATTCAATGTTAGCATAAAATATTAAGACTTGACAGCTGCCAAACCTGCTGTCAATATGCTGACAAAATCACGGAGTTTCTCCACAAAAAAGCTGATTTAACGGAAAAGTCCTCTATTTAAGAATTTGGAACCTTGACACTTGGCAACTGTCAAGTATACTGTCAAAGTAAAAGATCTTTGAATTTCTCCTCAGAAGTGGCCGTTTTATAAGAATTAAGTTTTTTCGCAATTAACGTTTAATTATAAAATTTTAAAACATACAAGGAAGATGGCGGTCAACTAATATCAATATTGCTCAAAATTCCAAGTCAACATGTTAAACATTACCTGAGAAAATCTATTTTTGAGAAAGAAATTAAACATTTTTTATTATGAAAATTATAATAAATATTAAAATTCCGCCTGGAGGGATCTGAGTATTTAAAAAAAAATAATCAGCTCAGAAATTTCACTTGTATGAAAAAGTTCGGTCTGGCCCCACTGTGCGACGAATTGCGTAGTTTTTATAAAACTTATGTCTTTGATAAATGTTGATAACTAAACTTATGTTCTTTGGTCTTTACGTCTCGACTCCGAGCGACGCGTGGTGTTGTTTTTGTAAAACTTCTGGATTTAATAAATTTTGATAAATAGCTTCTTACTGTTTTTCGTCTCGACGCTGACCGACGAGTAGCCGCGATTTTGTAACACTTGTGTATTTGATCAATTTTGATACCTCAGTTTATGTTCTTGCATTTTTGCGTCTCGACGCCGACCGACGCCTAGCGTCGATTTTGTAAAACTTGTGTATTTGATACATTGTGATACTTAGATTCATATTTCTGCATTGTTACGTATCGATGCCGGCCGACGTCCATTTTGTAAAACTTGTGTATTTGATAAATTTTGATATCTAGATTTTTATTCTTGCATTTTTATGTCTCGACGTCAGCCAACGCGTAGCATCGTTTTTGTAAAAGTTGTGTATTTGATAAATTTTGATACCTAGATTCATGTTCTCGCATTTTTATGAAACCCATTTTTTGGTGGAATATTAATGTAAAGCCTATTACAATTACTCCGAGTTGTGTAACTTTTTAAATTTTTTATCCGCAGCTTAATAAAAGTTTGAAAATTTCTAAAACTTTTCTTTGTTTCTATCCCCTGTACATTTTGCAGATTTTGTAAATAACATGTCAGGCTTGAAAGTTAGCCAATTTCATTTTCAATGTCTTAACGAAATTGCAACTTCTGTGAATTTTTTTATGACACACCTGTCCCAAATATTAAAATTCTATGACCAATTATTTCCGCATACTAAAGTGCAAATAAAGTCAAGAAATTTACATTTAAAGCGACTTGGAAGGAAAATCTGGATGTGGAAGTAGCGATTCCTTAGGCAGCGGTTTTTTTTCAGTAGTACAAGCTAATCTATACTAGACTCTACACTTAATATGTAAGATAACCTAATTAATATTAGAACTACATAAACACAAATCAAAGAGTTTGAATTTTGCGACCGTTAACTTATTTGCCATAAAATGCAAACAATCTGTTTCTTTTGTTGGGGTTACTAATATCGCCTTCTGTTTCTGTGATTACTACAGTCTGCCTTCCGTAGTATCTTGTTGCCTAGCGGCGCACTTTTGCTCAGATTGTCGTCCTTGAGAAACACTTTTTAGACCATAATAACCATTGATAGACTATGTGAGTAATCGAAACACTGTACAGACTTGACGGAATTGAAGTCAACCCGGGAAACACAGTTATCCAATTCACCCCACAGAATCGCACGCTGGTCGTCAATTTTAGATGTATTGGATTTGAAAAGAGTCGAATTCAAAATATATTTTCATTTATTGAGTATAAAAAATAGAAATATTGAACTTATTTGGCATAAAATGCAAACAATCTGTTTCTTTTGTTGGGGTTACTAGTATCGCCTTCTGTTTCTGAAAGGCATCACTTGAAATTTTTTATATTTGTTCTAAGAGGAGGTTTCTCTAACTTGTTTACACATCTTTAAGTAATTTTTATCTAATAACCATACTAGTTGACTCTTCTCATTTATAGGCTACTTCTATATTATCTTGATTCCGATTTTAATTAGTAGTTCATTGCTGTTTCATACGTTATAAGTGATTTTGTATGACTTTCCCCGGTTTCTTGCAACACTTGTATACTTATTGTTCCCCAAAAGTATAAACCGAAAAATTATTGAATTTGATCAGCACATTTCTAGAATCGGTAATATCGCTCGTAGAGAAAAAAAAATTCATATCACTGTGTTGATGATCAAATTCTGAACAACTTTCCAAATGTCCATCTGTCCCTCTGTGTGTCTGTGTGTCCGTTTGTCCGTCCGTCCGTCCGTCCGTCCGCCACGTTTCTTGTAGGCACGATAACTTAAGAACGAAAACTACGATTACATTAGAGGACAAACAAGATTTAAAACTATTTAAGGGAAACTAAACGCGGAAAATTGTAGTAATCGCAAAAAAATTTTCAAAAATTTTTATTCGTGAAATAGGTTTAGAATGTCATGAAACGTCGAGATTTTAAATTTGAGCGAAAAAAAATTTTCTGTCTGTCGGTCTGTCGGTCTGTCTGTCTGTAACTTTTTTTGTCCGCACGCTTTCTCCGGAACGGTTTAAGATATTGACCTGAAATTTTGTACACGTATATATTATAACGAGATCTGGAACTGGATTGTTTTTTGAGGAAATCCGGTGAAGGGTTGGGGGTTAAATACGGGTAAATAGGGGGAAATAAGTAAAGCAAGCTTGTAAGAGTACAGAAACTTGAAATTCGGTGTATGTACTAGAAGTCAAGGCCTCAGATTTTTTTATAATATTTTTCAACCCCCCACCACCCCTACCCCATTAAAGGGGTTGATAAAATAAAGTTGAGATATTCATTTGAAATTTCGTACACGTATGTATTATAACGATGTCTAGAATTAGATTATATTTTGGGATGACTCCGTTGAAGGGTTGGGGGTTAATTTGGGGTAAATAGAGGAATATAAGTAAAACAAGTTGGTAAGAGCACAGAAACTTGAAATTCGGTGTATGTACTAGAAGCCAAAGCGTCAGATTTTTTAATAATATTTTTCAACCCCCACCACCCCTACTCCAATTTGAAAAGGGTTGATAAATTAAAATTGAGATATTCATTTGAAATTTTCTACACGTATGTATTATAACGACATCTAGAACTAGATTATATTTTGAGATAATTCCGTTGAAGGGTTGGGGGTTAAATAGGGGAAAATAAATAAAGCAAGCTGGTAAGACTACAGAAACTTGAAATTCGGTGTATGTACTAGAAGCCAAGGTCTCAGATTATTTATAATATTTTTCAACCCCCACCACCCCTACTTCATTATTAAAAGGGTTGATAAAATAAAATCGAGATATTCATTTGAAATTTGGTACACGTATGAATTATAACGACATCTGGAACTAGATTATACTTTGAGATGATTCCGTTGAAGGGTTGGGGGTTATTTAGGGGTCAATAGGGGGAAATAAGTAAAGCAAGCTGGTATGAGTACAGAAACTTGAAATTCGGTGTATGTACAAGAAGTTAAGGCCTCAGATTTTTTTATAATATTTTTCAACCCCCCCACCACCCCTAACCCCATTAATGGGGTTGACAAAATAAAGTTGAGATATTCATTTGAAATTTCGTACACGTATGTATTATAACGACGTCTGGAATTAGTTTATATTTTGAGATGATTCCGTTGAAGGGTTGGGGGTTAATTTGGGGTAAATAGAGGAATATAAGTAAAACGTTGGTAAGACTACAGAAACTTGAAATTCGGTACTAGAAGCCACAGCGTCAGATTTTATTATAATATTTTTCAACCCAACCACCCCTACTCCAATATGAAAAGGGTTGATAAAATAAAATTGAGATATTCATTTGAAATTTGGTACACGTATGTATTATAACGACGTCTGAAACTAGATCATAATTTGAGATGATGCCGTTGAAGGGTTGGGGGTTAAATAGGGGCAAATAGGGGAAAATAAGTAAAGCAAGCTGGTAAGACTACAGAAATTTGGGATTCGGTGTATATACTAGAAACCAAGGCCTCAGATTTCTTTCTAATATTTTTCAAACTCTACCACCTCCGCTTCATTATTAATGGGATTGATAACATCAAATTGAGATATTCACTTGAAAGTTAGTACACGTATGTATTGTAGTGACATCTGATTGAGATGACACCATAGAGGTGGTAGGTTGTAAATAGTGGAAAATAAGTACGGTAAACTAGAAACTTCATTTTTAACGTATATGGTAGAAACCAACTCCTCAAACTTTTCTATGACATCTACCCCAAATATTATTAAAATTCTATGACCAATAATTTCCACATACTAGAGTGCAAATATATTCAAGATGTTTCCTTTAAAGTGACTTGGACGAATAATCTGGATGTGGAAGTAGTGATTCCTTAGGCAGCGGTTTTTTTTCTACTTTTCATCGAGTAGTAAAAGCAAAATAAAAATTTGTCTTTTACGCGATAGCTCCTTCACTTCTAAATAACAAAGAAAAATCTGTCATTATTCGCGTATGAAGGAATTTTTTCAACCTACAGCGATACCAATGATGATCACGGTAACAGTTTTCTTTCTAATTTTAGTTTGAAAATAAACATATTTTTTTAAATTAATTATCCCCTTCATGGGGTCAATTTTTGATATCACACGTTAAGTTCAGTATACGCATGTTAGAGAAGAGTCAGTAGCAACGGTAAAGAAAATCTCAATTTTTGAACACCCATCGCTAGACATTTAAACACGTTCGTGTCAACGCTAAGGTTAGATGTGACATCGTTGCAATCCTTGCTCGCTTCCGTCATATTCATCAATCTATCAGTCTGACACAACCTACAAGTTTTGTCTTTGTCTTAGTTTCTGATAGCTTACATTTAGTAAAAATGCCTAAAAAAACGAATGGTTCTGTGGTTAGAGGCGCAAGAATTTGCGACAAACAAAAAAGGGTGTTAATTGAATACCTAAGGGTAAACTCGAATTAATCAGCAGCAAAAATACCAACAAATGTACGCAAATTGATGCAAAAAAAATGTGGACTATTATAGCAAATACACTTAATAGTATGCCCGGTGCAGAAAAAGAATGGGATGATTGGAGAAAGGTATTTTACTAAATTAGTGTTTGAATATTTAAATATAACTAGGTACTTATTGTTTTCTAAACTTGGCAAGATCTTCGATCAAGAAGCAAAACAAGGGCAGGAGGTAATAAGAAGGCAACTGGCACTGGAGGCGGACCTTTTAAAGAGGATCCCCTAAATGAAATCGATGAACAAATTTTAGATATAACTAAAAAAGTCTCTGTAGAAGGGCATTATGCAAAGGAGTCAACAACTTTATTTGAGTTTAATGACATGGAGATAGATATTGTAGGATCTTCATCCTTGGGAGCTGATGATCCTGAAAAATTAAATCCAATAAATGTCGAATCAACATTGGAAATTAACTACGATAAGGAAGCAAACGAAGAAGTGGAAAAGGTTGAAACTGAACGAAGAAATCCTGAAAAATATAATAAAGAAAAAAATATACGAGAAAAAGTCCCAAAGAAATAGAAAATTTAATTAATTCAGCAACAGCTTCAACATGTTTCAAAGAAAATTTAAAGAACAACATAGATATAAAAAAAAATATTATAATGAAAAATAAAAATTTTTAAGTGACATTAAAACACTAAAAGAACGAAAAACTGTTGCACTTATATTTTGCTTCATAAGTAACCCATGTTATACTTTACTGTTAAATTGTTCCTAACAATAAAGTTGATATTTATAATTAAAATAATCTCTTTATTGTAAGAACCGTAAGAGCCCCCTCCAGGTGCTTTGATTGTCCAGTTACAAACAAACTGACAACGCGTGTACCTGCGTACCTCTTTTTCTTTTCCGTGAATTATGTTATACAATTATAGGTAGGTAAGATTCATTCACTCATTTAAATTTTATTTTTTAAATTATTAAAGTACATAACACGAATTAATTAATGTCTTCTTCTTAGACTTTGAATGATTCTTGACCACTCCCTTCGTCCATCAACTAATTCTGGGTTTACTCTCCTAATGGCCTCGTCTTCCTCATTCTCTACAATAAGGTTTTGTGCTCTATTAGTAGAGTTCAAAACGAGATCTCCATGGAACATTGAAAGGTAAAAATGTATTGATTACGTTGTTTCATAGGATTTGGCTTGTATATACACATACCCTAAATTTGTCTGGCGATATCGTTGTCCAAACAACCCCCAGGGATGCTTGGACAACGGTATCACCAGACGAATTTAGCGAGTGTATATACATGATAAGTACTATATAATAAAGTACTCATTACATTTTTACCTTTCAGTGTTCCACGGAGCATGTTTTTAGACGACTTTTTCATATTTTGAGTCTCTGCTATATACATGCCCCAATCCATTTCTATACCCTCTTCTTCAGGGTCAGGTTCATCAATATTGTATTGTATACACATGTTATGCAAAACCACACATGCACATATTATTTTACATGCAAATGCAGAGTCATAATGTAAAACTCTATGTTTTAATAAACATCTAAATCTTGCTTTAATCAGACCATTACAACGTTCTCTTTTTACTCTAGTTGCTTTGTGATTGTTATTATAATTATGCTCATGTGTGTCTGGTGCAGGATCATTCTCTAAAGGTGTTAATAGCCAATGTCGCAAAGGATACCCTGAATCAAATAACAAATAATAATCGGTGTGTCCTCGTTCATGTAAATCACGCATCAAATTTTGTACATTTGAGCGATTCCAGATATAAGTATCATGTATGCTGTCAGGATATTTTGCACAGACGTTCAATATTTTTAAGTTCGCGTCACATATTACCTATAAAATAAATAAATAAATTACAGGCAACATCGTTTCATCGTAACTTACAAGTAGCACGTTTATTGATTGATAGCCCTTTTTATTCACATATAAATATTCGGGATACTCTGGATATTCTATATTTGGAGGAACTATGGCCACGTGAGTGCAATCTATACACTTAATCACTCCAGGGAACTGATGCTGTTCATAAAATCTGTGAAACATAGGCAGGAAATACTATAAATATATAAATAAATTCAATACCTACTCAAGTCTTGTTTTGTTTAATTCATCAAAATTTTGTGGAAACTTTGCCCATTCATTAAAAATGCCTGGGTGGTTGAGTGCATTTGTAACTTCAGCCAAACATACACTGACCGAAGATTGGCTAACATCAAGATACTTGTTAGGACCAATATCCAGTTGATAGTCTCCACCTGCATAAAATCTCAATGATATTAAAACCTAAAAAATATTTATTTATTAACAATTATATGCAGAGCATTGTATTGTCTCTTACCCGAGTTTGAATATCTAAGTCCATTGCACGATTTTTAGGCCTCATGTGTGGGGTTAAACATTCTATTAAGGCTTGAGCTAAGGCGTTGGAGAGCCGAAACATATTTATAAATTGCTTGTCTGATACAAGCAGAAATGGATCTCTTGGCTATCGTTGAATATTATTTATCTGTTGTTGCTCTACACGTTCTAAAGTTTCTATCGCAATGAATTAAATCATCCATCTCTTTAAAATTATAAATAATAATTCGCAAAAAGACAAAATGAGTTATTTTGGCACTATTTTGACATCTATTATTTATAGCAGGATGCGTGTGGGCGCTCGCTGTGAAACGATAACAGTTAACGTGCGTTCGCTAGCAAACGTGTGATGAAAAATTGATTTCTGTTTTTTTGGCAACGATGCGAATGATTCTAGAGATATTGTTATTAAGCGAAGGGTCAAAAATTGGTCCCCAGTTCAGTTACACAACGAGTGGTGTGCGGGCGAGTAATGCCTTGCATTAAGAGGAAATTTTCGCCAATATGTGATGCGAAAGGTACTACATGATCTTGCAGAACATCTCTGTAGTTAATGTGCCGCCATCAACCACCACCAACTCTGTGCGTGTTCTTAAGCATATGCCACTGCACAGCATAATTGAGATTCCATCGAAAGAAACCCCACTGAGCATCATTTCAATTTTGGTGTTCTCTAGCAAAGGCTAGTCTCGCTACTCGGTGATGTCTCCTTTTGGGTCTTTTTTGATCTAAACAATGTCAAACCAACTTCTCTGAGTTTTCTTCAAACTCTACGCTCACTTATCCTAGTTCCACGAACTGCTTCCAGTTCGTTTCTTATTTGAACTGCCGATCGACGCCTATTTCGGAGTATTTACAACCTTATAAATCGATCATCCACAACCGTGGTTGAGCGTTTTCTGCCTTGCCTTCGTGTTGTCACATACTCTCCAGTTTGTCTACAACGATGGGTCGTCAATTTTGATATATTAAACATATCAGCAACATCACTGCAAGATCTACTATTTTTGATAATTGCTGCAGCCCTAGTGACATTAGGCGGTGCTAAATTACCCGAGATGGACTGTTTCACAATCGAGATGATGATAGTAAACAAAAACAAAATAAAGTGAAACAATTTCTTATAAAAGAGTGTGGATGTACCTAGCACCGCGCGTCTGAGGGACACGACAAAGACTATAATTATCGGGCGCCGACCTTGCCTTCTCAGTGGTCTATAGCTATATCCACTCTCATGGGGAATTCGTGCAACTCTTAAGACTACTTGAAAGGCGAATAGGAAGAAAATTATTACTGTGATTACTACAGTCTGCCTTCCGTAGTATCTTGTTGCCTAGCGGCGCACTTTTGCTCAGATTGTCGTCCTTGAGAAACACTTCTTAGACCATAATAACCATTGATAGACTCTGTGAGTAATCGAAACACTGTACAGACTTGACGGAATTGAAGTCAACCCGGGAAACACAGTTATCCAATTCACCCCACAGAATCGCACGCTGGTCGTCAATTTTAGATCTATTGGATTTGAAAAGAGTCGAATTCAAAATATATTTTCATTTATTGAGTATAAAAAATAGAAATATTCAAGTCTGCAAGATAATTGTATACAAAACAATTTACGCCTCGAGGACTATGGTCTCGAGGACTCGTAACTGATACGGCCGCGAGAGTATTGTTACAATGGACTGGCACAAACAGATTCAAATCTCCAGTTAAATATGTTCGTAAAATGTATGCTGGACTTTTGAAAATTATTGGCTGTCTGATAATGCACTGAAAATTTTGGATCGCTTTGGTTTGCTAATAATTTTTATAGACTATTGTCATCATTCGTCAGAATGAATCTGCTTCGAGAAGCAATATATGAGTTTTATGAGGCTTTCAAACTTTGTAAAAACTTACTAACGGCACGGAACCCAAACACAATTTTTTGACGTCGAGTCGTATTTGAGCTACCACTATGGAAATGCTCGCCAATGCCTTTAATTATGAATTTTAATTTTTGGTACTTTCGAAAAGTGTTCGAACGACGGCGCTCAAAGGCGGCTTTCTGTCGATCGCGATCAGAAAAATGTTCATAAGTTAATTTTGAGTGCATTTTCAGTCAAACTATTTTTATCGTTCATTCGGCGAAAGATGGTGCCTAATGGCGTCTTCCGGTCTTCTAAGTGGCGCCAATATTCTTGACTCAGATGATTAGGGTTCAAGCTTGAGCTCTTTGCCCCAATCATCGCTGTGGACCTGGACCGGCCCAGCCTGCTGTTTTCGTCACCCCCCCTCTGCAAATGCGGACGGTGTTGGCGAGATTAGCAGATCTGCCTTGGTCCTGGCTGTTGGACCCTGCCAGCTGGGTCGTTTCGGTTTTCTTTCTTCGCTGGCTTTTCCTAAGTCAATTTTGTATGTAATTTTTGGATTAAATTTAATTTTTCTTAAATATTTATATTTATTTATTTATTTTATTTATTTTTATTTATTTATTTATTGGATACACTGTTCAGCAGGTAAGATACCCAATTACAGAACAAGAATAAAGGCATACAAATCATTAATTACAAGATATACAACAACATAGAAAGACAGTAAAATGAAGAAAAAATTTACTTAAATGTACGAACTACGCATAACTAATGATACGAAAAGAGAGAGAAAAATAACATAGAAAATGTTTAAATATAAAAACTATATATACATATATACACATATGTGATTCAAAGTAAGTTAAGAAAAACAAAGACAATCACTGGTTATTTAATTTAGAACATTCTGTTTTATATCACTAAGGCTGCAATTAAAAATATCGAAGTCGCTATATACATAATTTTTTAGAAGTACTGCAAATCATATATAAAGGTGAATTATTTAGTACGTTGGTACGCGGCGTAGGTAAATAGAGAACTTGGTGATTACGAGAGGTTAATCTGGGAACGTGAAAATTAAGCTTGCTAATTATTTCGGGTACATCAAAACCATTGTGTAGTAATTTAAACAAAAATTCTTGAGAAAAGTACGTACGTAAATATGTTAAAAAACAAGGGCCCCAGAATAGATCCCTGGGGAACTCCAGATGTGGCAGCAAATTCGATCGATTTGAACCCATTTAATGCAACGTACTGACTTCTATTCATTAAATAAGATTTAAAAAAAAGTAGCAAAGGATATGAGAAGCCGATTTTTTCTAATTTATTAAGTAACAACTGGTGATCAAGTCTATCAAACGCTTTGGAGAAATCGGTATATATGACATCTGTCTGCCCACGTTCATCTAAGGATTCAGAAATATATTGAATTACACAGAATAAATTTGTTGTTGTTGAACGCCCTTTCATAAATCCATGTTGATTAATCGAGATTTTGGTGTTAATTGAATGATTTATTGTATCATGCAGTAATATTTCCAAGACTTTAACAGAAATTACAAATTACAGAAATTGGTCTAAAGTTCTCAATATCTAGTTTGTTTCCCTTTTTGAAGATGGGACATACTTTGGAATATTTCCATAAGTCAGGAAATAGGTAGTTTTTAAAATTAAGTTAAAAATTAGTGTTAGAGGATATGCAAGGATGGTAGCGCAATCCTTTAATAAAAAAGCTGGAATGGAATCAGAACCGGTCGTCATTTTGGGTTTAATTCGTTTTTGAGCCCGAATAACCTCATCTTCACTGAAAGAGTTTATGCTAACAATAGGGTTATTGTTAGGTATATCGACCTCAATGTGATGTTCCTCGATATCTAATGAGGACTCATTATAAGATTGACCGAAATAATTGGCAAATGCATTTAGTGTATCAGAGGGATTGTTTAGCGAAGATCCCTCAAAGAACATCTCTTCAGATACACTGGCCGATCCTTTTCTACTTTTGATGAAAGCCCAAAATTTATTGGGATCATTTTTTATATTATCTTCAGAGTTCTACACGAAATTTCTGTAGGCTAAATTGGTATCATATTTCATTTCCCTTCTGATGTCTTTAAGATTATTGTGTGTAAGTGGATCACTGGTTCTTGCATACTGTCTCATAAGACGTTCTTTAAGGCTAATTTTTTTATGATACTGCCATTAAACCACGGAGGATATCTGCCGCTACGAGAAGTCGATTTCTTAGGTACACAAGATTCAAATACAGAGTCAAGTTTGTTGTAAAAATGAGTGCATGCGCCATTGAGAGGGAGGACCGGTCTATCTTTTTGATTGTACGATTTTACTGAGTTCTTTACCAAAAACACAATAAATATTAATGTAGAGAAAATGCGTGTTTTGAACGTAATGCAACAACTAATATCTTTATACGTTCACACCGAATTTGACAATGACTATCTTGATAAAATTGCACAAAATAGAGAAACATTGTAATAAAAAATTCATGCCTGTTTAGACCATCAAAGAACTATGCACTAGTATTATGGAAAAGTGGAGATGTAGTTTACGTGATGCTGATTGAATGCCTCAATGGGCACAAATCTCTGATAGGAATAGTTTCGTCACTACTGCCATCCAAAGTTCGAATTATTGTACTATACGAGACTTTTAGGACAAATCGACAAAATGGTTCTTGTGTTTAAGTTTTACTTAAGCGTTTTTTTCTAATGTAATAGTAAGATAACAAGAGCATATACGAAGCAGCAAAAAGACATAATAACGATAATGGAGTAACAGCATAATGAATAGTAGTGAAACCGTTAGAAGAACAAGTCACATTAAAATACCTGTTCCGAATTATGGACTTCTATGAAAACATAGTACCTAATAATTATTTCAGCCAATTTGACACGTCTCCAATTTTCCATAAGTTTACTGTGTAGAACTTCGCTAGGAGAAAAAATATGTAGAAAAACATGCCAATTTGTCTCTGTTTCATTAAATTTGCCGGTGTGTGTATTCAGAATTTTAAAAATTGTAAATGAGTGTGTATCTCACAGTGGTTACTTACTTTTCTGCTGAAAGTGTAGGTATATAAAGTATGGAATAAATTCATTAATTCTGAATACAAAAATATTATGACCAAAAACTTGAACCGATCGATTTTTATTTTTAATTGTTTTAGGTTTTTTAGCTATGACGTACGTCATCGCTGCTTCGGTTATGACGCCAATTACTTTTTTTAACGGAAATCTGGAATCTAAAATGGAAATCTGAATTTGAAAACCTATACTACTTAGGGTCTAGAGTTTATAAGTTCGGAGCTACAGACATTTTAAAATATTCTTTTTTGAAGTTAAATAACTTCTGTTTTATTGTAATATTTTAAAAGAAAATAACAAATGGACAGTAAATAATAACATAAAGAATTAACTAATGTTCAAATTGAAAACCTTCTATGCCTCCCAGTATCCCAAATGATCAATGAATTCTTGCTGAACTTTATTTATAGTTTCTTGAGAAATGTTGTTACATTCTAATCTAATTTTGTTTTTTATTCTTGAATATTGCCAGGTTTACATTTGTACACTACGTCTTTTAGATGACTTCAAAGAAAAAATCTAGCGGGGTAAGATCCGGTGACCTTGGTGGCCATTCGCAGTATCACGTCGTCCAATACACCTATTTGGCAATACTTGATCAAGATATCTTCAAACATCTAATGCATAATGCGGAGAGGCACCCCCGTCTTGCTGATAAGTTCTCGACGAGAGTAGTACAATTGTTTCTACTCAGAAATAAGGTCACTAAAGTAGGGATTGGATATTCTTGTAAAATTTGAAGATATCTTGGTCCATTTATGATGTCATCGAAAAAGTAGGGACCGATTATTCGATTTCTAACTATTCCCGTCCACACATTTACCTTTGTGGATACTGAATGTGCTGCTCTCATATGCATCGAGGGTGTTCTTTTGCCCAGTGTCTGCAATTTTGGCGATTGACTTCACCATTTAATGTGGAAGTTGACTCATTCGAAAAAAATATATTTCTTACTTGAAGGGGATTATCATTGCACATATTTATTAATATTTGACAGAATTCCATTCTTTGGTCTGGATAATCGTCAGATAACTCTTGCACAAGATGTATATTAAAGGATGCCACTCTTGTTTTTTTAACACGTGTACTGAAGTATAAGGAATATCAAAATCTCGGCATTCGCCACTAGTGTGGATTCTCTTCCATAGCCGGAAAAACATTTAATTTCGTATACTCGTCAATAATTGGACGGGCTTTCTTTAGTAGATGATCTACGGAACCAGTCTCTGTATATTTTTTCTTAATTTTGCTCACTGTCGATTGGCTTATGAATCGATCTGGATACTTAGTGCTAAATAAAACACACTTCTTGTGTTCGTGTCCTGTCACTTTACCCAATCATCATAAGAACTTCTATTCTCTGAGATACAGACAAATGCATTGTTATAAAGCAGAAGACAAATTAATAATTATTTTAACACTTACAAGACTTAGATATGATGTTGACCGTACCAGCCTACTCAAAGAAATATTACAAAAAACCTATTCGGCTACTGGCTTTAGTAGGGTCGTTTAAAAACGAACTTTACCAAAATGAAATCCAGACCTTAAGTTAATTAATTATTTTTGTTAATATTTAGTGTTTATTTTCTATTTTATAGTAAAATATCACAATAAAACAGGAATTATTTAACTTAAAAAAATAATATTTTCAAATGTATGTAGCTTCGGAGGCCCATAGAGAGCCTCAAAATGAAAAAATATACAGGGCGTCCCATTTAAAAATGGAAATGATGTCATAACCGAAGCAGCGATGATGTCGTAGCTAAAAAATCCAAAGCAAAAGTTGCTCAATTAAAAATAAAAATCGACCTGTCCGAGGTTTTTACCATAATATTTGCATATTCAGAATTAATGAAATTATTCCAACTTTATGAATACAGTCTTTAGCAAGCGTATTTCAACTTACTAAAATGGCTTATAAAAATTTCCGTAATACCCTCTGATGCCTCGAAAAATCTTTTAATTGATAGCTAAACAAACCGTTTTTGCCCTAGCCTGCAAAATTTTTATATCTGTCGACTATGAGGGGATCACAAGACTTCTCACTTAAGGATGATTTGAGAATACACCGATTTTTCTTCAAGTTGTATGTGTATAGGTAGTAACAATAGACATAAAAAAGTGTATATGCCAAATGAATAGTTAATTAAATTGACGACGGTATGGGGAGCTGCGGGGCCTGGTCACCCTTGCCCAACTAGTGTTAGCTATTGACTATTATATATTTTTATAGGTACTTACATAAAAAGGATTGTTATTTTCAAGAATTTTCGAGCCACCCGCAAATTTTGAAGAACAAGGCACCTATTTTTAAAATTATTATATGTTTGCTTTATTTTAAGTTTATTTGAATGCAATTAAATTTGTTTTTAATAAACTAAATAAATATGTAATATAAAGTAATTAAATAAATAAAATATGAGAAAATTTGTTAAGATAATTTATTATACATTATATAACTGTTTCATTCTGTTTACTCGAAATTATACAGCATTTGAAACCTTAGATATAGGCCGTACGTATTCTAGAAACAGTATTTAATTATTGTATATATACCGGGTGGCCACGAGTCAATGTACACCCCCAATATTTTGGTTGTTTTGTATTTAAAAATTTGGTTTTTGGTACAAATAAATTAGACAATAATAGGCTACTTTTACACTAACCGTTTGAACCGGAAGTGACATCAACTTTTTTTTCTTAAATGGAATGACTATATTTTTTTGATGGTTTCTCATTAAGCATAAATTTCTAAGTGCAACAGTTTTTTCAGATGTAAAATATTCCAAAAAATAAGTGAGATACGAACAATTTTTTAATTTTTTCAAAATGGCGCGTCAGATGAATGCGATGTAAGAAAATTACTAAGTAGGCTATGGAAATTATTAGTAAGGTAGTAGACTTGTCTGTAAAGCAAAAAATAGTTGTTTGAATTACTGATAGGTACCAGTATTTTTAGTTCTTTTTTCAAAAAAACGGAATTTCATTTCCATTTCCGTAGGGGTCCTATGGAATTTTTTTTAATGGAACTGTGTTATTTCTTTTATTAATCAGAAATAATGATTCATAAACTATAATATTTTCGCCATTAATCATTTCTTAACGATATCCTTCGTAATAATAGAAGTATTTTTAAAAAGTAAACACAAATTAAACAAGAAAATAAATAATTTTAATAGGTATAACGTTACAACCATGAATAAATTACCAAGAATGACAAAACTATTTAAAACCTAAATTATAATAAACAAAAATTGTTCAAACTGTTCACCGTTATGATTAATACACAGTGTAGCGCGACTTATCGTTGCACGTCTAACATTCTGTAATTGTTGAGGTGTTATTTGTGCAATTTCGTGTCGAACTCTTTCTTCCAGATCTTGCCTTGTGGTTGGAGCAGTCATGTAGACTCTATTTTTCAAATGCGCCCAAATAAAGAAATCGAGTGAGGTTAAGTCAGGCGACCTTGCAGGCCATCTGACTGGACCATGGGTCCCAATCCAACGATCTGGAAATAATTGATTTAAGTAATCCCTAACGATAATAGTGTTGTGTGCTCCAGCCCCGTCTTGTTGGAAGTAAACCTCGTCAATATTGGTATTGGGAATTTGATTAATCTGTGGAACTATTATATTTTGGAGAAATTCTAGATATCTTGGTCTAGTTAGAGTTTCGTTAAAAATTATTGGACCTGTGATATGGTCGCCCAGTACGCCTAACCAAACATTGAAGCCAAACCGCTTCTGAAACCGCCCCTGTCTCATAATCAATTGTCCAGTATCGAGTGTTGTTTGTATTAAATAACCCAAGGCTTGTAAATCTCGATTCATCAGTGCACAAAATGTTTTTGATAAAATTCTCATTTCTTAATTGGCGTAACTGTAACCGTATCCGTATCTCACTTATTTTTTGTAATTTTTTACATCTGAAAAAACTGTTGCACTTAGAAATGTATGCTTAATGAGAAACCATCAAAAAAATATAGTCATTCCATTTAAGAAAAAAAAGTTAATGTCACTTCCGGTTCAACCGGAAGTGATATTTTCATTCCTGTTAGTCTAAAAGTAGCTTATTATTGTCTAATTTAAGTGTACCAAAAACCAAATTTTTAAATACAAAAACAACCAAAATATTGGAGGCGTACATTGACTCGTGGCCACCCGGTATGCCTACTTCTAGAGGCATAATAAGACAACGGTGACTTTTTAGAATGGCATGATCGGATGAATTAATTCTGGAAAACCACAGACCGTCCATTCTTAAATGGGCGTCAATAATAATAATTTGCGAATGACGACATGGAATCCCGTATATTATCATTTTGGGAATGTCTCTGACATTCTCTTATGAAATGCATGCATATTATTATTATTACAAATCGTACTTCCATTACCACCTGTATAGAATAGTAGGAAGCTTGTAGCATATTTAAGAGGAATTCTATAGGATTAACCTCAACTGCAGCACTTTACAGATTACTGTTGACTTGCTTGTCTAGTAAGCAAATAACTCGAGAGGTGGCAGCAGCAGTATGATTTGATATATCAAAATTATAGGAATATTCTTGTGAATTCAGTTTTACTGCATACATTTTGGAGAGGATTCAGGATTAGATAGTTTTAACACTTTATCTGCATTTCGCATCGCTTTGACATCCAGACACTGCCTACTGATATCGAAATGGTTTAAAAATGTTCCAGAAATAGTAGTATTAATGACA
Source organism: Stenurella melanura (assembly GCA_963583905.1). Taxonomy (NCBI): domain Eukaryota; kingdom Metazoa; phylum Arthropoda; class Insecta; order Coleoptera; family Cerambycidae; genus Stenurella; species Stenurella melanura. The sequence goes on from OY757311.1 coordinate 105,239,071, forward strand.
CGTTAGGGTAAAATGTTATTATATTCGCATCAATTTCACCAGTGCGAAAGGAGCTTCTGTAACTGAACTAGGATCCAATTCACATAATCATTCCCGAACCATATTATCGATATGCCTACAGGGTTAAGCATATGTGGAAAACACTAATTTTCTGATTTCTGGTTATACTATAAGTACGATTAAAAAAATACCCGTAACAAAATTTTCTGTAGTATTTTTATTCTAGTCAGTGACGTACTTTGATTTCTAATAGCTACCATATTTTTAGATACATGACGTCATCGGCAGTTTTTTTTTAATGGATGACCCTGTATATTACTTCCACATCCACGTAGTGAAGCGGAGGTACTAATAGCAATCGTATTTTTTTTTTTTTGTTGAAATGAATGTTGAATATCATAAAACGTGGAGATTCTAAAGAGCGAAAAAAATTTCTATCTGTCTGTCGGTCGTTCGACGTGCCTGCCTGTCTCTCAGTCTGTTTGTCTGTCGCTCTGTAACTTTTATTTGTGCGCACGTTTTCTCAGGAACCGTTTAAGATACTGACTTAAAATTTGGTACACATGTATCATGATGAGATCTGGAACTAGGTTATATTTTGCGCTAATTTCGGTGAGGGGTTGGGGGTTAAATAGGGGTAAATAAGGGAAAATAAGTAAAGTAAGCAGGAAAGAATAAAAAAATTTGAGATTTGGTGTGTACACTATAAGTCAAGGCCTCAGATATTTTTATGAGATTCTTCACCCACTCCCCACCACCACCACTACATTATTAAAATTTCAAGTAAAATTGAGATACTTGAAATTTGGCACACGTAATTCATAGATTATATTTTTAGAGGATTCCGTCGAAGGGTTGTGGTTAAAATGGGCGTGAATAGGAGAAAATAAGTACAAAAAGCTGGTTAGAGTACAAAAACTTGGGATTTAGTGTATGTACTAGAAGCTAAGGCCTCTTTCTTTACAGGATATTTTTCAACCTCTCACCACAACTTCACTTCATTATTAAAGGGGTTGATAAAATAAAATTGAGATATTTACTTGAAATTTTGTACATGTATGTATGGTATGCTATGTATTCTAATGACATCTGACTGAGCTCATTCCGCAAATGGGGTGGGGGGTAAATAGGGGAAATAAGTTAAGCAAGCTACTAAGAATCCAGAAACTTCATTTTTGGCATATATGCTAGAAGCCATAGCCAACATTTTTGAATGACATTGCCTCAAATATTATATTATTAAAACTGTATGACTAATTATTTCCACACACTAGAGTGCAAATATGGTCAAGATGTTTTCCTTTAATGAGACTTGGATAGAAAATCTGTATATGGAAGTAGTGATTCCTTAGGCAGCGGTTCTTTTTCATTTTCGGATAGAAACATTTTCATCAATTATATAGTATTTGGTGGGTGTGCGGTCACTGCTGAGAATTTTGAGAACATTTCAAAAAGTCGATTTCACTTATACTATCACTTTCGGTGGAGGCTCAATTATGATGTGGAATGGCATATGTTTAGGGGCACACACAGGGCCGTGGAGAGAAAATACGGGCAGAGAATTTTTGAAACGTGCCTTTACACATGAAGCTTAGTCTTTAAGCCGTTTATACATTTTAAAGAACATTCATTATATTAAAAAAGGGAAGAAAATATAAGTACTTTTCGTAAAAATCTTTCCACTTTATTTAACATTTAACCCCTGGCCCCTCGAAAAAATCCGAACCAGGTTGAAATCTCCCTGTCTCCCAACATGTTTTATGAACTTCTGCTTAAGAATGCAATAAAAAAAATTGCACAATGTTGTACAGCAAGCGTGTTTTACAACAAAAAATCGTGGTCTGCAACAGGTTTCATTCGTCCCGGCCCGAGTTGTTAAGATCAAAGGCAATCCATGTTTCGTGAACTTTTGTTTATCAAAGTTGTTTACAAACCTATTTGCACTGCAACTTATTCACGTAAATTGACGTCAGGCCAGTGCGTTTTCGGCTGCCGTCCAGTAAGCATTGTATAGAAGTATAGTGTGGGAGTCTTTTTTTTTTTTTTTTTTTTTTTTTTTTTTTTTTTTTTTTTTTTTTTTTTTTTTGAGGGGAAAAACCTTCAGAAGGTTCCCCACACTGATGTTCCAGTGTGTGGGGATATGTGAGATTCTTACTCACTAAAAAACCCCCCTCTTCCTGCTCCGGAACTGTGTTAACATTACTTCGGAGGTATCATTCGTCCTATATTCCTGGCATCCGCTCTTCATTGTCCTTGCTCCTGAGGATGTTGTCGCACATGGCACTGATGGCCGACCATGAGTCGGGGCTGGAGAGCAGAATAGTGGTGAAATTCTGAGCAGTAATAGTCTGTCCCGTTAGTCTGCTTGCCGTGTCTCTGTGGTCATTCCACTTGGGGCATAGGAACAGGGTATGCTCCGGGGTGTCGGTCGTGGGGCAGTACAGGCAGTGATCGTTCGCCTTCTTGCCAATCCTGTGCAGGTAGCTGTTGAAGTTACCATGGCCGGTCAGTGCTTGGGTCAGGTAATAGCTCAAGTCGCCGTGTTTGCGGGCTATCCATAGACGTACGTTTGGAATAAGGAGATGCGTCCATCTCCCCTTCGTCGATGAGTCCCATCGCTCCTGCCAGTGATCTAAAAGGTAGTTTCTATAAGTAACCTTCTCAGTTTTATCTGCCCCGTGGTTGTAGGCGCGCTCCTTGGCCAGGAGGTCAGCGGGAGGTACCGCCGAGATGACCTGAAGGGCAAGGGCAGAGGCTGTCCTGTAGGCGCAGCATACCCGAATCAGCATCAGGCATTGTGCCTGGAGTAGTCGGTTTCGGTTTCTGGCTGTTTTCAAGGCATCTATCCACGCCGGTGCGCCGTATAACAATATCGAGTTCGCCACGGAGCTCAAAAGCTTCCTGGCGAGGGTCTTGGGTCCTCCGATTCGCGGCATTAGCTTTCGGAGGGCCAGGGTCGCGCTCTCCGCTTTCCCCGCGGCGTAATCGACGTGCCGATTCCATGATAACCTTTGGTGTATGAACACTCCAAGGTACTTTATGACTCCCTTTGCAGGTACAACCGTATCCTGGATGGTCACGTGCATGTCTCTAACGACCTTGCGTCCGGTTAGAGCTATGGCCTCGGATTTCTCCGGGGCGAGCTCGAGACTGTGTTCGGTCATCCAACGGCAGATGTTCGCGATTGTGGCTTCGGCCGTGGCCATAGCACTCTCCTCGTTCTTGCCGATGGCTATTACTATTAAATCGTCTGCAAAAGCAACGAGTCGTGCACTGGGACTTGCTAGCTCCAGGATGCTGTCATACAGGACGTTCCACAGGAGTGGCCCTAGAACCGAGCCCTGTGGGACGCCGCACGTGACATCCCGGACGTGTTCGTCGATAATGAGAGACCTTTCTGTGAAATAGCTCTTCACGAGCTGTGTCAAGTACGCAGGAACCCCCTTGTATTCCAATGCCGCGACAATTTGTCCCCAGGGGGCCGTGTTGAATGCATTTTTCACATCTAGAGCCACTGCTAGGCAGATCTCTCTGTGTCTCCAATGGCCCGCGTTTGCAGAGCGTGCCACGCGTATGACCTCTTGAATAGCATCAGTGGTGGATAAGCCCTCCCTGAAGCCGTATTGGCTCTCGGAGAGGCCTCCCCTCGAGTCAAGTTCGGCGGTAATTCTGGACGCGATAACGCGCTCCAGGAGCTTCGCCGCAGCATCGATGAGGCAGATTGGTCTGGGCGTCGTGCCAAGTGGCTTACCTGGTTTGGGGACCAGTACCAGCTTGGCTAGTTTCCATTCCCGTGGTATGACCCCTGTACTAAATACTGCGTTGAATGCCTCTGCAAAATGCCGTGCGTGGTGTTTGGCCGCCAATGTGACGACTTCGGGGGGTATGCCGTCAATGCCCGGTGCCTTGTTAGGTTTAATCCTGGATGCCGCGGTCACTATTTCCTCCGGAGTAACTGGAGGCAATGGAAGCTCCCAGTTGGATCTTGTCCACTCGATCGGTGCCCGTGTTGGGAATAGTACCTCTGCTAGTTCGAGCTTCCGTTCGCCACTCAGTACGAGTGGCTCGCGGAGGCCCACTCTTTTACAGACGATCCTATAACCGTCTCCAAAAGTGTCTTTGTCAACGTCATCGATGATCGCCTCCCAGCATCTGCGTTTAGATGCTTTGATGGCGGACCTAAGGGCTTTTCTGGCGTCGCGGTAGGCGGTGTGAGCGTGAGTCAGTGACGCGTCATTCAGTGTACGTGTGGCCCTGGTCCTGGTCAGAAGCCTTTTCTGCTTGATTGCGGCGCGGCGCAGCGTCGCGATCTCGCGTTTCCACCAATAGACGGGCTTGCCTCGGCGGTGAACCGTCGCAGGCAAGGTGGACTTGCAGGTGTTAGTCAGCACCCTGATTAGGTCGTCGGTACGGGCGTTGCGAAGTTGGGCGAACTCGGCTTCGAGGTTGGCGATCAGCGAGGGTAACTTGTCAGGGATGTAGCGCCATCTGTTTGCCTTATGGACCGGGTCTTGCACAGGTGGGGTCGGTGCCTGTTCCTCCACCTCGAAGGTGATGAGATGGTGGTCGCTTAGCGTTTCCTCGTCGAGCACGCGCCAGTTGCGAATACGCTCCGCCAATTCCGCGGTTGCAAAGGTCACGTCTAAGACGCTTTCCTGGTCGCGCCTGCTAAATGTCGCCTTGTTGCCGACGTTTGCAACGACGAGGTCTTGGGCGGCCATCCATTCGGCAAGCTTTATGCCTCTGACGTCTGTTGTGGCCGAACCCCACAGTAAGTTTTTGGCGTTGAAGTCACCCGCTACAATGACTCCTTGTGTATGCCCGAGGGCCGCGATACTGTCCGTTAGTTCGTCGAGGAAGTTTTCGAAGTCCTGCAGGTCACAGTTGGGTGATTTGTAGCATGAGAAGACTCCAATACCTTCGATAACACACCATGCGATGCCGTTTCCGCTACCTGGGGAACAGGCGTTTTTCTTGTACACACGTATCGCGGCGTCCGTACGTGTGTCCTTGATCCAACTCGTCGCGTCTTGGACATGCCGCTTGTTCGGCTCCGTGACCAACAGGACGTCGGCTTTATGGGCTTCCCTGGCTTGGTAAAGGAGGTCTTGTGCCTCTCTACTTCTGTTCAGGTTGATCTGCAGGAAGCAGATCAGCCTGTTCGGAGGTTCGGGCGGTTGTGGGTGGACTACCACCGGTGGCCCTTCCGGTGCTCCGAAAGGGCTTGTCGCGTCTTCGCGCTTGCGTGAGCGCATTGCGGAAGGCCGGGCAGCTGCCGTCGCCGGCCTTATGTCCCGACTCACCGCATACTGGGCAGCACTCCTCGTTGGTGCAGTCTTTCGCTACGTGGCCTTCTCCGCCGCATTTAAAACACGCTTTGGACCTGTCCGGACCTTTGCAATCCGCGACTTGATGGTCGTGTGACCAGCACCTGTGGCATCTAGCGACCGTCATCCGCTTTTCTACGGAGCATTTGACATACCCGATGCGTAGATGTTTGTCAGCCAATAGTCTCCTTGCATCTTCTTTATTGATACGCAGCGTGATCGCTTGCGTATCCCTGGCGTTGGCGCGAAGCTTACTAAGTTTGTAGGACTTGCCTTCGAGGTTTCCCAGTTTGTTCTCGAGGGCCTTGACGACCTCGGATTTGTCCGTATTTGCGTCAATACCTCTAATATGTAGAGTTTCTAGTTCCGCCTCCAGGCCGACGGTGCGAAGGCTTGTGCTTCCATCTGGGGTTCTTATGGCTTTCTGGATGGCGTCGAGTGCTTCTGTATTCTTGTCTAGCGTTATAAGTAATTTTCCCTCTTTGGTACTTTTCATACCCCTAATGCACTCTGCGGCAGCATTACCCTGTATGCTCCCCTTGACGCTCATGAGGACATCCTTGTATTGTTTCCCCTGCTGGTCGACAACGAGTGCGTATGAATTCCTGGTTGAGTCTGCTTACCCGTGTATATGGCTACCTTGGTGGCGGTATTGTGGAAGATCGTTTCCACCAGCTTGCGATAGCTCTTAGGTTCCATTCCGTTGATGTGGTGCAAGGCCACCCACTCGTCGTTGTGGGTTTCGGCCTTAACCATACTAATCTTGGACCATAGGTCTTCCGGCGTGCCGTCGAGCGCCACCCGTATAACTTTCCTGTTGGCTGTCTGCCTCAGGGAGCGCACCCTGGTCTGTTGTTCCATCACCTCGAAGGCCTCTGTGATGGTAGCCAGTTCGGGGAATCGATCCTTGTATCTCTTCGGGATGCCGGCATTCATCTCGGGGTCCTCTGGTTCCACTAGAGTGACCTTGACCACTGTGTCATCACTGTCGAGGGGGTTACCTATCCTCTCTTCGGTACTGGTGTAGGCTTCTTCGTGCCACTCTTTGGTCTCCGCCATCCTCCATTCCTCGAACGTGCTGACCCCATCAAGGGAGAGCAGCTGTGACTTGTTACCGTGCCACGGCGTTGTTTGTGTGCCGCCGTCCCTGGTTAGGGGTTTCGACGGCATAAACACGTCGTCCTTGAGCGTGGACTGGGCTGGCGCCTTGCGCCTTGCCAGCCAGTCTGTGATGACGGGGCTTCCGAGCGTGGCAATGCTTCTCTTTAGTTTGATGGATACCTCTTTGATCTCTTTTTTGGTACTAGGGTTCTCCGCTATTTTTTGCTCCAGGAACTTACTGCAGTTTGCGACGATTTTTATGGCCTCCTCGAGTACCGTTGCCGTTGGGTCCACATCCGTATATTCCGACTCGGCGTCATGTCCAAGAGACGTATCTAAGACTTTCCTCTTCTTGCCGGTTAGAGAGTTACTTCTTTGCAGTTGGCGCATGATATTAGGCCTGCTGTGACGTGGTTTAGCGGTACTAGGGTGACCCGCTGTGATGTCTATGGTTTCCATGTGCTTGTCGGCGGGGAGGTTAGCCCCGTCGGCTACATTTCCTGAGGGTCTGTCTGCTCTAGAGGCAGTGGTTTCCGAGGAGATCTCGCTCCTCGGTGGGCTACGTTGTAGCGAGTCTCTTCTAGAGAAGACTGCGCTTTCGTCCATGTTCAGGAAACTGCTAAGAATGTCCTTATCCGTGCCTGTGTCCGTTTTCGTGTTCCCGTCCGTTTTATATTTACCGTTATCTTCCATAAGATTCCCACGAGTGTGGGAGTCTATAGTGTGCTAAGACAAACTTATGTAAGAGTCTCCAGTAGCCGGGGATCGTAGAGTTACAGCAAGTATTTCTTTAACTGGAATTGTATCCCTAAATGGTGCGTTTTTCTTCCCAATTTTTTCTCCGATACGAAGTATCAAGTACTCAAAGTCTGGTCACCCTTAAAAAATTATATATCCTACCATCAGTTAGCAATTCTCCTGCCAGGAAATCAGTATAATCTCGTTCCAAATCTTGTAATATATCGCTTCCACTGTATTTCTTCTTAACTTCCAACTAAGAGTGCATCCAAAACCGTATTTTCTTTCTTTCCTTTTTACAACATGAACATATTACCACACAGGCGGCAGCAGCCATCATCACGTCATCACTGCTTGAAGCCATCATGTCAACTAAGTTTGACACAAGTTTGTTAAACATGTTCACACATTTTCTAGGCCACCCATAGTAATGTTGTAGAACAAATGTTGTAACAAGTTTAAGAACAAAAGTTCGAGGTTTAAAAATCATAAGTTTTCGGCAACATGTTTAACAAATAAAAGTTTATAAAAGATGTTGCCTAGTGTAAATGCGGCTTAACTAAGCAACAAAGAGATCAGGGACTACAATTGATGCAATATTTTCAAGATATCTCAACCAACTTCAGTCTAAGAGTTTTTAATATCACATTTTACGTATCACAAACCTATCGTGTCATTTTTAAATTCTGAAGAAATAGGAACAGAATAAAAGTTATTGTTTTCATTGAATATAAAATAATGTTTCATCCATTTTAATAATGCCTTACTCTTACAACCTGTTATATAATTTTCGCATAGAAGTTTCACTTCAATCGCGTGAGGTTTTATGCACTAATTTTTTTTCCTTTCTTAGAAAGCGCTTGCTCTACACCAAAGTATTAAATTTTTCTACTTTCGGGGTAAAAGATACTCGGATATTCCTAAAAAAACCTTTGCAAATTTTACTGCGTTATGTCTTATTGGAAATATCAAATAATAGTCTGTAGAGATATATCTTATTACATGATTATATACTAGTCTTCACCGAATGTGTAATGCATTTATATACAGGGCCGGATATTGGGGGGGTATGGGGGGGTGTCACACCCCCAAGTTTGAAGCCAATTCGGCAAATCGTTTACCATTCGGCACTTTCAGCGTTCGGCAATTATGCACATAAAATCATGGAAAAACTCAAAACAATAGAAACTCAATGTCATAAATAATTATTACTTGTCGAGCAACCCCTATCTTGTATCTTGTATTTGACTTAAAATCATCCTCTAAACACAGCAGCTCGCAACAGCGAGGCCAAATCTGCTTGTTCCAGCCTCTAGCGTTGATCACGAGTATATGTGCATCTATAAAGTACCCTGTCATAATTGCTGGAAATGTAATAATATAATAAACGGGAGAACAGGAGAACAGGATACTTCGATTCATCAAAAGTACAACACCGCTAGTTTCCGCGAAAATTACATACTAGGACTTAGTACCTAGTTTTTCGTCAATAGAATAACAAGTAACAGCCTGTGATCATCTGTGTATGACTCAATAGCAGAAGTGTATGCTTCTGATATTATAGAAATAATTGTATTTTTGATTTTCCACTAATTTTTGATAGATACATAAATGGCTGACACTACCAAAAAAACATAGAAAACGTGTTAAAATTCAGTGTGTAAAATGTGGTAGCAAGTTTGACGACGATTATGGATTACAGCACGAAAAGTTAGTTCATGGAGGGAAAAGAATGCAAATTAAACTAGTAGGTGCACCAATTGACCCATTTGAAGCTGCTCGTCAACCCAATGAAAGATGATTTAAAAAATGTTTAGAGATTGTACAGCCACTTTACCAAATCTTTAAAGTTCCCGTAAGTCGACACAATTGCAGTTTAGAACTTGTAGAGGCAGCAGTAAAGTTACTTCCAGATAACCATGTAGACTTAGAGGGCCTTCAGGCAGAAATATTTAGCGACCAATGTCGAGAACTTACATCTCTAGATAAAATTGTTGAAAAGGCTTATAAACCAAAGATGATTCTACCATTGTGTTACAAATTATGTACTTTAATTCAAACGGTGCCGGTGAGTGTGGCTTCAAATGAAAGGAGTTTCAGCAAACTAAAACTCATATAAAATTTTGTTAGAACAACAATGACCGATTCACATTTAGACTAATTATTAATCTTATCATCAGAGAGGGATATTCTGGAACAAATACCTTTCAACATTTTAGTTGCACGACGGGCCACTTTAAAAGAAAGAAGAGTTAAAGTTGCTTAAAAAAAATTAAGTTGTATAATAATATATCCGTTTTATTTATAATTAATTTGTGGCAATATTCATTTATTAAGTTTGTTGGGTATGTTGCCACTGTAAAAATATGTAAAAATTTTGATGAAAAAAACCTCTGCGCCAAAAGGATCAGACAGAGAGAGGCTGGTTTTTAATCATTCTAGCACAAAATGTCACACAAGTGAAAGTTTTGATAACGGAAAAAGAAATAGTTTCCGAAACGTTAATTAATTTACTTATTATTATTTAACAATTTTCTTTCAGTTTATATATTTTTAGGAGTGACTGGTGTGAGACCTTTTGTAGTAAAAATATTAAGAACCATCCACTTCCCGTCTGATCCTTTTGGCGCAGAGGTTTTTTCATCAATATTTTTACATATTTTCACAGTGGTAAAATACCCAACAAACATAAGGAATAACCGTTTTGTATCTTTTGTATTTTGCATTTTACTTTAAAATAAAGGTTTTTTCTTCAATCAGATTTACATTTTTCTGTATCCCAAAAATTAAATGACCTTCATGTATGAATAAAACAGAGGACCAAATGAGAAGAAGTCATTCGGAATTATAACAATTTCACACCCCCCCCCATAAAAATTTCTTAAAACCGGCCCTGTTTATATACCTACTACATATTTGTTTTTTAAACAAGGCTGTCGAATAAAACGTACAGTTACTGTGTATGTATAAAATGTTCAAATTTGAAAATTGCTGCAAAGTTGTAAAAGGATCCTTAAATTGAGCTCTTCAATTGTTTGTGTATCCTGCAATTTAAGTCCAGTTTAAGAAATTACGTCTAGGAAATCCTTAATTGTGAATTCCGTTTCAATTGCAGCCACTCAGGTATGACAACTTCAAATGATTCATATTCTTAATTTCCAGTTTCCCATTTAGGGGATCACCTTGTAACGTGTGACGTCTTAGCCGAATTTAGATTAAAAATATTGTCGACCTCGACAACGCCACTATAAACAAATTTATTAACACATCATGGTTGTTTTTAAATCATTTTGTTCGTTCTTCTGGTATAATGTCGAAGGTTTGACAATAATAATCACTATTATTAATTTAACTATATTTACCTTCATATTTGTGATTTCGTTTATTTATTTTTTTTTATATTGAATGAATCATGAAAGAGAAATCACCTTCCAGCTCTAGAATAATGTTTCTAAATCCCCCAGAACAAGTTCAAGCTCAAATCACGAGATATTATAGGAAATGAAACTTTTCTTTCTCTAAACATTATTGTTATTAAACGCAATCAACTGATCTACAATATGAGGAGTAAGAGGGTCACAACACACAACAGCCTTCTTCGAGACACCAAGTACATACTTATATGCAAAATTAATATATCATTATGGGTTATGTGAAAGAAATATCTTTTGTGGGGTACCAGGAAACTTATAATTATTTCGTGTGTTTGCTTAACTCCCAATATATTATATATGTATGTATGTATATATGAGGCCAGAGGGCATGTGTTCAAAACAGAACCGCTAATTATGAAAAGATTATTAAGCATGAAGTTGGAGAGTGTCCAATTTGTAAAATAACGAGCCCTTCTGCAGACTTTGCAAGTTAATCAAATAAGTCGAGTTTGATTCTGAACTTAACTAGGTGTGTAATTATCAGTACTGTCGAAAGCTGTAATCAGAGACAAACATGACTTCACTTTTGGACTATTATTATTTTATATACAGGGTGTCCCGTAAATAATGGATAATCCTGAAACTGGAAATAGGCCAGGCCATGATCTATCAGAATAACACAACTTGACCTTATTGAAAACTCTACGGTTTCCATGATATGGACACTTTTTTGAAATTTTGAAAATTTCGACTCTAGGATAGTGTTTTATATGCCAGTGCCACAAAGTAAAGATTTGTCGATTCTGTTTTTAGGTGAGTATTCTAGAATAGGTATGCTATCAAACGTGTGTATATGAGTTTTTAGATAACGACTACAGTATTTTCAAAAAAGATGTATTTGGTAAATTTCTGTTCCACCAAGATTCCGTCTGCCGACTTTGACCTTTGATGGTGTAAATAAAGGTGCCAAGTGAAACTTGCCACTTATCTTAAAAACTTACCCACTTATTGTTATATTATAAAATGTTTAAAAATTATGAGTTTTCCTGTTAGGAAAAAAGACATAGCTATTTGAATGGTGTAAGGTGTAAGTAAGCCTATCTTTTAATTGTATTGCTTGGCCAAAGCATTCGTGGATATTCTCTTATGTGACACATGTCATCTTGTACCTTTGGTGCTAGTAGCGACCTGTCATTCCTCTGAAATTATTTAAATTTTTTGAGACTCGCATTTCTATAGACTTCTTGAGAACCACAATGCCTCGTATACAGTATACACAACATGAGTATGCTAACATGTCTTCTATTTATGGCGAATGTCGAGGCAACGCCATTGCATCTGTGTGTTATCGAGAAAGGTACTCAAACGCACGCCATCCGAACTATCGTGTATTTACTAGAGTACATAACGCGTACTGCGAGGGAAGGATTTCTAGTCTTCGTGGTATTGGTGGTGTCAATGAAGGAAGGCCTCGTCAAGATTTCGCCGACGAAGTGCTTAATGAAATTAATAACGGTCCGTCTCCTTCTGTGCGTACCATATCACGCCGCACTGGTGTATCTAAAACAACAGTGCATAGGATTTTAAAACGGTACCGACTCCATCCTTTCCATGTACAACGTGTGCAAACTCTACTACCCAGAGATTATCCCTTGAGGGTGTTATTTTGCCGGTGAATGCTGCGGATGATAGAAGAGGATCCAGATTTTTTTATTAAAATTTTGTGGTCTGACGAATCATCGTACAGAAGAGATGGCTTTGTAAATTTATATAATCTGTATGGCTGGCAGTTGGAAAATCCCCATTTGATGAGAGAAGATCGATCACAATACCAATTTAAAGTAAATTTGTAGATAAACATCCTAAATGGTCAAGTGGTAGGCCTTTTCGAACTGCCACCAACATTAACGTCAGAGAATTATTTGGAATTCCTTCAAAACAACCTACCGGTCATACTAGAAGACTTTCCTTTGTCCCTGAGGCTGACAATGTGGCTACAGAATGACGGATGCCGTGCACGTTATGGGAGAGAAGTGAGAGCATTCCAAAATTTGAAATATCCGGGCAGATGGATCGGTCGCTTAGCTCCAATTGTGTGGCCACATAGGTCACCAGACCTAAACCCTTTAGATTTTTTTTACTGGGGTTATATGAAGGAAAAGGTGTACTTCCGACCTGTTCAATCCTTAAATTCATTGCATGAGCGTATCGGAGTAGCCGCTGAAGAAATCAGCTGATCCGGATATTCACGCCATGTACGACGTTAAAAGGAGCCTGCATCAGGGCTGGAGGAGAGCAATTCGAACATTTATTATAGTGACTTTTTCTTTTCAATAATAATGATGTTTAATAAATTCACGAGAAATTACTTTTTATTTTATTTCGATTTTTCTTCGTCCTCCTAACTCATAATTTTTAAACATGTTATAATATAACAATAAGTGGACACGTTTTTAGGGTAAGAGGCAAGTTTCGCTTGGCACTTTTCTTTACACCATCAAAGGTCAAAGTCGGCAGACGGAATCTTGGTGGAACAGAAATTTACGAAATACTTCTTTTTTGAAAATACTGTAGTCATTATCTAAAAACTCCTATACACGTTTGATAGCACAACTATTCTAGAATACTGACCTAAAAACAGAATGAAGAAATCTTTGCTTTGTGGCACTGGCATGTAAAATACTATCCTAAAGTCGAAATTTTCAAAATTTCAAAAAAGTGTCCATATCTCGAAAACCGTAGGGTTTTCAATAAGGTCAAGTTGTAATATTCTGATAGGTCATGGCCTGGCCTATTTCCAGTTTCAGGATTGTCCATTATTTACGGGACACCCTGTATATACAGGATATCTGGAGTAATTTGTTTCGGTCGTCCTGCATCATTTTCATGTCGAAATAAACTCGTTTCTCCCAAACGACGAAACAGATCTTTGAAAATCTTATGATCTGGCTGTATTCTATTTGAATATTGAAATGAGTATCTCCTCGCTGCAGCACGTACGCTAAATTTTTTTTGTACGTAAACACATATCATATCCCTTTTACCTATTTGTCGAGGCTTTTAAATAAAGAATTTAAAGAAATTCGTTCGAGCAATACAAGAACAAAATAAAATGATTAATTGACATACATGACAGAACTGAAACGAAACCAAAGCACATTTTTCAATAAATACACTTTGTTTCATTAAATTTGAATTTTTCTTTCAAAAAATTATTCAAATGTTTAACGGCAATTTCCTCGAAAACGGTTGGAGTTATCAAGTTCTACCAAGTGTACCTTTTATACGTGGAAATGACGACCTCATCAGATTTTCTGGTCAAAAGTAACACGACGTTTCGTCCAAAAAAAAAAATCTATGATCTAACGTGATGTACTACATAAATTATTGTTTATTAAATAAAAAAAAGTTCCTCTAGCAAATTTGGCGAAGATCAGTCAAGAGCATGTTGAGTTATTGCAAAAAAAAACAAAAAATTATTTGAATTTTGACACCCACACTCCACAGCAACATTTTACTAAAGCATATTTGGTTATATCCTCATATTTCTACCCATGCAGTATGTTATTAATGGTCCACCCTGTATATGAAAAAAATGACAATCACGCTTTATCAAAATCCATTTCTTGTTCATTATTTTCACATTGTATAAACACACTGTATGCAAGAAATTATAAAATTCTTGTATTAAACTCATTTATGAAATTTATCAAAATCAGAGAATTGCTCATAATCTCAAGGAGATAAAATGGCTTAACATGTACAACAGAAGATTGCATCACACTGTCTGTCTTTTTCATGGAATTATACTAAACAAGGCTCCTACATATCTTTACCAAAAAATTAAATTTCGAACTGATGTGCACCCATTAAATAGTAGATTTAAAGGTCTTCTAACTCCGCAGTTGTACTAAGAGATCATTTACTTATCAAATTAGAAAAATGTATAATGTTTTATTGTATTTTCTTAACCTTCTTCTTCTTATGGTTTGAATAATCAGCTAAAAATCTAAGGAATCACTACTTCCACATCCATATTTTCCATCCAAGTCTCGCTAAAGGAAAATATTTTGACTGTATTTGTACTTTAGTATGTGGAAATAATTCTGCATAAAATTTTAATAATATTTGAGGCAGATGTCATAAAAAAATTGAAATGTTGGTTTCTAGCATATACGCCTGAAATGAAGTTTCTAAACTCTTATTAACTTCCTTTCTTTCTGTACTCTTACCAGCTTGCTTCACTTATTTTCCCCTATTTACCCCTATTTAACCCCCAACCCTTCAACGGAATAATGTCATAATATAATCTAATTATGGATGTCGTAATAATACATATACATATATGTGTACCAAATTTCAAGTAAATATCTCAATTTTATTTTATCAACCCCTTTAATAATGGAGTTGGGTCGTGGGAGAGTTGAAAAATATTATACAAAAATTAGAGGCTTTTGCTTCTAGTATATACACCAAATTCCAAGTTTCTGTACTCTCACCAGCCTGCTTTAATTATTTTCCCCTATTTAACACCCAAACTTTCAACGGAACCATCTCAAAATATAATCTAGTGCTGGGTATCGTTATAATATATACGTGTACCAAATTTCAGGTGAATATTTCAATTTTATTTTATCAACCCCTTTTATAACGGAGTGGGGTGGGGGTGGTGCGTCGGGGATGGAAATATTACAAAAAAATCTGAGGCCTTGGCTTCTAGCATATACTCCAAATCCCAAATTTTTGTACTCTTACCATCTTGCTTTATTTATTTTCTCCTATTTACCCCTATTTTCCCCCAGCCCTTCACCGGGTAAGTTCAAAAAACAATCCAGTTCCAGACCTCGTTATAGTACATATGTGTATAAAATTTCAAGTCAATCTCTTAAACCCTTCCAGAGATATCGTGCGCACAAAAAAAGTTACAGTCCGACAGAGAAATTTTTTTTCGTTCAAATTTAAAATCTCGACATTTCACGATATTCTAAACCCATCTCAACAAAAAAAAAAGTTTTTTTTATGATTACCTGTTATACTTCCACTCCACTATGTGGATGTGGAAGTAAAAAGAACAGCATTACTAGGTTCAAAAAGATTATAAGTCATATTTGTTCGAACGCCAATGTACAGGATTATTATAGTCCTTCGTACAGAAAATAATTTAAAAAATATTTTTGAAATATGTAAATCGTATTCTGCAATCTTTCTTTCTTTTTTTTGTAATTGTGTTGAAATGAATGTCAATTATTCTCTGTTCTGTTCGAACTGAACAGATTTCACCTCCATTATGTATCTGCAAGGTACAAAAGTAAGAGACCGATTATGTGCAGTGCGAACAAAGTGTAAGTAAAGTGATAATGATTTCCTGTAAATTTGTGACCACTGAACTTCGCCATTTATTTTTCGTGGTTTGTTTTATAAAATCAATAATTGATTGAATTTTTAGATGGAGAATAATAAAGATGTGTTATTAGTATTCGTTATTTCATATTATTTTCACGATTATGGTGCCCTTGGTGAAGTAGAATACAGATGGAATTTAAATAACTAACATAAACCTTTTCCCGAATGAATTATTTTTGAATCGCTCATCTGGCACAAGAAATAACACAGGGTGCCACACGTAACATTTGAAAGGTCTTTTAACCATGATAACGATTGTAGTTTGTTTCTACGCAGACGGACTAAGAGCACGAGTTATGCAGATATGTAACACTGTAGACGTTTCAAGCAGTGCGTGAAAGTTTCCACCAACTTTCAATATTACTGTACGGAAGTTGGTGGTGGACATCTGGAACAATTTAGTAAATTATACTAGAATAATTTTTCACTATTTAGTTCATATTAATTCATTCTATTTTTGCATTAACTTTATAGTTTTTTTGTGAAGATAAAAAATGTACTAGTAGCAAAAGTGCAAGACTAAATTAAAGCCAAACTATTATAACCCTATTTGGGTACTGAAGGAATAGAAACATTTTTGAAATTTCGTTATTGAATACCTCAAATACAACTCGACCGATATTCAAAAACGAATTCTAGTCGTAATCAAAGTTAATGGATCTCCCAAATGATGTATCAGTGTGACATGCTTCCATTTAAAAATTGTGATAGGATGGTTCCACAGAAGATGAGAAAATAATGACCGATGAGTGTTTTGCGTTAAAATAGGTCTCCCCAAAGACAAAAATAAACTCGTTTCGGGCATTTTTTCATTAAATTATTTTTCTTAAGACTTACTCAAGAGGTTTCAATTTAAAGGAGCCATCCTGTATACTAGGGAACAGCATACTAATTATTATTGTAAAAATATCTAAATACTGATAAAAGGAAGGGTCTAGGGGTGCAATTACAGAATCTGATCGACAGTCGAGACTCGGTGCTACATGGATAGAGAGAGGCAAGGCAACCTTGAGTATCGCTTGTGGATCCTCGGAACTTACATCCTGAGGAGTCAAATCTCTGGTCTTCGACCTAGGCAGAGGACATGCACGTCGAAACCGACCCAATTTAGTAAAGGTCAGAGAGAGCCGCGAGGGGCTTTACGAACATTGAAACTGATGACGAACTGGCCACCTGGCATGGGTGTTTTAAGAGCACGGGGTAATTACTTGAACCTGGCATGAAAGCGGTTTACCTGGGCGAGATTACAACGATTGTGGTGCGATATGCACCTGAAGTATAGCGCATATCTTAATAAAATAATAAAAAATAGCATATTTGATTTATGTACTTTTATTTACTTCCTCTATAATGGTTTTATTTAATAAGAGCTATCACGCAAGGTACCAAAAACGTATGACTCTCAAACTCATCCAGAAAATTCTAACTATTTTTCTAACATAACATTCTCTCATAAGGAATGAGATAAAAATTGTGAATCTTTTTATCAATTATGTGTTTACTTCTTGATAAAACATATTTTGAGGTATTACTAGCCTACAACATCGTACAGATAGATATCTTTCAAAATCAACATGTTTAGTTTATACGACAAACATGTTTACAATATCAAATTATTATTGCTATAGAGCAATACTCCCTGCGTTTGTTTATATTCATTCTACATTCAATGTTTGTAAACTGTCTATTGACATTTTTGGGTTGTTTCTCTTTATTAATCAAAGTCTTCAATCAGTAAAAATCATTCTTTCCTAGTCTGTGGTCAAAACGACATCATTGAGAAGTAGTATTTTAGGTTTACCAGGTATACTGTTACAACACCATTTATAATGGATATTAAAAACATATAGTTTCTGGAAAAGGAGAAGAAATTACAAATATTATGGTTAATACGCACTTTTTCTTAAACTAGGAAAGATAGATGGTGAGGACTCGTAACAGCGCATAATCGCCACGCTAACAAGTTGTGCCTAAGACGCCATTGCGGTGGTGGCACACAAACGGTAGAGAGGAAAATGAAATTTTCCAATAGAAGTGATTTATAAGTGATTTAGTGCTAATTTATGTAATGTACCTACATGATGGTATCATATTCTATAAACTACTGTAAAAATCACAGCGGGAAAAAATTGAAAGGAGTGACGCTTTGCAGGTTAAAGTATATGCAGTTTTCACTTTACCTAGTTAAATTAACTGTAGGCCTATTATTTACTTAATTATATCCGTGTGCATGCAATGATAATGAGAAGCATAGTATATCATTTTCTGGTATGCAATCTGCACGTTATTTGATTGAAATTTTCATTCATCTTTTCTTCATTGAATATAGAACAGTGCATCCGAAATGACACTTTTTCCATGGGCGTAGATATATCGATTATGGTGTTATATTATATAGAATGTAGAATAAATTCTGGTATGTAAGATATGAGTAAATATATTTATGGTAGTGAATATTAATTGTATTATTATGAAGCTGTTTTTGGAAAAATACCAGTTTTGTATCGTTTTATTCCTTTGATGTGATAAACTTGACACCTACATATTGTACATATGTTCCGCCACTTTCGCTTGCTCTCTGGTGGCAGGTGGCTTCACCATTGGCAGTAGCGTTACGACTCCTTACAATATATATCTTTCCTACTCTAAGCACTTTTTAGACAGTATGTCCGACAAGTAACCAACATAAACTTTAAAAGGTTTCTATAACACTATAACTTTAACCATGTACTTTTTTAAACAATAGGCAATGTGCCTTTATATAGAAAATATCGGATGACTGTCATCCCATTTAAAAAGGTCATTATGAACTTTTTATGTCACAAATATCACCAAATTCGTATTTCGGCACATACAGTGAAAATTACCCAACAACCTGTTAATTAGTTCCATATTCGCGTAGTGGGAGTGGAAGTATTTATAGACATAGTAATCATAGACAAATTTTCATTATTTTTTTTTTTGTTGATTTAGAATGTCATCATGAAATGTCGAGATTTTAAATTTGGGCAAAAAACTATCTTGTCGTCGGTCGGTCGATATGGACTTGAAATTTGGTTCACGTATATATTTTAGCGATCCTTTAGATTAAGAAATTGTATTTCTTTGTTCTAATAAAGGTCATTTATCATTATCATCATTATTATATCTGGAACCAGATGATATTTTGAGTTTATTCCGGTGGAGGGTTGTGGAATGAATAGAGGTAAATAAGTAAAGCATGCTAGTAAGACTCGAGAAATTTGGTGGAGGATTTGGTGTATATATCAGAAGCCAAGGTCACAATTCTTTTTGGCATCTGCCACCCCTACCACCACCTCCAAGATCCCCACTCCGTTATTAGGGGAATTAACAAAATAAAATTGTCATTTAGAGTGAATGAGAACAGAAGTTCTCAAGAAATTTCTCGACATCAAGCCAACCCCGCCCCACATTACCACCGTGGGACAAACGGTTTTAAATATTATGTTATTAAAATTCTATGATCAATTATTTCCACATACTGGAGTCCAAAATAGTATCAAGATGTTTTACTTTAAAGAGATTTGGATAGGCAATCTAGATGTGAAAGTAGTGATTCCTTGGACAGAGGTTTTTTATTTTGTTAGAAGATATAGGAGAAAAATTTCATGCGTGTTTCATAGTTGTCAAGCATGCTGGAAATGCTATTTTTTTAGAAATTTTCGAAATTTGCCAATTCTAAATTGAGTTAGGTTCTGTTAGTAATCAGTATAGACTACAACCTGTCCTAATTTCAATTATTTCATGCAACAAATTTGAACATCAGCATAAACAAAAATATAATTCATCAGATTCTTTCGGGTTTGTAAAGTATTAGTAAACAAGCAGATTTACTAATTTATGCATTACGGGAATTAATTTGAGTATGAAGAGAACATTTCTAGAGCCGTATAAGTGACATCCAAAACGTAGCTCTTCTAAGGAAGATAAATGTAAGTCTTAGTACATTCCTAAAGTAATCATTTTTCCCAATATTTTCTAAAGTGTACCTGCTAAAGATGCCATCCTAAAGCAATTTTTAAAATTTTCCGATTAAAAATTGTGCTAGTTTCTGTTAGCAGATAATATAGATTACATCTAATTTCAATTATTTCATGCAACTGCACCGAATGCCTCAGATCGACAAGCATTGGCCAAGCTCTAGAGGTTTGAGTTAAATATCTAAGGTATTATATATTAATATAGGAAATGGAGTGCAAATTCGATGACGAAAAGTTACCGTCTGACAATCTGGTAATCGAAAAAACTACGAAACTATTTTCTCTCTGAAATTTTTTGATATGGTGGGAAAATATGGAGGTGGGGGGACTTTTTTAAACGAATGGTGACCGATATCTGTCCGCATAGGTAGTTCGTATACAGGGTGTAATCAGTTACTAGACAAACAAAAAACCTTTATAACTTTTCCTAGGGGCACTTTGAAAAAGATTGACCTAGGTCAACATTTTAAATATATATATTTTTTAATATTAGTGTAGAAAATAATTGAGAACCACTGCTTTTCTTGGTCAACAGACTTGAATTTAAATTTAAATTTGAATTTTGAATTTAAATTTTGAATTTAAATTTGGATTTAAATTTGAATTTAAATTTGAATTTAAATTTGAATTTAAATTTGAATTTAAATTTGAATTTAAATTTGAATTTAAATTTGAATTTAAATTTGAATTTAAATTTGAATTTTGAATTTAAATTTGTATTTAAATTTGAATTTAAATTTGAATTTTGAATGTAAATTTTGAATTTAAATTTGAATTTAAATTTGAATTTAATTTTGAATTTAAATTTGAACTTAATTTTGAATTTAAATTTGAATTTTGAATTTAAATTTGAATTTTGAATTTAAATTTTAATTTTAATTTTAATTTTAATTTAAATTTGAATTTAAATTTGAATTTTGAATTTATATTTGAATTTTGAATTCAAATTTAAATTCAAATTTAAATTCAAATTTTGAATTCAAATTTAAATTTAAATTTAAATTTTGAATTAAAATTTGAATTTAAATTTGAATTTAATTTTGAATTTTGAATTTAAATTTTGAATTTAAATTTGAATTTAAATTTGAATTTAAATTTGAATTTCAATTTGAATGTAAATTTGAATTTAAATTTGAATTTTGAATTTAAATTTTGAATTTAAATTAGAATTTAAATTTGAATTTAATTTTGAATTTTGAATTTAAATTTGAATTTAAATTTTGAATTTAAATTTGAATTTAATTTTGAATTTTGAATTTAAATTTGAATTTCGATTTTAAATTTGAATTTAAATTTGAATTTAAATTTGAATTTAAATTTGAATTTAATTTTGAATTTTGAATTTAAATTTGAATTTTGATTTTAAATTTGAATTTAAATTTGAATTTAAATTTGAATTTAAATTTGAATTTAAATTTGAATTTAAATTTGAATTTAAATTTGAATTTAAATTTGAATTTAAATTTGAATTTAAATTTGAATTTAAATTTGAATTTAAATTTGAATTTAAATTTGAATTTAAATTTGAATTTAAATTTTAATTTTGAATTTAAATTTGAATTTAAATTTGAATTCAAAGTTGAATTTAAATTTGAATTTAAATTTGAATTTAATTTTGAATTTTGAATTTAAATTTTGAATTTAAATTTGAATTTTCAATTTAAATTTGAATTTTGAATTTAAATTTGAATTTAAATTTGAATTTAAATTTGAATTTAAATTTGAATTTTTAATTTAAATTTGAATTTAAATTTGAATTTAAATTTGAATTTAAATTTGAATTTTTAATTTAAATTTAAATTTTGAATTTAAATTTGAATTTAATTTTGAATTTTGAATTTAAATTTGAATCTAAATTTGAATTTAAATTTGAATTTAAATTTGAATTTAAATTTGAATTTAAATTTGAATTTAAATTTGAATTTAAATTTGAATTTTTAATTTAAATTTAAATTTTGAATTTAAATTTGAATTTAATTTTGAATTTTGAATTTAAATTTGAATCTAAATTTGAATTTAAATTTGAATTTAAATTTGAATTTAAATTTGAATTTAAATTTGAATTTAAATTTGAATTTAAATTTGAATTTAAATTTGAATTTTGAATATAAATTTTGAATTTAAATTTGAATTTAAATTTGAATTTAAATTTGAATTTAATTTTGAATTCAAATTTGAATTTAATTTTGAATTTAAATTTGAATTTTAAATTTAAATTTGAATTTAAATTTGAATTTAATTTTGAATTTTAATTTTAATTTTGAATTTAAATTTTGAATTTAAATTTGAATTTAATTTTGAATTTAAATTTTAATTTTGAATTTAAATTTTGAATTTACATTTGAATTTAAATTTGAATTTAATTTTGAATTTTGAATTTAAATTTTGAATTTAAATTTGAATTTAAATTTGAATTAAAATTTTAATTTATATTTTAATTTTGGATTTAAATTTTGAATTTACCTGCTAAAGATGCCATCCTAAAGCGATTTTTAAAATTTTCCGATTAAAAATTGTGCTAGTTTCTGTTAGCAGATAATATAGATTACATCTAATTTCAATTATTTCATGCAACTGCACCGAATGCCTCAGATCGACAAGCATTGGCCAAGCTCTAGAGGTTTGAGTTAAATATCTAAGGTATTATATATTAATCTAGGAAATGGAGTGCAAATTCGATGACGAAAAGTTACCGTCTGACAATCTGGTAATCGAAAAAACTACGAAACTATTTTCTCTCTGAAATTTTTTGATATGGTGGGAAAATATGGAGGTGGGGGGACTTTTTTAAACGAATGGTGACCGATATCTGTCCGCATAGGTAGTTCGTATACAGGGTGTAATCAGTTACTAGACAAACAAAAAACCTTTATAACTTTTCCTAGGGGCACTTTGAAAAATATTGACCTAGGTCAACATTTTAAATATATATATTTTTTAATATTAGTGTAGAAAATAATTGAGAACCACTGCTTTTCTTGGTCAATAGACTTGAATTTAAATTTTGAATTTAAATTTGGATTTAAATTTGAATTTAAATTTGAATTTAAATTTGAATTTAAATTTGAATTTAAATTTGAATTTGAATTTGAATTTAAATTTGAATTTAAATTTGAATTTAAATTTGAATTTAAATTTGAATTTTGAATTTAAATTTTGAATTTAAATTTGAATTTAAATTTGTATTTAAATTTGAATTTAAATTTGAATTTTGAATGTAAATTTTGAATTTAAATTTGAATTTAAATTTGAATTTAATTTTGAATTTAAATTTGAACTTAATTTTGAATTTAAATTTGAATTTTGAATTTAAATTTGAATTTTGAATTTAAATTTAAATTTTAATTTAAATTTTAATTTAAATTTTAATTTAAATTTTAATTTAAATTTTAATTTAAATTTTAATTTAAATTTGAATTTAAATTTGAATTTAAATTTGAATTTAAATTTGAATTTAATTTTAAATTTAAATTTGAATTTAATTTTGAATTTAAATTTGAATTTTCAATTTAAATTTAAATTTTGAATTTAAATTCGAATTTAAATTCAAATTTAAATTCAAAATTTAAATTCAAAATTCAAATTTAAATTCAAATTTAAATTCAAAATTTAAATCCAAAATTAAATTTAAATTTAAATTCAAATTTAAATTCAAAATTTAAATTCAAAATTCAAAATTAAGTTCAAATTTAAATTCAAATTTTTTATTTATTATTTTATTTATTTATTTATTACTGCATCAAAATTATTAAACAAAATGTCTTAACCTAATTACATAAAGAACAAAAAAGTGACACCTGAGGAGACCTCGTATTGTGTCGAGCAGTATTTACATTCTATATCTACATATGTGTTCTATATCTACATATATAATTAATCATCTTTAAACAATGTGTACAGTAGTATATAAATTTGATTGAAGTATAATAAGTTGATAATTAATAAAGTGGGCATAGAAATGGTATAAATATTTTGCGGCTGTGTAGAAAAGAGTGCAATAATTTATAAATTATAAACTATAAACGGGGGTAATAATTATGAGGTGTAAAGAAAGAAAAGAGATGGATATATAAAAAGAATTGTAAGTTTTAACGGTAGATTGCCACCTATACAGGGTCCTGCAGCTCACCTCCCGTCTTCTACTACACCTAAACGATTTATTTTAGAAAAATGATTCAAACGGGACAATAGACTGTTTGTTAGAGAGCACATTTTTAAAACATTTTTGAATATACAGGGTGTTCCAGAAATTGGTGGTGCATCAAAGTTGTATCTTTTTAAATGGAACACCCTGTAGTTTTATTGATTTTTGGAACCCTTTCGAGCTACTGTACATATCCCTAGAATATTATCAAATTTGATTTGATAGTTCCAGAGGAATAAATTAAAATCGAAAAAAAAAAAAAAATTTCCTCATATTTTAAAAAATTTATAAAAAATAGAAGAAACATCTTCAAACCAAAACTAAGGAACAGGTTGCTTATAATAAAAGGTTAGTTTATCCTACTATGAATATCGTAAAAATAACTTATACAGGATGTTCAAAATTCAATGCCAAACTTTTCAAAATGTAATGCTATTTTTCTCCATTTTTTCAAATGGGACACCCTGTATATTTTTATCTTATCGGATGCAGAATTAAAAAATGAGCATATTTTTTAATTACAATTATCTCGACTATCTTAAAGGTTTCACAGATATTCGTCAAAAACTACTACAAATCGTAAAATTATTATCTAATAGTTTTACTTAACATTTTTCAAATCAATAACTAGAACTTATGTTCAATATGTGTTCCGTTTTATCATTTAGCTCCTCTAATGTTATTAAATAAGCAAGTACCTAAATTAGACAGTTTCTCATATAACTGTCTATGCAGTTCTCCTCTTGAAGGCGTAAATGAAGGGGAGTAAACAGAAATCATATTCCTGTTGTTTCTTAACCATAATAAGGTAATTTAGTAGATAGCCATGGAAACAAATTTGCTTACAAACTGTCATACAAATAGACATATGTCAATATTTTAAATTACGTATTAGTAATTTACAAGTTTTAAGCATTTTTTGTGATGGAGTACAGCAGAGAAGAGCTAGTAGATATGATTTTCATATTAGGAGAATCAGAAAGAAACTGTTTTTTGGCAAGTCGAGTTTACGCACAGCGTTATCCGGAACGGAGACATCCAGACAAAAGAAGCCTGAACAACTTATTAGAGAGATTTGTACAAACGGGACATGTAGACTATACAAAACCAGTTAGAAATAGACCCGCTCGAAATGAAGAAAATTAATTGTCTGTGCTATTATCTGTTACGGAAAACCCTTTCGTTAGTCAAAAAGCAGTCGGTGATGCCGTAGGTGTAAGTGAGAGAACCGTTCAACGAATTTTAAAGGACAACCGTTTTCATCCCTACCATATCCAGTTTCATCAACAACTCTTCGATGCAGATTTTGAGCAACGTGTCGAATTTTGCAATTGGGCGCAAGCTAAAATTAGGATAAATTGTGAGTTTTTTGATAAGGTTTTGTTTTCTGATGAGGCCACATTTCATAAAAACGGATTTGTGAATCGCCATAACTTTCATTACTATTCCGACCACAACCCAAGGATTTTTAGGCAGGTTGACCAACAACACAGATGGTCAATAAATGTGTGGGGGGGAATTATTGGTGAATATGTTATTGGTCCTCACTTTTTTAACGGACATTTGAATGGTGCTATGTATCTTGATTTTTTGCAAAATCAATTGCCAAATTTATGTCAAAATTTACAAATACCTTTGAGAGATGCAATGTGGCTGCAACACGACGGAGCCCCAGCACATTATTCATTACAAGTCAGGGACCATCTCAATACAACCTTTCCAAACCGGTGGATTGGAAGAGGAGGGCCATGGAATTGGCCGCCCCGATCACCCGACCTCACTAAATTGGATTTCTTTTTGTGGGGCTACGTTAAGGAAATCGTTTATCAGGAACCTCCAACCACACCAGAAAACATGCAGCAAAGAATCAGGAACGCATTTCAAAACATTACACCCGACCTATTAGGAAGAGTAGCAAGATCATTTCATACCCGCCTTCGTTTGTGCCTCCAAGAGAACGGAAGACATATTGAACATAAGTTCTAGTTATTGATTTAAAAAATGTTAAGTAAAACTATTAGATAATAATTTTACGATTTGTAGTAGTTTTTGACGAATATCTGTGAAACCTTTAAGATAGTCGAGATAATTGTAATTAAAAAATATGCTCATTTTTTAATTCTGCATCCGATGAGATAAAAATATACAGGGTGTCCCATTTGAAAAAATGGAGAAAAATAGCATTACATTTTGAAAAGTTTGGCATTGAATTTTGAACATCCTGTATAAGTTATTTTTACGATATTCATAGTAGGATAAACTAACCTTTTATTATAAGCAACCTGTTCCTTAGTTTTGGTTTGAAGATGTTTTTTCTATTTTTTATAAATTTTTTAAAATATGACGAAAAAAAATTATTTTTTTCGATTTTAATTTATTCCTCTGGAACTATCAAATCAAATTTCATAATATTCTAGGGATATGTACAGTAGCTCGAAGGGGTCCCAAAAATCAATAAAACTACAGGGTGTTCCATTTAAAAAGATACAACTTTGATGCACCACCAATTTCTGGAACACCCTGTATATTCAAAAATATTTTTAAAATGTGCTCTCTAACAAACAGTCTATTGTCCCGTTTGAATCATTTTTCTAAAATAAATTGTTTAGGTGTAGTAGAAGACGGGAGGTGAGCTGCAGGACCCTGTATAATACATTAACCTTTATAATTTTAAATTTGTAGTAATGTTAACTATATTAAAGAAATGATATGTGACGTTTTTGTATAAGTTATGCCAGGATGGACAGGAGTGTAGTGTAATTGTCAATCAGATATTTTTTTGTTTCTATTCTAAAACGTTTTTTCCTCATTTTTTTAATGTGTGGTGGAAGTTTATTAAGTAGTTTGGTTCCATTGTATTTAATGCATTTTTGAGTGACAGTTTTGGTTGTGTATGTGCTGTATGTCCTAGCCCTTGTTTCATATTGGTGTTCAATAACAGATCCAATGGTGTCCTTCTTATTATGTACGTAGGATATGGCAGCATGCATGTATATACCCTTCACATCAAGCAATTGTTTTTCGATGAATATGTCTCTGCAGCTGTCTCTGGTTTTTTTGTTAAAAATTATTCTTAATATATAGTTTTGTGTTATTTGCAGAGGTTGTAAAGTTGCTTTATAAGCGGAGCCCCATACTGTGACACCATATCTAATTATAGATTCAACTAAACTGTTGTACACAACTAGTAGAGTTTTATTGTTTAGTATGCCCTTTAGGCTATAAAATTTATAGATTAGTTTCCGTAATCTTCCATTTAAATAGGCGACGTGACTTACCCATTTCATGTGCGGGTCTAGGATCAACCCTAAGTATTTTATGGTGTCGGCACTATGTACACAATTGTTAATCGATTTATTAACGAGTATAGGTTCTTGCACTTGGGGCATTCCAACTTTTGTTGGGGAAAATGACATATATTTAGTTTTCGTAATATTTAGTTTAAGGCGATTGGTATCTAGCCATGTTTTTACTTTGCTAATTGCATCGGTAGCTTTTTGTTTTGTGGATTTCCATGCCTCCTCTGCACAAATTAGCACCGTGTCGTCTGCATATGATATAATATTGCATCCGTAGTTTCTTTGTAAGAGGTCGTTTATATATATAAGGAATAAGCTAGGACCTAGGATAGTTCCTTGTGGAACGCCAGTTCTTATTTTTTTTGCTTCGCTGTACGAATTACCTATTTTAACTTGTTGTGGTCTATTGGCTAGGTATTCTTTGAACAAATCATGTACTCTCCCTCTGATGCCTATTTTGTTTAGCTTGTTAAGTAGTTGAGTATGGGATACTGTGTCAAAAGCCTTTTGTAAGTCCAAAAAGATGGCTAAGACTTTCTTGTTCGATTCGAAATTAGTTAGTATTGTATCTGTTAATAATTGAAGAGGTTCTTCAGTGCCAATGTGCTTCTGAAATCCGTATTGATGCTTTGATATTATTTTATTTTTATCTATAAATGATCGGAGTCTATTATTTAGACATTTTTCAAAAATTTTTGCAATATTATTTATTAACGATATTGGACGATAGTTTGTCATATCATTTTTATTGCCATTTTTATATATTGGTACAACAATACTTTCTTTAAAAATTTCAGGGACGGTGGAATTTTTAAACATAAGATTAATAATGTAGGCAATAGGTTTACTGATATGTTTCGATATGAGTTTTAAGATTTTTGTGGTTATACCATCTTTTCCCGGTGAGGCGTTATTTTTCAGGCTCTTCTATTTCTCGGTCATTCACGTCCTCTAGGAACATTGAATTAAAATTTTCGTTTAAGCTTTCGTTTCCTATCATGTATTGTATTTGATCGGGAATATCTCTTGTGATTTGTTCGCCAATTTCAATGAAAAAGTTGTTAAAAGCGTTAGCTATCTCTTTTTTATCGGTTATTTGTTTATCGTTCTCAATAATTTTGTCGATGTTATCACTGCATTTTTTGTTAAGATTTGTAACTTCACTGATGCAATCCCAAATTTTTTTGTAGTTATTTCCGGAGGATTGAATTTTTTCTTTGTAGTAGTTATTTTTCGTAGCTCTGATTAGCATTGTTACGGTATTTCTATAGTTCTTATAGTACTCTTTTAGTTGTCTATTTTCTTTGTCTTTCATGAGTTTCCGTTTTATTTTGTCACGTTTTAATATGGAGTTTAGTATCCCTTGTGACATCCATGGTTTAAGTTTATTGTTTCTGTTTGTTAAGTTAACTATTTTTGTTGCGTCCTCTATTTTTAAATTTATATTATTATAGAATATGTTAGCTGCTTTATCGGTTTTACTTTCTCTGTACAATTCATCCCAATTTATTTGGGCGACCCCGTCCAAAAATTTTTTCTCGTCTAGTTTTTTAATTTCCATTATCTTTTTTGTTTTTAGTTTTTTATTATTTCCAAGTTCTACATTAAAGATTATTGGGTAGTGGTCAGTTATATTATTATGTAACACCGCAGCTACACTATTTACCTGTGTGTTTGTATTTATTTTAGTAAAGATATGATCTATTATCGAAGCACTGATATCGTTTTCCCTAGTAGGTACGTTAATTTGTGAACGATAACCATTCTGCTCCAACATATTTACATACCTTAGGGCAGGAAGGTCCGATAGGTCCTTAATATTTATATTTATGTCTCCAACCAGGTATAATATCATTATTGTTCACAGATTTTACATAATTCTCAATATCGTCAACAAACACGTTTACATTTGTAGGAGGAGGTCTATAAATACCAGTAACCACGGCTTTTATATTACTATAGGTAAATTTACATTCTAGGATTGTTACCTCTGTAAGTTTAACAACCCTAACATCTGCACACAGGTCATTTCTTACAAAAATAAATACACCATCATTTTTATTGAAATTTGCTTCATTATAATAGGGTTTATAGCCTTCTATAAAGAAATCATTTGCATCTGTTATGGACCAAGTTTCTGATAGAACAATGACCGCTACACTTCTGTCGTCATTATTCATTTCAGTTATACTAACACAAAGTTCATCAAAGTTTGCCTTAATGCTCCTTATATTATAATGTACTATAGAAAAATTATTCACCCCGTCTCTAAAAAGTTTTTTAAGTTCGTTAAAATCATTGCATATTTTAGTTTCAATATTGTTATAGTTTTCTAAAATGTTCATTGCTATTTCAACACCCGCCATGTCTATATAATTTATTATTTTATTTAAGTATACTACTTATGATATTAAATATTTATTAAATTCTTATTATATTTAAGTACTATATCTAAATTTATATTTAAGCACTACTTATATCTAAAGTCTATTATTTCGCAAAAGAGTCTAAATACCTAAAATTGCTGTCGCTCCGCTGTAGGTCCTGCGTTATTGTAATTGGTCCAGATCTTTGCCATTTTTTATTAAAATTTTCT
Source organism: Stenurella melanura (assembly GCA_963583905.1). Taxonomy (NCBI): domain Eukaryota; kingdom Metazoa; phylum Arthropoda; class Insecta; order Coleoptera; family Cerambycidae; genus Stenurella; species Stenurella melanura. The sequence continues at coordinate 105,269,054 of OY757311.1, forward strand.
TCTGGCCAAGTCGCGCTCGAATTTCCCCTCCCAATATCCACACATTCTCCTTGCCAAACTTTTGTTTAGCTTTTAGGAAGAGCGCATATTTTTCAGGAGTGACATCTTCTGTTATGGAGATACCAGTTCCTTTAAGTCTACCTCGATTTTGTACCACTATTTTTTTGATATTTTCCCTTGTAAAGCTGACTAAGATAGATCGTTTTCCATTCATTATTTTCCCTGTTCTGAAGTATGTTTCGATCTCTTCGTTTCTGATGTCCAACTTCATTTTATCTTTCACAACTTCTAGGATTTTCTCAGCTACTTTTTCGTCTTTACTTTCGGGTACTCCGTGAATTCTTATAGACTTTCTCTTTCTGTGCTGTTCGAGGATTTCCATTTTGTCTTTTAGCATTCTGTTCTCTTCTTTGAGGGTTAGCACTTCCACAGTTAGTTCGTGAACTTTTTCTTGCGTTTTTTTTATTTCTAGTTTCTCCTGTATATTTTCCACTAGAGTTTTTAAAAAGTCCTTGTCACTTATTAACTGCACAATGGTTTCTTTAATTATAACTTGTAAGTCACTAATTTGATCGCGGGTGAACATGCTTTCGGCCGATATTTTAAGGACGAACCAGAGAGGTTTATGACCACTGTTTATTGTAGCTTGTTTAAAATTTACCTGGTCAGAGCGGAGCACAGTACGTCTTACTCGGACGACGGCATCAACAACAATGAATGCAATTTAAATTCAAAATTTAAATCCAAAATTCAAATTTAAATTCAAATTTAAATTCAAATTCAAATTTAAAATCAAAATTTAAATTCAAAATTTAAATTCAAAATTTAAATTTAAATTCAAAATTCAAATTTAAATTCAAAATTAAATTCAAATTTAAATTCAAAATTAAATTCAAACTTAAATTCAAATTTATTCAAATTTAAATTCAAAATTTAAATTCAAAATTCAAATTTAAATTCAAGTTTAAATTCAAATTTAAATTCAAATTTAAATTCAAAATTTAAATCCAAAATTAAAATTTAAATTAAAATTTTAATTCAAATTTAAATTCAAATTTAAATTCAAAATTTAAATTCAAAATTTAAATTCAAAATTCAAAATTAAATTCAAATTTAAATTCAAATGTAAATTCAAAATTTAAATTCAAAATTAAAATTTAAATTCAAAATTAAATTCAAATTTAAATTCAAAATTAAAATTCAAAATTAAATTCAAATTTAAATTCAAATTTAAATTCAAAATTTAAATTCAAAATTCAAAATTAAATTCAAATTTAAATTCAAATTTAAATTCAAATTTAAATTCAAATTTAAATTCAAAATTTAAATCCAAAATTCAAATTTAAATTCAAATTTAAATTCAAATTCAAATTTAAAATCAAAATTTAAATTCAAAATTTAAATTCAAAATTTGAATTTAAATTCAAAATTCAAATTTAAATTCAAAATTAAATTCAAATTTAAATTCGAAATTAAATTCAAACTTAAATTCAAATTTAAATTCAAATTTAAATTCAAAATTTAAATTCAAAATTCAAATTTAAATTCAAGTTTAAATTCAAATTTAAATTCAAATTTAAATTCAAAATTTAAATCCAAAATTAAAATATAAATTCAAATTTTAATTCAAATTTAAATTCAAATTTAAATTCAAAATTTAAATTCAAAATTCAAAATTAAATTCAAATTTAAATTCAAATGTTAATTCAAAATTAAAATTTAAATTCAAAATTAAATTCAAATTTAAATTCAAAATTTAAATTCAAAATTAAAATTAAAATTCGAAATTCAAATTTAAATTCGAATTTAAATTCAAATTTAAATTCAAATATAAATTCAAATTTAAATTCAAATATAAATTCAAATTTAAATTCAAATTTAAATTCAAAATTAAAATTTAAATTCAAAATTAAAATTTAAATTCAAATTTAAATTCAAATTTAAATTCAAATTTAAATTCAAATTTAAAACCAAAATTCAAATTTAAATTCAAAATTAAAATTAAATTCAAATTTAAATACAAATTTAAATTCAAATTTAAATTCAAAATTTAAATTCAAAATTCAGAATTAAATTCAAATTTAAATTCAAATTTAAATTCAAATTCAAATTTAAATTCAAAATTTAAATTCAAAATTTAAATTTAAATTCAAAATTCAAATTTAAATTCAAAATTAAATTCAAATTTAAATTCAAAATTAAATTCAAACTTAAATTCAAATTTAAATTCAAATTTAAATTCAAAATTTAAATTCAAAATTCAAATTTAAATTCAAGTTTAAATTCAAATTTAAATTCAAATTTAAATTCAAAATTTAAATCCAAAATTAAAATTTAAATTAAAATTTTAATTCAAATTTAAATTCAAATTTAAATTCAAAATTTAAATTCAAAATTTAAATTCAAAATTCAAAATTAAATTCAAATTTAAATTCAAATGTAAATTCAAAATTTAAATTCAAAATTAAAATTTAAATTCAAAATTAAATTCAAATTTAAATTCAAAATTAAAATTCAAAATTAAATTCAAATTTAAATTCAAATTTAAATTCAAAATTTAAATTCAAAATTCAAAATTAAATTCAAATTTAAATTCAAATTTAAATTCAAATTTAAATTCAAATTTAAATTCAAAATTTAAATCCAAAATTCAAATTTAAATTCAAATTTAAATTCAAATTCAAATTTAAAATCAAAATTTAAATTCAAAATTTAAATTCAAAATTTGAATTTAAATTTAAATTCAAAATTCAAATTTAAATTCAAGTTTAAATTCAAATTTAAATTCAAATTTAAATTCAAAATTTAAATCCAAAATTAAAATATAAATTCAAATTTTAATTCAAATTTAAATTCAAATTTAAATTCAAAATTTAAATTCAAAATTCAAAATTAAATTCAAATTTAAATTCAAATGTTAATTCAAAATTAAAATTTAAATTCAAAATTAAATTCAAATTTAAATTCAAAATTTAAATTCAAAATTAAAATTAAAATTCAAAATTCAAATTTAAATTCGAATTTAAATTCAAATTTAAATTCAAATATAAATTCAAATTTAAATTCAAATTTAAATTCAAATTTAAATTCAAATTTAAATTCAAAATTAAAATTTAAATTCAAAATTAAAATTTAAATTCAAATTTAAATTCAAATTTAAATTCAAATTTAAATTCAAATTTAAATTCAAATTTAAAACCAAAATTCAAATTTAAATTCAAAATTAAAATTAAATTCAAATTTAAATACAAATTTAAATTCAAATTTAAATTCAAAATTTAAATTCAAAATTCAGAATTAAATTCAAATTTAAATTCAAATTTAAATTCAAATTCAAATTTAAATTCAAAATTTAAATTCAAAATTTAAATTCAAAATTTAAATTCAAAATTTAAATTTAAATTTAAATTGAAAATTCAAATTTAAATTCAAAATTAAATTCAAATTTAAATTCAAAATTAAATTCAAATTTAAATTCAAATTTAAATTCAAATTTAAATTCAAATTTAAATTCAAATTTAAATTCAAAATTTAAATTCAAAATTAAAATTAAAATTCAAAATTAAATTCAAATTTAAATTCAAATTTAAATTCAAAATTTAAATTCAAAATTCAAAATTAAATTCAAATTTAAATTCAAAATTTAAATTCAAAATTTAAATTCAAAATTCAAAATTAAATTCAAATTTAAATTCAAATGTAAATTCAAAATTTAAATTCAAAATTTAAATTCAAATTCAAATTTAAAATCAAAATTTAAATTCAAAATTTAAATTCAAAATTTGAATTTAAATTCAAAATTCAAATTTAAATTCAAAATTAAATTCAAATTTAAATTCGAAATTAAATTCAAACTTAAATTCAAATTTAAATTCAAATTTAAATTCAAAATTTAAATTCAAAATTCAAATTTAAATTCAAGTTTAAATTCAAATTTAAATTCAAATTTAAATTCAAAATTTAAATCCAAAATTAAAATATAAATTCAAATTTTAATTCAAATTTAAATTCAAATTTAAATTCAAAATTTAAATTCAAAATTAAAATTAAAATTCAAAATTCAAATTTAAATTCAAATTTAAATTAAAATTTAAATTCAAATTTAAATTCAAATTTAAATTCAAATTTAAATTCAAATTTAAATTCAAATTCAAATTCAAATTTAAATTCAAAATTAAAATTTAAATTCAAAATTAAAATTTAAATTCAAATTTAAATTCAAATTTAAATTCAAATTTAAATTCAAATTTAAATTCAAATTTAAATTCAAATTTAAAACCAAAATTCAAATTTAAATTCAAAATTAAAATTAAATTCAAATTTAAATACAAATTTAAATTCAAATTTAAATTCAAAATTTAAATTCAAAATTCAGAATTAAATTCAAATTTAAATTCAAATTTAAATTCAAATTCAAATTTAAATTCAAAATTTAAATTTAAATTTAAATTTAAATTTAAATTGAAAATTCAAATTTAAATTCAAAATTAAATTCAAATTTAAATTCAAAATTAAATTCAAATTTAAATTCAAATTTAAATTCAAATTTAAATTCAAATTTAAATTCAAATTTAAATTCAAATTTAAATTCAAAATTTAAATTCAAAATTAAAATTAAAATTCAGAATTAAATTCAAATTTAAATTCAAATTTAAATTCAAAATTTAAATTCAAAATTCAAAATTAAATTCAAATTTAAATTCAAATTTAAATTCAAATTTAAATTCAAAATTTAAATCCAAAATTCAAATTTAAATTCAAATTTAAATTCAAATTTAAATTCAAATTTAAATTCAAATTTAAATTCAAATTTAAATTCAAAATTAAAATTTAAATTCAAATTTAAATTAAAATTTAAATTAAAATTTAAATTCAAATTTAAATTCAAATTTAAATTCAAAATTAAAATTTAAATTCAAATTTAAATTCAAATTTAAATACAAATTTAAATTCAAATTTAAATTCAAAATTTAAATTCAAAATTTAAATTCAAAATTCAGAATTAAATTCAAATTTAAATTCAATTTTAAATTCAAATTCAAATTTAAATTCAAAATTTAAATTCAAAATTTAAATTAAAATTTAAATTGAAAATTCAAATTTAAATTCAAAATTAAATTCAAATTTAAATTCAAAATTAAATTCAAATTTAAATTCAAATTTAAATTCAAATTTAAATTCAAATTTAAATTCAAAATTTAAATTCAAAATTCAAATTTAAATTCAAATTTAAATTCAAAATTTAAATCCAAAATTAAATTTAAATTTAAATTCAAAATTTAAATTCAAAATTCAAAATTAAATTCAAATTTAAATTCAAATTTAAATTCAAATTTAAATTCAAAATTTAAATCCAAAATTCAAATTTAAATTCAAATTCAAATTTAAAATCAAAATTTAAATTCAAAATTTAAATTTAAATTCAAAATTCAAATTTAAATTCAAAATTAAATTCAAATTTAAATTCAAAATTAAATTCAAACTTAAATTCAAATTTAAATTCAAATTTGAATTCAAAATTTAAATTCAAAATTCAAATTTAAACTCAAGTTTAAATTCAAATTTAAATTCAAATTTAAATTCAAATTTAAATTCAAAATTTAAATCCAAAATTAAAATTAAAATTTTAATTCAAATTTAAATTCAAATTTAAATTCAAAATTTAAATTCAAAATTCAAAATTAAATTCAAATTTAAATTCAAATGTAAATTCAAAATTTAAATTCAAAATTAAAATTTAAATTTTGAATTTAAATTTGAATTTGAATTTGAATTTAAATTTGAATTTAAATTTGAATTTAATTTTGAATTTTGAATTTAAATTTTGAATTTAAATTTGAATTTAAATTTGTATTTAAATTTGAATTTAATTTTAATTTTGAATTTAAATTTGAATTTTGGTTTTAAATTTGAATTTAAATTTGAATTTAAATTTGAATTTAAATTTGAATTTAAATTTGAATTTAAATTTGAATTTAAATTAGAATTTAAATTTGACTTTAAATTTGAATTTAAATTTTAATTTTGAATTTAAATTTGAATTTAAATTTGAATTTAAATTTGAATTTAAATTTGAATTTTGAATTTAAATTTTGAATTTATATTTGAATATAAATTTGAATTTAAATTTGAATTTAATTTTGAATTTAAATTTTAATTTTGAATTTAAATTTTGAATTTAAATTTGAATTTAAATTTGAATTTAAATTTGAATTTAATTTTGAATTTTGAATTTAAATTTTATATTTAAATTTGAATTTAAATTTGAATTTAAATTTGAATTTAAATTTGAATTTAAATTTGAATTTAAATTTGAATTTTGAATTTAAATTTTGAATTTAAATTTGAATTTAAATTTGAATTTAAATTTGAATTTAATTTTGAATTTAAATTTGAATTTAATTTTGAATTTAAATTTGAATTTTGAATTTAAATTTTGAATTTAAATTTGAATTTAAATTTGAATTTAAATTTGAATTTAAATTTGAATTTAATTTTGAATTTTGAATTTAAATTTTGAATTTAAATTTGAATTTAAATTTGAATTTAATTTTGAATTTTGAATTTAAATTTTGAATTTAAATTTGAGTTTAAATTTCGAATTTAAATTTGAATTTAAATTTGAATTTAAATTTGAATTTAAATTTGAATTTAAATTTGAATTTAAATTTGAATTTAAATTTGAATTTAAATTTGAATTTAAATTTGAATTTAAATTTGAATTTAAATTTAAATTCAAAATTCAAAATTAAATTTTAAATTTGAATTTAAATTTGAATTTAAATTTGAATTTTGAATTTAAATTTTGAATTTAAATTTGAATTTAAATTTGAATTTAAATTTGAATTTAAATTTGAATTTAAATTTGAATTTAATTTTGAATTTAAATTTGAATTTAATTTTGAATTTAAATTTGAATTTTGAATTTAAATTTTGAATTTAAATTGGAATTTAAATTTGAATTTAAATTTGAATTTAATTTTGAATTTTGAATTTAAATTTTGAATTTAAATTTGAATTTAAATTTGAATTTAATTTTGAATTTTGAATTTAAATTTTGAATTTAAATTTGAATTTAAATTTTGAATTTAAATTTGAATTTAAATTTGAATTTAATTTTGAATTTAAATTTGAAGTTAATTTTGAATTTAAATTTGAATTTTGAATTTAAATTTGAATTTTGAATTTAAATTTGAATTTTGAATTTAAATTTTGAATTTAAATTTGAATTTAAATTTGAATTTAATTTTGAATTTTGAATTTAAATTTTATATTTAAATTTGAATTTAAATTTGAATTTAAATTTGAATTTAAATTTGAATTTCAATTTGAATTTTGAATTTAAATTTTGAATTTAAATTTGAATTTAAATTTGAATTTAAATTTGAATTTAATTTTGAATTTAAATTTGAATTTAATTTTGAATTTAAATTTGAATTTTGAATTTAAATTTTGAATTTAAATTTGAATTTAAATTTGAATTTAAATTTGAATTTAATTTTGAATTTTGAATTTAAATTTTGAATTTAAATTTGAATTTAAATTTGAATTTAATTTTGAATTTTGAATTTAAATTTTGAATTTAAATTTGAGTTTAAATTTCGAATTTAAATTTGAATTTAAATTTGAATTTTCAATTTAAATTTAAATTTAAATTTTGAATTTAAATTTTGAATTTAAATTTTGAATTTAAATTTTGAATTTAAATTTGAATTTGAATTTAAATTTGAATTTAAATTTGAATTTAATTCTGAATTTTGAATTTAAATTTTGAATTTAAATTTGAATTTAAATTTGTATTTAAATTTGAATTTAATTTTAATTTTGAATTTAAATTTGAATTTTGGTTTTAAATTTGAATTTAAATTTGAATTTAAATTTGAATTTAAGTTTGAATTTAAATTTGAATTTAAATTCAAATTTAAAACCAAAATTCAAATTTAAATTCAAAATTAAAATTAAATTCAAATTTAAATACAAATTTAAATTCAAATTTAAATTCAAAATTTAAATTCAAAATTCAGAATTAAATTCAAATTTAAATTCAAATTTAAATTCAAATTCAAATTTAAATTCAAAATTTAAATTCAAAATTTAAATTCAAAATTTAAATTCAAAATTTAAATTTAAATTGAAAATTCAAATTTAAATTCAAAATTAAATTCAAATTTAAATTCAAAATTAAATTCAAATTTAAATTCAAAATTAAATTCAAATTTAAATTCAAATTTAAATTCAAATTTAAATTCAAATTTAAATTCAAATTTAAATTCAAAATTTAAATTCAAAATTAAAATTAAAATTCAAAATTAAATTCAAATTTAAATTCAAATTTAAATTCAAAATTTAAATTCAAAATTCAAAATTAAATTCAAATTTAAATTCAAAATTTAAATTCAAAATTTAAATTCAAAATTCAAAATTAAATTCAAATTTAAATTCAAATGTAAATTCAAAATTTAAATTCAAAATTAAAATTTAAATTCAAATTTAAATTCAAAATTTAAATTCAAAATTAAAATTAAAATTCAAAATTAAATTCAAATTTAAATTCAAATTTAAATTCAAAATTTAAATTCAAAATTCAAATTTAAATTCAAGTTTAAATTCAAATTTAAATTCAAATTTAAATTCAAAATTTAAATCCAAAATTAAAATATAAATTCAAATTTTAATTCAAATTTAAATTCAAATTTAAATTCAAAATTTAAATTCAAAATTCAAAATTAAATTCAAATTTAAATTCAAATGTTAATTCAAAATTAAAATTTAAATTCAAAATTAAATTCAAATTTAAATTCAAAATTTAAATTCAAAATTAAAATTAAAATTCAAAATTCAAATTTAAATTCAAATTTAAATTAAAATTTAAATTCAAATTTAAATTCAAATTTAAATTCAAATTTAAATTCAAAGTTAAATTCAAATTCAAATTCAAATTTAAATTCAAAATTAAAATTTAAATTCAAAATTAAAATTTAAATTCAAATTTAAATTCAAATTTAAATTCAAATTTAAATTCAAATTTAAATTCAAATTTAAAACCAAAATTCAAATTTAAATTCAAAATTAAAATTAAATTCAAATTTAAATTCAAATTTAAATACAAATTTAAATTCAAATTTAAATTCAAAATTTAAATTCAAAATTCAGAATTAAATTCAAATTTAAATTCAAATTTAAATTCAAATTCAAATTTAAATTCAAAATTTAAATTTAAATTTAAATTTAAATTGAAAATTCAAATTTAAATTCAAAATTAAAATTCAAATTTAAATTCAAAATTAAATTCAAATTTAAATTCAAATTTAAATTCAAATTTAAATTCAAATTTAAATTCAAATTTAAATTCAAATTTAAATTCAAATTTAAATTCAAATTTAAATTCAAATTTAAATTCAAATTTAAATTCAAATTTAAATTCAAATTTAAATTCGAAATTTAAACTCAAATTTAAATTCAAAATTTAAATTCAAAATTCAAAATTAAATTCAAATTTAAATTCAAAATTTAAATTCAAAATTCAAAATTAAATTCAAATTTAAATTCAAATTTAAATTCAAATTTAAATTCAAAATTTAAATTCAAAATTCAAATTTAAATTCAAAATTAAATTCAAATTTAAATTCAAAATTAAATTCAAATTTAAATTCAAATTTAAATTCAAATTTAAACTCAAAATTTAAATTCAAAATTCAAATTTAAATTCAAATTTAAATTCAAATTTAAATTCAAATTTAAATTCAAATTTAAATTCAAATTTAAATATAAAACTTAAATTCAAAATTCAAAATTAAATTCAAATTTAAATTCAAATTTAAATTCAAAATTTAAATTCAAAATTAAAATTTAAATTCAAAATTAAATTCAAATTTAAATTCAAATTTATATTCAAATATAAATTCAAAATTTAAATTCAAAATTCAAATTTAAATTCAAATTTAAATTCAAATTTAAATTCAAATTTAAATTCAAAATTAAAATTTAAATTCAAATTTAAAGTCAAATTTAAATTCTAATTTAAATTCAAATTTAAATTCAAATTTAAATTCAAATTTAAATTCAAATTTAAATTCAAATTTAAAACCAAAATTCAAATTTAAATTCAAAATTAAAATTAAATTCAAATTTAAATACAAATTTAAATTCAAATTTAAATTCAAAATTTAAATTCAAAATTCAAAATTAAATTCAAATTTAAATTCAAATTTAAATTCAAATTCAAATTCAAATTTAAATTCAAAATTTAAATTTTAATTTTGAATTTAAATTTTGAATTTACATTTGAATTTAAATTTGAATTTAATTTTGAATTTTGAATTTAAATTTTGAATTTAAATTTGAATTTAAATTTGAATTAAAATTTTAATTTTAATTTTGGATTTAAATTTTGAATTTAAATTTGAATTTAAATTTGAATTTAAATTTGAATTTAAACTTGAATTTAAATTTGAATTTTGAATTTAAATTTTGAATTCAAATTTGAATTTAAATTTGAATTTAAGTTTGAATTTAATTTTGAATTTAAATTTGAATTTAATTTTGAATTTAAATTTGAATTTGAATTTAAATTTGAATTTAATTTTGAATTTTGAATTTAAATTTTGAATTTAAATTTAAATTTAATTTTGGATTTAAATTTTGAATTTAAATTTGAATTTAAATTTGAATTTTGAATTTAAATTTTGAATTTAAATTTGAATTTAAATTTGAATTTAAATTTGAATTTAAATTTGAATTTAATTTTGAATTTAAATTTGAATTTAATTTTGAATTTAAATTTGAATTTTCAATTTAAATTTTAATTTAAATTTTGAATTTAAATTTTGAATTTAAATTTGAATTTGAATTTAAATTTGAATTTAAATTTGAATTTAATTCTGAATTTTGAATTTAAATTTTGAATTTAAATTTTGAATTTAAATTTGAATTTAAATTTGTATTTAAATTTGAATTTAAATTTTAATTTTGAATTTAAATTTGAATTTAAATTTGAATTTAAATTTGAATTTAAATTTGAATTTAAATTTGAATTTAAATTTTAATTTTGAATTTAAATTTGAATTTAAATTTGAATTTAAATTTGAATTTAAATTTGAATTTAAATTTGAATTTAAATTTGAATTTAAATTTGAATTTAATTTTGAATTTAAATTTGAATTTTGAATTTAAATTTTGAATTTAAATTTGAATTTAAATTTGAATTTAAATTTGAATTTAATTTTGAATTTTGAATTTAAATTTTGAATTTTGAATTTAAATTTTGAATTTAAATTTGAGTTTAAATTTGAATTTAATTTTGAATTTTGAATTTAAATTTTATATTTAAATTTGAATTTAAATTTGAATTTAAATTTGAATTTAAATTTGAATTTAAATTTGAATTTAAATTTGAATTTTGAATTTAAATTTTGAATTTAAATTTGAATTTAAATTTGAATTTAAATTTGAATTTAATTTTGAATTTAAATTTGAATTTAATTTTGAATTTAAATTTGAATTTTGAATTTAAATTTTGAATTTAAATTTGAATTTAAATTTGAATTTAAATTTGAATTTAAATTTGAATTTAATTTTGAATTTTGAATTTAAATTTTGAATTTAAATTTGAATTTAAATTTGAATTTAATTTTGAATTTTGAATTTAAATTTTGAATTTAAATTTGAGTTTAAATTTCGAATTTAAATTTGAATTTAAATTTGAATTTAAATTTGAATTTAAATTTGAATTTAAATTTGAATTTAAATTTGAATTTAAATTTGAATTTAAATTTGAATTTAAATTTGAATTTAAATTTGAATTTAAATTTGAATTTAAATTTAAATTCAAAATTCAAAATTAAATTTTATATTTAAATTTGAATTTAAATTTGAATTTAAATTTGAATTTAAATTTGAATTTTGAATTTAAATTTTGAATTTAAATTTGAATTTAAATTTGAATTTAAATTTGAATTTAAATTTGAATTTAAATTTGAATTTAATTTTGAATTTAAATTTGAATTTAATTTTGAATTTAAATTTGAATTTTGAATTTAAATTTTGAATTTAAATTGGAATTTAAATTTGAATTTAAATTTGAATTTAATTTTGAATTTTGAATTTAAATTTTGAATTTAAATTTGAATTTAAATTTGAATTTAATTTTGAATTTTGAATTTAAATTTTGAATTTAAATTTGAATTTAAATTTTGAATTTAAATTTGAATTTAAATTTGAATTTAATTTTGAATTTAAATTTGAAGTTAATTTTGAATTTAAATTTGAATTTTGAATTTAAATTTGAATTTTGAATTTAAATTTGAATTTTGAATTTAAATTTTGAATTTAAATTTGAATTTAAATTTGAATTTAATTTTGAATTTTGAATTTAAATTTTATATTTAAATTTGAATTTAAATTTGAATTTAAATTTGAATTTAAATTTGAATTTCAATTTGAATTTTGAATTTAAATTTTGAATTTAAATTTGAATTTAAATTTGAATTTAAATTTGAATTTAATTTTGAATTTAAATTTGAATTTAATTTTGAATTTAAATTTGAATTTTGAATTTAAATTTTGAATTTAAATTTGAATTTAAATTTGAATTTAAATTTGAATTTAATTTTGAATTTTGAATTTAAATTTTGAATTTAAATTTGAATTTAAATTTGAATTTAATTTTGAATTTTGAATTTAAATTTTGAATTTAAATTTGAGTTTAAATTTCGAATTTAAATTTGAATTTAAATTTGAATTTTCAATTTAAATTTAAATTTAAATTTTGAATTTAAATTTTGAATTTAAATTTTGAATTTAAATTTTGAATTTAAATTTGAATTTGAATTTAAATTTGAATTTAAATTTGAATTTAATTCTGAATTTTGAATTTAAATTTTGAATTTAAATTTGAATTTAAATTTGTATTTAAATTTGAATTTAATTTTAATTTTGAATTTAAATTTGAATTTTGGTTTTAAATTTGAATTTAAATTTGAATTTAAATTTGAATTTAAATTTGAATTTAAATTTGAATTTAAATTCAAATTTAAAACCAAAATTCAAATTTAAATTCAAAATTAAAATTAAATTCAAATTTAAATACAAATTTAAATTCAAATTTAAATTCAAAATTTAAATTCAAAATTCAGAATTAAATTCAAATTTAAATTCAAATTTAAATTCAAATTCAAATTTAAATTCAAAATTTAAATTCAAAATTTAAATTCAAAATTTAAATTCAAAATTTAAATTTAAATTTAAATTGAAAATTCAAATTTAAATTCAAAATTAAATTCAAATTTAAATTCAAAATTAAATTCAAATTTAAATTCAAAATTAAATTCAAATTTAAATTCAAATTTAAATTCAAATTTAAATTCAAATTTAAATTCAAATTTAAATTCAAAATTTAAATTCAAAATTAAAATTAAAATTCAAAATTAAATTCAAATTTAAATTCAAATTTAAATTCAAAATTTAAATTCAAAATTCAAAATTAAATTCAAATTTAAATTCAAAATTTAAATTCAAAATTTAAATTCAAAATTCAAAATTAAATTCAAATTTAAATTCAAATGTAAATTCAAAATTTAAATTCAAAATTAAAATTTAAATTCAAAATTAAATTCAAATTTAAATTCAAAATTTAAATTCAAAATTAAAATTAAAATTCAAAATTAAATTCAAATTTAAATTCAAATTTAAATTCAAAATTTAAATTCAAAATTCAAATTTAAATTCAAGTTTAAATTCAAATTTAAATTCAAATTTAAATTCAAAATTTAAATCCAAAATTAAAATATAAATTCAAATTTTAATTCAAATTTAAATTCAAATTTAAATTCAAAATTTAAATTCAAAATTCAAAATTAAATTCAAATTTAAATTCAAATGTTAATTCAAAATTAAAATTTAAATTCAAAATTAAATTCAAATTTAAATTCAAAATTTAAATTCAAAATTAAAATTAAAATTCAAAATTCAAATTTAAATTCAAATTTAAATTAAAATTTAAATTCAAATTTAAATTCAAATTTAAATTCAAATTTAAATTCAAAGTTAAATTCAAATTCAAATTCAAATTTAAATTCAAAATTAAAATTTAAATTCAAAATTAAAATTTAAATTCAAATTTAAATTCAAATTTAAATTCAAATTTAAATTCAAATTTAAATTCAAATTTAAATTCAAATTTAAAACCAAAATTCAAATTTAAATTCAAAATTAAAATTAAATTCAAATTTAAATTCAAATTTAAATACAAATTTAAATTCAAATTTAAATTCAAAATTTAAATTCAAAATTCAGAATTAAATTCAAATTTAAATTCAAATTTAAATTCAAATTCAAATTTAAATTCAAAATTTAAATTTAAATTTAAATTTAAATTGAAAATTCAAATTTAAATTCAAAATTAAAATTCAAATTTAAATTCAAAATTAAATTCAAATTTAAATTCAAATTTAAATTCAAATTTAAATTCAAATTTAAATTCAAATTTAAATTCAAATTTAAATTCAAATTTAAATTCAAATTTAAATTCAAATTTAAATTCAAATTTAAATTCAAATTTAAATTCGAAATTTAAACTCAAATTTAAATTCAAAATTTAAATTCAAAATTCAAAATTAAATTCAAATTTAAATTCAAATTTAAATTCAAAATTTAAATTCAAAATTCAAAATTAAATTCAAATTTAAATTCAAATTTAAATTCAAATTTAAATTCAAAATTTAAATTCAAAATTCAAATTTAAATTCAAAATTAAATTCAAATTTAAATTCAAAATTAAATTCAAATTTAAATTCAAATTTAAATTCAAATTTAAATTCAAAATTTAAATTCAAAATTCAAATTTAAATTCAAATTTAAATTCAAATTTAAATTCAAATTTAAATTCAAATTTAAATTCAAATTTAAATATAAAATTTAAATTCAAAATTCAAAATTAAATTCAAATTTAAATTCAAATTTAAATTCAAAATTTAAATTCAAAATTAAAATTTAAATTCAAAATTAAATTCAAATTTAAATTCATATTTAAATTCAAATTTATTTTCAAATATAAATTCAAAATTTAAATTCAAAATTCAAATTTAAATTCAAATTTAAATTCAAATTTAAATTCAAATTTAAATTCAAAATTAAAATTTAAATTCAAATTTAAAGTCAAATTTAAATTCTAATTTAAATTCAAATTTAAATTCAAATTTAAATTCAAATTTAAATTCAAATTTAAATTCAAATTTAAAACCAAAATTCAAATTTAAATTCAAAATTAAAATTAAATTCAAATTTAAATACAAATTTAAATTCAAATTTAAATTCAAAATTTAAATTCAAAATTCAAAATTAAATTCAAATTTAAATTCAAATTTAAATTCAAATTCAAATTCAAATTTAAATTCAAAATTTAAATTTTAATTTTGAATTTAAATTTTGAATTTACATTTGAATTTAAATTTGAATTTAATTTTGAATTTTGAATTTAAATTTTGAATTTAAATTTGAATTTAAATTTGAATTAAAATTTTAATTTTAATTTTGGATTTAAATTTTGAATTTAAATTTGAATTTAAATTTGAATTTAAATTTGAATTTAAACTTGAATTTAAATTTGAATTTTGAATTTAAATTTTGAATTCAAATTTGAATTTAAATTTGAATTTAAGTTTGAATTTAATTTTGAATTTAAATTTGAATTTAATTTTGAATTTAAATTTGAATTTTGAATTTAAATTTAAATTTTGAATTTAAATTTTGATCTTAAATTTGAATTTGAATTTAAATTTGAATTTAATTTTGAATTTTGAATTTAAATTTTGAATTTAAATTTAAATTTAATTTTGGATTTAAATTTTGAATTTAAATTTGAATTTAAATTTGAATTTTGAATTTAAATTTTGAATTTAAATTTGAATTTAAATTTGAATTTAAATTTGAATTTAAATTTGAATTTAATTTTGAATTTAAATTTGAATTTAATTTTGAATTTAAATTTGAATTTTCAATTTAAATTTTAATTTAAATTTTGAATTTAAATTTTGAATTTAAATTTGAATTTGAATTTAAATTTGAATTTAAATTTGAATTTAATTCTGAATTTTGAATTTAAATTTTGAATTTAAATTTTGAATTTAAATTTGAATTTAAATTTGTATTTAAATTTGAATTTAAATTTTAATTTTGAATTTAAATTTGAATTTAAATTTGAATTTAAATTTGAATTTAAATTTGAATTTAAATTTTAATTTTGAATTTAAATTTGAATTTAAATTTGAATTTAAATTTGAATTTAAATTTGAATTTAAATTTGAATTTAAATTTGAATTTAAATTTTAATTTTGAATTTAAATTTGAATTTAAATTTGAATTTAAATTTGAATTTAAATTTGAATTTAAATTTGAATTTAAATTTGAATTTAAATTTGAATTTTGGATTTAAATTTTGAATTTAAATTTGAATTTAAATTTGAATTTAAATTTGAATTTAATTTTGAATTTTGAATTTAAATTTTGAATTTAAATTTGAATTTAAATTTGAATTTAAATTTGAATTTAATTCTGAATTTTAATTTTAATTTTGAATTTAAATTCAAATTTAAATTCAAATTTAAATTCAAAATTTAAATTCAAAATTAAAATTAAAATTCAGAATTAAATTCAAATTTAAATTCAAATTTAAATTCAAAATTTAAATTCAAAATTCAAAATTAAATTCAAATTTAAATTCAAATTTAAATTCAAATTTAAATTCAAAATTTAAATCCAAAATTCAAATTTAAATTCAAATTTAAATTCAAATTTAAATTCAAATTTAAATTCAAATTTAAATTCAAATTTAAATTCAAATTTAAATTCAAAATTAAAATTTAAATTCAAATTTAAATTCAAATTTAAATTCAAATTTAAATTCAAATTTAAATTCAAATTTAAATTCAAAATTAAAATTTAAATTCAAATTTAAATTCAAATTTAAATTCAAATTTAAATTCAAATTTAAATTCAAATTTAAATTCAAAATTAAAATTTAAATTCAAATTTAAATACAAATTTAAATTCAAATTTAAATTCAAAATTTAAATTCAAAATTCAGAATTAAATTCAAATTTAAATTCAAATTCAAATTTAAATTCAAAATTTAAATTCAAAATTTAAATTAAAATTTAAATTGAAAATTCAAATTTAAATTCAAAATTAAATTCAAATTTAAATTCAAAATTAAATTCAAATTTAAATTCAAATTTAAATTCAAATTTAAATTCAAATTTAAATTCAAAATTTAAATTCAAAATTCAAATTTAAATTCAAATTTAAATTCAAAATTTAAATCCAAAATTAAATTTAAATTTAAATTCAAAATTTAAATTCAAAATTCAAAATTAAATTCAAATTTAAATTCAAATTTAAATTCAAAATTTAAATCCAAAATTCAAATTTAAATTCAAATTCAAATTTAAAATCAAAATTTAAATTCAAAATTTAAATTTAAATTCAAAATTCAAATTTAAATTCAAAATTAAATTCAAATTTAAATTCAAAATTAAATTCAAACTTAAATTCAAATTTAAATTCAAATTTGAATTCAAAATTTAAATTCAAAATTCAAATTTAAATTCAAGTTTAAATTCAAATTTAAATTCAAATTTAAATTCAAATTTAAATTCAAAATTTAAATCCAAAATTAAAATTAAAATTTTAATTCAAATTTAAATTCAAATTTAAATTCAAAATTTAAATTCAAAATTCAAAATTAAATTCAAATTTAAATTCAAATGTAAATTCAAAATTTAAATTCAAAATTAAAATTTAAATTTTGAATTTAAATTTGAATTTGAATTTGAATTTAAATTTGAATTTAAATTTGAATTTAATTTTGAATTTTGAATTTAAATTTTGAATTTAAATTTGAATTTAAATTTGTATTTAAATTTGAATTTAATTTTAATTTTGAATTTAAATTTGAATTTTGGTTTTAAATTTGAATTTAAATTTGAATTTAAATTTGAATTTAAATTTGAATTTAAATTAGAATTTAAATTTGACTTTAAATTTGAATTTAAATTTTAATTTTGAATTTAAATTTGAATTTAAATTTGAATTTAAATTTGAATTTAAATTTGAATTTTGAATTTAAATTTTGAATTTATATTTGAATATAAATTTGAATTTAAATTTGAATTTAATTTTGAATTTAAATTTTAATTTTGAATTTAAATTTTGAATTTAAATTTGAATTTAAATTTGAATTTAATTTTGAATTTTGAATTTAAATTTTATATTTAAATTTGAATTTAAATTTGAATTTAAATTTGAATTTAAATTTGAATTTAAATTTGAATTTAAATTTGAATTTTGAATTTAAATTTTGAATTTAAATTTGAATTTAAATTTGAATTTAATTTTGAATTTAAATTTGAATTTAATTTTGAATTTAAATTTGAATTTTGAATTTAAATTTTGAATTTAAATTTGAATTTAAATTTGAATTTAAATTTGAATTTAATTTTGAATTTTGAATTTAAATTTTGAATTTAAATTTGAATTTAAATTTGAATTTAATTTTGAATTTTGAATTTAAATTTTGAATTTAAATTTGAGTTTAAATTTCGAATTTAAATTTGAATTTAAATTTGAATTTAAATTTGAATTTAAATTTGAATTTAAATTTGAATTTAAATTTGAATTTAAATTTGAATTTAAATTTGAATTTAAATTTGAATTTAAATTTGAATTTAAATTTAAATTCAAAATTCAAAATTAAATTTTATATTTAAATTTGAATTTAAATTTGAATTTAAATTTGAATTTAAATTTGAATTTAAATTTGAATTTAAATTTGAATTTTGAATTTAAATTTTGAATTTAAATTTGAATTTAAATTTGAATTTAAATTTGAATTTAATTTTGAATTTAAATTTGAATTTAATTTTGAATTTAAATTTGAATTTTGAATTTAAATTTTGAATTTAAATTGGAATTTAAATTTGAATTTAATTTTGAATTTTGAATTTAAATTTTGAATTTAAATTTGAATTTAAATTTGAATTTAATTTTGAATTTTGAATTTAAATTTTGAATTTAAATTTGAATTTAAATTTTGAATTTAAATTTGAATTTAAATTTGAATTTAATTTTGAATTTAAATTTGAAGTTAATTTTGAATTTAAATTTGAATTTTGAATTTAAATTTGAATTTTGAATTTAAATTTGAATTTTGAATTTAAATTTAAATTTAAATTTAAATTTAAATTTAAATTTAAATTTAAATTTAAATTTAAATTCAAAATTCAAATTTAAATTCAAAATTCAAATTTAAATTCAAAATTCAAATTTAAATTTGAATTTTGAATTTAAATTTTGAATTTAAATTTGAATTTAAATTTGAATTTAATTTTGAATTTTGAATTTAAATTTTATATTTAAATTTGAATTTAAATTTGAATTTAAATTTGAATTTAAATTTGAATTTCAATTTGAATTTTGAATTTAAATTTTGAATTTAAATTTGAATTTAAATTTGAATTTAAATTTGAATTTAATTTTGAATTTAAATTTGAATTTAATTTTGAATTTAAATTTGAATTTTGAATTTAAATACACTCTTGTTGTTTCTTTTATAGTTGGAACTACCTCCTCCAATTTGGACAATTTGGCATCGGATTTGAATTTAGCAACCTCAAAAACATAAACTTAGACATTCAAATCGAAAAAATAAGTGTTTTAAAAATCTATAAAGACTGCACGAATAAATAAATCTGTGGTGAAGTTTTGGAGCTTTCAAGCTCCGTAGCAGCCAAAGTATTGAAATTCGAGCTTTGTGCCCATTAAAACTTTTGCATGGGATGACGAAACCTAAAACATATCCAAAATTCAGACGATTTGACCGAAACCCAATTTCCATAAGATTATTGCGGGATCTTTTCAATAAAATCTCTTGAGAACTGCTGGAATATTGAGGCAGGTTTAGATCGTCGCGCGTGTCTTTGCCTATTCTACTCAATATTTGTGTAGATAGCTATAAAATGTCGGCGGTCTTTAGCGATGCGGTAAATAAGATGAAAGACGTAAACGTTTTCTGAATGTTTAGTAGATCTGATCTGAAGAAAAATATACTCTGACTCTCCCTTGTGCAATATTTTAGTTACTGTGCGTGTTTCGTTATGTACACACGTCCAACTCGCCGTCCGTTGTTTTCGTTATTTTTGAATTTCGGGTCGCTGTGTATTTATAGTGAAGATTTATTTTATTGACTTTACCGTTCAAGTCCTTAAATTCTTGATTAGGTACAGACACAACTTACTTGTTCGTTTTTTTTGTATTCCGTTTTGGATTTCGGACCAAGTTTTCCTTTTATTTTTCTTTATTGACAAAGTTAGTTGATAGTTTATTGTTTATTGTTGAACGGAGTACGTATGTCCTTAATTCGACGCACCGAACTGTGTATTGATGCAGATGCTGATTTCGAATAATTTACTTAGTTGGTAAGCTTTTCATCCAGGACACTTATTTATGTTACAAACGTTAATAAATCACATTTAAACATTCCGAATTATAAACATTAATCCAATATTTTGTTCCAAATTAAAAGACACACATATAAAGAAATGCCCTGTTTAAACTTCTATGGCCATTATTTGCTTGCAGTTGTGTAGGAAAAGATAACGAATTATTTACCTCTTTATAATTGCCTCAGTTCGGTTGAGGCGGTCCATCAAAGGCGATCGATGATCCAAGGCCTTTGCACTTTTTTATGACAATTTAAAAGTTGTATAATTGGGAACTTCAAATTTAAATTCAAAATTCAAATTTAAATTCAAAATTCAAATTTAAATTCAAATTCAAATTCAAATTTAAATTCAAATTTAAATTCAAATTTAAATTAAAATTTAAATTTAAATTCAAATTTAAATTCAAAATTCAAATTTAAATTCAAAATTAACTTCAAATTTAAATTCAAAATTAAATTCAAATTTAAATTCAAATTTAAATTCAAATTTAAATTCAAAATTTAAATTCAAATTTAAATTCAAAATTCAAAATTAAATTCAAATTTAAATTCAAATTTAAATTCAAAATTTAAATTCAAAATTCAAAATTAAATTCAAATTTAAATTCAAATTTAAATTCAAAATTTAAATTCAAAATTCAAATTTAAATTCAAATTTAAATTCAAATTTAAATTCAAATTTAAATTCAAATTTAAATTCAAAATTTAATTTCAAAATTCAAATTTAAATTCAAATTTAAATTCAAATTTAAATTCAAATTTAAATTCAAATTTAAATTCAAATTTAAATATAAAATTTAATTTTGAATTTCGAATTTAAATTTAAATTCAAATTTAAATTCAAATTTAAATTCAAATTTAAATTCAAATTTAAATTCAAATTTAAATTCAAATTTAAATTCGAAATTTAAACTCAAATTTAAATTCAAAATTTAAATTCAAAATTCAAAATTAAATTCAAATTTAAATTCAAATTTAAATTCAAAATTTAAATTAGTGGTGCAACGGTTACGGTTGGGGAACGGTTTAGTTCACGGTTTTTGCTATTATACGGTTAACCGTAACCGTCTATTTTCACGGTTGTTATACGGTTCTTGCAGGTTTGAATGTGCAACTCGCAACAGCGGGCGCGGCGGCACCGATACGGATACGAGCCTGTTAGTTGACGGTGGAGTTTCAGAAAGCGCGCATTCAGAACACTATATTACCAAAACAAAGGCTCTTCTTTATTCTGGTGCTGAAGCAATACCTGAAACCAAAGTGTATGAATCTGAAGCATTTTCTTGTCAGTTAATTCAGAGAGGCTGTTCGCCACTGCAGGGCTTGTGCAAACACCCAAGAGGAATAGGTTGAATCCGCAGAATTTGCAAATGTTATGTTTCCTAAATAAAAATTTGCCTGCTGTAAATTTTGAATACCAATTTTTGTTCTTTATTTGTTCTTTTTTGTATTTTAAATTTTCAGTTTAAATATTTTAACTACATTTTTAAGTAGGTAGATACAGATACCTACCTATATTTAAAAATGTAAATGTTTGTTTTCTTTTTTAATCTCTATCAGCTTTTATTGTTTACAATGTCTCCTGTTAATTTATACTAAGAACGTTTAATTTTACGCTGTTTTTTTGTAATACTACTACAAAAATGTAGTTTAGTTTTGTTTACGTTTTTGTTTTGTTTTAAATATGCCCTTTCAAAGTGTTGTGTTTTGTTTTGAAGAATAAAGTTTATTATTTTATCATTATGCGATTCATTTTAAAAACCGTAACCATAACCGTAACCGTAGGAATAACCGTAACCGTAACCTTAATCGTAAAACCCGAAACCGTTGCACCACTAATTTAAATTCAAAATTCAAAATTAAATTCAAATTTAAATTCAAATTTAAATTCAAAATTTAAATTCAAAATTCAAATTTAAATTCAAAATTCAAATTTAAATTCAAAATTCAAATTTAAATTCAAAATTAACTTCAAATTTAAATTCAAAATTAAATTCAAATTTAAATTCAAATTTAAATTCAAAATTTAAATTCAAATTTAAATTCAAAATTTAAATTCAAAATTCAAAATTAAATTCAAATTTAAATTCAAATTTAAATTCAAAATTTAAATTCAAAATTCAAAATTAAATTCAAATTTAAATTCAAATTTAAATTCCAATTTAAATTCAAAATTTAAATTCAAAATTCAAATTTAAATTCAAAATTAAATTCAAATTTAAATTCAAAATTAAATTCAAATTTAAATTCAAATTTAAATTCAAATTTAAATTCAAATTTAAATTCAAATTTAAATTCAAAATTTAAATTCAAAATTCAAATTTAAATTCAAATTTAAATTCAAATTTAAAATTTAATTTTGAATTTTGAATTTAAATTTAAATTCAAATTTAAATTCAAATTTAAATTCAAATTTAAATTCAAATTTAAATTCAAATTTAAATTCAAATTTAAATTCAAATTTAAATTCAAATTTAAATTCAAATTTAAATTCAAATTTAAATTCGAAATTTAAACTCAAATTTAAATTCAAAATTTAAATTCAAAATTCAAAATTAAATTCAAATTTAAATTCAAATTTAAATTCAAAATTTAAATTCAAAATTCAAAATTAAATTCAAATTTAAATTCAAATTTAAATTCAAATTTAAATTCAAATTTAAATTCAAAATTTAAATTCAAAATTCAAATTTAAATTCAAAATTAAATTCAAATTTAAATTCAAAATTAAATTCAAATTTAAATTCAAATTTAAATTCAAATTTAAATTCAAAATTTAAATTCAAAATTCAAATTTAAATTCAAATTTAAATTCAAATTTAAATTCAAATTTAAATTCAAATTTAAATTCAAATTTAAATATAAAATTTAAATTCAAAATTCAAAATTAAATTCAAATTTAAATTCAAATTTAAATTCAAATTTAAATTCAAAATTTAAATTCAAAATTAAAATTTAAATTCAAAATTAAATTCAAATTTAAATTCAAATTTATATTCAAATATAAATTCAAAATTTAAATTCAAAATTCAAATTTAAATTCAAATTTAAATTCAAATTTAAATTCAAATTTAAATTCAAAATTAAAATTTAAATTCAAATTTAAAGTCAAATTTAAATTCTAATTTAAATTCAAATTTAAATTCAAATTTAAATTCAAATTTAAATTCAAATTTAAATTCAAATTTAAATTCAAATTTAAAACCAAAATTCAAATTTAAATTCAAAATTAAAATTAAATTCAAATTTAAATACAAATTTAAATTCAAATTTAAATTCAAAATTTAAATTCAAAATTCAAAATTAAATTCAAATTTAAATTTGAATTTAAATTTGAATTTAAATTTGAATTTTGAATTTAAATTTTGAATTTATATTTGAATATAAATTTGAATTTAAATTTGAATTTAATTTTGAATTTAAATTTTAATTTTGAATTTAAATTTTGAATTTAAATTTGAATTTAAATTTGAATTTAAATTTGAATTTAATTTTGAATTTTGAATTTAAATTTTATATTTAAATTTGAATTTAAATTTGAATTTAAATTTGAATTTAAATTTGAATTTAAATTTGAATTTAAATTTGAATTTTGAATTTAAATTTTGAATTTAAATTTGAATTTAAATTTGAATTTAAATTTGAATTTAATTTTGAATTTAAATTTGAATTTAATTTTGAATTTAAATTTGAATTTTGAATTTAAATTTTGAATTTAAATTTGAATTTAAATTTGAATTTAAATTTGAATTTAAATTTGAATTTAATTTTGAATTTTGAATTTAAATTTTGAATTTAAATTTGAATTTAAATTTGAATTTAATTTTGAATTTTGAATTTAAATTTTGAATTTAAATTTGAGTTTAAATTTCGAATTTAAATTTGAATTTAAATTTGAATTTAAATTTGAATTTAAATTTGAATTTAAATTTGAATTTAAATTTGAATTTAAATTTGAATTTAAATTTGAATTTAAATTTGAATTTAAATTTGAATTTAAATTTAAATTCAAAATTCAAAATTAAATTTTAAATTTGAATTTAAATTTGAATTTAAATTTGAATTTTGAATTTAAATTTTGAATTTAAATTTGAATTTAAATTTGAATTTAAATTTGAATTTAAATTTGAATTTAAATTTGAATTTAATTTTGAATTTAAATTTGAATTTAATTTTGAATTTAAATTTGAATTTTGAATTTAAATTTTGAATTTAAATTGGAATTTAAATTTGAATTTAAATTTGAATTTAATTTTGAATTTTGAATTTAAATTTTGAATTTAAATTTGAATTTAAATTTGAATTTAATTTTGAATTTTGAATTTAAATTTTGAATTTAAATTTGAATTTAAATTTTGAATTTAAATTTGAATTTAAATTTGAATTTAATTTTGAATTTAAATTTGAAGTTAATTTTGAATTTAAATTTGAATTTTGAATTTAAATTTGAATTTTGAATTTAAATTTGAATTTTGAATTTAAATTTTGAATTTAAATTTGAATTTAAATTTGAATTTAATTTTGAATTTTGAATTTAAATTTTATATTTAAATTTGAATTTAAATTTGAATTTAAATTTGAATTTAAATTTGAATTTCAATTTGAATTTTGAATTTAAATTTTGAATTTAAATTTGAATTTAAATTTGAATTTAAATTTGAATTTAATTTTGAATTTAAATTTGAATTTAATTTTGAATTTAAATTTGAATTTTGAATTTAAATTTTGAATTTAAATTTGAATTTAAATTTGAATTTAAATTTGAATTTAATTTTGAATTTTGAATTTAAATTTTGAATTTAAATTTGAATTTAAATTTGAATTTAATTTTGAATTTTGAATTTAAATTTTGAATTTAAATTTGAGTTTAAATTTCGAATTTAAATTTGAATTTAAATTTGAATTTTCAATTTAAATTTAAATTTAAATTTTGAATTTAAATTTTGAATTTAAATTTTGAATTTAAATTTTGAATTTAAATTTGAATTTGAATTTAAATTTGAATTTAAATTTGAATTTAATTCTGAATTTTGAATTTAAATTTTGAATTTAAATTTGAATTTAAATTTGTATTTAAATTTGAATTTAATTTTAATTTTGAATTTAAATTTGAATTTTGGTTTTAAATTTGAATTTAAATTTGAATTTAAATTTGAATTTAAGTTTGAATTTAAATTTGAATTTAAATTCAAATTTAAAACCAAAATTCAAATTTAAATTCAAAATTAAAATTAAATTCAAATTTAAATACAAATTTAAATTCAAATTTAAATTCAAAATTTAAATTCAAAATTCAGAATTAAATTCAAATTTAAATTCAAATTTAAATTCAAATTCAAATTTAAATTCAAAATTTAAATTCAAAATTTAAATTCAAAATTTAAATTCAAAATTTAAATTTAAATTGAAAATTCAAATTTAAATTCAAAATTAAATTCAAATTTAAATTCAAAATTAAATTCAAATTTAAATTCAAAATTAAATTCAAATTTAAATTCAAATTTAAATTCAAATTTAAATTCAAATTTAAATTCAAATTTAAATTCAAAATTTAAATTCAAAATTAAAATTAAAATTCAAAATTAAATTCAAATTTAAATTCAAATTTAAATTCAAAATTTAAATTCAAAATTCAAAATTAAATTCAAATTTAAATTCAAAATTTAAATTCAAAATTTAAATTCAAAATTCAAAATTAAATTCAAATTTAAATTCAAATGTAAATTCAAAATTTAAATTCAAAATTAAAATTTAAATTCAAATTTAAATTCAAAATTTAAATTCAAAATTAAAATTAAAATTCAAAATTAAATTCAAATTTAAATTCAAATTTAAATTCAAAATTTAAATTCAAAATTCAAATTTAAATTCAAGTTTAAATTCAAATTTAAATTCAAATTTAAATTCAAAATTTAAATCCAAAATTAAAATATAAATTCAAATTTTAATTCAAATTTAAATTCAAATTTAAATTCAAAATTTAAATTCAAAATTCAAAATTAAATTCAAATTTAAATTCAAATGTTAATTCAAAATTAAAATTTAAATTCAAAATTAAATTCAAATTTAAATTCAAAATTTAAATTCAAAATTAAAATTAAAATTCAAAATTCAAATTTAAATTCAAATTTAAATTAAAATTTAAATTCAAATTTAAATTCAAATTTAAATTCAAATTTAAATTCAAAGTTAAATTCAAATTCAAATTCAAATTTAAATTCAAAATTAAAATTTAAATTCAAAATTAAAATTTAAATTCAAATTTAAATTCAAATTTAAATTCAAATTTAAATTCAAATTTAAATTCAAATTTAAAACCAAAATTCAAATTTAAATTCAAAATTAAAATTAAATTCAAATTTAAATTCAAATTTAAATACAAATTTAAATTCAAATTTAAATTCAAAATTTAAATTCAAAATTCAGAATTAAATTCAAATTTAAATTCAAATTTAAATTCAAATTCAAATTTAAATTCAAAATTTAAATTTAAATTTAAATTTAAATTGAAAATTCAAATTTAAATTCAAAATTAAAATTCAAATTTAAATTCAAAATTAAATTCAAATTTAAATTCAAATTTAAATTCAAATTTAAATTCAAATTTAAATTCAAATTTAAATTCAAATTTAAATTCAAATTTAAATTCAAATTTAAATTCAAATTTAAATTCAAATTTAAATTCAAATTTAAATTCAAATTTAAATTCGAAATTTAAACTCAAATTTAAATTCAAAATTTAAATTCAAAATTCAAAATTAAATTCAAATTTAAATTCAAAATTTAAATTCAAAATTCAAAATTAAATTCAAATTTAAATTCAAATTTAAATTCAAATTTAAATTCAAAATTTAAATTCAAAATTCAAATTTAAATTCAAAATTAAATTCAAATTTAAATTCAAAATTAAATTCAAATTTAAATTCAAATTTAAATTCAAATTTAAACTCAAAATTTAAATTCAAAATTCAAATTTAAATTCAAATTTAAATTCAAATTTAAATTCAAATTTAAATTCAAATTTAAATTCAAATTTAAATATAAAACTTAAATTCAAAATTCAAAATTAAATTCAAATTTAAATTCAAATTTAAATTCAAAATTTAAATTCAAAATTAAAATTTAAATTCAAAATTAAATTCAAATTTAAATTCAAATTTATATTCAAATATAAATTCAAAATTTAAATTCAAAATTCAAATTTAAATTCAAATTTAAATTCAAATTTAAATTCAAATTTAAATTCAAAATTAAAATTTAAATTCAAATTTAAAGTCAAATTTAAATTCTAATTTAAATTCAAATTTAAATTCAAATTTAAATTCAAATTTAAATTCAAATTTAAATTCAAATTTAAAACCAAAATTCAAATTTAAATTCAAAATTAAAATTAAATTCAAATTTAAATACAAATTTAAATTCAAATTTAAATTCAAAATTTAAATTCAAAATTCAAAATTAAATTCAAATTTAAATTCAAATTTAAATTCAAATTCAAATTCAAATTTAAATTCAAAATTTAAATTTTAATTTTGAATTTAAATTTTGAATTTACATTTGAATTTAAATTTGAATTTAATTTTGAATTTTGAATTTAAATTTTGAATTTAAATTTGAATTTAAATTTGAATTAAAATTTTAATTTTAATTTTGGATTTAAATTTTGAATTTAAATTTGAATTTAAATTTGAATTTAAATTTGAATTTAAACTTGAATTTAAATTTGAATTTTGAATTTAAATTTTGAATTCAAATTTGAATTTAAATTTGAATTTAAGTTTGAATTTAATTTTGAATTTAAATTTGAATTTAATTTTGAATTTAAATTTGAATTTGAATTTAAATTTGAATTTAATTTTGAATTTTGAATTTAAATTTTGAATTTAAATTTAAATTTAATTTTGGATTTAAATTTTGAATTTAAATTTGAATTTAAATTTGAATTTTGAATTTAAATTTTGAATTTAAATTTGAATTTAAATTTGAATTTAAATTTGAATTTAAATTTGAATTTAATTTTGAATTTAAATTTGAATTTAATTTTGAATTTAAATTTGAATTTTCAATTTAAATTTTAATTTAAATTTTGAATTTAAATTTTGAATTTAAATTTGAATTTGAATTTAAATTTGAATTTAAATTTGAATTTAATTCTGAATTTTGAATTTAAATTTTGAATTTAAATTTTGAATTTAAATTTGAATTTAAATTTGTATTTAAATTTGAATTTAAATTTTAATTTTGAATTTAAATTTGAATTTAAATTTGAATTTAAATTTGAATTTAAATTTGAATTTAAATTTGAATTTAAATTTTAATTTTGAATTTAAATTTGAATTTAAATTTGAATTTAAATTTGAATTTAAATTTGAATTTAAATTTGAATTTAAATTTGAATTTAAATTTGAATTTAATTTTGAATTTAAATTTGAATTTTGAATTTAAATTTTGAATTTAAATTTGAATTTAAATTTGAATTTAAATTTGAATTTAATTTTGAATTTTGAATTTAAATTTTGAATTTTGAATTTAAATTTTGAATTTAAATTTGAGTTTAAATTTGAATTTAATTTTGAATTTTGAATTTAAATTTTATATTTAAATTTGAATTTAAATTTGAATTTAAATTTGAATTTAAATTTGAATTTAAATTTGAATTTAAATTTGAATTTTGAATTTAAATTTTGAATTTAAATTTGAATTTAAATTTGAATTTAAATTTGAATTTAATTTTGAATTTAAATTTGAATTTAATTTTGAATTTAAATTTGAATTTTGAATTTAAATTTTGAATTTAAATTTGAATTTAAATTTGAATTTAAATTTGAATTTAAATTTGAATTTAATTTTGAATTTTGAATTTAAATTTTGAATTTAAATTTGAATTTAAATTTGAATTTAATTTTGAATTTTGAATTTAAATTTTGAATTTAAATTTGAGTTTAAATTTCGAATTTAAATTTGAATTTAAATTTGAATTTAAATTTGAATTTAAATTTGAATTTAAATTTGAATTTAAATTTGAATTTAAATTTGAATTTAAATTTGAATTTAAATTTGAATTTAAATTTGAATTTAAATTTGAATTTAAATTTAAATTCAAAATTCAAAATTAAATTTTATATTTAAATTTGAATTTAAATTTGAATTTAAATTTGAATTTAAATTTGAATTTTGAATTTAAATTTTGAATTTAAATTTGAATTTAAATTTGAATTTAAATTTGAATTTAAATTTGAATTTAAATTTGAATTTAATTTTGAATTTAAATTTGAATTTAATTTTGAATTTAAATTTGAATTTTGAATTTAAATTTTGAATTTAAATTGGAATTTAAATTTGAATTTAAATTTGAATTTAATTTTGAATTTTGAATTTAAATTTTGAATTTAAATTTGAATTTAAATTTGAATTTAATTTTGAATTTTGAATTTAAATTTTGAATTTAAATTTGAATTTAAATTTTGAATTTAAATTTGAATTTAAATTTGAATTTAATTTTGAATTTAAATTTGAAGTTAATTTTGAATTTAAATTTGAATTTTGAATTTAAATTTGAATTTTGAATTTAAATTTGAATTTTGAATTTAAATTTTGAATTTAAATTTGAATTTAAATTTGAATTTAATTTTGAATTTTGAATTTAAATTTTATATTTAAATTTGAATTTAAATTTGAATTTAAATTTGAATTTAAATTTGAATTTCAATTTGAATTTTGAATTTAAATTTTGAATTTAAATTTGAATTTAAATTTGAATTTAAATTTGAATTTAATTTTGAATTTAAATTTGAATTTAATTTTGAATTTAAATTTGAATTTTGAATTTAAATTTTGAATTTAAATTTGAATTTAAATTTGAATTTAAATTTGAATTTAATTTTGAATTTTGAATTTAAATTTTGAATTTAAATTTGAATTTAAATTTGAATTTAATTTTGAATTTTGAATTTAAATTTTGAATTTAAATTTGAGTTTAAATTTCGAATTTAAATTTGAATTTAAATTTGAATTTTCAATTTAAATTTAAATTTAAATTTTGAATTTAAATTTTGAATTTAAATTTTGAATTTAAATTTTGAATTTAAATTTGAATTTGAATTTAAATTTGAATTTAAATTTGAATTTAATTCTGAATTTTGAATTTAAATTTTGAATTTAAATTTGAATTTAAATTTGTATTTAAATTTGAATTTAATTTTAATTTTGAATTTAAATTTGAATTTTGGTTTTAAATTTGAATTTAAATTTGAATTTAAATTTGAATTTAAATTTGAATTTAAATTTGAATTTAAATTCAAATTTAAAACCAAAATTCAAATTTAAATTCAAAATTAAAATTAAATTCAAATTTAAATACAAATTTAAATTCAAATTTAAATTCAAAATTTAAATTCAAAATTCAGAATTAAATTCAAATTTAAATTCAAATTTAAATTCAAATTCAAATTTAAATTCAAAATTTAAATTCAAAATTTAAATTCAAAATTTAAATTCAAAATTTAAATTTAAATTTAAATTGAAAATTCAAATTTAAATTCAAAATTAAATTCAAATTTAAATTCAAAATTAAATTCAAATTTAAATTCAAAATTAAATTCAAATTTAAATTCAAATTTAAATTCAAATTTAAATTCAAATTTAAATTCAAATTTAAATTCAAAATTTAAATTCAAAATTAAAATTAAAATTCAAAATTAAATTCAAATTTAAATTCAAATTTAAATTCAAAATTTAAATTCAAAATTCAAAATTAAATTCAAATTTAAATTCAAAATTTAAATTCAAAATTTAAATTCAAAATTCAAAATTAAATTCAAATTTAAATTCAAATGTAAATTCAAAATTTAAATTCAAAATTAAAATTTAAATTCAAAATTAAATTCAAATTTAAATTCAAAATTTAAATTCAAAATTAAAATTAAAATTCAAAATTAAATTCAAATTTAAATTCAAATTTAAATTCAAAATTTAAATTCAAAATTCAAATTTAAATTCAAGTTTAAATTCAAATTTAAATTCAAATTTAAATTCAAAATTTAAATCCAAAATTAAAATATAAATTCAAATTTTAATTCAAATTTAAATTCAAATTTAAATTCAAAATTTAAATTCAAAATTCAAAATTAAATTCAAATTTAAATTCAAATGTTAATTCAAAATTAAAATTTAAATTCAAAATTAAATTCAAATTTAAATTCAAAATTTAAATTCAAAATTAAAATTAAAATTCAAAATTCAAATTTAAATTCAAATTTAAATTAAAATTTAAATTCAAATTTAAATTCAAATTTAAATTCAAATTTAAATTCAAAGTTAAATTCAAATTCAAATTCAAATTTAAATTCAAAATTAAAATTTAAATTCAAAATTAAAATTTAAATTCAAATTTAAATTCAAATTTAAATTCAAATTTAAATTCAAATTTAAATTCAAATTTAAATTCAAATTTAAAACCAAAATTCAAATTTAAATTCAAAATTAAAATTAAATTCAAATTTAAATTCAAATTTAAATACAAATTTAAATTCAAATTTAAATTCAAAATTTAAATTCAAAATTCAGAATTAAATTCAAATTTAAATTCAAATTTAAATTCAAATTCAAATTTAAATTCAAAATTTAAATTTAAATTTAAATTTAAATTGAAAATTCAAATTTAAATTCAAAATTAAAATTCAAATTTAAATTCAAAATTAAATTCAAATTTAAATTCAAATTTAAATTCAAATTTAAATTCAAATTTAAATTCAAATTTAAATTCAAATTTAAATTCAAATTTAAATTCAAATTTAAATTCAAATTTAAATTCAAATTTAAATTCAAATTTAAATTCGAAATTTAAACTCAAATTTAAATTCAAAATTTAAATTCAAAATTCAAAATTAAATTCAAATTTAAATTCAAATTTAAATTCAAAATTTAAATTCAAAATTCAAAATTAAATTCAAATTTAAATTCAAATTTAAATTCAAATTTAAATTCAAAATTTAAATTCAAAATTCAAATTTAAATTCAAAATTAAATTCAAATTTAAATTCAAAATTAAATTCAAATTTAAATTCAAATTTAAATTCAAATTTAAATTCAAAATTTAAATTCAAAATTCAAATTTAAATTCAAATTTAAATTCAAATTTAAATTCAAATTTAAATTCAAATTTAAATTCAAATTTAAATATAAAATTTAAATTCAAAATTCAAAATTAAATTCAAATTTAAATTCAAATTTAAATTCAAAATTTAAATTCAAAATTAAAATTTAAATTCAAAATTAAATTCAAATTTAAATTCATATTTAAATTCAAATTTATTTTCAAATATAAATTCAAAATTTAAATTCAAAATTCAAATTTAAATTCAAATTTAAATTCAAATTTAAATTCAAATTTAAATTCAAAATTAAAATTTAAATTCAAATTTAAAGTCAAATTTAAATTCTAATTTAAATTCAAATTTAAATTCAAATTTAAATTCAAATTTAAATTCAAATTTAAATTCAAATTTAAAACCAAAATTCAAATTTAAATTCAAAATTAAAATTAAATTCAAATTTAAATACAAATTTAAATTCAAATTTAAATTCAAAATTTAAATTCAAAATTCAAAATTAAATTCAAATTTAAATTCAAATTTAAATTCAAATTCAAATTCAAATTTAAATTCAAAATTTAAATTTTAATTTTGAATTTAAATTTTGAATTTACATTTGAATTTAAATTTGAATTTAATTTTGAATTTTGAATTTAAATTTTGAATTTAAATTTGAATTTAAATTTGAATTAAAATTTTAATTTTAATTTTGGATTTAAATTTTGAATTTAAATTTGAATTTAAATTTGAATTTAAATTTGAATTTAAACTTGAATTTAAATTTGAATTTTGAATTTAAATTTTGAATTCAAATTTGAATTTAAATTTGAATTTAAGTTTGAATTTAATTTTGAATTTAAATTTGAATTTAATTTTGAATTTAAATTTGAATTTTGAATTTAAATTTAAATTTTGAATTTAAATTTTGATCTTAAATTTGAATTTGAATTTAAATTTGAATTTAATTTTGAATTTTGAATTTAAATTTTGAATTTAAATTTAAATTTAATTTTGGATTTAAATTTTGAATTTAAATTTGAATTTAAATTTGAATTTTGAATTTAAATTTTGAATTTAAATTTGAATTTAAATTTGAATTTAAATTTGAATTTAAATTTGAATTTAATTTTGAATTTAAATTTGAATTTAATTTTGAATTTAAATTTGAATTTTCAATTTAAATTTTAATTTAAATTTTGAATTTAAATTTTGAATTTAAATTTGAATTTGAATTTAAATTTGAATTTAAATTTGAATTTAATTCTGAATTTTGAATTTAAATTTTGAATTTAAATTTTGAATTTAAATTTGAATTTAAATTTGTATTTAAATTTGAATTTAAATTTTAATTTTGAATTTAAATTTGAATTTAAATTTGAATTTAAATTTGAATTTAAATTTGAATTTAAATTTTAATTTTGAATTTAAATTTGAATTTAAATTTGAATTTAAATTTGAATTTAAATTTGAATTTAAATTTGAATTTAAATTTGAATTTAAATTTTAATTTTGAATTTAAATTTGAATTTAAATTTGAATTTAAATTTGAATTTAAATTTGAATTTAAATTTGAATTTAAATTTGAATTTAAATTTGAATTTTGGATTTAAATTTTGAATTTAAATTTGAATTTAAATTTGAATTT
Organism: Stenurella melanura; assembly: GCA_963583905.1. Lineage (NCBI taxonomy): Eukaryota > Metazoa > Arthropoda > Insecta > Coleoptera > Cerambycidae > Stenurella > Stenurella melanura. The sequence continues at coordinate 105,303,285 of OY757311.1, forward strand.
AAATTTGAATTTAATTTTGAATTTTGAATTTAAATTTTGAATTTAAATTTGAATTTAAATTTGAATTTAAATTTGAATTTAATTCTGAATTTTAATTTTAATTTTGAATTTAAATTCAAATTTAAATTCAAATTTAAATTCAAAATTTAAATTCAAAATTAAAATTAAAATTCAGAATTAAATTCAAATTTAAATTCAAATTTAAATTCAAAATTTAAATTCAAAATTCAAAATTAAATTCAAATTTAAATTCAAATTTAAATTCAAATTTAAATTCAAAATTTAAATCCAAAATTCAAATTTAAATTCAAATTTAAATTCAAATTTAAATTCAAATTTAAATTCAAATTTAAATTCAAATTTAAATTCAAATTTAAATTCAAAATTAAAATTTAAATTCAAATTTAAATTCAAATTTAAATTCAAATTTAAATTCAAATTTAAATTCAAATTTAAATTCAAAATTAAAATTTAAATTCAAATTTAAATTCAAATTTAAATTCAAATTTAAATTCAAATTTAAATTCAAATTTAAATTCAAAATTAAAATTTAAATTCAAATTTAAATACAAATTTAAATTCAAATTTAAATTCAAAATTTAAATTCAAAATTCAGAATTAAATTCAAATTTAAATTCAAATTCAAATTTAAATTCAAAATTTAAATTCAAAATTTAAATTAAAATTTAAATTGAAAATTCAAATTTAAATTCAAAATTAAATTCAAATTTAAATTCAAAATTAAATTCAAATTTAAATTCAAATTTAAATTCAAATTTAAATTCAAATTTAAATTCAAAATTTAAATTCAAAATTCAAATTTAAATTCAAATTTAAATTCAAAATTTAAATCCAAAATTAAATTTAAATTTAAATTCAAAATTTAAATTCAAAATTCAAAATTAAATTCAAATTTAAATTCAAATTTAAATTCAAAATTTAAATCCAAAATTCAAATTTAAATTCAAATTCAAATTTAAAATCAAAATTTAAATTCAAAATTTAAATTTAAATTCAAAATTCAAATTTAAATTCAAAATTAAATTCAAATTTAAATTCAAAATTAAATTCAAACTTAAATTCAAATTTAAATTCAAATTTGAATTCAAAATTTAAATTCAAAATTCAAATTTAAATTCAAGTTTAAATTCAAATTTAAATTCAAATTTAAATTCAAATTTAAATTCAAAATTTAAATCCAAAATTAAAATTAAAATTTTAATTCAAATTTAAATTCAAATTTAAATTCAAAATTTAAATTCAAAATTCAAAATTAAATTCAAATTTAAATTCAAATGTAAATTCAAAATTTAAATTCAAAATTAAAATTTAAATTTTGAATTTAAATTTGAATTTGAATTTGAATTTAAATTTGAATTTAAATTTGAATTTAATTTTGAATTTTGAATTTAAATTTTGAATTTAAATTTGAATTTAAATTTGTATTTAAATTTGAATTTAATTTTAATTTTGAATTTAAATTTGAATTTTGGTTTTAAATTTGAATTTAAATTTGAATTTAAATTTGAATTTAAATTTGAATTTAAATTAGAATTTAAATTTGACTTTAAATTTGAATTTAAATTTTAATTTTGAATTTAAATTTGAATTTAAATTTGAATTTAAATTTGAATTTAAATTTGAATTTTGAATTTAAATTTTGAATTTATATTTGAATATAAATTTGAATTTAAATTTGAATTTAATTTTGAATTTAAATTTTAATTTTGAATTTAAATTTTGAATTTAAATTTGAATTTAAATTTGAATTTAATTTTGAATTTTGAATTTAAATTTTATATTTAAATTTGAATTTAAATTTGAATTTAAATTTGAATTTAAATTTGAATTTAAATTTGAATTTAAATTTGAATTTTGAATTTAAATTTTGAATTTAAATTTGAATTTAAATTTGAATTTAATTTTGAATTTAAATTTGAATTTAATTTTGAATTTAAATTTGAATTTTGAATTTAAATTTTGAATTTAAATTTGAATTTAAATTTGAATTTAAATTTGAATTTAATTTTGAATTTTGAATTTAAATTTTGAATTTAAATTTGAATTTAAATTTGAATTTAATTTTGAATTTTGAATTTAAATTTTGAATTTAAATTTGAGTTTAAATTTCGAATTTAAATTTGAATTTAAATTTGAATTTAAATTTGAATTTAAATTTGAATTTAAATTTGAATTTAAATTTGAATTTAAATTTGAATTTAAATTTGAATTTAAATTTGAATTTAAATTTGAATTTAAATTTAAATTCAAAATTCAAAATTAAATTTTATATTTAAATTTGAATTTAAATTTGAATTTAAATTTGAATTTAAATTTGAATTTAAATTTGAATTTAAATTTGAATTTTGAATTTAAATTTTGAATTTAAATTTGAATTTAAATTTGAATTTAAATTTGAATTTAATTTTGAATTTAAATTTGAATTTAATTTTGAATTTAAATTTGAATTTTGAATTTAAATTTTGAATTTAAATTGGAATTTAAATTTGAATTTAATTTTGAATTTTGAATTTAAATTTTGAATTTAAATTTGAATTTAAATTTGAATTTAATTTTGAATTTTGAATTTAAATTTTGAATTTAAATTTGAATTTAAATTTTGAATTTAAATTTGAATTTAAATTTGAATTTAATTTTGAATTTAAATTTGAAGTTAATTTTGAATTTAAATTTGAATTTTGAATTTAAATTTGAATTTTGAATTTAAATTTGAATTTTGAATTTAAATTTAAATTTAAATTTAAATTTAAATTTAAATTTAAATTTAAATTTAAATTCAAAATTCAAATTTAAATTCAAAATTCAAATTTAAATTCAAAATTCAAATTTAAATTTGAATTTTGAATTTAAATTTTGAATTTAAATTTGAATTTAAATTTGAATTTAATTTTGAATTTTGAATTTAAATTTTATATTTAAATTTGAATTTAAATTTGAATTTAAATTTGAATTTAAATTTGAATTTCAATTTGAATTTTGAATTTAAATTTTGAATTTAAATTTGAATTTAAATTTGAATTTAAATTTGAATTTAATTTTGAATTTAAATTTGAATTTAATTTTGAATTTAAATTTGAATTTTGAATTTAAATACACTCTTGTTGTTTCTTTTATAGTTGGAACTACCTCCTCCAATTTGGACAATTTGGCATCGGATTTGAATTTAGCAACCTCAAAAACATAAACTTAGACATTCAAATCGAAAAAATAAGTGTTTTAAAAATCTATAAAGACTGCACGAATAAATAAATCTGTGGTGAAGTTTTGGAGCTTTCAAGCTCCGTAGCAGCCAAAGTATTGAAATTCGAGCTTTGTGCCCATTAAAACTTTTGCATGGGATGACGAAACCTAAAACATATCCAAAATTCAGACGATTTGACCGAAACCCAATTTCCATAAGATTATTGCGGGATCTTTTCAATAAAATCTCTTGAGAACTGCTGGAATATTGAGGCAGGTTTAGATCGTCGCGCGTGTCTTTGCCTATTCTACTCAATATTTGTGTAGATAGCTATAAAATGTCGGCGGTCTTTAGCGATGCGGTAAATAAGATGAAAGACGTAAACGTTTTCTGAATGTTTAGTAGATCTGATCTGAAGAAAAATATACTCTGACTCTCCCTTGTGCAATATTTTAGTTACTGTGCGTGTTTCGTTATGTACACACGTCCAACTCGCCGTCCGTTGTTTTCGTTATTTTTGAATTTCGGGTCGCTGTGTATTTATAGTGAAGATTTATTTTATTGACTTTACCGTTCAAGTCCTTAAATTCTTGATTAGGTACAGACACAACTTACTTGTTCGTTTTTTTTGTATTCCGTTTTGGATTTCGGACCAAGTTTTCCTTTTATTTTTCTTTATTGACAAAGTTAGTTGATAGTTTATTGTTTATTGTTGAACGGAGTACGTATGTCCTTAATTCGACGCACCGAACTGTGTATTGATGCAGATGCTGATTTCGAATAATTTACTTAGTTGGTAAGCTTTTCATCCAGGACACTTATTTATGTTACAAACGTTAATAAATCACATTTAAACATTCCGAATTATAAACATTAATCCAATATTTTGTTCCAAATTAAAAGACACACATATAAAGAAATGCCCTGTTTAAACTTCTATGGCCATTATTTGCTTGCAGTTGTGTAGGAAAAGATAACGAATTATTTACCTCTTTATAATTGCCTCAGTTCGGTTGAGGCGGTCCATCAAAGGCGATCGATGATCCAAGGCCTTTGCACTTTTTTATGACAATTTAAAAGTTGTATAATTGGGAACTTCAAATTTAAATTCAAAATTCAAATTTAAATTCAAAATTCAAATTTAAATTCAAATTCAAATTCAAATTTAAATTCAAATTTAAATTCAAATTTAAATTAAAATTTAAATTTAAATTCAAATTTAAATTCAAAATTCAAATTTAAATTCAAAATTAACTTCAAATTTAAATTCAAAATTAAATTCAAATTTAAATTCAAATTTAAATTCAAATTTAAATTCAAAATTTAAATTCAAATTTAAATTCAAAATTCAAAATTAAATTCAAATTTAAATTCAAATTTAAATTCAAAATTTAAATTCAAAATTCAAAATTAAATTCAAATTTAAATTCAAATTTAAATTCAAAATTTAAATTCAAAATTCAAATTTAAATTCAAATTTAAATTCAAATTTAAATTCAAATTTAAATTCAAATTTAAATTCAAAATTTAATTTCAAAATTCAAATTTAAATTCAAATTTAAATTCAAATTTAAATTCAAATTTAAATTCAAATTTAAATTCAAATTTAAATATAAAATTTAATTTTGAATTTCGAATTTAAATTTAAATTCAAATTTAAATTCAAATTTAAATTCAAATTTAAATTCAAATTTAAATTCAAATTTAAATTCAAATTTAAATTCGAAATTTAAACTCAAATTTAAATTCAAAATTTAAATTCAAAATTCAAAATTAAATTCAAATTTAAATTCAAATTTAAATTCAAAATTTAAATTAGTGGTGCAACGGTTACGGTTGGGGAACGGTTTAGTTCACGGTTTTTGCTATTATACGGTTAACCGTAACCGTCTATTTTCACGGTTGTTATACGGTTCTTGCAGGTTTGAATGTGCAACTCGCAACAGCGGGCGCGGCGGCACCGATACGGATACGAGCCTGTTAGTTGACGGTGGAGTTTCAGAAAGCGCGCATTCAGAACACTATATTACCAAAACAAAGGCTCTTCTTTATTCTGGTGCTGAAGCAATACCTGAAACCAAAGTGTATGAATCTGAAGCATTTTCTTGTCAGTTAATTCAGAGAGGCTGTTCGCCACTGCAGGGCTTGTGCAAACACCCAAGAGGAATAGGTTGAATCCGCAGAATTTGCAAATGTTATGTTTCCTAAATAAAAATTTGCCTGCTGTAAATTTTGAATACCAATTTTTGTTCTTTATTTGTTCTTTTTTGTATTTTAAATTTTCAGTTTAAATATTTTAACTACATTTTTAAGTAGGTAGATACAGATACCTACCTATATTTAAAAATGTAAATGTTTGTTTTCTTTTTTAATCTCTATCAGCTTTTATTGTTTACAATGTCTCCTGTTAATTTATACTAAGAACGTTTAATTTTACGCTGTTTTTTTGTAATACTACTACAAAAATGTAGTTTAGTTTTGTTTACGTTTTTGTTTTGTTTTAAATATGCCCTTTCAAAGTGTTGTGTTTTGTTTTGAAGAATAAAGTTTATTATTTTATCATTATGCGATTCATTTTAAAAACCGTAACCATAACCGTAACCGTAGGAATAACCGTAACCGTAACCTTAATCGTAAAACCCGAAACCGTTGCACCACTAATTTAAATTCAAAATTCAAAATTAAATTCAAATTTAAATTCAAATTTAAATTCAAATTTAAATTCAAAATTTAAATTCAAAATTCAAATTTAAATTCAAAATTAAATTCAAATTTAAATTTAAAATTAAATTCAAATTTAAATTCAAATTTAAATTCAAATTTAAATTCAAAATTTAAATTCAAAATTCAAATTTAAATTCAAAATTCAAATTTAAATTCAAATTCAAATTTAAATTCAAATTTAAATTCAAATTTAAATTCAAATTTAAATTCAAATTTAAATTCAAATTTAAATTCGAAATTTAAACTCAAATTTAAATTCAAAATTTAAATTCAAAATTCAAAATTAAATTCAAATTTAAATTCAAATTTAAATTTAAATTTGAATTTAAATTTGAATTTAAATTTGAATTTCAATTTGAATTTTGAATTTAAATTTTGAATTTAAATTTGAATTTAAATTTGAATTTAAATTTGAATTTAATTTTGAATTTAAATTTGAATTTAATTTTGAATTTAAATTTGAATTTTGAATTTAAATTTTGAATTTAAATTTGAATTTAAATTTGAATTTAAATTTGAATTTAATTTTGAATTTTGAATTTAAATTTTGAATTTAAATTTGAATTTAAATTTGAATTTAATTTTGAATTTTGAATTTAAATTTTGAATTTAAATTTGAGTTTAAATTTCGAATTTAAATTTGAATTTAAATTTGAATTTAAATTTGAATTTAAATTTGAATTTAAATTTGAATTTAAATTTGAATTTGAATTTAAATTTGAATTTTGAATTTAAATTTGAATTTTGAATTTAAATTTTGAATTTAAATTTGAATTTAAATTTGAATTTAAATTTGAATTTAATTTTAAATTTAAATTTGAATTTAATTTTGAATTTAAATTTGAATTTTGAATTTAAATTTTGAATTTAAATTTGAATTTAAATTTGAATTTAAATTTGAATTTAATTTTGAATTTTGAATTTAAATTAGTGGTGCAACGGTTTCGGGTTTTACGATTAAGGTTACGGTTACGGTTATTCCTACGGTTACGGTTATGGTTACGGTTTTTAAAATGAATCGCATAATGATAAAATAATAAACTTTATTCTTCAAAACAAAACACAACACTTTGAAAGGGCATATTTAAAACAAAACAAAAACGTAAACAAAACTAAACTACATTTTTGTAGTAGTATTACAAAAAAACAGCGTAAAATTAAACGTTCTTAGTATAAATTAACAGGAGACATTGTAAACAATAAAAGCTGATAGAGATTAAAAAAGAAAACAAACATTTACATTTTTAAATATAGGTAGGTATCTGTATCTACCTACTTAAAAATGTAGTTAAAATATTTAAACTGAAAATTTAAAATACAAAAAAGAACAAATAAAGAACAAAAATTGGTATTCAAAATTTACAGCAGGCAAATTTTTATTTAGGAAACATAACATTTGCAAATTCTGCGGATTCAACCTATTCCTCTTGGGTGTTTGCACAAGCCCTGCAGTGGCGAACAGCCTCTCTGAATTAACTGACAAGAAAATGCTTCAGATTCATACACTTTGGTTTCAGGTATTGCTTCAGCACCAGAATAAAGAAGAGCCTTTGTTTTGGTAATATAGTGTTCTGAATGCGCGCTTTCTGAAACTCCACCGTCAACTAACAGGCTCGTATCCGTATCGGTGCCGCCGCGCCCGCTGTTGCGAGTTGCACATTCAAACCTGCAAGAACCGTATAACAACCGTGAAAATAGACGGTTACGGTTAACCGTATAATAGCAAAAACCGTGAACTAAACCGTTCCCCAACCGTAACCGTTGCACCACTAATTTAAATTTTGAATTTAAATTTGAATTTAAATTTGAATTTAATTTTGAATTTTGAATTTAAATTTTGAATTTAAATTTGAGTTTAAATTTCGAATTTAAATTTGAATTTAAATTTGAATTTAAATTTGAATTTAAATTTGAATTTAAATTTGAATTTAAATTTGAATTTAAATTTAAATTCGAAATTCAAAATTAAATTTTATATTTAAATTTGAATTTAAATTTGAATTTAAATTTGAATTTAAATTTGAATTTAAATTTGAATTTAAATTTGAATTTTGAAATTAAATTTTGAATTTAAATTTGAATTTAAATTTGAATTTAAATTTGAATTTAAATTTGAATTTAAATTTGAATTTTGAATTTAAATTTTGAATTTAAATTTGAATTTAAATTTGAATTTAATTTTGAATTTTGAATTTAAATTTTGAATTTAAATTTGAATTTAAATTTGAATTTAATTTTGAATTTTGAATTTAAATTTGAATTTAAATTTTGAATTTAAATTTGAATTTAAATTTGAATTTAAATTTGAATTTAATTTTGAATTTAAATTTGAAGTTAATTTTGAATTTAAATTTGAATTTTGAATTTAAATTTGAATTTAAATTTAAATTTTAATTTAAATTTGAATTTAAATTTGAATTTAAATTTGAATTTGAATTTGAATTTAAATTTGAATTTTGAATTTAAATTTGAATTTTGAATTTAAATTTGAAGTTCCCAATTATACAACTTTTAAATTGTCATAAAAAAGTGCAAAGGCCTTGGATCATCGATCGCCTTTGATGGACCGCCTCAACCGAACTGAGGCAATTATAAAGAGGTAAATAATTCGTTATCTTTTCCTACACAACTGCAAGCAAATAATGGCCATAGAAGTTTAAACAGGGCATTTCTTTATATGTGTGTCTTTTAATTTGGAACAAAATATTGGATTAATGTTTATAATTCGGAATGTTTAAATGTGATTTATTAACGTTTGTAACATAAATAAGTGTCCTGGATGAAAAGCTTACCAACTAAGTAAATTATTCGAAATCAGCATCTGCATCAATACACAGTTCGGTGCGTCGAATTAAGGACATACGTACTCCGTTCAACAATAAACAATAAACTATCAACTAACTTTGTCAATAAAGAAAAATAAAAGGAAAACTTGGTCCGAAATCCAAAACGGAATACAAAAAAAACGAACAAGTAAGTTGTGTCTGTACCTAATCAAGAATTTAAGGACTTGAACGGTAAAGTCAATAAAATAAATCTTCACTATAAATACACAGCGACCCGAAATTCAAAAATAACGAAAACAACGGACGGCGAGTTGGACGTGTGTACATAACGAAACACGCACAGTAACTAAAATATTGCACAAGGGAGAGTCAGAGTATATTTTTCTTCAGATCAGATCTACTAAACATTCAGAAAACGTTTACGTCTTTCATCTTATTTACCGCATCGCTAAAGACCGCCGACATTTTATAGCTATCTACACAAATATTGAGTAGAATAGGCAAAGACACGCGCGACGATCTAAACCTGCCTCAATATTCCAGCAGTTCTCAAGAGATTTTATTGAAAAGATCCCGCAATAATCTTATGGAAATTGGGTTTCGGTCAAATCGTCTGAATTTTGGATATGTTTTAGGTTTCGTCATCCCATGCAAAAGTTTTAATGGGCACAAAGCTCGAATTTCAATACTTTGGCTGCTACGGAGCTTGAAAGCTCCAAAACTTCACCACAGATTTATTTATTCGTGCAGTCTTTATAGATTTTTAAAACACTTATTTTTTCGATTTGAATGTCTAAGTTTATGTTTTTGAGGTTGCTAAATTCAAATCCGATGCCAAATTGTCCAAATTGGAGGAGGTAGTTCCAACTATAAAAGAAACAACAAGAGTGTATTTGAATATTTGTTTCACTTTAAAAACTTCCCATAATAAAGTTGAAAAATATAACATCTTACAAAGATCTTACAGAAAAAAATAAAAATAATCGAAAATAAATTAAACAAATTGATATTATTATTAACTTACAAAACACAAGTAGGTATTTTTTTGGAATTCGGAAATATTTGTACTTGTGATTTATTAGAAGAACAACATATTTTCTTTCAACTTTTAGTAACAGAAAAATTTATTTCACTTTAGGAACTCGACGCCTTCCAATATGTTCTTCGATATCACTGTCTTCATCTGATAATAATCTTTTGGGAGGAATAATTTGCTTTTTGTACATAGTCCTTTGATTCGTTTTTGTTCACTCGGTATATCCGATGTGAGTTTGCTCTTTTCAATTTAACTGCAGCTTATAATCTTCTATAATAGGTATAAAGCAAATTAGTACAAATATTACAACTTATATGTTGCAATTGATGATGATGTACCTGTATTCTTAATAAAACGAATACTAAATTGGTAAATCTATCATTTTCAACTGGAACGTTTCCTGAATGTTTAAAAGTTGGAAAAGTGATTCCTATTCATAAAAAAAATGATACTCAAACACTGGAAAATTATAGACCAATAACCATCCCTACAGGTTTCTCAAAAATTGTTGAATATTGTTTCTTGAACAGATTGTTGTCTTTTCTAAATAGCTATGATATAGTTTCAAATAATCAACATGGATTTTTATCAGGGAAGTCTACCATAACTGCTGTTCACTCGTTTTATGGAGAAGTAATAAAATATATCGAGGCAGGCGAGTGCCCCGTTGGGATCTTTTGTGACCTTAGCAGGGCATTCGACTGCATCGATCACGAAATACTACTCACCAAGCTGTCTATGTATGGTGTAAGAGGCATATCATTGAAATGGATTAAGAGTTATCTTCTTAATCGTAAACAATATGTGTCACTTATTGATAACGAAGCTAGCACTGTTGATTATGTTAATTCAGAGTATGTCGATATTAGGACAGGAGTACCACAGGGCTCAATCTTGGGCCCGGTGTTATTCCTGCTTTATATGAACGATATTGATGCCCTGACAACTTCCGCTAACTTCACCATTTACGCTGACGATACATCTATTATTATATCTGACAAAAATGAAGAATCGTTAAAAATCAAATGTAACACAATATTACATAAATTAAATGAATGGTTTAGCCACAACAGTCTTCATTTTAATACTAATAAAACTCAGGTACTGAGATTTCACAACAGACAAAAAACATGTAACAATCTGGAATTGCAAATAGACACTCAGATATTGTCATGTAAAGATGGGCATGTAAAATTTTTAGGAATACACGTCGATGAATGTCTAAATTGGAAGATTCATTGTGAAGGTGTTATATCCAAATTAAATTCCATAGTCTTTCAGTTCAGAAGTATAAGAAATGTATTAAATATTGATCAGTTGCTAAAATTATATTACGCTCAAGTCGATTCAAGACTTCGTTATGGAATATGCTTCTGGGGCGCCTCTACGTCATCACATAATGTTTTTATAGCTCAAAAGAGGGTTATAAGATGCATGACTGGTATATTAAATACTCACTCGTGTAAGAGTATATTTAAGGAATATAAAATTTTATCAGTGCCGTCTCTTTTTATATATGAGCTTTGTTTGTATATATTCAAAAATAAGGATAGATTTTTGTATAACAAAAATGTGCACGCTATTAATACTAGGCAAATAAATTCTTTTCATATACCATTTCGAAGATTAAATGTAACATCTAATTCCCCTAATAGTCTTGGGCTTAAGGCTTACAATAATTTACCTCTTGACATCAAAGAAAGTTGTATCTTTTTTGAATTTAAGAAACGGTTAAAAACATATTTGGCTGATAAATGTTTTTATAGACTGGATGAATACTTTTGTATGTAATTTTAACTCGTTTAGTTGTATACATCATATATATTGTAATATCATATTATCATTTATTTATTTCGACCAACTGGTTTATACTGTGCTGTTTATATTTGTTATACATTACTTTGTATGTTTGTGTAATTTACAATTTTTGACTTATTCTATCCAGTTTCTGTAATTGGCTTTGGAATTAATAAAGAATCTATCTATCTAATTAAGACCAATGGTTGTGATTTACATAAATAAAAGAAAGCTCCTTAACATTGAAATAGATCGAACCTACCTTCTGGAAAATAAGATTTATAGTGTCCACGCTTCATCTGGGATCTCTCTTGTTTTTCAATGATTTATCAAATTGTTTCCGTTTGAATGGTGACTACCAAACTTCCTTTTCGTGGAATGAGTCACTTCGAATTAAACCACCTCGGTTTTTTTCCCAGAAATCGATGCCTACAAACGTCATTATTATAACTAATATAGTATTCTCAGTATTACAATAGAAGTACAAAGGGATAGGTAAGTATATTCAACTTTACTGTCTAAACATAAATTAAAATATCTGCAAATGACAATAAAGGGGACCTTAAACTATCTGGTAGTTGTATTATTATTGTAAAATACTTACTGCAATGCAATTAAGTAGTAATAATCATAGGCAAACAAAACACAAACCATAAACAAACTGAAATCGCCATTTGACAGCAGCAGCAGCAGCAGCAGCAGCAGCGGAATGAGCACATTGAGCATGCGCACTAACCTAGGAACGTGGCGCACGGTCTAGTTTCAATTCAAAATTTAAATCATATTTCACATCTACAATTTTGCCAACGATTTAAAATTTATAAAATGGATGTTATTCGCCACTGGACAGGGAATGATTATAAATGTATTTAAATCGAATCTGGATAGAGAAAAATTTATTTATTTTTATTATAAGGTTGAGGTAGATACTATATAAAAATAGCAATAGCTAATCTCATCAGTTGGGATGCAGTTTTATTAGTTCAAAAATCTAACCAATCACCGTTCGCATAAAAAAATGCGATTCAAATATTTCTACAAAAAGTACACCTATATCAATGTATCATACAGATAAAATCATCTACGAACGTTTATACGATGTACATGAACACATATACGAAGAACATTCATTGACATGTATACATGGTTCATGCGACTATGAACATAAACTTTTGTGTATGTTCCATTCATATCGTATGTATATTCATTTATATATATGAAAATATTATTTATATGAGAATGTTGGGGGAACATACATGGCTAGTACAGAATGCAATTAGAACATTGGGAATGCAAAATGTACGTTTGTGGAATAATAAATGCTATCTGGGATATGTATACCGCAGCCGGGTTCACTATAGGCATTCATTATCTAACTTGATTGCAAACATAAGAATGTCTAGAAAATAAAATTTTTGCTGAAGAAATTGAACATAAAGTATTGTTTTGTGTACTTATTTGCCATATTTTATGTGCTTTTATTAAATAATTTTTTACTTCTTATTGTCTGTAACATCAATTACCATTATCAACAATGAATTTTGATATATTATTATATTATAAAGTACTATTATACTTTAGGAATAGGATAAAAATCTATATATAATAATGTTGAAATAATTGAATGAAGTTAGCAATATTAAATTTTCGCTTAAAACGTAAGAAGGAATGCTATCAATATTTATCAGATAATGCAAATTAGGTGATTTAAAGGAACGTATAAGAGCCAAAGTACGACAAATTAGCAAGTCAAAAATATCAATTGTGAATTTCTTGTTCGAATTAACAAAACGTAAACAAATTGATATGCAGCAAAATTCCATTATTTGAATTAATCGAATAGAAGTATTATTACTTTTTAACAATTATTGAAGAAAGGAAGAAAATATTTGAACCGAAATTAATATCATGACAACCTGAATTGGAATAATGGATTGGTATAAAACCTCAACAGTTTTCGACTTACCACAACCACAAATGTATGGCCGGTATACTATGGGACTTCCTGCTCAAAAGTATTTTCTTATAAAGATACATTCTGCTTTTTTACACCCCTGGGAACACTTGTCGATAGAGAATCTTAGTTATTATAGGTAAATTAATACTAAGTTTAAGAAATACTTAGACTATAGTGAATCACTATATGTTTCAAGGCAAGAGAGAATGTAAAAATTAAAAATGAATGAACTATGTACATTTTTTTAAAATTCATTACTTTTTTTAGTAAGAATTCTCATTATTGAATGAATTGCGGAAATTTTTCTCATTAAGTTTACAAATTATGTACCACGGAACTATTTTCCCATCATGGTTTAATAACCTTATAAGTAAACTTTTTATAATATTTTTTATTGATTCTAATATAATAAAATTCATTACATCGCCAAAGTTGAATTTTTATGAGATCAGTGAGTGAAATATACTGTTTTTTTATATCGAACTAAAATAATTTGAAAAAAATGCAACAGCATTGTGAATGACCTGTAAAATTACTTTTTAAAAATACATAGAGAATAGATTGATGAACTACGATTAAAGTTTATTCCTAGATGATTAACCCAGAAAGATGCAATCAATCGACTAAAACAAGAGACAAACGTTACAATTTTTTGATACACATACTCCAAGGGTATGCTCTAAACTCCGTTCTCTTTTCGTTATCCATCAACGGTCTAAAACTAGTCCTGGGGCTAAATTCTCCAAACTATTCCTATGGGAACATGTAAACTGTACTCTTGATTAGTCCTATGAGACTATTTTCCGTTTAAAATCGGTGGAATTACCTCACTTGGTCATTTGCAATGGAATTCTGATTTCCCACACGGGAAAATAAAAACGTAACTTTCAAGCTGTAAACTATCTTACTGTCATTTGATATAATATGTGTTACCACTCATCATAGTGCTAGTTATTTTTAATAAAATGAAATAATTCAACCAAAATTGTAGCTTTAAAAAATTTGGGAAGGGCAGAAAAATATTGAGAGATCAGTTTTTTTTCCTTCTTCAATTCTTTGGGAATTTCACTGCCACATGTATGTTTTCTTTCTAAGCGGTGCTAGGGGAATCTACAAAATATATCACAATTAACCGCTTAGAAAGAAAACATACATGTGGCAGTGAAATTCCCAAAGAATTGAAGAAGGAAAAAAAATTAAGATAATGCCACAAATAACATTTAGACAATATTGAGAGATCAGGTTAGTGACCTGATTTGTCAATTGCTCTGCCGTAAAAAAGAACCCTTTCCAAATCTTAAACAATATAAATTAAACATATGTTTGTGAAATTTTTAAATTCGCTACACAATTTTGTGAAGAGTATTTTCCGATATATACCGCTTTTTTGTTTCTTCCATATTCTACCCATTACATTCCTTTATTTCCTCCCTTTTAAGAGTATATACTTGATATAAGAAATATGGCAATACTTTTATTAGTAATATGCACAGTGTATTTATATATTGTTGGGACTGGTACTGAGAAAAATAACAATAATTTCGATCATAGTTAAAAGGGTGATATCTGTCCTACATTAGGATAACCAACTTATATAGAGAACCTAGAGGCTATAGACTATTTTGCTTTCGAAGCAATTGAATGGTTCTCCATTGCTTAGGAACATGTAGAACCAGATATTTGATAACATTGACAGAAAATTTTAATATATTAGAAAACACATACGTTTAATTAAGTTCAAATGGGAATTACATTCCTAAAGTGCTCAAGAATACCAAATTGTTATTTTCATGGGAAATTACTAGTGGAAAAGTATTTTTTATAGGAACATATACCAATTAATTCAAGACTTAAGCCCCTGGTGGGAGCTGGAACCTTCGATGTGACCTTGCCCCTAAACACGTAATTTCCACAAACAGCAAAACTTCAATTTTATCCTTTGGGTTGACTAAAAGTTTTTGCAATTTATTACCAGATGTATGAACAACTATCATACCTAAGTTTTTAAAAATCCTACTTAGACAACGGGTAAATCGTGGTTTACAGGGAACTGATCTATTTCCATCCGCTTTGATAAGTCGAGGTGTTCCGAAGAGTTTCCTTAAATCAACAACTTTTAGGCAACCCAAAGGAAAATACTGAATCCAATCAAAGGTCCAGAATTTGCGAAATTAGTTATAAGAATTGCATTGAGTACATTGGTCGAACGAAACGACTAATCACGACAAGATTAAAAGAGCACAAGTCTCGTAGCAATAGTACCAATTCCAAATAGTACGCTTTATTTGTTATTAGATTACGTAACAGAATTTTAGGTAGGGATGACAGGATTAGTTGAACTCGTTCAACTATGACAATATTTTAGTATGAATACAGGCAGATGCTTAGTTGTACTTTAGTATTATTCATCTCCCGATAATGCTAACGTGTTTAGCGAAACTGGCGTCGAGTATTGGTATTTGAGTGTTATGATCAAGAAGTTTTGGTGTTTGTGGAAACTACATCTACGGAGATGATCTAAAACTAGTATATCCAAAAGCATTAGAAGCTTGAAGCTGGACATCGCCCATTTAATTTTAATAGAGGTGAAAATGTTGTTTCCTAGCCTTCTCCTTCTCTGGTGTGTGATGTATATCCTCTTCCAGATAGGTTTGTGCTAGTTCACCTAATGGGTCGGGGAAATGACTACCTAAAACTATTTTCCTGCTAACTCTCTGCGTAATTGCCGTCGGGCTTTTTAAGTAGCCCTACACCATTTGAATGGTCTTTAGCAAGGATTTTTTGTAGATGGACTGCCGTATGCCGGGGCTAATTCATCTATCCGTTCGCAGAACCATCTCCATGACCTCCTTTTAGACCTTCTCAATTCATCATTGTATCCAGCAAGGGTTTTTTTGTAGCTCTCCCAGTCTCCAGAGCTCTTAGCCTTAATGAAGGTTTTTCTAATCTCAGATCTGAGATGGCTGAGTTCCCTATTCCTCCAAATCTGTTTGAACTGGCCTTTATTTTGTAGGGCAACTTTTCTCATAACATAAAATCAAGAGATGTTGTAGCTGATAGGAGGCTATATCTAAATTCCTCTATTGTGTCGATGGAATGTGTGATACTTTCAACCTCTGATCTTAGGTGCTCTCTATAAGGCACTCCAGTCCGTCAGTCTGGACACTCTGCATTCCTTGAAATCGAATCGAATGTGTCAATTATAAATGGATCCGCAAGGATTACGTCTAAAACTTATTTTCTAACCGCATTTATAAAGATGGGTCCATTACTTGTATTAATAATGTCGATATTGTATTCAAGTAGGTTACTCTACAAAAGGTTACTCACCTGTTTGTGTTTGTGCCCATGCTGCCCCACATGAGATGGTGCGCATTAGCGTCGCTGACAATAATGTAGTGTTTGTTTTTCCTTTTGCACCAGGTAATGAGGCTCTTTATTTTCTCTGGAGGTGGGATTCGTTCTTTTCCGCGAAAGTAGGCAGAGGCAACTACAACCTGCCGTTTGCTTCTTTCCGTTGGTACGTCCACAACTACGGCAACTACGAACTCTAAGGGGGAACAAAATTAGTGCTTTTGTCGAGCAGTAAGGCTGCTTTAGGATTGTCATGCAAAGTTGAATAAATTAACTTACATGATTGTGTGGGCAGTCCTTTGATGCATCCTCTGTATGCCCAGGGCTCTTGGATTAGCCCTATATTTATTTTTTCCCTCATAAATCTCCTGCTAAGCTCGCTCGAAGCTGTTTTGCGTGGTGGAGATTTATTTGGAGTTATGAACTAGTACCTACTTAGTTTAATATACAACATGAGGTGGGATCGAGCTACATCGGAATTTTGTCTCATACAGTATAAACAATTCGACTATCTTAACTATCTTAACTCAATACCGTTTAATGGTTTTATAATAAGTACGCATATTTCATTATTTACCTGGTGTGTTGTCTATATTACTGTAGTCATCACATAGGATGAGGCTGATCGAAAGACGAGTTCTAGTCGTACCCCTCGTGTACATATACAGGGTGTAATCAGTTTCATGTCATTAAAGAAAACTGGTAATGGGGACCGACTAGACAAACAAAAAACCTTTACGACTTTTCCCTCTAGGGGCACTTTGAAAAAAACTGACCTAGGTCAATCTTTTTAATATATATATATTTTTTTAATAATGTAGAAACTAATTGAGAACCACTGCTTTTCTTGGTCAACGAACTTATAGTTCTCAATTATATAACTTTTAAATTGTCATAAAAAAGTGCAAAGGCCTTGGATCATCGACCGCCTCAACCGAACTGAGGCAATTATAAAGAGGTAAATAATTCGTTATCTTTTCCTGCACAACTGCAAGCAAATAATGGCCGCAGAAGCATTTCTTTACACGTGTGTCTTTTAATTTGGAACAAAATATTGGATTAATGTTTATAATATAGAATATTTAAATGTGATTTATTAACATTTGTAACATAACTGAGTGTCCTGGGTTAAAAGCTTACCACATAAGTAAATTTTCGAAATCTGCATTTGCATCAATACACAGTTCTGTACGTCGAATTAAGGACATACGTACTCCGTTCAACACTAAACAATAAACTATCAACTAACGTTGTCAATAAAGAAAAATAAAAGAAAAACTTGGTCTAAAATCCAAAACGGAATACAAAAAGAACGAACAAGTAAGTTGTGTCTATACGTAATCAAGAATTTAACGGCTTGAACCGTAAAGTCAATAAAATAAATCCTCACTATAAATACACAGCGACTCGAAATTCAAAAATAACAAAAACAACGAACGGCGGGTTGGACATGTGTACATAACGAAACACACACAGAAACTAAAATATTGCACAAGGGAGAGTCAGAGTATAGTTTTCTTCAGATCAGATCTACTAAAAACTCAGAAAACGTCGACGTCTTTCATCTTATTTACCGCACCGCTAAAGACCGCCAACATTTTATAGCTATCTACACAAATATTGAGTATCATAGGCAAAGACACGCGCGATGATCTAAACCTACCTCAATATTCCAGCAGTTCTCAAAAGATTTTATTGAAAATTTGCGAAATTTTTGTTTATTTTTTTTCTCCAAAACTATGAGCTTTAGACCTCATGTTATATAAGGTCTTTTTGTTTGTCTTGTCGTTCCCTACCACCAGTTTTTTTTAATGACATGAAACTAATTACACCCTATAGAAACGCCAAACGTGGACAGTTACGTATAGGTATTGTATATCAATGTTGGTCAATAGCGCAGTGACGTACTTTTAAAAAGAACGGTTGGTACTTAATCTGCGCCAGGCAGTATCTTCCTATTTGGCGACTACAATTATTATATTATAATTCAACGCATAACTCTCAATCACCACTACTATCATCTCTAGTGATGGACGCCATTTCACGTCCTATAGTCTAATCTGAAATTAGAAAATCTCTAGTAACAACTATTTGTAAAGTTCCTACAAAGGAAAGCTATGAATTGATCACGAATTTCCATTGTTTCGATTAATTTATTTACACTTTGAATATCACAAAAATTCAGCTTAAATCCTTTGAGTCCACTTATTTATGTTTTTAAAAAATTGAAGATAATTGAACCGCCTTTTAAAAAACGGCCACTAAAGGTTATAACATCGATTTGGAATCGGGTAAAAATTCGTTAGATTTTGTTACGTCAGTACATTAATTACAACCGCGTCGCGCGAGGTGACGGTGAAATTTTATCTCATCGAGAAAATATCTTCCTCGGAGATTTCTGCAGATTTCTACGTTCATGTAGTTTACGAAAATAAATGTTTGTCTATCTGTCTCTCCGTCTGTTGTATGTTAAACTATATACTACAGGGTTCAGACTCATATGGAAAACCTGGAGAACCTGGAAAACTCAGGGAATTTAAAAATCTTTAAAAAATACCTGGAAATATCAGGGAATTTCATAAATTGTATCAAAAATAGTTCTTAAGAATTTTCACTGATTCAGTTCAATTTAAGGAATTATTTTATGTCGAGTAAAAAATTATTTTACTAAAATATATATGAAAATTTATATTTTTGATTATGGAAAACCTGGAAAATTCAGGGAATTTTCTCAGCTGCGCAAAGTCTGAACCCTGTAACTAGTTCATAACTGTTAAGGTTCTAATGCTTTTGAATTTGCTAGTAATACATCATCTCCGGAAACGTAGTTTTCACAAACACCAAAACTTCTTGAACACAACACTCGAATATCAATAGTCGACGCCTGTTTCGCTAAACACGTTAGCATTATCGGGAGATGATTAATACTAAAGTACAACTAAGAATCTGCCTGTATTTATACTAAAATATTGTCATGGTTGAGCGACTTCAATAAATCCTGTCATCCCTATCTAAAATTCTGTCACGGTTCAGCAAATCGTGCCCTAATAACCAATAAAGCGGACTATTTGGAGTCGGTCCTGTCACTATTCATACCATTTTTTACATGTTTCAATTTCCAATCTTTCAAAAGCATCCAGAGGTCTATTATATATTACACCTCTAATTAACCTTAAGTTACATATATCTATTCTATGATTACTATCAAAACTTGGTGGGCAACATTAGGCTTTCTAGTTCGCCCATATTTCAGATGGAACTTGTGCTCTTTGAATCTTGTTGTGATTGGACGTTTCGTTTGACCAACGTACTTGCAATACTTACAACTATTGATGCAAATCCTGGACCTTTGGTTGGATTCAGTTTTGGGTGCCCAAAAGTTGCTTATAAGGTTATTAAGGCATGATGGGAAAATAACTCCGTGATACATAATTTGTAAAGTTAATGAGAAAAATTTCCACGATTCATTCAGTAATGAAAATTCTTACTTAAGAAAGAAACGTTTTTTTTTTAATGTAGAGATATTCTCTCTTATCTTGAAAAATATAGCGGTTCACTATAAATAGTCTAAGTATTTTATAAAATTAGTATTAATTTACCTATAATAACTAAGATTCTCCTTCGGCAAATATTTCCAGGGGCGTAAAAAAGCAGAATGTACTTCTATAAGAAAATATTTTTTGAGCAAGAAGTCCCATAGGTATATCTGTCTATCTGTCTATCCGTCTGTCGGTCTGTTGTGTGTTTGTTGGCGCAATAACTAAAATACTAGTATAAATAAAGAGGGACGTTTTGTGTTTACCGATGATTTAAAGGCTGTTCAATTTATTTCAACATCTTTTTCACCCATTTTAGTGGCCCAATTTCATATAAATTTACTGAACTTACGGAGTTATAGCAGCCTCATTGGATTAGCCATTTTGAATCTTTAGTTCCGAAAACATCTGATCGGTTACTGCTCCTCCGTCATAACTTCGAATGTTCTCTAATTTAAAGTACCTGCACCTTCGCTATAACTTCAAATATTTTATAAAGTAGTTAAAAAATTTTCAATCTTAACATTGGAAATGTTAATGTTAGCGTATAGCGAATAGGACAAGAGTTTTGAGTTTTTTCCAAGGCCGTCGACATGAAAGTATCAAGGTCAGATGATGTAATACTGAGCGAGAACCTGTTACTATGTAGGAAGCGATGATGCGGTGTAGTCCGTCAGCGCCGATCGATATTGTACCGCTTGCTCAACAAAAGGCGATACGGTGAGAGCAAATCTTGTAGCATCAAGCCGGGACGCATTAGTGCTGCTGCGGCGGACGAATAAAGAAGCGTGATATCATTTGTCTCACTATTTATTCCTTGCCCTAGTGTTAATCATCAGCCGTACGGTTGGCGCATAGATAACGTATTTCGCGAAAGGTCCGGTGCGAAAGGTCCCGGGTTCAAACTCCTATGCCTGCTGAATTTGTTTCTTTAATTTTGTGACGATTAGTATATTTTTTTTACAAATTCTTTTCTATGATTTCTTCAGGTTAGGTTAGTAGGTTTTATTCTGCTTAAAACAAATTCATTATTTTGTGTGATTTCTTTAGGTTAGGTTAGTAGGTTTTTATTCTGATATCTAATTGTTAATAATTATTATGTGCACAGTATGAGTATGCGCGGGGAACATGAAGTTATAATGCGTTTGAGGTCAGCGCCAATCGTAGTCGCCATGGATTCACAAACTTTGACAAATAGCGAGTAGTTATTTTTATAACAAGTACCTAATATCTTGTTTTTTTAGGGTGGATCGTAGCTGTTCGGTTTCGCCTTGTCCGGAATAAGTTTATGATTTATGTATCGTGTTATCATTTCCAATCCTTGCAACCGTCGGGACGGTTCAAGGATTGCGAAATCTGTGAATTTTTTTCACCAATTTTTGTGGCCAAATTTCATATTTTACTGAAGTTACGGAATTATAACCCTCATTGGTTTAGCCATTTTGAATCTTTAGTTCCGAAAACACCTGACCGATAACTGCTCCTCCTCCATAACTTCGAATGTTCTCTAATTTAAAGTACCTGCACCTTCGCCATAATTTCAAATATTCTATAATCTTAAAAAGTAGGTAGGTAAAACATTTTCATTTTTTTTTTAAATGGGTTTAAAATGTTATGAAACGTGGAAATTTTAAATTTGAGCAAAGAAATTTTTTTTCGTTTATTCTAGTGGTAAAAACAATTTTTTTCGAAATAGGTTTAGAACGTCGTGAAACGTGGAAATTTGAAATGTCCATTATCTATCCACTGTATATTTTCCTGTGAAAGCCATTTCTTCTGGCAGTAGCGTCAACTAAACTAAAATTTGACTGCTCTCCGTCAAATAGTTTTTTAGTTTATGCACTAACAGATAGACAACAGACCGACAGACAGACAGATTCACGGAATTGAAAAAACCTATATTTTCATAATCACCATGATCTGAAACGTGAAAATCCGGAGAAATCTCGGAGGGTGAATTTTCCTTAAATACAATAGTGGAGTCGATAGAAGGTGAAAATATGCATTATTTCGGAATAATTACTGGAAGCGGAAGGATAGCTTAAAATAAAAAGTTATAAACATATAACTGTGAAGAAATTGTTTATACATTATTTAGACAAAAATAACATTATTTGTAAAACTAAATTATTACAAGTTAAGAAATTTTAAGGATATTTAATTCAATTGACATACTAAAGGTTTTCGACATCGCTAAAATAGATCAGACGTCAAAAAAAGGTTATTCAAAATAGCTGATCCAATATGGCCAACTTTTCGATAAAAAATTCATTAAAAATAACGTAACTCGATAAATTTAAAATAAATTGCGCAAATGTTCTTTTGCTTTCTATATTTTTCTGTTATTTAGGTATTATAATTTGACTCATGGCTCTGTATGTACCACGTGAATATTTTAAATTGAATATGTTTACAATATTCTAAACAGGATAAAAATTTTAAAAATAGCAGGATCGAGGCGATTTGCCGAAAAATTTGATTTTCTCAATATTTCGTAAAAAGTATAGGTTTATAACATATATTTCAAAAATTTCTTTTACATCAAATTACACTTATTTTAAGGTCCTACTATAAATATGTACTGGATAGTGGATAGATATACTAAATAATTTTTTAATAAAAATTATTAACGCGCATTTAACCCCTAATTTCACGAATTCTGTAGCAATTTTTTTATTTTTTTATTTTTATTTTGAAGAATCTTAACGTACACATTTCTGCTTTAAAAATCGCGCCTACAGAATTCTAATAACGAGACTTAAACCAGAGTAATAGGTGGTTAAGTTACATATCAAATTTTATATATTAATTCATGAGTACGTGAAAGCTCCATGTTTTTATCTTAAAAATTGTAGAAATGGTACAGGTCTTACCGATTTCATCGAAAATCTCTTTGTTCCATTTTCGTGCGTTAAACAAAAAAATCTAGAGCCTACATTTTTGATCGTACAAAAAAACTTCATATATTTTTGATCTGAAATAACCCGAACATTCAAATGGAGTAATAGTTTTTTAGGAAAAAAATATTTTAAGGGATATTTGACTATTGTTAGTAACTTTTGGTATGCTCTTTCTGACATGTTCAGAGATGTATTCTCAAAAGTTACCGCCTCCCGAAATTTTTCAGAATTGAAAACCTCTATTGACTCCACTAATACTTCCCTTTGACGTGCGAGGGAAATAATATCTAAAGCTAATATAATTTACAATTTATGATATCAGGAAGATGGCACACTCCTAGTCGAGGAAAACAGGTAAGTAATTGTTTAAAAAAATATTTCTGAAACACATGCGTCAGCAATGACTGGAAGGCATTGAAGATGCAGCTGATAACAAGAGATGACGTAAATACGTATGCTGCAGAATCATTGATTCGTCGATGTAAGGCTTGCATTCAAATTAAGTGAACATTTTATACAGTTTTTATAACTTTTAAACTTATTTTTTTACCAGACTACGGCGAAGCTAAAGGAGAGTTGTGTTTCCTATCTCTCTATGTATGTGACTATGATTACGTGTTAGGTACCTTGTAGAACGTAAACGGTTGGACCGATTTTGAAAAATGTGACTGAAGTTTCGTGTCAATCGTGCAAGGGACGCTGGACACATGAAAAATTTTTAAAAACAAAATGGTGGACGTAGGACGTGTATCTTTTATGACACTTTAGATGTTCTTATACCTTTCACATAATTTTAGGCCAATTTAAGTGCTATGATTTCGGGCCCTCTGTATTGTAACTTAAGGAATTTTTGTCCCTAGTCGACATATCTGAATCATTTTTTATGAAAAATAAAACGTAGGTACTTATTGTTAAACAATAAAAATGGAATCAGAAAGAACTACAGTTATACTAACTATTGTTTTATTAATAAGTTATCAAGTAGGTAGTCAAAACACTTAATAGGTATCTAGTCATCCAAATGCTGAAGTGCAAGTCCCAAATATGTCATTCTATAAGTAGTCAAGGCAAGAGTACCGCAGCTTCTGAGAAAAATCGTTAAAGTTTAGGTTGCAATAGACTATTGCGTTCATTTGACTTCCACATCCACATAGTGGAGTGAAAGTATACTGCCGTCATAGACAAAAACACAGTAACTCTAAAATTTTAAGAAAATGAGTTAGTAAGGAAGTAAGTGTTCATGATACATTATTCTACCGTTTAACTAAGCCAAAACACAGTAACGAAAGTGCACTTGCGCGGTTCTTGCTTCGCACTCGAAATATACTGTTTTATAACTTAGTATGCTTACCACGTGCTTTTTTATTGACAATACAATATAAAATCAGTTGTTTTATGTCATAAACATAAAATAGTAATAATCATAATAATCCTATTTAAAGACAAATACATCAAATTGATTATAAACAGTTGGTATTGAATCCAATGGTTTTTGACGTTTTTCTCAGCTTCAACTTGTTCAAAGTTACTGTGTTTTTACCTATGATGGCAGTATAGTAATCGTAAACAAAATTTCAAAAATTTTTTTGTTGAAATAAGGTTAGAATATCATGAAACGTCGAGATTTCAAATTAAACCGAAAAAAATTTTCTGTCAGTCTGTAACATTATTTTGTACGCACGATATCTCTGGAAGGGTTTAAGACATTGACTGGAAATTTTATACACGTATGTACTATAACGAGATCTCGAGCTGGATTTAACTTATCCGGTGAAGGGTTGGGGCTAAATAGGAGAAAATGAGTAAATCAAGCAGGCAAGAGTACAAAAGTTTAGGGTTTGGTGTATATACTAGAAGCCAAGGCCACATATTTTATTATAACATTTTCGTCCCTCCCCCGCACCACCCCCACTCCATTATAAAAGTGGTTGATAAAATAAAATTGAGATATTCACCTGAAATTTGGTACACCGATATTTTATAACTATACCTACAACTAGATTATCTTTTGAGATGATTCCGTTGAAGGGATGGGGGTTAAATAGGGGCAAATAGGGGAAAATAAGTAAAGCAGGCTGTTAAGAGTACAGAAAATTGGAATTTGCTGTATATACTAGAAGTCAAGGCCTCAGATTTTTTTAATTATATTTTTCAACTCTCCCACCACCCCCACTACATTATTAAAGGGGTTGATAAAATAAAATTGAGATATTCAATTGCAATTTAGTACACGTATGTATTATAACGACACCTAGAACTATATTATATTTTGAGATGATTCTGTTGAAGAGTCGGGGATTAAAGAGGGGTGAATATGGCAAAATAAGTAAAACAAGCAGGTAAGAGTACAGAAACTTGAGATTTGGTATATATACTAGAAACCAAGAATTCCGATTTTTTTTATAATATTTTCCATTCCTCCCACCACCCACTCCCACTCTATTATTAAAAGGGTTGATAAAATAGAATTGAGATTTTCACTTATAATTTTGTACATGTATGTATTATTTACGACATCCATAATTGTATTATATTATAGATGATTCCGTTGAGGGGTTTGGGGTTAAATAGGGGTAAGTAGGGAAAAATAAAAAAGCAAGCTGGTAAGAGTACAGGCCTTTAATTTTTGTATCATATTTTTCAACTCTCCCACTCCATTATTGCAGCTGTTGATGAAATAAAATTGAAATATTCACTTAAAATTTAGTACACGTATATATTATAACGATACCCGGAACTTGATTATATTTTGAGATGATTCCGTTGAAGGGTTGTGGGTTAAATAAGAGTGAACAAGGGGAAATAAGTAAAACAAACTCTGGTAAGAGTACAGAAACTTGGAATTTGATGCATATACTAGAAGCCAAGACCCCAGATTTTTATAACATTTTTCAACCCCTCCACTACCCCCACACCATTATTAAAGGGGTTGGTAAAATATAATTGACATATTCACTTGCAATTTGATACGCGCATGTATTATAACGACATCTGAAACTAGATTATATATTGAGATGGTTCCGTTAAAGGGGAGGGGGTGTATTGGGGACAATAGGTGGAGGAAGTTAATATAAGTCCAGAAACTTCATTTTTGGCGTATATGCTAGAAACCAACGTTTCAATTTCTTTATAACATCTGCCTCAAATATTATTAAAATTTTATGAATATAAGAATTATTTCATCATACTAAAGTGCAAATATAGTCAAAATATTTTCCTTTAAAGAGGCTTGGATGGAAAATCTGGTTTAGAATATCATGAAACGTCGATATTTTAAATTTGAGCGAAAAGAAATTCTGTCGGTCTGTCTGTCTGTCTGTCTGTCTGTAACTTTTTGTTGTGCGCACGTTTCCTCTGGAACGGTTTGAGATATTGATTTGAAACTTTATACACGTGTGTATTATAACGGGATCTGGAACTGGATTGTCTTTTGAGCTTATCCGGTGAAGGGTTGGGGGTAAAATAGGGGTAAATAAGATCAAATAAGTAAAGCAAGCTGGTAAGGGTACAGAAACTTGGCATTTGGTGTACATACTAGAAGCCAAGGTCGCAGATTTTTTTAAACAATTTTCAAAACCTCCACCTCTCCACCCCCACTCCATTATTAAGAGGGTTGATAGAATTTAATTAAATTTTTCACTTGAAATTTGGTACATGTATGTGTTATAGCGACATCTGTAATTAGATTATATTTTGAGATGATTCCGTTGAAGGGTTGGGAGTTAATTAGTGGTAAATAGGTGAAAATAAGTAAAGCAAGCTTGTAAGACTACAGAAAGTTGGGATTTGTTGTATGTACTAGAATTACGGGCCTCAGATTTTTTATAACATTTCAACCTCCCCACCTCCACTCCATTATTAAAGGGGTTGATAAAATAAAATAAAGATATTCACTTCAAATTTGGTACACATATATATTAATGATATCTGGAACTAAATTGTATTTTGAGATGATTCCTCTGAAGGGTTGGGTGTTAAATAGGGGTAAATAGGGGAAAATAAATAAAGCAAGCTGGTGAGATTACAGAAACTCAGCATTTGGTGTACATACTAGAAGCCAAGGCCTCCGATTTTTTTATAATATTTTTCAACCCCTCCACCAATTGTTGATAAAAATAAAATTGAGATTTTCTACTTGAAATTTGGTAGATGTATGTATTATAACGATATCTGTAATTAGATTATATTTTAAGATGGTTACGTTAAAAGGTTGGGGATTAACTAGGTAAATAGGGGAACATAAGTAAAGCAAGCTGGCAAGAGTACAGAAACTATGGATTTGGTGTATATACTAAAAGCGAAGGTCTCAGATTTTTGAACCCCGTCAATATTAAAAGGGCTGATAAAATTAAATTGAAATATTCACTTAAAATTTGGTGCACATATATATTATAACGACATCTGGAACTAGATTATATTTGGGATGACTCCGTTGAAGATGTGAGGGGTATGTAGAGGTAAATAAGGGAAAATCAGTAAAGCAAGCTGGTAAGACTCTAAATCTAATGTTATTCTGTTTGGAAGGACTTTTGCACGTAATCGGTGTAAGGATCGAGTTAGAATTTTAGTCGATGATGAATTATTATCCTTAAAAGATAGTTGTAAAAATCTTGGTCTCTATTTAGATTGCTCCCTTAGATTCTCCTCACATGTTACTGCTGTCATTCGTAGAGCATTTTGTAATCTAAAGTTAATATACGCGAACCGTCATTTACTAGACAGAAAATGTAAAACTATGCTATGTAATAGTTTAGTTCTATCGCATTTAAATTATGCGGACGTTGTATATGGCCCTAGTTTGTTGAAAAAAGATTCCGAGAGACTCCAACGTATTCAAAATTCCTGTGTTCGACTTATTTGCGGACTTCGGCGACGTGATCATATTAGTGTGAAATTAAAAAATATCGGATGGCTGAATATGGAAATGAGGCGTATAGTTCACGCTGCTACTCTCTTTCATAAAATTATAACTTCTCATAAACCAGCCTATCTTTACAATAAAATTCGATATCGCACGGACGTGCATAATGTAAACATTCGCTTTAAGACACAGTTGACTGCACCGCAACACAGAACATCCTTGTATAAGGGCTCATTTTCATATTATATTACTTGGCTGTACAACAGGATACCCGAATCTTATAAAAAGTTACCAGCATCTTCTTTCAAAGTAAAACTAAAAAAATATTTGTTTTTAGGCACTGTTATATTGAATAATTAATACTTTCTTATATTTTAGTGTTAGTGAATAGTGTATGATTTATCATGCTACGTTATGTAGTGTCAATACGCAGGACTTTTGTAAGTTACTATTATGTTACTGCTTATGCGTGCTGATACTTCTTGGTCGAGTGGAAGAGCAAAATTCTGTTTCCGAACAGAAATTTTGAACTCTGCCTTTTGATGAATATTCATATTATACCTTTGTCAACAAGCTAATTGTCACTGTAATCTTTCATCAATAAAAGCATTATTATTATTATTATTATTATAAGAGTACATAAACTTGAGATTTGGTGTATATACTAAACACCAAACTTCCAGGGGCCCTATTCTTGACGGCGATAGAAAGGAGCGTTCCCCGGGGAACAATCCCTCATCGCCTTCTCTCGGGAGAATTATTTGTTGGTATTCTTGAACACGAGTGAACGATACGACACAGTAGTAAACGGTGCCATGAAAAGAACAGTCAAAAAAATTATAGTAAATTTTGACAACTTAAATTCAACAACAATTGTCATTGATAGTTCATGTTTGTTCTTTGCATTTATTTTTAACAAGTTGAGTGGTAGTGAAATAACTTCTAATAATCTTCCATTTCTTGTATATTTTCTGGAAAATATACCAATCTATTTAAAATTTCTGGGGGGGAAAGTGCAGCACATAAGTCGCTTACATTACGACTCGCACTTAACTGATAGGCCAGTGCAGATACCTTTTAAAAAGGCAAAAAATCAAAAATTAATAACAGCATGAAAACTGTTGGAAAAAAAAGGAAATATAGGGGAACAAATGGAAAAAATAAATTAAAGTTGATCCGAGTTACGAGGGTGGAATGGAGTGAACTTTATGGTGGAAAATGGTTATTCACTACTTCCAGCGAAATTAGACCTTTTATCGAAAAAAGTTAAATGTAAAAGTTGTAGGTAATGAAAAGGTCTATAACTTTTGTATGAACCAGTTTTTCACATAACCCACAATTTTTCGATAAACATCGAAAAAACCGGTTTTTTCGTTTTTGATTTTAATCTCCCACAAAAATATTTTTTCTTTTCACGAAATTTGGTGGAAACTTACCTTTAAGTCCCAAACACGCTGTAATTTTTTGGATCAAAATATTTATTTTTTCATATTATTGTGATTCTAAACCAAAAAGGAGACCTCATTTTCATCCGAAAATACCCATGTGCTGGAAACAGTTTATTAAAAAAAAAACAGTGGTCCTTACTTTCGTTGAAACGTCTACTTTTACATGGTGTAAAAAAATAAACATTACTGTGGGAAAATTTGCGAAAAACTGAAAAAACCAGATTTTAAAAAGTTATTTTTCAATCATGGTTTAAAATTATTCATTATTTATTAAAATTCACAGTTGAAATCCTTAAAAAATGTAAGATAGAAAATAAGATATGAAAACAAAAAACAACAGTAAAATTATACCGATAAAAATTTGTGAAGTTGGGCCAATATTTTTTATAAAAAAGATGCAGACGAAAAAGATATCGCTGAAAATGGATTGCAATTAATAAAGTCAATTTATAAATGTAACAATAAAAATGTGACTTTGAATTAATTAAAATTCCAGAAGTATCAAGTAGTAACAACAAAATCATTTAAATTGGAAAAACTTCCACCAACTGAAGACGCAGCAGAACAACATTGTTATAGGGCATACTATCAGCTTCAAACTTGGCTCGGTAACTAACTAACAGCAACGGATTGGGGCTGGAAGAAACACCAACATGGAATTATGCCCGAATTGACAGATAAAGAATTGATTCTGAAATATTGTTTAAAACTATTTGTTGCAACTGTGAAAGTGTGTGTAACAGTCAAAAATGCGGCTGTCGAAAACACGGTTTCAAATGCACAAATTTATGTTCAAACTGCTATTCTGAAAAATGCTCTAATATTGAAGAAAAAAATCTACGAGGAAGTAAGTGATTCAGAAGAAATCATAAACGATCAGCCGATAAATATTAGGCAAAATATTGGATCTGAAGACGAAGGCGGTATTGAAGATTTCAAAGATCCACCAGAATCCGAAAGTTTTATCGAATCTGACGATGAAGAACTGCCATCAAAAAGGCAAAGACAATTGATTGTATTTCTAATTAGTGTGATAAATGTAAATAAAAATATTGTAAAAATGATAGTAATAATTTTCATGAATATTTAATTTTTACAATCCTAGGTATAAATTTCTAGGTACATTTAAATCTAAACACTGGACAAATATATTTTTTTATTATAAAATTTTCTATTCGATAAATGCCACTTGAATCTAATTAACAGACTTTTTTATATTAAAAAATATGGTAGTAATCACTTTTTTCTGGCTGAAACCATTTCACACCTAACATTTAATACTTGGATAATACCATTTTCGCATGTTTTTTGAAAACCCCATACTTCAACGATTTCTAATTACTTAATAATTTATTAACGTTACATTATATCTCACATTTTTCAAGGAATTCAACTGTGAATTTTAATAAATAATGAGAAATTTTAACCAATGATTGAAAAATAATTTCTTAAAATCTAGTTTTTTTTAGTTTTTCGCATTTCCTAGCAAATTTTCCTATAGTAATGTTTATTTTCTTACACCATCTAAAAGTAGACGTTTCAACGAAAATAAAGACCAACGTTTCTTTTGAAAAAACTGTTTCCAGCAAATGGGTATTTTCGGGTGAAAATGAGGTCTCTTTTTTGGTTTGGAATCACAATAATATGTAAAAATAAATACATCGATTCAAAAAAATTACAATGTGTTTGGGACTTAAAAGGGTAAGTTTCCACTAAATTTCGTGAGAAGAAATTTTTTTTTGTGGGAGATAAAAATCAAAAACGAAAAAACAGGTTTTTTCGATTTTTCTCGAAAAATTTTAGGTTATGTGAAAGCACGGTTCATACAAAGTTATAGACCTTTTCACTACCTACAACTTTTGCATTTAACTTCTTTCGATAGAAGGTCCAGTTTCGCTGGAAATGGTGAAAAACGATTTTCCGCCCCTAAACTTCACCCTATTTCACCCTCGTAACTCGGATCGACTTTGATTTATTTTTTCCGTTGGTTGCGCTATATTTCCATCCTTTTCCAACAATTCTCATGCTGTTATTAATTTTTTTTCCAAAAATTATTTGCACTGGTCTATGACCTATACCAACAAAATTATTCGATCCTGTAATTTCTTGGTAACTACCAAACCCAAGAATCTAAGGGTGGCGAAAACCTTAAATAAGCCTATTTTAAAAAAGATATTTATGATACCCATCTACTATGTACTTTTGTTTGAACAGTTAAAGCCTCGATGCGCGTTGGTTGTAAATGTGGAGTAAGCATTTCACTTAATTCCCCAACTGGTGGTACATTAATACATACATGTATAAATGTATAAATTTGTCTCCGCATCCTCTATCTTCTATATCTTGCAGAATTTGGTCTGCTAACAAAATTTCATGCACGTCCATTTAAAAAAAAAAACCTTTAATAATTAATTAAGCAACGAATTTAACAAAAAATCGCTTGCACAAAAATTAGAGATCTCATGTCAAAACGGATGTGATAGATAAAATAGTTTAATTCAGTCAGGGAGTGACTGTTCCCTTGCAAATTTGCAAGAGATGAAACCGGGGAGCGCGTTCTCCTACCTACCGAGAGAAGTATTATTTAAGAATACGATTTTCTATTCCCCAAGAGAACCACGCCCACTTTTTCTCGGCTGTTCTACTCCCCGAAATTCAAGAATACAGTCCCTGAATAAAATTTTCTATTCCCCGAGAGAACCACGCCCACTTTCTCTCGGCCGTTCTACTCCCCGGAATTCAAGAATAGGGTCCCTCTGATATCTTCATAATATTTTTCAATCCCTCTCCACACCATCACTGTATTATTAAACGGGTTAAAAAAATAACATTCAGATATTGACTTGAAATTTGGTACACGTATGTATTTTAATGAGATGGTTCCGTTGAAGGGGTGGGTTGATGTAAATTGACAAAAATAAATAGAGCAGGCTAATAGGAATCCAGGAACTTATTTTTTTGAGTATATGCTAAAAACCAACACCTCAAATCTTTTTATGACCGGCCGCAAATATTAAAATTCTATGACCAATTATTTCCACATACTAGAGTGCAAATATAGTCAAGGTGAAGTAGTGATAGCTTAGGCAGCGGTTTTTTTATTTCTTGAAACATAATTTTAGCTCTTATGACTAATATATTTCAACCGTTTTATTAACTTTAGAATGCTAATATGATTGTGTACCCGTCCTTTTCCTTGGGGCAGAGGTACTGCACTGTACAACCTACACTTATTGCTTTGTATACGATAATGTCATTGTTCTCCTCCACTACATGAAAATTACTCATATTATTGAACTTTAAATCCTTATTGAAATTATACCGCTGCTTAACATAAGGACTTTGCGACTTATTAATTAATATATGAATCGTATCATTCATTTGTATATCTGCCTTGAACTACCTGATGACGGTGTGACCTCGACTTTGTGGGATGAGTCGCACACCTACGGCCACGGCATACATCGGCATTTAGAATTTCCTTTGTTTATATCACGTACATATACATGAGCCGTGCGCGTGAATATTTTGCCGGGTATTGTTATTTATTATCAGTGGCGGTTTTACCACTGGGCACACTGGGCGAGTGCCCATGGCGGCAAAATTATAAGGGCGGCACCATTTTTTTCTTTTGAATGTTGCTTTAGTCGTTTTTATGATTCCGCTAATGCGACAGTTCCATTGAAACCATAAGCCATGTAATAATCGATAGATTAACCGAGGAGCTGCACAGACGAGGTGAAGTTTACAAGAAATTAAATTAACAATTTGGCTTTTTTTGGGAACTTAATTTCTACTAGTGACCAAGACATAGACAAATCAGATGCAACATTAGCAACAAATTTTAGCCAAGATTGAGACGAGGCCCTACTGCCAGAAATCGCTCAGTTCAAAATTCAACTGAACGATTTGACGAAGAAGAAATATTTAACAATTATAGAATTGGGTAAGCTGTTGAGATCAAACAATTTAGCAGACGTGTACCGCAATGTGTGTACTGCGTACAATGATATACACGGCCGCGTAGATATTTTCAACTGCAACGTTGCCTCTCTAAAATTATGTATCTTTAATAATAATTAACTCATTATTGTTCATTACTGTAATAATTGTACTTTGTGTTCCTGAAATGTTCTTATAATTATTTTAATATTTTACTTAATCGATCTGCTTGTACATGTATGCACATCTTTGTTTCTAAATGTATATTACTCTTTTCCTTTTTTTTTGTAATCTTTTTTGTCCTATCCAGTAATTGGATCTCTCGACCTGTTGGATAGCGTATTTAAAAGTAAAAAAAAATAAAATGAAAAATAAAATAATATCGACATATTATGGCTACAGAATATTTTTAAGCAAACTCGCTACAAACTGTTCTAGAGAAAGGAGTTTCTCGACCTTGCGACGGATAAATAATTACTTACGGTCGACAATGACACAGGAAAGGCTAAATTCACTAGCAGGATTAAATATTGAAAATGAAATTTCAGAAATTATGAAAACAGGCGAATAATCAATGATTTTGCTGTGAAAATAGCAAGAAAAGTTCGTCTTGATCTTGTATAATTTTTCTTAAATTATTTTATTTTTTAAATTATTTTATCTTTTCTTTGTTTTTATTTATTTATTTTTAAATAGGTGTTATACAGAAAAGTTACTTTATATACCACTCACCTCTAATGTGTAGTGTCCTTTGTTCTTTTGAAATATACAAAAAGAAAAGGTTTAATAAGTATAATTTTTTTTGGGAAACATTTTTTGGGTAGTATATATATGTTATATTTTTTTAAGATTAGGAGCGGCATCTTAAAATAGTTCCGGGGCGGCAAGCATGCTAAAACCGCCCCTGTTTATTATGCGTAGTTATTATTTATATTTACTCGCATTAAATAATTCTGTAAAGCTACTGGAAGTAACTGTCTGGGTTGATAAATTATTTACGTCTGTTTCCGATTAGACATCGTATTTGACTATATTTTGTGATGCTGAGCATTATTATACTCTTCGCAAATACAAAACGAAGAGTATTATTGCGTTCTATCGGTACATTTCTAAAACCGGTCATATCGCTCGTAGGGAAAAAATGTTCATAGCACTGTGTTGGTGATCGAATTCTGAACAACTTTCAAAATATTCGTCCGTCCGTCTGTATGTCTTTCTCTCTCCCTGTTTGTCTAACCTAAGAACGAAAAGTCGGATTGTAGTGAAATTTGGACAGTAAGTTAGTGTTGGCTACAGGAAAACTCTATCGTTTTTTTTAACAAAATCGATCAATAAATTTAAAAAGTTATTCATTGTTTGAATTATTTAAATTTATGTATTTATGTTATACAGGGTGGACCATCAATAATAAGCCATGGTGCAGGGGTAGATTTTTTGGGCCAAAATATGAGAATATAATCCAATATGCTTCGGTAAAATGTTGCTGTGGAAAAAGATACAAGGTGTCAAAATTCAAATTATTTTTTCGTTTTTTTGCAATAACTCAACAGCCTCTTGACTGATCTACGCCAAATTTGCTAGAGGAACTTTTTGTATTCTAAGAAACAATTATTTATGTATTACATCACGTTAGATCATAAAAGGCGCCGCAGGACTTGTATCTGATGATGCATTTTTTTCATATTTTTTTGGACGAAACGTTGTGGTACTTCTGACCAGAGAATCTGATGAGGGCGTCATTTCCACATATAAACGGTAGAATTTGATAACTCCAACCGTTTTCGAGGAAATTGCCGTTAAACATTTGCATAATTTTTTCAAAGACAAATTCAAATTTAACGAAACAAAGTGTATTTATTGAAAAGTATGCTTTGGTTACGTTTTATTTCTGTCGTGCATGTCATTTAATCGTTTTATTTTGTTCTTGTGTTCCTCGAGCTAATTTCTTTAATTTCCTTATTTGAAATGCATCGACATAATATTTTTTCAAATAGGGAAATGAGGGATATGATATGTGTTTACGTACAAAAACTTTTTGGCGGACGTGCTGCAGCGAGGAGATATTCATTTCAATATCGAAATAGAATGCAGCCAGACCATAAGATTTTCTCTCTCTCCTCAAGAGTTTCTGACTTCCCAACTACCATAAGATTTTCAAAGACATGTCTCGTCGTTTGGGAGAAACGGGTTCATTACTCCAGATCAAGAACTAGAAATTTTAGTTCGTGTGAATAAAGGTCCTCAAGTCAGCTCAAGTCGTTTATAAGTGGCAACAGGGATGAGTAAACAATCTATTCTAAGAGTCTTACGCAAAGAACGCTTCTACCCTTATCACTTCACTCCTATACAAAACTTACTTCAAGGGATCTTCCACAAAGGCTACAATTTTGCCAATTTGTTAAGATCATTTTATTTACCGACGAAGCAACTTTTACTCGCTGAGGCGTCGTTAACTGAAGAAATGCTCATTACTGGGAAGTAGAAAATCCTCATGCAGTTAAAGAAAGGCATTTTCAGCACGAATTTAAGATTAACGTTTGGTGTGGTATTATCGGCGATCAGTTATTGGAACCATTTTTCCTTCCTCCAAATTTAAATGTCTTATCTGTTTTTTCTTCAAAATACTCTTGCTGATATATTACATGTTTTCATGTTAGACATACGGAACAGAATGTGGTTTATGCAAGATAGAGCTCCCTTCATTTCTCCATTGAAGAATCTAGAGTCTTTGTCAGTTATCGTCTAATGTCCAAATAAAATGTTCCAAAAATGTCGCAAAAAATGCACTTAACACTATTTTCCTCTTCGAAAATAACCCTCGAACAACGTCCAGTAAATCAGTCCACTGTGTTAGCACTATTTCCCGAGAATACACTGCCCAAAGCTTCTCGAACATTCCGAAAAAATCCTCTTGTTAAAATCCCACTTCTGACATCAGTTGTTACGTGTTTTCCACCTTTTAGGATACACCCTGTATGAATGCGTGGATTCCAAATAATTTTAACAAGGGGTAAAGCACTAACACTTTATTTAATAATTTACTCGTTACAAAATACTTCTTAATGAACCAAAATAACCTTTACACTTTGTTTACTTTATATTTAACCTCACTTTTTCGCTGCCAAATTTCACTTTTATAGACTTCTTCACTTTTGTAAAACTTCTTCCCTTCCGCCCGTAATCGCGCCTTATATACTCTGAAATTGCCTCCAGAGTCATCCAGAAACAATCGAGAATCTTCTCCCACCACACTCTAGAAAAGTCTATCTCTTTCTACAAGTTTCCAGTCACTATTAGGCATAGGCATATCAATCTCCAGTTTCAAGGGGGTGTAATACATAACATTATTTTTTGGTCTTCTAATAAGATTAGATCCTTATTTTACACAATCTTTTGATTTAAGTATTTATCTCAATACCATGAAAATACTCCATTAGTTCATAAGAAAGTGAGAAAGAGTTTACGCTGTTATTACGATTTTGTTTTCCCTTACGTTTTGTACTTTTTTCAATAAATGCACTGTTTCATTAAATTAGTCTTTCAAAAAATTATTCAAATGTTTAAGAGCAATTTCTTCGAAAATGGTTGGAGTTATCAAGTTCTACCAAGTGCACCGTTTTTTTATACGTGGAAGTGACGCCCTCATCAGATTTCTTGGTCAGAAGTACCACAACGTTTCGTCCAAAGAAAATATGAAAAAAATTCATCAACAGTTACAGGTACTGCGGCGCCCTCTATGATCTAACGTGATGTAATACATACATTATTGTTTCTTAGAATAAACAAATTTGCTAGAGGCTGTTGAGTTATTGCAAAAAACGAAAAAATTGTTTGAATTTTCACTCCCCGTATCTTCTTCCACAGCAACATTTTACTAAAGCATATTTGGTTATGTCCTCATATTTTGACCCAAAGAATCTACACCTGCACTATGGCCTATTATTAATGGTGGTCCACCCTGTAATATGGTTACATTGCAAAACCAGCTAATTAGGCAATAGTTGCTATTGCTTATCAACTTAACAGCTATAAATTTGTCACAAAAACGATAAGATTTTGAACCATGCTCTGGCTCTCATTCATCTCGCAGTTAGACAAGGCCATCACTCACTAATACAAACCAACATTATTATACTCTTTGCAAATATTTTTTCATTTACGAAAAAGATGCGCGAGTATTCTATAGAGTGTGTAACAATTATATAAAGAGTGCAATAAAGCGGCGAAGAGTATAATGGTTAGCTTGTTGCACTTGTATTTTATAAATACAACTTTTATTTTTGTAATTTTTCTTAGAATTGTCGATATTTTCTAATTTATATAACTACAACTAAAACAGAAAGTATATTTTATATGTTTTCGATTGTCTGACTGCTTGATGTTTGTACAATTCGATCACAGGATGTACACTCGAATTCTTATTCGAGTGTACACCCTGTGATCGAATTGTACAAACATCAAGCAGACAGACAATCGAAAACATATAAAATATACTATATGTAAGAAAACACGCTAAAGAAATTATTTTAACAAAGCGTGTCCTAAGAGTGCAGTAAGATGTTTTTAAAACTATTCCAGATAGATGTCTAAGGCTATGTAAATATGGCTAGCGGAAAGCTATTTTATCTTTCGGAATTTATACCAAGTATATTATCTTTATTTGAAACATTCTTTTCTAGGGTTAGCAGTTTTAGCAGAAAATCCGAGAGAAAGTCGCATTTAAAAAAATTTGACCAATGAATTTTGTACGCATAGCACCTAATAATGAATAAAAGTACTTACGGGTGTAATTTTGTTTTTCCATTTACCAACGACTGTTGTTTTCTACGCACAAAAAGTTGATTTAAGTTAGTTTAATTCCACGTTGTTTTTTCGAAATCACTGATTGGCTAGAACGCACGAAACATTCACTTATAGTTAGAACGGTAGTAGAGAACAGCAAAACGCTGAACAAAATTAATTATATTTTGTATAACAATAAAGCAATACAGATAATTCTTTCACTAAAACCTATTCCATGGAGCCAGCGCAGATGAGTCTTGGCTATATTCGCATTTCGATACGGGAGGTTAAGCAAGTCGAAGCGTGGTTAGAACTTGGATGGGTGACTCCTTCTACGGAAATACTGCGCTCCTGCTCCACCTTCTAGCTAGGGAGTTAGTGGTAGAGATTCAAAATGCAATAGAAAAAGCGCTCCTATATGATTTTATTGTGTCAGCCACTTTTTAAACGTTGCTTGTCAATATGACATTGATATAAATGCAGTCGGCTGAAATATATGTGTCTGCGTTTGTTTGCAATTAAATCTTTTTTATTAATTTATGATATACTAAAAATTAGGTGATTTTATTGTAGGTATTCCTTATATCGAAAGTTTCGCAAAGTGATAAGAAACAATAAAACAAACTTCAGTCACGTGTACTGCTTCGTTTAAAGGGGGTGAATTTAACTTAGCGGGAAGCTTCCTTTATATGTAAAAACACAAAAAAAAAATCGGTAAAGGTCTTTACACAGAACTTCCCTCGTTATTTGTGCATGGCGGTCACTCTAAAAAATTATTAATTACGAAATGACATTGAGAATAATAATCGGAATATACTTATTGCTATTATTACAAAGAAAACTTGATAAGTTTTGGTCAAAAAAATATACAAATTGCTCATCCAACAGCAAAAGCTTAATACTAAATAACAGGTGCCACATATGGCAGGCTTGCGCAAATACCTTTACAAATTTCCACCATGACTGAATTATTTCTTGGGATGACCACCCTGTACATTTTTCAATAAAAGTATAATAAGTGTATATGTCAGATATTATTGCCATCCGTCACATCAATCCAACATTCGCACATTGGAGTGGAAGTATAGTGATGGTTAAAAAATTTCATTTTTATTTTAATTTTTCAAAACTGTAAAAAAAAAAAATTAATTTTTTCTTCTGAAATAGGTTTAAAATGTCAAACGTAGAAATTTTTAATTTAAGCAAAAAGGAAAGTTTCCGTCTATTCTATAATAGTGGTAAAAGAAGTTTAAGATTTAAAATTTACATATTTTTTTTAAATAGGTTTAGAATGTCATGAAATGTGAAACTTTTAAATTTGAGTAAAAAAAGTTTCCATCTATTCTAGTGTTAATTTTTTTTCCAAACTGGTAACAAAATGTTGCAAAAATTTTTTTTCCGAAATTGGTGTGGAATGTCATGGAAACGTGGAAATTTTAAATTTGAGCAAACCAAATTTTTCGTCTATTCTATAGTAGTGATAAATAGATTAAAAATGTTTTCAAATTTTTAAAAAAAAATTTCCCAAAAACATTTTTAAGTTTGTTTGAATAGTTTTAGAATGCCATGGAAACGTGGATACTTTAAATCTCAACAAAGAAAAAAAATTCTATCTTGGCGGTAAATTTTTTTAAAAATAGTAAACAAAATTTCTAATTTTTCGTTTAAATAGATTTAGAACGCTATGAAACGTGGAAATTTTAAATTTGAAGAAATAAAAAAAAAATCCGTCTATTTTAGTGGTAAAAAAATAAAAAATGTTGGTAAAAAAAAATTTCAAAAAATTTTCAAAATTTTTTTTTTCTGAATCAGACTTAGAATGCCACGAAACGTGGAAATTTTAAATTTGAAGAAAAAAAAATTATCATTTTAGTAGAAATTTTTTTTTCAAAAATGGTAAAATTAAAAAAAAAAATATTTTTTTTTAAATAGTTTTAGAATGCCATGAAACGTAGAAATTTTAAATTTGAGCAAAAAAAAATTTTTTCATGGTAAAAAATTTTTCAAAAATGGTGAAAAAAATTTTCAAACATTTTTTTTTCAGAAATAGGTTTAGCGTGTCATGAAACGAGGTAATTTTAAATTTGAACAAAAAAAATTTTTTTTTATCTTGGTAAAAATTTTTTCAAAAATGGTGAAAAAAATTTTAAAAAATTTTTTTTCCCGAAATAGGATTAGCGCGTCATGAAACGTGGAAATTTTAAATTTGAGCGAAAAAAAATTTTGTTCACTATTTATTCCGTTTAGACGGTCCACCCTGTATATTTTCCAGTGAAATTTCTACCATTTCTGCGCTGACAGTAGCGTCAACTACCTGCCAAATTTCACTGCTCTCCGTCAAGTAGTTTTTTAGTAAATGCACCAACAGACAGACAGACAGACAGACAGACAGACAGACAGACTGACGGAATTGAAAAACCTATATTTTCGTAATCTACGTGTTCTGAAACGTCAGAATCCGTAAAAATCTCGGAGGGTGATTTTTTCTCGAATACAATACTTCCCTTCGGTATGCGAGGGAAGTAATAGTGGCTGAAATCTGCGATGCTGGTTTTTCAATGGCTGACGTTTCTTAATAATTACACAGGCCGACAAAAAGCAAAAAGTGAGGCTGTTCTTTTGATCAGCACTGTCTTATCCCATGTTTTCTGACATGCTGAAACCGATTTTGATATTAAAAAGGGAATGTACTGCATCAGTTTTTGTCTACCACCCCTGTTATCCCCTAAAAAGAGCAAAATAAAGATCTTGTTCTAAAGTTCTGATCTAACTTTTCTGAAGTATTTTGACGCGCTGAAGCCAATTTTGGACAAAAACAATTTTCTGTCGTGTCAGTTTCTCCCTACAACCCCCTTTTATCTCCTGGGGTGGCAGAGGAAAACTGAGACAATAGAATTTTTTTTTATCCAAAATTGACTCATCAGCGCGCCAGAATACTTTAGAAAAGTTAGATCAGAACCATAGAACAAGATCTTTATTTTGCCCTTTTTAGGGGACAATAGGGGTGGTATTAATATAATTTTTTGTCCAAAATTGGTCAAAATCAGGTCAAAATACTTCAAAAAAGTTGTATCAGAACCTTAGGACAAAACTTTTTTTCCTATTTTTAGGAGACGAAAGAGGTGGTAGATAAAAACTGATGCGATAGATTTTTTTAAATATCAGAATCGGTTTTAGCATGTAAAAAACAGGATCAGACGGTTTTCATCGACAAAACAGACACTTTTTTGTTGGCCTGTGTTATTTTTATAAAGGTCTTGTCGCTATCTAGGTGATCTCAAGAAATTTTATAATTTGAAATTTCATTAAAAATAAAAATGTTGGATTATATTAAAATAATAAAAAGAGCAAGTACCGACTCTTGAGGTATTCCATGTCTTACAGCCAATTCCTCTGAATACCTGTCATTAATAATAACTTGTTTCTTATTTTCGAGGAATTATGTAAGCCAATGTGATACTATCCCGTCAATTTTATAATTTTTTTTTTTTTTTGTTTCAACAGAAGTAGATCTTTGTTATGAGAATATAAATATTATAAAATACGTTATGTTATAAACATACAATATATAATAATAAAAATGTTTGTTCTTAAATCCATCTGTCTGACGCTGCACCTCTTTAAACATTACACTTACAATAAAAATGTATATATACAAAAAATTTAGGAAATTTTATACTTTTGAACTTTGTTTCTATCATTTTTCTCATAGGATCAAGCGGTACTTTCACATTTATTGGAGTAAATTGGGAACATTTGTGAAAATCAGCAACGTACACGTCAACCAATGTTTTTCTCTACTTATGGATGTAAAAACTAACAAATTAAAGCCAATGCGAAATACTATGAAATGACATAATAGCGCTCTTTTTCTGTAAGTTAACAATTAGTTTTATAAAAAAATCAGAGGCGTGGGCTTCAGCCAACCATTTTTTTATTTATATTTTTGATAAATGAAAAATTTATAACAACAGCTAAAACAATAAAATAATATAGGAGCATTTTTTTGTTGCAAATTTGACAATCATTTATTTAAAAAATCAGCAGCAACCAAACTCGGTAGCTACTTTAATCGGTCAGTTATATTAATACATTCATTCCATATTATTGTTAACTACAATGAACTACCCATATTGCCACCATCTCCCTAGCTATTTTAACGCTTTGTATATCAGCGCATACGTAGAAGGTACGCAACTTTTGGCGAGAGTTGCATAGTGGATATACTATCCGGAGGGGGTGTAAGGCAGTCGGTCTCTTGTCTATTAAATGTTAGGTAAGTAAAAAATCCCTACTTTTCTATAGAGAAGAGGTTCAGCAGAACGTGATTAAAAAAAACCTAACCCTAAATTACTCGGAGCATAAACAATTTAAAAATTTGGCTTCTAGTGTATACACCAGATCCTAAGTTACTGGTCTCTTACCAGCTTGCTTTACTTATTTACCCCTATTTACACCCCAACCATTTAACGGAATGAGCTCATCATAAATGTAGTTCCAGGTCTTGTCATGTGTTTCCACCCCTTAGGAAACCACCCTTTAAAATCCGTGGGTTCAAAAATTATAACAAGAGGTAAACACTAACACATTTTATTGAGTAACTTACTGAAACCTTCACAATACTTCTATTAACTAAAATACACATCTACTGTCTAAAATGACCGTTTACAATATTTATTACTTGATATTTTCTCTCTACTATTAACATTGTACCACTTCAGTATTATTTAACCTCAATTCATTTCCAAAAATTTTTTCTCGCGCGTTTACATTGGCTTATATACTTTACAAAATTGCCTCTAAAACCATCCAGCAAAGACCACAATCTTCTCGCTCGGCAATCTAGAATAATTTAGAAATCTCGATCCACCTACAAGCTTCCAGAAAACGTAGTACGAGTGTCTCAGAGATGGTGCACACTACATGTTTTGATGGTATTGCAGTTGCCTATCACCATTGCTACTTAATTCCGGCTACTACTCATGAGCTATCAACATCAGCCCCTCTCCAGTCAAATTGTGTTTTACCAGGAAAGTTGTAGGGTACTTTGATTTCTTCCATTCTCTATATGACGCAACATTCTCTATATGACGCAACATTGAAAAAAATGCAAAAAAGATAAATAATCTCATTTTTTGACAGTTCTTTGCTTATAACACGAAAATTGTCAACTTTTTGTAAATAACTTCTTTATCCAAAATGAAAGTACATAAAATTTACTACAAACTTCATTATTTGCTGTCTCCGAAAAAAGCTGTTTCCGAAAAAAAGAAGACTTTTTCCACTCTAATGCTAATTTATTATTAAAGGCTGACAATTAGTCAATTTCTCCCAGTTCTCTGCACATACCTTATTGAGATCGTATACGCCTCTTTTGTGTTATTTTGTGGAAAAGAGGCGGAGATACACCCCCGCACCCCCCCCCCCCCCCCCACCCGGAAAGCCAATTTTCAACTTGCGCTTGAGTCCGAACGGTTCGTCGGAGAAAAAAAATTAAATAACGAAATTTGTAGTTTTTATGTACGTTCATTTTGAATAGGGAAGTTATTTGCGAAAAGTTGGTAGTTTCCGAGTTACAAGCAAGGAACTGCCAAAAAATTAGATTTTTTACCTTTTTTTGTATTACTTCCACATCCACGTAATGGATTGGAGGTATAGTAATCGTACAAAAATTTATTATTTTTTTTTCTTGAAATAGGTTTAGAATGTGATGAAACGTCGAGATTTTAAATTTTGGCGAAAAAAATTTTTCTGTCTGTCTGTAACTTTTTTTTGTCCGTACATTTCCTCCGAAACGGTTTAGGATATTGACTTGAAATTTTGTACACGTATATATCATAAAGAGATCTGGAATTGAATTGTTTTTATGAAGATATCCGGTGAAGGGTTGGGGGGTAAATAGGGATAAATATGGGGGAAATATGTAAAGCAAGCTGCTAAGAGTACAGAAACTTGAAATTTGATGTATTTACTATAAGCCAAGGACTCAACATTTTTCATAATATATTTTATCCCCCCACCGCCCCCTCAATCATTTATTAAAGGGGTTGATGAAATAAAATTGAGATATTCACTTGAAATTTGGTACACGTATGTATTACAACGACATCTTCAACTAAATTATATTTTGAGATGATTCCGTTGAAGGGTTGGGGGTTAAATAGGGGTAGATAGGGAAAAATAAGTAAAGCAAGCTGGTAAGAGTACAGAAATTTGATATTCGGTGTATGTTGTAG
This sequence comes from Stenurella melanura, assembly GCA_963583905.1. NCBI lineage: Eukaryota > Metazoa > Arthropoda > Insecta > Coleoptera > Cerambycidae > Stenurella > Stenurella melanura. Next base: position 105,347,846 of record OY757311.1, read on the forward strand.
AAGCCAAGGCCTCAGATTTTTTAATAACATTTCTCAACCCCCCAGCACCCTTACTCCATTATTAAAGGGGTTGATAAAATAAAATTGAGATATTCACTTGAAATTTGGTAGACGTATCTATTATAACGACATCTGGAACTAGATTATATTTTGAGATTATTCCGATGAAGGGTTGGGGGTTAAATAGTGGTAGGTAGGGGAAAATAAGTAAAGCAAGCTGGTAAGAGTATAGAAATTTGAGATTTGGTGTATAACTTTGAACAACTCTTGTAATTTACCTTACTTTAATCTAATTCATTGTTGTCTAATAAAAAATAATGAAATCAAATTTTGTTTCACTGTCATTGTTTTTTCTGTTTTGCAAAAATTATTCATAAAAAACTATTCCCGAATAAAGTTCAGATAAAATTTACTCAAAAACTGATCATTTTAGACAAAAAACACAAGAGACTTTTTTTGTGTAGAAAACTTCAAATTTTGAAGTTCTGCTCATAAATTAATTTAAAAGTGTCACACAATAAACTTGGGGCTAAAGTATACCTACCCCCCCCCAGTTTCACCCGCTTCGGAATGATTTTCGTACATAGTTGTCATTTTTGCTTAAAAAGCATAAAAAGTTAAATTCCTGTGTAAATTATCATTTGTTTGTCTTTAGACGTTTCGAAAATATTCATAAAAAACAGTTTCGGGAGAATTGCTTGAACACCCTTTATATCGGAACTTTTTTTCTTAATTTGAAAAGTTGTATTACTGTAAAATTTGGCCTATGCAATTCGGGACACCCTGTATATGTACTATTCCTACATTCATCCATTTTTATATTTGAAAATATGATAATTTAATAGTCACATGTTTCTTCTTTCATTTAAGCTTTGTTGAGCTCAATTTCATTAATTAGTTCAAAAGTTATGACAAATTTAGTGTGGCGCGTCCGAGATCGCGCACGCTTCACGCGCCGTAGTAGGTACTTAGTGTCGCTGCGTTCCATTATCGTGCGTTAAACAAAGAAATTTGGAGCCTACATTTTTTATCGAACAAGAAAACTTCATATAGGTACGTCTTTGATGTGAAATTTCCCGTACTTTCGATGGGCGTAAGCAGTTTTTTTCGATAAAATTAAATTTTAAAAGTCATGAAAAATCGTAATATTACACCCATTTTGTTTAATAAATTTTACAATGGCAGTTTTTAGGAAGGAGACTTTTTATCATATATTATTTGTACAATTTAGAAGAGAATAGAGAAAAGTTCACCCTGTTACAATTACAAAGGATTCCGAAGTTAAGCCCGTTTTTTTCTCATTTTACTGCACTATTAGTTTTCAAATATCAGGATTATCCGATTTTCGTAAAAGGACAGAAAATATAAGTACTTTCCCTAAAGTCTTAAGTACGGACCCGGGAGTAATCCCCTTGTCCCCTCCCGCTCTCGTTTGTTTTTATTTAATTAATTAATAACGTTTTTATTTACTGATCAATTTTGTTCAAAAACAGTAGGGTTTTTCCTTTACCTAAAACTACTATCCAAATTTCTATACAATTGGATCTTTCATTTCTTAAGTTATTGTGTTTACAAGAAACGTACCAGACCAACAAACAGACTGACGAACGGACAGACAGACAGACTGACGGATATCTTGAGTCGTTGAGTTGTTTAGAAATCGATCGTCAACACAGTGATATTAATTTTTTTTTACGAGCGGTATTACCTACCGATTTTAGAAATGTGCCGATCAAACAAAATAAAACAGGAAACAATTTTTGATAGACTATTCTTATAGGTAGGTATGAAATTTGTATTTTTAAATATTCCCACTGTAATGTTGAAATTGTACCTATTTAACGCATATTGTACCTAAAATCAACAATACTTTAATATGTCAAGTTCATTGTTTTAAGGTCACAAAATAATGTTGTATATCCCAAAACAACAAATAATTACAAGCATCAAATTATTTTTGTGTAATTGAACCAATTATTTATTTTTGAACCAATTATTTGTTTAAAAGCATAGGATAGTCAAATCAATTAGAGGTGCGTTGTTAAAATTACGCTTTCTTCTTTTCATCAGTACCACCAGTACCAGCAAAAAATACGCCGTCTAACTTTACACAACAAACGGTGTTGCCAAAAGTCTACAGTCGCTCGTATTTAGGTTTGGGAATTAGACGTTTGTGTTCTTTAAATAGAATATTATTTCCATCCTCGAATTGTCCGAAGCGGAAAAATAAATGAACATGCTTCAAAAGTTTAGTAGGTATCTACGTTGTACTATAATATATTTGTATAATAATTATTTAATTACCTATTTGCCTGCGTTTCTGTACCTGTTTGTTATTAATGTTTTAAATTATTAAATATGGATCGTGATTCAAAGAATTTGGTATTTCTACTTTAAAAAATGAGTAGAAACAAATGTTGACATGAATACAAATAATTTCGGAGATCGATGTTTCGCATTTTAAGGGGAATGTCGGACATCTGACAACATCGGATACCATTACACATTCAACGGTTAACACACCTTGCGCGGGCTTGCCTCTGACGTTTCACAAAGCTAGCACGCTTTTGTAACGTCACAATCACGGTCGAACGCTGCTGCTATCAGCCGGTGTCCACGTGAACATCATGCATGCGATCATGCTTTCTTCGAGTGATCAACTCGCTACGATTGGCGCAAGGAAACGAGCCCCCAACCGTTATTGGCCAGTTTGCGGATGCAGCTCACAACACACCCCAATAACCCATGCCAAAGCAATAACATCACTGAAAGCTTCAAAATACAGAAATCATTTTAATTCTAATATCCCGTTGAGTATAGTCACGGTTGTTTCAACAGTTTTAAGTCAAAGTTTTAAGTGATAAGTTCAAAGATGATTCGTGCGGAGACAGGTCTTCTTTCACCACCCAGCACTCCACCCCTAAAAAATGTAAGCTTTTATTTTTTAATTTAAAATTTGATACGACTTTCGTTGTAGAAGTACAGATAATTAAATTTAGTAATTTTTATTTTCCGTTTAAACTTTGATCACCGAAGATACTTTGTTTATTTCTAATAATATTTATACTGCACGTGTAATTGTACTTACCTATCTGCTTCACACGTTTTGCAATTTTTTTTTATACCTAATTGAATTAAATTAGCAAATTTAATTTACCTACGTTTTATATTTTTTTAATTAATTCTGTGGAGCTATTTTTTAAATAAATGGTAACGAAATAAATACTCTATAAGTCACTAATAAATTATTTTATTTTCAGGTGTCAGACGACGAATCCACCCAACAGTCAACAATATTTCAACTTCGCAACTTTTTGGGACAAAAGAGGGCACTACCTTTACCTACACTTCTGACTCCACACCCCTCAGATTCAGAAAGCGAAGAATTGGATTTTCCGTTAAAGAAAAGACGCTGCAGGAATGACAGTGAATTGGCACGCCAGCTGCTAATCAACACCCCGCCCCCAGAGCCTATAATACAATTTTTGCCTCATCAAGTAGAGCCGATAAAAAATGTTCCACCCCCGAAGGCCGAGAGAACCGTCTCCGTAATTACCAGAGTAAATCAGGACGGCACCTGCACTTCTCTGCCAATTCCACCCCCACCGAAGGAAGTAAATATCCTAAAGAGCCTTAAGTTCAAAATGGGCAACAGAAAAGAGCAAGTGTACAACAGTGAAAAGGACATATCTAAAGAAAGTCCTAAACCGGCACCTCCGGCAAAAATTACCATCCCGTCCCTACCCGCATTAGCACCGAAATTGGTTACTTCTGGCCATCCCCCGCAGACAATTTTCATTTCTGCAGATGGCACTGTGCTACCAACTCAGATAGTTCTTCTTGCACCCCCACCAACCGTCCAGCCGATTCGCAGACGCGTCTACGAGTGTACCTACGAGGGTTGCGGTAAGAATTACTTCAAGTCGTCCCATTTAAAAGCTCATAATAGAACTCACACTGGTGAAAAGCCCTTCGTTTGTCAATGGGAGGAATGCGGTAGGAGATTTTCTAGATCTGATGAGTTGTCCAGGCACAAAAGGACTCATACTGGTGAAAAAAAATTTAAATGTGATTTTTGCCAAAGGAGGTTTATGCGGTCAGACCATTTGGCTAAACATGTAAAGAGGCATGCTAAAGATAGGGTTAATGGCCCCAGAATTAACTTAGTGCCAGTTTTAAGGCCTTTACAGCCAGCAGCTGTACCACTTTCTCTCTAGACTTTCAAATTTTTTACTTAAGAAATGAGCTCAATATAGTTAAGCTGTGTATATAGCCTTTTTTATTTTTATAAAAAAATTGTGATGTGCTTGTCATTTTTCGTAGTTTTCAACATTAACGAATTTTGCACATAATGTACATATTTTTTATGACTGCTGCGTTTTCTTTTCATTTGTATATAAGACATTCCATTCACTAACATAACATTATTATTAAGGTTTTACATTTGTATCTGTGATTATAACATTATTTATTATTATTTGTTAAGTATTACACTTGTATCAAAGTCCTAAAAAAACCTTTTTACGAATATATTTTTATTAAATTATACTGTCTTTATTTTTATTCATCTATTTAGTTACCTCCTTTACATACCTACCTAAAGCAAAATTTAAGAAAGTTATACAAAAGCATTCACTGAATGGCAGTGGGCGTTGTCCAACTAGGAGTATTTCTCTATTTAAACAATTTGCTCTGTAAGTTCAAAATATACATGCCAAACAAAATATATTGGTAAATATTCGCTTAGGATGTAGGCAAAATTTAAGTTAAAGTAATTAAAGCTCTAATTTTGATATTTCAAAATTTACAATTTTATGAAAATGATGCCGTAAGTCGAATTAATTTGTTTGGATATACAAATGATTTAAAGAAATAAAAGCTTTAAATCATTTATATCTGGTAGGTATGTCTCAGAGATAAATGACCCTGAAAAATGTTTTCAGCATCGACTGAACAGATCGTATGTAAACATTTTCTGTGTACTCAGATCTAGATTAAATATTTTATTTTTATTTCTTATATCATCTGCAAAGGTGTGTTATTTTTATTAAACTTTTATCTATAGCTGACATGATGAAAATTATTTTAAAACGTGTTGGTATGTTTTTTAACTTTCTTCCCAAACGTTCTCACACCAGGATATACCTATTTCTCGGAAGGTAGAAATCTATGTATCCAAATTTTCATGTCTACATTACCTAAAGAAAAATTAAATATAACCTTCCCCACCCCTCCAGGATACAAATCTATGTATAGAACCATATAAATAACAATCTATTTTCATAGATATTCTTAACTGGAGGATTTTTCCACATTACAGGGTATTTTTATAAACGCGTGTGAAAATCCAAAATTAAAATTGCGGTGGTGTCAGCATTTTAAAATCAAAAACTGAAGTCAAAACATCACCTAGATGACTGCAAACCAAATATCTATTTTATTTATGACAGATATTTAAATTATAGCAAAGTGAGGGAGCCTGTAGGTTCTTCATTCTCGAGCGTATATATTTCCATATGGTTGTTTAATTTAAATAGTAGGTATTGCTTGCTTTGATAACAGAAAATTAGCTTTGGTTAATTTAAATATTTTAGAATTTTTCCGCAATAACAATAAATACCAAATAGTTATCGTCGGTATATTCTATATATTCGGTTCAGGCATAAGTATATAGGTTTATGTATCTCTACTTTCACTTTATTATCTTAATGATCATCTACTTTCCAAGATTTTTCTGTTTATATTCTTAGATGTTATTTCGTGCACTTAAAAATAAAAATTTTTTCTAAATTAGATAGAGTGGTATATGCCGTCAAGACGTGGGTTGTGGCAAATACTAGAAATCAATTGTGACCTTGACGCCGGTCGCCCGTATGCGACGTGGCTATCGATGTAATTTAAACAGGAGGTTTCATAAGTATTTCAGCTCGACAGCGTCAAGACTGCCTGCCGCTCGCAGACCAAAGACCCATGAAACAAAAAACGTGCAACACAAGGTATATATACCGCAAATAGGCATACATTGCATTAACTGATTTTAATCATATACCGATTTTCTCGAGCATTACAAGTCTTAAAAAAATTGTTCATGAAAGTTTCACAGCTTTTGAAAATCTACCAGATTACAATATCAAATATTCATTTGTTCTATTTCGGTAAGTATCTGAAACACCATCAAATTCTACGGATAAATCATTTGAACATTAAATCTCTGAAGAAGATAATTACGGAGATATTAAACGCTAAAAGTTGATTTTAAGAAGCCTAGTGTAGCTTGAGATAAGATTAACAACTTACAGTGCAAATAATATTAGAAATCTGTTACTTCAATTTTTTTACAGAAAATTTTTAAATTCAGTCATTTCAGTCATGACTTTAGGTTCTTATGAACGGATTTGAAATTAATAAAATAGTAATAATAATAATAATTATTATTATAAGCTAAGTTCAAAAGATGTATCGGTTTGTACTTTTTTCCATAAGGAAGTCGCTCTGGGAACGTAACCCGTATGGCCACGGTTTGTTAGGTACATTTACTATTTTGCCTACCTTCCATCCAGGATAATAATAAATTAAAAGTATGTTGATATTTATCTCAATAACGTTCTCTTGTAAATACAACAGAAGCAAAATTTTGTAATTTTATTGAAACGAATTTAAATGAAAGGGAAATAATAACCGTTCTCTAAAAGCGAGAATACGGGGATCGTATTAGATCTTACAGCGATATCCTTAAGTTATTCAATGCTGCATTTCGTGATCACAGATATTTGTAAGGCTACAATTCAGAAGACAGTATCATATTTTGATGAAACTGGGACGGTGAAAGATTGGCAGCGATCGGGAAGACCTAAGACTGCAACTAATGATGACAGAAATTTGGAAGTTGGTCGGTGGACTGGCAGAATAGGTGCCCCAACTCGCCAGATCCTTACCCCTTTGACTTCTTCTTTTGACGACATTTAAAAAGTAATGTTTATGTTTCAAAACGAAAATTTAGACGCTTTAAGAAATCGTATCACTGAGGTGACCGGACAAATATCATCACAACAATCGTTACAAAATATCTTAAATTGACTCTATCAAGGTTTTGCACATTTTCACACCGTAGAGGGACGTCAGTTTGAACACTTACTCAATTAAGTTACTTCTCCACTTTCGTAAACGTGTGCATTAAAGAGTACAGAGGATTTGGAGTTTTTGAATACTGTGGAATTGAGAACCACGGAGTTCTAATATCTGCTCGCAGTATGCATTCATGTAAGTTTTTATTGACCTTCAAATGACCTTGAAACTGGTCACCTAATGAAAATTCGACATTGTATTCTAGCTGATTCCTAAAAGTTGTGTAAGTTTTGTACGTACAATTTCTTTACGTTTAGTTTTCCAGACAATTAGTCATTTCCAGGCTTTCGGAGAATGCTGTTTAAGTTCTCGGAATTACCAATGTGCGGCATATACAGGGTGTTGCATCATGAGAGACACATAGCTTAATAGGAGGTAGAGAACATCAGTGGTAACCGGAACCTCCCATAGAAATGTCTCATTGGGCCTTCACTACAAAATTACAGGGTGTTAAATAATTTCTGGCCAAACCTGTTTTTTGTCATAACTTTGACAGGAAATGAAATAACGGATTTATATTTGGTACGGCTAATGTACAAACGAGCCCCAAGAGGTACATGTATAAAAAAAATATATCCAGGTCCGGACTCACTATAATTTATGTTTCTTCTTTGCATCAATAAAACATCACCCTGTATATATTTTTTTGAAATTTCGATACGATATTCGAAAAGAGCAAGAAAAAACAAACAAAATGGCCTATTTCACTTTTTTGTTACACCTTCGTGGTTATTTAAATACGTTGTTAAATGTGCAAGAAAATGGATTACAGAACCCTATTAAATGAGAGGCACGTGAAATAAATAGTTTTATAACTAAAATTTGCAAAAATTCTATTGAGCCTAGGTGGTCTGGGTGAATCCTAATTCCGGCACGTTTTAAAGGTCCATTTTGGTAAAAAACTGTGGTCCTAATAAGTAATCGGGTATGAAATAACAAAATTTTTAATCAATCACAGTAGGCTTGTTCAAAGAATAAAAGTGACAGATAATTTAAACCATTTAGGCCTAAGTAACCAGTTATTTTGATCAAGAAAATCATCAACATTTTATACTTAATAAAAATTGGAAGAGAACAAACTAAAATCTAAATAAATAAAATATTTTCCATTCAATTAACAATAAATAACAAAACAATAACTAAATGTGTTTAAAAATAAAACGTAATTGACACTAAAGTAAATTTTCAAAATGTCCTCCCCAAATTCTGTGCATTTTCTTGCGCGTTTAGAAAGGTCACCAATTGCTCGACGTATCATTTCTGGATTATTCCGTATTTCGTCGCAGGTTGTAACGATGCGCTGGATTAAATGTTGCCTACTTTCAATTTCAATGCTATAAACCTCGTTTTTTAAGTGGCCCCATAAAAAGTAATTACAAGGGTTACAATCAGGAGATCTTGGTGGCCATTCATGTGGACCCCCGCGTCCAATCCATCTATTAGGATACACATTGTTTAAGTGTTCTCTTACTTGAAGGTTAAAATGTGGTGGGGCCCTATCATGCTGAAACAACATGCCTCTTATACCGATATTTTCTAACATATTCGGTAAAATGTTTTGAAGAAAATCAAAGTAAATTTCACCATTCAATATTTCTTCAAAAAAATGTGGCCTATCAAATGTCTATTCACAAGTCCGACCCAAACATTTACAGAAAACCTGTGTTGCGAACGGCGTTGGCGTACCGCATGTGGGTTTTCCTGTGCCCATTTATGATTATTTCGTGAATTGTTTACTCCATCCCTTGTAAATTGTGCCTCATCCGTAAATAAGGTTCTGTAAATGACTGGGCGATGATTAGACAACCAACGACAAAATGCCAGGCGGGGGATATCGTCGCCTTGTTGAAGACGCTGTACCTGCTGGATATGATATGGATGGTAACGTTCTCTTTTTAGGGTTCTCCATACTCGCCAATGAGGAATACCAGTTGCCAAACTGATTCGTCTAGTGCTCATATTTGGGTTTTCTTGAACTACGTTTATAATATTGTTTTGTTCCTGCACACCTTGTTGTAAAACACGCTCCACAACTGCAGAAGTAGGAAACTTTCCGTGTTGTCTTGCATACTGGAACACCGTACTAAAGGTTTTATGATTAGGGCATCGACGACCAGGAAAACGCAGCCGATATTCTCTTTCCGCCGACCTACCATTTCCATTACAGAAACCATAGATGAATATTATGTCAGCATATTCCCCGTTTATAAATTTTACTGGCATAGTTAAAATATTTTCACAAGTTTTCACTAACTAAATGCGGATTATTGACACATTAAATTACTAACAAACAATTATTCAACTGTTTAGGAGATTTCTTTTTATTATCTGTCACTTTGAACAAGCCTACTGTGATTGATTAAAAATTTTGTTATTTCATACCCGATTACTTATTAGGACCACAGTTTTTTACCAAAATGGACCTTTAAAACGTGCGGAATTAGGATTCACCCAGACCACCTAGGCTCAATAGAATTTTTGCAAATTTTAGTTATAAAACTATTTATTTCACGTGTCTCTCATTTAATAGGGTTCTGTAATCCATTTTCTTGCACATTTAACAACGTATTTAAATAACCACGAAGGTGTAACAAAAAAATGAAATAGGCCATTTTGTTTGTTTTTTCTTGCTCTTTTCGAATATCGTATCGAAATTTCAAAAAAATATATACAGGGTGATGTTTTATTGATGCAAAGAAGAAACATAAATTATAGTGAGTCCGGACCTGGATATATTTTTTTTATACATGTACCTCTTGGGGCTCGTTTGTACATTAGCCGTACCAAATATGAATCCGTTATTTCATTTCCTGTCAAAGTTATGACAAAAAACAGGTTTATCCAAAAATTATTTAACACCCTGTAATTTCGTAGTGAAGGCCCAATGAGACATTTCTATGGGAGGTTCCGGTTACCACTGATGTTCTCTACCTCCTATTAAGTTATATGTCCCTCTCATGATGCAACACCCTGTATACATATCTCGGGTTATGCACTGCATGAGGTAACCTATGCATATCTTCGCGCAGTATTTCTTTTGAGCGTGGTGAAGCAAATTATGTACTTACCTTAATGAAGTGAAGTGCAACAGAATTTCGGTAATTCCCTCTTCTCTAAGTACTTGGTGAATTAGTGATACATTTGTAGTTTTAGGATATTAAATTTTTGTAAAAAAATGAATTAATACATCAGCATTTGCGGTTCGTTGAGTAATATATTTATAATGTTGTTAACCCTTTCCAGCCCAAATTAATTGAAACAGCAGGAAAAATATTCTAAGTTAATAAAAATCACAAAATGTACTTAGGATTGGATATTAAAAAAAAAAAATTAAAAAAATCTCCTCCCAAATGTACAAAAATTAATGAAGCCATATGGCATCATTGGGGTAATTGTATGTGTACAGTATTATGTATATACAGATTTTGCCCTAGAACATTAATGATAATTACAGAACTTTGTGAACTTACAAAAACATTTATTCATTTTGTAATATAAAATAGAATGTGTTGTAGTTATTTTACAGTTCTATTTAGAATGGAACGACTTAAAACAGTTTTTGCCCTTCGTGAAGCACAAAGCCATTTCACACTTTTCACACTTCACTCGCGAGTAAGCATGAATGCAAAGTCTGCACCTTTGTTTAGGTTCGATGTGAATAGGCCAGTGCCCAAGTCCATCATATCTAACATCATTTACCGGAACAGAAGTTCTTGCCTTTTTTCTAAGTGGCGGTATTGGCAGTGGAGAAGACACAGCCGATGATGGTCTTCCTCGTTTACGTCTATTTTCTTTTCCTGCTTTAAGAAGTCCATGTGCAATATCGGATCTAAATTCAACTAGCGGTTTGTACTTTTCATTTCTTTGGCTCATATGGCGTCTATACAAGAGCCACGCGTTGACTATACACATGTCAACAATATTAAAAAAAATTCGTAAATAGTACCTTCTCACCACAAAATTAATTCTGTGAAGAGATACACACATATCGTGCAAGTCCACTCCTCCCGTGTAGGTATTGTATTGCTTTACAATATTCGGACGTTTCACATCAATATAACATTTTTCTGCAACGCTCCACCGTTTTACATCATCAACAGGTTTGGTTCCCTTATATGTTGACAGTAGATGAACATCCTTATTATCATACCATTTTACGGCAATTAACTTTTTCTCCACATCAGTAAGGTAATCAAAAGAACCTCTCCCATTCTTTTTCAGAGCCTTATCAGTTTTTAGATTGCAGTTTGGTAGCCTGTTTCTTTTCACAGTTCCTGCAGCAAGTATCCCAAGTTCCTTTAGTTTGAGAAAAAGTTGAGGCGATGTGAACCAATTGTCACAATATAATTTATAATTCTGATTTTTTGGAATATTTTCGCATAATCTCATCACTATATCGCCGCTAATGCCAAGTTCAGATATCTCTTTTACTGTTCCCTTTCCAATGTAAACCTCAAAATCATATATAATACCACTTGATCCTGCTCGAGCAAACATTTTTATGCCCCATTTATGAGGTTTGTTTTTTATATATTGTTTCAAGGAGCTCCTTCCTTTGAATGGAATGATAATTTCATCAACACAATTATGCTCTTCTGCTTCAATTGTTGCAAAATTGGTTCTAACACTTTCCATTATAGGACGAATTTTGAATAACTTGTCATATTCTGGACTGTTGCGTGGTTTCATTTTGGAGTTATCATTCAGGTGTAAGAAATTGCGCAGTTTATCAAATCTATTGCGTGACATTGTCTCAGCAATAGGAGCATAACGAGTTGCTTCATCCCAATACATACGATAGCTGGGCATTTTTACAATACCACTCAGGATATGCATGCCTAAAAACTGTTCTATTTCATCTTCGTTGGTATTGATTGAATTTCCCGTTTTTTCAACTGAATATAAATTTGTTTGTAGAGCAATGAAACTAATCAATCGGTCATCAAAAAAATACTTGAAGTAAGCTAACGGCGTTATTTCTGGATCAGGTGGGTCTGAAAAATTGATAGTGCAATCACAAACTACCGGATCAATATCCTTGTGACGCCATCTGTACACAATTTTCTTTTTCTTTTCTTTTTTCTTTTCATTTTTGGCCAAATCATCTTGAGGCAAACTAATTTCCTCTTCAAAAAGCAGCGACAATGGTATATCATCCTCAGAATCGTAATGTTCTTCATCATTACTTTTTTCATTTACTTCATATGCCACACCGATATTTTGTTCGAGTGGTAGAGTGTAATCAGGTATACTGGGTACATCTGGAATTTCTAAGTCAATTTCACCATCAGATTCTTCAATATCGACATCAGAAATATCCCCTTCTAAAAGAATAAGCAGGTGCCTTTCTTCTTGTTCGGTAAGACCTTGCCGAGTCATTATCCTGTATTGAAAAATATATGCTATAAAATTTTCAACATTTTGTCCGCAAATAATCATAAATTACTTTTTCATGCAAAAATAAAAAATAAGTTGTAAAAAACATGTTTTCTCTCAATTAGATATTATAAGCTTCAATTTCGCCCGCTGACGCCAAATGGAATCATAACAATTGCACGACCATTTTTTACAACATATAGCATAACTTATATTTTAGTATATAATCACAAAGATACAACGATTGTACTTACTTTTAAACAGAAAGTTTATAAGATTATTAAAAATTTCAACAATTTTCTAAATAAATTCGTACACAATAACAGCACCGTACACTGGATGACACACCCAAGCAAGCAAGATCACTGAGTAATCCCGCCAAATATTAATAATGTCTGTATAATATCAATGTGGCGGCATCTTGAAGTTCTGAGGTGCAGTATTATATAAAATTATAATATTATTTTCATGCAACCAGACTTACACACTGATAAAAGTTGTATGATGCCAAATGGAATCACTGAGCTGGAAAGGGTTAACAAGTAAGAAAGCATGGCAACTTTTTTATACAATGTGTTCAGAGAAAAGCGATATTATAAGTGTAAATAACCATTTTTTTAGCTATGAACACAAGTTCTTCTTATAAAATGTTTTAATATCTAGTATAGAAATGGCAGTTTACATGAAGCGAGTTCTATTGTTAAGCTGTCACCAGCGCACTCTATGCGTTTTTGAAATTCTAACGCACTGAAAATGGGTTTTGGGTCAAGCAAAAGCAGAATACATAAAACTGTGTTCATAGTAAAAAAATCGAATTTCATTTTTAAGCTGCCACCAGCGCCCTCTACAAATTTTTGAAATTCTAACATACTGAAAATAGGTTTTGTGTCAAGCAAGAACAGAATACAGAAAATTGTGTTCATAATAAAAAGAAAATAGTTATGTACATCTATAATATCGCTTTTCCGTGGACACATTGTATGTCTAATGTCTTAAACTAAAACAGAAATGTTAATATTTAAAAAGTTAGCAAACAACTGAAACAACATATAAATTCTAAAAACAGTTACTTTTTTATATAACTAAAATTCTCAGGATGATCTAGTGGCCTTTAACTTTAACAATGCAATAAAACAAAACATCTCACTGTATTCACTCTGCGTTATCGATGATATGAAAATTAGTTAGACGAGTTGATCATGCATTCATATCCTGCTGAACTTACACCAATGGTGGTAATAGTAGAGACGCTCTCTATGAGCTGTTTCTAAATCGAGGCGTCATCGCATCAGAATTCACGGGTACTGCACGTTGTTGAGGCATGTCCATTGACGTCATAACTTAGATGAGATAGATCCCCCGTGTCGTTAAAGTTCATGTTGATGTGAACTGTAAATTTATAATTGTAGTAATAACAAACATTTCATCTATTTTTATCATCGATTTTTGTTGGATGAGGGTAGACACAGCATTAAGAAATATATACTTAGTACCTAAGTAGTTAATATTATTTAATAGTTAGTGTTTATTTTGTACGTAATTATTTGGCAATTACTAGTAAGGTAAACAAGATAAGATGGGATTTTACAGAAATAATAAAATAAAAAATTTTAATATAAATTATATATCAGATTCATAAAAATACAGTTACTAATATTTTTCTCTATTTATATAGGGTACATTTATATATATTTTTAAATAAAATATAATTAAAAATCACTCTGACAGAGTCCAGAGGAGTTTTAAGATGTAGGTATTACTAATGTTATTTATAACATTATAACAAACTCTCAAACGACTGAACCAATCTTAATGCTGTTTCTTTGTGTGAATAGAGTAGTGTGTCAAATAGATGTTTATATATAATGTTAGAGCATTGCTCTAAACTTTCAGGAAGCTGGGCAGTAACCACTAATGTCACCAGGTCCGCACCTAGTTTTTCTGGCTCTTGTGCATTTTAATATATTTCGCCCCAATGGTTTTATAAATAATACATGGGTAACGCCGGCTTCACACATGCGTTATTCGTATACAAATGTTAAAAATGTTTGCTATTTGTAGGAATGTACACAAGAGTCTACGTACACCAAATTGTAATTATTCGCGCGTGCATGATGTACACGCCTTCGTGTTATTTTGTAAAAAAAGGCGGGGGTACACCCCCGCAACCCACTGTTCTTTGTCTGCGACGCTAATACTGCCCGCGGCGCTAATAATTATTAACAATTAGATATTAGAATAAAGACCTACTAACCTAACCTAAAGAAATCTTAGAAAAAATGTTGTAAAAGTATATATTAATCGCTGCAAAATGAAAGAAAAAAATCCAGCGGCCGTAGGAGTTTGATCCCGGGAGATTTCTCGCTATAAACTTCTTCTTCTTCCTTACAAATTTATTTAACAGTTTTAAATACATCATTGCCTCCCCGACTCGAGATCTGGAGCCAACCACACAACCACGTCGTGCAGCGCCGTACGGTTGGGCGGATCGCGATCGGTTCAGCTTAACAAAATTGCTGAAAATTAGACATAACTCCTGCCGCCTGAGGCGGCTTAAAAACATTATTAAAATTTTACATATTTAAGATTAAATTTAAAAACGCTGAAGTTGAAACACTGATAGATATGGAAATACACTGATTTAATTTTGGTTGCTGAACGGGAAAAAACTCAATGGTAAAAGACCCGTTCGAGACAAATGTGCCTCAACAGTCTTCTCGCCGTTGGGAAGTTGTGGTTAGTAGAAAGGAAAATTGAGTTTTAAAGTAGTTTGATTTTTATAAAGTTTCTCGGTCAAAAGGGAATTTTACAACCAAAGGGGCATAATAGTAAAAAATTGCAAAAATGCAAACAAGTGACAAACAATAAAAGAGAGAAAGAGGATAGGTACAAAATAAAATTATGGTGGTGAAAGAAAGAAATTTTGGTTAAAAGAGGTTTGGCTAGATACCAAAGCCCAAGTTAAGATACGAAACCAACGTACTGACACATTCAGTATCACACAAGGTCTTAAACAAGGAGATGGGCTGGCACTACTATTATTTAACATAGTCTTAGAATGTGTTATCAGACGAATGTCAACAGAAGGGACAAATACACTCATTAACAAATCCACCCAGCTCGTAGCATACGCAGACGATATTAACATCATGGCCCGTAAAATTACTTTCGCCAAAGAAACATATATAGATCTGGAAACCAAGGTCAAAGAAGTCGGACTAAAAATAAATATAACTAAAACCAAGATCATTACACAGACCAGGTCCAACAGAATACGACTGAACGTCACAATCGGAGATGACAACATAGAAGTGGTAGACAATGTCACGTACTTGGGCACCAACATCGCAAAGAATGGAAATGAAGACACAGAAATTCGCAAAAGAATCAAGGCTGAAGTGGGCAGGTCACGCAGTGAGGATGGAAGACAACAGAGCTCCAAAAAAGGTCCTCGATGGAAAAATAGATGGTAGAAGACCTGTAGGAAGGCCAAGGAGAAGATGGGAAGATGGAGTCAGAAAAGACGCGCACAACATCGCGCAAATAGAGCGATGGAGAACTGCAGCTCTAGACAGGGTAGTGTGGAAGAGTAGTAGTGTGGAAAAGGAAGGTAGAGGGCCCGAAACTGGGCTGTAGCGCCATAGGAGGAAGAGGTTTGGCTAGAGAGGTTGCCGAAATATAGGCAACGCCTGGTATGGTAAGGAGTGTTTGATTTAGAATGGGGCAATATGCATTCTAATTTGGGTAATGTTGCGTGTTAGTAAACTATCGCCCAGTCGGAAGGCGTTGAATTTTTGTGATGTGTCCCGGACGTAGTCCGCTATTGGCGTTATGTCGTTGCAGCGGTCATATAAATCTCTGAGGGAGGTATATCTGCCCGAATCAGATACGAGGCGCATAAATTTATGTTCAAGAACTTGACATTTTTTCATCGTCGTGGCCGGGATGCTGCACCACACCGGCGCCGCGTATGTGATGGCCGGCCTGATCACCATCGTATATAATTTTTTTTTTGTTATTTCTGTTGAGTCCACTACCCCTTACCAGGAGTGGATACGGACTCCTGGACATGGAGTAGACCTTGCGTACTGTCTCATTCACGTGTGTGCTGAATGTCATCCGTCTGTCTAAATGTACCCCCAGATACTTCACGCACCTTTTCATTGGAATTTTTCTACCCCTGATTGAAATTGGTGTCAGAATACGGTTCTCTAACGAAAGCGTTACCTATGCGCCAATCGTTTGACTGTCGGTAAACACTAGGGATGGAATAAATAGTCAAATAAATGATATCATGTTTTACGCATGCACGAATAATTGCAAAATTGGTGTACCAAGACGCTTTTGGAATGTACGCAAGTGTGGATGGATTGTTCGTGTTCGTGCACAAATATTCGATATTTGTGTTGAAATTTTGCCGTATACACACAACGATGTTATGCGTGGAGGGTGTGGTCGCCAAATATTCATAAACGAATATGTCTACACAAATATTCGTAAAAGTACCCGAATAATCGTGGACGCATGTGCGGAGCCGGCGTGAAGGTACACGTAAAGATTGGTATTATCCATCAGTGAAAGACAATTTTAAAAAGTATATTGATACATTTATTTTTCTCTTCGTATTTGGAACATGTATTGATAGGTACACATAAAGTTTGTTCCAACACGCAGTTTGATCGTCCATTGAACGGTCAAAAGCAGTCGCCCAGTCGTCTATCTGTCTATCTATCGCTGTGACATATTCATATCACGACTGGGCTTCATTTGACCGTTCAACGGACGATCAAACTGTGTTTGGAGCAAACCTATAAAATACCACCATTTATTCCATAATGTCTGCAAAGATACAAAAAATTAAGATTTGAAGAACAAATATTTTTCACATATGTACCGCATCTTTCTAGCACTGAAGTTAATTATCGCGTATCCGGCAACTAATGAAGTTGATACCAGTGGGGCTCTAATTTTTATAGTTTCTTACATTGCAAGTTGAGACAAGAGACAAAAAGGTGTTTGCTGAATTTATTTATTTTAATCCTTTTGGCGTCCCCGGTGCCTCGGCGCTGTCGTGCATCATACGAGTGTGCCTTAATTATAGTTGTCTACAATCTTCTTCCACCACACTCCAGAAAACTCTATCTCTTTGTACCAGGAAGTCACTATTAGTTATGGGCGTATCATAGGGGGTATAATGCATAACAATATGTATAAAAAAATTGAACATTTAATAAAGTTGCCTGCACATTGAAATTTCAAAGACACAAATCTCGTTCCTGTAATTTAAGAATTATTTAGAAAAAAACCGTAAGTGATTTTGAAATTTCTATCAGTACAGATAGATGCACTCATATCAGTAGTATATACATGTAAAAATCACATCAATATCACACATAGTTAATTTTCTAGCGAGAGGTATACGTTTGAAACACGAATTCTTGAAATAACATTACGCCATCTTTTTTGTCGTGGAGAAGTTGTGCAGTAGCCAACAAAAGTCTAACAAGCCATTTCTGATGACCCTCTTTCGGCATGTGAGCTCAAAAATTATTTGCCTTTCTGGAATGGGTTACTTAGCGATTTTTACGGCCGTCGAAGGCGTGGATCCTCTATCAAATTTGATATTCTATGATAAACTGACGATATTTACCATTTTCTGTGAATAAATAGCATGCCCTGCACTCCCATCTATACGCAAGGGGCTTTGAGATTTTTTATGTGCAGTAAATATGTGGAGACTGTTATACATCGTTGGTCTAAATGTGATACGGTCGCGACCTGCCAGAGGTGGGTCAAAGGGCATACACAGTGCAGAGGCAACAGGAAACCTGACAGTTTGGCTAAGAAGGTAGCCAGTCTAAGTATACTTGGAACTGGCCCTTCTAACATACTGCCGACCTCAGCAATAATGCTAATGATTAAAGAAAACACCCACAAAAAATTAAAAAAACTGTGGGATGAAACCCATAGCTGTCAGTTGGCCAGGGATCTGCTTAGATACCCTGACAAGGATACAACGATGACCTACCTGGCAATGTCCAGGAAGAACCTGCGCATCGCGACAGGAATTCTTACTGGACATTGCCAGCTGAGAAAGCACCTTTATAACATGAAGCTAAACGAAAGACCCTTATGCAGAGGTTGTGAACAAGAAGACGAGACTGTCCAACATATACTCTGTGAGTGCCCGGCAGTCTCCTCTAGCAGCGAATCCATTTTGGGAGAACGTTGGCCTACTTTGGCCGACTTGAGGAATATTCCCCTAGGCACCATCACCACCTTCTTCACAAGAATAGGATGGTTGGAGGCCTAGGTGGAATCTTGTATCCTCGGTAGGATGTACAAGGGGTCCAATGGGGCCTAGGTGCTGCGGCCACTCTTTGTGACTGCCCTCCCACAAACTTCATATCCATATCCTGCCAGAGGTATTTTTCTCTTGTAGCTTAATTTGTCAACCCGTTTCGTCGCAGTTTTCTTTATGTGAAAGATCATTTCTCCAAGATTGTAGGATATACTAGATTTGGTAGTTTGATCAGCATCTTAGATCCATATCAGATTTTGCCCCATTCCCAAATACGAAACTTGCCACAAGCAGCTAAAATTTAATCTTGAGATTCATGATTTTACTTTTATTCAGGTAACTTATTGCAAATGTTTAAAACTAAAAATGATCTTTTAATAATAATGGTACAATGCATCTCGGATGCAATAGAAACTGAACTTATCGGGAAATGGTAAATTCCTCTACAGTTAATGGTGTGTACTAACTTTCTGGGAAGGCTATTTTGTTGTAAAAGGAAGCATATATTTACGTTTTGAAAAAGGGAAAGTGCTTAAAATGATGAGTTTAGAATTCTGAGATAAAATATACATCGTATTGAAACATTCTTTATAGGATTTTGCAAACAGCAGAAAAATTAACTATTTATAAAAGAAAAACTTTGTGTAGAAATATTAATGAAATCTTTGCATTATTTCGATAACCTGAATTCTGGTTATGCTAGCAAATTAAAATCCTAAAATGAATTTGTCTAATTTCTTATTTGACAATTCTCATTCTAACACTAGCATCCACACAGTCCCCTACGGCCATGGAGATTAAACTAGTATCCACATAACCCCCTACGATTATGAAGATTCAGTTAAAAATGAGAACAAAGACCTAAAATGAATTTATTTATCTACCTTGTCTTAAAAAATTTTTCATTCCAATGGATTACATTTTCATGAAATCTATCATTCTGTTTCCTGGAAATGCTTAGCCTTTGAAACGTTTTTCGCCCTTATTCTGGAGCTCATCAGAAAGACATAAAGCCATTCATAAAGATGTTTCATGCAAAACCAAGACAATTTCTATGAATAAGTGTGAAATGATTATATTTGACATTGACTGATAAAAACAACCTCACCTATCTATTAGCTAACTAGTATTGGAGCCTATATACTCTATGCATGTTTAAAAATGAATTATTATTTGTTTGCTTATAATTGTATTGAAACATTCTTTATAGGATTTTGCAAACAGCAGAAAAATTAACTATTTATAAAAGAAAAACTTTGTGTAGAAATATTAATGAAATCTTTGCATTATTTCGATAACCTGAATTCTGGTTATGCTAGCAAATTAAAATCCTAAAATGAATTTGTCTAATTTCTTATTTGACAATTCTCATTCTAACACTAGCATCCACACAGTCCCCTACGGCCATGGAGATTAAACTAGTATCCACATAACCCCCTACGATTATGAAGATTCAGTTAAAAATGAGAACAAAGACCTAAAATGAATTTATTTATCTACCTTGTCTTAAAAAATTTTTCATTCCAATGGATTACATTTTCATGAAATCTATCATTCTGTTTCCTGGAAATGCTTAGCCTTTGAAACGTTTTTCGCCCTTATTCTGGAGCTCATCAGAAAGACATAAAGCCATTCATAAAGATGTTTCATGCAAAACCAAGACAATTTCTATGAATAAGTGTGAAATGATTATATTTGACATTGACTGATAAAAACAACCTCACCTATCTATTAGCTAACTGAATCTTCATAATCGTAGGGGGTTATGTGGATACTAGTTTAATCTCCATGGCCGTAGGGGACTGTGTGGATGCTAGTGTTAGAATGAGAATTGTCAAATAAGAAATTAGACAAATTCATTTTAGGATTTTAATTTGCTAGCATAACCAGAATTCAGGTTATCGAAATAATGCAAAGATTTCATTAATATTTCTACACAAAGTTTTTCTTTTATAAATAGTTAATTTTTCTGCTGTTTGCAAAATCCTATAAAGAATGTTTCAATACAATTATAAGCAAACAAATAATAATTCATTTTTAAAAATATACATCAATATGATTTTTTTCTAAATTTGGAAACATTTTCCTTCCTGGCTACCTTATTGTGGGGAGTTTCTATCTGGGAATATTTCCCTGTGCACAAAATGTTTGAATAAATATTTTTAATCTGAAAAAAGGTCCGTAACGATCACATACTATAATTCCAATTTTGTAAAACTCGTGACGTACCTGATGGGAGGTGTCCCTCCAAAAGTCGATTTTGTGAATTATTATCACTCATAAAGAGACAAAAATATCTGATAGAGCATGAAACGATGACGTGCCACAAAAGCCACCCAGCTCTTGTATTATTAATAGCTGTTTGTAAAAATTCACATAATTTTCTTCTGACTAGGCATTTCATATAATATAACGGTATAGATTACATACGTAGTTACCTAATTATATATATCAACAGATTTTTTTCAATTAATGCTGGTCGAATAATTTTCTTGATTTTGAAGTGTTGGATTTTTAATCGGGGGCTTTAAAAATTTTAATTTTATTTTTATATCCTTCTTTACTTGCTTCCAGCATTAATCTTTTCGATGTTCTTATTAAGCGTATACATCTTAATATCTACTAAAAGTAAAACTGAATCATCGCATAAAATTCTTCAGGAAATTCATGTAGTGGATATTAACACACCTTTGTAAATAGTTATCTTCTCTTTAATTTATAAATAGTTATGAGTAAATGTCCATGTTTCCTTCAAAGCAGCGGCGTAGTAAGGGATGGGCCCTATGGACCCTACCATCTAAAATTGGCCTGGCAAATACTTTGTTACATCTTTTCTGAAACTGAGTTAAATTACTTTTAAATTACATAAACCTTAACTTAATCAGTGCTGTACTATATAAATAAGATTGTATACATAGAAGTGTGAAAAATACGTGTTCCGTGACAATTAGGGTAAGGGGTAATTTCGTGTGTAGGGGTGGCAAGTCAATATATTATGGTTTTCAATGGTGAAAAAAAAGGAAAATGTATCAAAGCGGCTTTACACGTATGCAATGCAAAACTTTGGGTGATAAATTATGCATCATGAAAGCACTACCAATCAGGCGAGAAGAAAAACTTATTATTATATTTATTGTTTATTTATTTACTTTACAATAACTGATCACCATGAACAGAAAGAGAGAAAATCAAGTGAAAACAGTGATAGATAATTACTGTGCTACTCGCAACTTCAACACTTTTATTAGAAAATAATAACATAATATCAATTTCTCAAAATAATTACAGAATAGGTTATGTTTGTTGCTTCAGTTCCTTTAATGTTGTTGGCAATCCAAATATTCCTAAATAAAGTAACTATATTGCATCTGCAATGCAATCAAATTAGAACACGCGCTAATTTAATGTAATGAGAAATATTGCCATCAGCTGATCGAAATAGCTCGATGTACGCATGCTCGCAATAAAAATTTGCATGCCACGTGCAATATTGCATTAATGTAAAGTGGCTTTAAAAAAGTAGGTACTTTGTAGATGCTAACGAGTGTTATTGTTAACGTACGTTACATTACATGTTCTATTCACCACACTCACCCTGTACATCAGCTTGGTTAAAATTATTCAAGCATATGATAAATTTTAGAAACGCAAGAACCATATAATAAAAACGCTCCAAGTGGGCACTTCCCTTACATGAAAAAGCATTATACGAAAGGCAAATGCTAAATTTCAAAGCTAAGGGTGTGCGGCGCTTCGCGTGACCCATCTACCACCCAAGTGGACACACATTCATATCATAACCATTGATTACCAGCGCATATGGAAATTGGCGCCAGAGAGTTGTCTAACAGAATAATCAAGGGTGCTCAACAAGCCCATGATTTTTTTAAAAAGACGAATTCAGAGAGTCATAATTTGTGTCGGATCTAAGAAAGATGTATTCATTTTTCTTGAGCTGAGAGTGTCTCAACGTCGACTCGAACAAAGAAGTGAATTCCGAAAACAGTGTTCTTAGCTTCCATTTTTTTTTTGCAGTGCCACTTTCAATTTTAGTCAATTTTTTTAAAATTCCTATACGGAGGGCTTTTTATTATATGGCTGAAACGGGACCAGCTTCCCACATCAAAATAAAAATTATGTAAATCGCGACGCGCCGTGAATTAAAATATGTATTTATAATATAAGTGTACAGGGCGTGTAGTGAATATAGTGTCACTGGGCTAGCAGTCAGGACTTGGTGAGACTATTCCAATTTTCTTTTCCTTTCGACAGTCACGGACTACACGCTGACTATGTTTTATTTTTTTAAATAGTTAAATTATCCATTTCACTCAACTTTTTTACATCACTCTTATTGTTATTTTTTTTTAAACTTAGTTTCACTTTAATTTTTTTAGTGTCATTTACAGTTCAATGTTACTTCAATAATTGCTTCTTATCTAAACTTTCTCGTTTAATAGTAGTTTTCTTACATTTAAATTTTATTGTTCTGAATAAATACATTTTGTTAATAATTTTTATCTTTGGCACTTTAAATTAATTAATTATTCAGTATATTCGTAACCTCATCAGTTACGATGATCAATTAAACAACTGATTCTTTTGAATTTTATTTTATCGGGTTGAAATCAAAACAATAATTTCGCAAAGTTATAACTATTGGATGGATACAGTAAATAATTAATTACTCACGATATCCAATATCAAGGATCCGATAACATTTTACAGTTAAAGCGTTTGTCAGAGCATTTTATTTAAATTATAGTTTTCTTTTTGTTTTGGGAAATTTAAATACTCCCAGAGCTATTAGTACAACACAATTTTATTAATTCAATTAGTAAATAATTAAGTTGAGGCCAATTACCCAATTAACTTTTGTCTTCTAATTTTTCATTTTTTGTTGGTGTTTTGGGGCAATTTAGGTCTTCCCAAAACTACCACTAGTCCATTTTGGTAATAGTTACGACGCACAGTGGACGGAGTAGTATGGGATCTATCTACATTTTTCTATATATTTTAATAGTCCATAGTTAACCTAAACAAAAAAAAAAAGTTCTGGGCATACGAAATAAGTAGCAAAAACTTTGTATTTGAAAAGATAATTTTTTATATTTTTATTATATTAGAAATCTTTTGGGTTATGTTTCTCGTAAGTCTCTATTATAGAAATACTACATCAGTTAGACGATTAATTGACCTTCCAAAACCGAACTTGTTTTCTCTCTCCGACCACTGTGCGACGCCCAATTGTTCATTCTTAGATTTTTTTTGTTTACTATTTATTGACAACTTTTGCTCTCTTTTAATTTTACCGATTGTAATTTGGCGGGTAGGGGGTCGAAATATGTACCTGTGAATTTCTTCATGATAACTTTGTTCATTTCCAATATGTTAGAAGTTTGCTTGGCGGCGCATTTTGTATTTTTTTTCAAATGGCGTAATTTTACATCCACATCCACGTAGTGGATTGGAAGTATAGTAATCACAAAAG
This sequence comes from Stenurella melanura, assembly GCA_963583905.1. NCBI lineage: Eukaryota > Metazoa > Arthropoda > Insecta > Coleoptera > Cerambycidae > Stenurella > Stenurella melanura. The sequence goes on from OY757311.1 coordinate 105,372,139, forward strand.
AAATTTCAAAATTTTTTCCTTGAAATAGGTTTAGAATGTCATGAAACGTCGAGATTTTACATTTGAGCGAAAAAGAAAATTCTGTCTCCATCGGCTGTCTGTCTATCCGTCTGTCTGTAACTTTCTTTTGTCCGCACGATTTCTCCGGAACGGTTTAAGATATTCACTTGAAATTTTGTACAAGTATATATTATAACGAGATCTGGAACTGGATTGTTTTTTGAAGATATCCGGTGAAGGGTGGGGGTTAAATAGGGGTAAATAGGGACAAATATGTAAAGCAAGCTGGTAAGAGTACAGAAACTTGAAATTTGATGTATGTACTACAAGCCAAGGCCCCAAATTTTTTTATAATATTTTTTCAATCTCCTACCACCCCTACTCCATTATTAAAGGGGTTGATAAAATAAAATTGAGATATTCATTTGAAATTTGGTACGCTTATGTATTATAACGCCATCTGGAACTAGATTATATTTTGAGATGATTCCGTTGAAGGGTTGGGGGATAAATAGAGGTAAATAGGGCAAAATAAGTAAAGCAAGCTGATAAGAGCGGAGAAACTTGAAATCGGTGTATGAACTAGAAGCCAAGGTCTCAGATTATTTATAATATTTTTTATTTACCCAACCACCCTTACTCCATTATTAAATGGGTTGATAAAATATAATTGAGATAGTCACTTAAAATTTAGTACAGGTATGTAATATCTGGGACTAGATTATATTTTGAAATGATTCCATTGAAGGGTTGGGGGTTAAGTCGTGTTAAATAGGGTTAAATAGGGGAAAATAGGTAAACCAAGGCTTCAGATTTTTTATAATATTTTTCAACCCCTCAATACACTTACTCCATTATTAAAGGGGTTGATGAAATAAAATTGATATATTCACTTGACATTTGGTACACGTATTTATTATAACGACATCTGGAACTAGATTATATTTTGAGATGATTCCGTTGAAGAGTTGTGGGTTAAATAGGCGTAGATAGGGGAAAATAAGTAAGGCATGCTGGTAAGAGTACAGAAATTTGAAATTCGGTGTATGTCCTATGTCCTAGGGGCCAAGGCCTCAGTTTTCTTAATAATATTTTTCAACCCCACCACCACCCTTACTCCATTATTAAAGGGGTTGATAAAATAAAATTGAGATATTCACTGAAATTTTGGTACACGTATGTAATATAACGACATCTGGAACTAGACTATATTTTGAGATGATTCCATTGAAGGGTTGGGGGTTAAATAGGGTTAAATAGGTGAAAGTAGGTAAAGCAAGCTGGTAAGAGTACAGAAATTTGAGATTTGGTGTATATACTAGATACCGACGCCTTAAATTTCTTTCTAATATTTTTCAAACCCCAACACCTTCACTCCATTATTAATGGGATTGTTAACATAAAATTGAGGTATTTACTTTAAAGTTAGTACCACATCTAATTAAGATGATTCCATTGAAGGGGCGGAAGGTGGTAGGTTGTGAATAGAGGGAAATAAGTAGTGTAAACTAGAAACTTCATTTTTAACGTATACCAACGCCTCAAACTTTTCTATGACATCTGCCCCAAATATTATTAAAATTCTATGATCAATAATTTACACATACTAGAGTGCAAATTTAGTCAAGATGTTTCCTTTAAAGTGACTTGGCTGAAAAATCTGGATGTGGAAGTAGTGATTCCTTAGGCAGCGGTTTTTTAAACCCTTTAAGCTATCATCCATGCAATATATTTTTTATGAAGTTGTCAAGGAAATGGGTAATGCACTGCAAAAGCTGAAAGTAATAATGTGATGTAGCTAGAATCTATCATATCCTGTTGATATTAATAATCTGCGATAAATGATTAAACATTTAAAAAGTGTCGAAGTATTGACAAATTATCACCAAAACACGTGATACGGCAGTGATACGTTTATGTTAAGCTAGAAAACTTGAAGTGCAGTTGTACAGGCTCACATGTAAAGTGTGGGTGATTTTGATGCAAGTGCTTCGAGAGAGAGGTTGTGGGTCAAACCAAAACTATAATTTAGAAATGCCATTTCTATTTGATTTTAGAACGATATTATATTAATCACCTGTTATATTTTATGTTTGATGACTGATGGTCTAGGAGCTGGGCACGAGGTTTTAACGTCATCCGGAATATGGACAAACTTTACGATAATATGTTCGACTAATAGGGGGGTTACGTTTCTAAGCATTCGGACAGCCCAGTGGATATAGGGGGTAAATACAAGGGGTGAGAGTGTCCCTGTTTTAAAATTGACACCATCGAGATTGTGCTCGTGCTTACACAGTTGTATGTCACGATATACTTAATCAAATTCCCAACGGGCGGACACGTAGGTGGATATAAAGGGAGTGGCGGACGGGGGTAAAGGTGACAAAAATTATTGCAAAGAAACGTCATTCGGAATATGTCCGCCAATTGTACTATTTAATCGTCTATATTTAAGAAATCATTTATCAAGAGAGCGGAGAGCTAGATGGAGGCAATAGGCTGTAAAATGGGGTTAATTGAGTAGCATATCCAAGCACGTTCTTTGCGCGCCGAGGGTAGATGCGTGCATGCTGTGTCAGAAATAATATAAATTCCATCCCTAATATGCAATGTGCAAATATTATTGGATATATTATTATACATATATTTTTATACGCACAGTTCGCTTAAAGTGAACTTAAACGTCGACAGGCTTTTATAAGGATAGCCAAAATGTAGAGGTCCAATATTTTCCTATTAACTTCCCCGCAATCGTGGAACCACCGGACCAATTTTATGCGACGCAGGAAGGTTCAACCTACAGAATGATACCAAAAACTCTTCGATCGAATTACTCCTGCGTCTAGCGGTCGTGACCGAAGACTTGTTACACTTTAAACGTTTATGCCTCCCTATACACAGGACTATAGAATATACCGCATATAGCTTCTACCGTTCCCCTATTGGAGTCTACATATTTTCCCAACATCTAGTGTTACACTATCGATTCCTTCAACATTTCCAATGTTAAAAGTCACTTGCGATAATTGCTTTGCTTTGGCACGTATACTGGCGTACTTCTACTCCGGATACCACGACCGCCTCTACACATACCTTATCAGAAAAACCATATTGAACCTGAAGATTTCAAATACCAATGAAATAATTTATTTAGATAATAATAATGCACTACTGACTACTTGTCAACATGGTTTTAGGAAGAATAGATCAGGGCAAATATGTTGTATCATTACTTTTTGACTTATCCAAGGCGTTTGATTCGATGTGTCCGAATTTTTTAATAACGAGACTCGGTAGTTATAACTTACCCGACAATATAGTTAACTGGATCCAGTCTTTTCTTGAGAGACGAAGTATGGTCAAGTCACCGGTGCATGATGTTATATTTGATGTTCCACAAGGATCTCTACTAGAACCATTATTGTTTTTAGTATTCATTAACGACCTTATGAGGCTTATCCACAATGTTTGTTGACGACACAACTATATTCTGTATCAGCAGAATCACCACAACAACTGGAACATGCGATTTAAAATACTATATGTGCACTATGTACCTGGTGTGAACGTAATATACCTGCTTTGAATAAAACTAAAACCAAATGTATTATTTTCTTTACTAAAAGAGGTATTTCTGATAATAACCAGACCAATGATAATCAATTTTCGGACACAGTGATAGCTTCCTAGAAACTTGTATTGACGGCAGACTTACCTGAGATACTTTGGTGGACGGTGTTTGTAGAAAATTAAACAAAGCGTATTGTGCTATTTTACAAATGAGGGATATCCTAACTACTCCAGGACCACTAAATATATAAATTCTACGATATGGCTTACTCGCTTATTTCTCTAAATATAATGGGCTGGGCTTTTGGAAGAAATTTCCGAGAATTCTTCTAGCTCAAGGGAAGCTTTTAAGATTAATTTTTAATTTGAGTTACAATGAAATTTGTAGGCAGGTGTTTGTAAATAACAAAATTCTTACAGCCCCTTCTATTTATATCTGCAAATGCTTAACATTTGTAAAAAAAACATTTCTGTGTATTTAACAGTAGTTCTTGTATTCATAACCACAGTACAAGGCATGGTGAACTATTGCGTATTCCATAACATACCACAACATCGTATAAACATTAACCTAACTATAATTGCATCAATCTATAATATAATAAATTACCCAATAATATGAAAAAAGTGACAGGTTATAATATCTTTAAAAACATATAAGTCATGCTTTTCTATCATATACCTTCTTGTCTTAATTTTAACACGCCTCATGTCATATTTCAATGTTATTATACTGCATTCGATCGGCACATTTCTATAACCGGTAATATTGCTCGTAGAGAAAAAAATTTCATCACTGTGTTGATGATCGAATTATGAACAACTGTCAAAACGTCCGTACGTCCGTCTTTCTGTCCGTCTGTCTGTCCGTCTGTACGACAGTCACGTTTCTTGTAAGATAACTTAAATCGGATTGTATTGAAACAGTGTTACTGTTAGCTAGAAGAAGAACTCTATTGTTTTGAACAAAATCTATCAATAAATAAAAAGGTTACTAATTTTTTAAATTAAAAAAATGTTAATGTTTTCTAATTAAACTAAAGATGTCTAAAACTAATATTATTTACAAAAAAAACTTGGGAAGGGTATCCTATAGAATGTGCAACAATTATATAAAAAGTGCAGTAAATCAGCGAAGAATATAATGGTTAGCTTGTTTTTTATTTTATACCCTACCTATGATATTTGTATGATTTTAAAGTGCTATTTTACATTTTTGTTTTTCTTATGTATTTGTTTATATCCTATATGTACTACGTACATATGTATTATCCTATATGAGGTTTCATATCTGTATAACATACAACTATACATGAATAATAATAATTATTATACTCTCCGCAAATACAAAACGGAGAGTATATTGCATTCGTTAGGTACATTTCTAAAACCGCTAATATTACTCGTAGAGAAGAAATTTTCATATCACTTGCACTGTGTTGGTCATCTAATGCTGAACAGCTTTCAAAATGTCCGTCCGTCCGCCTGTCCGTTCACCTGTCTGTCTGTCTGTCCGTCTGTCTGTCCACGTGTCTGTCCGTCCTTCCGTCGCGTTTCTTGTAAGCACTATAACTTAAGAACGAAAAGTATGTATTATATTATTATTATTATTATTATTATTATTAGATTCTAAGCAATTCACTAACGAAGGAATATTTTATTGAATTTAACATCCCTATCTTTATCATGGCACGTTTGTACAATACACAAGTGTCCAAGACTCCAAAGGGGCCCAAACTTGATCCTTGTATTACAAAGCAAAACTTCAAAATGTTTTACTTTAGTTTTCTTTATGGTTTTGACCTGACTTATCAGATGATTTATTTACGTTTTACTTGAATCAAATTGATTTTGTAGATTTGTGTTATTTTTAATTTTTTTGATTCATTATTTAGTGACGATTGGACCTAAATGCCTTCACCTAAAAACTGTTTTAATGACTATAGAGCCATTAAAACAATAAAGCTAGTTTAATTGTAAACTAGCTTTATTCTTTATTATGAAAAATTATTATCAACATGTTTTAACTAGAATAATGTCGGTTATTTTGGCTTGATAATAATCATTTAAGAGTTTTCGAGGCGGCTGATTAGGATTTTGATGTTAAAAAAATTAATAAATAAAATGGCTGAACCAAAAACATGCAATTTTAGATACATTAAGAAATCTACGATTTTCAAAATTAAATATACTTCAAGATATTTTTTACCAAGAACACTCCATTTTCATGCATATCGAGTCTAATGAGCGCTCGTGTGAGTTTGACTGGCGTTGCAGTTCATCGCTTTACTGGTATAATTTGAGTCATTGAGTCAAACGAAAAAAAAAAAACAGAACAAAACACATATGCTTAGCCTTTGAAACGTTTCTCGCCCTTATTCTGGAGCTCATCAGAAAGACATAAAGATGTTTCATGCAAAACCAGGACAATTTTTATGAATAAGAGGTTTTGCATGGGACATCTTATGTCTTTCTGATGAGCTCCAGAATAAGAGCGAAAAACCTTTCAAAGGCTAAACATTTCCAAGAAACAGAATGATAGATTTCATGAAAATGTAACCATTAGAATTAAAATTTTTTAAGAGAAGGTAGATAAATAAATTCATTTTAGGCCTTCGTTCTCATTTTTAACTGAATCTTCATGATCGTAGGGGGTTATGTAGATACTAGTTTAATCTGCATGGCCGTAGGGGGCTGTGTGGATGCTAGTGTTAGAATTGTCAAATAAGAAATTAGACAAAAGATTTCATTAATATTTTTACTCATAGTTTTTCTTTTAGTTATAGATAGTTATTTTTCTGCTGTTTGCAAGATCCTATAAAGAATATGTTTCAATACAATTATAAGCAAACAAATAATAATTCATGTTTAAACATGTATGAAAGTCGTTTGAAATGTATCCAAAGAAATTTTTTTTTCAACAGAGATGGAAATATGCAGTCATTTAGTTTTTAGTATTCGTCAACTGTATGAGGAAAACTCTGCTTTAGTGTGATATTTGATATATTTTGGAGACGTTTGCTATAAATTCTCTGGACAATCCTTCGTATCAATAGGTTCGATTCTCCAAAAAAATACATCCCCCAAGCGACTATTCAGCAGAATATTTTCTTGAATCCTCTTATTTTTCTACCACGTCAGCTGGAGAAAGGATAATATAGAATATAGATAGTCCACAGAAAATCAGATTTCCAGAGGAAAAGAGGACAAACTCCTAAACATTGAGCTGATGTCACTAAAGAGTCGATGGGAAAGATCTTATGATGAGGACGTGTGTAGGTTATGAGCTCGGTTATTAAGTAAGTTAACGCATTTGTTCAACTATTTAGCGGATAGGTTCCGAGGACTCTCCGCAGGTTCTAATTTTTTTGGAACAGTTTCGGTCCCTGGTGTTGATTTACCAGTCTCCTTCCGCAATAAATTGGATGATTACTAAAAGTTTCAACCATCTTATCGTTGTATTCTTCCAAAGCGAAATCATCAACTCCGTGAATGCCTTAGCACCAAAATACAAACTGTTTGTTATTTCTTTCATACAAAGAGAAAATCATCACAATGTCAAGTCAAAACAAGTAATATTATAAATAATTTTTATCGCAGTTCTGTTTACAAATTTTATTTTAATACACCGGTTTATCTTATCTGACCTTGGTGGGATATCTTAGGACGTAATTCCTAATTCCTTAATAGTTTTATACCAATTTAGGTCAAGGTGTGAACAATTTTTGGTTTGCTTAAATTTGTAAATATGTTTTTGTCCTAAATATACAGGGCGTTAAGGAAATAATTCTCATCTGTTTAGGAGCGAAAATGTTAAGAAAACTTCCAATAAACACACGTTTGGAAATGTTTCACACGGGAGCTACAGTCCGAATATATAATGCGCATACTAATTGAAGCCGTAATACTGTCCTTAAATCGCTTTAAAACTAATACCATTTGTATGCACTTGATAGTAACGCAATCTTAAACTATTGAAAATGTGAATGAGTAGTCATGGAACTGTTGTGAGGTCTAAAATAATATAGACATTGTTTTAGACTAGGTAAGTAAATTGTGCAAAACACCAAAACAAATGTGTAGCTAGTGTCGGTTCGGTCAATACAACAAGGTCCAAATTAGTTTGGAGTCTATAATTACTAGGGTTGTCAATCCCGGACCATTGTTTACATCCCGGGATTTTCGAGACAAACGTCAATTAATCCCGAGATCCCGGGACTAAACCCGAAAAAATTCAAATGTTTAATTTTAGCGGTTTAATTATTATTTATTGATTTTAAAGGCAAAATGGAACAAAACACAGAAAAACAAATCTGTATAAAAATGTACAGGTTTTTGAAAAAAGATCGCAAAGATTTCAAAGCGTCTACACTAGACGCAGCTCAAGCATTCGACATCAAACTCCGTGCTGCCATGTTGCCAAGTCGCGTGGTAAATATTAAAAGAATGACATGAATTATATCTTTAAAAAAATTAAAATAATTATTGCCATTTTACGCTGTGTATTTTATTTTTTGTAACTTATTCCGAGGTTCCCGGGAATAGGACTTTTAATCCCGGAGAGATTGGTTTTTGACCGGGATCCCAGGGTCCCGGGACTTCGGGACCCCGGGATTGGCACCCCCAATAATTACATCAACGTTTTTCACTTCTTCCAACATTTAGCTGTGTACTTGCAGGTACTGGAGGCCTCAGTTCCTCAAGGTTTCATCGAATAAATGAAACGATATTGGTATGTGATGGGCTACTCTTCAACTCTCCGTCATCAGTTCAATCTTCTACTACATTATGAACTTTTTGTAAATTATTCCTGATCATATTGTTAAATGTTCTCCTACCTATATTGACTACATATTTTTTTGGACTTACAATTCTTTGCTGGTAAGTTTCTTTAATAGACTGTCAATTACCAAGTTCCATAGCAGGAAGGACGTAACTCCGGAGATCTCCCTGCAACTGACGTACCTAGAGTATCAGCCATCATGAAAATTAATTTTATACTGCATTTAAGCTTGCTTTCAATCCACCTATAACAGATGTCCTCGATACTAGCTTAGCTTGCAGCTATATTCGCTTGCAGTTATATTCGTTTGCAGCATCGATAAATTAATCGAAAAAGATATTATATCCTTCCTCTATGTCGAGGAAGCACTCAATACCACCTTCTCTTGTTCCAGGCCATTTTCCGAATTAAGTGCTGAAGTGCCATTTCTGTATGCTCATTGGTCTTGATTTAGTGAATTTCTTACCATAACATTATCCCTAATAGCTCTGTCAAGCATTTTTTCAAATGTGTTTAATTGAAGTAACAATAATAATAACAAATAACTTTGTTACAGTTGCTGCTGTGTATGCTTTGAAGAAGACGGAGACACGGACCAAATAGCGTGATCCCCGGTAAGAAGTACCCATGTTACTTGGTCAAGATGGTCGTTCTAATAATCTGTGTACTCGGGAAGCCTACGATGCCCTCAGAATCGAAGATTATACTGGCCTGTCAGAAATCAAATGGTTAGCAGACTAGATACAGAAGGCGGTTAGCTTGGGGGCTCTTCAACTACTTATGGCACACAATTCAGGTATTTACAGTTGCAGGTTGCCTGTCCGGCAACGGCAAATTGAAAAAAAAAACATTTACCTTTGCTTAGTCTGGCAGGGTATCAGCAACCAACTGTTATTAATTTCATTCGTAAGACTATCTAGAATTTAGAAGTTTGACTTGAGTATACCAATTTCGCCCCGCTTTTGATATTAATACCTTAATTGGCTTTCAAATCTTTGGGGTATTTATCCAGTGGTAAGCTGGCCCTGTAAAGTGTAGATTACTTTGATGTTAGAAAGTATATACCCTTGCATAATTCCGTTTGATCTTAGCGATTTATGTGGCTTAAATGAGTTTACTTCCCATGTGGCTATGGATTGATTTGTCACTTTTTTGTTATTGATCAGTCTGGCCCAATTGCTCTGTTTCCAACTATTTCCAATTCTGTTCCTAGCCATTCCTTAAATCAGTGTTCAGTTATTGTAGATTCAGGAATGTGTTCAAGAAGAATTTCTTCCATTGTTTTCTTACCTATTTAGTATATTGTTCTGTCTTAGTTACGAGAGAGTTCATTACACGCTGAATGATGACCTTCAAGGGAATGTCTGGAACGTTCAAGAATGTTTTCAATATTCTCGCAGTGTCTCTTCCAGGACTTTTTCTGAACCCTTCTCAGAGCCCAGTTATATTGTCAGATAAGTCTCATATACCCGTCCCAGTTGTCTGATGACTTAGCAGTGTTAAATTTCTTCCCATCAGCGGCATTTCTGGAGGATTTTCTTACTATCGGAAACAGTTATTTTTGTAGACAACTGCTTTCTGCATTTATTTCGCAATTGTTCACATGTTCTGCACTTTTTATAGTTGGCATAGCTCCCTCAAGTTCACATTCTGTCTTGTATGCTTCCCAGTTCGCCCTATGTGTTTTTATTTTAGTATTGATATTACAAATCATTTAGAAATACAAAATATAGTTTACAATTAATATAAAGAATGAGTTCCATAATATGGCAATTCATAATGTTCTGAGTATGAACGAAAACGGAAACCAGAAAGATGATTGATTATTGCTGCCAAATTTTTGAATAATTGGTCGGCTAATTATCGGGGAACAACTACAATTTCTACATTTATTAAACTCTCCGCAAATACAAAACATTGCATTTGATCGGCACATTCCTAAAATCGGTAATATCTGAACAAATTTCAAAATGTCCGCCGGTCAGTCTGTCTGTCAGTCCGTTCGTCATTTTTCTCTTTTGTAGGCACGATAACTTAAGAACGAAAACTCCGATTGCATTGAGTCCTATTGTGTTTTAATAAAATCGATCTGTAAATATAAAAGTTATTAATTATTTAAATTTAAAAAAAAACAATCTGTTTATGTTTGTAATTAAACAAAAAAAATGTCTAAAACTGAAACGATCCCACCCCTCTGGGGAGGGTCGTTAAAAAATGTAAAAAAGCATACTTTAAAAATATTATTTTGAGAAAATTTTAAAGCTTAGATATGAGTATTGTACATTGCAATACCGGCTACGCATGAATTCCTAATGTTTATAAACTTAAAAGTAATAAATTTGTCTCAAATGCGATAAAATTTAAACCAAGCATGGCGGCTTAATTTATCTCACAGTAAACGAGGTCAAGGTCACTCGCTAACATAATCAAACATTATTTATTTACGATAAAAGTGCGAAGAGTATCCTATAAAATGTATAACAATTATATGAAAAGTGCAGTAAATCAGCGACAAGTACGATGGGTAGCTTTTTTCTATTTAATCATAATTAGTTTTATGATACGGCACACTATTTATTTTGTACATTTTGTGTTTTATCTCGGTAACATTAAAGGTAAATAGTCACAAATAATTTAAGTACCTATGGTTATTTCTTCTCTACTGATAAGATTGTAATTGAGATCTAAATTAAATTTGCTTAAGTTCTTATTAAATTAAAATTATATTTTTTATATTTTATAAGGAGATGTCAATTTATTTACATTTACAGTAATATACAATTGAGAACACTTACGTCGATTAATACTAAATTAATATTGATTTTGGAATGGGAATTTCCCTGGCCAAAAAGTATCTGATACGGCCTCCACTTTTATATGTGGTTCATAATATTCGTAATATTCAGTACTCCATTTGGTTTGAATGTGTAAACTATACTATAAGGTAAATGATTTTTGAGCTCGCATATCGCAAGACGGTTCTATGGACATCAGAAGTGGCTTGTTGGACTTTTGTTCGTGCTTGCACAACTTCTCCACAAGGAAAAAAGATGGAGGAATGTTCAAGAATTCATGTTTTTTAACGTTAACCTCTCGCTAGAAAATTAACTACATGCGATATTGATCTGGTTTTTCGTATTTATATACTACTGACACGAGCTCACCTATCAGTACTAATAGAATTTCAAAGTCACTTAGGGTTTTTTTTTTAAATAAATCCAAAATTACAGGAACGAAATGTATGTGTTTGAAATTTCGACATGCGGGCAACTATATTAAATTTTCAATTTTTTTATATATTATATGCGAATGAAATATGTCCTAAGGATCAATAAAGTTTTTGAAATCCGTAGGAGGAGGATAATGAAAACCTAAACTGTCAATAGTGTCAAAAGGTAAACGGTAATCCAATATAGAGACGATGACTTATTAAGCTTTTGTACGTAACTTATTTAGCATTCATCCCGTCCGAATTTCAACGCCATTTCGTTGCACGCGCAGATCACGTGAATTTATTATCCTCCTTTTAAGGACTAAGGGCGGGTTATATCAAATAAGCTTAAACCAAAATCAGTTTTATTAAAAATCTAAATCCATAATAATCGTAAGCTTGGATTTTGATCTTTGATCAAGCTGATCTTGATTTAAATTGAGCAGATACAACCCCCCCTTAGTATCGTAATGTTACTATTCCAGTTCCGGTAACCCAGAGGCAACGAGGCACTGCCTCGGGGCTCCCACCAATATTGGGCTTCCACAAAAGGGAAGAGTGTGTGATTTTTTAAATTCTTAATTGAGTATTTTGTATCCTCTTGATAAAGTCGTCTTCATAATTCTAAGGCATGTAAAAAATGCGGTAAGTACAAAGCGGGCAGGCGGCATCTTTACCTATTCAATGATACCGCCGCGCGGACTCGTTCGACGGGAATTTTTTATGTGACTTAGAAATATGAAGGCAACTTTACAATATGAAAGTTCTAAGTCATGTGTATGTGTTACATTGAAATAATAAATATATTTACTAAACAGTACTAAATACATTCATAAATAAATAGCAGCCCATCATTGAGTACCTTGAAAACCCTAAATTTTTTCTCTACATGTAAAATTACCGGTTTTAGAAATGTACCAATCATCTCTTTGTTTTGTATTTACGAAGAGAATAACTATTTAATATTACAAAAAGTCTTATAAATCGTTTCAGTTTCCAAACAATTTCATATAACTGGAAATTATATCCTCGAAGTATTGGTCGGTGTTGCTATACTTACCAAATTAAAACATCAAATGTGAAATGAATTCCCCTGGAAACTTCTCGAATAAACACATGTCATTAATGTCGAACTATCATTTACATGTATATTGGTTGATTTTGCTGATAGATATATGGACAGATTTGCAGATAACAGCATTCACAAAAGGTAAGAGAACGGATGTATCGTCTTATTCATTACGCTTTGGAAGACGTTTTATAACTAATGAGATATTCGGTTGACCCCCGGTTGCTGTATGGACACATGCAACTTTTTTCCCATGAGTTGCTTGCTAATCTAACGCTTGGGAGATCGTTCTCTTCGCTGCTTACCATCTGGTTTTTCTAAATTATCATTTATTATATTATTACTGATCTATGTTGTCCTCTTTCCTTCTGTCCAGTTGATGTCGCCAAAAGTGATAAGATGCAGAAAAATACGATACTAGGGAATCGTTTTTTTTGGAAGGGGGTGCTGGTTTTAAGCTGTTATGTAGATATGATGGGTTATCCAGGGACTTCGTAGCAAACATCTCCAGATCCATAACTTGAAGGCATCAATATGTCGTCTGTTTGCTTACCTCAGAGGTGTAAAGAGATATGGAAATAACTAGAGCGTTAGAAAGTCTAAATTTTGCTCACTTAATAAGTTGCAGATCTTGTCATCTGTATTCTTTGCCAAATCTTATATTAGTAGTCATCATCATTGTTCACAAGGCTACAAGATGCATCATCTTATTTACAATATGGCATCACCAATCTTTAATGTTGGATGGTTTTCGTTTGCCTGAGCCACGTGCATAATTTTAGTTTCATGGTATGAAGACGTAGTTTTCACAATCACCAAACTCTTGAATACAACACTGGAATATTGACACTCACCGCACGTTCCTCTAATCATGATAGCATCATCGGAAATGATTAAAACTAAAGTACAATTAAGAACCTTTATTTATACTAAAATTATATAATGATTGAACGAATTCAATCAATTCTGTCATCTCTACTCAAAACTTAGTCGTGGTTCAACGGATCGAATAACCGTTAATAACCAATAAAGCGGACTATTCAGTTCAGTTTTCAAATATTCAAATCGAAAAATAGTAGTCAGTATGGATATCAGCGTTTAGGTAAATGATTACTGACAGATTTTAAGTAAAAACATAGAATGTGTGCCATTTGAAAAAACTGAGCTATGACAGATTAAAAATGTAAAAATTTGAATCATCGCATGGAGAACACTCTGTGGGATTAAGTTTGACTCTGAGAGACCTGGAAACTAGTACATGGTCTTAACTTTGACAGACAAATGCATTTTTCATCTAAAAAAAGTAGAATATCGCGACAATGCCGCAGTAACTCCAAAAATAATATAATGCCTAGATAGAGAATTAAAAGTCAAATATAAATTTGCAACAAAATATTGGGTCTTCTACTTGAAAGAAACAAGTATTCGCTCCCCACTAATAGTAGTGGGGAGCGTGAAAAACCGCTGCCTAAGGAATCACTACTTCCATATCCAGATTTTCCATTCAAGTCTCTATAAAGGAAAACATCTTCCGTATATTTGCACTCTAGTGTGTTAAAGTAATTAGTCATAGAATCTTAATAATATATAAGGCAGATGTCATAAAAAAATTTGAGGCGTTGGTTTCAACAAGAAAGATTTTTGAAATTTCTTTTACGATTACTTTGCTTCCACTTCACTACTTGGTTGTGAAAATAATAGTCTGTAGATAATAAAAATAATTTGTAAATATGGCACTCTTAATTTCCTTCGTATTATTTATTTAGCGTATAGACAGTACACATCAAAGGTAAAACACAAACTAAATATATAACTAATGGTTAAACAAATCTTCCTTCACAAACATACATCTAGATTTTTAATATAGCCAATTGCACTTGCAGCTGCCATCAGGAAGTCTTCGGAGCTACCCCTATACGCTCTAATACTGTAATCTTCCTTAATGTGTTGAATGGTCTGCCACGGCGCACCACAATCGCATGTTGGAGAGAGCAGTTTGCCCAATTTATAGAGGGAGGTAGCGCATCTGCCATGTTCCGTTCTCAGCCTGTTGAGAGTTGACCTTATCTTGCGAGGATGGTCAAATCCAGGTGGTGTCTCAGACATACCTGGTAGATTGTGACATTTGTAGCCATTCTCTTTTCCAAGTTGAATTCTGCCATTTCCCCAATAGTGGCAATAGAAAGCGGGGGTGTCTTGAGCGGAGCATATCTATGTTTAGACCTGGTATATCAGAATGCACTGGTAGTTCTGGATTTGACATTATCTTGCGGATTTCTCTTAGAAGTGCTTCTTTCCTTCGCAGTTGTGGTGGTGGTATATTGCTCAGGACAGGAGGCCAGTCTATGGGTGTGGACCTGATTGAATGATGAGCATAGTGTTATTAAGTTGCACGTCAACCTTACTTGTGTGAATGCTGCTTAGCCAGACAGGGCACAGTATTCTGCTGCAGAATATACCAGGCTTAGTGCTGAAGTTCGTAGGGTCACAGCGGATGTTCCCCAAGTAGTGCTACAGAGTTCTTGGATGAGGTTATTCCTTGTTCTAACTTTGGCGACAGTTTTTGTAATGTGAGGTCTGTCTAGTGTGACACTAAGTTGTTGTGTATCAGGCGTCTGCCGCCAAAGTAAATCCTAAGCTCCCTATCAGCCAGTCTAGTGTTAAGGTGGAAGCAGGCTGCTTCAGTCTTTGCTACGTTGGGCTTGGGGCACCACTTATGAAAGTATTCTGCTACCACAGAGAGGTCGGATGTTAAGACTTCTTCTGTTGCCTCTCCTTCAATTTTTGTTTGAGTCATTTGTTCACAAACGATTGAGGAGATATTGGCCGTCCACGCACTACTAATTTATCCTGTAATTTGTAAATTAAAAAGTATTACATATTTTATATATGTGAAATTATTGCCTTTACTATTTTTTGAATGGGTGCGGATATAAAATAAAATACTCCAGCATAAAATGAATGTGCAGTGTAATATTTAATACGTTTTCAATATAAAATTAGAATAGGTCAGATAGGGAAACATGGTCATAGTAAAAATGCTACAGACACAAACAACATAATTCGCAAATATAAGCAAATTCAGGGTCTCGTGTATCAATGATTTCTTCATAAAATAAGTACGTAGTATTTGCAGTAAAAAATACGGAATCGTGGGGCGAACATGATGCCAAATATTTTATAGTTGTCAGTTTAAACTAACAATTATAATTTGTCCTATTAAACTTACGAGTACCTACACATAATTGCAAGTTTAAAGTGTCAATTATCACTTTAACTTACAATTAGATTTAATTGTAGTTTAAAATGGCAATTTATGTATAATTGTAAGTTGAGCTGACAATTATGTATAATTGCTACTTTAAACTAACAATTATGTATAATTGTCAATTTAAACCGACAATTTTAAAATATTTTATTAAAGAAAATAAATATTACCTGATTTGATTGGAGTAGGACCATAGTCAAATAAGTGGGCCCAGTGCGGATGGATGAGTGGATATTAATTAAGGGCAGCTGAAAAATTATCGAATCAAACAAATAACATAATTTACAGTCCACTGAAATGTTACATGGACCTTGTTTTCCATAATAAAAACCGACCAAAATAAACACTTTTTGTCTCTTGGCTTTTTCTCGAAAAATGCACGGTTTCCGAGATATGGCCAATTTTTCAAAGAAAAAACACGAAAATAGGCGACCAGTCGGATTTTTTTTCTCATTAATTTCTGAATGCACAGTAATTCTGCACACGCCAAAATAAACGGCAGTTCATCTACTACAGGTGTTATTTTTTGTGTGTGGAATTATGCTCATTAATATTAATTAAAATTGAATTTAGAAAAGTACCATTGAAAATCAAAACAATAACAGCAAATAACATGGCGGCCGGGGGTTAGAGAAGCAGAAGCCGTGCGTCTGCGCAGATGACGCGCACGTAACCTACTCAAATCCACATATTTTATATTTTTGATTGATTTCACATTTTCATTTTTAAATATACACATTGATCATAATAATAATATAATATAATTGAATAAGAAATGTAAAAATTATATTATACATCAATAGAATGAAGTTTGAGTGCCCTAGTAGCACCAATATTGCACCAATATATAATCCATATAGGACCAATATTCATATATTGGTCCTATATGGGTTATATATTGGTCCAATATGTTGAGCTACTAGGGTGGTTTTTAATTAATAATACTCATTATTTTAATTCATAAAGTTACAAGGCGTTTTAGCTTTATGTATTTTTAATTAATGATGTTGTATAAACTACATTTTGAATAAAAAGATTTTTCATATTTCCAAAGTCATAAAAAATTTATAGGAACTTTTGTTTAAATAATATCTTCAATAATATCTAAAGCTGAAGTTTGTTCATTAATGTTTGGTGTCACATTTTGACATTCATCGGTGCATGCACATACAGAACAGCATTTCAGATTTAATGATACAAAATTACAATTGTTTGTCGCACATTTTCCACTACATGAACAAAAATGTTTTTGTCCAAATGTCCAATGCAGTGTCTCCTTCAAGGTAATTGAAATCCAAACAATCGTTTTCAATTTTCCAACCGTGAACCAACGGGTCAAGGGATACTATTTCACAATTTGTAGCTTGCTTCCATTCACTTGTTTGCCATTTTGCTCTCAAAAAATGTTGCAACAATGCTGGATGCTAAATTCAATTTTAATTAATCTTAACACGTTGACGGACACTGACGTCATATCACGTCATTGTCCTTCGCTCCAGCAGGGCAATTGAAAATATTGAGATGTGCTGAAATTGACACCATGATTAAAATCATTATTAGCATATATAAAAAAATGCAACATATAGCTTTAAAATCAGAATTTTCTGAAGAATTAGATGTATTGGAAAAACAGTCGGCGTCATATAACGTCATGTCCCAGAAGAAGCATCTTAGCTACAGTAGAACACTGACGTCATATGCCGAATGTAAAAATAAAAATAAAAACACTTGATTTTAGTATAAAAACTTTTAATAAATGAAATTACAACTACTTAATCATCATCACTACAATACATAAACATGTATTCTGGATCCCCTATGGAATCATCTGTATTATACGCATCGTGCCCTTTTATCTGGCGGAATCTTTGTCCTCACTTTCAAGCTCTTCATACCAACAAAGTAGTTGCTTTTCTTGCATCTCTTCCATTTCGCACATGAATAAATTATAAAATATGCATAGGAATCAGACAGAAACGCGCCAAACATGGTCCCTAGATCGCCTGAACAAATTCTTTCATCACCAACAAACTATTGGGAATTTTGTCATATTTTTTTTACCCAAGGTGCCTAGTGGGACACTTCATACCTCATCACATGTAAAATTTACGTGATATGCTGACAAGCGTATCTAGAGTGCACTAAGTTTTTGCGGTATATAACGTCAGTGTCCCTAGGGGCACTGTGGGCGATGCGGCTTATGCCGGCAGTGTCACGTTAGGCACATATCAATGAAAATGAGTGTCCGCGAATATGTTAATGAGCATAATTCCACACACAAAAAATGACACCTGTAGTAGATGAACTGCCGTTTATTTTGGCGTGTGCAGAATTACTGTGCACTCAGAAACTATTGAGAAAAAACATCCGAAAAGTCGCCTATTTTCGCGTTTTTTTGTTGAAAAATTGGTCATATCTCGGAAACCGTGCATTTTTCGAGAAAAAGCCAAGATACAAAAAGTGTTTATTTTGGTCGGTTTTTATTATAGAAAACGTTTTCAGAGCGATTTATTAAGTTTTCTTTTTTTTACAACATTTTTGTTTATAACTATTGAAGGACCGCCTAAAAAATTATGCAAAAAATACGTAAATTGTCAGAAAAATATGCTCTATAATGCTGAAAAAGTTTCAAGTAGAAGTCTTTTATTAAAAAAATTTAGTCAGTCCATGCTGTTTTTATGGGGGTGAACCGTTCGCCTATTATCACTAACCATATAATTCGGCTATATTTGGTATAAAGCAACCACATTTTTTATTTTTATTAAAATTATCGCGAAAAACCTTCTAAAAGTGGTGTTCTTGGCGTTTTTAGGGGTGTTGCCCAACTTTTAGGCTTGCGGTACCCCGATTTTCGTAAACGGCGATCCAAGACGAGTATAGTCAAGTTGGTTTCAGACCGGTGTTCTCTCCTGTTCCTTTTCGCGCATTTTGAATGGACTATTGGTTTAATCCCTTTGCAGCGTCTTAACACCTCTCCAAAGAAATGAAATTTAAAAAATGATATTTCAGATGCCGGAATAAAAATACACCGTTCCGTTTAAGAAAAACATGACATGACCTTCAAATGACCTTGAAACTAATCGTCAAATGAAAATGTAATATCATCACTAGTAGATTTCCAAAAACATTTATATGAACCATATTTTTCTGAAAAGTGTACTTTTCAAGAAGATCGGCCGTTTCCAGACTTTTGAAGAACTCTTTATAGTCTTTATACCTGCAATAATATAGTACTGAAAATGTGTTTGTAGGAAATTTATATCCTTCAATATATTATTTTCTTGCGTACATTTTCCTCGTCTTTGCAGTTATTGATAAATAGAATAGAATATAACAAATATTCCTCTAGCGAGAGAATAACTAAAGTAGCCGATTCTATAATCCGTCCGACATGTACAATTATCAACTTACATATACTATACATAACATGAAATTTCTATATGAAGCTTTTCAGGCCTAGCAGTAATTACAGTTATCTTGGAGTTTGGCCTGCTTGCGTCATTGCTTGATATCCAATCTATATTATATATTTCCAAAATTTGCAGCATCTTGTATACTATATTTTATCAGGAGTAATTTTAGTATTAAAGGAATACAAATATGTTTAAATGATAAGCAAGAGATATAATTAGTAAATCTTTAGAATCCGTGCCAATTAAAGATACCAAAACCTGTATACATAATTAGTAGGTATGTAGGTACATAGATTGGAAAATTGTGTAAAATCACGTAAACAATAAATGATAATAATATAGGGAACAAAGTTTAATCTAATTTTTATGCATCAGCATACATTGTAAGTAAAAGGTAAATTAACATTCCTTTTTAAAACAAATTAGTTCATACATGATGAAATTTTTCTACTGAGTGAATGACCGAAAGATCACACATTTATCAATTAAAATGGAAATGACAAGCAAGAGGTAGAAAAACTGTGCGACTAAGGAGGTATTTTTTTGAAATATTTATCTATACAGTTTGTAGGAAAACGATACAAGGTTAACATTACACATCATGACTCTTGTAAAGAGAGAAAACCAGTACATAAGAAGTTCAGTTTTCTTTTTGCCCAAGCTGGAGACTATCGTGGTGTACATAAGCAAGAAACGTGTTAATATTCTCGAACAACCATCCCCACAACTTCGCCCTTTATCGACTTCTTCCACATTTCCGTACTCACCAACAGTACGAAATCCCGGTCTCTTCTTGTGAGTATATCTACTACTACTATGTACTACTTACTTGAAAATTTTGCCGAATTGCCTCTTGTTATGGGCAGGAACATGCAATGTTCACCAGAGATTGTTCTATTCTCTTGGGAACTAAGCCTAGGCAAATGACCTCTTGCCATTCTGTTGGCATCTGTGCAACTATCGTCACTAGTTGATCATCTATTACCGAAGTATACAGGGTGTCCCACTTAATTTTCTCGATAACTGAAAGAGATACTTGAATTCTGTAAAAGGTATTCACTAGGCTATGTAGATGACTTTAGTTTTGAGTAGAAACAATCTTTCTACAAATTGAGGTATAGATGAAGTGGCGGCGCAAAAAATGTTTCGATCCCAGGAACTTTGAAACAAGATACATGTGCAAGTAACTTTTACAATACGAACAATTTTCGAAAAAACAGTAGTTTTCGAAATATTTGAACTTTTTTAAGCAACAAAACTGCCATAACTTTTTTTAAATAAATTTTAGAAAAGAAGTTCGGGACACTTTTCATAGTAATAAAAATATGTAAAAAAATGTTTTTAAGAAAAAGCTTTTACTTGAGAAGACTGTACCAGAAAATAAAAATAATTTTTTAAAATTCATACACCTGGAAACCAAAAGCTTTGGCGATGGTCACATAGCACCATTGCATAGTTACTTTGTTCAATTGACCGACTCCAAAGCTTTTGATTTCCGGGTGTATGAATTAAAAAACAAAAATTACAGTTACAGTACAGTTTTTTCAAATAAAAGATTTTTCTTAAAAATATTTTTTTTTAATATAATTTTATTTTTTATTTTTTAGTCTACTTATTCTACAGACAGACAGACAAAATCCTTTCATTTGGTACCCATGGCAAGGGAGTCGTGAAGAAAAAGATAATTTGCCATCCTAGGGCGTCCGCCATATTTGATTTATAATGACGTTACATAGTTTATTGTATTTTACTCGTCAAACCAGGGTTGGCAGTTTTAAAACAAAATGTTTTAAACAAATGTTTTTTAAGTGTTTAAAACACAGTAACCTGTTTTAAACACATTTGTTTTAAACACGTTTAAAACGATTGTTTTAAACATGATTTTTTTCAACGCGTTTTTTCAGTGCGTTTGATGGACAATTTTTGGAACATCGTTGTATTTGATAAGGTAACAAAAATTAAAAAATATGAACTTTTATGTAATGCAATAAAACTAGTTATAATAATATAGTAGTATAAGTACAACGAACGAAACATATTACTATTATATAGAAGAAGATATACCTGTTATTATTTATTTTCTTAAGTGTTAATTTTAAAGCGATTAATAGCACAAGTACACACAAAAAAAGTCGAGTGTAGGAAGGTAGACCTATGTATTCCCATGTATTTTGACCTGCTGAACACAAATTCGATGTCCGTTTTGCCCAATTGGCTCTTGTATTTTTCCTAACATCAAAAAAAAAAAAACACCGTAAGAATGCCCGAGAAAATGAAAGTGTAGCTAAAAATCTGAAAAAATTCAGAGGTACCTACGTAGAATGGCGAGAGAAATCGAATGGCGTAAATTAGAATTCTATAGCTTTTTTGATTTCCGATATAGAGCCTCGAAAAGCGCGAAAAAAAACACAAATTTTTTCGGTGAATTTTAGCTGCTCTCTCTCGAAAACGAAAGACCGCAGGGATGTCTGGCTTGCGCCATTCGATTTCTATCGCCATTCTATGTACCCGTGAATTTTTTCAGATTTTTAGCTACATTTTCATTTTTTCGGGCATTCTTACGGTGTTTTTTGAGGTTAAGAAGAATGCAGGAGCCAATCGGGCAAAGCGGACATCGGATTCGTGTTCAGCAGGTCAGAATTCATGGGAATACTTAGGTCTGCCTTCTTCCACTCGACTTTTTTTTTATGTGCCTGTGTAGTCAATAACTAATCATCAAACAATTATTGCACTATTGCACAACTTGACGTATTTTTTACACCGAATTGGCCGAGACGTTGTCAAGTATCGTCCTCGTCTTGTATAAATTTAAGTTTAAAAACATGTTTTTTATTGTTTAAAACATGTTTTTTTTTTCAACAAATAAAAATCCATGTCTAAAACACATTGAATTGTTTTAAATAAAAAAAACATGTTTTTTGATTAAAATTAAAAAAATACAATTTTTGCCAACCCTGCGTCAAACCCTTTCATTTCATATCCATATCAAGGGGGTTGTGAAGAAAAAGGCGATCCGCCATCTTGGGATGTCCACCATATTGAATTTAGAATGACGTCACATAGTTTATCGTATTTTACTAGGCAAACCCTTTCATTTCATGCCCATATCAAGGGGGTTGTGAAGAAATGGGCGATCCGCCATTTTGGGACATCCGCCATATTGAGTTTAAACCGATAATGGCTATACTATGTTGCATTGTTACCGGGCTTACGCACGTGTGCCAAATTTCAAAGCTCTCTCTTAATTAGAACTAGTCGAAATTCAGCTTACAAGACTAATTAACAAACTAACATTGCAAGTTAAATAAAAGCTTTTAATAACATTGTAAGTTAAATAAAAACATTTAAAAAAGACTTGTTTAAATTGTAATGAAATGCATTTAGTTCAGCTTCTGATTTGATCGGAAATTACACTATCATTTGTTTTTTAGTCGGACGCCCCAGATATATTTTCGCGAAAAATTAGAGAAAAATGAGGAATTTAAAAAAAGTTGGGACGGTTTTTGTCTCTTTAAAAAATGTGTGTAAGTTCAAATATCTCGAAAACCTGCGAGGTCTCAAGAATGCCCACATTACAAAAGTTGCTTGGAGTGTAATATTTCATCACATGCACCTCTCTTCAAGGTTCCTGGGTTCGATTTTGTTTTGCATCGCAACGCTATATATATACCACATTTTCCAGAAATATTGTTTTTACTAAGTAGTCCCTTCAAAAAATCGCTGATATATTGAAAAACTTCATCAGCTATGAGACCTGTAAAAAGTGAACCATTTGGGTTGTCCGAACATGATTTTTACCCCCCCACAGTTCTAAAAAGGTCGTTTTTTATATAAATATATTCGTATATATGAATTTTAGCGCTTTTTCGTCTTTTATTCTATTTTGAGGAAGAACTATGCATTTTGGTGAAAAATATCAGGTGAGCAAAGTTGTACAGAATAAAATTTCCTATAAACACTGCCCCTATGCTTTTATCAGAATTCCGAATAGTTTCGCCGCTAGAGGGCGCGAAAAAATATAAATATTTATATATACAGGGTGTCCCAGAATTGAGTTCCCGGACGGAACCTGTGCTTCCTGATTTCAAATTTGGCCCGTATAACTCAACTTACCTTAGTCCAAAAATGCATCATACATCATGAGGAAGTACATTCTCTTAAAGTGAGACAGAGCAATTTTTTTTCAATAATTTCCGTTATATTGAAGATAAAATTTTCAAGATTTCTTGGAACCTGTATCTCTATAAGTATTCTATATAAGCTTAACATGAACTAAATATCTTTTATTTCTCAAACGTGACCGATTTCCTGTTTCACAAGCACCTATGGCTTACAGAGAAAAAACGATAATTGTTGATTTTTTGTTGATATTACACAAAATTTTAAAAGTGTTAATTTGTGTACTGAAACAGGTGGACGTCATGTGGAGCATTAATGTATTTTTTTAGATTAAACTGTAATTTTCTGTAATTACAACATTTTATTCTAGAATTGTAAATAAATGTTAAATACAAATGGAGGAAAAAGCGATAATTCCTTGTTTTTCAATTAATATTACAAACAATTTTAAGAGCACATTTTTGCAACCTTCCTAATACTCTGTAAAAATGTTGAAGTATTCCGTAATTTCACAGGACGATTAAAAGAATATAGCCAATTAAATATTCATTATTATGATAAAAAATTGAGAAACAAAAGATATTTGGTTGTTGTCAAGTTTGCATAGAGTACTTGTAGAGAAATAGCTTCCACAAAACTTTGAAAATTGTATCTTCAATATAACGGAAATTATTGAAAAAAAAAGTTTCTTTTTCTGTCTCATTGTAAAAGGACGTACTTCCTCAGGGATGCATTTTTGGACTAAGGTAAGTTGAGTTATACGGGCCCAATATGAATACAGGAATCACAGGCTCCCGTCCGGGAACTCAATTCTGGAACACCCTGTATATATAGACTTTCACGCCTTTTTTAGATTTCCAGCCAAGATTACGCATTTTGGGGAAAAATACCAGGAGAGCAAAGTTGTAGAGCATAAAATGTCCTACAAATTTTATCTCTACGTTTTTTTCATAATTTAATAATAATAATAATAATAATATTTATTTTCCATTTGACATTACATGTATAGGAATAGTCACAAAACTTACAAACTAACGTACACAAAAGTAATCAGATACAGAATAAAAACCTTTGTTTAGTAAAAATTCTTTTAGCCTAGATTTAAATAATCTTTCTATTTTAATACATTTTATATCGTCAGGTAACAAGTTAAAAAATTTGGGCCCTGTAAAATTAGGAGATTTGGCAGTAATTTTTAGCCTAGCAAAAGGAACATGAAAATTTTGTTTTTGTCTCGTATTAACGTTGTGATAGTGGCTATTTAAAATAAATTTTGTTTGATTTTTAAAAACATATATACACAATTCAAAAATATACAAACTTGGTAAGGTTAATATTTTATAATTTTTAAAAATGTCTTTACATGAATGAGTATACGGAACACCTGGAATACATCTTAAAATGCGCTTTTGAGCGATAAAAACATTAGAAGCAAAAGTGGAGTTTCCCCAGAAGCAAACACCGTATCTCAGACGAGATTCGACTTGTGCGTAATACAAACAGATAAGTTGTTCTGTACAAAGAACCGTTCTTATATTTCGAAATAAATAGGTAATGGAAGCAAGTTTTGAAATTACAGCCTCGCATTGAGATTTCCAGTTAAGGTTGTTGTCTAACTGTATACCTAAGAATTTAGCTGTTGATGATTCAGTAGATAAAAGCGTATTGTTTATATCAAAATTTAGCAATTCACAATGTTTTTGATTAGTATGAAATCTTAAAACCTGGGTTTTATCAGCATTAAAATATAATGAATTTTTAAAGAACCATTCACTTAGGTTATTAAATAAATTGTTACAGTTGAGTTCTAAAATTTCATCTGCCTTGTTTGAAATGATTAAAGATGTATCATCGGCATACATCGTAAAATAAGTACTAGATGAAACAGAATCCAGTTCGTTTACGTATAACAAAAACAACACGGGGCCCAAAACGGAACCCTGTGGAACTCCCATTGTTAAACTTGAATAGTCAGAGGTAACATTTCTTAAACCATTTGAATATTTATAATTTATATTAACAAGTTGTTTCCTATCTTCAAGATAGGTTAAAACCCAGTTTAGCGCTATACCTCTTATACCATAACAACTCAGTTTATATAATAATCGCTTATGATTGACGCAATCAAATAGCAGTAGTAGTGGACATTCCACTTCGAAACCCATGTTGATTGAAGATCTGATATTTCTCAAGATACTTCAGTAACCGATCCATAAAACAATATTCAAGTATTTTAGAAAATCCAATAGGCACTGTAACCGGTCTATAATTTTCTAATAAATTTGGATCACTTTTCTTGAAGACGGGAACAACAAATTTCGCATAGTTTCGCCGCTAGAGGGCGCGAAAGAAATATATATAGAATTTCGCACCCTCTAGCTGCGAAACTATGCGAAACTCGAACAAAAATGTAGAGACAAAATTCGTAAAAAAAATGTATGCTCTACAACTTTGCTCTCCAGATATTCATAATTTTGGCTAACAATCTAAAAAAGCGTAAAAGTCTATATACATCTTTCTTTCGCTCCCTCTAGCGGCGATGCTATGCGGAATTCGGACAAAAATGTAGAGACAAAGTTTGTAGGAAATTTTATGCCCTAGAGAGCGATTGTTATAACTTCTCTTTGAATAATAACAAGATAGAAAATAAGTCTTTAGTAATTTATAAAACTTATTACCTATGATAAGACGAAATTACATAATTTCCGTTATTCGTCATCGCTGCTGATTAGTTATTTCGTCTTCAAAAAAGACATTGTCTGAAAGATAAATCAATAATTCCTGTTAACTGACGTCGAGAATCCATTAGACAATAAAATCAATGCAGATATAATAATTAGGTGATGTACCTGTTGAATTGTCATCGATGTCCAAAGGTCGATTTGCAATTGGATCTGAGAGATTATGATCATAAAATTGTCTGGCTTTTGACGTATATTACTTTGAAAGTATGAAATTAGCTGTATAAAATTAAGCATTTATTAAACACCTGAATTACTACGCCCTTTATAGTGCAATTTAAGATCAACCGTTTGTAATTCACAAGCAACTAAGACGTTTGGAAATATAGTTTTATTTGTTTAAGGGGGTATCAAAGGACCCCGCTCGTTTCTTATGGAAAATGGGTTTGGGTGAATTTTTCCCAAACCTGGCGGAAAGTGTTCCTTTTTGCATGCCGAGTAAAAGTTTCAATGGCTCGAAGCTCAAAAACCCCTTCTTTTTGCGCTGCAGACGCCCAAACATGTATTTTTAACGTATGGGGAATGTGAACTTACAGTAAGGATAGATGCGGCAAGTACTCTAATTAACACACTGTAATTCATGTTGGTAGGGGGTAAGGGTGAGAGCACTATCTAATACCTGCGTAATTACCACCATTGGTCACGTGATAACCTCCGACTGATCACGTGACAGTTTACATATGAAGAACGTCAGTCAGTAGTATGAGTTTTAACCCCAAATTCTGTCTGTATGAGTGAGTGTGTGTGTATATGTGTGCGTCTGTGCATGTGCGTGTGCCGCCAGCAGTAAGGTTCTCTAGATATTCTAAATCAAGCTGGGGGAAATTAGGAAATGTATTTTCATCTAATAGTTCCCATACAGCATTTCTTGATCGCAAAGTATTGTCTACTTCAAGTCTAGCCTGCATTAAATTCGGGTTCAAGGTGCGATCAAGTAAGTTTTGCGCAAATTCTACATCAGCACCATCCATGTAAATCAATCCCTTGTATCTATTGATAATTGCAGCAGATATTTTAAGAAATTCTCTCAAATTCTTAGCATGAGTTACAGATATTTCGTGCTTGAAAAACTTGAATATACTTTTGAAATGTCCGTTTCGCGATTCTACTATCCATCTTGTTTTAGTTATTATTCTAGCCAGATTAGCTTCTTCGGTAGTAAATTGCTTCTGATTACTTGCAAGCACGGGAGGCATTTTTACTATCACACCTCTATTTTCCAAAAAATCTTTAACGTCTCGATAACCACGATCGAGTATAGCAATGTCACCTTCTTGAAACCATTCTCCTATGCTATTTTCACCTTCTTTCTGCATTTCCTTGAGCAGCATAGCAGCATCATTATTGGCATCGTCAGAGAAATAAGGGCCCTGGACATCGACAATATATCCATCCGACGCTACTAGCAGAGCAGGTTTCAAATCATAATAATGTTTATGCCTACTGTAAGACTGCCGATTAACTTGAAAGTTACTACTTTTTTCTACTTCTAGATATGTTCCATCAACATATACAATCGCTTTTCTGTTATTTGGATTTGGGTTATACAAATGATTTGCAAATTCAGTAGTATGGTTATTAATGAATGTTTCGTGATTTATTGCTTCTAAACCAACGTTTCCAGGAACAAATCGTAGCATTAAGGATCTTCGTACAATAGATATAACTGTACTGACTGCCTGCCTACTCAAATAACTAAAAATACTAGCGAGAAAGTCATCAGTTGCTCCTTGGCGAAGTTTACAGAGAAAAGTGAGTAAATCACGCTTTGATACATATCTGAAACTATTCCCATCGAATATTGAATCACAAAAAGTAAAGAGCTCTCTAAATTGTTCCTTTGTAATCGGACTGAAAGTCTCAAAATCTCTGTCAGAGATGTTATCTTCATTATCAAACTTCGTTCTGGACTGATTATTTGCAACTTCCCGAAGTCCCATAAGAAATGAACTCAGTTGATTTCCTTTAAACCGGTAAGGTCTATGAATGTCATTAATTCCGTTATACAGGTAATCGAGTAAGAGACATGAGTCATTTAAATGTTCACGGCAGGATTTGGTATTTTCAGAAGCATAGATATCTTTTTTTAAATAAATATTGACTCGGCATTCTATACTTATTCTTGTTAGATTTCCAATATTACCACATATAAAACAAGTATTCGATGATGTTTGACGTAAGACATTTAGTCTTAATGCCTGAGGGTCTTACACAATCGAGTACGACCATTGACAATCAAAGGACCTCTATTATCAGTCTCTCGTCTGATTAAAGCTATTTCTAGCTTCACGATATCTTCATTGCGATCGACTCGAGCCATTTGATTTGGTAGCATTCGCTCATTACAAGTAATGCAATCTAATCGATTTGCCATTTTATAACAAGTTAATATAAAGCAATAGAAAAACAGCGAGAGCTCATGAACCTAACTTAATAATCTCCTGAGGAATGATGGAAAATGTTGTCAGAAGAGTTCTTCAACTATCCTGAGAAGGACTGTTGGAAAAAAGTTGTCGATCGCACACTTGCTTCCAACTATCCTGAAAAAGACTGTTCGAAAAAAAGTTGTCGATCGCACACTTGCTTCCAACTATCCTGAAAAGGACTATTGAAAGTTTTCGTGAGTGCGTTCTTTTCCCCAACAATCCTGAAAATGACGCATGGAGTGTCACTCGTACAATTGTTCCCAATTATTCTGAAAAGGACTACAGGACCCCAAACATTGATTGAATGATTGAATAAAATAAGTACGTTGTGTAAAAGATAAAGGACTCTCATTAATTAATACTTCGAAGGATAGAGACGACCTCTCTATCCATAGCCAGGTCGTTCAATCTGGGTAATCCTAAGAGTGTGAAATAGATTTATACCCTATGATAGACGTATCAATTCCCACCACACACACACAACATTCACAAACATTCTAGCAGCAAGACTATTATTCTGACCGAATTTTTATTGAGGCGTTCAGTAGGAGGGTTTCACGTAAACAGCAAGTAGTTTTCTCATGGCCAACAAATAGTTATCAGTCTCCCCCTTTTGATCCCTCACAGATAATTCTTAGATTCAAAAATTGTAATTATGACTATCATTTTTCACGATAGGTAACGCTCACAGACCTGAATCCCCCTTCCATCACAAACACTCGCCCAGGTAAACAGTTTGAAGTGGTCAAAACACATTTTTGTGTGCACACGCACATGCACATACACACACACTCACTCATACAGACAGAATTTGGGGTTAAAACTCATACTACTGACTGACGTTCTTCATATGTAAACTGTCACGTGATCAGTCGGAGGTTATCACGTCACCAATGGTGGTAATTACGCAGGTATTAGATAGTGCTCTCACCCTTCCCCCTACCAACATGAATTACAGTGTGTTAATTATATATAATATATTAAAATTTGAACCTTTATACTACATTTTTCTTCCAATAGAATTTTTGCCGTAATTAAAATCAGAGATATGTTACCAACATTTGTCGGCCAGCCAGGTCTTCCAAGTCTTTTTCAGGTAAGTAATGTAGAAATGTTATTTTACAAAGTTACAGCTTTTATCAAACACCTAAGCCAAATCGTACCATAGCTTTTAGGCTATTACTTTTACTTTTATTTTTCAACCCCTCACCACCCCCACTTCATTATTCTATCTATCTATACTGGTAATATACAGGGGCAATTTTAACATGCTTGCCGCCCCCGGCACTATTTTAAGATTTCACTTCTACTCTTAAAAAATATAACATATATACACTTGATTGATTGATTGATTTGCCAGCGTAAGGTGAGCATTGCTGCCGATTCAGGGCATCCACGGAGGTTCGTTCCAGCACGCAGCTTGGTCGTCCGCCAAACACACCCAACGGACGGCCAAACCGCGTGTCGGAACCAAACCTCGGATGTTTTATATACCGCCGGACCGGCTGCATACACCGGGTTGGACATGGGATATGCTTGTTGTCAGCAGCGAGATCCACATGACGCATGGGGTAGGAATATATGATGCGTAGTGTAGGTGTTTGTGAGATGCTTCTTTTAAGTTTCCATAATTCTTTTAAGTTTCCATCTGTCATCATCGGTTGGGGAGTATAAGCGTTTACGAGATGCTTTTTTCCAGTTTCCATGCTTCTTTTAAGTTTTCGTCTATCATCATCTCCTTATTTTTCCTCTTCTAAGTTGTCTGTTTCTTCTGTTTCTGAATCTAGCAGCTTTTATTTCTATTTTTTATTATTATTTATTATCCGTTCCACAGGTAAATAACCATTTACGGTCGAAGTGCTGGAACAGGCCCTATCTCGCGGCAAAAAATAAGAGCTTTTATAGCGGGTTATGAGAAAGAGGTTCGAAGGAATACTTTGCACACCCTTTATATTACTTTTTCTTTTTGAAGCAATCAGTTTCAATTTTCGCTTTCCAATTCCGGGAAATATTTCCTTTTCATTACCTATGTATATGTTAATGTTTAATGCCTTTTCAATTTCATTTTTTTTTTAATTTAAATTTTACTAAATAAATAAACCAGTGCTAATGCTACAAGAAATAAACAAAAACTTATCTCCCTTCATCAGCATCTGGCTGGCTGGCTATTTATATTGCCCATGTTGCTCTCCATACATTTGAAGAAGGGACGGGACGCAGGTAGAATAAATTATACGATATTCCAGCTACAGTGCACTAACACAGATACTATAGACTTTTATTTTTAGGGACCACTAACTTAATTATTCAATTATTAATTCGATGCGTGCTTTGCTCCTCCACCATTACACCTCATTTTACGCAGAATTTTCTAAATCTACCGACGCGACGATTTAAATTTTATCGAGTGTAATGAAGTTTTAACAAGTTCTTTTCGCGTTTTTCCGGGAGCGTCGCACAAACACATCCGCTCTCGACGAAGATCAACCGACACCTCCATTGCCACTGAATACCTTCATAATGTCAATAAAATGATACACCATAACATATAATATATACTACCCAAAAAATTATTCTCCAAAAAAAAAGAATATTTACTAAACATTTTTTTTTGTATATTTTAAAAGAAAAAAGCACACTATACATTAAAGGTGAGTGGTATATAAAATGACTTTTCTCTATAACACCTATTTATTAAAAATAAAGAAAACATAAAATAATTTTAAAAACAAAATAATTTTAAAAAATTATACAAGATCAAAATGAACTTTTCTTGCATTTTGTACAGCAAAATCATCACAACAGTCTGTAGCGGGTATTTGTTTTCTAATAATATAAATTAGGTATAAAAGAAAGCCGCTTCTGGCTGTCATACATGTCGCTCGATGCGTTGTTTTGGCTTCAATGAAACTGTCGCATTAGCGGAATCATAAAAACGACTAAAGCAATATTGAAAAGAAAAAAAAATTGCCGCCCTTGAAATTTTGCCACCCTGGGCACTCGCCCATTGTTTATTGTTTATTTTCTTTTATGAATCCATTCATATTTTTTTATATTATCCATTTTATCTAAGCATGTGTTAATATAAGATACTGTATACACATGAACAGAATCAGGTACATTTTAACTTTAACACTACGACTTGTTTCCGTTAAGATGGAATTTTTTTCGTAATTAGTCAGATCAAAGTAAACAGACATATACTGGAACTAGGCCGACAGTGAGAAATGCTTTAAACTAGATTTAAATAACTTTAGTATTTCAACATATCAGAGAATGTGGATGACAATAGTTTGATATGGTGAAGTTTCCTTGTACAACATAAATCATATGGCCTACAGTTAGTACACAAATGTCTGCATTTGAAACACGTAATGTTTATGTCGTCAGATGAAATGATGTAGCTTGAAGTTCTTTATTTTCTTTATTGATTATTTAATATTGGCCTATTTTCACTACAAGACCAACATATACGAATAAAACGAAGATATAAGATAAACTCACGAGGATCTTTTAGAAAGCCGGCACGTCAGCACATTTTTTGGTAGAAAGGTGGGTCTTGGGGTACTAATGAAGGTATCGATGTTCCGCTAAAAATTTGGGATGGGCATCATGGTTTTATAGACACATATACACGTTTTTTCATGTTTTTCGCAGAAAATCGAAAATATCTCAAAAACGGTTCATTTTATCAAAAAATGTCAAATAGAAAAAAAAATCCTTATTAAATTTCCCACAAAATGTATGATATCGATTTTTCACACCGTTTTGCCGCAATTAATGAGGCATTCTCTGTGAAAATGGGACCCCACTTTCTCGAAAATTCGATCTACAAATATATTGTTGCAGGGCAGAAAAATATCGGAAAGAATGTCTGAGTGGCGCAATTTATAATTTTAATGTTTTATGAGTGATTCAGCCCTAAAATGGCAAGAAGATTCTTAAAAAAATATATTTGACGTTTAGAAATTTCTAGCAATAATTGCAAATTGATTTTTTTCTTCCATCGCATTGCACCGCAATTATAAATTTCGCCACACAGATTCGTAAAGTAGATATTTTTTCCGATCTTTTCATGCCCTGCAACAATATTTTTGTAGCTCAGAATTTCGGAGAAAATTGGGTCGCATTTTCCCAGAGAATGTCCCATAATGATTTTTCATTTATTGCGAGAAAACGGCGCAGAAAATTGATATCGTACAACAGGAAATTTTGTAGGAAATTTAATAAGGAAACCTTTTTTTATTTGACATTTTTTGATTAAATGAACCGTTCTCGAGATATTTTCGATTTTATTTCGAAAAACACGAAAAAACGTATATACCGGGTGTAACAGAATCATGGTATACCACCTTTTCTCCCTTAGTTTTGAAGACAATTAATTGAAATGTAGCATATACTACATACATAATAAGCGGCACTTTTTGACATACAATTGATTTTCTTTTCACTTCCGGTTTCGCCGGAAGTGACAATAACTTTCGATTTTTAAATGGAGCACCCTAAATATTATTGCATTTTTGAATTCTGCATAATTTTCTGAATCCAACGATATCAAACAAGTGACGTTTCAAACATCAATTTTTTTTTAATATAATTTTTAGTTTTCCATTTAAGTGTGCCAAGACGGTTCATATCTATTCTAAATGACCCGTGTAATGCTACAAAAATCGAAATCCCGTTAAAAAACCTAAATTACGTGATTTATGAGCAAATAAAATTCACCAAAATTGTTTTTGGGGCAAAACTAATTTTTTTCAAATGGAACCATGTCGGTACCGTGGTACCATTTATTAGTACTATTAATAAGAAATTTATTCATATGTCGTATTAAAATGTGCGATAAATACAAACAAAATTACAGCTAAAAGAAAATAATAAAATACAATTTTATTCTAATTACCTTGTTACACATAAGGTGGTTT
Source organism: Stenurella melanura (assembly GCA_963583905.1). Classification (NCBI taxonomy): domain Eukaryota; kingdom Metazoa; phylum Arthropoda; class Insecta; order Coleoptera; family Cerambycidae; genus Stenurella; species Stenurella melanura. The sequence goes on from OY757311.1 coordinate 105,405,667, forward strand.
TGGAATACAAAAATTTAACACAAAACATTAAACAGTTGTTCAAAATGCTGTCTATTAACGTCAACGCACTTCTGAACTCGCATAGCTGTTTCTCGAAGAACGTTCGCCTATTGCTGGGCCGTTATGCTATTAATTGCTCGTCTTACTCGTAGCTCCAGGTCTTCATAGGTTGTAATGGCGGTTGCATAGACAATATTTTTTAAATGACCCCAAACAGAGAAATCAAGGGGCGTTAAATCAGATGACCTTGGAGGCCACCTCACAGGAGCATTCGTCGAAATTATGTTTTCTCCGAATATTCGTTGAAGGTAATCAATTATCATCCTTGAATTATGAGGAGGAGCGCCATCTTGTTGGAAATACATTTCCTGTCCTAAATCTAAAAATAACAACTCATCTAAAATGTCCTCAATCTCATTTTTCAGGAATCTCAAGTATCTAGCACTAGTCAGAGGTCCTTCAAACATTATTGGACCAATGATTCTACTACCGATTATTCCAAGCCAAACATTGAAACCGAACCGCACTTGAAAGTTACCCTCCCTTAATAAATTTTTATTTTCTTGTGACCAATATTTTGTATATTGCCGGTTAAATAATCTCAAATTTGTAAACCTTGAATCGTCCGAAAATAAAGTCAGTACCAAAAAATCATTGTTTGGCTGCACGTTATGATACAAAATTCAATTGCAATATTCCATCCTACGTTCGTAGGTAATCACTTTCGTACAAGTGCTGGTGCAATTGGTATTTAAAAGATTTATAGTGGTATTTATGCTTACTGTTTGTGACTGATGTTCAATTCAAACCCAACTTGCCTTAAAGAAACAGTCTTATCAATTCTATACGAGCCAAAACATTAATTTCCGTTCGTCAATAATGAAGTCTTGTTCAGGATCATTGTTGGGCTCTCTTCGGAATTGGTTTTCAACACGTTTAAAATGATTTTGCGCTGGACATTGCCTATCAGGATATCGTCGGCCATAAAGGTCCATAGCTGCAATTGCATTTTTTTCACTTTCCCCATAAATAATTAACATGTCCACTTTTTCACCTCTCGTATAAATTTGCGGCATTTTGAACACAATTAGCAAGAATTTTAAACAATTTTTAAAAACACAGTAAAAACACCGTTAAACCAACAAATATTTGACAAGCTAAATATTTCATTGTTTTCAAAGCCACCTTAGTTACTTCTTAACATTTAATTAGAACAAAATTGTATTTTCTTATTTTCTTTTAGTTTGTATTTATCGCACATTTTGGTATGACATATGAATAAATTTCTTATTAATAGTATTAATAAATGGTACCATGGTACCGATATGGCTCCATTTGAAAAAATTGAATTTTGCTCCAAAAACAATTTTGGTGAATTTTGTTTGCTCATGAATTACATAATAGAGTGTTTTTAAAGGGATTTCGATTTTTGTAGCGTTACACGGGTCATTTAGAATAAGTCGGAACCGTCGTGGCACACTTAAATTAAAAACTAAAAATTATATTATAAAAAAAAAATTATGTTTGAAATGTCACTTATTTGGCATCGTTGGATTCAGAAAATTATGTAGATGCAATAATATATAGGGCGTTCCATTTAAAAATCGAAAATTAGTGTCACTTCCGGCGAAACCGGAAGTGAAAAGAAAATCAATTGTATGTCAAAAAGTGCCGTTTATTATGTATGTAGTAGATCCTAAATTTCAACCAATATCATCAAAACCAAAGGAGAAAAGGGAGGTATACCCTGATCCTGTTACACTCGGTATTAGGCCAGTAGAATTAGCTCATGGGAAGGCTAATCTTGGATGAAATTCCTTACAGGTAACCACATGGTATATTCGATGTATTCATTGATAAGGAACATACCTGTGAATTTCCTCCCATTTTACAGTGGGGGAACATTTTTTAATCCACGCTTTTTTGCGCAAAAATCACGAAAAATCGTGTTTTCTAAGCGTAGCTCTAAGCCAATTGACAATAGCCATATTTGATGTTATACGTTTCGTAGGTGATATAAAGACAGTTCATTTGCTATCCGAATAATTTAAATCGGTTAATAGTTTTTTTAAATAATCGAAAAGAACTGTCGAAAAAATCGAAAATTTCAATAATTTTTAATTCCGTGAAAAATTTTCTTATATCCTTAGAACTTGGTGAAAACATGTCTCATGTAACCCTGGAGCTATCATAAAATTTTCATAAAAAAACATGTCTGGCTTTTCGAGAAAATGCATTTGTTTATAAAAAAGGTCTCAAATGTTTAATTCAATCTGACCCAGTTCCCGTCATCAAAGATGACTCATCCGGAGCTCATTTTTTTCGTTATGGCGTCTAGTTCACGAATACATTGTTGGCATAATGATTTTTTAATATTTTCATCAACAAAATGGCGTTTGAAAAAGTACGACATTTTCGGACAGCGTTTTTTTGCGAATATCTTAATAACCAATTAATGTACTGGCATAAAACTTTCATATTCTGATAGCTGGTATTTTTACACGAATTTGAATGTGGTTTTGACTCGAGGCAGCATGAAATATTATAAACAAAATGGACGATATGTTTTAAGTCTCTGCCTCCTTTAGGGATAAACCGGGTTTAAACAGGAATTCCTTTAACTCAGTAAAATGACTAGACTGTCCGAGTTAAAATCTGATAAACGGTATCTACTGTCACAATTTCCCACGAAATATCATCTACGTTCCCTTCCCCTCTGGAAATTTTTGAGGTCATAGCTATTTGAATAAAATCGCGAGAATTTAACAAGCCCTAATTCGAGCACACCACTTTGTTAATCAGTATATTTGAAAATTGAAGTTTAACTGATCAAATCGGAAAAGACAGTTAGTACATTTTCACACAGATACCACGTTGCTACTTTCATCTACTAGCTAAAACAGAAATAAACAGTACGAACAGTATCAATACTTGCAAAAATTTTCACCAAAACAGAAACGTCAAAAATTGACATTACGTGCCTTAATACATAACATGATACGTCACAGTTCACTGAATTACAAAAATCAAGTCTTCATCTAGTTACTATGTAAATTTCAAATGTTTATGTTAATAAATAAACAGATGGCGTAATTAACAACTAAAAAAATTATCTCGGCTTCTAAACATCTTACAACAATAATTTTTTTTTTCAAATTCGTGTAAAAATACCAGCTATCAGAATATGAAAGTTTTATGCCAGTACATTAATTGGTTATTAAGATATTCGCAAAAAACACTGTCCGAAAAAGTCGTACTTTTTCAAACGCCATTTTGTTGATGAAAATATTAAAAAATCATTATGCCAACAATGTATTCGTAAACTAGACGTCACAATGAAAAAAATGAGCTTGGGATGAGTCATCATTGATGACCGGAACTGGGTCAGATTGAATTAAACATTTGAGACCTTTTTTATAAACAAATGCATTTTCTCGAAGAGGCATACATATTTTTTTATGAAAATTTTATGATAGCTCCCGAGTTACATAAGACATGTTTTTACCAAGTTCTGAGGGTATAAGAAAATTTTTCACGGAATTAAAAATTATTGAAATTTTCGATTTTTTCGACAGTTCTTTTCGATTATTTAAAAAAATTATTAACCGATTTAAATTATTCGGATGGCAAATGAACTGTCTATATCACCTACGAAACGTATAACATCAAATATGGCTATTGTCAATTGGCTTAGAGCTACGCTTAGAAAACTCGATTTTTCGTGATTTTTGCCCAAAAAAACGTTAATTAAAAAATGTTCCCCCAGTGTAAAATGGGAGGAAATTCACAGGTATGTTCCTTATCAATGAATACATCGAATATACCATGTGGTTACCTGTAAGGAATTTCATCCAGCGGTTTTTCTAATTCTACTGGCCTATATGTATATAAAACCATGATGCCCATCCCAAATGTTTAGCGGAACATGTATACGTTCATTAGTACCCCAAGACTCACCTTTCTACCAAAAATCGTGCTGACGCGCCAGTTTTCGTCGAAAAAATCTAATTCCCCGGACTGTTATCTTAATTTCTCTAATAATACATAATAGTACAAGAACCAGCGTGCAATTACCTGACACGTTTGTAACAGCCAGAGACATTATTAAATTTGTTCGTTGTTTGTTAGAGCAAGGCTGACAAAGACAGTGGTATGAGAAATTTTCTTAGTGGCGAAAAACTCACTAAATAACTCGAAATTCTTTTACATTTGTTACGAGTATTTATATCAAGCGAATATTTGATCGATTACTTGCTACTTACTGAATACAAGAATACAATTTGCATACATCCCGCTTAGTGGAGGTCTAGCAACAGACATTCTAAACCTGCAAGCTGTCACTGGGAAGTATCGCAAGCTGATTTCTTCATTATCGATTAATTAGCACTTAATTATTGCAAGAATGCGATCGGTATACATCTCGGTTAGTGGAGGTCCGGAGGCAAACTTACATTCCAGTAATTGAATAGATATTTTAAACGTGCTTACAGGTCTATTCTGTAACATTTTTGTTAAGCTTTAACGGCAAGGTCACTGTTAAAATAATTAGTGGAATGAAGTTAACAGTCAGTGGTATTCTGTATACTTTTTTAAGGTTAAATTTAACCAACATCGTTTAAAATTAGAGGCGACTTTGGACCTGCCACTAAAATTTAACGGTGCCGTTAAAGAGGCAAAAACACCGTATTTTATTTTTTGGTTCATAAAATTTTGTATAATATCATTCAGTAAATGGCACTTTATTTAATAAGTAACTGGCAGGAGCATTCAAAATACAGAAACAACATATTTAATCTAAACTTTGAATTGATTTGCCAACCGAAAATTTTTTATTTGCATAACTCCAACATAATCAGAAATTTTTTGACTTTTCGCTAGAACAAAATGTTTGTCAATGAGTTTGAGATTCTTTTGACGACCCGTTTTCTCATTTATATCCAGTAATTTTTTTTCCGCCTTCAAATAATCGTGATCATAACCTCAAATAGAAACGCGGGTCCTGTTTGACAATAATTTAATGCGGAAGGTATTCAATTTTTTCTTCGTGTATTATATATTTTGTGGGATTATTGTCCGTCTTAACTTAATACTCTATTCATTGTCTTAACTACTCTCATTCAAAGACTTCCCTGCTCTCATTAGGTTTGTTTTTAATTTGACCTTGAGCATATATAAGGGAAAAAATAACCGGTCGTTAAAAACTATGACTTTAACAGGTTCGTTAAATGGTCACATACAGAATAGAAAAATCAGTTATTATTTTTAGCATTCCGTTAAAATTAAAATGTTAGCAGGTCGTTTATTTTTAACCAAAAAATTACAGAATAGACCTGATGGTGGCTACATCTAAGCTATGATTAGTAAATGTCAATCTGATTTTATTCAATAATAAATTTCATTTATAGATCAAGTTGGCACCACTAAGAAAAGTTCTCGTATCATTTTTCTTGTCTGCCGTGCTCTAAGGCAAAGGTTTAATCATGTCTCTAGTTGTTACAAATGCAGGCTCCTATACTATATAATAAGGTCGTAGAGTATTTCTAAGTGTAAAATTAGATATAGTACAAAAGCTAGTGTGCAAATGGCTTGTATCAGCTAGCGCTATTGTTAATCCTGTTCCTCAAAGCATGACAGACAACAAAAGTAATATGAGAATACTTCAGTGGCGGCTCGTGATATTGTCTGCAGAGGAGGCTTGATATTCTGAAAGACAACTGACGTGCAATATGACTACAATTTGTACATTTCCTCACCACCCCTGAGGTAGTACAACGGCGCGTTACATTTTTTTGCCGTGGGTTGTTCGCCAGGATACCGAATCACGACTTGAGAGAATAGAACTAATAAAAGAATAGAAAGAAAAGGAAATAGAAAATATGATGAGATGAAAAAATCATTCTCATGAAATTCTCGTTCCTACGACTCGAGTATCGGTATCCAAAGGAGCCCTACTATCCCACTTTTAATTAAATTATATAACTTTTAATAAAAATAAAAACAGGTTTGGTAAAAAAATTAAAGTGTTTTTCTACAAACAAAAAATTGTATTCATTATCACTGTCAGGAGTGTAAAATTACAACTTTTAATAAAAATTAAAATTGTTTTGAGACAGAAGTTATATAAAAAAATATAACCGCGGAACTCTATATTATGGAGAATTAAAAAATATTTCCTAAAAAATAAATAACATAAATAAATATTTTTTCTAAAATAACAACTACCTATATTAATCTCTGCTTTAAAGCCTAAATATTTTTATAAATGAGTGGTAACCTGCGATTTTCGGAACTGGCAAAATGGTTGATTACTTCATCATAAAATGAATCGTGCTTCTTCAATTCTGACAAAAAACGTTTTTCTATTGAAATAAGCGATACATTTGAGAGGCGGTCTTGACTCATTTTGTTTCTAGTAAATGTTTTTATGCGTTTAAGTGCTGAAAATGATCGTTCTACAGAAGCTGAGGTTACCGGAATTGTTGACACTAATGACAAAAGTTTGTACAGTTCGGGGAGACAGCTTTTTAAATTGTTATTATATATAAAAGTAAGCATTTCTTGAGATGATTTTGAATTTGCTAAAAGTTGCTGGTCAAAATACAACACACATAGTTCATTTCTTAACGAAATACGGTCAAAAAAAGGATAATGGTCCATTAATTTCTCCATTAGACTAGTAGGAAATGATTTAGAAAGAATACGTTGTAAAATTATTGGGATTTACTAAATCAAAACATTGCAAAGAATTTAAATCAGAAAATCTCATTTCAATTTGGACTATAATGGTGTCCAAAATTTCTATAAAAATTTGTTTGTAATGTGTATCTGCCCTGTCAAAGTTATATGTTGTCTTTCTCTTTTTACATTGTGGCTCAGGCTCATCGTCATCGTCTACTTTTTCAACATTTTCTAAAAAAATGTTGTATAAAGTATTGAAATGTATTTCGGTATTGCGAAATTCTTTTAATTTAGATATAAGTGAATTAAGTCTAATTTTAGAATATGTTATATCAGTTAGTTTATTCTGTAAAATTTGGAAAACAACATCAGTTTGCTCAAAAATCATTTTAAAAGCCTTTAGAAAAAATATGAAATTTTTATCCAACAATAACGATTTTAATCCGTAAGCTGCTCGTAAAGTCTGATCGTCATTTAAAAAATCTTCACTTTCCAAAATAAAATTAAAAACGTCAATAAGTTCTTTCCTGTATTTGTCAACAGTGAAAACAACTCTAGATGAAAAATTCCAACGAGTGGGAGCGTTTGTCGGAATTCTATGTTTCATATTAATTCTATTTAAAACATCAGTTCTTTTGGTAGATTTTGAAAAAAATGACGAAAAACCAGTAATATTTGAAAAAAATATTCTAACTTCTTTAATTCCGTTACATGCTTTACTCAGAACTAAATTTAATTGGTGTGCGTAACAGTGAATAAAGTAAGCTTGAGGAGCAATATCTTTTATTTTTGTTTGGAGTCCATTAAGATGCCCTGACAAAACTGCAGCGCCGTCATAAGTTTGTGCTATTAATTTATTTTTCAAATCAAATTTACCAAATTCATCGATTAATAATTTAAATAAACTATCCGCGTTTCTTCCACTACTCACATCAAAAAAACCAACAAACCTTTCAATAACTTCTCCGTGCATTACATATCTAAAAATTACAGAAAGTTGAGATTTACAAGTAACGTCCGTCGTTTCGTCAATTTGCCACGAGAAAAATTCGCAATTATATAGTTCTTCATAAATTTTGCCTTTAATAATCGAGCTAACACTCTCAATTAGATCATTTTGAATTGATTTAGACGTTCCGGAAAAAACAGTGGCGTTATTCAAAAAGTTCTCTAATTTTGGGTCATACGTTTTTAAAAAATCTATCAGCTCTTTGAAATTTCCTTTATTACACGATTCTCGTTTTTCGTCATGTCCTCGGAAAGAATTTTCTTGTGAAGATAAATATATAACGGCATCTATTAACCTCCTTTTTCCCTATTTTCACGGACCTTTTCGTTAAAATTTTCTATTTCTCTCTTATGTGCAGAATCCAAGAAATTTACAATATTTTGTTTACCAAACATTTCGAATTTAATGCAAGATGAAATGTGCTCCTGGGATTTTTCGTGCCTTTCTAAACCTCACGATAAATTTTGCAAATTATTAAACCCGGCCCTGTCCCAAATTTAGGATTGATCATTAGTAAATAATAAACATCTCCAACAATATAATTTGTTTCTAACTGTTGATGCCGTTAACCACTTGACTTTTTTATAATTGTTATCACAAAACCCTCTGTTTTGTTTACCATTTTTAAAAACTAACGAAGTCATTGCTGGTGTAGGCCTGGCATTTCTTTTAATTCTTACCTTTTCGTCGTAAGTAAGAGTAGTAAATCCATTTAATAACAAATAATCCACCACATCTGGACAACAAGACATATTTTCACCTAGAGCACTCATTTTTAGCCCGCCTATCAAATGTTTGATGTATTTTTACGTCAACTTAACCGGCTAACCGCAACTAACAGTTCGTTTTCTTTGTGAATCACCTAAACGTACTAAACGACCTGTGCTCAATGTGCACATGCGCTATGAGATCGGAAGCTGGCTTCCTTTGGCTATTCGAAGTGGTCTGCTATTTTACAGTTTTACACAGTGCAAAGAAATTCAAGGTCATTCATGTTATAAGTAGATGCGTTCCGAAGTTGGAAGCTATTTCGTATTAGCCTCCAGCGAACCGCAGTGGCCAGTGTTCGTTCAGTAAAAGACCGGCCGACCGGTAGTGATGCACGGGTAGTAATCATTCGTTACTTTTGTAATCGTTACTCGCTAATACCCGAAGTGCCAATGACTACATGAAAAGTATTCGTTACTTTTACACATATGATTACTTACCTACTTTATCACACTGTCATCGCTCTCGACGTGCGAGAGGGTTTTTCTAACCTAAGACAGATCATATATGGGAAAAAAAGAATCGGTTCACAGGATACAAGTTCCAGAAAAAGCTTCTTTTACCCCACAATTCCTAATTTTATGTCAACTTTATACCTATGTAATAACTATAGCTCGCCAATTTTACCGTTTTTTAATTGAGTGAATCTTAGGTTATCTTCATCTAATGTTCTTTCCAAGTAGATTAACTTGGGTAATATGTAAGTAAGTATACATATGACTTTCTATACATATGTTTACGTTTTTATGAAAGGAAAATAAATAAATACCTACTACTGTCTCTAATAAATGTTCTAAAGCAATAATTCGGTAATTAGGTACCTATCTATTGTTTAATGTTATAATTTTTTAGTATATTAGGCACTGTCTGTTTAGATAATGACTATATATTAGCCGTTTGTTTAAATAATAAAGCGATTTAAAAAAGTAATCATTTAGTAATCAATAACGAATACTTAGTAACGATTACTTTACGAAAAGTACCGATTACCAATGATTACTCAAAAGTAACGGGAATTTGCATCACTACCGACCGGGAAATATGCATACAAAGACTATCCGGACTGTAACGTTATAGGTATGTTTGTGGAAAGGAAATGCAAAACTTTTATATATACACTGAACATTAATTAATGAATTATAAACAATAAAAAATATTGAAAATTGAGATATACTGATATACCTGATTGAAATTTCTTAAGATATTACTTTTGAAGATATGGTGGTTCTTCCAAGGGGAGGCTCAGCCTCCCCTGCCTCCCCTGACGAGCCGCCACTGGAATACTTCTTATCAGTGGAAACGTCACTAAATAGTCCGTGAAACTCGAAATGTGTTCTACAGTTGATGCAAATATTTATATTAAGCTATTAAGTATAAAGTATTGTTATCGATTAATTGCCACTTGGTAATTACAAAAATACGATTAGCATACATTCGATTAGTGGAGGTTCAGACATAGGCACGCATATATGCCGGTTAATGAAGGTGCAGAGGCAAACATTTTGAACATGCAAGTTATCTACTTTTAAACCATGACTAATAAATACCAGACTAATTTAATAATTTCCACCTAGTGGTGGAAGAAATGCTCACATATTACGTTTGTTGTCTGATTTGCCCTAAGGCAAGAGATTTAACAGGTTCCCAGCTGGTACAAATGTGTCATACTATGTCATTTAAATAGGTTGGTAGGATTTTCCACAAATATTTTTTTATAAATATTTATCTTACAATGTTTTATAATAATATGAATACCTTATGGGAAATCACTAGTATATATGTATCTATACTTGTACCTAAACCTAAAGATAATTTGTACGTCTATCATAAGGTTTTGAATGTAAAATATTGTTATGAATTACACCCCCTTGGAACTGGAGATGATACGCCTATGCCTACTAATTGTGACTGGAAGCTGTCAGAATGAAATGGACTTTTCTGGAATGTTGTTGGAGAAGATTCTTGATTGTTTCTAGACGGATATATAGAGAGTCAAATTCGGAGTATATAAGGCGCGATTACCAGCGCGGAAGAAGAAGTTTATTAAAGAGAAAGTTTATAGAAGTGACGTTCGGCAAAAATTTCAAGTGAATATCCCGATTTTATTTTATCAACCCCTTTAATAATGGAATGGGGGTAGTACGGGGGGAATAGAAATATTATAAAAAAATCTGACTCCTCCACTTCTGGTATATACACTAAATCCCAAATTTTTGTACTCTTGCCAGCTTGCTTTATTTATGTTCTCCAATTTACCCCTAGTTACACCAGCACCCTTCACCAGATAAGTTCAAGAAACAATCGAGCTTCAGATCTCATAATAGTACATACGTGTATAACATTTCAAGTCAATATCTTAAACTGTTCCAGAGATATCGTGCGCACAAAGAAAGTTACAGACCGACAGACAATGTTTTATAATAATATAAATACCTTATGGGAAATCACTAGTATATATGTATCTATACTTGTACCTAAACCTAAAGATAATTTGTACGTCTATCATAAGGTTTTGAATGTAAAATATTGTAATAAGATTCTTGATTGTTTCTAGATGGATTTAGAGAGTCAAATTCGGAGTATATAAGGCGCGATTACCAGCGCGGCAGAAGAAGTTTATTAAAGAGGAAGTTTATAGAAGTGACGTTCGGTAAAAAGTAAGGTTAAACAAAGTGTATTTTCAAGTATTGTAGTCAATAAATTGTTAAATAAAGTGTTAGTGGTGATTATCTCTTGTTGAAATTATTTAGAACCCACAGATTCACACAGGGTATTTCTCAAAAGGTGAATAAACGCAACACTGGTGTCAGACGCGGAATTTTAACAAGAGGATTTTTTGGAAGTGCTGAGAAGAGTGGGACAATATTCTCGGAGTTAGTGCTAATACAGGAAGGACTAATTTGCTGGACATTGTTCGAGGATTATTTTCGAACAGGAAAATAGTGTTAAGTGCGTTTTTGTACATTGTAGAACATTTTTGTTAGGACAATAGTGGTTAAGTGACAGACTCTGAACAATACTTTTTCGTGTAGTTAATTAAGTGCATTTTCGTGAACTTTCTAGAACTTCTCAATTTGGACAGTAGTTTAAGTGCTGTTTTGCGAATTCTCTGGACAATTCCATTACCGATATTGACGTGATTATTAAATTTTGTTGATAATTTTTTGCCGATAACAACCAGAAGCATGGCATCCGAAAAACAAATGCAGGACTTTATGGCACAAATGCAAAATATGATGATAGACCAAGAACAAAAACGTCAAGAAGAATTAAGAAAAATTTTTGAGGATCAAGAACGAAGACGTCAAGAGGAGAAACAAGAAGAGGAGAAACGACGTCATGAGGAAAAACAAGAAGAGGAGAAACGACGTCAAGAGGAAAAACAAGAGGAAGAGAAACGACATCAAGACGAAGAGAAACGACGTCAGGAAGAATTGAGAAAAATCATGCAAGACTTGGACATTAAACAACAAGAAGAAAGAGACGAACTAAGGAAAATTATAGAGACGCAACAGAGTGCCATATTTTCAGTCGCCGAAGAACTTAAAAATAAAGTCGAGCAAGAAGTAAGTGAAGTCAAAGAAAAAGTAGATAGGGTTGAAGGAAAAATGGACAAGGCCGAGGTAAAAGTAAATAAGGTCGAAGAAGAAGTTGGTGAAGTCAAAGTGAAAGTAAACAAGTTCGAAGAAGAAGTCAAAGGGGAAATAGACCAGCTTAAACGACAGTTGAGGGATAGAGGAAACCAGCAAGTGGTGTCATCAAGTCAGCGATTAAAAATTCCCTCCTTTGATGGTCAAAGTTCCTGGATGACTTACAAGACACAGTTTGAGGCAGCAGCGAGTGCGAACAACTGGAATGACGAAGAGAAGGCTAAGGCATTAATCGTAGCTTTAAGAGGCCAAGTATTGGAATTGCTCCAGACAATTCCGGTAGACCAACAACGGAATGTTAGAGTTTTAGAAGCTGCCTTAGATCTACGATATGGCGATCAACACCTTGCTCAAGTATACCAGACCCAGCTGAAATTGCGCGTTCAGAAATCTGGAGAGAGTCTGCAAGAATTTGAAGCTGCGGTGGAAAGACTGGCACATTTAGCATATCCTAATGCGCCAAGAGAATTTAAAGAGCAATTGGCAGTGGGGGCATTCCTGGACGGGATAAGGGACGAGGAGATCAGGCGAGTCCTCAGGTTATCCCAACATAACAGTAGTAGTGAAGCCTTGGTGCGTGCACTAGAAATAGAAGCCGTCTAGAGGGATACTCCAAAGTCAAAAGTGCGGGCTATGACACTCGAAGAATCGCAGTCAGAAAAGAAGAACCAGAACCCTATGTTGGCCGATATACATAAAATGTTCAGTCAGTTACTAGCTCAATTGGATGCTGCAGAAAGACAAGGCACGCCAACCGGCGGTATTAAATGTTACAACTGCGGCAGAGCAGGGCATATCAAACCAGACTGTCGATATCGGATCTCATCATTCATAAGTCTCTAGAAAGGAAAACATCTTGACTATATTAGCACTTTAGTATGTGGAAATTATTGGTCATAAAATTTTAATAATATTTGAGGCAGATGTCATAAAAAAATGTAAAGTGTTTATTTCTTGCATAGACTCCAAAAATGAAGTTTCTAGAAAAATTTTATAAAACTATGTGAGGCCTTGGCTTCTACTATACACCAAATTTCAACTTTCAGCTTGCTTTGCTTATTTAATTTTATTATAAATAAATATAATCTAGTTGCAGATGTCGTTATAATACACCCGTGTACAAAATTTCAAGCGAATATCTCAAATATATTTTATTAACCCCTTTAATCATGGAGTGGGGATAGTGGAGGGGTTGAAATATGTTATAAAAAATCTGAGGCTTTGGCTTCTAGTATACATCAAATCCCAAGTTTTTGTACTCTTACCAGCTTGCTTTACTTATTTTCCCATATTCACCCCCATTAAACCCCCAACGCTTCAACGGAATCAAATTTAATTTAATTCCAGGTGTCGTTATAATATATACGTGTACCAAACCTCAAATGAATATCACAATTCTGTTTTATCAACTTTTTGGAGTGGGGGGTGGTAGGGGAGTTGATAAATGTTATACAAAAATCTGAGGCCTTGTATTCTAGGATTCACACCAAATTCCAAGTTACTGCTTTACTTATTTTCCAATATTTACCCCTATTTAATCCCCATCACTTCAACAGAATCATCTCAAATTATAATCAGTTCCAGTTTTCGTTATAATATATACGTGTACAAAATTTCAAGTGAATATCCCGATTTTATTTTATCAACCCCTTTAATAATGGAATGGGGGTAGTACGGGGGGGGATAGAAATATTATAAAAAAATCTGAGGCCTCCACTTCTGGTATATACACTAAATCCCAAATTTTTGTACTCTTGCCAGCTTGCTTTATTTATGTTCTCCTATTTACCCCTAGTTACGCCAGCACCCTTCACCGGATAAGTTCAAAAAACAATCGAGTTCCAGATCTCATAATAGTACATACGTGTATAACATTTCAAGTCAATATCTCAAACCGTTCCAGAGATATCGTGCGCACAAAGAAAGTTACAGACCGACAGACAGACCGACAGACAGAAATTTCTTTTTTCACTCAAATTTAAAATCTCGACATTTCGTGATATTCTAAACCTATTTCAACAAAAAAAATATTTGATTTTTTTTTTACGATTACTATACTTCCACTCCACTATGTAGATGTGGAAGTAATTACATTTCTCTGTTCTTTCTGAAAGTTTACACATAATAAGAGGGTACATTATACGTATTCCCATGGCTAAATTGTTAATACTGAATGTTGGTCGTTATGATTATATTTCTGCACTATTGAATGGCATATTTAATAAACACACCACAAATTAGACAAACCTCAAATTCAATGTCAAGATTGTCTGGGAGGGAGTTATATATTTTAAATAACATAGAGATGCATTCGTTACTAATCAACATTACCATGTAGAAGCTAGAAATTGAATTCAGTTATTGTTAGACAATGGGATAAAATATGCTACCCGCAACACCCTTTAGCTTACAAAATTACCAAATCGGTCAAATATTCGCAACCACTAGATGTACAGAGAGAAAAAAAACGTATTGTAGTAAAGCGTCTTTATTTACATATACCAGAACAGAAATTATTTATTTTTAAACAATACAGTTTTTTCGATAACATGAATTCTGGTTATGCTAGCAATTAAGATCCTAAAATGAATTTGTCGTTTTTATTGGACAATTCTCTAGTTTCCACACAGTCCCCTACGGCTATGCAGACTAAACCAGTATCCACATAACCCCCTACGGCAATGAAGATTCAGTTAAAATGAGAACAAAGGCCTAAAATGAATTTATTTACATACCTCGTCTTTTGGAAAAATTTTCGTTCAAATGGATTACATTTTCATGATATCTATCATTCTAATTCTTGGAAATGCTTAGCCTTTGAAACGTTTTTCGCCCTTATTCTCGAGCTCGTCAGAAAGGCACAAAACCACTCACACTTTGCTTCATGCAAGAACCAAGACAATTACCAAGTTAATGATATTAATTTTGACACCGACTGAATGAAAAAACAGATTTTCACCTATGTATTACCTAACGAGTAATTGAGCCTATATACTCTATACATGTTTAAAAGTGAATTATGTTTTGTTTGCTTATACTTTAGAATTTTGCAAACAGCAGAAATTAGAAAAATATAGAAAATATAGTTTTTGTTAAAATACTTATTTATTCTATTTTCTCCTACATCTTTTAATATTCGTAAACGTTTATTCCCAATAAAGTAATTTTATTGTTACAATATTAATTGTTGTGTTCTGTTTATATACTTATTAGCACGGCAAAAACGTAAATTATTTGTTTTACTATTCAGGATCTAAAAGAATAGTAATGGAATTGATATAGTGGGTACATCATGTGTTTTGTGATAAACACATATTTGTTTTGGTGTAATTTTCATGCATCGAAGTTTATTCAAGAAAATAAATATGTATTTGTTAAAATAATGACAATATTGTACCTATTTTATGTAATAATTGTTGGTTAAATTTTCATAAATTTCTAGGTACATAACCGCGGATTTAACAAATATAATAGGTAGAGAGTACGCATGTTTTATTCCAAGGGAATGATGTATTGAAAGGATATTAAAATTTAATTTCTATTTGAGCTTATTAGAACTCTAAACAGAACCCCATCGTTGACTATGGAGTTTATACTTGGACGTAGTTACGCAAAAAGGAACCAAGCGACAAATTTATTATTTCTGGTTTATTGTAGGAAGTGATGTGGAATAGTCTATTCTTCATTATGCAAAAAAGAACCAAATGGATTATTAATGTAAACCAGTGGGTATGTTCGAAAAGAACATTTAAAATTATAAAATTGTCCTAAGTTGGTTTGCAAAAAAGAACCAAGCGACATGGTTCCGTTTCCGTTTTCAAATTCAAATTTCGTCGTTATATACCGGAATAAGAGGGCTTGGCCTTTCCTTCTTTAAAAAAAATCAATCCTAGTTATTTAATACTAGACCATAGCTACCTGCCAAATGATGACGATTTTGGTAAAATTAAGGCGTAATTGAACAGACAGCAACGTTTACACACGCCCCAGGATTATTTCAAAGTAATGGAAACATGCCGAAAAAAGAATCCTTTATCGATGAATCCAATGGAGAAAGAGTTTTCTTTTTTTGGAACAGGTGATAATTAAAAAAAAATCACAAACCGAAAGAAAGGAGTAAATGGAGAAAATATTAAGGAAAAGCCTTTTTCTATTTACATGAAAAAAATTTTAATGGTGAAAAACTAGTTGAGCTAGACATTACAAAAAAAACACAAGATCGTCCAATCAATAAATTTTACAAAAGGGATATAAATCCTTTATGGCCTCGTGGGAAAGGTATTGCAGAAAAAAATTACAAGGTATAAAGTCAATTTGACACCTTATTTCAAAAGATTGCCATGAATTTTACTCGACGCCTTTCGCAGATGAAAACGTTGAGGATGATATGATTTGGAGGTACTCCTGACTTTGAACCAGATAATTATATGTTAGATGTTAATTATCTTGACAACATATGTTTATTTTTTTTGCAATAAAACCATTTTGAGCTTAAATTGCTTACTCTGTTTTTACTGAAACTAACATTCAGATATCACAAACATTTACAAGTCATATGATA
Source organism: Stenurella melanura (assembly GCA_963583905.1). Classification (NCBI taxonomy): domain Eukaryota; kingdom Metazoa; phylum Arthropoda; class Insecta; order Coleoptera; family Cerambycidae; genus Stenurella; species Stenurella melanura. Next base: position 105,422,333 of record OY757311.1, read on the forward strand.
AAATTTAAAAAGGAACCAATCACCAAATTTGAAAATAAAAACAAAAATGTGTGAAAAATTATAATGTTTCTTCAGTCGGCGACACTCTCTGGTTCTGTACGGTCATATTACAAAAAGTTACCTTCTTTAAAGAGCTCAGGTATTTGAATAGACCTCATAAACTTTGATCCTCTCTTTCTCAAAACTTACTTCTGCAAACGGAACAGCACTGCACCATTTTATAATAACTATATTGTCACTAAACTGTTAGGCCAGGCTAGATAAGTGCTAGAATTAAAAAAAAATAAGTCGTTACACCAAACTGATAGCAGAATATTTCATAACATATCACAACTAAAGAAGGAAAAACAGTCCGAACCACCTGCGATTTTCTGGGGTGAAATGGGGTGGATTTTTAGGGGTGAAATATGGTTTTTGCGATTTCCGGCTAAACTACGCATCCTATCGAAAACAGTTAAACGTAAAAGTTCTAGGTAATAAAGAGATCTGTGGAAAGCATTTTTATCCTAACCTCAAAATTTTTCGAGAAATATGCAAAAATCCGTTTTATCGGTTCTTTATTTTTTTCTTCTACAAAACTAATTCGATTTAGCTCAAACTTGGTGAAAGTATACCTTCTGGTGTCCCACATAAACTTTTTTTGTGGATCAAAATATTCAACGGTTGTTGTTTTAAGTCAGTAATGTGAAATTTTCAACTGCGATTCCTCATAAATGTACTTGTCCGAGTTCGGACAAGGCTCGTTTTTTGTTTTTACTCCTACTTTCAATAAATGAAAAACAGCATAAGAAAAAAATTGTCGGAAAATCGAAGAATCCGAAAAAATGACTTTTTTCGCTGTATATTTTATAACACTGGTCCACAAAAAAAATAAAATTGATCTGTAGTAGGGATCCGAAATAGTAGTCCCTATGTACATCGACGTGCTGAATACGAATTCGATGTCCGTTTAGCTTCATCCCCAAAACGTGACGGATTTTTGACAATAAAGCAGCAAATAGATAGATTAGGCAATCAGGATCTTTGGGAATATTTACAACTGAAGTGCCTCAGACCAATACATATTATTTAAGCATCGCAAAAATATACGATGTGTTTGTTCTATTTACAAAATATGTGAGCCCATTTCCCTATTCAAATAAAAATGCCTAGCAGACTGACATGCTAACTGGGACACGCTGTATGCTGTACACATATAACTATGAGAGATGCCAATGATGAACATAATTCCCACACTCACTCTTTAAATCGATAATATTGGACATTTCCATTACATTGTACAAATAATGGCCAATCATTTAATTGTTTATTGGAACAACAATATGGTGTCATTAAAACGGAACACGATTCAATAATACTTTAAATTTAAATGGTTATTTAAAACTTTAAACGTATAAAGTGATCAGAATTTTCAAAAATATTGATCTGAATAAATATTTAATAATAATATCAAGTACAGGACAAGAGCAGATTGAGTGGCGGTGATATTAATATCAAGTATATGTTAGTTCCTAAGTTTGGCCTCCCAAAGACCCAAACAGTTACAGTTACTTAATGAAACTGTTTATTCAGAAATAAATGATACTGGCTAAAATTAAACCATCAGTCTATTTACAACCTTGGACTCTTATTGGAAAATATTAAGAAAACGAAAATGCGTTTTTTTAATAAAAAATGTGTTAGTTGAAAAGAACGATTTATTTATATAAGATGATAAATATTTATCGCATGATGGCTGAATTTCTGTTCCTGTGGAATTCCATGAATAAAAAGTAAAATAAACGATTCATATCATTATCATGATAGTGCGAATAATTCAAGCAATATTTTCAATTCAGTTCGATAAAATCTCGCGTTAAATCGATATACTTCACTGTTTCTGTACTTAGTAGTGATATATTTGCCTAAAGAAACTTTGTATTAGTAATAACGGGAAGTAATTAAAAAATGGGATTTGGTAAAAAGATAAGCACTTTGGTGATCCGCTAACAAGTATCATCGTACAACTAATAGAGCATATTGCACCTTCTCGTATTAACAGGAGCTGCCTATCTTCCGGTAGCGCACATATCCACCAAAAAAAAAAAAAAAAAACGTTGCCTAAGGAATCCAGATTTTTCATCCCAGTCACTTTAAAGAAAACATTTTGACTATATTTGCACTCTAGTATGTGAAAATTACTGGTCACAGAATTTAATAATATTTGGGGCAGAAGTCATAGAAAAATATTAGAAAGAAATCTGAGAACTTAGTTTTTAGTATATATACCAAATCCCATGTTTCTGTACTCTTACAGCACGCTTTACTTCTTTTTCCCCATTTACCTCTACTTACCCCCACTCCTTCAACGGAATCGTGTCACAATATAATCTAGTTTCAGATGTCGATATAATACATACGTGTACCAAATTTCAAGTGAAAATCTCAATTTAATTTTATCAAATCTTTTAATAAGGGAGTGGGGGCAAGGAAAATCTTATAAAAAAAAACCTGAGGCCTTGGCTTCTAGTATGTACACCAAATTCCAAATATCTGTACTTTTTCCAACTTGCTTTACTTATTTTCCCTTATTTACCTCTATTTAACACCCAACCCTTCAATGGAATAATCTCAAAATATAATCTAGTTCCAGATAATACAAACGTATACCAAATATCAAGTGAATATCTCAATTTTATTTTATCAACCCCGTTTAATAATGGAGTAGGGGTGGTGGGGAGGTTGAAAAATATTACAAAAAATCTGAGGCCTTGTCTTCTAGTACATATACCGAATTTCAAGTTTCTGTACTGTTAGCAGCTTGCTTTACTTATTTTCCCCTATTTAATAACCCTCAACCCTTCAATGGAATAATCCCAAAATATGATATAGTTCCATGTCATTATAATATAGGTATATGTATACCAAATTTCAACTGAATATCTCAATTTTTTTATCAACTCCGTTTAGTAATGGAGTAGGGTGATGGGGGTTGAAAAATATTTAAAAAATCTAAGGCCTTGTCTTCTAGTACATACGCCTAATTTCAAGTTTCTGTACTGTTACCAGCTTACTTATTTTCCCGTATTTAACCCCCAACCCTTCAACGGAATAATCCCAAAATATAATATAGTTCCTGATGTCATTATATAATATATACGTATACCAAATTTCAAGTGAATATCTCAATTATATTTTATCAACCCATTTAATAATGGAGTGGGGCGGTGGTGGGGGGCTGGAAAATATTTTTTAAAAAATTGAGGCATTAGCTTCTAGTACATACACCAAATTTCAAGTTTCTGTACTCTTACCAGCTTGCTTTACTTATTTTCCCTTACTTACCCCTATTTAACCCCCAACCCTTCAACAGAATCATTTCAAAATATAATATAGTTTCAGATATCGTTATAATGCATACGTGTACCAAATTTCAAGTGAGTATCTCAATTTTATTTTATCAACCCTGTAATAATGGAGTAGGGGTGATAGGAGGAGTTGAAACATATTATAAAAGAATCTGAGACCTTAGCTTCTAGTACATACACCGGATTTCAAGTTTCTGTAGTCTTACCAATTTGCTTTACTTATTTTCCCCTATTTACCCCTATTTACCCCCCCAACCCTTGAAACGGAATAATACCAAAATACAGACTGTCTATTTTACGAGGGCCACACCAAATATCTCGCTTAATATCTATTGTAGAAGAATAAAGTTTTAGAAACAGTTATCCCATTTTTTGTGAGCTATATTTCAGTAAAAAGAAATTTGAAATCCATAGCCTACTTTATGAGATATATTACAAAAACCTGAAAAATAGGAAAACCACAAACGGTTATAGCTTCCTTATTTGAGGAGATACGAAAAAAGTTAAAGGAATGAAAGTTGACGGCAAAGACAATAAGAATAATAACGTGTAACAAAAAAATCGAAAAATGCAGTTGGCTTTGACATACGCTATTGTGCAAAAATGAAAAATACGTATCTCAAAGTAGGCCATGACGCCAATAATTCCGTTATTTTTTTCTCATTCCAACGATATAAAACATGTCACAGAAATTTTAACCGATAGTGTCAATATTTAATATTTTACGAATACCACAATTCATATAATTGAATCGTAACAATCAGCTGTGCCATAATTAGTGAAAAACAATGTATACAGTTATTAATAAATTTGACAGATTGTCACTGTTGTATGTTGTATGTTGCGTTGTCGAGTTCTAAGACAAATTTTATATCAGTAATTATGGTGTACACCAATAATAACAAATTCGATATGATTAGCATTTATTGTCAGTGCAATTTTGACGCTGAGATGGCAGTCACGGTTTACGGAGATAGATTTCCAGATGCTCCGCAGCCAAATCGAACTATGTTTAGGAAGTTAGTTCAAAATCTAAAAACGCACGGTTCATTTTCAAAAAAAGTAGTAAGGCGAGCGCATGTTGCGGATAATGTAAGAAAAGTGAATAGAGTAATGAATTATGTTAACCAAAATGAGGAAACCTCTTTGAGACAAATTCAGAGAAACTGTCGCATAAAAAAAGACAGTGCAAGAAAAATATTGAAAAAAAAACGGATTTCGATGCTACAAAATGAGGAAAGTTCAACATTTAAATGAGGGAGATAAGCCAAGGAGAGTAATATTTTGTAGATGGTTATTAAATAAGAAAAGGAATGACGCGCTGATATGTAGCAAAATTCTTTGGTCGGACGAATCAAATTTTTCTAATAATGGATTTTTCAATAGAAATATGCATTATAAGTGGACACGAGAAAATACACATTGGTGCAGAGAGACTGCTTTCCAAGAAAGATTTTCTACGAATGTTTGGTTGGGACTTTTAGGGACTAAAGTAATTGGACCTTATTTTTATGATGGCAAATTAACCGCTCGTAGATACCTTAATTTCCTGCAAAACGAATTTCAACATTTTCTTTATGAATTAACAGTGGCAGAAAGATTAAATTATTCATATTTTCAACAAGATGGGGCTCCACCTCACACTACTGTAATATGTACAAATTATTTAAATCAAGTTATGCCAGATAGCTGGATAGGCACCTATGGACCCATTCTATGGCCAGCTCGATCACCAGATATTACTCCCTTGGATTTTTTCGTCTGGGGTTACATTAAAGACAAGATATTTCAAACTGCCCCTGAAAATATTAAGGACATCAAAACCAGAATTCGAAACGCATGTGAGGCAATTACTCCTGAAATGCTCCAAAATGTAATGCGTGACGTGTCTCGTAGAGCACGTTTATGTGTCAGAATGCATGGTGCACAATTTGAGCATTTGTAGTTAAAAAAATAAATACACACAATTTCTTTTCAATATAGTAGTAGGTAGTACTGTTATACATAGTTTTTCGTTTTTTTCTTTGGATGTTCGTTTTGTACTTGTATTTTTATTTATGAGATATTTATTGGTTTGTATTAAATTGTAATAAATAATTACGGAATTATAATTATTATAAAGTGAATTTTTACTATTATGGCACAGCTGATTGTTACGATTCAATTATATGAATTGTGGTATTCGTAAAATATTAAATATTGACACTATCGGTTAAAATTTCTGTGACATGTTTTATATCGTTGGAATGAGAAAAAAATAACGGAATTAATGGCGTCATGGAATACTTTGAGATATGTATTTTTCATTTTTGCACAATAGCGTATGTCAAAGCCAACTGCATTTTTCGATTTTTTTGTTACACGTTAATATTCTTATTGTCTTTGCCGTCAACTTTCATTCCTTTACGATATGAGAAGGAAAACTACTTTGTTTTCTACCACTAAAATTTATTGTAACATACACGTTACTGCACAGTTTCGGTACTTTAGCGTACCATTTTCAAACGTTGATTCAAATGAATGAATTTACAAAGGGTTGTGTTAATTTATACTAACCTAATTACATTATTCTGGGTATTAATTTATCAGATATTAGAAAGCAATAAATATTAAGAATTTTGAATAAGTAATAAATTATGTAAATAAGTTTATAAGTACCTAATTACATTATTCTGGGTATTAATTTATCAGATATTAGAAAGCAATAAATATTAAGAATTTTGAATAAGTAATAAATTATGTAAATAAGTTTATAAGGGATTATTTTAATGCATTAAACAGGGTGGATTGATATAGGTCCAACTGGTCATTTAGAAGTTTATTTTCGGGATTTTTGTTATATTTGATAATTTCTATTGATTCTAGTAAATTTAATTTAAAACCTTTATCTTTCACATGTAATATCTTTAGGTCGTTTACATCCGGAAATTTGTGATTTGTTTCTAGAATGTGATTTGCAAAGTTTGAATCTGTTTTTTGGAAATTAAAACACCGTAAATGTTCTTTATATCTAATTTCGAATGAACGACCAGTTTGACCTATATACAAGGCATTACAATCTGGACATGTAATTTTATAAACTCCTGATTTTTTTAGAGGATCGGTTTTATCCTTAGCATTGTACAAAATATTGGATAATTTGAAAGCTGGTCTAAAACTAACTTTCAGGTTATGAGTTGACAAAATGTTACCAATTCTCTCAGATATGTCACCGTAGTATGTTAGGGATACGTATTTTTTACTGTTACTACTTTTAATATGTGGGTATATACTGGAGCAAGCTAATTTAAATTGTTTTTTGTTAATTAAATTTACTATTGTTCTTTCCTGAAAACCGTTATTTAGGGCTATTGACTTTATGGTATCTAATTCTGTTTTTAAATTTTCTTCTGAAAGGGGTAATGATAAAGCTCTATGAATCATGGAATTATATGCTGCTAGTTTATGAGATTTGGGGCTACGTGAATAATTTGAGATTGTAGTATCTGTAAAAGTTGGCTTCCTATAAATATTAAAGTGAATTTTATTTTTGTGCGTTAGGGTTAGATCCAGAAAATTGATTTTATTATCTTTCTCTGTCTCCACTGTAAATTTAATAGTAGGGTGAATGTTATTTATGTAATTTAGAAATGTACTTAGTTGTCTCTGTGTACCAGGTACACAGAGACAACTAAGTACATTTCTAAATTACATAAATAACATTCACCCTACTATTAAATTTACAGTGGAGACAGAGAAAGATAATAAAATCAATTTTCTGGATCTAACCCTAACGCACAAAAATAAAATTCACTTTAATATTTATAGGAAGCCAACTTTTACAGATACTACAATCTCAAATTATTCACGTAGCCCCAAATCTCATAAACTAGCAGCATATAATTCCATGATTCATAGAGCTTTATCATTACCCCTTTCAGAAGAAAATTTAAAAACAGAATTAGATACCATAAAGTCAATAGCCCTAAATAACGGTTTTCAGGAAAGAACAATAGTAAATTTAATTAACAAAAAACAATTTAAATTAGCTTGCTCCAGTATATACCCACATATTAAAAGTAGTAACAGTAAAAAATACGTATCCCTAACATACTACGGTGACATATCTGAGAGAATTGGTAACATTTTGTCAACTCATAACCTGAAAGTTAGTTTTAGACCAGCTTTCAAATTATCCAATATTTTGTACAATGCTAAGGATAAAACCGATCCTCTAAAAAAATCAGGAGTTTATAAAATTACATGTCCAGATTGTAATGCCTTGTATATAGGTCAAACTGGTCGTTCATTCGAAATTAGATATAAAGAACATTTACGGTGTTTTAATTTCCAAAAAACAGATTCAAACTTTGCAAATCACATTCTAGAAACAAATCACAAATTTCCGGATGTAAACGACCTAAAGATATTACATGTGAAAGATAAAGGTTTTAAATTAAATTTACTAGAATCAATAGAAATTATCAAATATAACAAAAATCCCGAAAATAAACTTCTAAATGACCAGTTGGACCTATATCAATCCACCCTGTTTAATGCATTAAAATAATCCCTTATAAACTTATTTACATAATTTATTACTTATTCAAAATTCTTAATATTTATTGCTTTCTAATATCTGATAAATTAATACCCAGAATAATGTAATTAGGTACTTATAAACTTATTTACATAATTTATTACTTATTCAAAATTCTTAATATTTATTGCTTTCTAATATCTGATAAATTAATACCCAGAATAATGTAATTAGGTTAGTATAAATTAACACAACCCTTTGTAAATTCATTCATTTGAATCAACGTTTGAAAATGGTACGCTAAAGTACCGAAACTGTGCAGTAACGTGTATGTTACAATAAATTTTAGTGGTAGAAAACAAAGTAGTTTTCCTTCTCATATCGTCATGATTAACTATCACAAAGTAACGGCTTCCACAATCGATTTTTTCATTCCTTTAACTTTTTTCGTATCTCCTCAAATAAGGAAGCTATAACCGTTTGTGGTTTTCCTATTTTTCAGGTTTTTGTAATATATCTCATAAAGTAGGCTATGGATTTCAAATTTCTTTTTACTGAAATATAGCTCACAAAAAATGGGATAACTGTTTCTAAAACTTTATTCTTCTACAATAGATATTAAGCGAGATATTTGGTGTGGCCCTCGTAAAATAGACAGTCTGTATATGTGTACAAAATTTCAACATTTTTTTCGACACGATTGTTGCACTTAGGTAAGGTCTTAGGAATAACTAGGATGAAAATTTCAGTTCCCTTAAGACTAGCTTAAGAGTCCTAATCGGTGATATTGTAACTCGTCAGGATCACCTTAAATTTGCTTCGAAGAGCGAATATAAGTTATACGCAGCATTTCTGCCGCTGTCAACGCACTAACAGCATATAGCCCACTATAAGGGCCAAATCACCGCTGCACATTCGAGCCACCCCCATATAGACATTCGCCAGGCCTTCTTGTAGTACATTTTTGCATGAATGATAATTGCTTCTATAATATAAATTGACTATTGCGTTTGAGGGAAGCCGAATCTTGTTCGCCTCGGATTCCGCCCCTTCAAAATCACGGGGCTGCGGATGAATCCGTTTCTTAATATTCGTTAAAATCGTCTTTGCGACTCTTCGATTTTTGTTGAAAAAGCCGCGCTCAGCGGTACATTACTATTGTATTTTTTTCATTGCAGTTTCGGAAAGGAGTTTCTAACGTATTTTTTCTTGTAGTTTTGAAAATCATTGAAAGTGAAAGTTATTTTTTATGAGGTTTCCAATACGCTCCTTTTCAAGTTCATGCTTCTTTGGTGCTTAAAACTGTTTTAAAGGTATTTTTGCGTACTTCATTTGAGTGAGAAATTTTCCATTTTACCCCTCGAGACTAACCCCCAAAATGAGAATTCTACTTTTTGTACTTGACGTCTGTAAAGTTTGAACTTTCTGCGTCAAACAGTCTCTGAGGAAAATACCTGCGACAGACAGACGGACGGGCAGACATCGAGGTGATTCAGTAAGTGTTCTACTTTGCCAATTTTAGTACAGAACACTAAAAATCTTTTGAATTTAAAAATAACACAGATATACAAAAAAAAATGAAATGGCGACCTAGACCATGATTCCTTATGTATTTCTGGGTGTTGAAACGAAATTTTCAATTTAAAAAAATTCCTACCCCGTAGATTTAGAGTAGATCCCGGTTGTTACTATAATAACCTTATTTTGACAATAAAAACCTAGATTTACTCGAAATCTACGAGGCAGAACATTTTTTAAATTGAAAATTTGGTTTCAGCACACAAAAATACATAAGGAATCATGGCCTAGGTCGCCATTTCACAACCTTTTTAACATTGGAAATGTTAATGTTCACATATAGCGTATAGGACAAAAGTTACCATCTTTTTTCAAAGCCGTCGACATGAAAATATCAAGGTCAGATGATGTAATACTGAGCGAGAGCCTGTTACTATGTGGGAAGCGATGCGGTGTAGTCGGTCAGCGCCGATCGATAGTATACCGCCTGTTCAACAAATGGCGGTACGGAGAGAGCAAATCTTGTAGCATCGAGGCGGGACGCATTAGTACTGCTGCGGCGGACGAATAAAGAAGCGTGATATCATTTGTCTCACTATTTATTCCTTACCCTAGTGTTCATCATCGGCCGTACGGTTGCGCAAAGGTAATGTTCTCGCTTACTGCATTGCATATATCAATTGTTTTAAGTTAATTTTTTTTACATGTTCTATCTTATACACTTTTTAATTCGCCGATCCTGAGAAAGGAGATTGTTATTTAAGTTTACTTTTAATCCAGCCTAGCCTCGCTCTGTCCATCCCTTCAATTACCACGGCGATTAGTGCTGTTTGGCTGCCTCCGATGAGTACTTAGAGAGGACAATTATGTATTATTAATTTAAAATAAATTTGTTTTGATTGATTTGATTGATCTCGCTTACGGTGCGAAAGATCCCGGGTTCAAACTCCTATGCCTGCTGATTTTTTTTTCTTTAATTTTGTGGTGATTAATATATTTTTTCTCAAATTCTTTTCTATGGTTTCTTTAGGTTAGGCTAGTAGGTTTTTATTCTGCTTAAAATAAATCCATTCTTTCATGTGATCAGGGGCGAGTTTAGATAAATTGGGCCCCTAGGCGCTGTGAGATTTGAGGACCCTTCGATGAAAATTTCATAAATAAAAAAAAATCTGATCAAAAATTTAAAGGAAAGTATATTTTTAAACTATTTTTTTGGCAATAGTTACAAACACATATCATATTATTCTTTTCCGGCTTTTTATGTCTTGTCAATTTGAACGTTTGAAATCACAGTTTCGTTTTTCCTGCGATTCAACATTCAGAATAGATAAATTTTAAAGTCGTGGTTGCCCCGAAGTACTTCGTATAGGTAGTTCTTAATTTTTTTGATCGCCGAAAAAGTACGTTCACCTGAGGCATTACTGACCGGGATGGTTAAGCAAATACGGAAAAGGGTTTCAACATTCAGAAATGTCTCCTGCAACGCATTGAGAATTTTATACATTTCAGTAGGCGAACGATTTAAGCCGGCATATATTAAAAATTGATGCAACTGTTCTGAAGATAGCTCGGAATCTATGTCGTCTCTGTATAGGTTAATACTAGTGTGCGTTGACCATTACAGTACGCTGGTTTTCAGCTTGTTTCTCATTGTCATAGTCTTTTACCGAATTTTCTTCATCTTCAGATTCCTTTTCGATCTGTGCATCATCGCTAGAATCGTTTTCTAATGGTTCTTCATTTTCGCAGTCTTCATCACTGGTTTCAAAATCAAAGTTCTCTTCAGGTCGTTCTTTGGGTGTTCTAGATTGTTCTTTCTCAGATTTTTGAATTTTCGCATTGTAGCATATCATCAGTAGATTTATTTTCATTGATGTGAAATGTACCGAAAAGCTGATTCGTGATCTGGCACGTGTCGACTGAAAGTTAAAAAGTAACGTCTGAAGAATTGCCAGATTGTATATTTTTTAATACACTGAAAAAAATATGAATTTGTTTATTGATATAATGTTCATTAATACAATGTACACATTTATTAGTAGTATTTAAACGAACATCATATTAATAAGCATCACTTTTCAGCCGATGCCGATGAACCGATTCATTAATATTACGAATATATTTTTTTCAGCGAACACAATGAATAGTAAATAAAGATTAGAAAAATTACATTTCATGTGAAAGAGAAGATGGATTATTTAAAAACAAGATAAAAACAAACAATAAGTTCCTATAGATTTGTACATTGAAATATGAAAAAAATTGGAATCGAAAGGAAAAATTATAAAATGATTTCAAATTCAGATTATATAAAATATAAATAAACGACAAACTCACGTGAACACAGAGCCGCATTAAGAACCATATGCAGCTCAACGTATTATGTATTATGTTATGTTACTTATATACATGACATTATTATTTTGTTATTTTCGTAGCAAATTGAAATCTGATATGAAAGAAGGAAGAAATGTATTTTATGATAATTATAATTATTATTGCTATCGGTAAGGCGAAAATAAATAAGGGCATAACAAAGAAACAAAATTTTTACATCGTTTGTTTACCTCAATAAACCGGGAAATGGGGGCCCCTGAAAAAGTGGGGCGCCTAGGCTTAAACGCGCCTCTGTATGTGATTTCTTTAGGTTAGGATAGTAGGTTTTTATTCTAATTTTTAATAATTATTAGCGCTGCAGGCAGTATTAGAGTCACAGACAAAGAAAGGGAGGTGCGGGGGTGCCACCCCGCTTCTTTTCCACAGAATAACAACATTAACTTGAAATCATTAAAATCACTATGTCCATAACGCGTCGTTAACTCTCGGTCCAACAATGCCGGCTCGATGCTACAAAATTTGCTCCTCTCCGTACCGTCTTGTCTGTTCAACTATTTCTTCCGTGCTATAGCATTGTTTGTCAATTTTTATTTTTATTTTGTAACGATTAATGAATTTTTTCACAAACTCAGGTTTGATTTGACGGCAGAAATAATGTTTTCCTTCTTTTTCCTATAATGATTTCAATCTTTCATGGAATGGTTATGTGGTTAGATTAGTTAGGTTGATTTTTATTTTACTAGGGGAGGTGCCCCACATTGGAAATGTTAATGTTCGTATATGGGGCCAAAGTTACGAGTTTTATCCAAGGCTGTCGACATGAAAGAGTCGAGAGTATTGTGCACAGTATGAGTATGCGCGGAGAACATGAAATTATAATGCGGTTGTGGTCAGCGCCAATCGTAGTCGCCATGGATTTTGACCAATATCGGATAGTTATTTTTGTAACAAGTACATCACCAACGCATGGACGGAAACCACACCCCTGCCTGAGGAATGGAATACAACCATACAGATACCGCTCCCTAAAATCAAATCAAATCACCACAAAACGTTGACGATTACAGAAGAATAACACTCTGCAGTGTAGGGTACACATACTACGCACAATTCCTCCTCAGAGAAATGTAAAAATACATCGGCGAACTACCAGATTATCAAACCACATTTATAAAGGGTAGATCGACAGACGACCACATGTACACCACCAGACGGATCCTGGAAGAAAAGTGGAAAGAAGGAGCAAAACTATATATAGTCTCAATTGACCTCCAAAAGGCATTTGATACCATAAGGCATGAGGCTATAGTCAACACTTTGCTCAACAGGGGAGTACCGCAATACTTAATAAACAGAATAATAAAAGCATGCCTACACGAAAACACTGCAATACAATGGTTTGGACAGACGACGGAATCAAAAATGAACAATATAGGAGTCAAACAAGGATGTCCCTTATCCCCCCGACTATTCACCACAGTCCTGGACCAAGTGATAGAAAGTACAATAAAGGAGAATCAGAACTTCAATGGAAACGATGGAACGATAAAACCCCCCATCATGCTTGTATACGCCGACGATATATACTCATCATCACCGAGGAAGAACAAGACATCGTTAAATTTCTAAGAAACATGACACCACATCTGGATTCCTCTGGAATGAAAATAAACTTCAAGAAGAGCCTAATAATGGTCCGAGACCCATTGACAAAAACAAGTCCAAAAGTGGGGAAGAATACAAAATAGGAGACTACACCCTGAGAACCACGAAGAGAATGAAATACCTAGGAACATACCTAACGAATCAACTAAAAAGGAGGAAGACATTAAGGGAAAGAATCAAAACAGCCTACAGAGTCACAAGAGCTCTACTACCCTTCATTGAGGACAACAAACCACCATGGTGCCTAACCAAAAAGGTATACACGACCATCATAATGCCTACGATGATATATGGAGTCAAAAACGCAGCAACGACAAAGGCCAACAGAAGAAGCCTGAGAAGAGCTGAAAGGGACATTATCCAACTGCTAGCAAAAGCAGGAAAACCACAAAAACGACAAAAAACGTCAACATTACTAGAGGAAGAACAATAATCAAAAGAATAGAATCATACGCAATGAAATACTGGGGACACGTCCAAAGACGGGACACGACACACCTACTGTAGAAAGCGCTGCGAATGAACAGCAACAAACTGAAAATAGGGAGGCCATGCTACACATGGATTACAACAATCGAGAGAATTATGAATAAGCTAGGAAAGGATTATACACACTGGGAAAAGTTGGCACAGCAAAAAATGGAATACAATAAAGAAATATCAAGGATATACACACTGCCAGACTCAGAAACAGAAGAAACAGAAAACTCAGAAGTAGAATAGGAGAAAAGATGATCACAGACAGAAACTAAGAAGAAGCATATCACAAAAACCTGAAAGTAAAAAGAAGCACGAAAACCTAAAAGAAGCATCTCACAAACGCCTACACTTTCCATCCGATTAAGACAGAAAGAAAACAAGAAGAAACATCTCACAAACACCTACACGCTCCATCCTATACTCCTACTCCATGCGTCATGCGGCTCTCGCTGCTGAGAACAAGCATGTCCAATGTCCAATCCAGCGTATGCAGCTGGTCCGGCGGTATATAAAAGCACCGGGGGTTTGTTCCGGTACACGGTGAGATGATCTCCCTGCACCGGAATCGGCAGCAATGCCCACCTTACGCTGGCAAATCAATCAATCAATCAATCAATCAAGTACCTAAAATCATGTTTTTTGGGACGGATCGTAGCTGTTTCCAGACGAGGCGAAGCCGAGTCCGGAATAAGTTTATGTTTTATGTATGGTATTATTATTTCCAATGCCCCGATGGTTGCAAGAATTGCGAAATTGTGATTTTTTTGTAAACTTGTGTAATAAACCTATTAATAAATAAATACCGAAGCATTTCAGAAGGGTAGAAAATATAATCCAACACCTTACAGAAGTCAATATACATATATTAAACAATGGACTAGTAATTAACAAATAATAAGGTATCAACAAAAATAATAATAACACAGATAGCAAGAAGTACTTCACTTCTTACTATCTTTATTATTATTGACACATTCTGCCATTAGGATTATATCTACGATATTATGAAAGAGGAGATATGCTCGGTATCGGCTTGAATCGGATGTGCACATACATATGGTGTCATTCGCTGGTCATTTTCAAATCAAGTTAGCGGCAGCCACTTAAAGTAATGAGTCTACACAAATAATTACCAGTTCAAATCCTCTGTCCGTCGTTAAAATTGTGACCTGATGTTTCTGTCAGCAATTGACAAATATGTAAGGAATCATATCGAAAAAAATTGCTATCGGTTAGATAAATACTAACTTTTACTCTGATCTTAACAAATAGTTACGCCCAAGAAGCTGTCCCAAATATTCACTTGCAATTTTCTCGAAAGCTGCTATACTAGAAAAAAAAGTCAAATAAAAAATTGTGTCTGGCCCCTTATCTTATTTCTTCTCGTACTTCAAAAGTTAAAAAAGTTTTCTGGCTGCAATTTCCTATATTTTATCGATATGCCTTAGAGAAGAAATTCCATATTTTCTATTCCTGTGAAAATGACACCTTCATATTATTATGTTAACAGATATGTAGACGAGACTGTAAAAATTAGAGACCAGTTCATTGTCACGTCCTTACAATTGTTTCCACATGAGATTGTTTTTGTCTTTTGTTTCGATCGACCAAGAGAATCGTAATTTTACTTCTACATGTAAGTGGAAGTAACCGTATAAAAATTTTCAATTTTTTTTTAAATAAGATTAGAACGTCGAGATTTTACATTTTAGCGAAAGAAATTTTCTGTCTGTGGGTCCATTTGTGTGTAATTTTTTTTGTGAGCTCGCTTTCTCAGCAACGGTTTGAGATATTAACTTGAAATTTGGTACACATATGTACCATGACGACATCTGGAACTAGATTGTATTTGGCGCTAATTCCAGTGAAGCATTGGGAGTTAAATAGATGTAAATATAGGAAAATAAGTAAAGCAAGCCGCTAAGAGTACAGTAACTTGGGATTTGGAGTATATACTAGAAGCCAAGACCTCAATTTTTAAAAATATATTCACCATTGCTGAGGAAACGTGTACACATTAAAATTTAGAAACTGAGCGACCGGCAGACAAACAGAAAATTTATTTTCGCTCAAATTTAAGATCTCGACGTTTCACGACATTCTAAGCCTATTTCAACAAAAAAACTTTTTTACAATCACTATACTTCCACTCCACTACGTGGATGTGGAAATAATTGAGATATTCACTTGAAATTTGGTACACGTATGTATTATAGCGACATTTGGAACTAGATAATATTGTTGCGAATTTTCCACCTTTTAGGAAACACCCTGTATGAATCCGTGGGTTCTAAATAATTTCAACAAAAGATAAACACTACTAACACTTTATTTAATAATTTACTGTCTATACAATACTTCAAAATAACCTTATTTACTTCTTATTGAACCTCACTTTTACAGAACGTCACTTCTATAAACTTCCTTCTTAAAACTTCTTCTTCTGCGCCGGTAATCGCGCCTTATATACTCTGAAATTACCTCTAGATTGAACCAGAATCTTCTTCCACCACATTCTAGACAAGTCTATGGCTCTTTCTAGAGTCTTTCCAGTTACTATTAGTAGGCATAGGCGTATCATCTCCAGTTCCAAGGGGGTGTAATTCATAACACTGCCCCCTCCTTAAGCCTGTTCGTCCCGATCAGGCAACTCAGAATCATCGATGTATTTTGCCAGTCTGTCCAAATGCACGATCTTCATCTTGGACTTTTTGCTCCGTTGAATCCGATAGACGACGTCATTAATTCGGGTAATAACAGTATACGGTCCATCCCAAAGCGATTGAAGTTTTGGTGACCTTCCTTTCTTCCGCTGTGGGTTGTACAGCCAAACCAGGTCTCATGCCTTGAACCCTTCTGAACTACCCTTACGGTCATATCGAGCTTTCATTCTGTCACTGGCTGGTGATGGCGCCGCTATATCGTTAGCCAACCTCTTGAAAGGAACTCCGGCGTTCAACTGCTTCTTTTCACCCTTACTTCCAGTCTGTGGTCCCTTACTGGCTGCACAAATCTTGCATTTGCGACACCAAGCCTCCACATCCTGACGACTTCTTATCCAATAAAATCGTTCTCGTATTTTCTTCAGGGTCTTGTTAACACCGAAGTGTCCATCGGATGTTCCATCGTGCACTTCCTGAAGCACCTTCGCTACTCGACACCTGGGAATCACTAGACGCATAACCACCTGCTTTCCATCCGGGCTTTCCCATGCTCTCCGCAACAGCCCGTTCACGACCTTCAGTGAGTCCCACTGCGCCCATAGTGCCTTCAGTCCCACTCTTTTGCCTGAAACATCTTTCCATTTTGGACGAGTTCCCCTTTCTTTGGCTCTCAATATAGGCCCAATTTCCGCATCGTTCAGTTGTTCTAGTCTCAGGGCTTCAGTTGTCCAACCATGGAACGTCTATTTTAAGTGTTGACTACTTTCGTGCCCTGCTGTTTCTCCACATGGCGGCAGTGCTTGCAGTCGTCCTCGCATGGTCTTCTAGATAAAGCGTCTGCGTTCTTATGAGATCTTCCTGGTCGATGCTCGATCTTAAAGTCGTACTGTTGCAGCTGTTCTATCCAACGAGCCAGTTGACCTTCCGGGGTTTTCAACTGCAACAGCCATTTAAACGCAGCATGGTCGGTCCTGATTTTGAAATGTCGTCCGTAGAGATACTTATGAAAATGGTCCACTGATTTGACGATGGCCAATAACTCTTTCCTGGTTTCCAATAGTTTCGTTCTGGTTTGGAGAGCACCTTGCTGAAGTACTCGATCACTCTTTCCTCTCCGTTCTGAATTTGGGGCAGCACACAACCAATCGAAGAATTGCTGGCATCTGTATCTAAAATAAAAAGTCCATTCTGTTGTGGGTATGCTAGCATTTAATACCTAGACTTGGCCTTTCGCTATTTTGTTGGTTTTCCTGTCTTCTTGGAGGATTCGATTGAGCCAGTAATAGACTGATCATTTTATTCGTTTTGAAAATCACGTTCAAGATAGGGTTTTGGTCTCTCTCTTCTGGCTGCGATTCTTCAAGCGTCATAGCCCGCACCCTTGACTTTGGAGTATCCCTACTGACGGCTTCTACCTCTAGTGCATGCACCAAGGCTTCACTACTACTTTTATGTCGGGATAGCCTGAGGATTCGCCTGATATCCTCGTCCCTTATCCCGTCTAGGAATGCCCCCACTGCCAATTGTTCTTTAAATTCTCTTGGCGCATTAGGATATGCTAAGTGTGCCAGTCTTTCCACCGCAGCTTCAAATTCTTGCAGACTCTCTCCAGCTTTCTGAACGCGCACTTTCAGCTGGGTCTGGTATACTTGAGCAAGGTGTTGATCTCCATATCGTAGATCTAAGGCAGCTTCTAAAACTCTTAAATTACTTTGTTGGTCCGCCGGAATTGTCTGGAGCAACTCCAACGCTTGGCCCCTTAAAGCCACGATTAATGCCTTAGCCTTCTCTTCGTCATTCCAGTTGTTTGCACTCGCTGCTGCCTCAAACTGTGTCTTGTAAGTCATCCAGGAACTTTGACCATCAAAGGAGGGAATTTTTAATCGCTGGCCTGACGATACCAGTTGCTGGTTTCCTCTATCCCTCAACTGTTGTTTAAGCTGGTCAATTTCTCCTTCTACCTGGTGCATTTTCTCTTCAACCTTGTCTACTTTTTCTTTCACTTCGCTTACTTCTTGCTCGACTTTATTTTTAAGTTCTTCAGTGACGGCAAATATGGCACTCTGTTGGCCTTCTATAATTTTCCTTAGTTCGTCTCTTTCTTTTTGTTGTTTAATGTCCAAGTCTTGCATGATTTTTCTCAATTCTTCCTGACGTCGTTTCTCTTCGTCTTGATGTCGTTTCTCTTCTTCTTGTTTTTCCTCTTGACGTCTTCGTTCTTGATCCTCAAAAATTTTTCTTAATTCTTCTTGACGTTTTTGTTCTTGTTCTTCTTTTTCCTGTAGGCGTTTTTGTTCTTTTTCTTGTCGTTTTCTTTCCCGTTCTTCTTTCTCTTCCTGGCGCTTTCTTTCTTGGTCCATCATCATCTTTTGCATTTGTGCCATAAAGTCCTGCATTTGTTTTTCGGATGCCATGTTTCTGGTTGTTACCGGCATATAATTATCAACAAAATTTAATAATCACGTCAATATCGGTAATGGAATTGTCCAGAGAAATCGCAAAACAGCACGAGAAAGTCCTTTATTTAAACTACTGTCCAAATAGAAATGTTCTGGAAAGTTCACGAAAATACACTTAATTAACTACACGAAAAAAATGTCTTGTTCAGAGTCTTTATCTCTTCTTAGTTCAAAGGATTTAATCACTATCACTAATGTCCTAACAAAAATGTTCTACAATGTCTAGAAACGCACTTGACACTATTTTCCTGTTCGAAAATAATCCTCGAACAATGTCCAGTAAATTAGTCCTCCCTGTGTTAGCAGAAACTCCGAGAATACTGTCCCAGTCTTCTCAACACTTCCGAAAAATCCTCTTGTCAAAATTCCGCGCCTGACACCAATGTTGCGAATTTTCCACCTTTTAGGAAACACCCTGTATGAATCCGTGGGTTATAAATAATTTCAACAAGAGATAAACACTACTAACACTTTATTTAATAATTCACTCTCTATACAATACTTCAAAATAACCTTATTTACCTCTTATTTAATCTCACTTTTACCGAACGTAACTTCTATAAACTTCCTTCTTAAAACTTCTTCTACCACATTCTAGACAAGTCCATGGCTCTTTCTAGAGTCTTTCCAGTCACTATTAGTAGGCATAGGCGTATCATCTCCAGTTCCAAGGGGTGTAATTCATAACAATATGTTGAGATGATTCCGTTGAAAGGGTGGGAAGTAAGTAGGAGTAAATAGGGGAAAATAAGTAAAGCAAGCTATAAGAGAACGGAAACTTTGGATTTGGTGTATATAATATAAGCCAAAGCTTCAAATTCCTTCATAATATTTTTCAACCCTCCACCACCTCCACTCCAATATTAAACGGGTTGATAATATAAAATTGAGATATTCACTTGAAATTTGGTACACGTATGTATTTTTTTCTTCTTCAATTCTTTGGGACTTCCTGCCACATGTATTTTTTCTTTTTAAACGGTGCTCGGGGAATCTACAAAATATCACAATTAACCAGTATGTTAGTGGTAAATAACCTCTACGCCTGTGACTTTTAGGTCAAAGAATCAGTTAGAGGTTGCTTTTTTTAAATTAAACAAATAAATATAAAAACTTGGAATTAAATATTTCGCCGACGTTTCGGAAATCTAATCTGTTTCCTTTTTCAAGGCTTTTTTGAAAAATCATTTTTGCTGGGTATGATAAATACACAGCTCTAAGAATGTTTGTTATATTCAAAAAGTTTTTATACTTATTTGTGCTATTTATTTTTAAAAAAGGCAACCTCTAAGTGATCCTTTCACGTAAAAGTCACAGGCGTAGAGGTTATTTACGAGTAACATACTGGTTAATTATGATATTTTGTAGATTCCCCTAGTGCCGCTTAAAAAGAAAAAATACATGTGACAGGAAGTGCCAAAGAATTGAAGAACAAAAAAAATTAAGATAATGCCACAAATAATATTTAGACAATACTTATGTATTCCAATGACATATGATTGTGATGATTCCATTGAAGGAGGGGGGGGGGGGGGGGTGTGGAGAGCACATACTAGAGTGCAAATATAGTCAAGATATTTAAAGATCCTTTAAAGATATTTGGATGGGAAATCTGGATGTGGAAGTAGTGATTCCTTAAGCAGCGGTTTTTTATTCTGTTTAAGAATAAGCCCCTGACGCGTGCTAACCTACCGGGCTACCAGCACGTGATGGTAGGTCCTTGGCCAGCGGGCCCCTCCGCGACCTCCGCACATGGAAATATTGCCTCTACTCTACCCTACGAAGTCAATTATTTCAAGATGTTTTTTATTTGAAATTCTCTTCGTTCATTTAAGATCGTTTTGCATTGTAAAATTCAAAATTTTCACCTGCGGCGCATCAGCACGCGCCTGATAAGTCCCTGAATACTTCGGTTAGTTGATATTACTTTACTCCTCAAAAAAGGACTCCGCTTCTGCGCGAAAACGTTTCTCATTTTCATAGCATGTTTGTAAGAAGTCTTCTTATAGTATAGGAACTTTGTGGATTTTTCGGCACGTTATCGTTTTATGATCTGTCAGAAACTCTCGTTTTATGAATGGTAACGATTCACAAAATATTTCCAAATTTAGAAATAATTCATATTTATATTGTATATTTTATCTCACACATTTAACTCATCGCTGTAAGTTCTCTCTCGTGCTTAAAATGTACATATATGCTTCCTTAACAACAAAATAACCTTTTCAGAAAGTTACGGTTGTAACCAAAAGTACGACACACCCTTAACTGTAAAGGAATTTAACATTTTCCGCAAGGTTGAGTTTCTACCGCATCTCAGATATATTACATCATTATTAAAAGATCTGTCTTATTTTTAATAACATACGGATTTCCGGAATAAAAAAAATTAAACATCTCAAGACTAAATTCCCATCAGAATAATTTCTATACGTTTTGTAAAACGAAAAAATATATGGCTTAAATTAGCGTCAATACAGGCCAGAAGTCTATTTTATCGTGATTTATGTTTGATAGAATTAAATAATCAATTAACTCAGACAAAATTCATACAACGATGAATTTCCAAAAAAAAATAGCCACCTATCTGTCGGACTAGTAATGTTTTTGAGTGTAGATTCCGCTCTTAAACAAATGAGAGTTGTTTCCTTAACTAATACCCACTATCATCACTGGCATATTTTCATGTATTTACTTACTAGCGACGAATAAAAAAATATTACTGTAGGTGTACTTGTGTATTTTCTATATTAAAAAGAATTGTATACTCCTGAATTTTTAGAACTGTTAAGAATCTAACATATTTAAGTTACTATCTGTTAATTTTTCTCATTTATTCTTAATGTCAGATC
Source organism: Stenurella melanura (assembly GCA_963583905.1). Classification (NCBI taxonomy): domain Eukaryota; kingdom Metazoa; phylum Arthropoda; class Insecta; order Coleoptera; family Cerambycidae; genus Stenurella; species Stenurella melanura. Next base: position 105,444,173 of record OY757311.1, read on the forward strand.
AGAGTACTTGATGTAATATGTATCATTTTCAAGAAGCTAACGAAACCATCACTTATGCATATCTATTTATTGGCCATACCTACTTGAAAAGAATCGTATATGATGCGGTCTATTAAACCTTGATAATGAATTCCAAATTGTCAATTATTGTATCACGCTAATATTGAATGGTCACCACGAGTTGTGAATACCTCTCACGTTCAGGTCTAATGATTGAAAATTAAAAACTGGAAAGCTGTAATCACGCGAGATCGATCTTTTACATAAGTTGCTTCTGTATATAATGATAAAGAGCAAGCCTATATTTTTAATACAGTCAATTTGTGGGAGCTAAAGAATTGGGCTTGTTGCCGGAAATAAATGGTACGGGGTCCTCATTGGATTTCAGGGGCTGTCAATTCCAACCATTACAATTTAAGAAACTATGCACAATGGTTTTCTTACTTTTTGTTGGGTATTTTGTCACTTAAAATGTTTAAAAATTTTAATGAAAAAACCTCTTCACTAAATTTATCAGACAGACACATCACCTAAAAAATATGACTAGAATAAGGTGATATCTACTATTATAACGATAAGTATTAACATAATAGTTCATCTTCACTAACAGAATTCATCATTTTTGGCACACTTGATTTGACAATGTCCAAACTATTCAAACATGTCAAATCACCTTCCGCCCCTCAATAATAATGGATCATTCTATTATATTTTGCGCGTTAAGGCCGTTACAGAATTGCTTGACGTAAGACTTAAGACGTATGACGTATAACGTAAACGAAAACCAATATGTACTTTTAAATGTTCCATTACACAACCTGCATTAAGACGTAAAAGCTTACGCAGAAAGTTGAAAATTTCCGTAGGGTGGAATTCTTACGTTGGCCGTAAAATGTTCAACCAATGAGAACCATTCCCGCTTAAATGAAAGTTTAACCTATAATAAATGAAACGAGTTATCACTAACCACTGCCATTTAGTCGTGTCACTGGTTTAAGAATTTTGAGGCCTATTTTAAGTTGTTTATTTATTTTTTTATTTAAAGTTGTGAAAATGGATCACGAATATTATGCAAGTGTTATTGACGATTCTCAAATTTCATATGCGGAAAAAGAAGGTGACGAATTGCTTATCGACTTGGTGAAAAGTTACCCTCATTTAAATGATAAAAAGCGCAATGATTATAAGGACATTATAATGAAGGACAATTCTTGGGCTGAAATTGCAAGCATCATGAATTGGAAAGGTAATACACCAAAAATGTATACAATTACGAGTAAAGTTTCTTACAAAATGGTATAAGTTATCGTGATGTGTTAATATATAATTATTGCAATTATTTACTTTTAGTGTACGAATGTCAAAATAGATGGCTTAGGCTTAGAGAGAAATTTGGAAGAGAAGTGAAAAAAATCCACAACACAACAAGTGGTATGGAATCACAATCAATGCAGAAGTGGCCGCTTTTTGAACAGATGAAATTTTTGGATAAATACATCAACCCCAGAAAGTGCGTTTCTAAATCTGAATTACGTTATAAAATTAAATAATTGTATTGTTTTTTGTAGGCTACTTACTAACACACAATCTCAGAGCTGTGCCAAAAGGACAATTGTAGACAATAATACGCCAAATGTTGTTGGTAGGTATTTTTATTTATTTTAAAATCAAAAACCAAATGTCATTAAGAATAGACAAATATTTAAAATGACGAACCACTCTACTTGTGAAATATGTAATTACAGAGAAAACTATTTCAATTTTATTTGTTAAAATGCACCAAATTATTCCACAAATACTCAAGATTAAATTTGGTTTATATAATCATAATAATTGTCTTATTCTAACGGATGATGAACGAAGTGTTCAGGAGGGTCAAGAAACATTAACAAACTCACCAATTGTGAACCAATTTCCGGGATGTTCTAGTGCTTTGGAAACACCTAAAAGTTGTTACACATCACAGGGAAAAAAGAAAAAACAAGATGCCGTAGATGCCAGCTTTATTGAACTATCAAGTGCGATAAAAAATCACTTAAGCAGTGCATTGACAAATACCAAAGAAAGTGATGACGCAGACGACATATTTTGTAAATTTATTACAGCCGAATTGAAAAAAAAGAGTGAGGAATGTAAAAGGAAGCTGAAAAAAGAAATAACAATATTAATTTGTTCCTCAGACTAGAATATTATTTTATAGGATGTTGTGTTTCTTAAGTCCAAACATTTTGTCAGTCATGAATAAAAGATAATCAAATATGACAAATATTTTATTTCATATTTAACAAGTTTCCACCTACAGAGATGTGGTGCATTCTTTAAGCAAAACGTGTACAATATCAAAAACTATAATAAAACTCTGAATTTAACTAAATTTGACATTCTCATTATAACCTATCAGTCTTAATATACTTATTTATTTATTTATAATTTATCATGTAGATGTAATGGATAGATAAATGAATATCACACATCATAAATACACAAAATATAAGTTAAATCTTGGTTTAGAAAGTAGTCTAAATGAAACTTTGGCATTTAAGGAATATTTCTAATTATAACAAAAATGTTAATGATGTGTATGCTTTCCTCTTCTTACATAAGCCGTTTGCCAAGGAACTTCTCCATTAGCAGTAAGAAAATAATGAGCCAGTCTGTCTCTCTGTTTGTATGCCATTGTCATGGCTCTATGTGCTCCAATGTTGGAAATATCTTGTAATATATCTGGTTCGTTACGCCATTCACCTGGTATAATTTCACCATCTTCGTTTTCTTGGTCAATAAATACAGTGGGGCAATATAGTTGTTGCTGTGATGGACAAGCGTCATTTTCAGTCATCAAAAAATTATGTAAACATATTGAAGCCAAAATTATCGTATTCACTGCATCTGGATTTAATAAAATTGGTCGCCTAAAAATTCGCCACCTTGCTGCCAGAACTCCAAATGCATTCTCAATAGTACGCCGGGCTCGTGATAGTCTGTAATTAAATATGGTCTTTTCTTCGTCTAAATTTCTCCCAGGATACGGTCGCATCATGTTCTTGGAAAGTTGGAATGCAGAATCGCCCACAAAAAAATATGGTGTTCTTATATCTGAACCAGGCAATTGAACAACACCTTTTGGTATATTTAAACATTCCTCATTAATTGCTTTTCCCAAGTGTGACGAATATATTGTGCCATCACCGCTACTCCCATGGGCACCAATATCAACAAGTAAAAACTTATAATTTGCATCACAAACGCCCATGAGGACAATACTGTGTGTTTTTTTATAGTTGAAATACTCACTGCCTGAATTAATTGGAGCTTGTATTACAACATGTTTGCCATCAATAGCACCAATGCAACTAGGCATGTTCCATTTTTGTAAGAAACCTGCCGATATCTGTTTCCATACTTCCACTGTTGGTATTTTCAAATAAATTGGAGTTAGAACTTCTGCCAAAACTGCACAAGTTTCCTTGACGGCCTCGTAACATGTTGAAATTCCAATTCTATATGCTAATGCTAATGACGTGATTTGGTCACCCGTTGCAAGAAATCTGCAAAAAAATAATAAACAATTAAAACAGGTAGGTATTTAAAGCAATAAAATAATAGTAACAATTAAATACCTAATTCACTTGTTGCTATAAGATACTTATAATCTCATATTGGAAATTATGTCTCTTACCTAAGGGTAATAGCAAGTTGAAGCTCAGGTGGAAGGTGGGCCCTTTTACTCTTTTTTCTTAAATGTGGTGACACAAGTTCCAGTAACTTATTGAATGTTGATATCTCCATGCGTGTATATTTGAAGAACATAGATGAATCTTCTTTTAATTCCTGGAACAAATGTTCATAATCACCCTGTTCTTTTCTTCTTAAATTAATAGGTCTTGTCCACCACCTTCTATTTAACCAACGTTTTCTCCTTTTTCTGATTAAAAGAAACATCCCCATTAAATTCCCAGCCAACAATATAAGTGGTAATTCATCCATTATCGCCTCAATATTTAATGATTAAAATAAAATAATCTCTTCTTTATTACTTTGTTTTGGTATTGAAACCGTTTTACTTCTAACCTAAAAAATTATCTCACAAAACTGACTTGTGATTGGCTTGCCGTAGAACATAAAGAAAGTATTGTGTAAAATCACTTTTTAATGTCATACGTCTTATGACTCTTAAGTCTTACGCTTAACTATTCTGTAACGGCCTTTACATCGATTGCAGAGGCTAGGCATGAAATTAAAGGTGATTGGCTGTACGCAGTGAGTGATAATAACACACTTGTGTGTTATTATAAATCGCGCTATTTGTTTATGGATACTATTACTCGTTCAAGAGCAGTTGAGTAATTAATATATAATTGTCACGTGTTTCCACCCCTTTTTGGAAACTACCCTTCAACATTCCGCGGGTTCCAAAAATTACAACAAGAGATAAACACTAACACTGTTTATTTAATAACTTACTGGAACTTAATAATACTTTCTTTAACTAAAATACACGTTTACCGACTAAAATAAATTTTAACAAAGTTTATTACTTGATATTTTCTTTTTTGACTTCACTTCCTTTCCCTCGGTGGATCTCGCCTATCCAACTAAAGATATCTCGAAGCATTCCAGCTAACTTCCATACATTCTAGAATAATACAGAAACCAGATCTTCTTCTATAAATTTCTAGAAATGTACGTACTTCTACCAGTATCTCGGAGTTGGTGCACACCACAGACATTCAGTTTCCTTCCTGTCACCATTGCCACCCAATTTACAGCATCTACTCATGAGCTATTAGCCCATAGGGGGCGCCAGCGCATCACACAATCTATTATGAGTAGATAAATTATATTTATCTTATTTTTACTTATTTCGTCTCTAAGGATGGACAACTAACTGGTGCAAAAATCTATTGAATGATTTGAAACGCATCTATTCTCGTTTAATACAATAATCGCGGTTTTCTTTTAGTTCCTTTCTCCTCTTTTTCCAAAGTCTTCGCTGAGTGCCACTGGATTCTGTGATTATTATTCCACGCGTGCTCACAGGATTTTTCGAATTCTCCCCTTCTAGAGTAATTTCTGTTTTTAAAGCACTAGCTTTAGAAAAAATCTATCCGCCATATTGGAGCCGTCATTTGGAATTCTTTAATTTTTAAATTTCTAATCAGCTGCCTCAAGAGCCTAAATACACAACGTTTAAAAAAATCAACGACTCTTTCAAATATTCGGTTTTTCAATTTGCTCCCAAGTGGCTTCTATCCCGTGGAGGTAAAAGTAAGTATCAGAACCATATAGAAACTCACTAGAAAAATAATCTCTAGATACAGATGATGATAGACTAATACTAGTTTCATCACGCTATGTTTAGTATAAGGTGTACAAGAATCGGAGAAAATTATTTTCTATGCCAAAATATTTAAAAGTGAAATTATTTGTTTGGTTATAATTGTATTGAAACATATTCTTTATAGGATTTTGCAAACAGCAGAAAAAAAATTAACTATTCTATCTATGGGAACTAAAGGAAAAACTGTGTGTAAAAATATTAATGAAATCTTTGCATTCTTTCGATAACCTAAATTTTTAAGACAAGGTAGCTAACTAAATTCATTTTAGGCCTCTGTTCTCATTTTTAACGGAATCTTCATGACCCTAGGGGGTTATGTAGATACAAGTTTAATCTGCATGGCTGTAGGGGACTGTGTGGATGCTAGTGTTAGAATGAGAATTTTCAAATAAGAAATTAGACAAATTCATTTTAGGATTTTAATTTGCTAGCAAAACCAGAATTTAGGTTATCGAAAGAATGCAAAGATTTCATTAATATTTTTACACAGTTTTTCTTTTAGTTCTCATAAACAGTTTTTTTTCTGCTGTTTGCAAAATCATATAAAGAATATGTTTCAATTCAACAAAATGGTGAATGCGCCGCAGTTACAATTCTGCTTAAATTAATAATAAGATATTTTCGGAATAACCAATAGTGATCTGATGAAAATAGTGCAAGATATAAAATGGCGAATTCAATAAAGCTGCACAATAATTGCATAACATTTGCAGATTTACATGAAATTTGACCTCTAAAAATGGAGAAAAAAAATCTTTCACTAAAATAGATCCGCTTGTAAAATACCATTATTAAACATTATATTATATAATTTGTAAGTACGAAATACTAAACATTTTTAACATGTTAAGAAACAGTGTTGGAAACAAGCCCGGATCACTTAATTTGCAGGCAATGCCCTTTACGATCAAACGATAGCCTCTGATATAAGTAGTTAGGAATACACTCGGGGTATTCTAGGTAGAGTCCATAGTACAATAGAATAATGTGCCAAATTATTTTAAACGCGGAATGCCCCTGTCTAAAATAATAAAAGAACTGGTTATAAGTGGTAATCCAAACATAAAATGTAACGTTACATAATATTAAAAATAAAATATATCGTCAAAATATTTTGGAGACATAAATTTAGATACTAATGAAAAACAGATTTAAAACTTATAGTGAAACATAGAACTGAAATTAATGGATAGTTTAATTAAATCAAAACCAGGTTAGTCGTAATAATTGTTATTTATAAATGTATGTCTTTTTGACTTATCTAAATATAAATACGGAACGAATAAAGCGCACGTGTATTTGCTCAAGTAGACTATCCTAGGCTGAATATAATAGCTTCTTGTTTTTTACTTATCTGGCTTGCTTGCACCATTAATTGTTGGTTTCGATTCATATGGCCATGGCCAAAGCTTCCAGAACAATCATAAGTAAAACAAATTTTGATGTTGATATTCGGTAAAAATAGTTTAGCTGTTTAATGAGGAAATTAACAATAACCCATATTTCTCTAAATCATGTTTTTCGTGAACATATACTTAAGCTGGAGACGAAAATGCTCACAGACATTTTAAGTCTTTCAGAAATAAGATCAAACAGGAAATAAATGTTGGGCACAAAAATTACGTTAGAAATATTGAAATGCAGATTAAGTCCAAACCCAAACAGATTCTAGCCACATATTATTGATATGAGAGATGTTTCTAGTATTCCTAGTGCAATATGTCCCATGATAATGTACACCTGAACGATTCCCAACAAATTTTAAATGACTTATACATACACAGAGAAAATTCTTTCTGGCCTGGGGATCTGACCATGTTTACTGTATGTTTTTGGGGTCGCTGAATCCGAATCCGAGGTCTATTTAACTCTATCACATCAGGATTTTGCCATAACCTCAAAAAAACCCATAATTTAAGCGATTTCGACATATCTGCACATAAATCGCTGTAACTTTTTCTAGACAAAAATGACCCCCTCTTTTTTGTACTATATCGATTGCAAATTAAATTTCCAATATGGCCGCTCGAAGTCACCAGAAGGTGAAAATTGAATTTTTTTACCGCTTCCCGGGGCTATATCTCAAAAGCGAAACGAGATACAGAGATATGGTTTACAGCACTTGATTTATCTCGCCTTCCTGCATATCTCCGAATTGTTTAAGATTTTTGCCGGTACTTTCATTTCTTTGCAAAACTTCTAAGGCAAAGCATCAAAAAATTCAGAAGTATGTAGAAAGGCGAGAGAAATCGAATAAGGTAAACCGCAGCTCTGTATCTCGTTTCGTTTTCGAGATATAGCCTCAGGAAGCGGTAAAATAATTCGATTTTCACCTTCCGGTAAATTCGAGCGGCCATATCTCGAAAATCAAGGCACGAATCAACCTCAAATTAGCACTAAACGATTTCTTGCATCTTTCTACAGACCACTGAATTTTTTCAGATTGTTGCTAGTTTTCATTTGGCGGAAATGGCCCTCGAAGCTGAGCCGTATCGCTCGAGAAGCGAAATCCTCGGACTTTGGCTTAACACTTAAACAAGCGCCGGATGAATATCGTGCCTCAAATCATCGGATTGGAAATTTAATTTGCAAATAAAAAAGGAGAGGATCATTTTTGTCTAGAAAAAGTTACAGCGATTTATGTGAGGGACATCGAAATCGCTTAAATTATGGGTCTTTTGAGGTTATGGCAAAATCCTGATATAATGGAGTTAAACAGACCTCGGATTCGGATTTAGCGACCCCAAAAACATATAGTGAGGATAGTCGTATCCCTAGGCCAGAAAGAATTTTTTTGTGTGGTTGTGTTTACATCACTTTCTTAATCTTCGTATAGAACGTCTACAAATTTTAATACAATACTACTGACACAAATATAAACGTACCACATCTTGTTATTCCAAAGACTAACATAATGAAAATGACGTATTAAAAGCACTAAAATAATCTAAACCGGAATTACCTACTGGTGAAATGAATGCATCTTTTTTGAAAAAATGTACTTTGCTATTTACTTATTCTTTGTTAGTTTTAATTCTTCAAATCACAAGTTTTTCCCATTTATGGAAGCTGAAATGTGTCACGTTTATAAAAATGATGACAAACTCGCTATTGAAAAATATGGGCACTTTCTTATTTTATGTAATTTTAACAAATTACTTAGTGTGGTTTATAATATTTAATCGTTTCACATTAAATCTCAAATTTGTTTTAACCAGTATGGATTTCCTATTGGTACGTACACGACTTCTACATAAAAGCTTAATCCAGTTGCATCTATTTACATTTTAAATGATGCTAACCTATCAAAGTGTAGCCAATTTAAAGATCTTAGGGTCATCTTTGACAGTAAGTTAATCTTTTTCCATCACATAAATGAATCGTGGCCATTACAAAAATTTTGGTTTTATAATTGAACATAATAAATAGTTTGTGAATAATACTCAGCTAGCAATTTGGTGTTTGGTAGAAATGCAGCGGTTTTGTTAAAAACCCCTTCAAAAACCTTATTTCGTTCCCTGCCTACCCTTCTACTTTGCGATCGTGATGATATAGCCTCTTACCTTTCACAGTTGATACCCATCACATTTGTGAAAATCACATTCAGTTTTTGATCAGTAGATTTGGAGATTCGAAACCAGACATACATGCATACATAGATACAGACATATAAACAATGGCCATGCGGACAAGTATGCAATTGAATTGAAAACCTTTTTGGTCTTCGTTACAACTGTGGCTTAACAGCCGAAGAATCTGAGATCTTCACCAATCTTCACAAAACTAATAACAATTTTACCAAATATAGCGAGATGGTTTGTATATACAGGGTGTTTTAGTTAAAAGTCCCAAGCCCTTTATCTCCAAAACTAATAAGGATGTTTTATTTTTGTAAATGGCGAATGATTGATACCAAAGAAAGCTTTAAATAACTGTGATTAGACTTTTTCCTGAACAGCACACAGAGATGGCGTTGCGATGCAAAATTATTTTTCGATAACTGGAACCTTGAAATTTATTTCTAGTGATTAAGCAATAATTTGTGTGGAGTTATAATTTCTTTCATTCGTTCTAGTACACGTGAATGTTGATAAACTTCTGTAACTTTTACCTTGTTACTTCCACATCCACGTAGTGGATTGGAAGTATAGTAATCGTAAAGAAAAATGAAAAATTATTTTTCATGAAATAAGTTAAGAATGTCATGAAACATCGATATTTTAAATTTGAGCAAAACATAATTTCTGTCTGCTGCCTGCCTGTCTCTGTCTGTCGGTTTGTCTGTAACAATTTTTTTGTCAGCATGTTGTCTTCGGAACGGTTTAAGACATTGATTTTGTACACGTATATATACTATAACAAGGTCTGGAACTGGATTGATTTTTGAACATATCCGGTGAAGGGTTGGAGGGTAAATAGGAGAAGTAAGTAAAGCAAACTGGTAAGAGTACAGAAACTTGAAATTTGGTGTATGTGCTAGAATCCAAGACCTCAATTTTTTTTTAAATATTTTCCAAAATTTTTCAATCCCCTCACCCCCACCACCTGCACTCCATTATTAAAGGAATTGATAACATAAGATTGATATATTCACTTGAAAGTTAGTACACGTATGTATTGTAATGACATCCAGTTGAGATGATTCCCTTAAAGGGGTGGAAGGTGGTAGGTTGTGAATAGGGGAAAATAAGTAGAGCAAGCTAGAAACTTTATTTTTAACGTATATGGTAGAAAGCAACACCTCAAATTTTTCTGTGACATCTGCCCCAAATATTATTAAAATTCTATGACCAATAATTTCCACATGCTAAAGTGCAAATATAGTCAAAGCGTTTCCTTTAATGTGACGGATGAAAAATCTGGATGTGGAAGTAGTGATTCCTTAGGCAACGGTTTATTAGTACATATTTTAATTTTTCTTACTTGTGTTTTTTAATAACTCTTCTATTAAACTGCTGCTATAACTTGAAGTAAGTAAGACAACAAAGAAAGCACACGCTAATTTAGAATGGGCTAAATTAAACTTAAGAGATGTTAGTAGGCTTTAATTTAATTTTAAGTTTGACAGTTATTAAACAAAGTTTTTAGTGCATTTTAATCACAGTTTCAAACAGTGTACTTAAAGACAATACATAAGAAATGGTTAGATACACCAGTGAAGATAAGTTAAATATGATTTTAATATACGGTGAATGCATAAGAAATTCCCGACAAGCAATACGATTGTTTCGCTTTCGATTTCCAAATAGACCTACACCAGATAAAGAAACGTTTATCATGGTGTTTAAAAATTAAGAAATTGGGGTAGTTTTAAGAAAACTGGTCATAACAGAAATAAGTCAGTTACAAACGATGAAAATGCAGCCTTGGTGATACACAGTGTTGTCAACAATCCTCAATGTTCTCTCCGGAAATTGGCATGACAAACTACTAATCTGTCGGTATCTCCATGTTTTAGAATATTAAAAACGAATAAATACCATCCATACAAATTAAAATTGGTCCATCATTTAAGGCCTGGTGATTATGAACGAAGATTACATTTAGCTAAATTTTCAGTTCTTTCTGAGGAATGCCCAAATTTTAGAAAAATGTGCTATGGAGCGATGAAAGCCGTTTACACAACGATGGAGTTGTGAGTAAGCATAATTGCCTATACTGGTCACAAAATAAACCTAGGTGGATGATAACGATCCGAAACCAGCTAATTCTTGGAATAAACGCGGGGTGACGAATATTAAATGGTTATATTATTAGACCATATCTATTCCATGGGACTTTAAATGGAAGAAAATATGAGATATTTTTGAGAAATGAATTGCCAAGATTATTAGAGACTATCCCACATAACTAGGAGAATATTTCGTTCCACCAAGATGGGGCACCAGCCCATATATCGGGACTAGTCAGAGATTATCTTAATGAGATGTATCGTCAGAGATGGATAGGCACTAATGCCAGGCGGCCAGCACGGTCTCCTGGCTTAGCTTCCTTAGATTTTTACCTTTGAGGGTATTTAAAGTGTAGTGTACAGTGAACCCATTGAGGATACGGCCGATTTGTACAATAAAGTATATGCAAGTATTGCTGCTATAAATAGACATATCTTACAAAAAGTTTGCAATGAATAATTACTGAAAAGGTACAATATGTATATTCGTGAAGAAGGGAGAAATTTTGAGCTTTTAATGTAACAAGTAATATTAAAAAATAAGTTTAATTTCATTGTTAATAATATTTTAGTAGTTTTTAAATGTTTGTTTATGTAACTTTTGTTTATGTTGTTTATTGAATTGTTAATATAAATTTAGCCCATTCTAAATTAATGCGTATTTTCTTTGTTGTCTTACTTATTTTAAGCTATAGGAGCAGTTTTAATACAAGAGTTAATAAAAAATATAAGAAAAATTGAAATATGTAGTAATATGCGGATATCGGATCATGCTAGTTCCGGTTTGGCCAGAAGTGGTATACTTATATAATTTTGTGATAGTGTGTGAGATCACTTTCCTCATCTCGAAAAATTTTTGAAAACCTAAGTTCTATAATAATTAATAAAAAAGTTACATGGGTTTATTAAAATTTAACTGCACTGGAATAATGAAAGAAATTCATATAACTCCAAAACGGCTTGTTTTTTAGAAATTCTCTATACCATCATAATTATTCACAAATTATTGCTTAATCACATGAATCATGTTCATCACGGTTCCAGCCATCAAAAAACAATTTTGCATCGCAGCGCCATCTCTGTGTGCTGTTCAGGAAAAACTCTAAGCACAGTTATTTAAAGCTTTCTTTGGTATCAATCATCCGCCATTTACAAAAATAAAACGTCCTTATTAGTTTTAGGGCCTGGGGACTTTTAACTGAAACACCCTGTATATGAAATTAAATAAAATGTGAATTTATGCCATATATGTTTGATTGCTGCACTTATTCTTTATCTCTTGATCATCTTATGTTTGCGTGATTACACGTGATTTCAATTTAAACTTTGAAGGAATCTAAGTATATAGTGGTTACATATTACGAAAATTAAATTAATACCTACAGACTCTTGATGCAGCTACTTACTTTTTGTTGTATGATCTTTTATAAAAATATCACAGCAAAGTCACGTATACTTCATATTTATCTTTAGTTCTACTTCAGGTATTTTCTGAACTTAAAAATGAATCCTTTTCTAGCACTACAAATTCGAGTACCCCAAAATATTGATTTAATCATAAATTAAGTGCTTTACTTGCAAAAATTTTCCATTCTTACGTATTTTGAAATAAAAGCCACTAGAAAACATTGCTATTTTAAAATTGATATTTTAAGTATTCCTTATCTTCTCTTGTGTTTGGAGAGTATAAATAAACATTTTCATGATATTATATCATGTATTTCATATTACGCAACTTCCTGAAAAAAATACTTTCAAGCACAACGTTCTCCTTAAAAATGGAAATTATTTAAATAAAGATTTTTCTTCCGATACACTTTTCAAACGTCATGTGGCAGAGAGTTAAACTAAGATATGAATAATTATGTACACTTTTTATCAAGATGAAAACAATATAATATAATTTCTTTCTTGACCAGTGTCTTTACCTAATTTTGTCTCACCTTATTTACTGAAGGAAAGTATTGTAATTTGCGTAAAAATATTTTAAGACAATCTAGAATAATTTTAAAATTAAAGTTAATTAAATTAATTATTAAAAATATTTTTCTTCGGTTAGAATATGTACATCGGAGATGTTTGAGCCACTAGTTATCGAAATAAATAGAACACATCGCTTTTTAAGAAAATCACTTACCAAACATTCATCTCTACGACTAGAGCTGACTTCAACATTTATAAAAGAAAAATATATTAATATGTTTTTTGTTACCCTCCTCTCCTGACCAAACATTTTGTTAATTGGTAGACATATCCAAACCAATTATTATCTAAATTATATCTGTACTGCATCCTCTATTACTTCCACATCCACGTAGTGGAGTGGAAGTACAGCAATCGCAAAAGAAAATTTCAATTTTTACTTCCTTCGCATACCGAAGGGAAGTATTGTATTCGAGAAAAAATCACCCCCCGAGATTTTTTCGGACTTTGACGTTTCAGATCACGTAGATTACGAAAATATAGGTTTTCAATTTCGTCGGTCTGTCTGTCTGTCTGTCTGCATTAACTATATATATAAAAAAAAAAAATACTTGACGGAGAGCAGTCAAATTTGGTAGGTAATTGACCCTACTGTCAACTTTCACTGGAAAATATACAGGGTGGACCGTCTAAAGGAAATAAATATGAAATAATTTTTTTTTGCTCAAATTTGCTATGTTGGATGCTAGTGTTATAATGAGAATGGCAAATAAGAATTTTTACTTGTTAGCATAACCAGAAGTCAGGTTATCGAAAGAATGCGAAGATTTCACTCATGTTGTTACATATAGTTTTTCTTTTAGTTCTCATAGACAGTTTTTCTTTCCGCTGTTTGCAAAATCCTATAAAGAATGTGTTTAATTCAACCATGGTGGACATTTGTAAAGGTATTTGCGTAAGCCTTCCATATTTGGCACCTGTTATTTAGTATTGGATTTTTGCTGTCGGATGACCACTGCATATTTTTTTGACCAAAAGTTATCAGGTTTTCTTTGTAATAATAATGATGACTATTTTCCGATTACTATTCTCAATGTCATTTCGTAAATAATAATTTTTTAAAGTGACCGCCATGCACAAATAAAGAGGGAAGTTCTGTGTAAATACCTTTACCGATTTTTTTCAAATAGGCTCAGAATATTATAAAACATCGAGATTTAAAAAATTTCTGTCTGCCTGTCGGTCGGTCGTTCGGTCGGTTTGTCTGTCTGTAATTTTTTTTGTGCGCACGTTTTCTCAGCAACGGATTAAAATACTGATTTGAAATTTGGTACACATATGTACCATGACGAGATCTGGAACTGAATTATGTTTCACGCTGATACCGGTGATGGGTTGGATTTTAAATAGGGGTAAATAAGTGAAGAAAGCTCAAGAACACAAAAACTAGGAATTTGGTGTATACCGGGTGTAACAGGATCATGGTATACTCCCAATTCTCCTTTAATTTTGAAGATAATTGATTGAAATTTAGGATATACTACATACATAATAAGCGGCACTTTTTGACATACAATTGACTTTTTCTTACCCTATGTATTATTGCATTTTTGAATTCTGCATAATTTTCTGAATCCAACGATGCCAAATAAATGACATTTCAAATATCATTTTTTTATAATTTAATTTTTAGTTTTCCATATAAGTGTGCCATGACGGTTCCGATTTATTCTAAATGACCCGTGTAATGCTTCAAAAATCGAAATCCCGTTAAAAGCACTAAATTACGTGATTTATGAGCGAATAAAATTCACCAAAATAGTTTTTGGGGCAAAACTCATTTTTTTTTCAAATGGAACCATATACCGGGGTACCATTTATTAGTACTATTAACAAGGGATTTATTCACATGTCGTATTAAAATGTACGATACATACAAACAAAATTACAGCTAAAAGAAAATTAGAAAATACAATTTTTCTTCGGGATCATTGTTGGGCTCTCTTCGGAATTGGTTTTCAACACGTTTAAAATAATTTTTTACTGGACATTGTCTATCAGGATATCGTCGGCCATAAAGGTCCATAGCTACAATTGCATTTTTTTTTACTTTCCCATAAATAATTAACGTGTCCACTTTTACATCTCTTGTATAAATTTTCGGCAGTTTGAACACAATTAACAAGAATTTTAAACAATTTTTAAAGACGCAATAAAAACAGCGTTAAACCAACAAATGTTTGGCACAAGCTAAATATTTCATTGTTTTCAAAGCCACCTTAGTTACTTCTTAACATTTAATTACAACAAAATTGTATTTTCTTATTTTCTTTTAGCTGTAATTTTATTTTTATTTATCGCACATTTTAATACGACATATGAATACATTCCTTATTAATAGTACTAATAAATGGTACCACGGTTCCATTTAAAAAAAAATCAGTTTTGCCCCAAAAACAATTTTAGTTTATTTTATTTGCTCTTAAACCACGTAATTTAGTGTTTCTAACGGGATTTCCATTTTTGTAGCATTACACGGGTTATTTAGAATAAATCGGAACCGTCATGGCACACTTAAATGGAAAATTAAAATTAAATTATAAAAAAAATTGATGTTTGAAATGTCACTTATTTGGCATCGTTGGATTCAGAAAATTATGCAGAATTTAAAAGTGCAATAATATACAGGGTGTTCCATTTAAAAATCGAAAGTTAGTGTCACTACATTCAAAACTAAAAGAGAAAAGGAGGGTATACCATGATCCTGTTACACCCGGTACACTAAAAGCCAAGGCCTCAGATGTTTTATAATATTTTCCAACTCCCCTCACTTCATAATTAAAAGGATTGATGAAATAAAATTGAGTCATTTACTTGAAATTTGGTACTTGCGTGTATTATAATGACATCTGTAAATATATTATATTTTGAGACGATTACGTTGAAGGGTTGGGGGTTAAATATGGGTATATAGGGGGAATAAATAGATCAAGCTAGTAAGAGTACAGGAACTTGGGATTTGTTGTTTATACTAGAAGCGAAGGTCTCAGATTTTTTATAACATTTTTCAACCCCTCCACTCCATTATTAAAAGGGCTGATAAAATTAAATTGAGATATTCATTAATAATTTGGTACACGTATGTATTATAACGACATATGCAACTAGATTAGGTTTTGAGATGATTCTATTGAAGGGGCGGAGGGTAAGTAAAGGTAAATAAGAGAAATGAGTAAAGCAAGCTGGTGACAGTACAGAAACATGAAATTTGGTGTGTATACTAGAGACCAAGGCCTCAGATTAAATTAAAATTTGACTTGAAATTTGACACATGTATGTATTGTAATGACAGCTGATTGAGATGATTTCGTTGAAGGGTTGGGGAGTTTAAATTGGAGAAAATATGTAGAGTAAGCTAATAAGAGTCCAGATACTTAATTTTTGGAGTATATGCTAGAAACCAACGCCTCAAATATTTTTATGGCATCTGCTTAAAATATTATAAAAATATTATAACCAATTATTTCCACATACTAGAGTGCAAATATAGTCAAAATGTTTTCCCATAAAGAGACTTGGATGGAATGGATGGAAAATCTGGATGTGGAAGTAGTGATTCCTTAGGCAGCAGATTTTTTCTGTTTCTCGCACTGAGATTTTCTATCAGTTCTAAAAATGATTTACGTGGGATCCACAAGATAATAGTCATCCATATGAAAATCACCTCTATGCCTGTGACTTTTACGTCACGGAATAATCGGATGGTGCTTTTTAATAATTTATATGAATGGGAATAAAAATATAAAAATACTGTAATCAAAACTACGTCAATAAATCTATTAACAAATACTGTGTTTATGGAGTGAACCAAATCCAAAATCAAAGGATAATTTGAGATATCTCAAAATTGCCTTTACCTTCTAAATGTCCCGTTTTCACGTATAATTTCGTATTACCGTTGATAGCAAGGAATATCGCATAAATAGAGTTTCTTATAATTGCACAATTAATTAATACTAGGGGTTATAGAAATTAAATTGACGTCCTATAAAATAGAGATAAAAGTGTTTATCACATTAATAAAATAAAAATATCCAAACACACTCCACTTATTCTGCCACGCACCACGCCTTCGATGCGTGAAAATGTACGTCAATGAACATTTTTTAAGTGATCGTAGGCAAGAAAAACAACAATATATTTAACTTACCACACAAATGAGAAATGAATACAATTTTCCATGTACAGGTAATCGATTATAACAGTGTTCGTGCCACATTTTCGAGATAAAACCGCTTTTTGGTATTTATAGACACAAACGTAAATTAGTATTTTTACTAGTAAGAATCACGAACTCAATGAATCCAAATTTTCTAGAATGTTCGTAAGTTAGAATTTGTTATAATTAAACTCAGCTAACAATGTTAGTTAGTAATCCAAATATCTCTAAAAATCTTCCTTATATACAGGGTGTCCTGAATTATATATCCACCAGTGGTGTCTTCTTTGACAAGTAGTTAAAATTGGAGAAATTTGGAATTCAAATTACAACTTCATTCTTATTTATTTCTCTTCACTAAGTGAAAGAAAAATAATGCAATCATGTCAAAACTTATTTCGAGATTCTAACGTATCTTTCCTTTTCCGAAACTGAAACCCCAAAAAACAGTTTCTTTTTAAATGTCAGCCGTTGTCATCATTTTCACAGAATACACTACTAGCGACTAGTTGATTTTGACGAAACTTATCATGTAGTATATTCGTAAGGGTTGTTCATTTAAACTGAAAGAGTAACGTATTTCGAAAATAACAAGTTTCCAAAAAATGTTTGAGACAAAAGCCGTTAGGTTGCCAAGGGGAAGATAAAGATTAAGCAGAAAGTTTGGCATATTGGCCTCGACCCCCCCCCCCTGTGGATCTATTATAGAGCTCCTTTCTTAAAGTTATGCAGCATTGTTTTTATACAAAATTACACAGCCTCAATAAAACCCCCTTATAGTCTAAGAGCTACCAGGAAAATTTGTAAATTCATATTTTAGTACTAGTGAATTAAGAAAGTAATGACCTAGAAGGGTCGCCAATATTCTTGACTAAAGATGACGGTCTCGGATGATTCGGGGTCGAGGTTGAGCTGTTTGCCTCAATCATCGCTGTAGACCTGGACCGGCCTCGTAAGGGGTATTCTTGCTTTTTCGCCTACCCCGCCCGCAAATGCCGACGGTGTAGGCTATGTTAGTAGACCTTCCCTGGTCCTGACTGTTGGACCCCTGCCGGCTGGGTCGTTTCTTCTGTTTTGGACTTCTTTCTTCGCTGGCATGCCAGCTCCCGGAAGTGTATTTCGTCTGTAGTGAGAGGGGGCGGCTGTTGCCATACCCTCTTGGAGTTTGGAGGGGTTTGGATGGTGTTGACTAGTCGGAAGCCCAAGGTGCCCATTGGCATCATGTACTCCGATTTCGTCGGAAGTGTGAACTGTGTAATTCAAGGATTGTGTTCGGCCAAAGACGCTTATTTTAGCGTCAGAAGATGTCGGCGTTTTTGACAAACCATGGTGCATCCACGGCGCAACTAAGTGCGACATTTTCCACGGCTTGTATCCACTTCAGGTGGGTAACTGCTTGGTATCCCCAGGCAACAGAAGTGTGGGTCAGAATAGGTGCAATTGGGGTCCTGATAAGCGTGAGCTTGTTCCTCAGGTTGAGTTGGCTCTGTTTACCTATCATAGGCTAGAGAAGAGTCCTCCTCATCCTCGCTCTCTGAATTATCGCTTAAGTGTTCTGTCTCCACGTCAGGCTTCGATCCATGATAACGCCAAGGTACTTGACGGTATCGTGCCATTGGATGTTCTCGCCGTTCATGGATACGTCTCCTGTGATAGTCTGCTTCCTGACTCTCTTGAAGAGGACGGCTTTGCTCTTCTCTGCGTTGACTTTGACTTTCCACTTGTTGCACCACTCTTCCAGAAGGGATGCTGCTTCCTGGAGGTTGCGAGTGGCAAGTCTTGCACTCCATAATCTTGCGATTATGGCCGTGTCGTCTGCGTAGAGCGCCAAAGAGGTCCTTGCGGTTCTTGGCATGTCGGAGATGTAGATGGTGAACAGGTGGGAAGAGAGTATCGATCCCTGCAGCACGCCTGCTTCCATGGGCCTGTAGTTCGACAGCTTGTCGGCAATCTTCACACGGATTGGCCTCCGGCGAAGGTAGGATCTCACAAGCTTGGCGATGCCGACAGGGTAACCCATCGACAACATCTTCGGCAGGAGACCTTCGTACCAAATCCTGTCGAAGGCCTTGGCTACGTCTAAGAAGATCGCTCCTGTGACTTGGCGGTGGTTGAAACCCTCCGTGATGTACTTCGTTAGACGAAGTACTTGGAGCTCGGTGAAATACTCGGTTCGGTAGGCGAACTGCTCATCTGGGATGATCTGGAGTTCACCGGTCATTATCAGGCGTCCCGCGGTAGTGTAATCATCCCCTAAATTTTTGAAAATTTAAAAAAATATATTAAAATTAATATGCAAAGTTACAATTTTAATATATTTCAAATTACATAATAACATGTTTAAATGTAAAAAAATAATGACAGACAATTTGAAGGGTTGCAAGTAGCTACGTGCCAGGCCATGGTAAAGTTGTCATAGGGATGACAATTCTTAACATGCTTCTACAAGGCTGTAATTTTGAGGGAATATTCTGTAAACTATTTTAAGAATGCATGTTACGAGCCAGGTGATTTTGACGGTTGCAATTGCCCGCCAGGCGAGTTTATAATGGTCACGACTCTTGATGGGAGTGCGAGCGCAACGGGCTCATACGAATCACTGTGTGAGAAAAAGAGGATGTATGGATATTGTGAGTATATGACGAACGATTATTGTAATAAAAGAAATGCGAAGTTATGTGTAAAATATAAATTTTTATCATTTTTTAACATATATTGTTCATTATATATTATTCATTAGGCATTATTTATCTTTTGTATCAAAAAAATTATCGATCTCTGCTTCGTTTTGTGGAAGAGACACATACATTTTTATTAATAAAAATAAGTAGAGAAAATAATATATTTGAACATGATATCCATTGATATCCTTCTGCATCACTTACATTTCCAGGAAGAACAACATTATTAAGTTAGAGGTTATGAAATTTTCAACTTCTTAAAATTTCATGGCTCTCTGCCAGATCCCTGGATGTAAATTTTATTATTTTTTCGTGGTTATCACGTCTTCATATGACACAAATAATATTCATTGCTTCCATCATTACCACCAGTATTAACAATTACATTTAACACTAATACTACTACTTATAACTTACACTAATACTAAACACTAGAAATTAATACAAAATAAAATAATTACACACAAACACGAAGACAGTAAAAAATTTCTAAATGTGTAGATTCCGTACTACGGAATTTTTATGTATAACTATCACATATAATCTCTCCCGTAATTCAGAAATATAAAAAAGTTCACAAAAAAGCTTAAAGGGCATCAATTTTCAGTTTATTTACAAAAAAAGGCCATAAAGAAGGTTTATTTTATTATCATCACAAAAATTGTCATACGTATTTCCTAACAAATGTAGAACGTAGCAAATACCACTAAATATAATTGGTTCAGATTTGTCCTACCGAAATGATGATTCGTCAAAATGAGGTATCTAGTCAACGTGAACTTCCACATGATCCGTATAAGCCTGTTGGCTCACACTCCCATCAAGCGTCACAGCCATTATACACTCGCCGGGCGGGCACATGCAACCGCAAGAATCGCCTGGCTCTTAACACACTTTCTTAAAACAGTTTACAGAATATTCCTTCAAAATTACAGCCTTGTAGAAGAAGCATGTTAAGAATTGCTATCCCCACGAAAAATTTACCATGATCTGGCACGTTGCAACCCACAAAACCGCGTAGTAATTTTTTCTACATTTAAACATATGTAAATTGAAACATATTAAAATTGTAACTTTGTAGAAGCATATTTATTTTACTCTTTTTATCTACTTTTATACTCGCCTGGCGGGCAGTTGCAACCGCCAGAGTCGCCTTGCTCTTAACATGCATTCTTAAAATAGTTTACAGAATATTCCCTCAAAATTACAGCCTTGTAGAAGCATGTTAAAAATTGTCATCCCCATGACAACTTTACCATGGCCTAGCACGTACTTGCAACCCTTCAAATCGCCTGGCACTATATTCTACATTCAAACATATGTAAATTGAAAGATATTAAAATTGTAGCTTTGTAGAAGCACATTTATTTTAGATTTTTTTTTTACATTTTCAAAAATTTAGTGGATGATGACGCAACCGCGGAACGTCTGCCAAGTGATTACTTTCTTAATTAACTAGTACTAAAACAGTAATTTACAAATGTTTAGTCTTGTGCTAAGCACGCTACATGGACCATCCGGTAGCTCTCTTACTATTAGTGTATCTGCTATCCCTTGATGTTTTCTTGCCAAGTTGTTGGAATCTTAGTCTAGCTAAGGCCTCGCATGTTAGGTACGTAGACTGAGGTTTTCTCTTCTTGTTGGAATAATTTGCACAATGTATCTTCTGTCAAACCCATTAGTCATATGTCTATTGAGCCGACAGGGGCCTGCCTCTGTCACCGGAAATTTTTGCACCATTCCAGAGAACCCGCACATAGGTTCGGGTCCTATTAAGGCCTTAAACGTGAATTCCCAGCTGTTTATCGGCTTTTTCGTCTCCTTTGCGTTTCTTGTGTCCTGGTACTCACTCCATGACCACTTTATTCTGACTTCGTAGGTCCCTAAGGGCATTCACACTGTCTCAGTCTCGAATCAACCTGCATAAAATAGAGATTGCCTTTAGCACCATTTGGCTATTGGAAAAAAGAATCAATCAATTCCAGAGAACCCGCAAATGGGTTCGGGTCCTATTAAGGCCTTAAACGTGCATTCCCAGCTGTTTATCGGCTTTTTCGTTTCCTTTGCATTTCTTGTGTCCTGGTACTCACTTCATCACCACTTCATTCTGACTTCGTAGATCCATAAGGGCATTCACACTGTCCCAGTCTCGAATCAACCTGCATGAAATCGAGATTGCCTTTAGCACCGCTTGGCTAGTGGAGAAAAGAATCAATCAACTGGTTAATAGTTCCTTGCCTCAATATTTGTTTTGCACAGCACTGTATTGTGGCTTGAAATGCTGTGGCGTGTCTCTCTAGACTTATTGGGATATTTATTTTGAAGCTATTCCGTAAATCCCAACTCCGACTCCGTGTTCTATCTTGGAGCCGTCTGTATACCCGATTGTGGCGTCTTTCCAGTTTTCCCTATCTAGTATTTTAATTTAGTAGTGTTTATTGAAGTTATTTATACTCTATATCTATATCTTTTATACTATAAATTCAGTGGGCATCGAATAGGAGTTGCCTTCAACATTTCTCTATCTTTAATAAATGGTACAACGGTACCAATATTGTCCCATTTGAAAAAATTGTATTTATTGCAAAATCCATTTTGATGATAATCCAATTTGCTCATAAACCATTCAACGGGATTTCGATTTTTCTAGCATTAGTCAGGTCAATTAGAAAAAATAGGGTAAATAGGGGAGAATAGGGAAAGCAAGCTCGTAAGAATACACAAAGTTGAGATTTGGTATATGTACTAGTAGTCAAGATCAGATTTTCCATCCCCCACCACCCCCACTCCATTATTAAAGGGATTGATAAAATAAAATTGAGTTATTCACTTGAAATTTGGTACACGTATTATATATTATAACGACATCAAGAACTAGATTATATTTTGAGATGATTCTGTTGAATGGTTGGGAGTTAAATAGAGGTAAATAGGGGAAAATAAGTAAAGCAAGCTGATAAGAACACAAATACTTGGGATTTGGTGTATGTGCTAGAAGCTAACGGGTTAGATTTTTTTATAATATTTTTCAACTCCCTCCGCCCCAAATCCATTATTAAAAGGGTTGATAAAATATTATTGAGATTTTTACTTGTTTGGTACATGTACGTATTATAACGACATCTGTAATTAGACTACATTTTGAGATGATGCCGTTGGAGGGTTGGGGGTTAAATAGCAGTAAATACCGGAAAATAAGTAAAACTGACTGATAAAAGTACAGAAACTTGTAATATGGTGTATGTACTAGATTTTTTATAACATTTTAATACTCCTCCACCACCCCCACTCCATTATTAAAAGGGCTGATAAGAGTAAGTAGAGATATTAGGCAATCCAAATCAAGATGGCCGCTGTTGGCAGACCATCCGGTCGGTGCCATGAGAAAATAATTTGTAATACTTTATAATGACATAATGACAGTGGTAACATCAGGTCCACTCTTTTCGTCTACACTTGGTGTAAAGCTTAAAGTGTAGTGCAGGACTAGTATAAAACGATTTGAAGATAGTTTTACCATTTTAAACAGTAGGTACGTTATAATATTACAGTTAGTAGTAGTTAGTGCAGTACTGATGTAGCTGCACTCGACGAAAAGAACATTTTAAAAGCAGTTACACCCATCTAAAAGAACAAAATATTCAGTTGCACCAATTACACTTTTAGCACTGGTGCGCAAAGTGGTAACAAAAGAACGGACCTATCAACATTGTGTGCCCACGTCGGCCATTGAATTGCGTTTGACAGGTCGTTGAATTGCCTAATTCACTTGAAATTTGGTGCACCACGTATGTATTATAATGACTTCTGATCGAGATGAGTCCGTTGAATAGGGGGGGGGGGGGGGGTGTAAATTGGGGAAAATAAGTAAAGCAAATTTGGTACACCACGTATGTATTGTAATGACATTTGGACAGCATTAAACAGAAAGGAACCAGCACCCTCAGCTAAAATCAAGAAACAAGCTTGCAAAGAAAGGTTTTGCACCTTAATTACAATATTGAAACTACACCATTAAATTCTTATAAGGAAAATGAGTTGGTCATTTTCAGCTGAACACACATTACTATATTCTACATTTAAATAAATTAAGAAACAAATTTTTAAAATTTTGTGTGTTGGCTCCTTTCTGTTTAATGCCGTCCATTTGATTGTGATGATTGTGTTTAGGGGGCTTAATTAAGGAAAATAAGTAAAGGAAGCTAATGAGACTCCAGAAGCTTCATTTTTGGCATATAAGCTAGAAACCAACGCCTCCAATTTTTTTATGACATCTGCCTCAAATATTAAAATTCCATTAGTACCAATTATTTCCACATACCAGAGTACAAATATAGTCAAGATGCTTTTTTTAAAGAGATTTGGATGGAAAATCTGGATGTGGAAGTAGTGATTCCTTAGGCAGCGAATTTAATTCGAGAAATGGTAATTCTTAATAAATCTTATTTCTTTAATAATATATAATACATAATAAGAACTGAGATTGAAATCTTAGAGACGAACCACGGTTCGACCTGGGGAGTAAGCAGATTGAGGCCCCGGACTCGAACCATTCCTTACCCTTCCTAGACTAGACCTCCCATATACCATACATTATAGATTCTTCTTCCCTTTTCTCTTGAAAATGGCTCCAAAGTGGGAGCCGAAACGTCGAGACTCCAATAATCTCAGACGCGGTTCAACCCGTGGACCTAGTATTTTTCATACTTACATAATAATAATATATACATTATGATTTAGTTCTCCTTTAACCGCCAGCGCCGTGGCAATTGAGAGATGGGGCAGGTGCAAATCAGCTTAACAAGGATATATAACACAAAAACCATTAGAAACCCTTTTATCATATGGACAAATTTAAAAAATATTTACATTTAATAATCCAAAATGGAATAATGATCTATAAGATGGAGAAGGTTCGGCTAATAACAATTTTGAACTACCATTACTAAAAAAAGCTAAATCAAAAGAACTCACTCCAGACACTTATAGTTCTGGACTGAGGCAGTGCCAGACCACAAAATATGTAATTAAAAATTCACAGTTACAGAATAATTTTAATTTTTTCAAGTTCGTGATTACAAATAAACACTTTAGAATAAGTTACACACGAGAGCGAGTGGCAAATGCGTAAACAGGCTTTATTGTTATTATAGCGCGAGCAGATCTGTTTAATCCGCAGCACTCAGGCCTGTCGGCCCATTGTGCATTCGCGTCATGTGGGATCTTCTAGAAGAGTCCAGTGCTCTCCACAAAGGAAGGCAGTCTATTCCATGGTTGTTCCTGTAATTCCTCCGGCTGTAAAAATTGCCTTTGGAGATGCCTATACCTTAACGCACCTAAGGGTGCGCAACTGCATAGGATATGAGTGGTGGTTTCATCCTCCACTCCACACATCCTATAAATAGGGCTGTTTTTCAACCCCATTGTGTGAAGATGTTTGTTCAGAGGACAGTGTCCTGTTAACAAGCCTACTACCCGTCTCATTTTTTTCTCTATCGAGCCCAAGCAGCCACTTAATGGTTGAGTCAGTCGAGGGCCCCTTTATATGGAGCCTCGACTGCCTCATTCCAGGGGCCTGAGTCCAATATTTGCTGAACCTTGCAGTGGCCCAGTCTGGTAACTCTGATTGAATCAGACTTCTTGGCAAACCGAAGGCTGGCTCAGGGCCAGGGAACGGAGTTATTGCTCCTTCTCCCGCCAATCGGTCTGCTTCTTCGTTGCCCTCCACACCTCTGTGACCGGGCACCCATATGAGTTTGACAGAGTTGTGTTCGCACAGTTCTGTCAAAATATTTCGACAGTTTAAAACTAGTCTTGAGGTCACTTTGTTTGACACAAGAGCCCTCAAGGCTGCTTGGCTGTCGCTACATATATAAATATGTTTGTTGGCGATACCTCTCCTGATATTCTCGCTTGCACACACCAATATGGCATATATTTCTGCTTGGAATACACTAGGATACCTTCCAAGTGGCACCGATATACGAGCCCTTGGTTTGCAGCCGTGTATGCCAGCACCAGTTCCCTCCTGAGACTTAGATCCGTCTGTGTACCACTCGAGATCTTTGGGACTCAGAAGACGGTTTTTCTCGCGACTGGGAAACACCGCTGACTACGGAATAGTGAAATTGTAGACAGGGAG
The DNA here is from genome assembly GCA_963583905.1 of Stenurella melanura. NCBI lineage: Eukaryota > Metazoa > Arthropoda > Insecta > Coleoptera > Cerambycidae > Stenurella > Stenurella melanura. The sequence continues at coordinate 105,470,150 of OY757311.1, forward strand.
ACACCGGTCATCCTCAGGCTTATTGTTTACAAATTCTCAGCTTTACATAATTTTCCCGAGGTGATTTATATGTGCCGAGGTTTAATGGCCACTTCAACTAATATTCCTGGACTAAAATATTATTAAATCACGGTTTGAAAGAAATTTCGTTGTTTTATATCAGATCTTTATTGTAGTAAATAATAATAATACACATAATATACAAATAAAAGTAAACGATGTTTATAGTTGATAGCAGCTAATTTAAGTTCGAACAACAACTTTATTCTAAAAGTGGGTGTAGCTATCGCGATATTAATTTTAACGGATTCACGTTTATAAATAAAGCATGAAAAAATATATTCCACTTATCTGTTCACGTGTTGGAGGCGTGTACGGCCTGTTTTTCGCTACTGATTATATGAGCTTATTGCATTGTGGTGATGAGTAGTAATAATAAACTATATTTCCGTTATCATTTTTATTTAATCTGAATAATCTGACATATATAAGTAAACAGTAATATTGTGTATGTTTACTTGGTTGCGATAGTAATAAATATAGTTTTAGTTTTTTTGTTACTATATCAGTTTTGCTGTACTTTAGCGTAGTTGTTATTATTAGAATTAATGAACCGGATCTGGGGAACAAGTTGATTAATGATGATTTAAATTATTACTATTGACAAACAGACGAACAAGCCCTATTTGTTGATTAATATTGTGTAACCTATTACTTTTAAAGTAAATTATTTTTTTGTTTGTTGATAGTTACAGTAAAGGTATGTTTTATAATATTTTTACAGATAGTTTTTGTTTTTAGTCCTCATAGATAGTTTTTTCTGCTGGTTGCAAAATCCTATAAAGAATATGTTTCAATGCAATTATAAGCAAACAAATAATAATTCACCTTTAAACATGCATTGAGTCTATATGCTCCAATACTAAATAGTTAGGTAATAGATATGTGAATATCTGTTGTTTTTATCAGTCACTGTCAAATATAATGTCTAATTATGTCATATTTATGAAAGTTGTGTTGGTTTCTGTATGAAACATCTTTGAGTAGCTTTATGCCTTTCTGATGAGCTCCAGAATAAGGTCGAAACACGTTTCAAAAGCTAAGCATATCCAAGAAACAGAATGATAGATAACTTCATGAAAATGTAATTCATTAGGATGAAATTTTTTTAAGACAAGGTACCTAATATACGATTCAAATGTATTGACCCCTCACTTTAACCCCGAATATCTGAGAAACGAAGGAGCAGAAAACATTTAAAACAGTATTTGTTTATTATGAGTATTCTAAATCAATCACTGACATTTAAATAGTGTACATTGAACACTTTTGAAGTTCTGCTAAGTTATATTGAAAAATGTCCTACTTTTTAATGATATTTTGATCATAGCAGTTTTAAATCCATTATATCTTGGAAAATATGCCTACTATGTAAATAATATTTTAGACGCCGATAAAGCTCGGCATTTTTTGTAAGAGAAAATTTTTTCATAATTTTTTGTTCTAAAATTCTGCATCATATCATAAATCAATTTGTTTTCAAAATGTAGCGCCAGGTGACAATCAAATATAAAGGCGTCGCGTCGTGGCTGCTTTTGGATAGAGTATATGTATATGTATATACAGGGTGTCTAGAGTATACGTACAAATATTTTGTATGATGGTGTATCCAAAATAAGTAAAAAGTTACTATAATTTTTTTTAATTCAACCCTATTTTTTTACTTAAAATCAATCAGGAATAGGTAATATTGTCAACGTATATAGTACAATTATAAACATAAGACGTAAGAGACAAGGATATTGCGTTCACTTGTCGTGCCTTCGACACGGATTACTGTGTTACCACTCTGCAATTAAAAATAATAACATCAATTCCGAATGAAATTTATTAATTATTTATACTTATTTTAGCATAACTTTTTCATAAACATCATAATTTATTTGAAGTAAACGGTTTCATCATTTTGAATTTTTAGTTACTTGCGCAACCAAGAATCACCCAAGAAATCGCCCAAAATAATCTTATTCCAAGACAGCGATATTGATAAGTTTATGTCTAACTGCAAAAAATACATTTTAATGATGAAAATAAAACTAACTTTTTGTTTATTACAATGTAAATTTATTTAATTATCAGTAATTAAATTAATAGCGATTAGTTTAATTTCAAAAATACTTAATTCACCACCTCAATCGCCATTCCTAGTGATGCAAATTCTCATTACGATTTTACCTAAAAATTAGATAAATTAAACGTATTTATATCAATTATAGAAAACGGCGGAATAACCTACAACTAAATAACGCAAGGTCGAGAAACACATGAAATGTCTCCTTCAGCTGCCGATGCCGACTACGGTGGTATTTTTTATAAACGGCAGCAACATTCAATATCTGGAGTTTTTACATTTTTTAATTCTTTAATAATGATGTAATAAACATAATAAACCGGATATGTGGGTCGCAAAAAGACCTTGAACGTGGTTTAATTTGGTCGGCGTTCCTGACCTAGTCAATATTATAAGAACTACAATCTAGACTGAAAATATTGTGTTATTAGAAAATAATTAATACAGTTGGACTAAAGTAAAAATGTTATACTTCCTTTTGGCCAATGGATGTTTACGCAAAATATTTGTACGTATACACCAGACATCCTGTATAAGAGGTAGGCTTTTTTTGTTGCTAACCTAGTTTTGAAAGCACTAAAAATAAGTTATGTGGTAATGATAAGTCTTAACATTTTTTCCAGCGTGGACTCCATCGATTACACTTGCTTTCCCACTAAAATAAACATATTACATAAATACATTATATAAATAAAAGGGAAAATGTAAGTCCTACCTCCCTCTTTTAGAGAGAACCTTAAATTTCTTATATCTAAGCGATTTAGTGTGATGAGTTACAGCCAAGAGACCGCCTTGGAGCGCCTTTCCCACCCCTCTTCAACACAAACATCACTATCTCTAAAATATAAAATGCTATTCGGAGCGTAAAAATGATCTCCGTAAATTTTTAAATCTATTTAGTTATGTCTGTTACCTTTCCTTACATAACTGAACTATTTGTAGTTTTTAAATAAGTTATAAGAAGTAAATTTGTAATCTGAAACAAAAATAGATAAAAAACCGCTGCCTAAGGAATCACTACTTCCACATCCAGATTTTTCGTCCAAGTCACTTTAAAGGAAATATCTTGACTAAATTTGCACTCTGGCATGTGGAAATTACTGGTCATAGAATTTTAATACTATTTGGAGCAGATGTCATAGAAAAGTTTGAGGCGTTGGTTTATACCATTTACGTTAAAAATGAAGTTTCTAGTTTACCCTACTTATTTTCCCCTATTCACAACCTACCACCTCCCACCTCTTCAATGGAATCATCTCAATCAGATGTCATTACAATACATACCTGTACTAACTTTCAAGTCAATATTTCAATTTTATGTTATCAATCCGATTAATAATGGAGCGGAGGTGGTGGGTTTGAAAGATATTAGAAAGAAACTTGAGGCCTTGGTTTCTAGTATATAACCAAATCCCAAATTTCTCTTACCAGCTTGATTTACTTATTTTCCCCTATTACTCCTATTTAACCCCCAACCCTTCAACGGAATCATCTCAAAATATAATCTAGTTCCAGATGTCGTTATAATACACACGTCTACCAAATTTCAAGTGAATATCTCAATTTTATTTTGTCAACCCCTTTAATAATGCAGTAAGGGTGGTGGGGGGTTGAAAAATATTATTAAAAAATCTGGGACCTTGGCTTCTAGGATATACACCGAATTTCAAGTTTCTGTACTCTTACCAGTTCGCTTTATTTATTTTTCCCTATTTACCCCTACTTGCACCCCACTCCATCAACGCAATCATGTCAAAACATAATCTAGTTTCAGATATCGTTAATGCATACATGTACCAAGTTTCAAGTGAAACCTAAATTTAATTTTATCAACTCTTTTAATAAGGAAACATCTTGACTAAATTTGCATTCTAGTATGTGAAAATTATTGGTCATGGAATTTTAGTACTATTTGGGGCAGACGTCATAGAAAAGTTTGAGACGTTGGTTGGTGGTGGGGGGATGGAAAATATTATAAAGAAACCTGAGGCCTTCGCTTCTAGTATATACACCACATCCCAAATTTCTGTGCTCTTACCAGCTTGCTTTACTTATTTTCCCCTATCTACCCCTATTTAACCTCCAACCCTTCAACGGAATCATTTCAAAATACAATCTAATTCCAGATGTCTTTATATACATACGTGTACCAAATTTCAAGTGAATATCTCAATTTTATTTTATCAACTCCTTTAATAATGGAGTAGGAGTATTGGGGGGTTGAAAAATTTTATGAAAAAATCTGAGACTTTGGCTTCTAGTACATAGACCGAATTTCAAGTTTCTGTACTCTTACCAGCTTGCTTTACTTATCTTGCGCCATTTACCTCTATTTAACCCCCAACCCTTCAACCGAATCATCTCGAAATATAATCTAGTTCCAGATGTCATTATAACACATAGGTGTACCAAATCTCAAGTGAATAAATACCTCAATTTTATTTCATCAACACCTTCAATAATGGAGTAGGGGTGGTAGGGGTTAAAAAGTATTATAAAAAAATCTGAGGCCTCGGCTTCTAATACATACACCGAATTTCAAGTTTCTGTACTTTCACCAGCTTGCTTTACTTATTTTCCCATATTTACCCCTATTTAACCCTCAACCCTTCAACGGAATCATCTCAAAATATAATCCAGTTCCATATATTGTTATAATACATATGTGTACCAAATTTCAAATTAATATCTCAATTTTATTTTATTAACCTCTTTAATAATGGAGTCGGGGTGGTGGGGGGTTAAAATATTATAAAAAAAGCAGGGGCTTTGGCTTCTAGTACATACACCGAAGTTCAAATTTCTGTACTCTTACCAACTTGCTTTACTTATATTTCCCTATTTACCCCTAAATAACCCCCAACCCTTCAACGTAATCATCTCAAATTATGATCTAGTTCCAGACGTCGTTATAATACATACGTGTATAAAATTTCAAGTAAATATCTCAATTTTATTTCATCAACACCTTCAATAATGGAGTAGGGGTGGTGGGGGTTAAAAAGTATTATAAAAAAATCTGAGGCCTTGGCTTCTAGTACATACACCGAATTTCAAGTTTCTGTACTCTTACCAGCTTGCTTTACCTATTTTTTCCTATTTACCCCTATTTAACCACCAACTCTTCGTCAGAATAATCCCAAAATATAATTTAGTTCCTGATGTCATTTTAATATATACGCGTACCAAATTTCAAGTAAATACCTCAATTTTATTTTATCAACCCCTTTAATAATGTAGGGGAAGGGTGGTGGGGGATGAGAAATAATACAAAATATTTTGAGGCGTGGCTTGTAGTACATACATCAAATTTCAAGTTTCTGTACTCTTACCAGCTTGCTATACATATTTCCCCTATTTACCTCCATTTGTCCCCAACCCTTCAACGGATATCTTCAAAAAACAATTCAGTTCCAGATCTCGTTATAGTATACAGGGTGTCCCAATAAAAACTCCCAGGCCGGATATATTCTAAACGAATAGAGATATTTTAATTCTGCAAAAGCCAATTTGTAGAGCATAAAGAGAGCTTAATTTCTGAATATAATTGTTTTTTTAATATATCAGTATATAGATGGCGCTGTGCTCTAAAGAAATATTTCGATGGGAGAAACTTTGAAATGGAATTCATGTGAAAGAAAATGCATTTCTAAGCAGATTAAGTTCTGAAAAAAAATACCATAAAACTCGTTTTCGAGACATTTGAGTCCAAATGTTGGCATTTGCCAATATTGAATAATTGTAATCTCTTCAACATTTCAGTTCTTTAAGTGGGACAATCTGTATTTAATTTACAAATTTTAGAAGAAAATATTTAAAGAATTTTTCATATCTTATGAATTAAATATATTTGAAGTAACCCTTGGAAAAAAAACTAGAAATATGATTTATCATATAATTCAAACTTTTAAGCAATAAAAAAATAATTACGAACATAAAACAATTTTTACGAACTAATGAAATTAAAATAACTATGTTAATAGGTGTTCAAAATTATTGCCATTTTCATTAACACACATCGTAAACCTATTAATTCCCAAAGAATTGAAGAAGGAAAGAAACCTATTAATTAGTTCAGATCTACAAACTTTTAATAATGTATGCCGATTAATGACGGCAACTTTGCATAAATTTTATTATAAAGATCTGCCATGTCTTCTATTGGTTCTTTGTACACTTCACTTTTTAAAAATCTCCGTAAATAAAAGTCTAATGGAGTAATGTCAGGAGATTGAGCGGGCCATCTAAGTACTCCATTGGTACCAATCCATCTTCCTGGGTATGTTTGATTTAAATAATTGACAACGTTCTTATGATTATGTGGGCCTGCTCCATCCTGATGAAACCACATATTATCCAACTGAGCGGGCAAATTCCTTAATAGTAGGTACTTGTAAATCATCTTGCAAAAATTATGAATATCTTTCACCTGTTAAATTCTCATGGTAGAGGTATGGGCCAACAATGTAACCATTAACGGTACCACACCAAACATTTTCTCCATATCGATTTTGGGATCTGGTATGTCTCATCCACCTAGGATTCTCTTGAGACTAGTAACGACAATGTGTTGTGATTACTTCATTGTGGTGGAACCGACTTTCATCAAAATTTGGAATTTCTTCTAAGAGAATTGAAAATTGCGCCAAAAGATCTAATCTCCCCTCATTGTCCCCTGGAATCAAATGATGAACTAAATGAACTTTACATGGAAAAAAATTGTTTGTTTTAAGAATTCTGTGGCAGGTGAACGTGCATTATTTGTTTCTTCCGTCAACTTGCGTACTGACATGTTTGGGTTATTTTCTACTTGATGTAATACCAATGCAATGTTTCATCAGTTGCAGTGCTTTTTCTTCTTGTTGTTTTTGGTTTCTTAAAACCTCCATAATTTTTCGAATTAGAACACAAACTTACAGAAGTATTTCGAAATTTCGATCTGGTAAAGGTGTGTCAGGGAAATGCATTTCATATAAACTTACAGCTCTTGAAGCATTTTTACGACATTCCCCATAAATTAAAATCATGTGTAATGTATCTTCATTTGTATGAGAAACCATATTTAATAATAAATATTCACACAGAAAAAAATAATTAGGTTCTATTGACACACCAATAAACAAAATGTGACTGAAATTGAGAAATGTCAAAACTATTATTACAAAGGTAACTTTAATTGTATTTAATTTATAAGGTATAAGGGTTATTATACTCACTAGATATCAAATATTTTTAATTATAATCTAACCTAATAACAAAGCAATTATATGAATATTCTTTAAATAGTTTCTGCTATAATTTGTAAATTAAATACAGATTGCCCCACTTAAGGGACTGAAATGTTGAAGAGATTACAATTATTCAATATTGGCAAATGCGAACATTTGGACTCAAATATCTCGAAAACGGTTAGTTTCATGGTATTTTTTTTAGAACATAATCTGCTTATAAATGCATTTTTTTCACATAAACCCCATTTCAAAGTTTCTCCCATCGAAATATTTCTTTAGAGCACAGCGCCATCTATATACTGATATATTAAAAAAAACAACTATATTCAAAAATGAAGCTCTCTTTATGCTCTATAAATTGGCTTTTATAGAATTAAAATATATCTATTCGTTTAGAATAGATCTATTCGTTTAGAATATTCGTTTAGAATATATCCGATATTTTTATTGGGACACCCTGTATACGTGTGAAAAATTTCAAGTCAATATCAAACCGTTCCGGAGAAAACGTGCGGCCAAAAAAAGTTCAGACAGACCGACAGACAGACAGAATTTTTTTTTTCGCTCAAATTTAAAATCTCGACGTTTCATTACATAAACCTATTTCAAGAAAAAAAAAATGAATTTTTTTTATACGATTACTATAATACTCCACTACGTGGATGTGGAAGTAAAAAGGAGTATGTTATCAAAGAATCTAGAATTGTTCCCAAAAATAAACTTTTATATAATTATGATGTTTATTTAATAACATTATGGCAGTATGAACGCCTATAAAATGATGATGCATCCAAATGGAGAAACAATAATTTGAAATTAAGACATATCTACTCGTAAATATTAATTGCCCCAATATGCTTTTAGTTCAATATGCTAAAATGAAAAAGTAGGATGTCTATGCTTTAATTATGTTTTTAATATCTGTATCACGTTATTTGGCTTGACGATTTAAGGACCACTGTTTATATTGCCTTTAATAATACAGTTATCATTTTCCTCTTTCCGCATTGCGTTAATATCGAATGAGAGCATTATTATCAGTACTAAAAATAGTAGTCGGTATAAATAGAAGGTAATTCCTTATTCTGCAAATATGTTTAAAAATTTAATGACTGAATCTCAACCAGGCAGATGCTGGTTGCTGAATAGTTTTGATTACTACAAGATAACGCCTAAAGATATATAAACTAAATCAAAGTTATCAAATAGATTATTATCTTCTTCTCTTTGTTCATTCACAATGCCTTGACGTTTTGTAGTTCGTGTAATTTTCTAGTTAGCCCCCTTTGCTGTATAGCATGTCCAACAGCCTCACGGCTGTTTATTAGACACTCGGCCTCACCAAAGCTCTTCCCCATTAGCTTTTTGTTGGCATCAGCCTAACGTTTTAATGGTCTTCCTCTTCGCCACTTGCCATTTGTTTTTATCTGAACAATCAAATGTTCCACATTGTCCTCTCTCCGGTCGATGTTGTTAAGAAATGGAAGGATTCGAGAAAAGGTGATGCTGGAGAGTTACTTTGGTTGACATGTTTCTTGAAGAATTGAATTCTTGGCATGTTGGACTGCCCAGGATATTGGCAGCAAACGTCTGCAGACCCACATTAGCAAGTTGGTCTTTGCATGCCTCGTGATATTCCTGAAACGCCAAATAATTATAGATAAAATTAAAAGTTGTTAACGTTTCTGAAAACAAAAATTGGCTTTCCGTTTTCGAAACTCTGAAGGTTTCTTAATACGTCAAAGATATTTGACGTATTAAAAAGCCTTGAAAGTTTTTTTATTAATTTTTAATTATACCTGTAATAGTCTAATTAACGATTTTGTTTTAATGTTTTTAGGTGTGAGACATTTTATAGTAGTCATAGAGCTATTCAAAAACCAACCTGTTTGATTCATTTGGCGTATAGATTTCTATCATTGACAATACAGGGAATTTAGCCAAAAAAGGGAAGAAACCTGGACAAAATTAGTAAAAATCTGAATGCACAGATGTTCTTCGAGATATCCTAAACTCAAATCTACAAAAAGAACAAAAATCCTAACATAGCTACTCAAGATATTGAAGGTCAAAGTTTTTTGCAAATATCTCGCGTCGTATGCATCGAATGCCCATGAGGTCAATGTAAGAGTTGTGGAGAATTAAATTATCTACAGGCCGTTTTTTAAATTTTTTCCCAAACCCCCCACTTTTCGAGATATTCAAAGTCAAAATTTCAATACCATGGTTTTTCGCGAATATCTCGCGCCAAAAAAATTAAACAGCAATAAAGTTAACATGAAGGTTGTAGAGAATTCAGTTATCTACAAGATTTGTATTTTCCCAAAACTTCGCCCTTTTTGAGATATATAATTTCCAGATATTCAAGGTCGAAGTTTAAAAAAAATTTGTTTGCAAATATCTCGCTGCATGGGACATACATATATGATTATTATTATGCATTCTACCCCATGGGTGGTGTGGAAACGAACGCAATTTATATTTTTTAGAAACTGTAAAACCAATCTAGCAGATATTCAAATTCTCTACTTCTTGTATATAGACTTCGTCGCGGTCCAAGCATAGTGAGCGAGATATTTACGGAAAATCATTTTTTGAAACTTGAATGTCTCGAAAAGGGCGAGGATTTGGGGAAAAATGCAAAAGATCAATCTTGTAGATAATTGAATTCTCTACATCTTTCACATTGACCTCATGTACGTCCGATGCATAACAGGAAGCGAGATATTTGCAAAATACCGGTATTTTAAACTTCGAACTGGAATATCTCGAAAAGGGTGAGATTCTGGGAAAAAATGCAAAATACCATTTTTGTGAATAATTGAATTCTCTACAACTTTCATGTTAACTGTATAAACTTTAAAATACTTATCCAAACTGTCGAAGCATCTAGTAAGGAGTAAGAAATTTTGTATATGCAGATATTAGAAATATAGTCAATATAGAAAACAAATTAATTTATTTAATTTCATTTATCAAAGAGTATGACGTTGCTGCGTTTATATGTCAATGTTTTGTTACGCGACAGAATTCTGGAGAATCAAGACACTTTTTCTTGTTTCTCTTATTCTCGGCGTCTTGGGAGGCTCATTCATTATTCCACCTGGCCTCCCTCTGCTCAGGCCTGTAGCTAGAAACTGTTTTAAGAGCGGGCAAATAAATTTTCAGAGAGGGCCCGTGAGCCTAAATATTTTATTGTTATTTTCAATTATAAATAACCCCCGTAAAAAGTAGATATCTAAATTTCTTAATAGAAGCAGTTATCAATATAAAAAATTAATAATAATAATAAATCCAGGATAAGATGAAATTCTTCCCTGGAATGTACGAGACGCCAGCAAAAAACTGTGATTTTAGAATAAGGATAATAATAATACAAGATTTATTGCTCAACAAAATAATCCTATTACAGAACAATTCAGGACTTTATTATACAATGTATATGACAATAAATGACAAAATAGTTATAGAAAATACAAATACTAGATAATGAAAACTAAAATTACAATATTCATAATATATATAATGACAATAAGAATAACATAAGGAGAACCTGTACAAAAACTTACGTTTCTAGTATAACTGCAGCCGTCTTTCCTTAATCATATTGAATTTTTTAATACAGTTTCTATCTCTATGCTTTCTGTACGTTTCCTTTCAAACGGGACGATGAATAGCTGTCAAAGTGGAGAAAGTTGATTCACAGGTAGCAGTGCTGCAGCCAAACTTATCAACAGCAGCCAAAAACTCGTAGGTAGCCTAAAAGGCTTCTCAGTATCTATATAAATCCTCCATTTTGCTCTTCTTATTTTATTCTTATGTTTATTTTCTTTGACTCGGAAGGTTCGAACTTGTCTTTATTTGCATGGTTAGCAAGAAAACGTACAATTCATGAAAAATAACACTTATCAAATTTTTACTTGTCTGCCGGACCATTTTCACATTTTTAGGTGTTCGATGGGGTACTATTTTTGCAGTGGAAGGTTTCTCTACGTCCTCTCAACAATTATTTCCATTCACCAACTGTGATTTGGGTGTATTGTGGTTTAATTATTTTCTGCAGCCGCCGCAGGATGGGCAAAAAATATTCCAGGACGGGCTACGCCCCGTCCTAGCCCACAACTAGCTACAGGCCTGCCTCTGCTATGTGAAGCGAGAACAGCTCATAGAAATGAGTTGTGGACAGCGTGACTTGAAATAAAAACCGCTGCCCAAGAAAGCACTACTTCTATATCTAGATTTCCCATCCAACTCTCTTTAAACAAAAACATTCAACGGAATAAGCTCAAAATGTAATTTATAATAATTAATATTATAATACATAATGTGTACCAAAGTCAATATCTTAATTTTATTTTGTTAACTCTTTTAAAAATGGAATGGGGGCCGTGGTCGGGGTCGTACATGTCATAAAAGAATATGAGACCTTGACTTCTGGTATGTACTCTGAATCTCAAGTGCCTGAACTCCTACTAGCTTGCTTTACTTATTTACTCCTATACCGGGTGAGTCACGAATTGCACTCGCTCCGATATTTCCTAAAATATTTGGAATAGAAAATTGAAATTTGGAGGCCTTATTACACGACTAAAATTCCATCTTTTCAATAAAAAATCAAGTTTGGTGCACATCCGGTTTGACGGGAAATGCCCACAACTTTCTATTTTTAAATGGAACACCCTATATATTTTTACATTTTTGGAATCTAGAGGAAATTTTGAATACAATACATCCATTTTGGTCACTTTTTGATAAACATTGAAAATTTTATTAAAAAATCTATTTCTGAATCCAGAGTGCTGTGGTGCCCAAAATATATTTTAGTTTGTGTGCTACGTTACCATAAAAATAAAAAGAGCAATATGATTGTATTGCTTAATTCTCTAGTAGTCCAGTCAATGAACTGGTTGTAGAGGACATGGTCGGGAACAGAATTTTTGACTTCAGGGCTGTGTTTGAAATACTTAGGAGGTAAACATACTAAAAGTCCCCGAATTTACGAGCTGAGCGGAGTGCAGGGGGGGCCATTGAAGGTCACTTTTTTTGCATTTTCGCTGATATCTCGAAAACAGTGCATTATAGCTAAAATATTAATCTATTCAAAATTAAAGCTGACAAAATTTCCAACAAAATTGTTGTTATTCATTATTCTTCTATTCCTAATGGCTTTCGAGATATCCGCTGGCGAAAATCACCAATTTTCGAAATACGCACTTTTGCCTCAAGCTTCTTGGCAAACTTTGCCTTCTAGCGCCTCAGCCTTTAGTTTCACGGTAATATTTTCACAGTAGAGCATTAGTTGTAGAGCATTCAGTTTTTCTTAAAGTGAGTTGTTATTAATGCTCCTCCATTAGCTTGACCTCTAACATTCTAAGCAAATCTTACAACTCACTTTTCACACACTTCCAGATGTAGGATTGACTTGAAATTTGGGACGTGTAAATGGTTCAGATAACAATATAATTTGGCAACTTTTGTAAAAAATCCAAGATGGCGTTTCGAAGATGGAGGGTAGTTTATTGTCATTTAGTATCCGATTCTACTGAAAATTGGTAGCGGGGGTTTCTTGAGATCGCAGATTACAGACATCTGTTCAAGACACAAAAATTCAAAATGGCGGCGTCAATATGGCGGATAGGCTTTATCATTTATCGTCTGATTCGACTGAAATATCTGAGCATTATCGGGGTTGCAGAGTATAATTATCTCATCTAAATTTAATAATTCAAAATGGTGGCGTCAAAATGGCGGATGAGTTTTGTAATTTACAGTTTGATTCGTCGGTATCTGCGAATTTTCAAGGTCGCGGATTATAAACATTTAGTCGAAATTAAAAAATTCAAAATGGCGGCTTTAGAATGACGAATAGGTTTTGTCATTTATAGAGAAAGAATTATATCGAATAGATACACTATTCCAATTGGAACAGAACTACCTAAAAAGAAGATAATAAATAAATAATTTAAAAAAAAACAAAAACATGTTTTTAAACAGAAACTGTTAAAAAATGCACCAAAAAGAAGAAACTAATGCCAATTATAATAATAATTATGTTAATAAACGTAAAGGCGTGGGGAGCTCAAAGCATCTGGATGAACAGAGAATTTTAGCCAACAGGCGTCCTACGCATTTGCATTTATTAACGTAGTTATTTTTATTATTAACATTATTTTCTTTCTTTTATGGCATTTTTTAACAGTTTCAGGGGGTTTAAATACGTATTTTTGAAATTATTAATTAATTTTTTTCCTTCTTCAATTAGGTGTTTTCACTATGTGCAAATTTGCTTTTTTGATATTATTAAAATGAAGTACTTGTTATACTAAAGCACTTATTGATATTTAAAAAGCATTCTATCGTCCATCAAATTAAAATTTCAACAAATAAATAACATAAAGTTTTAGTAATTGAACGTGTACGCAAAACACGCGGTGACGTCATCGGTTACATTAGTTTCTTAAATCGCGTTTAAAAATTTTATTCACGTTATTTACGATTTACGTGTGATTAAATAAGTAACGCCTACCTAATACGCGATTTGTAAAAGCTACTTTAGGAAATTCATCTGCAAAATTACATGTTTGTGACTCAAAATGACACTGACAATATAACAGATGGTGTCATGAGTGCGTAGTGAATTGATGTAGTGTTTTTGGCGAAAAAATTTCAATACAAAATTAAAATGGCTTATTTTAACGCATTATTCGACTGTTTCTCAAAATTCAAGTGTTTTTAACTATAGTAAAGCATTATCTTCACAATGAAAGTGAATTTAAAATTTGTGAAAACACCTAATTCTTTGGGACTTTCTGCCACATGTATGTTTTCTTTTTAAGCGGTGCTTGGGAAATCTACAAAATATCACAATTAACCAGTATGTTACTGGTAAATAACCTCTACGTCTGTGACTTTTACGTTTTAAGTTAAAGGTTGCTTTTTTAAATAAACAACACAGATAAGTATAAAAACTTGAAATTAAATATTTCGCCGACGTTTCGGAAATCTATTCTGTTTCCTTTTTCAAGGCTTTTTTGAAGAATCTTTTTTGCTGTGTATGATAAATACACAGCTCTAAGAATGTTTGTTATATTCAATATCCATAGATACTTACTATTTACATAGAACTGTTGATATAGTTAATAGTTTTTTTAGTTTTTATACAATGTTAAGTTTGTGAAGTTCTTCTTTTAACATTGGCAACCAAGTTGTACAGATATCCACGGAACAATTCGACAATTTAATGCTCTACAACTAATGATCTAGTGTGAGAACATTGATGTAAAACTAAAGGCTGAGGCGCTAGTAGGCAAAGCTGGTCGAGAAGCCTGAGGCAAAAAAAAAACATTTTTCGAAGACTTGCGATTTTCGCCAGCTGATATCTCGAAAGCTATTGGGAATAGACGAATATTGAATATTGTAGGAAATTTTGTCATCTTTAATTTTGAATAGAATAAACCTGTTCACGACGATGCACTGTTTTCGAAATATAAATGACAGAACCTATTCGTTATCCTGAAGCCGCCATTTTGAATTTTTGAATTTCGACTAACTATTTATAATCTACGACCTTGAAAATCCGCAGATATCGATTTTCACGCGAATCAAACTATAAATTACAATACTTAACCGCCATCTTGACTCCGCTATTTTGAATTATTAATTTCAGAATATATAATTGTCCTCTGCAACCTCGATAATGCTCAGATATCGATGTTTAATCGAATCAGATGATAAATGACAAAACCCATCTGCCATGTTGACGCCACCATTTTGAATTTTTGAGTTTTGATCAGACGTCTGTAATCTGCGATCTCTAGAAACCCCGGATACCAATTTTAAGTAGAATTGAATATTAAATGACAATAGAGTACCCGCCATTTTCAAAACGCCATCTTGGATTTTTTTATAAAAGTTGCCAAATTGTATTGTTATGTGAACCATATACACTTCCCAAATTTCAAGTCAATTCTATATCTGGAAGTGTGTGAAAAGTGAGTTGTAAGATTTGCTTGAAAAGTTACAGGTCAAGCTAATAGAAGAGTGTTAATACCAACTCACTTTAAAAAAAATTGACTGCTCTACAACTAATGCTCTACTATGAAGATATTACCGTGAAATTAAAGGCTGAGGCGCTAGAAGGCAAAGTTTGTCAACAAGTGTGAGGCATAAATGCGTATTTTGAAAATTGGTAATTTTCGCCAGCGGATATCTCGAAAGCCATTGGGAATAGAAGAATAATGAATAAGAACAATATTGTAGGAAATTTTGTCAGCTTTAATTTTAAATAGATTAATATTTTAGCTACGATGCATTGTTTTCGAGATATCAGAGAAAAACCAAAAAAAGGGACCTTCAATGACCCCCCCTGCACCCCGCTCACCTCGTAGATTCGGGGACTTTTAGTATGTTTACCTCCTAACTACTGCAAACACAGCCCCGAAGTCAAAAATTCTGTTCCCGACCATGTCCTCTACACCCCACTTTTGATAGTTCATTGACTGGACTATAGAGGCGTTTAAAATTTTTAAATGTGATTTTTACCCACTAACTCGGTTTTTTTAAATGAGAATTTAATCGTTCACCAACATTTTTAAATACCTCATTTTCATATGAATCTAATGATACCAAAATTTTGAAAATCCGCTCAGAAATATTTGAGATTTCAGCCAAAATACAATGCAAAGAAGCTTTTAGAAACATGCGGCTAATAGATAAATAGATTAGTGGGCTTTGGAAACTAAAATGGTACATTTCTGTGTAAATCTGGTAACTTAATAACATTGGAAAAATCATAGTAGCCATTAAATGTAATAAAACAATATCAGCTGTCCGACAGATACAAAATAAAGCGTTGCATAAATCTCTGAGTAAAAATTAAAGAAAATTAATAATTTTAGTAGAAATGAAAAGGTCGATATGTTACTGATATATGGAGAGCGTCTCAAAAATTCAATTGCAGCTGCAGAACTGTATCAGCAACGATATCCCAACAGAGGTCATCCAAGCAGACACTTGTTTGCCAGAGTGGAACAAGAATTAAGAAACGAACCCAATCAACAAAATGACCATCAAACATTTATTGTAAGTGAGGACAAAGAAATTGATGTATTAGGATTTGTGATGGTACACCCAACAACATCAACAAGGGAATTGTCAATGGAATGCGACATTAGTCAGTCTTCGGTTTGCAGAATTGCCTTATCGCAAATCAAGGTCATATCAGGTGGCCTCCTAGGTCACCTGACTTAACACCCCTCGACTATTATGTATGGGGCACTCTCAAAAATAAAGTTTATAAAACTTCTTCAAATACCCATGAAGAGCTGCAAAATAAAGTTGTACGGGCTCTTAATGAAATAACGCCGGCTGAATTGCGTAGAGCCATTCATGCAACTGTACGCAGAGCCGAATTGTGTATAGAAAAAAATGGTGGACATTTTGAACAATATCTATAAATGTCAATTTATGGTTTAATTATATTAATTATTTTAAAGATACCTACTGTTACCTAGTTTAAGTTTAATTGTTCAAACGGAATTGATTTTTATTTATTTATAGGCCCGATATTTATGTTCATTTAAATAAAACTCTGAAAACCGAACTGATGTCGCATTCTGTTGCAAATGTCCTTGTGGATGTAATTGTGTTTACCTCCACATACCTATGCTAAACTTAATTGTGACGTTCTTTGCGCTCACAATTATTAAATGTTTGATAGCTCAAGATTGCCTATAACTACACGAGTCTGTCTGACAGCTGATATTGTTTTATTACATTCAATGGCTACTATGATTTTTCCAATGTTATTAGGTTACCAGATTTACACAGAAATGTGCCATTTTAGTTTCCAAAGCCCACTAATCTATTATCTATTAGCCGCATGTTTCTAAAAGCTTGGTTGCATTGTATTTTGTCTGAAATCTCAAATATTTCTGAGCGGATTTTCAAAATTTTGGTATCATTAGATTCGTATGAAAATGAGGCATTTAAAAATGTTGGTGAACGATTAAATTCCCATTTAAAAAAACCGAGTTAGTGGGTAAAAATCACATTTAAAAATTTTAAACGCCTCTAGAGAAAGTAATGCAATCATATTGCTCTTTTTATTTTTATAGTAACGTAGCACACAAACTAAAATATATTTTGGGCACCACAGCACTCTGGATTCAGAAATAGATTTTTTAATAAAATTTTTAATGTTTATCAAAAAGTGACCAAAATGGATGTATTGTATTCAAAATTTCCTCTAGATTCCAAAAATGTAAAAATATATAGGGTGTTCCATTTAAAAATCGAAAGTTGTGGGCATTTTCGGTCAAACCGGATGTGCACCAAACTTGATTTTTTATAGAAAACATGGCATTTTAGTCGTGTAATAAGGCCTCCAAATTTTAATTTTCTATTCCAAATATTTTAGGAAATATCGGGGCGAGCGCAATTCGTGACTCACCCGGTATACCCTTATGTACCCCAACCTTGCAACGGAAAAATCGAATATAATCTGGTTCCATATCTCATTATGATCGACACATGAGTCAATATTTTTATTTGGTAGAGGTGGCAGACGTCATAAAAAAACGAAACCTTGGCTTCTACTATTTACGCCAAATCCCAAGTTTCTGGACTCTTATTAGCTTGCTTTACTTATTTACCCTTATTTACCTCTATTTACCCGTCATCCCGTCATCGGAATAAGTTCACAATGCAATCCAGTTCTAGATCCCGTTGTAGTACATAAATGTACCAACTTTTTTGTCAATATCCTTAACCTCTCCCGAATAATAGTGCGCACAAGAAAGATACCGACGGACCGACCGACAGACATAATTTTTTTTCGCTAATATTTAAAATGACATTTCATAACATCCTAAACCTATTTCAACAAAAAACATATTTGAATGTTCTTTTACGATTACTATACTTCCACCCCACTACGTGGATCTGGAGTAAAAATAGCAAAGGCAAAAGCCGTCTTCCATAAGCTTAGCGAGGGATAGTTTAGCGATAGGAAGTTTCGTTTTACTCAATACACAGCTTCGTCATCTGTACCTACCAGTAGTCGTCAACAGTGATCAGAATTTGGGTTTAATTTTCAGATGCGCCGTTACAAGGATTTATTTAAATAAGCACAGATGTTTAGTTCACTTTAAAATAAATAAATTTTGATTTATTTTCGCTGTAGTATAAATTATATAATCTATTTATACAAAAACGTTATTTAAGTTAAAGAAACAGAGCGCGTAAACAATGCACACCTGCAACACGTGGCAGGCACGCCAAACATTATTTGCTACTTACTCGCCTTTAAATTACATGGACGTGGCACAGCACCTAGTTTATAATTGTGTTTACTGAAAGAATGACTTATTAATATGTCGCGTTTTAGTTCGAGGACTGTTTTAAAAATGGGTTAAGCCTTATAAAGAACTACATTTTGAAGGCGAAAAAATAATTTGCAATATTTTTGATGTCACAATAAGGTGTACACAGAAAAATGTTGTTTTAAAACATGTAAATAGCAACACACACGAATGTAATACAAAAAAGGAAAAGAGAGTTTGAAAAGACGAGTTTTATTTCGATCTGGCTCTTTTGTTAATATGTTTAAATCCTCCAAGGAGTGTATTAAATAACGCTCATTTTACACATTTTCTAAACAAATATTGCTTGATGCAACATGTTCCAAGTGAACACCTGCTTCGTAAAAAAAATCTCAGCGAACTATATGAAGAAAAACTGGAAGGTATCCGGAATGACCTTCAAAATGACTAGTTTTGGATTACAGTAGACGAGATGGCAGAGTTTTTAGGAAATGATGTTGCCAATTTATTAGTTACAAAATTAAGTGCCATTTAGTAGCATCCAAGGTTTTAGAAACAGTTAATGGCGAGTCAGTGTTTAATTTTTTTGAAAACTCTTTAAAATGGCTTTGGCAAGACTTGGCTGAACAAAATTTAAAGAAAGTTACTGTTTTTACTAGTGATCCAGTATCGCATATGTTAAGTGTTGAAAAAAAAAAATAAGAAACAAATACCCTCAAGTGTTACATGTTACTTGTTTAGCGCATGCGTTACGCCGAGTATTCGAAGAAATACGAGATTGTTTCACAAATATTGACAAAGTTATTGCTAATATAAAGAAGATTTTTCTAAAAGCTGCTAGTAGGATTAAACATTTCCAAGAAAAATATTCCAATTTGGCGCTTCCTCCCAAACCAGTAATCACACGTTGGGGAACATGGTTAACGCGGCATGTTACTACCATGTAAACTTCATCTCACCAAAGGAAGTTGTAGCCACTTTAAATGAAGATGCTACTGCGATTAAGCATGCAAAGAATTTAATGAATATTCCAAATATTAAAAATGATTTAAAATTTAACGTTTGAAAATAATGACAAGAATTATAGAAAACCTTCAATGTTCAAATTTGTCCTTGGAAGAAACATTTAACAATGTAGATACTGATCAAAAACCAATTAATGAATTCCAGGTGCAACTGGTGAGGTTATATAAAAAAAGTGGGTTGCTGTTTTACAAAGGAATCCAGATAGAAATAGATACCTTCCTCGATCAGGTGCCTATGAATATCTTTAGATATGCTTCCCTCACTTCTGTGGAATGCGAAAGATCATTTTTGACCTTACAGTGGATATTTACTGTCAAAAGAAATCGTCTCTCACATGAAAATTTAGAAAAAATACTTACTGTATACTTTGAAACTATGAACACTCAGTAAAAGTACAAAATTTGAAACTTGAAAATGGTGTGAGGATTTATAGTAATTTATGTCTGAAATATGTGTACAAACATTTATTATGCCAAAATACATCTTAAACTCACAACGTAGGTTCGTATTACATTTAATTTTGTAAGACAGAACAAACTTACATTTAATATTTTGATGTAAAATTTAATATATGTGCGCCACTGGAATTAAACCCAAATTCCGATCACTGGTGGTCAGTCTACTCACACAACATTCCTTCCATTAGCGATGTGACGGTTTGCGAAATCCTGTAATTTTTTCTTCTTATCTATTCTAATATTACTTCCTAGTCTGTATAAAAAATACAAACATATTTATGACAGAGCGATTGAAATGAATGACCGGAAAATTGCCAAAATATAATTTTGCACTCCAAATAGTAACCGCCTACCAAAACACAGACAGTATGTCCAACAGTAATTCCCAGTTCTATTACTTTAAAAATAGATTATCCACGTCCTGACTGTGACTATTGCTTTATAATCTCATTATACAATATGCATTTCCCCAGTCTTTAAAATTAAGTATCGCACAAAAACATTATCTTTTTCCCTCGTTCGCTTACCGAAGGGAAGTATGAATTCGTAAAAAAATCACCCTCAGGGATTTCTTCGAATGTTCACGATTCAAATTTTATAATCAGGAAAATTAAGGTCGTACCATTATGACAGTATGTCTGTTTGCCTGTCTCTCTATCCATGTGGAGCTAATGTTGGCGCTGTATCTACAAAACAATTTAACGAAGAAAAATAATATTTGCTAATGGTTGACGCAATTGAAAGCGTCAACCATGTTCCACTTAGACCACGCAGTTCCCCATGTACCTCTTATGGGTAAAAGACATTTCTTTGGTAAATTTACGATAAAACCGTTACAATAGTGAAATAAAAATCGCTCGCAAGTTTCCTCTGCAGAATTATCCAGAGATTATGAATTTACAATTGTTTTTTAAATCAAACCCTCATAAGACACTTTTATAGTACCCCAGTTTTTATTTATTAACCGTTCCACAGGTAAATATCCATTTACAGTGAAAGTGCAAGGAAGAACTCTGTCCCGCGATAAAAAGAGCTTTTTACAGCGGGTCATGAGAAAGAGGCCCCAGAGAATATTTTGTATACCCTGTATAATTGTATGTTGGTTTGTTTCTATAGTAATAAGTTTCAATCGCGGTTTTCCAATTCCGGGAATTTTTCTATTTTGCTACCTATGTTTAATACGTTTTTAATTTTTTTTTAATTCTAATAAAGAAATAAACCAATGCACTAATAAAGTAATACTGCTAATTAGAAACTTATCTTTTTCGTCCACAGCTAGTATGTCTATATTGCTTTATAAACTCGTGTTGCTCATACCAATCACCATCCACTTAAAAGGGTCTGAGGTATAAATGTATGGGTCGGTTTTTTTCCGTTTACGATGACCCAAATCATTATTAATAATTTTTTAAATTAAACCCTCATAAGAACTATTGGAACTCAGATTGACCTTATAAGACCTTGTAAGAAAAATAGTAGAGCTTTCCAGAAATTGCTTTTAATTAATCATATTCTAGCTTGTGTTAGTAGTAGAAGTATCTTATTGTTTTTCAAATTGTTTACATAATCACAATTTATTTCAACAATTACATTTTATTATAAAGTAATATGCCAACCTTTTTTTCATTTTTCAAGTTAGTTATACAATTTTGTCGATTAAAAGTTTGCTAATAGAATCTACCAATTATTTAAACAATTTATTATTGTTTATTACCACAGTTCTTCAGAAGAGAGCTAGAGAATTGCAGTTTTTAAAAACTTTTCAACTTTCCTTGAAGTTCCTACGCATATATAAAATATTTGTGACTTAAATAAATCGCAAATAAATAATAATAAACGTCAAAAATATCGGGTCATTTCCAATCCCAATAGACCTGGTTTACTCCAAAAAATATTATTAATTCGTATTCTTTGGATTATTCTGAAAAAGAAAGATGGAAATGTTACAAATTTAAAGCAAAATATAATTGTATAAATATGTTATAATTGTTCAAACTATTTGAAAAGCATTAAAATATTAACACAATGTAACTAATTAACGATAATTTGTGCAAGAAAAATCTCAAATAAACAATAATACTTTTGTCTTTATGGGGTCACTTTGGAGTTCTATAAAAGAGTTTTGTAATGATTTCATTTAAAAAAAAGAAACAGTAATTCATATTCTCTGGACAATTTTGAAGAAGGAACTTCCGTGAGATTTTTATTTGACGATATTTTAACGATTCTATTCTATTTTATTCTATTCTATTCTATTCTATTCTATTCTATTCTATTCTATTCTATTCTATTCTATTCTATTCTATTCTATTCTATTCTATTTTACGAAAAAATGTCTTCTAACCATAAGAAATACATGGAAAACTTCATGGTCTCGAAGGCACGTTTTATAATCAACCGAGTTAGCTCAAATTAGGAGGAGCTCATTTCCTGAGATTTTGAACAAATCTGGGGGGCGAGACCAAAAAATTTAAACTTGATTTTTTGAAAAAAAAATGTATTTTAGCTAAAAATATCAAAAATAATTGCCGAAAAAATGTGGCGGGGAAAATGTAGTTAACACGACTGTTAATGAAGAAGGTTAAAAATACAAATATACATGGTGGTCGCCCTAAAAAATATTTAATTGAAAAACGATGGCGAGAAATAATATCCTGAATATAATTGCCACTATTGCCAAGTAGGACACCTGTTTACTTTTAATGAAAATATACATGGTGATAATTCTGAAAAATAATTGATTAAGAATAAATAGAGGAAATACTATTTGGACCGTAGTTGGTCATTATTGGCCGGTAGAAAACCAAGCATACATTCAGTAAAATAACAGGGTGGCCATCCAACCGAGATAATATAACTGATAGTAAAAAGTGCCAAATAAAGAGGAATGTTTTGTATAAATATTTTTACAAATTTTTCAATCACATATAGTCTGGGAAAGAATATTAGATAATGTAAGGTCAAATAGCAAATCTAGACAACAGACTGTTTTACTATTAATTTGAATCCATTCATTCAGAATCTGTCTGTTGAGCATCCCAATTTTTTTAAATAAGTATTTATTACTATATGTATTGATCATTACAGCTCTTTGCTGGAACTTCTTGGTATTTTATTTCACCTTTACTAATATTATTTTATCTATTAAATAATTTAAAAGATAGGAGGGTATATTTCTTCTACTGTTCTACTTACCTAAAGCAAACCTTATGTGTTATTTCTGCATTACCTTGTTTATTTCCGTTAATTATCTGCTTTTATATAAACGATTTTCAATCACAATGCAGGTTGGATATTTTGAAGGCAACTGCGTTTGTTCAAATAAATTGCAGAAAGCAAGAGTTGCTCTTTAGATGCAAGTGCACATTTTTTTTCGATTATGACGTACTTTTAACTGCTTTAATGTTGCCGTCGAATTTCTTTTTATATTAATTTCACCACACTCTTTTAATGGAGTTTTCTCTTATGAGTGAATATGCAGCAACCGTTTTCATATTATAGAAATTATGTAACGTTAGCACATATTTCGAATGGTCTCATGGAAGAAATTACTTTTA
Source organism: Stenurella melanura (assembly GCA_963583905.1). NCBI lineage: Eukaryota > Metazoa > Arthropoda > Insecta > Coleoptera > Cerambycidae > Stenurella > Stenurella melanura. The sequence continues at coordinate 105,493,874 of OY757311.1, forward strand.
ACAACAAGAAAAATATTTAAAAACATGAAGAGAAATGGTATCATTGTTATTTGAAAATTTTGTCTCGTATAAGAACATAATGTATTGAGTAAGGATCGTGTACAATTACATCCACATCCACGTAGTGGATTGGAAGTATAGTAATCGTAAAAAAAAAGTATTTTTTTTTCTTGAAATAGGTTTAGAATGTCATGAAATGATTTGGTACACATATATATTGTAACGAGATATGAAATTGGATTGTTTTTTTAACATATCCGGTGAAGGGTTGAGGGGTAAATAGGGAGAAATAAGTAACACAAATTGGTAAGAGTACAGAAACTTGAAATTTGATGTTTATGTACTAGAATTCAAAACCTCAATTTTTTAATGATATTTTCCATCCCCCCAGCATCCCCCACTCCATTATTAAAGGGGTTGATAAAATAAAATTGAGATATTCACTTGAAATTTGGTATACGCATATATTATAATGACATTTGGAACTAGATTATATTTTTGGATTATTCCGTTGAACGGTTGGGGTTAAATAGGGATAAATAGGGGAAAATAAGTAAAGCAAGCTGGTGAGAGTACAGAAATTTGAAATTCGGTGTTTGTACTAGATGCCAAAGCCTCAGATTGTTTTATAATATTTTTCAACCCCCACCACCCCTATTCCATTTTAAATTGGTTGACAAAATAAAATTAAGGTATTCATTTGAAATTCGGTATACGTACGTATTATAACGACATTTGGAACTAGATTATATTTTGAGATGATTCCGTGTTGAATGGGTGGGGATATAATTATATTAAAATAGGGGAAAATGAGTAAAACAAGCCGTGTAAAGTACAAAAACTTGAGGTTTGTTGCGTATGCTAGAAGCCAAGCCCCCAGATTCCTTTATAATCTTTTTCAACCCCCCACCACCACCACTCCATTAATCCATAATAAAGGGGTTGATGAAATAAACTTGAGATATTCACTTGAAACTTGGTACACGTTTGCATTTTTTGTTGAAGGGGTGGAGGGGGTGTGTAATTGGAAATAATCAGTAGAGCAGGCTAGTAAGTCCAGAAACTTCATTTTTGGCGTATGTGCTAGAAACCAATGCCTTAATTTTTAACATTGAGAATGTTTAACAAATCGAAGATGTAACGGTAATACGGGGCTTCAGTAGCGATTTGTGTAACGTTGAGAATTCGGCTGTTTACTGGACATGAAAGCGTTCGGTGCTGTTACATCGCATACTTTTTGAAAAATCCAAATTTGATTTTGAATTTGACAAATTTTGATACCTAGAATCATATTCCTACATTTTTACGTCTCGACGCTGACCGAGGCCTAGCATCGGTTTTGTAAAATTTATGTATTTAATAAATTTTGATATCTAAATTTATGTTCTTACATTTTTACGTCTCGACGACTAGCGTCGTTTTTGTATTATTAATTTATTTTTTATTATATTAATTCCTAGATTCATATTCTTGCATTTTAATGTCTCGGCGCCGACCGACGCCCAGTGTCGATTTTGTGAAACTTGTGTATTTGACTAATTTTGATACCTAAATTTATATTCTTGCGTTTTTACGTTTCGGCGCTGACCGACGCGACGTCTAGCATCATTTTTGTAAAACTTGTGTATTTGATCAATTTTGATACCTAGAATCATGTTCTCGCATTTTTACGAAACCCATTTTTTGTGAAATATTAGTGTAAAGCCCATTACAATTACTTCGAGTTGCGTAACTTTTTAAAATTTTTTATTAGCGGGTTAATAAAAGTTTGAAAATTTCTAAAACCTTTCTTTATTTCTATCTCCTGTACGTATTTTGCAGATTTTGTAAATATCATGCCGGGCTTGAAAGTTAGCCAAGTTAATGTTCAATGTCTTAACGAAACTTGCTAAATTGCAACTTCTGTAAATTATTGTTTTATGACATCTGCCCTAAATAATATTAAAATTCCAAGACCAATTATTTCCGCATACTAAAGTGCAAATATAGTACAGAAGTTTACCTTTAAAGAGACTTGGAGGAAAATCTGGATGTGGAAGCAGTGATTCCTTAGGCAGCGGTTTTCCTATTGAAATTAAATTAACTATTTGAGTTTTTGGCGGAGGTGCTGCCTCTAATGCACTAGGTTATACATATTACATTTTATTGTTAAAGATTATGACCACGGTTCGGACGGAAGATCTTCATTCTAGAGACGACTTTTGTGCAGATATAATAATATATTGTAAACATCTTATGAAGTATTCCCCATCAGTAGAAAAACTACAAGATATTCTGTGTTACCAGTTGCCAGTTGAAATGTGTAACAACTTAAATATTTTGAATTCAATTGAAATCAAAATTTGATAATTATCTGTCTATTCTATTAATTATTATTATTAATCTTTCATACAAAAAAAAAACAAGCACTTGAACATTGTAGTAATAATATTACTTTTGTGTAATTATTTAAATGTCAAACAAAATTATTGAATTAATGAAGCTTTTTGGTATTTGCTGGACAGTCCCTGCTCTGTTTTTCTCCAGTTGGTGGTCTATTCTATTAATTATTATTATTAATCTTTCATAAGAAAAACAAGAACTTGAACATTGTAGTAATAATATTACCCCCAGAGCAGGGGCCGTCCAGCAAATACCAAAAAGCATAATTAATTCAATAATTCTGTTTGATATTTAAATAATTACACAAAAGTAATATTATTACTACAATGTTCAAGTTCTTGTTTTTCTTATGAAAGATTAATAATAATAATTAATAGAATAGACCACCAGTCCAGTTGGAGATGCATTTGCTATTTTCAGTCTGACTGCTAGTCCGACGATATGTTTGTACATGTATATGTTTCTGTACTCTTACCAGCTTGCTTTACTATATTCCTCTATTTACCCCTAATTATCCTCCAACCCTTCAACGTAATCATCTCAAAATATAATATAATTACAGATGTCGTTATAATACAAACATGTAGCAAATTTCAAGTAAAAATCTCAATATCAGTTTATCAAACCTCTTAATAATGGGGTGGAGGTGGTATGGAAAGTTGGAAAATATAGTAAAAATCTGAGGCACTGGCTTCTAGTATGTACACCAAATCCCAAGTTTCTGTACTCTTACCAGCTTTTTTCTTCTTCTCTTGGCTTTGGATAAAACATCAGCCAGTACCTCTTGATTTATAATATATTAGTGCACATGCAAACAAAACTATTCCAGCGTGTTATGATTTTTAATCATATCGTTTTTCCCTATCGGCAGCAATGCTCATCTTACGCTGGCAAATCAATCAATCAATATCTTCTTTCCCTATGCACTACCCTAAACTAAATACCACAATGTTTATACATACTATACATACGTGTAAATGCACACATACATCACCAATCTATCCACCACCGGGATATATACGGGGATACTCGTTTCACGTCAAGGGGTCCATCTTGATCTTATCAGCTTGCTTTACGTATTTTCCCCTATTTACCCTTATTTAACACCCAACCCTTCAACAGAATCATCTCAAAATATAATCTAGTTCAAGATCTCGTTATAATACATACGTGTACAAAATTTCAATATCTTAAACCGTTCCAGAGAAAACGTGCGGACAAAAAAGTTACATGCAGACAGATCGACAGACAGAAAATTATTTTTCGCTCAATTTTAAAATCTCGACGTTATATGACATTCTAAAGCTATTTCAACAAAAAGAAAAGGATTTTTTTTGCAATTACCATACTTCCAATCCACTACGCGGATGCGAAGTAAAATTAAATTTTCTGTTTGTTCATTAGTACCCACGGCTAAACCAAATATAATGAAATATACTGGACTGTCTGGTGATCTGGTATTTGCGAGTTGTCGATGAAGAATGTTTTCATCTTTCTAAGGCTTAATGTCGTAGGACCAAATTTTGACCTCAAAAATGACAAATAATTATTAATATCAGTCATTTTTGATAACCTTAGCTCTTTTCGATTTTAACATTGAACTTCTTTACTTTTGCTTGATTCTGGAATCTTTTTGAAACAAATGGTTTATTTCTGTTTTAAAATAACAAAATTTTCATTCTGGGATAAGTTTTCTGTTTAAAATATGTATACATTACTCTACATTAATAAAAAGCTTGTAATAATAACGTGTTATAACTCGTTTTTTTAAACTGTGGCCTTCCTGGCTGCAATCTTATTTAACTAATTTTAAGAATAAAAATTGTTCGTATACAAAAAGTGAGTCTTAACGATGACTTAATTCGTTCTCTATATCTTGCGCTACCATACGGCTAAACTGACGAATTATCAAATACCAGAAGTCTATTTTGTCTTGATTTATGTTTGATATAACTAATCACCTCATAGAAAATACTTTTAACTATTAGTTTTCAAAACAGCCACTTAGCTTCCGAACCATTATATTAACGTAAGTAATATATAACGAGTATTCAGACTGTTTTGTACCTTCTCTTTCTTTTTCAGCCCTCTTCCCTCGAGTGCGGGATATAGGCCTCCTCTTCTTGTGTCCATTTAATTGGCAATCGACTAAAATTTGGCGTGCCAGGAACATTACGAAACGCGTAAGAATTATAATTAATAGGCTTGCTAACATCCTGCATGAGGCATGACCCGTAAGGGAGACAGACGGCGTATTGTGAAATTTATTACTATTAGGAATTACTTGGGCAGCTGCCACACCAACATATCGACTTGACAGTATAAGACACATTTCCAGTACCGCTTTATCTCGCAGATGCTAAAGGGCGACAAAGACGCCCTTCAAAACATTGAACAGATATCTTCAAGAAATTTATGAGAAAGAACTATACTCAGATCGTACTCTCAACAGACAACCACGACAGATTGTGTGATGCTGCGAAACGTGCCATATGATAATCGGAAGTCAGCTAGAATTATATATGGGTCTATCGGGTTCTTAGATGAGAAAAGAGAAAGAAAAAGATAGCAGAAGAAAATCCGCTTATGTGAAATTCCAGGGTTTACTATTTGGACATAACAGCAAGCTGATGATGCCCTTCCATGTTTTCAATTGTGGTCATTATTAGTATCACGCAATGTACACTGAAGTAAAAACTCCATAAATTAAAAAACAGAGTCTTGAAACAATGAAAAAGAATGAAGCATTTTCATTGTTTATTTATTTGCTCACTAAATAAATTAATGTTCTATTTCTCTGAAAACTGTAAAATTCAGATTGCTATGTAAATACCTACATATTGTAAACGTAAATAAAAAATCTAAACAAATAATAAAAGCATAACATCGGATGCTTGGGTAGACAGATATTAATATAAATATGACAGGTATAGTAATTCCGTATTCCATTGACGTAATTTAAAACACCTTTAATGAGTTCAAAAAATATGGCAAATTCCCAGGATATATGGAGGGATGCCAATAACATTCCACTTCTAAAAATTTCCTTACGTACATCTCTTAATGATTTACGTCTAGTAATTAATACATTACCTGTCATATCACCACCTACTATAAAAGTAGATAATCATTTTTTTTACTGAAATGCGATACTACGCAGTAAATGTTGTAAAATTCGAAAAGGTCGACCTGAAGAGAAACTACAGTGAAGTAGATGTATATGTGTACAGTAGATAGCACACAACTGAATAAAAGTATCGAATTTCCTCGGTGCACCTTGCTAAGAAGTTTCCATTTTGAATAATTAGAAGATCCTGAAATATTCAGTCAAAAAGATTAACGTTTATAGGTCGCTAGTAAACGAATTTGACCTTCGAAATATTTTTTGCTGCTGGAAGCTGATAAACGGTCGTAAAATAAAGAATGACACTCGTTACATTCGAATCGTAAGAATTTTTGGTCACTGAATACTATGATGCTAGTTTGGAAACACTAAAACCAACACATTTTTCATTCTTGTCCAAAAGAATAATAATAATCTTTTAAAACAATAGAAATTTTTCTAGCACTCGTATCTTGGAGAATAATATTATCACTGTCCCAAAAAGTTCTTTATTACACTCTAATTTCAATACCAATAAAATCAGATCTCTCGCGATATTTCAAACATTGTATTATTTTTCATTTGGTCTTCTCAAATCGGCCATAACATTCACGGTTAAGTTCAATCGGTTTCAAACTTGGTCAGCCTCTTCCTCGAGAATGGACGAAGGTGTCAAACTAGAATTACTAAGAGACGCAACACTTTGAATTGTTTTCTACATTTTATTTTTGTTCGTATTCCTTGAATCGGCCATAACCATTCACGGTCAACTCCAATCGGTTTCAAACTTGGTCAGCATCTCCTATCAAAGAATAAGTCTAGATACATAACAGCTATGTCTTCAATACAACAATACATACACCTTGTTTGTTCCCAACATAATCACATTATGTAGCCATAAAAAAGGATCATAACATTCCAGAGGCAACAATATTTTCATTAAAATGAATTATTGCATTTCCTGCATTACCTGCTCTGTATGCAACAATGTGATATATAGGCATGTAAATTACAGTAAGATAATGCTTGATATATTTCAAATTTAATTAGCCTAAACTTTTAAATACATTGTCACAAATCTATAAAATGTTTCATCATTCATAAACATTATATTTCTCTATTCTAATTATACATGTTCACATGGCTAAATTGATAATATTGAATGTTGGTTATTGTAATTTATTATATTTCTGCACTATTGAATGACATATTTAATAAACACACCACAAATTTGCCAAGCCTCAAATTCAATGTCAAAATTGTCTGGGAAGGAGTTGATTCGTCAATTTTAATACTTTCGATATCAACTGCGTTTTCGATATCTTTATAGACATCTTCTTGAGATATTTCTGGCACACTTGCATTTTCGCAATTAATTCCAACAGAACAGATAAAAAAGCAATTTCTTTGTTTTCTCAAGAACTTTTTTTTCTCTTAACACTTATAATACCTAGGATGTTGTAAAAGAAAGTTATGAACGAATAACTGGAAAAAGAAAAAAATGAATTTTCGTAAATTTTTAACTTGTAAGGAATGTGCAGGAATTAATTGCGAAAATGCAAATGTTCCAGAAATATCACAAGAAGATGTCAATAAAGATATCGGCAACGAAGTTGATATTGCCATCGAAAGTATAATATTGAAGAATCGTCTTCTTGAAATTAATAATGTACAATATTTTTATACCTTCACGAATAAAAATGTTATTTTTTGAAATGCGTTTATTGTTCATCTTTTCCTACAATACTTATTTATTTAAGAATCATTTTATTTTAAATAATGAATAAAATTCAAATTTAATATTATAAAGCTCAACCACAAAGATGAATTGTTTATAATATTACTTTTTCGTAAAAACGTAATATTTAAAAGTGAGTTATTTATTATTTGTTTGCTTATAGTAACAAAGCATATTCTTTATAGGATTTTACAAACAGCGGAAAGAAAAACTATCTATACGAACTAAAAGAAAAACTATATGTAAAAATATTAGTGGAGTCTTTGCATTCTTTCGATAACCTGACTTCTGGTTATGCTAACAAGTAAAATTTCTTTTTTGCCATTCTCATATTAACACTAGCATCCAACATAGTCCCCTACGGCTAGGCAGGTCAAACTAGTATCTACATGATCCCCTACGATATGTAAATTCAGTTAAAAATGAAAACAAAGGCCTGAAATTAATTTATTTACCTACCTTGTCTTTTCATTCTAATGAATTACATTTTCATAAAATCTCATTCAGTTTCTTGGAAATGCTTAGCCTTTGAAACGTTTTTCGCCCCTATTGTGGACTCATCGGAAAAGCCCAAATCCACTCATAACGATATTCCATGCAAAACCAATTCAATATCCATAAGTATGAAATATTTGTATTTGACATTGACTGTTACCGAGATGATAGCAGTGAGCTGGACCACTGTTGAGTGGCACAACATGTCTAGTCGCTGTTATCTCTCCTGAGTTCGAGTCTCGGCTGCGGTAGATGGCAATATCGCAGGGAATGGTTGTTGTGATGATGTCTATGTGTAGTTAAGTTAAGCTAGACAACTGTAATTGGGATACCCATCCTGTAGACATGTTCAACTAACAAAAAAAAAACAACAACAAATCTTCACCTATCTATTAGCTAACTAGTATTGGAGCCTATATACTCTATGCATATTTAAAAGTGAATTATTTATTATTTGGTTGCTTATAGTAATGAAACATATTCTTTAGTTAGCTAATAGATAGGTGAAGATCTGTTATTTTTTATCAGTCAATGTCAAATATAAATATTTCATACTTATTCATGGATATTGTCTTGGTTTTGCATGGAACATCGTTATGAGTGGCTTTGGGCTTTTCTGATGAGTCCACAATAACGACGAAAAACGTTTCAAAGGCTAAGCATTTCCAAGAAACTGAATGAGATTTTATGAAAACGTAATTCATTAGAATGAAAAGACAAGGTAGGTAAATAAATTAATTTCAAGCTTTTGTTCTCATTTTTAACTGAATTTACATATCGTAGGGGATCATGTAGATACTAGTTTGACCTGCCTAGCCGTAGGGGACTATGTTGGCTGCTAGTGTTAATATGAGAATGGAAAATAAGAAATTCTACTTGTTAGCATAACCAGAAGTCAGGTTATCGAAAGAATGCTAAGATTTCATTAATATTTTTACATATAGTTTTTCTTTTAGTTCTCATAGATAGTTTTTCTTTCCGCTGTTTGCAAACTCTTGTAAAGAATGTATTTCAACGTAATATTTATTTTCGAATGTTAAAGAAACATTTATATTATTATTAAATTATCTTAAAATTGTTGTTTTATTGTACAAAAATAAATTCGTTTACTGAAAATTAAAAGAAAAAATGTATGAGAGCAAATGCGGTAATATGGCAAAAAATGGTCAACTTTGATTGGCGATATCTCGGTCACCGTTGGTCGTGCGGAGCAGCTAAAAAAACAATTTATTTGTTTTTTCAATCACTTTCTTTTCTCTGCACACTTGTATATAGCTAGGATGCCGTAAAGAAAAGTTGTGGACGAATTACTGGAAAAAGAGAAAAACAGTGCATTTTCGTGAATTTTTAACTTTGTTCATTAATTACTTTTAATAGTACAACGCAATTTAGCAGCACTTTGTGATACTATCGTTTTCAGGTGTTAAACTAGCATATTAAACAATAAAAACCCTTTAACGCAATTGCTCTTTCCTAAAAGACATATTCAATAGCCTAAGAGTCTAATATAATATAAAGACGAACGCTTGATTTAAAAAAAATCGTGACATTGTTTTCTTGTTCGTGCTCCTTGAATCGACCATAACTTTGCACGGTTCACTCAAATTGATTTCAAACTTGGTCAGCATCTTCCTTTATTCCAGGTGAATATGCTGACCATGTTTAGAACCGATTCAAGTTGACCGTGAAAAATTATGTCTGATTCAAAGAGTACGAACAAGAAAAATGTAGGAAAGAATTGAAAAGAATTCAGTTTCGTATGTCTGAATCATTAACCTAGCTGCTGCAAAAAATATGGTGGTTGCAAGCACCCTGTTTAACCACAAAAATATCCATAAAATAACTTGGATAGCACCAGACGGGGAAACGAAAAACCAAATCGACCATCTGCTGGCAGATGCAAGACACCTATCTAATATCATGGATGTAAGGAGCTACCGAGGAGCGAACATAGACTCAGACCACTATTTGGTGGGTGCCAGAATACGTGCCAGGATATCAAATGTCAAAAAAGCCAGGGGGGAAAAAACCAAAAAATTCAACATAGAAGGATTAAAGGAAGGAGAACTAGCTAACAGATACCAACAGCACATCGCAACAAACCTTCCAATAGACCCCGAAGGCACAATCGATGAGCTGTGGGAGAGATGCAAAACAGCACTGAAACAAGCGGGCGAGGATATACTTGGATATGAAGGAACTAGAAAGAAAAACTCCTGGTTTGACGATGAATGTCAAGAAGCCACGGATAAAAAAAATAGGGCATATCAAAGAAAACAACAGCGTAACACAAGAGAAGCAAACGAAGCATATAAAAACCTAAGAAGAGAAGAGAAAAGGATTCATAAGAGCAAAAAAAGACAAGCTGAAAATCTAGCACTCGAAGACTTAGAAAGACTCAGAAACCAAAATGAAACAAGAAAGTTCTATCGAAACATTAACAACATGAGGAAAGATTTTAAACCCAAAGTAAACATGTGCAAAAATAAGCGAGGACACATCCTCAACTCGAAGGAAGATATACTACAAAGATGGGTTGAGCACTTCACAGAACTCCTAGGAGGCGAAGCAGTGGAACAAGACATACGACAGGAAATAACAAACAGAACTCCAGTTGATGCCCCAGTAATAGAGGAAGTACAGAGGGCAATTAAAAAGCTGAAGAACCACAAATCCCCAGGCTGGGATGGAATACCCTCAGAGCTAATAAAACACGGAGGGCAAGCGATGGAAGAAGCGATCCACATGATAATCCTAAGGATTTGGCAAGAGCAACAGATGCCGGAGGATTGGGGTAAGGGTTTGATATGCCCGATCCATAAAAAAGGAGACCAACTAAACTGCGAAAACTACAGAGGAATAACCCTCCTATGTAGCGCATACAAGATACTCTCCCACATACTAACGTCAAGAATCAGAACATATGCAGACCATAAACTCGGACCGTACCAATGCGGCTTCAGACCTGGTAAGTCGACCACTGACCAAATATTCATACTACGACAGATCCTTGAGAAAACGAAAGAATACAATATCGACACCTTCCACCTCTTCATCGACTTCCAAACTGCTTATGATAGCATCCTGCGACCAAAACTGTATGAAGCAATGAATGAACTAGAAATCCCTGAAAAACTAATACATCTAGCACAAATGACAATGACTAAGGTACAATGCTACGTTAGAATCCAAAATGACTTATCACGACCCTTCGAAACAAAGATTGGGGTGAAGCAAGGTGACACACTAGCGTGCCTGCTATTTAATATAGCACTAGAAAAAGTAGTCCGGGACGCTGATCTTGAGACCAGAGGAACAATATTCACCAAGTCAGTACAAGTCCTAGCCTATGCGGACGACTTAGACATTGTCACCAGATCTACAAGAAAATCCAAGGAGACCCTCACAGCGTTAGAAGAAGCAGCCAAAAAGGTAGGCCTAAGAATCAACGAAACAAAAACAAAATTCATGAGCAGCACTAACAGAAGAATGGAGTACCTGGGACAGAACGTCACCATGAACGACCACAACTTTGAATCTGTCCCTGAATTTGTCTACCTAGGTGCCTCCGTAAACACAGAAAACAACATAAGCATGGAAATAAAACGCAGAATAATGATAGCCAATAGATGCTACTACGGCCTTGCTAAGCATTTTCGCAACCGTAACCTCTCAAGAAATACAAAAATTAGGATGTATCGAACACTCATAACTCCAGTGCTAATGTATGGCTCCGAAACCTGGACCCTAACAAAAAACGATGAAGAGTCGCTGGCAATCTTCGAGAGGAAGGTTCTAAGAAAGATATATGGAGCGGTCTGCGAAAATGGCACCTGGAGGCGCAGGTACAACTTTGAACTATGCGACCTATATAAGCGAACAGGAGGAAAGGACATTGTCACGACAATAAAACTAGGCAGACTGAGATGGGCAGGACATGTCGCAAGGTATGAAGAGAGCAACCCTGCTAAAAAGATACTTATGACAGACCCGGTAGGAACACGAAATAGAGGAAGGCCCAAACTCAGATGGAGAGATGGAATAAATGAGGATGCCAGAAAAATAGGAGCAGCTAACTGGATGGCCCTAGCCAGAAATAGGAACAAATGGCGAAAGAAGTTAGAGAAAGCTGAGGACCTACTATAGGACTGTATGGCTACTGATGGTGATGATGTCTGAATCATTCTAGTCGGTATACCGTGGCTCGTTCTAGTCTAGTATCATCGTTCATCCTCGAGAAAGATGCTGACAAAGTTTGAAAGCGTGAAAAGTTATGATCGATTTGAGACGACCAAATGAAACAAAATATTTAATTAGCAGCAACCAATACTCATATATCTGAACAAAATTATGCGGTGTACTCAGAAGTACACAGAATATTTTAAGAGCATTATTACTCTTAATAAAATATAAGTAGGCACACGTGTTTGCTCCAGTGCATAGTACGCCAGTAATCGAGAAACGCTGCCACAATTCTGAAACGCTCTATTTGAATTACCTACATGTTGGAGAAAATTGGGTTGCAACATGGTTCCAAAAATTATGTTGAAAATCTCATTAACCCAACTTTTCACATCAGATTCAGTACTAATTACTTCAAAAATACCAAATTATCAATTTGAATGCATTTTCAAAGAAATTTGAATTTTTATAGTCCAGACAAGGGAGTCGGAATATCAAACTCCGGCACCAGGCGTAGTCTGACGACAGAACTACAATAGAAACGCCGTATTTTTAGAAAATTTGTAACAAAATCAGATTTAAAATGCCAAGGCATAGCTTACTATTAAAAGTCATTATCGTTCTATTTGTTTTGCTGGTGTTGAAATTTAGTGAATTATAAAAAATCTAAGAATGTTAATTTTAATTTCATATAATCTGCTTCACTAACGATTTCTCTGTAAATCAAACAATAATATGATAGTTTCTTTTATTTTAAAATAGTGCTTTGAATATTCTAAACGTAAATTTCTCGAAAACGGTTACTCGTAGCGACATGCCTTTAGCTATACCTTTTTAGTGTGTTATATTACCAGATTTACTTTATCGCACTAACCACTTGAGAAATGGTGCTCGGTCATCTTAGAATAGGTATAGGCACTTACACTTGCTTTATTTGATTCTGTTTAAAAAACTGTACCCGTAATTATTAATTCCATATGTTTTCCTATTATGGCGTTTCTCTTCGCGCAGAATTTTTTGATGTATCGATGGCTTAAGTTTTATCGAGTTTAACGTGGTTTTACAGCTATTTTAGCGCTTCCTTCCGAGAGTATTTTAAAGCACGTCTATACACGAGACTAGACCAAATCATCAAAGTTTTTTAGAATATTATACTCATGTTGATTGATTGATTGATTGATTTGCCAGCGTAAGGTGGGCATTGCTGCCAATTCCGGTGCAGGGAGATTTGTTCCACCACGCAGCCCGATCGCCCACCGATCATCCCACCGTGTGCCAGAACAAACCCCCAGTGCTTTTATATACCGCCGGACCAGCTGCATACGCTGGATTGGACATTGGACATGCTTGTTGTCAGCAGCGAGAGCCGCATGACGCATGGGGTAGGAGTATAGGATGGAGCGTGTAGGTGTTTGTGAGATCTTTCTTCTTGTTTTCCTTCTGTCTTCATCGGATGGAAAGTGTAGGCGTTTGTGAGATGCTTCTTTTAGGTTTTCGTGCTTCTTTTTACTTTCAGGTTTTTGTGATATGCTTCTTCTTAGTTTCTGTCTGTGATCATCTTCCCTCCTATTCTACTTCTGAGTTTTCTGTTTCTTCTGTTTCTGAGTCTGGCAGTGTGTATATCCTTGAGATTTCTTTATTGTATTCCATTTTTTGTTGTGAAAAACTTTTCCCACTGTGTATAATCCTTTCCTAGCTTATTCATAATCCTCTCGATTGTTGTAATCCATGTGTAGCATGGCCTCCCTATTTTCAGTTTGTTGCTGTTCATTCGCAGCGCTTTCTTCAGTAGGTGTGTCGTGTCCCGTCTTTGGACATGTCCCCAGTATTTCATTGCGTATGATTCTATTCTTATGATTATTGTTCTTCCCTCTAGTAATGTTGACGTTTTCTGTCGTTTTTGTGGTTTTTCTGTTTTTGCTAGCAATTGGATAATGTCCCTTTCAACTCTTCTCAGGCTTCTTCGGCTGGCCTTTATCGTTGCTGCGTTTTTGACTCCATATATCATCGTAGGCATTATGATGGTCGTGTATACCTTTTTGGTTAGGCACCATGGTGGTTTGTTGTCCTCAATGAAGGGTAGTAGAGCTCTTGTGACTCTGTAGGCTGTTTTGACTTGGTCCAGGACCGTGGTGAATAGTCGGGGGGATAGGGGACATCCTTGTTTGATTCTTCATTTTTGATTCCGTCGTCTGTCCAAACCATTGTATTGCAGTGTGTTCTGTATATTGTTTTCCTGTGGCCTTTATTTTCTTTAGTTTTTCGTAATTTCTTTTCGTGTCTTTTCTTGTTGGGCTCATTTGTTCCTTTTCAACGTTTTCCTCGCCGCTATTTTGATTTTTAAACCCATTGTTGACCAATTTAGTTCCTTTCCTGTTAACTGTTTTTCTATCTCCTCCTGGTATTTCTTTTTTATTCCTTTGTTTTGTAGCAGTGAGATGTTCCATGTGTCATTTGCTGTTTTGTTGTGTCTTTTTTTTCTTTTTTTCTTCTTGTTTCTTTATTACTAGTGTTCCATATAATATTTTGTGATCTGTTTTGACGTTTGTTGCTTGTTTTGCCTTAATATTTTTGACCCTGTCCCTTATTTTTCTATCCACTAGGATATGGTCTATTTGAGAGTTGATGTTTCCTTTACTCCAGGTATTAAGGCAGGTTAGGTTCTTGCTCCATGTATTTCTAACTGTTAGATCTAACAGATGTGCCAAGTTTTTTAGCAAGCTTCCATTATCGTTTGTCCATGTGTGAAGTAAGGTTTTTCCTATGATATTCTTGTCTTCATGTGTTTGGTCGTCCTTTCTTATATGCGCGTTGAAGTCTCCTAGTATTATTGTGTTCATTTTTCTATTCCTATTTCTTCTAGTCTCTTGGGTAATCTGTCTGAATACTCGTCCTGCCCGTTTGTCGGAGGGCACATGTACTCCTAGTATGCATATGTTTTCCTTTCCAATTTGTAAGTCTGCCATGGTTATGTTTTCGTTTACTTTTCTTGTCTTTATCTGGATAGGGGTGTTCCGTCTTATTGCCCATGCGACTGCTCTGCTGGTTTTTTCTTTGTCCCTCCACTTAGATGCCATTTGTAGTTTTGAGTAACTGCAGTTCCGTCTATCGTGTGTGTCTCTTGTATGCATGCAACGTGTATGTGTTCCATCATAAGAACCTCATCGATTTTTTCTCTTTTCTCTCTCGTTATGCATCCTCTGACATTCCATGTCGCCAGAATTATGTCATCGTGTTGTAATTCTTGACTGTTGGCTTCCTCTGTTCTTTGTGATATTTGGTACATGTTTATGTGCGTTGCTTCCTCTAATTCTGGGCGGGGTGTTATAGCCCCAGTTCGAGCGTATGTTTCTTCTGGTTGTTCTGCTTCATGTTTTTCTTGTGCAATAATCGCGCTATCGTAGTGATTTCTTTCGTTTCAGTGCTTCCTATATACTATCTCTAGTGGTGTGTTCTCTCTTCCCTGTTGGTTAGTAGGATGGAAGATTATATGCTCTCCTTCTTCTTGATGTACTATTATTGTCCTGTTTTTCATATTTGTTGTCACTGCAATTGTTTCCTGCCCCCCCCAAAACCTTCTCTTCTCAGATCTCGAATGAATGCATTTATTTTTCCCGTATTAGAGTTGTATCTATTGTAACGGGGTGCTAGTTCATGGATGGATGCCTGCATGAATGGCATGAAATGGTCTAAGTGATTTTCGATATAGTCAGCTACTTGTTTTTGTAGGGTTTCGTCGCATTGGTATGTGCCTGTGATGTTATATTTTCTCCCTCCAGTTGGTGGTTTAATGCTCCATATAGGCAGTTTCCGTCGCCGTCGATTTTTTTGTACCAGTAATTGACGTGTTCTCGTTTCAACGTCCTGTATTAGTGTGTCCATTTTATTTGCCTTGTTTTTCAAAACCAATATTAGCTTGCTGTAAGAGAGTCTTTTTGTTATGTTATCTGTATCGCGGTAAAATAACTTTTTACAGCGAGTTGCAAATGAGAAAGCGGCCCGAGAGAAACCTCCGCACACCCTGTACATTGTTTTGATTTTTGTAGTGCCTAATTCAAACTGCCGTTTTCCAAATGGGAATAAAAAGATATTATAAAAGTAAAGTACAAATAATACTAAAAAATAGAGGGGCAAACATAAATAATAAGTCAGTTAAATAAAGGTATATCTAAAGGTATATCTTATCTTTCTTTATTGTAGTAGGCTGGTGATGTTTGTTGAATATATGGAACTCCACTTCATGCGAATTGTTTATTTACACTTTCCGAGAATGCATTGGGGTTCTGGTGCCAACGTCTAATTTTATATTACTCGACACTGATATATTTATTACCCTGGCACTTCAAGAGGTTTTTTTGGGTACAGACAGGCTTATCGTAACACGCCGCAATTACTATTATATTATAGAAAGCCCTGTACTAGAAATAATCAAATATTTATTCCATATAAACTTTGTATATTAACTATAGCACTTCACAACGCGCAGAATTTCTGGACCTATCGATGGCCTAAATTTTATATAAATTAGCGGTGTTTAAACAGGTGTTTTAGAGCTTATTTCGAGAGCGTTCTTCGATGCGTCTGTTCACTTTGAGAAACTCAACCGAACTCTAGAATATTATACTCTTGTTGTTTAAATATTATACTCTTCGCAAATATAAAATGAAGAGTGTATTGCATTTGATCGGCACATTTCTAAAACCGGTAATATTGCTTACAGAGAAAAAAATTTCATATCACTGTATTAGTGATCGAATTCTGAACAACTTGCAAAATGTCCGTCCATCTGTCTGTCTGTCCGTCCGCCTGTTCGTCCGTCACGTTTCTTGTAAGTACGATAACTTAAGAACGAAAAGTCTGATTGTATTGAAACTTGGAAAGTAAGTTAGTGTTAGCTAGAGGAAGAACCCTATTGGATTTGAACAAAATCGATCAATAAATAAAAAATTATTATTATTATTATTATTTTTTTTTTAAATTTGAAAAAAGAATTATGTTTTGTAATTAAACAAAAAATGTCTAAAACTAATATTATTTGCAATAAAAAGAAACTACGAAGAGTATCCTAGAGAAAGTGCAACAATTATATAGGTAACTAGTTTTATTTTCACATCCACGTATAGTGAACTGGAATTATAGTAATTGCAAAAAAAAATTGAAGATTTTTTTTTCTTAAAATAGGTTTAGAATGTCATGAAATGTCGAGATTTTAAATTTGAGA
Source organism: Stenurella melanura (assembly GCA_963583905.1). Classification (NCBI taxonomy): domain Eukaryota; kingdom Metazoa; phylum Arthropoda; class Insecta; order Coleoptera; family Cerambycidae; genus Stenurella; species Stenurella melanura. The sequence goes on from OY757311.1 coordinate 105,510,995, forward strand.
GAAATAAACATGTTCTGTCTGTCTGTCGGTCGGTATGCTTTTCTGTAACTTTTTTTATGGGCACGTTTTCTCTGGAACGCTTTAAGACATTGACTTGAAATTTGGTATATGTATGTAATATAACGAGATCTGGAACGGGATTACATATTGAGCTTGGTAAGTAAATATGAGAATATAAATAATGCAAGCTTGCAAGAGTCTAGAAACTTGGAACTCAGCGGATACATTAGGAACCAAGGCATCAATTTTTTTTATAACATTTGCTACCCCCACCTGATTATTCAAGGCGTTGATAAAATAAAATAAAAATATTTTCTTGAAATTTGGTACTCGTATGTATTATAACAATGCGATGTATGAAACTAGATTATATTTTAAGATGATTTCGTTGAAGGGATGGGATGGGGGTAAATAGGGCCAAATAAATAGAACAAGCTAGTAAGAGTCCAGAAACTTCAGACTTGCTGTATATACTAAAAGCTAAGGTCTCAAAATGCGGTCTAACGTTTACCACCCCCACCACCCTTCTCAATTTCATTATTAAAGGAGTTAATAATAGTATATTACATATTTTTCACCAAGGTTTGTATACTATTTTATTCACAATCATCCTCCTTAATGAAAAAAATGCCAAATAAACCGTTTAAAATTCTTATGTCAAAGGACAAATGTCAAAGTGACGTCGCGTCGTTTTTAATATTCAGATTGGAAAGTGGCTACCCGAGTTTGAGTCTCAGCTGCGGTACATGTTAATATTGCAGGGAATGGTTTTTGTGTTAATTTCTATGTGTATATGTCCTGGTTGAGTGGTGGAATAGCAATAGCTAAACTCCGCCTGGGCGGTAATATAAAGTGTTATTAAATTCAATAAATAAAAGCCAAGAAACTTTGGTGCATATACTTTAAAGTATATGCACCAAAGTTTCTTGGCTTTTATTTATTGAATTTAATAACACTATTCGTGTTCTTCAGGCGCAAGGTGGTACAATCTACCACACTACACCAAGCTATGTACCATGCTAAACTGTATAAAGAGAGCTCAATGTACTAATAGTAGAGAAAATACAAAAGTTTAGCGTTAAGTAAAGGGGGCTTTCGAATTGTATCCATATAGAAAAATTCCACTAGGCAAATGGATGGATAATTGATGAATGATAGAGGTAACTGAGTGTTTAGACTTAAAAAGTCTAAGGACTAAACCTCTGTTGCGTGGCACAACATGTCCAGTCGCTGTTATCTTTCCTGAGTTAGAGTCTCAACTGCGATGGATGGCAATATCGCAGGGAATGGTCGTTATATTGATGTCTATACGTACGTGTCCTAGTTTAGCAGTGGAATAGCAACAGCAAAAGTCCGCCAGGGCGTCAATATAAATAAGACCAATAAGAGTAATTTCATTTCATCATGCTAGTGCTAACAGTACATTTTATCTTATGTTCACTGATCAACAATTGCATCGGCACCCCTTCTTTGCATATTAATCATACGACATTATACATGCGTTTGAAGAATTTTTCTCTTTTGTTCCGATTCTGGAATTTCGTATCATAAATAGTTCATCGGCTCAGAGGCGGAGTGCTAAGGTGTTTGACTTATGACCACATGGCTTTCCACCACGGAGTCCCACGTTCGAATCCTGGCCAGGGTATGTATGGATGTTTAGTGGCGTTTTTAATGTATTACTGAGACGGTAGCAGTACGCTGTTGGGTGGCACAGCATGTCTAGTCGCTGTTATCTCTTCTGAGTTCGAGTAGATGGCAATATCGCAGGGAATGGTTATTGTATTGTCTATGTGTACGTGTCCTGGTTGAATGGTGAAATAGCAATAGCTAAACTCTGCCAGGATGTTAATATAAATAAAATCATTAAAATAAATAAATAAATAAATGCATTCATTTCAAAACGAGAAAAAATAAATATTAAGAGAAGGCCACGGTTAACATTTAGATAATATTTAAAGAGTTTGTTGACCATAGTTCAGTGCAAAATCTGTCAGAAATTGGTAAATACAGATTAATCATATTCTACACCAAGTAAACATAATAACATATCTTGACAAAAATGTAAGCGTACATGATTGTTAATAATATTTAGTAAAATACCCGTCGCATGTTCCGGGGAAATTCGCTGACGTATAGTTGTATATTAATTGTTATTATTGGAAACTAATTATGTAAACAACGTTCTTTGAAATTATATATTGCATGATATGATAAAATATGCTCAAAGGCAACTGAATGTGGAACTTTGAACTAAAAAAGTATACAAGCTGTGTTGTGTTATTATGATATAACATAGTTGGTTCATTTTTAACGCAAACACTTTAGGAGTGTATTTGTGAGTCAAAAATTTAAAGATAATAATCGTCTTTATTGATGTATTGAACTTTATTACATTATATTTCTAAATATAACATCTTAGTATTGCATTTGCAATATTAAATAAGAGTGACTATAATGAGAATATCGCAATAAGCTAGAACCACCTTTAAATTAAATATACATGCACTCTCTCAATTCCTACGGCAAATGGTGGCTTTATCTGTCCTAAAACAATTCTCGTAAACCTTTAAATTATTCCCTTGGCCGTTTTCCAGAAAATTCTTTTTTTTGTTTTTAATTTTTTAATTAAAATTTTAATTTCTTTTGAAAACTAATTTTTTGCATTGATAAGCTCATTTTCGGTATTGAAAGTACTCTTCACATTTCTACATTAACATCATAAAACTTAATGTTTCTTTTAAAAAAAAGATAATTAAATACAAAGTATAGCTACTTGCTGAGCTCAGCATGCAACTATCATCGTACATGGTATTTGTCAAGAAAAGATAAACTTGATGAACATATAAAATTCAGAAGAATTGGAGAGTGCATAGAGAATTACAATATGAAGAAAGCAAATGGAAGTAAAGGAAACGAGGCAAAACTGCATTTCTGGACCACCCATTTCCAACAATAAATGATAAAGAGATAATTGACATAATTGTTCCTCCAGAACTCCATCTTATGATAGGTATAGTCAGTCACATTTACAAAAATATGCTGGTCAATTTGAACGGAGAAAGCAATGGAGAAAGCAATGTAATGTAACACGAGATTTATTTCACGGATCTCCCTCACTTTGCCGGAAATTCATGTAAAACTTTAATAAATAAAGCAGACATTCTGGAGAGCTTTTGTCAGGTAGGTTGTTTGAAATATGTCGGGGTGTTCAGAGACTTTAAAAATATAGAGATTGTTGTTTTGCTGTTGTTCGGGATTCCAAATACATTGAGTATATTACCATTTTCCGAACCAGCTATCGACGTAGAGATTAGTGTAATTCCAAAAGCTTATGCAGTTTTTTTCACGTGAAAGATTTTTGTGAACAATATTCTCGGGGCTCGGTTTCTATAGCGAACAGGCGATGGAAGTCATTCATGCTAATTTTAAACAGACTTGGAGCCGTTATAAACGTAAAAAAACACATCCAGAATATTCAGAAAATTATTGAGAAGTGTTTGTGAGTACAACAGCAAGCATATATATCGAGTTCCAATTTCTATAATTTAGATAATATTGAAGCTTATGTATGGTAAGATGATATTCAAGTGAAATAAAAACTGTAACAGATCTCAATCAGTTATATACTTTGTATTTGAGTATCATAGAACTAATATTAAATTAATGAAACATACTCTTTATAGGATTTTGTAAACAGTGGAAAAAATATCTATGAGAACTAAGAGAAAAAGTTTATGTAAAAGTAATAATGAAATCTTTGCATTCTTTCGATAATCTGACTTCTAGTTACGCTAGCAAGTTAAAATCCTAAAATAAATTTGTCCAATTTCTTATTTGACATTCTCATTATAACACTAGCATCCAACATAGTCTCCTACGGCTATGCAAATTAAACTAGTATCTGCATGACCACCTGCGGTATGAAGATTCAGTTAAAATGAGAACAAAGGCCTGAAATGAATTTATTTACCTACTTTATCTTAAAAATTTGTTTAATTTTAATGGATTACATTTTCATAACATCTCTCATTCAGTTTCTTGAGCTCATCAGAAAGGCACAAAGCCACTCATAACGATGTTTTATGCAAAACCAAGGCAATATCCATGAACAACTATGAAATATCTATATTTGACAATGAGTGATAGAAAACAACAGATTTTCACCTATTTATTAGCTAACTAGTATTGGAGCCTTATATTCTCTATGCATGAATCTTCATACCGTAGGGGGTCATGTAGATACTAGTTTAATTAATTTGCATAGCCGTAAGGGACTATGTTGGATGCTAGTGTTATAATGAGAATGTCAAATAAGAAATTGGACAAATTTATTTTATGTTTTTAACTTGCTAGCATAACCAGAAGCCAGGTTATCGAAAGAATGCAAAGATTTCATAAATATTTTTAATTCTTTTAGTTTTCATTGATTGTTTTTTTCCCACTGTTTGCAAAATCCTATAAAAAATACGTTCCATTACTATAACCAAACAAATAATAAATAATTCACTTTTAAACATGCATAGAGTATACAGGGTGCGCCAAAGTTCTGATTTTGGTCGATTACGGCTGTATTTGAAATGGTGGAAATATATTGTCTATAGATTATTTTCTTGATTTTCAATTCTGAATAACCAGAAAATATGTACAATTATACAGGGTACTCCGTTTTCGTTGTCCGAGCAACAACTTCGTTATTTTAAATGGAACACCCTATATTTTTTTCCTTTATCGAGTTACCCATCTAATTATATTCATAATTCTATTAAGGTGGTAGGTACTTAAAATGAACCGTTTACGATATAAAAAAGATTTTTTGACAAAAAGTGAGGTTTGCGGATAAGTTTTTGAGTACCTCTGATTTCATAGACAAGAGAGTTTTCAAAATTCTGCTTATACTGTTATATTGAGCATATTAAGGGCTAGTAGGGCAGAAACATTATTAATATTAATCTTATACAGAGTGCTGAAAAAATTGAGTTTAATGTTTCGCTAATAAAAAAGGCCGTAATTCAATTTTTTCAAATGGGACGTACTATTTTCAGTTCTGTCATCTAATGAAGTGTTAAATTATCTTTCCATTGATATATCATAGTAGGTATTTATCTTTAGGAGTTGCATAGATATTAAGGTTAATTGTCTGGATCAGTCATTTTTCTTGCTGGAACTTCATGAGGTTTGTACTGCACTTCACCAGTTTCGATAAATCTGTCTCTAAGATTACTAAATGCAGGTTCTAAAGGGTGTCTCCTTTCAGGATATCTGGTTTTATAGACTCGGGATGCTAAGAGGCTGTTCCTTGAGCACTCCCCCAGAATAAAAATCATGTCAACCATTTCTTCCCGCGAATAATTCATATTTAATATAATTATATGCAAATGCAACTTCCTGGAACTGTAAAAGCTACTAGTATTTTATTAAAGACAATCAAAACAAAAGCACTTACCGATATAGCAGTAACACAAAACTTTAGAACATCCACAGACACGTGTTTTGACATCTATGTCTCTTCGGTGCGGCTTTTTCTAAAGTTCACAATCAACTGAAATATGTAAGCAAATACTCGTGTTATAACTATCAAAGGATTACCAGAACAGGATATTAAAAATTAAAATTAGATTATAGGAAATTCCCCGTAAAGGGATAATTATCAATATAATTATATGCAAATGCAACTTCCTGGAACTGTAAAAGCTACTAGTATTTTATTAGCTAATAAAATACTAGTAGCTTTTACAGTTCCAGGAAGTTGCATTTGCATATAATTATATTGATAATAAAATATAAAAATAATTAATAAAATACTAGTAGCTTTTACAGTTCCAGGAAGTTGCATTTGCATATAATTATATTGATAATTATCCCTTTACGGGGAATTTCCTATAATCTAATTTTAATTTTTAATATCCTGTTCTGGTAATCCTTTGATAGTTATAACACGAGTATTTGCTTACATATTTCAGTTGATTGTGAACTTTAGAAAAAGCCGCACCGAAGAGACATAGATGTCAAAACACGTGTCTGTGGATGTTCTAAAGTTTTGTGTTACTGCTATATCGGTAAGTGCTTTTGTTTTGATTGTCTTTAATAAAATACTAGTAGCTTTTACAGTTCCAGGAAGTTGCATTTGCATATAATTATATTAAATATGAATTATTCGCGGGAAGAAATGGTTGACATGATTTTTATTCTGGGGGAGTGCTCAAGGAACAGCCTCTTAGCATCCCGAGTCTATAAAACCAGATATCCTGAAAGGAGACACCCTTTAGAACCTGCATTTAGTAATCTTAGAGACAGATTTATCGAAACTGGTGAAGTGCAGTACAAACCTCATGAAGTTCCAGCAAGAAAAATGACTGATCCAGACAATTAACCTTAATATCTATGCAACTCCTAAAGATAAATACCTACTATGATATATCAATGGAAAGATAATTTAACACTTCATTAGATGACAGAACTGAAAATAGTACGTCCCATTTGAAAAAATTGAATTACGGCCTTTTTTATTAGCGAAACATTAAACTCAATTTTTTCAGCACTCTGTATAAGATTAATATTAATAATGTTTCTGCCCTACTAGCCCTTAATATGCTCAACATAACAGTATAAGCAGAATTTTGAAAACTCTCTTGTCTATGAAATCAGAGGTACTCAAAAACTTATCCGCAAACCTCACTTTTTGTCAAAAAATCTTTTTTATATCGTAAACGGTTCATTTTAAGTACCTACCACCTTAATAGAATTATGAATATAATTAGATGGGTAACTCGATAAAGGAAAAAAATATAGGGTGTTCCATTTAAAATAACGAAGTTGTTGCTCGGACAACGAAAACGGAGTACCCTGTATAATTGTACATATTTTCTGGTTATTCAGAATTGAAAATCAAGAAAATAATCTATAGACAATATATTTCCACCATTTCAAATACAGCCGTAATCGACCAAAATCAGAACTTTGGCGCACCCTGTATAGTATATAGTATGTATATTAAATTAGTACAGAAAAAAAATTTAAATGAAAAATTGCGTTTTTATGATGTTAATGTAGAAATTTGAGAAGTAATTCCAATACCGATAATGAGCAGATCAAGCAAAAAATTAATTTTCAAAAGAAATTATTGAAAATAATAAAAATTAATTTTCTTGAAAACGGCCAAGGAAATAATTTCAAAGTATACGTGCATTATTTCAGGGCAGATAAAGCTACCATTTCCCGTAGGAATTGAGAGGGTGGCATGCATATTTCATTTAAAGGTGGTTCTAGCCTAAGTACTGTGTATGGTATAGGTATACAATATACGTATCTCTAAGGTAGTACTGCAAGGATAGAAAAATATTAAAATGAAAATACTGATAAAAACGTTAGTTACACAAAAAGCAAATTGTAGAGATAAAAGGGCATTAAATTAAATTATAAAATCAGTACTGTTGTGGCCACAAGTTGGTGTGTTGTTTCACATGTATTTAAGCGTAGCCTACGTAGATATGAAATCATTTACGTAGGCCACGGTCTATCCCAGTCTCATTATGCACTAGAGTTCAATGTTTAAAACAACATTTGTGATCGTGTTACAAGGTTCTGCATTTCAAAGGTCTTTTCAACTGGAATAATAACAGTTAATAACTAAATAAAACTAGACTAAACATTATACTCTTTGCTGATTTATCGACCTTTTCAATACATTGTTGCACATTCTATACGATACCCTTCGCAGTTTTTTTGTAAATAATGTAGGTTTTAAATATTTAAAATTATATGATTCCAACTTAGCTAGACCCTCAATAGTAAAATAAAAAATACATCTTCATTAACCCATTGTGGTCTCGAACTTTCGACCCTTGAATCTAAGTGCACGTCCACTACGGAGTACTGATCCTCGCACCACCCCATTGGCTGTATTATCAAATGATGGTGGCCACTACGGCGCACTATCCACGGAGAGAATGGTATTGTCTACACTCGATGTTAATTATCCATGAGCTACCACCCACTAACACGCAACATTACAAAAGTGAGGGAGCATAATTTGCCCTTTCGATTTAAACACAAATTACCGTACCAAACAACAACCTAGGTATTTAAATTGAAACAAAATTAAAAGCAATATTTTTCTATTATCTCTCTTTTGTTTCTTGTTTGTGAAAATCTTCTCTTTTAAACCAGAATATTTTAAACTCCAAATTAAACAGTAAAATATAACCGTTAGATCTCTGATTTGCAAGGCGGGTTTTTTGCTCTGGTATTTTCCCGTCGGCATCATATTAAGATATAAAGTGCTTTGCCTAGTATTGCCTTAATTATTTTAAGTAAGTAAATTGTTTTAAGTTGAAATTCTCATTCAGCCTATATAATTTTAAGAAAATAACTAAGCATGTATAAGCAAAGAACTAGCATGTAGCTAGAAGGAGTTGGTAAATAACATATACGTATTAACTATATACTGGTAACACGCTATAAGCCACTATGTACGGAATTGAGGCTAGAGAAGGAGATAGTTTTCCATCTCTATGGAGGACTTTGGATCCAACGCGCACGCTCCGACGACACATCGCGCTTTTGTAATAGGTCAGTAGCCACGTGGCCAATTTCTCCGATTAAATTGTGACTATTTGCCTTCTATATTCAGTTGACCAATCTCACGTCACTAAGGCATGCGCACCATACCCAAAGTCCTCTTAAAGGATAGAGAGACAGGCTTTCCTTGGCGTCAAGTTACGAACGAAACTCATAGTATATAGTTAATATGTATATGGTAAATAACTATTGCCCCCAAACTCGCTCGGACCTCGCTCTTACCCCAAACACTATATGTTGTGTATGTGGGAGGGAATGTATTAATACACGATGTAATATTAGGTACTTTATTGTACAACTACAATTATCCATAAAACCCTATACATATAATTGTTTGTCGGACGTGGTAAGCTAACAGAACTCTGAATACTTGAACAGTTAGGAGCAGAGAGAGCGTCCGAGACTCGGTTGCCCGGACTTGAGCTATCCCGCACATGTGCGCTTACACACCCACACTTAAATATAAAGTTCCCTGATCTTCATGTATCATGATATTGCCTAAAATCTATTTTAACAATTTTTACTTAATTGTTTTATTTAAAATACCTCGTGATTTTTGTAAACTAACAAATGAAGTTTACTCCTATTTGTGTAAATTTGCCTGTCATTTATTCATATTGAACATTTGTACATATGTACTTCAATTAAAATTTTGTTAAAGTGTGCACTTACTCAATTTTAACAAACAATTATATACCTAACCTTTTTCATCTTTTGTCTAAACAATACATTAAAATTTATAAACACAAAATATGTATTTCTTAACTAACATACATTATTTAAAACTTTTGTGGCAGACTGATGATAATTTCTTTTCTGATGTAGATCACCCCTTTTTTAACACACAAGCAAAAGAATATATTTTACCTTTCACTTTCGTCAAATTTCAGAATATAGTTACTTAAATGACTGGGAGGTTTTACCTTCCTTGTGGATTTTCTAGCTACTGCCTGTGTAGGTCCTTTATTTGACTTTTTTTTATCGCTTTCTCCGATACTACTACCTTTCCCTTGATTTAACACTTCCCTTTTAGCTTGTACATTGCTACTGGAAAAAATATTAATGTTATTTTGGTCACTTCCGTGACTGTCCGTTACACTATTACTAGCATTGTCATTATGCTTGTCTATTACAGACTCGTTAACATTGACTACGTTACTACTTACATTCCTTGTGATATCTTCGGCTGGCAAAATTTGGTGGCTGGTACAAGGTATATTTATAAAACAATTTGAGAGTTTATTCATTCTAGAGACTTTATTTTTGTGTGAAATCTCATTTTGAGATTTGCTCTCTCCCGTCTTTACCGTTATACATGTGTTACCCTTATTTAGCAAATCAGACTGACCTATTGCCCTAATTTGGTTAGCATGTCTTTTCCAAAGTTGTCCGGTACTTAATTCGCATAAATACGTTGTTCGTCCCAATTGTTTCCTGATGTTAGCTTCTACCCAATGTTTTTGATTGAGAGTTCGGTAATCTCTTACCATTACTATGTCATCGACTTTAAACGTTCTTCTTTTACCACCATAATCACGCTTCGCCTTTTCTCTTGACAGTTCAGTCTTGTCTGTTACTTCATTACCTGACTTCTCGTCGTTTTCTCGCAAAAGATGCCATCTAGTCCGGATTTCACGTCCATACATTAAAAATGACGGAGTTTTGCCTGTCGTACTATGTTCAGTTGTCCTATAGGTTAACAAAAATCGAGAAATAAGTGTTGTTATAGGCACGTCCTTGTTTATAGGATCATTTATTGCAGTTGTTAACCTATTTTTGAAAATTTTGACAGCAATTTCTGCGGTACCGTTGCTCTGCGGATGATATGGAGGTGAGGTTATATGTTTTATTCAGTTTCGTTTGAAAAAATTTTCTAATGACTTTGAAACAAATTGAGGCGCGTTGTCAGTTACTGCAAACTTCGGCAACCCGAAAGTAGCAAAAATTTTACGTAACTTTTTTTCGGTTTCAAAAGCTGTGATGTTTTTCATTTTAACTACTTCTATCCACTTGGAATAAGAATCCATAACAACCATGTACATTTTGCCTTTAAAAGGCCCTAAAAAATCGATATGGATACGTTCAAATGGTTTTGACGTCCTCGGCCATGATGTTAAGTCTGTCTTTGGTGGATCTGGTTTATACTTTAAACACGTTATGCAGCTTCTGGTTGCCTCCTCAATTTCAGCATCGATTCTTGGCCAATAAATGATTGATCTTGCCAAAGCCTTGCTTTTTACCATTCCGATGTGTCCACTATGAAGTTCTTGCAAAAATTGTTTTCTTAATGACTTCGGTATAACGATTCGGTGTCCCCACATGAGTATATTTCCTTCTACTGTCAATTCATATTTCCTATTAAAGTATGGTTTCAAATTTTCATCTATATTTTTCGGCCATTTCTCTGTAACAACATAGTTCATTACCTTTTTCAAATCTTCATCATTGCTGGTATGGATGGCAATTTCTTTGTTGTCTACTGGCCAGCCTTCTGCCGATTCCGCAAAATTAATATAACTGCCTTTGTTCGAATGTTCGTCCGAAATATAATTAATATCAGAAGGATTTCTACTAAAATAATCTGCAACCACATTTTCCTTTCCTTTTACATACTGGATTTCATAATTGAACATTGATAGAAAAGCTGCCCAACGTTGCAGTCTATTTGCCGACATCTGCGGAATGGATTTATGTTCTCCAAATAAAGCTGTAAGTGGTTTGTGATCAGTGCGTAATATAAATTTATTAGCACAAAGATACTGGAAAAATTTGGTTACACCGTAATAAATACTAAGTGCCTCTTTTTGACAGGTGGGGTATGAGAATTCAGCAGGCATTAATTTCCTAGAAACACACCCTATTAATTTTTCTTGTCCATCCTTTAAATGCATTAACACTGCACTCACCCCTATATTTGAGGCATCGGTTTGCAAAATTATGGGTAGATCAGGATCAAAATGTGTCAGCACTTGATCTGAAGCCATCACTTCTTTGACCGTATTAAATGCCTGTTCACATTGCTTTGACCACACAAATTTTTTTTCATTTTTCAACAGTTCATATATTGGATTAAGAATATCCGTTAGCTTTGGTACATACTTTGCATAATAATTAATCATACCTGTAAAACTTCGCACTTGCGAGACGTTGGTGGGTCTCGGTGCGTCTAAAATTGACTTTATTTTATCTTGCGTTTTCCTTAAACCTTCACGACTAATCCTATGTCCTAAATACTCAATTTCTTCTTGGAAAAACTTGCATTTATGTCTTCTTACCGTAAATCCTGATTTCTCTAGTTTTTCAAAAACTTTTTCCAAATTTTTCATATGTTCCTCTGTGGTTGACCCTGTTACCACAATGTCATCTAAAAAATTAACAACCCCATCGATACCTTGCAACAAAATCTCTATAGTTTTTTGAAAAATACTACTCGCCGGGGTGACACCAAAAGCTAACCTATTTACCCGATATAACCCTTTGTGTGTGTTCCACGTTAAGAGTTCCGCTGTTTTTTTATTCACTGGTAATTGGTTATATGCCATTCGCAAGTCAATTTTGGAAAAATGCTGCCCCCTGCTTAGCTTTTCGAACACTTCCTCTATTCTAGGTAAAGGATAATTGAAATCTTTTAAATTTTTATTTAGGGTTACCTTGTAATCCCCGCATAACCTTATTGAACCATTCGCTTTTAAAACAGGAACAAGTTGTGTCGCCCACTCGCTACTGTCCACCGGAGTAATAATACCTTCCGATTCTAAATTATCTAGCTCGTCCTCTACTAATTTTTTATATGCAAACGGTACAGGTCTTGATTTGCGAAATATAGGCTCAACATTTTCTTTTAAACCTAAGCTTACCTCGTTGTGCTTGAATTTACCTATTTCGTTTCGAAAAAGCAACGGATATTTACTTAATAATGTGTCAATCTCAGAATTCACAGAAATGTTATTGATTAATTTTACCTTTACATCAAACGCTTTCATCCAGTCTCTTCCCACCAAATTTGGCCCTCCATTAGGAACCACAAAGAATTTTATTTGCGTAGCTTGTTCATTATACTCTACGTCTGCCGTGAACTGGCCTTCTGGTAAAAATGTTTCACCATTGTACCCTCTTAATAATGTGGTACATTTCACTAACCTGAAATTTTGAAATTCATTTAAGTATGTGTCATGACTACAAGCTGAAATGGATGCACCACTATCAAAAATAAAATTATAAGGTTTATTATTAATTCTTAAAGTAACATTAAAAGGATTATTATCATCAGCTCTCACATGGAATACATTAAAATCTTCAACATTTGTCACATAACAATTTTCAATATTTTTTGTACAATAAAATAGGGACTCGTCATTTTCATTTATTATGTCTTCATCAACATAGTTAATATTTTTGTTATTTCTATTGTAACAAACCCTTGCAATATGTCCCACTTTATTACAAACATTACATGTTGCATCTTTAAAGCGACATTCGTTTTTATGATTAAAACCACCACAATGTTTACATTTATTCGAAAAAGTTTTTGACATGTTACCTTTTGACGCAAACTTGCTCACTGTTTTACCGACATTGCTTCTTTGGTTGTTCGCTCCGCCCCCAAAAGTTTTGACATTCGCCGATCCATGACGTTGTTGATGGTTTTCCTTCCAACCATGCTTCTTCCTGTTCATCGGATTTACTGCGATTTTTGACCTTGAACTTGAGACGTAATTTAATTTTGCCACATTCTCTACTTTTTGAGCCAGGCTAATAATCTCCTCCAATGTTTTTGATTCATCCTCTTCACAAATGCGGTCAAAAATTCGCCCTGATGTCATACCACAAATAAATTTGTCCTTTAAAACTTTCGTTAAATCTGCTTCGAATTTACAATCTGTGGAGTAACTTCTCACCTTGGCGTACCATTCTGTTACAGATTCATCAGCTTGGCGCAATTCATAGAACTTTTTTCTTTCTCTCCAGATGCTGATGTGTGGATTATATTGGTTATTTAGTATCTTACAGAGGTCTTTATAGCTCTTTTCTTTGGGTAATACTGGATGCGATAAATCTCTAAGTAATTTATACGTGATTGGACAGCGAGCTTAACAGAATTGCAATCTTAATTTTCTCGTCTCCGATACTGTTGGCTTCAAAATGCTGGTCGAGCCTTTCGGAATACAGCAACCACTCATCGGACTCTGGGCAAAATTCAATAAATTTCGGTACAGTCGCCATTTTGTTTTTCACCTCGTGCTCGCTACAAATTCTCCCACACTAAAAATACCTTCGCGCTTTTCCAAGTATTTTCCTCGTCGCCAGTGTTGTGTATGTGGGAGGGAATGTATTAATACACGATGTAATATTAGGTACTTTATTGTATAACTACAATTATCCATAAAACCCTATACATATAATTGTTTGTCGGACGTAGTAAGCTAACAGAACTCTGAATACTTGAACAGTTAGGAGCAGAGAGAGCGTCCGAGACTCGGTTGCCCGGACTTGAGCTATCCCGCGCATGTGCGCTTATCATTGATAATAATACAGATAGAACACTATATCTCCACGTCGCACTGCCACGTGGGTGTTTGGTTAGCACTGGGTACAAGTCATCAGTGCGAATGATCATGTTCTCTTTTAATTTTTAATAAATTTGTTTTCATTTTAATTTGATTTGATGCATGAGCTACAATATGTCTTAAATTTAAAATATTATGCTTAAATCTGGCAACATTATCTCCGCGTATTATAGCAGTGTAGCCGCAAATATTTGTCCGTTGTATTGAAACTGTTACTATTGTAAATGTATACAGTGTGTCCCAGGATAGATATAACAAGATGTGTAATAGAACAAAAATTTTGGAATTTTTAAATGGTATTTGGGGATTGAGTAAAAGTAAAGTATACCAAAAATGACTTGATTTGGTGTTCTACAGGGTGTTTTATAAGCAAAGTTGTAAAAATCACCGCTAACAAAGTACCTTATTTTTCAAAATATGAAATAATTCCACTAAGAAAAGTTATTCAGAATGCAATTTTATACCTCTATACCAAATTTCAGGAATATAAAATTATTTTTTTGAAGCTTCCCATTTTTTGCGAATTAAGAATTGAATTCATATTTAAAGTTGTGTAGGAGCAAATTTCAATCATCTCAAAAAGTAGGTTATTGGTAAATAAAAAATTGAATATACGAGATTTAAGAAGGTATAATGTTAATCGAACTAATTGTAAAACAAGAAACAATTACTAACAGAAGATTAACGAGGTTTAATAATTATAAGTAATAAATGTCAAAAACATAACAGATTCACAAACAAATTAATTATTGACCAATGCAAAACAATGTTTACAATTTTTTTATTATTCGACGTAGCTACCACCCACATCCACACACATTTCGATCCTTCGCCTGAAGTCCTTAAAACTGTTTCGATTATGATCTAACGGTATGGAGTTTATGGCATTTGTAATTCTCTGCTTCAATACTGCTTGAGGCGACCCCATAAAAAGAAATCCAATATTGATAGGTCTGGGATCTCGCCGATCACTTGATCGGTCCATTCCTGGCAATCCAATTTTCTCCAAAATTTAAATTCAACCACCGATTAACCATTTCTGTGGAGTGGTCAGGGCAACCATCATGTTGAAAATGAACTAAAGGCATATCTCTTAAAATATTTAAATGTTCTTCAGAAAATCTTTCAAGAAGCTGTAAATAAGTGTGCTGGTTTAACCTTCCCTCAATGAAATAACGCCCAATAACTCCAACGTGACGGCACACCACACATTCTTTTTTTATAATATTGTCTTCTACAATGAATTCTAAAATTTTGATTTTCAGAAGCCCAAAACCGACAATTCT
This sequence comes from Stenurella melanura, assembly GCA_963583905.1. Lineage (NCBI taxonomy): Eukaryota > Metazoa > Arthropoda > Insecta > Coleoptera > Cerambycidae > Stenurella > Stenurella melanura. The sequence continues at coordinate 105,526,428 of OY757311.1, forward strand.
GAAATGAAACAACACCATTGGTTGTGAATGTGGATTCATTTGAGAAAATTATGAAATTATGAAAAAATCTCTCTTCCATGTTTTTTCTCCAATGGTCAAACAAAAATCCAACCTACGGCCGTCATCTCCCTCTTCAAGCGTATGTTTATCATTTGCTTTATATGCCCTAATTTTCTTTGCCTTGTAAATTCTTTGGCGTTCAGACTTGCTAATATTAATAAGACCTGACCTCTCTCTTAGTGGCATCCTAGGATTTTCTATAACAGAGGCATGAGCTATAATAACCCCAACATTGTCTTCATCATATGCTTCTATTTTTCTTTTCATGTTAAGAACACTACCAGTAGCCAGAAACTTTTTAATTATTCTCGTAGCCTGAGTACGTGACAAAGCAGTGTTTGGAAATTTCAAATTAAATTGGCTTACCACTTCTCTTACCAAGTTTTCACCACCAATTCCATAGCATTGCACAATATAATTTTTTTCAGGCACTGTGAGTACCATTTTCAGTTAATTCTTCATGCTTGGTTCGTTAACTTGAGACAGAAATTAAGGATAATATTGACTACGTTTGACAGATATGTCAACAATAAATGATAAATGTGTATCCACTGTTTTTCTCATGGCCTACTTTTAGCTTCTACATAACTTTAAATCATTGAGTCAGAAGGCAGGGAGAAGTTGTCACGTGATCAAAAACGGCAACATTTCGTCATCTTGTTACTACTTTTCCGTCAAACAGTGACAATTTGTTTTCCGTGCGATTTATTATGATTTTCATTCATAGTTTGTTAAATTTTAGACAATAAACATTAAAAGGACTATGGTGTCGTGTGCTAAAAGATGTTGCTCTTCTGGAGATGGCGTTGACAAGAAGAAATTACCGGGAATAACATTTCATAGTTAGTGTAAACAACAAACAGAGCCGTATTAAAAAAACAGCTTATTAAATGTTTTTTTAATATACTCAGAATACATATTTCGTAGAATAGAAACAAATGGTTTATTTTAGGACAACATTGCACATTTTATATATCAAGGTAAATAAAAACGGTTAAAACTCTTGCATTTATTGAATTGGACATTTATTTACGTTATCCAGATAGACCGTCTCGTCGGGGTACAAAGTTCTTATTATTTTAATTAGTCCGGGTCTGGAAAAACCACCATATTGTCGCTATATTTAGCCACGCCCACTGATGCCGTTTCTGTATAGGAAACCTTCTAACTAAATGCTTTAAATATTAATACTAAAAAAATAATTTCTATGCAGTTTTAATTGAATGGTTCAAAATAAAATACTAATTTATTGAAAAAAATGGGAAGTTTCAAAAAAATAATTTTATATTCCTGAAATTTGGCATAGACGTATAAAATTGCAATTTAAATAACTTTTCTTAGTGGAATTTTTCCATATTTTGAAAAATAAAGGTACTTTATCCCCAAATACCATTCCAAAATTCCAAAATTTTCGGTTCATTACAGCTCTTGTTACATCTATCCTGGGACACACTGTATATGTGGCGCCACTGAATGCGATAGGTTTGGCTTGTGAAGTTCGTCTATGAGAATTATTCCGTCAATTTCACAGTAGTTGAACAAATTATTAGGTATAAAGGCACCACATTCAAACATTTATTCTATTTGGTCGATTACACCAATTGCACATAATGACCTAGTCGTGGTTTTCATCTCTGGTAGGCGGATAACACTTAATATGTTTCTCTCGATTATGTGGGATTATAGAGTAGACCCAAGTACAGCTTAATTATTTACGTAACAGCTACTATCCTTTGACCAGAATGCCGCTGATTTTTTGCTCTGCTGACAACACTTTTCGGCTCTACTATACATGTATCCCGTTTAAAGCATCATATGACTCCACAAAAAAATTCGATTTCGGCAAAATAAAAATACTGGTCTCTTTAGCATAATTTTGACAGCGTTGTTCTGAATTAACCTATATTTTGTCATTACACCATCTACGGAAATATTTAGAATCTACAATCTACAGAAATAAAATTGTCATAATTACTTCGACATTTGCGTAGTAGAGTGGAAGTACAATTAGTAATCGTAGTAAAGTTTTTTTTTTGTTGAAATGTGTTCAAAATGAAACGTGGAGATTGTAGAGCGAAAAAACATGTCTGCTGTCGCTCTGTCTGTAACCTTTTGTGCGCACAATTACTCTGGAACGGTTAAGATATTGACTTGAAATTTGATACACGCATATATTATAACGAGATCTGGAACTAGATTAAAATTTAAACACATTCCGTTTAATGGTTGGGGGTAAATAGGGGTAAATAAGTAAGCAAGCAGGTAGGAGTCCAGAAACTTGGAATTTTGTGTATATACTAAAAGCCAAGATCTCAAGTTTTTTTCTGACATCCATTATTAGACGGACGAACAAAATAGAATTAAGATATTAACTTGATATTTATGAGTTTTTTTTAGGGAATTTTAAAAATCAAAATTTCGGCTTGAGGAATCTTTTCTAAAATCAATTCCGAGTAATTGAAAAAAATATGTTTTATTTTTTTAGCCCAGTTTTCAGAGACAGAAATTGATAAAATCCGATCACTAAATGTTACATGGCTGAATATTTACGATAAAGAAAGAACTTCCCTCTTTATTCATAGATTTTTTTTTTTAAATTGAAAAATTTCAATTTCAAAATTTATTTCTAAATTTTCAAAAAAAAAATTTTTGAAATAGGTTTAAAGTTTTGAAACATATTCCTTATAGGATTTTGCAAACATCAGAAAAAATAACTATCTATGGGAACTTAAAGAAAAGCTATGTGTAAAAATATTAATGAAATCTTTGCATTCTTTCGATAACCTGACTTCTGGTTATGCTAGCAATATCTTTATGAGTGGCTTTGTGTCTTTCTGATGAGTTCAGAATAAGAACGGAAAACGTTTCAAAGGCTAAACATCCTATAAAGAATATGTTTCAATGCAATTAAAGCAAACAAATAATAATTCACTGTTAAACAGGTTTAGAGTGTCACGAAACGTGGAAATTTCAAATTTGAGCGATTTTTTTTCCATTATCTATTCCCTTTAGACGGTCCACCCTGTATATTTTCCAGTGCAAGTCTAACCATTTCTTCGGTGGCAGTGGCGTCAGCTACCTACCAAATTTGACTGTTCTCCGTCAAGTAGTTTTTTAGTTAATGCACAGATAGACAGACAGACAGACAGACAGACAGACAGACAGACAGACCTACAAACAGACAGACCGACGGAATTGAAAAACCTATATTTTTGTAATCTACATGATCTGAAACGTGAAATACAATACTTCCCTTCGGTATGTGAGGGAAGTAAAAATAGTGGTGTTCCATCAAATAGTTCATAGGGAAAAAACTGTTGAAAATTAAAATATTTCATTTACCCCCTATTAATTTAATTCATGACTATTAATTTTTTTTGTAATCGACAGCGTCCTAGACCACATATATTTTAGCTCCCGGATCCGGGTCTTTCACATTTGAGGTAATCAATTTTTTTCATTTTTCGAAATTTATTTTTAATTTTTGTACACCATGAAGTAATTCTCCAATCTTATTCCAAAAAAGATATGTAGTTACTTAGGATAAGAGCATATTACAGAAAAAAATTGTGGTGTTCCATTAAATAAATAGTTCATAAAGAAAACATTGTTGCAAAATAAAAATATTTTTTTTAGCCCCTATTCATTTAATTCATTCAGTATTATTTTTTTTATAATCGACATAACGCCCTGGGCCTCATATATTTTAGCTCCCGGATTCGGCTCATTCACATTTGAGAAAATGAGATTTTTTCGTTTTTCAAAATGCATTTTTTATTTTTTTTACACTATGAGGTAATCCTCCAATTTTACTCCAAAAAATATATGTTGTTACTTAGGATATGAGCATATCACGGGAAAACATAATGGTATTCCATCAAATAGTTCATAGAGGAAAAATTATTGCAAAATATTTGTTTTACCCCCTAGAATTTATTGAGTATCAATTTTTTCTATAATCGAGGTAATGGATTTGGTTTATTCACATTATGGAAATTCAAATTTTTTCATTTTTCAAAATTTATTTTTAATTTTTTTACACTATGAAGTCATCCTCCAATCTTATTCCGAAAAATACATGTTGTTACTTAGGATATGGGCATATCATAGAAAAAAAAATGTGGTGTTCCATCAAACAGTTCATAAAGAAAAAATTATTGCACAATTATAATTTTTTTTTTACCGACACGAGTCTGTCTGACAGCTGATATTGTTTTATTACATTCAATGGCTACTATGATTTTTCCAATGTTATTAGGTTACCAGATTTACACAGAAATGTGCCATTTTAGTTTCCAAAGCCCACTAATCTATTATCTATTAGCTGCATGTTTCTAAAAGCTTGGTTGCATTGTATTTTGGCTGAAATCTCAAATATTTCTGAGCGGATTTTCAAAATTTTGGTATCATTAGATTCGTATGAAAATGAGGTATTTAAAAATGTTGGTGAACGGTTAAATTCCCATTTAAAAAACCGAGTTAGTGGGTAAAAATCACATTTAAAAATTTTAAACGCCTCTAGTGAATTAAGTAATGCAATCATATTGCTCTTTTTATTTTTATAGTAACGTAGCACACAAACTAAAATATATTTTGGGCACCACAGCACTCTGGATTCAGAAATAGATTTTTTAATAAAATTTTTAATGTTTATCAAAAAGTGACCAAAAATGTAAAAATATATAGGGTGTTCCATTTAAAAATCGAAAGTTGTGGGCATATCCGGTCAAACTGGATGTGCACCAAACTTGATTTTTTATTGAAAAGATGGAATTTTAGTCGTGTGATAAGGCCTCCAAATTTCAATTTTCTATTCCAAATATTTTAGGAAATATCGGAGCGAGCGCAATTCGTGACTCACCCGGTATGGTCTTTAAATAGATATATTGAATGCCATGAGGTAGAAACCTGTCAAGTAATCAAGTATTATCCATTTAAAACAACTTCCAATGGATTTGGAGAATTTGATCATGTCCAATAAGCGACCATTATATAGGTGTCTCATAGGGAAAAAATGGGCTTTTTTGCTGTATATTTTTTATTTACACTCCATAGACGATTGGTAGGTACCTGGGGGCAAACTACCTGATGAGCAATGAAGTACGAACGTCATCCAACCAATTTAGACCCCTGAAGTTCGACTGGGCCCAATGCCAGACCATTAAAGGCGATTTTTTGAAAAATGGCAAGTTTTGCTCCAAATTTTAATTACCCTTCCCTTTAGGAGCTGCATATCTGACTGAAAATAATTACGCATTTAAGTTCAAAGTATCCGAAACAACTTCCAACAGTTTTGGACCCCCACAAATTGACCTAGCCAAATATGTGACCATTATACATAGCATCTCATTGTGGTATGTGGACGTTTTCGCTCCAAGTTTCCGGTATTCATCTCCCAAAGGCTAGATACATGGGCTAAAATGGTAAGTAGTCAACTTATGATTACTATTAACCACTTACAAGCAATTAGGACCCCCCTAAAGTCGGCCAGACCCAGTATGCGACCATTATATGAGGTATCCCATGCGGTATGTAGACGTTTTCGCTCCATATCTCGGACGTTTCTTTCCATAGTAGCTACATACATCTGGCAAAATTGTTAAAAATTCAATTTCTGATAACTATCAACCATTTCCAACCAATTAAGACCCCCCTAAAGATTGCCAGGCTCAGTATACGACCCTTATATGAGGCATATCATGTGGTATGTAGACGTTTTCGCTCCTTATTATGTACATTCCTCTTAATGGATTGGGCAAAACTATTATACCGTAGTACTTTTTCTATACCTCTTTAATTATATGAAAATTATTAGCATTTTTTCGGTGAAAAATCGTACCTATAATTTTCTGTATTGAATTATCGATTCATAATTCACTCCCTAGTCGCACAACATATTGGACCAATATATAATCCATATAGGACCAATATATGAACGTTGGCCCTATATAGGACCAATATTCATATATTGGTCCTATATGGAGTATATATTGGTGCAATATTGGTGCTACTAGGGTGCATCCAGCCAATCACAAATACGTACAGGGTGTCCCAATAAAAACTCCCAGGCCGGATATATTTTAAACGAATAGAGATATTTTAATTCTGTAAAAGCCAATTTTAAGAGCATAAAGAGAGCTTCATTTATGAATATAATTGTTTTTTTTAATATATCAGTATATAGATGGCGCTGTGCTCTAAAGAAATATTTCGATGGGAGAAACTTTGAAATGGGATTATGAAAATGCATTTCTAAGCAGACTATGTTCTAAAATAAATATCATAAACTAACCGTTTTCGAGATATTTAAGTCCAAATGTTGGCATTTGCCAATATTGAATAATTGTAATCTCTTTAACATTTCAGTCCTTTAAGTGGGACAATCTGTATTTAATTCACAAATTTTAGAAGAAAATATTTAAAGAATTTTTTATATCTTATGAATTAAATATATTTAAAGCAACCCTTGGAGTATTTTACGAAACTTATTTTCAATTTCCCTAATTCTCAGGGTAAAAGCAGATCCCCTAAGAATATAGACCGTTGTGTTTTTGGCATAAAAAATATTTTAAAAAAAGATTTTCTACGGAATAAAAGAGGTATGGTAGAGGGATGCTGATGCGATAGAGCATTTTTTTTTGTTCAAAATTGGCTTCAGCGCGCCAAAATACTTGAGGAAAGTTGTATTAAAACTTTATAACAAGCCCTTATTTTCCTGTAAACCTGTGCATGATTATTGAACCGTATTGCCTAACATCGATATTGAGATTTCTTCATTTTTACACCAACGTCAAAATACCGAAATTGGGTAAAAGGTTCAATGATTCGAACGACGGTGAAATTTTATTTCTTAATTCTAGAAAGTGGTAAAATGGCGTTATTTTTTATACCTCTAAAACATCGAATTTTGTGAAAAAATTATATTTACCTACGTGTTTCAAAGCTCCTCATTCCTCATAATTTGGTGTCTTTGTACGATAAAAATTGACTGTCATCTCCCTCGCGCCAATATTCTTGACTAAAGATGACGGTTTTGAATAATTAGGGGTCGAGCTTGAGCTCTTTGCCCCAATCATCGCTGTAGACTTGGACCGGCCTTATAAGGGGTGGGCCTGATTCTTCGCCTATCCCACCCGCAAATGCGGACGGTGTAGGTAATGTTAGCAGACTTCCCCTGGTCCTGGCTGTTGGACCCTGCCAGCTGGGTCGTTTCTTCTGGCGCTCTTCTGTCTTGGTCTTCTTTCTTCGCTGGCATGTCGGCTCCCGGGAGCGTACTTCATCTGTAGTGAGAGGGAACGGCTGTTACCAAGCCCTTTCGGAGTTTGGAGGGGTTTGGGTGATGTTAGCTAGTCGGAAGTCCAGGGTGCCAATTGCCATCATGTGCTCCAATTTCGTCGGAAGGAAGTGTGAACTGTATAGCTCAAGGATTGTGTTCGGCCAAAGACGCTTATTTTAGCGTCAGAGGCCGGCACGGGCTAGGGTAAGGGTACCGAGCTGGTTGTTTACTTGGTACCACCGGGATCGGATGATTTGGGTGTTTTTGGTCATTGTCTCCTTGTAGCGGTGCTTGAATGTGGTTAGGTTATATTTACTCGTTATCCAGGATCTGGAGCTTCGGCCTCTTGTGCCTCGGAGCGTCGTTGGGGTCGTAGTCACTCGTTTGTCTGACCAGCGGATTCCCATGCTCTGCTGCACGGGCGTATAGATTCTTTGCTCTGTTCTTGATGACGTCAGTTACCGGGGTGTATTCCAGGTCTCTGAATATGTCAGCATAGTGCATCCACGGCCAACTTTAGTGCGATGTTTTCCACGGCTTGTATCCTCTTCAGGGCGGTGACTGCTTGGTATCCCCATGCAACAGAGGTGTAGGTCAAAATAGGTGCAATGATCGTCCTGATAAGCGTGAGCTTGTTCCTCAGGTTGAGTTGCCTCTATCTACCTATCATAGGGTAGAGTAGATCCCTCCTCATCCTAGCTTTCTGTACTATCGCTTCCGTGTTCTGTCTCCACGTCAAACTTCGATCCATGATAACGCCAAAGTACTTGACAGTATCATGCCATTGGATGTTCTCGCCGTTTATTGAAATGTGTCCTGTGGGAGTTTGCTTCCTGACTCTCTTGATGAGGGTGGCTCTTCTCCGCGTTGACTTTGACTTTCTACTTGTTGCACTACTCTTCCAAAAGGGATACTGCTTCCTGGAGATTGCGGGTGGCAAGTATTTCACTCCATGATCTTGCGAATATGGCCGTGTCGTCTGCGTAGAGCGCCAAAGAGGTCCTTGCGGTTCTTGGCATGTCGGAAGTGTAGATGGTGAACAGGTGGGGAGAGGGTACCGATCCCTGCCGTACACCTGGTTCCATGGGCCTGCAGCTTGTCGGCAATCTTCACACGGAGTTACCTCCGGTGAAGGTAGGATCTCACAAGTTTGACGATGCCGACAGGGTAACCCGTCGACAACATCTTCGCCAGGCGACCTTCATGTCAAATCCTGCCGAAGGCCTTGGCTACGTCTAAGAAGATCGCTTCTGTGACTTGGCGGTGGTTCAAACCCTCCGTGATGTACTCCGTTAGACGAAGTATTTGGAGCTTGGTAGAATGCAATTTTCTGTGGGCGAACTGCTCACCTGGGATGATTTGGAGCTTATCAGTCAGGGTTTTAAGTCTCTTCAGGACGATCTTCTCTGCTACTTTACTCATCGCCGATAGAAGACTGATGGGCCTGTAACTTAAAGGAACGGTTAGATTCTTACCTGGTTTGGGAATCACGATGGCGTCTGCTTTCTTTCAATTGGTGGGGAAATAACGTAGTCTCAATATGGCGTTGATGATGTTCACCATTGCTGCTACTCCTTTGACGGGTAGTTTCTTGAGTACTATGTACTATTTCGTCGTTCCCCGGCGCTTTGCGGAGTTTGAGGCTTCTCAGGATTTCCTTGACTTCCTCAAAAGAAGTCGGGGAGATTATTGCTTCATCCGGCATGCGTCGCAGCCTTCTGATTGCGTGTTACGTCGTCCAGCCAGTCCTCGTCCTCGTCGTCGATCTGGTTTTCCCTACACTGCAGGGCTGCTTTAACTCGAGTTAATTGGTTGTATTCCCTTCGGCGTCCAGGAAGTCTTGTTCTCTGCACCGGTTTCGTAACCCTCCTTCTGTCTCGAATGAGCTGCATGGTATCTTCAGGGAGTTCTCCCATCGACATTGCAACTCTTCTCGTTACAGTTTCCGTCGTGCTTTCCGTTAGCGCTGCCTGAATGAGGTTTTCCATGAAGATGATAGCCTCTTCTGCTTCTTCCATACTTTGGATTCTGGGAATGTGTGCAATATTCCTTTCCAAAATTGTTCGGAACTGTTCCCAGTTCGTTCTTCTCTTAGTGAAGGTTTCTTCTTCAGGCACTCCATCTCATAGTTTGAGGAAAATGGTGTTGTGATCCGAGGAGCCCTCAGCTTGGGAATGAAGTTCGGCGGTGAAGGTCATCTCGTTGAGCAGGTCGGGCCTATGTCTTCCTTTGTCAAATGTCGGTTCTTCTGGACCTAATGCATGTACCATCTAACTAGTACCAAATATTAGTAAACAGTTTTTCCAAAGGGCTTCCTTTTAGTACCACAGCGTACACGGTGTTCCAGCAAAAAAAAAATGAGAAAATAAAATTTGTCGTTTCCTGATATCCGATATAAAATGACCGATTTCATTAAATCTAATAACAGTGGTGTAATCTAGAAGTATTTTGATAATTTTTGGCATAAACTATATCTCAACATGCTGAATTCGGTTGCTAGTGACATGGACACCAGATGTGCCTCTTTGATGATCCTACTCGGTTAAGATTTTTCTAAATCGTATGAAATTGTGTTGAATTACAGCGTGGATAATTCTACATTAATTGATTGATTGATTGATTGATTTGCCAGCGTAAGGTGGGCATTGCTGCCAATTCCGGTGCAGGGAGATTTGTTCCACCACGCAGCCCGATCGCCCACCGATCATCTCACCGTGTGCCAGAACAAACCCCCAGTGCTTTTATATACCGCCGGACCAGCTGCATACGCTGGATTGGACATTGGACATGCTTGTTGTCAGCAGCGAGAGCCGCATGACGCATGGGGTAGGAGTATAGGATGGAGCGTGTAGGTGTTTGTGAGATGTTTCTTCTTGTTTTCCTTCTGTCTTCATCGGATGGAAAGTGCGCTTGTGAGATGCTTCTTTTAGGTTTTCGTGCTTTTCGTGCTTCTTTTTACTTTCAGATTTTTGTGATATGCTTCTTCTTAGTTTCTGTCTGTGATCATCTTCTCTCCTATTCTACTTCTGAGTTTTCTGTTTCTGAGTCTGGCAGTGTGTATATCCTTGATATTTCTTTATTGTATTCCATTTTTTGTTGTGCCAACTTTTCCCAGTGTGTATAATCCTTTCCTAGCGTATTCATAATTCTCTCGATTGTTGTAATCCATGTGTAGCATGGCCTCCCTATTTTCAGTTTGTTGCTGTTCATTCGCAGCGCTTTCTTCAGTAGGTGTGTCGTGTCCCGTCTTTGGACATGTCTCCAGTATTTCATTGCGTATGATTCTATTCTTTTGATTATTGTTCTTTCCTCTAGTAATGTTGACGTTTTCTGTCGTTTTTGTGGTTTTCCTGTTTTTGCTAGCAGTTGGATAATGTCCCTTTCAGCTCTTCTCAGGCTTCTTCGGTTGGCCTTTATCGTTGCTGCGTTTTTGACTCCATATATCATCGTAGTAGGCATTATGATGGTCGTGTATACCTTTTTGGTTAGGCACCATGGTGGTTTGTTGTCCTCAATGAAGGGTAGTAGAGCTCTTGTGACTCTGTAGGCTGTTTTGACTTGGTCCAGGACTGTGGTGAATAGTCGGGGGGATAGGGGACATCCTTGTTTGACTCCTATATTCTTCATTTTTGATTCCGTCGTCTGTCCAAACCATTGTATTGCAGTGTTTTCGTGTAGGCATGCTTTTATTATTCTGTTTATTAAGTATTGCGGTACTCCCCTGTTGAGCAAAGTGTTGACTATAGCCTCATGTCTTATAGTATCAAATGCCTTTTGGAGGTCAATTGAGACTATATATAGTTTTGTTCCTTCTTTCCACTTTTCTTCCAGGATCCGTCTGGTGGTGTACATGTGGTCGTCTGTCGATCTACCCTTGATAAATGCCGTTTGATAATCTGGTAGTTCGCCGATGTATTTTTCCATTTCTCTGAGGAGGAATTGTGCGTAGTATTTATACCCTACACTGCTGAGTGTTATTCTTCTGTAATCGTCCACGTTTGTGGTGATTTGATTTTAGGGAGCGGTATCTGTATGGTTGTATTCCATTCCTCAGGCAGGGTTGTGGTTTCCGTCCATGCGTTGGTGATGATTTCTAGGATTAGCTGTTTTATGTTGTCCGGTCCATAGTATACTAGTTCGTTATTTATTTTATCTATTCCCGGGGCCGTGTTTCTTTTAGCTCTGGCCATTATTTCTAGTAGTTCGTCTTTTGACGGTGGCTTCCCCAGAGGCCAGTGGTCCATTTCTTGTATTGGTTCTATTTGACTTCTCTCTGCGTTTCCTTCTTCTAGTTTCCTGACCCAATGCTGCAGTGGTATGTATTTTCTTGACTGCGTATTGTTGTTTTTCCTGTATGTTTTGGGGTGTCTAAAGGTTTGGTTTAATCTCTGTCCTACTGGAGTGGATTCTATGTTTTCGAAGAATTCCCTGCATTTTGTTTTTTCTATTCGTGCCTCCTCTCTGTGTCTCTTCTTTCTTTCCTCGCTTCTATTATCTTTTTGTCTATGTTTGGTGTATATTGTTTTCCTGTTGCCTTTATTTTCTTTAGTTTTTCGTAATTTCTTTTCGTGTCTTTTCTTTTTGGGCTCATAGGGGATTTGTTCCTTTTCAATGTTTTCCTCGCCGCTATTTTGATTTTTAAACCCATTGTTGACCAATTTAGTTCCTTTCCTGTTAACTGTTTTTCTATCTCCTCCTGGTATTTCTTTTTTATTCCTTTATTTTGTAGCAGTGAGATGTTCCATGTGTCATTTGCTGTTTTGTTGTATCTTTTTTTTCTTTTTTTCTTCTTGTTTCTTTATTACTAGTGTTCCATATAATATTTTGTGATCTGTTTTGACGTTTGTTGCTTGTTTTGCCTTCATATTTTTGACCCTGTCCCTTATTTTTCTATCCACTAGGATATGGTCTATTTGAGGGTTGATGTTTCCTTTATTCTAGGTATTAAGGCAGGTTAGGTTCTTGCTCCATGTGTTTCTAACTGTTAGATCTAACAGATGTGTCAAGTTTTTTAGCAAGCTTCCATTATCGTTTGTCCATGTGTGAAGTAAGGTTTTTCCTATGATATTCTTGTCTTCATGTGTTTGGTCGTCCTTTCCTATATGCGCGTTGAAGTCTCCTAGTATTATTGTGTTCATTTTTCTATTCCTATTTCTTCTAGTCTCTTGGGTAATCTGCCTGAATACTCGTCCTGCCCGTTTGTCGGTGGGCACATGTACTCCTAGTATGCATATGTTTTCCTTTCCAATTTGTAAGTCTGCCATGGTTATGTTTTCGTTTACTTTTCTTGTCTTTATCTGGATGGGGGTGTTCCGTCTTATTGCCCATGCGACTCCTCTGCTGGTTTTTTCTTTGTCCCCTCCACTTAGATGCCATTTGTAGTTTTGAGTAACTGCAGTTCCATCTATCGTGTGTGTCTCTTGTATGCATGCAACGTGTATGTGTTCCATCATAAGAACCTCATCGATTTTTTCTCTTTTCTCTCTCGTTATGCATCCTCTGACATTCCATGTCGCCAGAATGATGTCATCGTGTTGTAATTCTTTACTGTTGGCTTCCTCTGTTCTTTGTGATATTTGGTACATGTTTATGTGCGTTGCTTCCTCTAATTCTGGGCGGGGTGTTATAGCCCCAGTTCGAGCGTATGTTTCTTCTGGTTGTTCTGCTTCATGTTTTTCTTGTGCAATAATCGCGCTATCGTAGTGATTTCTTTCGTTTCAGTGCTTCCTATATACTATCTCTAGTGGTGTGTTCTCTCTTCCCTGTTGGTTAGTAGGATGGAAGATTATATGCTCTCCTTCTTCTTGATGTACTATTATTGTCCTGTTTTTCATATTTGTTGTTACTGCAATTGTTTCCTACCCCCCCCCCCCCAAAAACCTTCTCTTCTCAGATCTCGAATGAATGCATTTATTTTTCCCGTATTAGAGTTGTATCTATTGTAACGGGGTGCTAGTTCATGGATGGATGCCTGCATGAATGGCATGAAATGGTCTAAGTGATTTTCGATATAGTCAGCTACTTGTTTTCGTAGGGTTTTCGTCGCATTGGTATGTGCCTGTGATGTTATATTTTCTCCCTCCAGTTGGTGGTTTAACGCTCCATATAGACAGTTTCCGTCGCCGTCGATTTTTTTTTGTACCAGTAATTGACGTGTTCTCGTTTCAACGTCCTGTATTAGTGTGTCCATTTTATTTGCCTTGTTTTTCAAAACCAATATTAGCTTGCTGTAAGAGAGTCTTTTTATTATGTTATCTGTATCGCGGTAAAATAACTTTTTACAGCGAGTTGCAAATGAGAAAGCGGCCCGAGAGAAACCTCCGCACACCCTGTATATTGTTTTGATTTTTGTAGTGCCTAATTCAAATTCCCCATATAAAACTAATAACTCTGCAGCGAGAAACAAAAAGTTTATAGTAAATAAATTATTTCTTAAACAAAAGTACCCGTTCCACATAAAGAATTCATTCATTCGCGTATATGTGAAACAATGGATTTCCGAATCACAACATTCTTCCCATCTGTGAAGGTTTAATAAATATATCTTATCTTAGAAATAAATAGAAATAACACTTATCTTTCATCCTTCGTACTAGCCACTTTGCTATAAATTAGTAAGATTGGTTATTTTGTATAGTTGATTTTTGATTAATATTGGTAAGATATTGGTTGAATATTGCATTACTTAAAAGTCTACATAAACAAGTGGTAAAACACGTGTTGAAAAGGGACAAGTACCGTAATTCACAGTATCAAAGGGATAGAAACATTTGGCAATATAAACTGTGCAACATAATATATTTATTTTAGTGAATAATAATAACAACTTATTTTCTCAGAAAGGTGAGTGCAGCGATTAAAAATTAGTGTGGGAAGTCAGCGGAAGAAAATAATGTTACCAAAAAATCAGGCAACAACGAAGACAGCAGCCAGCAGACACACGGTGAAAATGTAAATTCTATTAAATTAATTCTTAAACCTAATTCTGCTTCTTTAACTTCTTAAAATTAAAATCGTGTTAAACAGAAGGCAGGTAAATAAAAAAAAGTGATTTACTAAATAGAAAATGAAAACCCGGCTAGGGTCTATATAAATTCTAGAAACGAAAAGGCCCAACGGGAAATGGTCCATATAGTAGACGGCAATTTAACTTATTTACGACAACAAAAACATTAACAGATCAATGTACAGTGTCCCAAATATTCTCTTAGACCTCTTTCTTACTTGCAATTCCACCGTAAATTGCTTTTACCCTGCAGCAGTCAATAATGAAAGTTTCTTATAGCAAGTTAATATACAGGGTGTAATCAGTTTCATGTCAAAAAACTGGTAATGGGGACCGATTAGACAAACAAAAAACCTTTATGACTTTTCCATCTAGGGGCACTTTGAAAAAAACTAACCTAGGTCAACCTTTTTAATATATTTTTTAATATTAATGTAGAAAATAATTGAGAATCACTGCTCTTCTTGGTCAATGAACTTGTAGTTCCCAATTATACAACTTTTAAATTGTCATAAAAAAGTGCAAAGGCCTTGGATCATCGACCGCCTTTGATGGACCGCCTCAACCAAACTGAGGCTATTATAAAGAGGTAAATAATTCGTTATCTTGTCCTGCACAATTGCAAGCAACTAATGGCCGTAGAAGTTTAAACAGAGCATTTCTTTACATGTGTGTCTTTTAATTTGGAACAAAATATTCGATTAATGTTTATAATTTAGAATATTTAAATGTGATTTACTAACGTTTGTAACATAAATGAGTGTCCTGGGTTAAAAGCTTACCACCTAAGTAAATGATTCCATATCTGCATCTGCATCAATACACAGTTCGGTACGTCGAATTCAGGACATACGTACTCCGTTCAACACTAAACAATAAACTATAAACTAACGTTGTCAATAAAGAAAAATAAAAGAAAAACTTGGTCCAAAATCCAAAACGGAATACAAAAAGAACGAACAAGTAAGTTGTGTCTGTACGTAATCAAGAATTTAACGACTTGAACGGTAAAGTCAATAAAATAAATCTTCACTATAAATACACAGCGACCCGAAATTCAAAAATAACAAAAACAACGAACGGCGGGGCGGGTTGGACGTGTGTACATAACGAAACACCCACAGAAACTAAAATATTGCACAAGGGAGAGTCAGAGTATAGTTTTCTTCAGATCAGATCTACCCTTAGACTAGGAAAGATAGATAGATGGTGAGGACTCGTAACAGTGCATAATCGCTACGCTAACAAGTTGTGCCTAAGACGCCATTGCGGTGGTGGCACACAAACGGTAGAGAGCAAAATGAAATTTTCCAATAGAAGTGATTTATAAGTGATTTAGTGCTAATTTATGTAATGTACCTACATGAAGGTATCATATTCTATAAACTACTGTAAAAATCACAGCGGGAAAAAATTGAAAGGAGTGACGCTTTGCAGGTTAAAGTATATGCAGTTTTCACTTCACCTAGTTAAATTAACTGTAGGCCTATTATTTACTTAATTATGTCCGTGTGCATGCAATGATAATGAGAAGCATAGTATATCATTTTCTGGTATGCAATTTGCACGTTATTTGATTAAAATTTTCATTCATCTTTTCTTCATTGAATATAGAACAGTGCATCCGAAATGACACTTTTTCCATGGGCGTAGGTATATCGATTATGGTGTTATATTATATAGAATGTAGAATAAATTCTGGTATGTAAGATATGAGTAAATATATTTATGATAGTGAATATTAATTGTATTATTATGAAGCTGTTTTTGGAAAAATACCACTTTTGTATCGTTTTATTCCTTTGATGTGATAAACTTGACACCTACATATTGTACATATGTTCCGCCACTCGCGCTTGCTCTCTGGTGGCAGGCGGCTTCACCATTGGCAGTAGCGTTACGACTCCTTACAATATATATCTTTCCTACTCTAAGGATCTACCAAACACTCAGAAAACGTCGACGTCTTTCATCTTATTTACCGCACCGCTAAAGACCGCCGACATTTTATAGCTATCTACACAAATATTGAGTATCCTAGGCAAAGACACACGCGACGATCTAAACCTACCTCAATATTCCAGCAGTTCTCAGAAGATTTTATTGAAAATTTGCGTTGGGTTTATTTTTTTTTCTCCAAAACTATGAGCTTTAAACCCCAGTTATATAAGGTTTTTTTGTTTGTCTTGTCGTTCCCTACCACCAGTTTTTTTTATTGACATGAAACTAATTACACCCTGTATGTCAGGGAAAACAAAGTAAACACACTAATACCGGTCGTTGAAACGAAAACACAAATTTCTAGGATACCTGAAACCACATCTGGACGCAAACTGGCAGGAACGAGTATTCAAGCAGATTACTCAAGAGACTAGAAGAAATAAGAATAGAAGAATAACTGTCGTAATATAGTGTTGGGCGACTTCAACGCGCACACAGAAAAAGACAACCAAACGCATGAGGAGTGTCTCAGAGATGGTGCAGAGGTAGTTGAACACATTACAGGTTTCCATAGAGTGAATAGGTACAGATCAAGGTGTTAAGACATGCTAATAATACAGTCCTACTTATTAATTATGCCACCCACACCTAGGGCACATATAAATCCCATATGCGACACTGAAAAGGACAGCGATATTTTGTGCAACACTAGCAGAGATATATCCAGGTTAAAGAGCCGAGACACATACACAATTGAATGTCAACTAACAGTTTAGCTGCAATAAAAGATTGAAACCCTCAGGGGCTTACTAGGACACTAGTAAGTACGGGTTTGGCGAACCCGAGGTACCTCAGCTCGTCTCCCCGACGTAAACGGGGCGGAACCTAAGGTGTAAACTGAACCGTGCCGAGAGGTGAATGACTCCACGAAAGAGAGTCGCAAACGGTGGACATTGGATACCTGGCCGCCTCCGATGTTAAGCAGGCCTTAACACGGTAAGGGCGCACTGCCATGTTGGACACTTAGTTCGTCCCGACTCGTGGGAACAACATGAGCCACAGCAAAAAATCAAAAGGGGAGGTGTCTGCTCCCGAAAAAACAGACACAACCGGTGAGGGGTCACCTAAAATACCTACAAAAAAAACAGCCACAGTTAGAATGACTCAAGAGACGGCGGTAGAGGAACCCCGGTTCTTGGTCATTAAAAAATTAGATGGAACAGATTTTTCAAAAATTAGCCCTTTTTTGATACATAAAACCATGTATGGCCTTGTTGGAGAATTAAAAATGCTCAAAAAGATTAAAGACGGATTGTTAGTAGAAACTAGTTCCAACGCTCAGACAAGAAGACTCCTAAAAGTAGAACGTTTTGCAGATATTCCAGTAGAAGTAGCCCCACATGAAACTCTAAACTATAGTAAAGGAGTTATCTATTGTAGAGACTTTTTAAATTGTTCTTTAGTAGAACTCGAACAGAATCTATTAGAAAATGGAGTAATAGCAGTAAAAAGGATACAGACACGAAAAGATGGTAAACTAATAGATACACCCAACCTAATTTTAACTTTTAATACACCAAGACTACCACAATATATTAATGCGGCAATGTATAGGTTACAGATTCGTCCATATTTCCCAGCCCCACTTCGTTGCTCTAGATGCCTTTCCTTCGGTCATATTGCACTTAAGTGCACATCTGAACCTAGATGCGTATGTGGAAGTAGCCCTCATGAAGGAAAAGAATGCGAACTACCATATAAATGTGTTAACTGTAATGGATCACATTCTGCAAAAGACCCTAAATGTCCAACTTATCTTCAAGAAGTAGCAATACAAAAAGTAAAAATCACAGAAAAAATTAGTTATTTTGAAGCAAAGAAAAAGGTGGTAACCACTACTCCCACACCGGGGGTATCATATGCGCAGACAGTTCAATCAATACCTCAACAGGCGAAGAATAAAGATATTGTAACGGAATTAATTCCGCATCTAACTGAAGTAATTAACTCGTTAATGACCAATTTTATTAAAAAACACCTAAATACAGAAAAAACCACAACAGAACCGTCATTACAAGATGAAACTCAAACCGCACCTACCTTCTTAAAACCTTTGAGTAGATCTCAACCAACAACATCTGCATATGCATCAGATTCCTCATGTAGTAGAGATAAGCGAAAAGCTGACGAGCCTCCAGAATTAACTGCTGATGACTCTGATACGAGTCGTACATCCTCGCAAAGTAAAACAAAAGCGAGGAAACGAAAACCTGGTTGGCAGAAAGGAAATGGCCGTAAGTCAGAAACAGCAAATATGATCCAATCAGAAATATCATCTAACCTAGAACCAGATAACCGTGCCTCGACAGAGCAGCAAGCTCTATCAGGCACTAAAATGGATGAGATGTGATATGGTCTGTGATATTTTTGAACATATTTTTTATTCTTTTTTTCTTTTTTATTTCTTTTTTATTCCATATTTATCTATTTATTTGTCTGTCTATTTGTCAATTTATTTATTTATTTATTTATTCACTTATTTATTTATTTATTCATATTTAGCCTATTTACTCCATTGTATATCTTTTCACCAATCATAGAGCTAGCACAAAATATTTTACAGTTGAACTGTAACGGACTAAAACATCATTATGCAGACCTAAAGCAAATATTGATGGAGACATCTTCCTTCTGCATTTGTTTACAAGAAACCCATTTAAAACCAGGAGAGAAATTCAATATCAGAGGCTTTAACAATTTTAGCAAGAGTGTCCTCCCTGACCGTCGTGCTAGGGGAGGAGTAGCTATATACGTTAAAAATAATATCCCTGTAAATGAAATTATTTTACAAACCCAACTACAAGCGATAGCTGTACAAATATTTTACCCGATCAGAATGACAATTTGCAACCTGTATTTACCTAATTTTGCATGGAATAAAAATGACTTAGAACACCTGATCTCTCAATTGCCAATACCTTATCTGATATTAGGAGACTTCAACTCCCACAATCCCTTATGGGGATCAGAGAATAGAGATCAAAGAGGACGAATAATAGAATTAGTTATTAATGATAACAATTTGGTCTTACTTAATACAGGTGATATGACATACCTTAATAGTAGATCGAACTCATTCTCTGCTATTGATTTAACTCTATCCTCTCCTTCAATTGCAAATCTATTCTCGTGGGTAGTACTTGACAATCATCTCTGCTCAGACCATTTTCCCATATGTATTAAGTTTGCTGAAGCTAACATTCCGAATATGTATAGATTAGGGTGGAACTTACATAAAGCAAATTGGACCAAATTTAAAGAAGAAATAGTAGAAATAGAAATTCCTAATCACACAAATGCCGCAATAGACACAATAACCACTACCATTATTCATGCGGCTGAAAGTAGCATTCCAAATAAACCAACAAGTAACCGTCGACATCCAAGAGTTCCTTGGTGGAACAACGAAGTTGCTACTGCCATTAAAAATAAAAAACAGGCATTAAACAAATTTAAAAGACATCCAACTCAAGAGAACTGCATTTGCCTTAAACGTGCTCGGGCGGTAGCTCGGCGCATTATCTTGAGCAGTAAGAAACATTCCTGGGAGACATATGTTAGCTCAATCACTACTAATACACCTATATCAGACGTATGGAAAAAAATTAGAACTATAATGGGTAAAAAATTTCCAAACATTTCACCTATCTTGGAACTAAATGGTCAAATAATATCAGAAACCAATGAAGTAGCAGAAACATTAGCGAATCATTTTAAAGACGCTAGTAGTTCCTCTAACTATGATGCAGACTTTTTACAACATAAAGAAATCTCTGAAACTCCCCTGGACTTTAGTGAGCCTAGTACCTCAAACTATAATGAAGCTTTCAAGATTACGGAACTGGATCAGGCCCTTGACACTGCTGGAAATTCCTCACCAGGATCTGATAAAATTACTTATGAGATGATTCGGCAATTGCCATCTACATTTAAAGAGTCCCTACTATTGGTACTTAATAAAATCTGGCTAGAAGGCGTCTATCCAGATCAGTGGAAAGAAGCAATAATAATTCCTGTATTGAAACCAGGAAAAGACCCAAAGTCACCTAATAACTATCGTCCTATCTCATTAACGTGCTGTTTAGGAAAACTAATAGAAAAGATGGTTAGCAACAGACTTATGTGGCACTTAGAAAAAAACAAATTATTGTCAGAAGCACAGATGGGTTTTCGAAAGCATAGATCCACCATAGACAATCTAGTCCAATTGGATACAATTATTCTAAACAGCTTTAGCAAGAGAAATCATACAATTGTAGTATTTTTCGATATAGAAAAAGCCTACGACATGATTTGGAGATTCAGCATCCTCAAAACTCTCCATAAATGGGGCCTCCGGGGCAACCTGCCTCTTTTCATTCAAAGCTTCTTACATAACAGAACCTTTCGAGTACGTGTAGGAAACTATACATCAGAAGCTCGACACTTACAAAACGGAGTGCCTCAAGGCTCAACATTGAGCGTAGTATTATTTGCTATTGCAATAAATGAGCTATTGACCTCCATAAACCCATCAATAGGAAGGATGTTATATGTCGACGATTTGGCAATATATTATTCAGAAAAAAAAATAGAAAATATTGAAAACAACTTACAAACAGCTATCAATGACCTCTTGGAGAAAGCAAATAGAAATGGACTACGTTTTTCAGTTACCAAAACTCACTGTGTCCACTTCTGTCGATTACGATCAGAACACAGACATCCAAATCTAACGCTGCAAGGTCGAGCGTTAGAATATAAAAACGAAACGAAGTTTTTGGGAATGACATTAGATAGTAAGTTGTATTGGGGGGCCCATATAAATGATATTTCCTTGAAATGTAAGAAAGTGCTTAATTTGCTAAGATCAATATCGAGCATCAATTGGGGAGCAGATAAGGAAATCCTTCTCAATATCCACAGGACAATGATACTATCCAGAATAGATTATGGATGTATAGTATATGGGTCAGCACGAAATTACCGACTAAGAAAATTAAACAGCATCCACTGCATCGGACTAAGACTGGCTTTAGGGGCTTATCGCACAAGCCCATACAAGGCACTCTGCTGTGAAGCCGGAATTCCTCCCTTAGAATACCGGCGACAGCAGTTCCTAGTTTCCTATTCTTCTTCTATCTGGGCGCAACCAGAACATCCTAATTATAAGATACTCTTCAACCGAAACCTATATTTACCGTACCAGAATAGAAACACTATCTCAAGGCCTGTTGGCGTAAGATTATACGAACTCTTAAATTCAATGCAGGAAAGTTTAACTCCCGTTTACAACTTTCATCCAACTGAAATCCCACCGTGGAAGCTGATGGTCCCAAGATTTCATTTAGAATGCACTAAATTCAAAAAGAGTGATGTTAACCGACAGCTACTTTTAACGGAGTTTTACTTAATAGTGAATTCTTACGAAGGAGGCCATATATTATATACAGATGGCTCTAAATTAGACCAAGGTGTAGGAAGTGCTTTCTCAGACGACAATAATGCCTACAGCTGGTCTTTACCCAAATCAGCAAGCATTTATACTGCAGAATTATATGCCATCTGGATGGCTTTGAGATATTCCGAGATGAAAAATCTTCCCATGACCTTGATCTGTACTGATTCGCTGAGTGCATTACAAGCATTGTCTGATTGCTCCTCCACCGATCCACTGGTACAATCCATCCTCGAACTTACACATTGGTTACAAACTCAGGGCAAACAGGTAATTTGTATTTGGACCCCAGGCCACATGGGTATTCCTGGGAACGAACTTGCAGACGACACAGCGAAAAGGGCAGCAGAGTTTGACCAATCAGATGATATACCTATACGTAATAGTGACCTGAAAATATACTTGAAACAGAAAGTTATAGATAATTGGCAAGAGGAATGGAACGGAATTAATACCAAACTAAAAGAAATTAAGCGCAATATAAATAAATGGAAAGCTAGTACACCATTGACAAGAAGGGAACAATCTGTAATAACGAGACTGAGAATAGGTCACACTAACTTAACATCCAGTTATATGCTCACAGGAGATCAACCACCGAATTGTAATAATTGCAATGAAGCATTAACGGTGAAACATATTTTAATAGAGTGTCCTATATTTGGACAACATAGAAGAGCGCTGAACCTATCAAATCAAATTAACGTATGTCTTAACAATCGTCATGTGAATTTAATGAACACAATTGAATTTTTAAAGCGCTCAAATATATACCAAAAGATTTGATGAGTATATTGGAAACTTGATCTAATATATAGTATTAATTATTATTGAAAAATATCCCTTAACTTACCTTAAATAGTCCTAGCAATCTGATGTCTATTATTAATGATCAGCTTACCAATTCACTTAAAGTAAAGTACGTGTATATTGTACAGGTATCTCTTAATCTATCTGAGATGAAGGGCTAATGACCTTAGTAGTCGATGCCCCAATATTAAAAAAAAAAAAAAAAAAAAAGATTGAATTTTCGTAAGACGTACAAATTTCATTATTATTTTAAAATAAGCCTTAAAATGATACAAATAGGTAATGCAAGGAATTATGCGATGTAGGTAAATGTACTAGATGATGCAGATATTATAGTTATACGATTAAAATCCTCTATTACCTACTTCAATCAGGTACTAAAATTTCGATTCGGATTATCCGAATCATCGAGTGTATTCAATCTTGACGTCTCAAATCCACGTAAAAGTCCGAGGTCTTCGGCGGCATTTCGACTAGATCAAAGGAGTGTCGCATGTAAGATTTATATGTGCCTAGGGGGTGCTAATATGTAATGATATATTTTTTTAACTAAATTTTAGATACTTTATTTCAACTTCCAATGGATGATCTAATTTTAATCCTATTGAGTATATTAGAAAAAAAAATGAAACAAGAAAATGGTGTTCATCGAAAAATATAAATTTTTGCTACCATGAAATATTTATGTGGGTATTTACCAAATTTTTCTCGGAAGGCGATTTTCCAACGTCTATTATTTCACACAGCTTATTACACAAGCCCCTGCACTATAGGTTAAGGCGAGGGAATGTCAATAAAAGATGCATTACATAGTATATCAGTAGAAGTAGTTTTACGTATATCTAAACAAACTACTGGTATTTAAAATTGTTTTAGTTGTCAAATAATGACCTCTTATCAATGCCGGTTGGGTACGCACCTTCGATTTCAGGGTGGGCAGCATGTTGACTAGGTCAGAAACGTAACAAGAAACAAAAGACCAAATATGATTCATGTGTTTTGACGTAATGGTGTTTACTTCATTATAATTTTAACGATAAGAGTTAAATACATTCAAGCATATGTGTGGTGATGGATTTATTATGATTTACTATGGATTTATTATAAATCAATAAGTAATTAGACTTCAAAAATAATCCTAAAAAACCACTGCTTCAGAAATCACTACTTCCACATCCAGATTTCCCATCCAAGTCCCTTTAAACGTTAAACGAACACATTTTGATACTATATTTGCACTCTAGTAAGTGGAAATAATTGCTTATAGAATTTTAATAATATGTTTGAAATCGTCTGCTCCGAGGTGGCTGTTGTCCACAAAAATATTTTGGGGGCTTTTATTCTCATTAAAACACAATTTTATTTTAGCAACTCGTTTAATAATGGAGTGAGGATGTTGGAGATGGTGGTGGAGGTGGTAGATATCATAAAGAAAATTGAAACCTTGACTTCTACTATATACACCAGATCCCAAGTTTGTGAACTCTTACTAGCTTACTCTACTTATTTACCCCTAAAACCCCCCAATCCATCAACGGAATCATCTCAAAATATAATCTAGTTCCAGATGCCGTTATAATACCTACATATGTGCACCAAACTTAAGTAAATACTTCAATTTTATTTTGTTAACCATTTAATAATGGAGTGAGGGTGGTGGTGGGAAGTGGTAGAGGTTAAAAAAAATTCGAGGACTTGGCATCTAGCATATACATGAAATCCCCAGCTTTTAGACTTTTATTAGATTTTTTAACTCTTTATGTTTCCCTGTTTTCCCCTATTTACCCCCATCTCTTTGCTAGAGTAAACTTAAAATACATTCTAGTTAAATATCTCGACATAATACATACTTACCTGTACCAAATTTCAAGTCAATATCCTATATCGTTCCAGAGAAAACGTACACACAAATGAAAGTAACAGACAGAATTTTTTTTTGCTCAAATTTAAAATCTCGATGTTTCATGACATTCTAAACCTATTGATTGATTGATTGATTTGGCAGCATAAGGTGGGCATTGCTGCCTATTCCGGCATCCATTCTGGATGTTTTATATATTACCGGATTCGCTGCATGCGCTGGATTGGTGCTTGTTGTCAGCAGCGAGAGCCTCGTGACGCATGGAGTAGGAATGTATATAATTTTAATTTGTATCTATGTGATGTATATTTTAATATTTTCAAATTTCGGATGGGAAGTGTAGGTGTTTGTGAGATGATTCTTTTTATATTTCCATGCTTCTTTTAAGTTTCCATCTACCATCATCGAATGGGGAGTGTATATATAGGTGTCTATTGTATGCTTCTTTTAATTCCTCTTCTGAGTCTTCTGTTTCTGCTGTTTCCGAGTCTAGCAGTGTGTTTCTCCTCCTACCCACTTGTGTCTAGATATGGTTTCATATGTTTCACCAGAAATCAAGGTTTTCGCTTCAGCATCCTGCGTCAGTGCATCCACCTCGTCTGCTTACCAAGACATACATCGGCTCGCCGCAAGAAGATTTTATTTCTTAACCATTCCACATGTAAACAGCTGTCAACAGTGGAAGTGCAAGGTAGAGCCTCTAGAGAACATTTGAAGACACCCTGTATACCGATCTGTCAAGGTAATGCAAAGCACAAGAATAAAATATGTAAAAGCAAAAGAAGAGATCTAGGACAACATGTGAAATGCCCTGTATATCCAACTATTTATATTTCCATCCATCTCTCGACTATTTAAAATCAGATTTTGAAAAAATTGAATTTCCAAATGCGTTATTTTGTAATTTGGTGTAGTGATATGAAATAAAATTGTTAATTAGACAATTAATAATTAGACAAAATAACTGATTTCCGCTGATGTAATTTACATGAAAATAAGAATTCTGGAACCTGTTACGTTGGCATACTTGTAATACCACGCGTATTGCCTCCTCGATTAGGTGTTCTGCACTGTGGAAAGTGCTTAAGTAATTTCTTTATTTTAAAAAATTTCATTTCACTTTATTTTAAAAAATTTCATTGAGAGAAAAATACTATTTCAGTAGTCTATTTGCCGTGAAGTCCCTAAGTCCATAAAGTAAATAAAGAAAAAGCCTCATATAGCTTACATACGCTTTTTAAAGCAATTACAAGTGCCGCTTCCTGATGAATATTCGCCTATTAGAATATATAAAGCATTTATTAGAGTCAATCCAACCCCAAACCAATATTTAAAAACGAACATCCTTCAAGGAATTTGAATCTTTCTAGCCATTCAATTGTTACATTGATTTCACCGTTGTAGTAAGTTGAAATTATACATCCTCAGGATGTATTCTACTTAACATGGGTGTATGCTGATCTGATTTGTTTTATATACAATTAATAATTCCAATGTTATTAGTGGAACTATTTTTAAGTGTAATCCTCATACGACTTTGTCGGTTGAATTGGCCACCGAAGCAACAGGGAGTTTCATATATATGTTAGGTGTGTAGAGCTCCGATTCAACGAAGAAACTAGTGAGGTTATTATCTTTAAGAGTGTTCATTTCAAAACGAATATCAGAAAATTCCATCGATGAAAATACAAATACGAGATGCATCAGGGTTCCAATTGAAGGTAAGTATAAATTTATAAGCTCTTTATCGAGTTGTAGAAAGAAATGTCCTTATCATATACATTGTATCGTATTCTTCAGTAAGGTGATAAGATCACTCATATGCTCAGAGGTTGCTTAGAAAAAGAAACCAATCCTAATTGTGATAAAAATGAATAAGAAAATTAAAATATAGGAAATGCAAATAATTGCTTGAATTTTTATTTGATTTCCCTTCTACCTGGTGGCACAGAGAGGCTTACTAAATTAAATATATGAAAATACAATATCCTAAACATTATTTTTAGAAAAGGGAAAAACAATGCTTTTAGATGTTTCAAATAAAAACTGTATTTTTATACACTCTACATATATTTCGGCTTGTTAGGCCTTTCTCAAGGGCATTACAGATGAATACTAAAGCTATGAGGGTGGTTGTTCTAAAAATAAATGCAGTAATACCCAAACATGTTTGGATGAATACTAAAGCTATGAGGTATGTATGTATGTTTGGGTATTACTGCATTTATTTTTAGAACAACCACCCTCATAGCTTTAGTATTCATCTGTAATGCTCTTGAGAAAGGCCTAACAAGCCGAAACATATGTAGAGTGTATAAAAATACAGTTTTTATTTGAAACATCTAAAAGCATTGTTTTTCCCTTTTCTAAAAATAATTATTCTAAAGATGTTTCACAAGGAACCTACCACATACTCAATCCAGTGTATCCTAAACATTATTCGAGTAGTTTATATAGTACGAGCATGAGCAGAGACACGAAATAAATTGTTTTCTTTGTTGGAAAATAAATGTAGATATTAAACTATTTTTGGCCTTCTACTTGATTTTAAGTGATAAACAAATTAGTATACAATAGCAGTGCAAAGTACTTTTGTGCATTCTAACACGTGTCCTATATATAAGGAGGCTCGAATACTTAAAACTGATAAAGCAAAACAATTATTGCCATATAAAATTACTTTTTTTAGAAGGAACACGTAAAAATATTCGTAAAGCAACTGATGTTATATTACGCCAATGAAGGATGTAATAAATGATAAATAAACAAACTTTTCTCGCTACGTTGTTTTAGTCACTACGTCATATTACCAAAATGCGCTAGAAATAACGTTCAATTGTAATTTTTATGTCACGGTTGTATTTTATAGAAAATTATAGATAATTATAGTGTTCTACAATCACGAGATTTCATTGAATTAAGCCATACTCCTAGAATTTTTAACTGACCTCAAAAAATTTACAAGATGTTGTTCTGCATTTTAAGCTTTAACATCAGGTTCGTCATCAAAGATTCTAGAAATCATATATCATATACCAAATTTCATGTTAATTTGCAAAAATTTTGCAGTTATAGTAAGTACCCATATTGAATTCTCCATTTTGAACTTTTAAGTTTTTGACAGCAGATTTGGTATCATCTACTTTAAAAATACAAATGTTAATACAATTTTGACGAAATTTGCTATTAAAAACTAATTTCCAGTATTTGCTTACGTTACATTAGACCAATCGTTGTGAAGCCATAATGGAACTAAGTCCCAGCTATACTCCACAGTTTGCAAACAATTTCATAAAGATTGTTTTAGCCAGTCCATAGTGATAACTAAAAAAACCTAAAAAAATATAATTTGCAGGGTACCCCTGAAGCAATGGGATAATATTTAGAGAGTTTATATTTGGATCAAAATACCTAATCACTGCACTAATAGTAGCTATAATTTTTTCCTAGAGCACCCCCTTTCGGAGCTATTGACCCTTAAAGATTCAATTTTAAAGAGATTTCTTGCTGACAGCTTCCAAAATGCTTATCGATTGTGATTGTAACGAAATTTGGATAGTAACCTATAGACAGTAAGTATCTGTGAATTCTTTGATTCAGAAATATAGCGCCTTTCATTTATCTAGCCTTATTACTTTTATGTATGAACAATAAACAGTATTACGATTTACCACTACACACTGCACTACAATACTTACTAATACACCACACTACTTCCCTTGTTTGAGTGTATATTGAACTTATTATTATCACTAAGTCATCATCCAGACAACAGAGAACTTTGCAATCAATATAGGAAATATCGAAATAAACTCAATGACCTACTGAAAACAACCAAAATAGACTATTACAAATCCCTCATTTAGAAATCGCGGAATATGTTAATACCTTTTTCAGTAAAATAGGAACTACGCTGGCCAACAAAATTACGCTGGATCCAAGTTATACTCATAAACAGTCACGATTAAGTAATTAATTCTTTCTTGAGCCAACTAACGAACATGAAATTTTGCAATCTATTCAACAACTAAAACATGGAAAATCTCGGTATTGATGGACTAAAATCCGAAACCCTTCAGGACACACAGAGCTTATTATAGCACCTTTAACTCACTTAATAAATACTTCCCTGAAATCTGGTGCGTTTCCGAAACCATTTAAGGGAGCACTTATAACACATTTGTACAAGTCTGGAGATAAATCTGAAGTATTAAATTACAGACCGATCTCCCTATTGAGTAATATATCTAAAATATATGAAAAAATATTGAAAAGAAAATAGTAGCTTATCTAGAGAAGAAATATAACATCTTATCGGAAAATCCATATGGTTTCAAAGAGGCTACATCAACTGAGGATGCAATGACTGACTTGATCTCAGCAATATATAAATCATTGGATAAAAGGAAAAAAATCACTTTGCATCTTCGTTGACTTAACCAAAGCATTTGATACACTCTGCCATGCTAAACTCTTAAAAACGCTTGAAAATATTAGTTTTCCAGACATATTGTAACTTATGACAAGTTATTTAACAGGTAGAGTACAATGGGTAAAAGTTAATAATATTAATAGTTCTGAAAAAGACAGTACAATATGAAGTGCCACAAGGAACGGTACTAGGCCCCATACGTTTTAATATCTATATAAATGAGTTATTTAAAATACCCTCAGTGGGAAAAATCATAGTTTCGCAGATGATACTGCGGTGTTCTATAAAGCCGAGAGTTGGTCAAAATTAAAACGAGTAGTAGAGGACTTTTTAAACATAATACAGTTTTTTTAATAATCAGCTACTAACTATTAATTATTGAAAAACACAGTCTCTACCATTTAGCTGTTATAATAATGCCGTCCCAAATTATAATACACTACAATTTAAAACGAGCCAAAGCATAATAAAAATTGAAATCAGTGACGGACTGACACTTAATTGTTGGTGGTTGTAGGGATTTGTACCGAGGGGCGGCGAGGGCACATTTTTGTATGCACCCAATCTTGAAATACTTATAAAAGAGCACTTTTTGGGATCGTGAGGGCATTTTGGAACGTGGGCGTTGTGGCGATCGCCACCACGCCACCATTGTCAGTCCACCACTGATAGAAATGGTCGATAAAGTTAAGTACTTAGGCATATTTATTGTCAAACATCTAAGATGGCACTATCAGATTGAATTTATTGTTAAAAAACTTAGAAGTATATTAGGTAGATTCAAATATTATCGAGATATATTTGAAATACAACACCTGACAATATTATATCATGCCTTCGTACAATCCCACATCAGTTACGGAATTATAGCATGAGGTGGAGTAACGAATAATTACTTTAAAATATTGGAATGTGTGCAACAGTGGATTATTAAAATCATATATAGGAAGGATTATCATTAGTTAACAGACCAACTTTTTAGTAAAACGCATTTATTACATACAAGTCAATTTATTCCTTCAAAATTTGCTTATGCAAGAATTTAAACATAAAGGAGTTTTGGCATAGATTACACATCCGCCTGACACCAGATATAAAAGTAAATCCGTTGCAGTTCCCAAAGCCAACCCAAAGCTGAAAAAACTATAGGTTAGGTTAGGTTAGGTTCATATGTGAGTGAGCTCCTGTCAGACCCTCCACTGCGACCATCAGGTCTATTGTGGCTTACTCCTAGTTATAGTTCACCCAACAGATTCAGCTTTTTAATAAAGCTGATAATCCTGTTGGGTGAGAAACCGTCCAGGTCCTCTGGCTTCAGTCGCCCTTTGCCAAACAGTGAGAACCTGGTTCTTTCTGCAGCAGGACAGGTACATAAAATGTGCTCTGCCGTTTCATCATCCTCCAGACACAGACGGCATTCGGCGTTTTTCACGAGTCCAATTCTGTGTAGGTGATGATTTAATCTGCAGTGCCCAGTGTATAGGCCAATTAGAGTTCTTAGGAGTAGCCTATTCAACTCTAATAGTTTTTTAGTTCTTGACTTTAAGGCGTATGTAATAAACTCCTTTGAGTGAACTAATCCTGGTAGTTCCTGCCAGTGCTGGATTATTTTCAATTCAGCCCAGGCTAGGATAGCAGCATTGGCAGAGTTTGCGGATATATGCCAAGTGCCTATATAGGTCAGAGATGTCACACCTACCTTAATCCCATAATTTTCGATAAAACTCCATTATTCTTTAAAAAATAAACTCTATTGGATTGCTAAAAAAAGAAATCAAAAGATGGCTGGACGCCATACCAAGATTAAAAATACGTCAATTAATAGATAGAAAAAATACTTACTAAATATAAAACATAAGAAACACTATATATTCTGGCTTTTCATCACTGCTACGGTTGTTCTTGTGCAACCATTTCCAAGATTAGTTTCGTTCCTCTGCCCTAAGTTATGAATGTACATATAAACAATTAAATTGAATTATTTATTAATTATATTTGTCCTTAAATAAGCTATTCGTAGATTTTAGATATATTATTTAGATTTATTATTTAAGCTGTACTTAGATTTTAGATATATTATTTATATTTATTATTTAATTATGTCCACGCTTAAATGTTAACTTTAGCTCAAAATTCATCACAGGCTCATTTACAAGGTTACTTTCGTGAGCCCTCGGCTTGTTCATTTACCCCTAAAATTATTATTATACTCTTCGCAAATACAAAACGAAGAGTATATTGCATTCGATCAGCACATTTCTAAAACTGGTAATATTACTCGTAGAGAGAAAAAATTTCATATCACTGTGTTGGTGATCGAATTCTGAACAACTTTCAAAATGTCCGTCCGTCCGTATGTCTGTCCGTCCGTCCGTCCGTCACGTTTCTCGTAAGCACGAACTTAAGAACTAAAAGTCCGATTGTATTGAATTAGGTGTTACTGAACTGTGGTATAAATCTAGTTTACACAAAATAAAAACAATTCAGTCACTCCAACATAATTCACTAGTATCTGGGTACCGGCTGAATAATTATAGTAAGTATAGCTTAAGAGCAAAATCGACTTATTTTGAATACCTGCTAACAATTGTGGTGTACTGAGGAAAATATACTAACCACCGTCGGCCGGGTCACAAGTCCCCAGAGTGGTTTGATTTTGAGCCCGCGGTCATGGAATAATAAATATTTTTAAGGTCGGGATTGAAATGTCAAAAAGTGTATATGTGGTTGCCTAATAATCATTAAAATTCCATCAAATCGACACTTGGTATTTCATAAATAACTTTTTGACAAGTAATTCAAACGGAGTTTTAAAGTGGGCAGTATTATAACAGAAGTCGGCCAAATACGACTGACCTGTTTGTTTCTTTTTTAAGTGCACGATAAATTCGGAATAAATTTTTAAAATTGCCTAATTATCAGACGATACATTTGTAGCTATATTAGATAATCAGAGTTATTTAAGTACATTTAATTAGGTCGTATTGATGCGTATTACAGTCATTATCTTTTATCTGTGTAAAAATTTGCATAAAATTGCTTTTGTAAATTGTGATGTATGAAATCAATTTTTAACACAAATCGATGAGTCATCAGAATAATTGTAAAGAATATTTAGAATAAGTTCAGCATGTAACTAAAAGATGGCGCCAATAGCCTTTATGAATGAAAGGGGTAATGATTTTGATTTATGAATGAAATGAAAAGTGACACATTTAAATTTGTTAAATAAACTAAACAATGAAAGTATTATTAAATGGTCAATAGTTTGCAACTGTATTCAAGCACTAAAATGGCACTATATCCCAAGTATATACAATAGTATAATATATAGGTACAATAAATTCTGTTGTACGTGTAACCTAAAACCTGAAGTTACGGGTTCAATCATCCAGTTTTGGTAAATTTTTATTGTGTAAGAATGATTAACCCAGTATACTTACTCACATATTGGTTGTTCTTTTCTTAGATATATGCAAAAGTATGTTAATTTTTTTGGAAAATAGGATAATAAAACACTATATCTAGAGGTCAGGAAAAGATTAGAGACCTAACAAGATAGGACAGTCAGACGGAGAAGACGAAATAGACGAAGCAGTGGTGTACTCCAATTTAAAGGGACACGACATCCAGCGGAAACGGTTTCGGGATTTGTCGGTTACGCATTAAACGAATTTGACCAAGCTTACTAAAAGATAGGTTGGCTCATCAAAATCGACCAGTGCTACGTCACGTATAGACCTCGATGACAGCTGCGTGTGGCTGTTTTTTCCTCATTTTATAGAAAAAAGTTTCAAAATTATTCTTACAATGTACAATTCTATCCTAACCAAATAGATACCTTACATATAAACAGAAATACTTCGTGTGACATATATTACTAAGCAACCTGTTTTTTAGTGCCCTTGACTACTGACAGTCAGCTGAGTTCGGTCGTTCTATGAGGAGACAGTGTTGTCCAATTTTCACTATTGGCCTCTCTTTCTAATGTTACCTTCTCCGTCTGATTGTCACATTGTGGCAACTGCGCGAAAACTCAAATTTAAATGTCGAGGTCAATGGCGCCATTGCTAGAAGATACAAGGTTTACCGCTGGCTGTCCTATCTTGTTAATTCCCTAATCTTTGCCGAAAGTTCGGAGCTTCAAGCATGCGCATTACCTTGCAAATGTGTAATAAATTCTGCAAGTCGAGAAATTGAAGCATTTCGTGTTATTTTGTGAAAAAAGGCGGGGGGACTCCCCCGCACCCCCCGTTTCTTTATCCGCGACGATTATACTGCCTGCGGCGCTAATAATTATTATTATAACAATTAGATATCAGAATAAAAACCTATTAATCCAACCTAAAGAAATTACACGAAGAATGAAATTATTTTAAGCAGAATAAAAACCTCTAACTTAACGTAAAAAAATCATAGAAAAGAATTAGTGAAAAAATATATTAATCATTACAAAATTAAAGAAAAAAAAAATTCAGCGGAAGTAGGAGTTTGAACCCGGGACCTTCGATCCATGATTTTATCTACGCGCTAGCCACTCGGCTGACGGTGAACGCTAGATCTTTGATTTTATAGTGGTATAAAATCAAAGGCTAGATCAAGGAATAAATATTAAAGAGTCAGATAAATGATATCCCGTTTTGCGCAAGGTCGAAGCTTCGTGTACCTATACGCTTGTCACACACACTACGTTCAAGGACATATTTACAACTGTTAGGTAGAATAAAAATTAGGTGATGAACAGTTGCCAAATTTAAATACATATTGTCTTTGCCATTTTCAAGAAATAAAACTGATGTGTTCCCATAATTTGGATAAAAGGTTCTTGCTGTTTAATTCGAAATTAATAATGTGGTTAACTATTTCGTTTTAAAATTTAAACAATATCCCTATATGATATTAGATGTACATGGCATAAATTATGCAAAACTACATTTTAGAATTTACCTAACCACATACTAGCTATTTTACGACTATTTATGTAATTGAGTAATATTTATAATTATAATTTGTAACATTAATTGTATCTTATACTAAAGAAATTTTTGTACATGTGGCAATGCGGACAACATTCCGACAAATATTGAAACTTGCCAATAAAATAAGATAAGATACACATTGTGCCATCTAGGATTAACATAAGTACTAGCTTACGAGTTTTTGACATTTCGATCCTGTCCTTAATCCGAATGAATACCTGCTAACAACTGCGGTATACGATAAGTAGTCTGTACAGTTGATTAAAAAAATACAGTGCATAACTGTATAATACCCCGTACTTTCTAAAATGCTTCGTAACACTAAAGAGAAAACACAGTAAACTGTTATTACTAAGCTAAAACACCGCAAAAGAAACATATCATGTAAAATTTGCCATGTTTTTACTTAGTTTATTTTTAGATGCGTGGTTTCTCTTTAGTACGACATTAGATTGTGGCATAATATGAAATTCTCAGTATAGTACGCAGTAGCAGTCTGCTGTAATTTCGGTGCAATTTAATTAATTCTGAATGTTTTATTGTGAGTAAATGTTATATTCGATTTGTTGTGTGAAGAGCAAGTTTTGATTTTCTATAGGTAATAAGAATTTAATAAACTGTTAAAATAGTGTAATTGTGCTTTTACCTCGAAAAATCCTCTTGCTGCTCCTATTACTGTGATTTTGCTTAGCAAATATGACATTTTTAAGTCCTTAATTCTAGATAGGAACACAATTCAAGCATATAATTCCGAGATATCATATTAGAAAAATTGCAATTAGTTAGATTAAATATGCAACAAAATCGCTCGCACACAAACATTATTACATGTATCTACCAGACCTAGCTGGCAGGTAACTTGGAAGTTAACCAACCTCCATTATCTTGTTTCAGCGATTTTGTCATTTACGGGGGTTTTGCTTATCAAGACAGAATACCTCTTATCCAATAGTTCTAGAAATAGAAAAATTGCCTCGATGCTATCTATATTTTTCTCTACAATATTTCAGCATCATCACGTTATTTTTCTGGAGGATGAGTGACCAAAATACTATTCCAACGTTGCTGTCGTAATCGCTACACATTATTTAATCTTCGTCTAAAATTTGATCCTTATAACTTGTATAGTTTTCAAGAAAGCACAATTTAAAACATCGTGTATCGCCGAAAAGGGGTGTAAAACTAATATAGAGGATGAACGCAAGCTTACATCGCTAATCGACCTCCGGAAACGGATTTAGCAAAAAATTTTACATGACGGACATAATTCAGAAGTATGTTTAAATTTTGCATATAATGGACAAATAAGCGGAATTTAGATTACTTAATTCCTGACTAAAACACTGGTTGATTTAGTTTTACAACATTACGGGAGCATTATTTGTGCCTGTGGCAAAATCAGAAAATTTTATCACTTTCTTCAAATGTCACTAGATTTACCATTTGTAGGTATATACAGACTGTCTATTTTACGAGGGCCACACCAAATATCTCGCTTAATATCTATTGTAGAAGAATAAAGTTTTAGAAACAGTTATCCCATCTTTTGTGAGCTATATTTCAGTAAAAAGAAATTTGAAATCCATAGCCTACTTTATGAGATATATTACAAAAACCTGAAAAATAGGAAAACCACAAACGGTTATAGCTTCCTTATTTGAGGAGATACGAAAAAAGTTAAAGGAATGAAAGTTGACGGCAAAGACAAGAATAATAACGTGTAACAAAAAAATCGAAAAATGCAGTTGGCTTTGACATACGCTATTGTGC
This sequence comes from Stenurella melanura, assembly GCA_963583905.1. Taxonomy (NCBI): domain Eukaryota; kingdom Metazoa; phylum Arthropoda; class Insecta; order Coleoptera; family Cerambycidae; genus Stenurella; species Stenurella melanura. The sequence goes on from OY757311.1 coordinate 105,562,060, forward strand.
AAAAATGAAAAATACATATCTCAAAGTAAGCCATGACGCCATTAATTCCGTTATTTTTTTCTCATTCCAACGATATAAAACATGTCACAGAAATTTTAACCGATAGCGTCAATATTTAATATTTTACGAATACCACAATTCATATAATTGAATCGTAACAATCAGCTGTGCCATAATTAGTGAAAAACAACAGTTATTAATAAATTTGACAGATTGTCACTGTTGTATGTTGTATGTTGCGTTGTCGAGTTCTAAGACAAATTTTATATCAGTAATTATGGTGTACACCAATAATAACAAATTCGATATGATTAGCATTTATTGTCAGTGCAATTTTGACGCTGAGATGGCAGTCACGGTTTACGGAGATAGATTTCCAGATGCTCCGCAGCCAAATCGAACTATGTTTAGGAAGTTAGTTCAAAATCTAAAAACGCACGGTTCATTTTCAAAAAAAGTAGTAAGGCGAGCGCATGTTGCGGATAATGTAAGAAAAGTGAATAGAGTAATGAATTATGTTAACCAAAATGAGGAAACCTCTTTGAGACAAATTCAGAGAAACTGTCGCATAAAAAAAGACAGTGCAAGAAAAATATTGAAAAAAAAACGGATTTCGATGCTACAAAATGAAGAAAGTTCAACATTTAAATGAGGGAGATAAGCCAAGGAGAGTAAGATTTTGTAGATGGTTATTAAATAAGAAAAGGAATGACGCGCTGATATGTAGCAAAATTCTTTGGTCGGACGAATCAAATTTTTCTAATAATGGATTTTTCAATAGAAATATGCATTATAAGTGGACACGAGAAAATACACATTGGTGCAGAGAGACTGCTTTCCAAGAAAGATTTTCTACGAATGTTTGGTTGGGTCTTTTAGGGACTAAAGTAATTGGACCTTATTTTTATGATGGCAAATTAACCACTCGTAGATACCTTAATTTCCTGCAAAACGAATTTCAAGATTTTCTTTATGAATTAACAGTGGCAGAAAGATTAAATTATTCATATTTTCAACAAGATGGGGCTCCACCTCACACTGCTGTAATATGTACAAATTATTTAAATCAAGTTATGCCAGATAGCTGGAAAGGCACCAATGGACCCATTCTATGGCCAGCTCGATCACCAGATATTACTCCCTTGGATTTTTTCGTCTGGGGTTACATTAAAGACAAGGTATTTCAAACTGCCCCTGAAAATATTGAGGACATCAAAACCAGAATTCGAAACGCATGTGAGGCAATTACTCCTGAAATGCTCCAAAATGTAATGCGTGACGTGTCTCGTAGAGCACGTTTATGTGTCAGAATGCATGGTGCACAATTTGAGCATTTGTAGTTAGAAAAATAAATACACACAATTTCTTTTCAATAGTAGGTAGTCTGTTATACATAGTTTTTCGTTTTTTTCTTTGGATGTTCGTTTTGCACTTGTATTTTTATTTATGAGATATTTATTGGTTTGTATTAAATTGTAATAAATAATTACGGAATTATAATTATTATAAAGTGAATTTTTACTATTATGGCACAGCTGATTGTTACGATTCAATTATATGAATTGTGGTATTCGTAAATTATTAAATATTGACACTATCGGTTAAAATTTCTGTGACATGTTTTATATCGTTGGAATGAGAAAAAAATAACGGAATTAATGGCGTCATGGCCTACTTTGAGATATGTATTTTTCATTTTTGCACAATAGCGTATGTCAAAGCCAACTGCATTTTTCGATTTTTTTGTTACACGTTATTATTCTTATTGTCTTTGCCGTCAACTTTCATTCCTTTAACTTTTTTCGTATCTCCTCAAATAAGGAAGCTATAACCGTTTGTGGTTTTCCTATTTTTCAGGTTTTTCTAATATATCTCATAAAGTAGACTATGGATTTCAAATTTCTTTATACTGAAATATAGCTCACAAAAAATGGGATAACTGTTTCTAAAACTTTATTCTTCTACAATAGATATTAAGCGAGATATTTGGTGTGGCCCTCGTAAAATAGACAGTCTGTATATCTTGTCAGATATCTAGTATCAAGTGACAAGTTAAACAGCAAGTCAGTTGTTAATTACATACCATTATGAAACTCCTAAAACTAGACTAGAGTAACTGAATCACACATTACATCATCTGCTTCGCCTGTTTTACTCAAAAATATACCTGTCCTGATGAAAATAATGGTGAAGTTGGCTCATCTATTTTTTTGCAGAGGTAAACTACATATTTTATAGATGATATCGCTATTTGTTATTATTATTCCATTTGCATTGTAAATTTCGTATTTACTAGTTATTAACAAGATTAAAAACAACATAAAGCAATGAATTGTACTAGACCTGGAAGGTCAATAGATTATGTTGTATAATATATTGTTACATTTAATTTGCATAATTTAAGCAGCAATGAACATAGATATAAGCAACAATTTCATATTTAAGAATCTTATTAGGTGCTCAGTAAAAACCGCTGCCTAAGAAATTACTACTTCCTCATCCAAATTTCCCATCCTAGTGTCTAATACAAAAATATCTTGATAATATATACAATGTGTCTGCGGAAAAGCGTTATTATACAGGGCGTAACATAACGGAATGTCATAAATGAAGGAGCGTATTCCCCGTACAAATTTAAGAATATTTTGTCATATAAACAATTGTCATTAGAGCCTTCGTTTACAAGATACAGGGCGTTGTAATTTTCAAAAATACAATTATTTCCCTATATATCTTTTGAACAAATGTAGATATTTACCTGAAATTTTGTGTGTAGAATACATGATTAGTATTGTATTTAAATTTAAAAAATGAACCAGTGACGTAGATTTTAAGCATGTAGGGTACCTTTTTTCATAAAGTTATAGCACGCCACTGGGCCAAAATTTTTCTTTGTGCTTTCTTTGGATTTCAAATTTAATTTTGAAAAACAATGTTCTCTTGACATTTTTGCGCATATAAGTTATTAAAGTTTAACAGTAGTGATGTATTGTTAGATAAAATAATGCGCCAATTGTGTCTTACAAAAACAAGTGGGCATCTGTCAAACAGTGTTTAAATGATTAGCGTCCAGTCAAATTTATTGATCTGAATTGTCGATTTAAATTTAAAAAATGGTATACTCTTTTGTAGAATTGACAGAAATGCATTTCTGTTATGGGCTTTCTAATGGTAATAATGTAGATGCAGCTGCACGTTATGCGGACCGCTTTCCCAACTGACGTTATCCAGATCGAAGAATGTTTAAGATTGCCTACGGCAATCGGAAATTTGAAAGATAATCATGGTGGTGGAAGAAGGGATACGGTAACGATTCAACGAGTGGAAAGAATATTAGAAACAGTTGAGGACAATCCTAGTATTAGCACAAGAAGAATTGCGGCAATGGAACGTGTGAGTCACATGATTGTTCATTGAATTTTAAGAACCAATTTATTGTATCCATATCATTTACAAAGGGTTCAGGCGCCGAATCCTGATGATGCAGTACTGCGTATGAGATTTTGCGAGTGGTTTACATGGAAATGTATTCGAAACCCTTTATTTCATTCTTCTGTATTATTTATGGATGAAGCTGGATTTAACAGGGATGGAATTATAAATTTTCATAATAACCACTTATGGGCTGATGAAAATCCTCACGGAATAATTGAGTCGAGGCACCAACAACCTTTTTCAATTAATGTCTGGACTGGAATTGTCGACGAGTGTTTAATTGGTCCATTCGTTTTACCTTGAAAACTTAATGGACGATCTTACCTAAATTTTTTTCGAGACAATTTGCCACTTCTAATGGAGTTTGTTCCATTAGCCGTAAGGCAACGTATTTTCTTATGGATGATGGTGCTCCACCTCATTTCTCCTTGCTGGTACGAGCATATGCTCGTACCAGAGAGATATATATCTCAATGAAACTTATCACAACAAACGAATAGGTCGTGGAGAACCTATAGCATGGCTAGCCCACTCGCCAGACCTGAATCCAGTAGATTATTATTTATGGGGCCATTTAAAACAATATGTTTATTCTGTTCCTATTCCCGATGAACAAACTCTTCCTCATAGGATAGAAAAAGGATGCCAGCAAATTCGCCAGAATCCTGGAATATTTGGTAGAGTAAGAACATCTATGAGACAACGTACCCAAAAGTGTATTGAGGCAATGAACGTCACTTCGAACATCTCTTGTAAAGGTATTGCATTAATTTCTTGTTTCGTTCATCTTTGCTAATTTTTGTTTAAATTAAAAATTAAAATTTCTGATGAGTTTGTTTTTCTTACATTTGGCACTGCTGGGGCTTCATTTTTAAATTTAAATACAATACTAATCATGTGTTCTACACACAAAATTTCAGGTAAATATCTACATTTGTTCAAAAGATATATAGGGAAATAATTGTATTTTTGAAAACTACAACCCACACAGCACATGACATCCTTAGGATATCCTCATTTGGTTCCGTATATCCCAATCGAGGACAATACTCCTTAGGTTATCCTAATAAAATATATACAACCTGAGAATATCCCAAATGGGGATATCCTAGACAAATCCTGGCAGGATGTCCTAGTAATATCCTGCAAAGATATTAAAAGCCTAACAAAATATCCACTGTGGAAATATCCTGGGCAAGTCCTAGAGTCGTCCTATTATAGGTATTATTATTTAGGAGATTTCTACAACAAAAATAATGAAAAGTATATACTTATATATTATTTTGAGGCTATTTATTTATAGTGTCTTTAATTGGTTTGTAGGATTTGCTTCTAAAAACTTATTTGTTTGTTCTATTTAATAATCCCCTCCAGTACAAATAATTCATTAAAAATGTATATCTTCTTTAAATAGCAGTTATTTATAATTTGGTTTTAATACATTTACCGTGTTTTGAATTAGCCGCCTTCTTGTGACCAGTCGAAAGTTCTAACAAATCCGCCGGGCGTCGATGTCTTTTCCACATTCATTTTAAGGTTCTTTCGACAAATAAGATTAAGTTAAATATTTCATAAATATAATGCTGCTATGTTATATCTTTGCATTTATTATATTAGCTAAAAGGGGAAAATGTGATTAGTTATTGTCCGCAGATGTTATTGTCAGATACGTATTGCTTTATATTTTTCTGAGTGAACAGAATTTTTTTAAATTCATTATAACTTTTCAGCACGCTATAATTTTTTAAAGTTGTACATATCTCTTATAACTTCTAACCACCCTAAACTCTGTTGATTTTAATAATACCAAAAAAAGGCAAGAGATCATTTTTATGTAATATTTCATGCTTTTACATTTTTTATTTGAAACTTTTACTATTTTTTACACATTTTGAGTAATTTTGAAAAAACTGTAATATTTTTTTTTACCCCTTTTCGGGGTTGAAAAAAAAAATTTCTTTCATTAATCGTGTTCAAATACTTCAAAGTAACATATAAAAAATTCAAGTATTTACCTTAAAATTTTGATTTGTCGACCTATTTCATTGGACTACCTATATATAACCTCTATTAGTTTGGTAGATTTACTTTTAAAGCGATATAAGCCAATTGATAGATACAAATATGTGTATGGAGTTGTACATATATGTATCACATTTTTATTAGTCATTTTACCTGTGCCATTATATAAACTTGTATTCCTTTATGTCTTCGCTTATTGGCTCAGTTTAAAAGTAATGATCTTATAAAATATTATGTATTTTTTGCTGTCTTTAGAAATATCCAATAAACCCTAAAAGAACTGAGGATGTCCTATATAAAGTCCAACCAATGTCTTCAGGTTGTTCATAGTAAAGCCCAGGCACAACCCATATAAGAGCTGATGATTTCCTGTACACACCCGTACTGATGTCTCAAGGACATCATCAGCAAAGCCCGAACTGTCCCATTTGGATATCCTACGGACATCCTAAGGTGGTAATGGGATCTTCCCAGGATATCCCATATGTCCTGAAAAGTTGTCCTGAGGATGTCCTTGTGCTGTATGGGAACGCCCTATATCTTGTAAACGAAGACTCTAATGACAATTGTTTATACGATAAAATATTCTTAAATTTATACGAGGAATACGCTCCTTCATTTATGACATTCCATTATGTTACACCCTGTATAATATGTAAATGACCATATATTTTTTTACTATGAACACAATTTTCTGTATTCTACTTTTGCTTGACCTAAAACCTATTTTCATTACGTTAGAATTTTAAAAATGTATGGAGGGCGCTGGTGGCAGCTTAAAAATGAAATTCGCTTTCTTAGTATGAACACAATTTTATGTATTCTGCTCTTGCTTGAGCCAAAACCCATTTTCAGTACGTTAGAATTTCAAAAACCCATAGAGGGCGCTGGCGGCAGCTTAAAAATAAAATTCGCTTCGTGTAAACTGCTATTTCTGTGCTGGATATTGAAAAATTTTATAAGAAAAACTTGCTCAAAATTAAAAAATATGGCGTTGTACCGAATTTGACAACTATATGCATATTTCTGTATTTATTATTTTTTTTTAATCAGTCCCATGGAATCTAAAATAAAACGTGAATCACCTTGTATACCTAGTTATCAAATTCGGTACTATGTCATATTTTTCAATTTTGAGTAATTTTTTTCTTATAAAATTTTTCAATATCTAGCACAGAAATGGCAGTTTACCTGAAGCGAATTTCATTTTTAAACTGCCACCAGCGCCTTCTATGCATTTCTGAACTTCTAACTTACTGAAAATAGGTTTTGGGTCAAACAAGAGCAGATTAAAGAAAATTGTATTCATAGTAAAAAATAAATGGTTATTTACACCTATAATAACGCTTTTCCATGGACACATTGTACAGTGTGAACCTAAAGAAACGCACAAAATTCATATCTTTGGTATATGTCATTTGTCAAAAAAATCCTCGAATAGGTCGATTTTAGTTTTGTAAATGCTACATGTTGTCACTATACCAAAATTTATGACGTCATTGGTGTTTGAGTTATGAAGTCATCATAATTTTTTTTTAATGGAAACGGACATTTTTGTTTACTGTTTTTGGTGGTATATTCCTTTAGCTTTCTGGTGATATGAAAAAAATTGATATTACCTAAACCATTCTTTTGGAAAGAAATATTTTTATGGATTGATACCTTGCATAAGTAATTGTGAGAAAAAAATCATCTCCATTACTCTAATTGCGACCCTTCAACCATTTGGCATTGACCAAGACGGGTGTAGACACTTTGCACGCTGTTCTGAATCATCTCATGGGCAATTCGTCTCATCTCCAAGCCAATTTTGTCTTTCAATTCTTCTATGGTATCCAGTCTGTTAAAATACACCCTTAACTTTAAGTAACCTCAAAGAAAAAAGTCTAAGGAGGTCTAAGGAGGTCTCAATCGGACCTCGACGACTTATCCACCTTCCACCTTCCAGTAAAATTGTCATCTAAAAACTGACGCACTGCTATCCCAAAGTGAGGTGGGGCCCCGTCTTGCTGAAACCAGTCATTTTCAGCAGGAATATCTTCATCTTCATTGTTCGGAAACATAACTGCTAAGGCTGGCACTAACTTAACTCGCAAAAACTGTAAATATCTTGCGACCGTAAGCTTTTCTTCAAAAAAAAGGTCCCAATGAACGATCACCAATCATACCTGTCCACACGTTTACTTTGCAACGTCGTTGCGTATGGGCTTCTTAAGTCCAATGAGGATTTTCGCGTGACCAATACCTACAGTTATGCCGATGTACGTTCCCTTTAAAGAAAATGTAGCTTCATCAGAATAAACAATGTTATTTAAAAAAATTGGGTTTTCATCGCATAAGGTCATCAACTGTTCACAAAACTGTAAGCGCCGATCTGGATCGTCCTCATTCAATTCGTGGATTAATTGCACTTTGTATTGATGGTATTTTTCTTTTTTCAATAGACGTACAACAGAAGTTTTACTCACGTTATAATTTAAAGCCAGCTGCCTTGTCGAAACATGATGGTTTTCCTCACTTTCTAGAAGAATATTTAATTTGGTTTCGTTCCCAGGTAGCAGGGTGACGTCAATTTGACGGCATTTAAAGGTGATTTTTGGTCGCCGACGTCATTGTCCCAATAAATGACGTACCAGCGTCGTGAGGTCTAAATCGTACTTCTGACGTCATTATACAGACGTAATTTTGACGTCATTAATTTGGCATGGTTAACTTCAATATGCTTTGTTTGTGGCCGATATGAAAATGATGTGGAGAAACTGACAAATTATAATCTAGGGTGTATATTAAAAAATTAATGTTTCAATAATTATCTTCATATTTATACCATAACAACATTATATTAGATGAAAAATAATATGTATTTATAGTATAAATAGGGATAATTAAGAATACTGAATGTTAATTTAGTAGTGTGTGGATGTAACACATAATTACTGAGAAATTTCCTTCAACAATTTTTAAACTTTACCGCCATAGGCATACACGAGCCATCTACACGTGACTTTTATCTACTGTTGTGAGAAGGATAAAACATATAGGCGTCTTTATTGTTAATGTCAATTGTCAAATGTTTCGTGTTCTCTGATTTCGTTTTGCGATGAGGATGGTTGAGTTGTGGTAAAATATATAATATAATTTGTGTTGGTGCTGTATTCTAGTATTCTGTATTCTACAATAATACAACCTGCTGTTTGATAGGTATGTATTTAAATTATGTTTGTCGTTTAACGCTACAGAGCTATCTCCATTTTCCAGTTATCGATATGTTTGCGGTAGTAGAATTTAATACAGACGAGCAAGCTGGCGGTGAGTTGTGTTTAGTTAATAAAAAGTGGTTTACGCCAAGGAAAAGAGAAGTATTTTGGCCACCTAATAAGGATCAAACACTATACATTCGCGCTTTAAAAAGATCAGAAGATTTAACACGGAAATCTGGAAAATATTCCCAATATCAAGAATTTTCTGAGGATGGTAGGTTATGCAATACTCACCAGTCAGTAATTTAAATTAAAGAAACCCAATTAGTTAATTTTTTTAAATACCGTAAAAATATGAGAAAATAGTACTGTTCATAATGAACTTGTAAATGTAGTTTGTTATAAATTTTTTATTTTCATTATAATTTATGTTGTTTTTCATTTAAATTTTATAAATAACTTTCATATCATTAAGAAGCAGTGGAAGTGTGTGTGTAAAATTTATTTATTTTTTATTAAAAAAAATATATTCATTATTTTCTAAATATAGTGTTTTATTTTATAAAAATATCACTGTAACTCTTATTATATATTTAAATATAGCTATAGAAATGTATATTTTAGGTATCTGACATGTAAGATGTCATGATACAGTGTGCATCTCGCGATGTAATTTTGGAAATTATCTGACAAACTAGTGGATCTCAAATCAAAGTAGTTTTTATTGAAAGAAAAAAAAATGATTATCAATAGCAATGTCAAAAATGTTTTAGATATCTGAATGGTACTCTTTCTTGTTTTGGTTGATTTTTAGAATATTTTTGTAGGGACACGTTCCCTATCAATAGTTTAGCAGATATTCTCAAAAAACCACGTGAATATACCCTGAAGAAATATTTTGCATTGTAATCCTGAAAAGGGTTGTAACCTTTGGCGTACCGCTAACACTGACGTAGTTTCTTCCATTTGACTGAATAGGTTATTCTTGACGGTGTGTTTCATCTACCAAGTGAGCCTCATCGGAACAGATGAATGAAACTGCCAATAAGTTTTATTTATCCCCCGATGATGCCAATGGTTGACGAAACGCGTATCGATGATAGTCTTGTATTTTGGTGTAAGAGGAAGAAAGTAAGTCAGTGTTAGTGGTACGCCAGAGGTTCAAACCCTTTCCATGATTACTATTGGACGTCGTAAGACGTCATATTTTTACGTCAATTAAGACGTCATATATTTACGTCAATTAAGACGTCATATTGTGACGTCAGTGGTCTGTGACATTGTCCGTCAGTTTTACGTCATTCTTACGTCACATTGAAGGTGAAATTGACGTAATGGATGTCGAAAAAACGAAGTCAAAATGACGGCACCCTGCTACCTGGGTTTGCTTGTGCTAGGAGGACCAGATCGAGGGAGGTCAGCTATACTGCCAGATTCATCATATCTAGCCACCAATCTACTTACAGTGAATCTAGAAATTTGCTTTTCGGGATATTTGGTATTGAAAACATCACATGCTTCCTGATCCATCATCAAAAGTTCTACGCGATCTCTTTCACTTAAACGTGGCATTGCATTCACTAGTTTTACACTGTCTCAGAAGTGTTACAATACTGAGGTTCCACACATGTCAGGAATAAAAAAGTTATCGATACTTTACACAAAAAGGCCTGTATCTCTTTGTTGTTAAGGTGATTGTTTTTTTATTATTTTCTTTGTTTTGTTTTTATGTTAAATGTTTTCATGCTAGTTAAAACAGAAATGTAGTCAACAAGATTTATCAGTCCATAACAAAGTGGAACATTACTCGTGAATTTGCGAAAGGTAAGCTATTCTTACATAAGATGTTATTTTTCCAAAAGAACGGCTCAGGTAATATCATTTTTTTTGTGTCACCAGAAAGCTAAAGAATATACCACCAAAAACAGTAAACAAAAATGTTTGTTCCCATTAAAAAAAATGTATGATGGCGTCATAACTCAAAAACCAATGACGTCATAAATGTTGGTATACTGACAAAATGTAGCATTTGCAAAACTAAAATCGACCTGTTCAAGGATTTTTTTGAAAAATGACACATACCAAAGATATGAATTTTGTGCGTTTCTTTAAGTTCACACTGTATATGCACTCCCACATTTTGAAATAATTGTTCATAGAATTTTCATAATATACTATTTGGAACCGTCTGCCTCAAGGTGGTAAAGGGGATGGCTGATGCCAAATTTGGTTCTAAATCACTATTTTATTTGATTAACCTCTTTAATAATGGAGTGGGTGTGGTGGTGGCAGTGGCAAATGTCATAAAAATGTGGGTACTTGGCTTCTAGTATATTCACCAAATTCCAAGTTTCTGGACCTTTACACTAACTTGTTTTACTTATTTATTTACCTCTATCTAGCGCATGCTGAAAATATAACATAGTTCCAGATCTTGATCCAGATCTTGACACTTTGATATCTAGTATATACATCAAATCTCAACCCAGATAGCACAGAGAAGTCTTAAAGATGTCTTCCTTAGACATTCACGATGTCTTAAAAACGTCCATGTACGCCTTACAGAAATCTGGAAGACGTCTTATTTAGGCCTTATGTTATAAATCACGACGCCTTACAGACGTCTTTATAAGGTCTGTTGTTGGTCTGAAATAGACCTGGAACAGACCTACGCCAATATTCTTGACTAAAGATGACGGTCTCGGATGATTAGGGGTCGAGCTTGGGCTCTTTGCCCCAATCATCGCTGTAGACCCGGACCGGCCTCGTAAGGGGTGGGCCTGCTTTTTCGCCTATCCCCCCCGCAAATGCGGACAGTATTGGCGATGTTAGCAAACCTCCCCTGGTCCTGGCTGTTGGACCCTGCCAGCTGGGTCGTTTCTTCTGGCGCTCTTCTGTCTTGGTCTTCTTTCTTCGCTGGCATGTATAGGCTCCCGGGAGCGTCTTTCGTCTGTCGTGAGAGGGAACGGCTGTTACCAAGCCCCCTCGGAGTTTGAAAGGGATTTGGGGGTGTTGACTAGTCGGAAGCCCAGGGTGCCAATTGGCATCATGTGCTCCGATTTCGTCGGAAGGAAGTGTGAACTGTGTAGTTCAGGATTGTGTTCGGCCAGAGACGCTTTCTTAGCGTCAGAGGCCGGCACGGGCTAGGGTAAGGGTACCGAGCTGGTTGTTTGCTTGGTACCCCCGGGATCGGATATTGGATGTTTTTGGTCATTATCTCCTTGCGGCGGAACAGACCTGAAATATACGCAAAATGTACATTTGTACATTTTTTTTTGTGGTTTCAGAGGTTTTCCCTTATTTATATTTGTATATGTACAATTTTTTTGTGGTTTCAGAGGTTTTCCCTTATTCATATTATGCAAAATTTATTACTACATGTATTAAAAAAATAGGTATTAAAAAAATAGTTTTTATTAATGTAAGTACATTGCACTACAAAGCGTGTTGATTTTTTATTTATTACAATTTTGTATTTAATGTCCGTAAATCAGCTTTTTAATAAAAAAAAATTGTTTCGGCCCGGATGGCCAACAATGTAGCATGCAGTTGGACAAAAGTTATATGCCAAAGACACGGATTTCGATTTTTCCGGAGAATGACCCGTATAGCGTCTTTATCTACTTTTAACGAATACAATATTTTTACCAAATGGTTATTGTAGATTGTTTAAGGGGTCGCTTGGTTCTGAACAGCCCTTCTTCACATCGACCTAAAAGATCTTTTATAATAGGTAATAATAACTTTATTATAAATAGGTAAATCCTAATACATAAATATATAAATATAACACATACCACATATACAGAATGAAAAACAAACATATTATAAAATTACAATTGTTAAGAATATAAAATATAAAAATAAGATCAAAAACATAAGATCAGTCAAATATACAAATATAATACACAAAATAAAAGACATGTATTATAAAATTACAAATAAATTTCCCACGATGTGCCAAATATTTAAGTAATATCTTTAAAAATATAACAAAAAACAACAATCTTTATTCAGATAGAAAAGTCCTAATATAAAAACAAATATATACTCAATACACATAATAAATTGAACAAATAAAATACACAAATATACACATACATATGTCTAAATACACCATAAACAATAAAGACAATAAAAAATGGTTGATTTATATGTGAGATGCAATCAGATAGAATAGGCTGCTAATTCGTGTTTAAAAATATTTAGTAACCTGCTGTCTTTAATTTTTTTTGGTAAGTTATATTCCCGCAGTCCCTTAAAAAATATGTTGTTCATTGCTCTAAAATTATTCGTTCTGGTAATATGAAGATTGTTCAGAGATCTCGTATTATAAGAGTGAATTTCATAATTAAATGTAATAAACTTATTCAAATATGCTGGCATTAAACCCTTTAAAATTTTAAATATAAAAATTAATGCAAAATAGGTAATTCTCACTGATACATGCATCCAATCTAAAGTGTTCAACATATTTTGAATTGGTGTATACCTATTACATCTGAGTATTATCCTCATAGCTCGATTCTGAAGTTTTTGCAATTCATTTTTGCAGGATTGATCGAAGTAAATACAAAACAGTAGCACAGAAATCAAAATGCGGCAGAATTATTGATTTATACACTGTGATTCTAGTCTTTAGATCCAAATTAACAGATATTCTTGAAAAACAAAATAATTTTTTTAGAATTTTATTCTTTATATATTCAATGAATTACCCAGTCGCCCCAAGCATTTTGCAAAGCTTGTGATTTTCCTGGGGGCTAATTTACCTATGTCTTCAGGCGTTAATTCCAGCTTTTCTTCCTGTCAAATGGTTATACGAATAACTGCTCTATTGCATATTGTGCATTCTATTAAAAGTTGGTCTCAAATGATATATGTAATTGGTTCTAATTAACAAAGCATGGAGTACTCAAAATACAACACATTTTACTCCACGGGAGCCTCACACTTTTACTTTTTGGAACCAATTGGAACCAATTACACATATTATTTTCTTCGTTTTAGTGCATTTGTTTAATAGTGTCAGTTGGTTTCTAAAAGCGTGTTGTTAAATTAGTTATTTATTTTCTTCTTTTTAGTTTTGTCCCAATTAGACTAGTGTTTGTTCGATTGGGAAGCAGTACCACATATCAAATACATAAATCAGATGTGTAACTTAACAAAATTCCCTACTCATAATTTGTCATAATAGTCCAATAATTGTAAAGATTTCCATAACAAAAGATGTTATCTGAGATTTTCTTTCAGTAACTGTTAGTGAAGGGATTATACATCACAAGACCATAAGAATCAGTTCTGGGCAGGGCCGGATATAGGGGGGTATGGGGGGTGTCACACCCCCCCAAGTTTGAAGCCAATTCGGTAAATCGTTTCCATTCGGCACTTTCAGCGTTCGGAAATTATGTACATAAAATCATAGAAAAACTCAAAACAATAGAAACTCAAGATCACGAGTTTCATCTCGAGATAAAATTGTTGAAAAAGCTTATGAACTAAAGATCATTCTACCATTGTGTTGCAAATTATGTACTTTAATTCAAACGGTGCCGGTGAGTGTGGCTTCAAATGAAAGAGGTTTCAGCAAACTAAAACTCATAAAAAATGTTGTTAGAACAACAGTGACCTACTCACGTTTAGACTCATTATTAATCTTATCGTCAGAGAGGGATATTCTGGAACAAATACCTTTCAACATTTTAGTTGCACGATGGGCCACTTTAAAAGAAAGAAGGGTTAAAGTTGCTTAAAAAAAATTAAGTTGTATAATAATATATCCGTTTTATTTATAATTAATTTGTGTCAATATTCATTTATTATGTTTCTTGGGTATGTTGCCACTGTAAAAATATGTAAAAATTTTGATGAAAAAAACCTCTGTGCCAAAAGGATCAGACAGAGAGAGGCTAGTTTTTAATCATTCTAGCACAAAATGTCACACAAATGAAAGTTTTAATAACGGAAAAAGAAATAGTTTCCGAAACGTTAACAGCCTTCGATTTTATTTACTTCATTATCATTTAACAATTTTCTTTCAGTTTATATATTTTTAGGTGTTACTGGTGTGAGACATTTTGTACTAAAAATATTAAGAACTATCCACTCCCTGTCTGATCCTTTTGGCGCAGAAGTTTTTTTCATCAATATTTTTACAAATTTTCACAGTGGTAAAATACCCAACAAACATAACCGTTTTGTATCTTTTATATTTTGCATTTTACTTTCAAATAAAGGTTTTTTCTTCAATCAGATTTACATTTTTTTGTATCCCAAAAATTAAATGAACTTTATATACAAATAAAACAGAGAGAATGAGAAGAAAGTCATTCGGCATTATAACAGTTTCATACAACCCCCCCCCCCCCATAAAAATTGCTTAAAACCGGCCCTGGTTCTGGGGGTACCGCGCAACCCCCCAAAGAACCACCCCTTCGGTGAAAAAAGCTTTATTTTACTGATAACTCATTAACCGTTGAAGATATAAAGAAATTGCTCATCATAAAAAAGAAAGCTTGACTGCCCAAAAGAAAGTCCTCTTGTAATTTTCTTGTATTTGCCATGGTTTTCGAGAAAATCGATATTGAAAAAAAATGCAAAATTTGTATTTCTAATGCGTACGAATTTTCGTTTATTTGAAATTTTTTGCGCGCGGCCTATAGAAAAAATGTAATTGCTCGAAAACCAAACATGCTAGGAAAAAAAATCAAAATGGGTTTTAAAAGGAATATAAAATACTCTTTTGTGTTTTCATTTTTTATGGCTATTGATATCTATTAGTATATAAAAATAACAATATAATATAGTTACCTCTTGATTTTTTGCACTTTTAACTATTCACAGGCCCATAAAACTGACTTTAATATAAGTTATAAATGCATTATCTTTTAGTTCAAGGTACTTCTATGCAGAAAAAGTTATGAATAAAAATATTCACATTTAGAAACTTACCAGCATGTTGAAGATAGCCAAATTTTGGCCAACTTTTTATTGTTTTCTAAAAGTAAAGAAAAGATCCAAACATCTTGAAAATTTAGCTAAAATGTTTTTTTTTGAGTTTATATATCATGTAACTATTGTTTCTAATCATTTAATAGTTAAAAAATTGTATTAAAAAATATCATCAAAAAATTGAATATGCAGCATTTTTTGCATTTTTTTGGCTAATTTTAACATGCTGCTAAATTTGTAAATGTGAATATTTTTATTCCTAACCTTTTCTGCATTGAAGTACTACCTTGAACTAAAAGATAATGTATTTATTACTTAAATTATAGTCAGTTGTTTTTTATGGGCCTGTGAATAGTTAGATGCACAAAAAATCAAGAGATAATTATATTATATTGTTATTTTCATATACTAATAAATATCAATAGCCCTCAAAAATAGCAACAAAATAGAGTATTTTATATCCCCTTTAAAACCTATTTTGATTTTTCTTCTTAGCTTGTTTGGTTTTCGAGTAATTCAATTTTTCCTATAGACCGCGGCCAACCAATTTCAAATAAACGAAAATTCGCGAGCATTAAAAATACAAATTTTTCAGTTTTTTTTTAATATCGATTTTCTCGAAAACCACAGCATAAACAAGAAATACAAGGGGACTGTTTTTTAGGCAATTAGTAAAGCATTCTTTTTTATGATGAGCAATTTTTTAACGGTTAACGAGTTATCAGTAAAATAAGGCTTCTCTCACCAAAGGGGTGGTTTTGTGGGGTTGCGCGACACCCCCAGAACTGATTTTTGTGGTTTTGTGATGTTTAATCCTCGCACTAACAGTTACGGAAGGAAAATCTCAGATAACATTTTCTGCGAGATTCTGGTGTATTTTTTACTTTATCGACTGGACTATAAATAACAAAACCATGCAAGGACAAAACCAATTAGTCATCTTGAAGTTGCCATTTTTAATTCTTGAATTTCGACTAATGTTTATAATAATAATGCATCTTCGAATAAGAATTGGATTGTTCTTCAACTAAATATTTATAATCTGCAACCTCAACAACCCCAAGATGCAGACTTTCATTCGAATCAGACGATAAATGATAAAACTGACACTGCCATTTTGAATTTTTGAACTTCGACCACATATTTATAATCTGCGACATCAAAAATCTCCAGATACCTATTTCTAGTACAATCAGTATAATCACTCATATTACTTATTACGCAATGAAGCCAGTTTTTCAGTATTTTACGCTTTATAGCTCAAAAACTGTCCATTCTTGGGCTTTGCGCCTATGGACACATTTAATAGTAATAGTCAGAATGTCTTCTAGTGCCGTGGAGCAGAACTTTCTGCATAATTGGGCAGTGACTTTTGTACTGTGTTCTATGCGTCGATTTGTTTTTTAGTTTTCTTGAATTTCTTACAAAGTAAATACAACTTTCATGAGCATTATATATATTTATCTACTCTTATAGATTATATAATAATTACTCAACTGTTTTTGAACGAGTAATAGTATCCATAAACAAATAGCGTGATTTATAATAGCGTGATTTATAATAACGCACAAGTGTTTTATTATAACTCACTGCATACGGCACATTTGATAAGTTACAAAAATGATATATTAAGGCTACGTCTATTGTCTATTGACCTACCTCTCTTTCTATCTTCTAGCGTCAATGTTATGTAATCTTAGACGGAAGTTGCATAGATGGTATATAATTCTTCCGAAGGGGTTTAAAAGCAGCGACTGTCTTGTTTATTAAATGTTAGGCCATGATACTATGAGCTTTGCAGTATCATGGATGTTTGGTAAGTAGTAGAAAATTTCTACTATTCTATAAAGGAAAGACTCGGCAAAATATTAAAGGGGGAACTCGTTTTCTGGCATCGGTAATTGGTTTCAGTAGCGGAAATAGGTCGACGTTAAATAAACAAATTTCAAAAAAGCTTTGTCCATGAACTTTAAATAAACAATATTTCATTCGTCACTATCCGAGTTTTCAGAACTTGAATCGGCATTTACATTAATAATAATTGGATTGATAGGTGGTAATATAGAATATTCATTTTCCCTTTTTATCACATGAGATACACACTTCCTCCATATATCGATTTTGCCTATTTCATCTACTATTATCTTTATATTCTTTAAGACAGACTCACTTAATTGTGTGGATTGATTATGTTGATGTTGTCTTGTTTCTACATCAGCCCACACCATTTCAATGGGGTTGAAAACGCAATAATATGGAGGCAGACGTAAAATAGTATGACCGTGTGCTTCAAAAATTTTTTCAACAGCATATATTCCTTTTTAAAATTTTGCTTTTCAATCAGTTCTAATGAAGTCATTTTTGTGTTTTCTTCTGGCATTTCCAAGCCTTTACCTTTCATAAATTCAATGATATCGCCTTTTCCTGTGTTGGTGTTCGGAATTTTTGTGTGTTGCCGCGAATGGTATGACGCATTGTCCATAACAATTACAGAATTTGGTGGGATATTTGGTAACAGCTGTTGCTTTGCCCACTTCTCAATTAATTAGGCTGTCATACCTCATAGTAGTCGGCAGAGTATTGCTTGATATTTTTAGCAGACAACAACGCATTTGGAATAAAACCGTTTTTACTTCCAGCATGTAGAATTATAATTATTTTTCCCCTAGAACATGGAGCACTTAAATTACACTTTTATCTACCCATCCGTATTGAACTACATCATGGGTGTCGAACCATTTTTCATCAAGATAAATTATGTCTCTATTTGCATCTCGGTATTCTTTTATTTTACACAGGTACTCGTGTCGATGATCAACGATGCATACTAATTTCTTAACCATTCGTTTGCCCAATTTTTTGTACCTAAAACCGCAATTGAGCAAAACGTTTCGCAAAGTATCTAATGATTTATAGTTATAGTTATCTGGATAGTCGCATAACTTATCCCTAATCATTTCTAATGTGGGCACCTTCTGTTCATTGTAAAAGTCATACACAAATCGACGATGACATCTTTCGACGCGTTTCCAAGTTTTTTAAGTTTTTGTTCAACTCTTTTCCGTTTAATAGAATGATCAACTACATCCCCGGCTGTAATAACCCTATAAATTTCAGTAAGGCTAAATTCGGTTAATTCACAAATCCTCTTCACAATTTGATTATATGAAGAATCAATATTTTCGCCTTTTAAACACGAGTAAATATTCAACCTAACCCTTTGAGTTTGAACGTGTAAGTCTTTATTTTCAAATTCCGCTTGCATAGACTCTGTATGAAAATCGTCCGTTTCATTGTCACTACTATTGAAAGGCCTTCAATATGCCATTTTAAACAATTAATTGCAAAAAATGACCCAAACACAGCAATAAAACTAATAATTTGTTCAAATATTCACTAGAATTAAGTAATTTATAACGCTGCCTGGCCATACTGCACTGCCTCGTACAGATCATACGGTACAAATAGTTCATACGTATTTTTTGTTTTATATATTATGGCATGCAAAAACTCTGAACAAGGTTGGTGTTGACAAATCAGATTCGCTAAGCATCTAATCCCACCCATATTTCTATGTGACAGGCGGATCAAGTCCACGTGGACAGCAGACGAGTGGTGAATATAAATCTGTAAAATTCTGTGCTCTCTCATTCAATGTGAAGCGATATATTGACAATACCCCGTAAGATCCTCTAGTTCCATGCTGTTCCAATTAACTTCGTAAATACTATAATATTGTTATTGTAGATGAACTGAAAAGGTTTAGTGCAGATCAGATGACATTTAGTGCCCTTTTGGTACTTCGAGTTTCTTATTTTTCAACATAATATCCATTTTTTATTGTACCATTCGGAAGTAGATATCACTCTGACTTCAGCGATAAATAACAACTTTTTCTGTCAAAAAACTGCAAAACAGAGGGTTGCATTGCGATAACAAGCTTCGTTATTAATTGCATTAACAAATTCCCTCAAACATTTGGTGGGAAGGTTCCAACTGCTTCCAGTTGCTGCCCATTTTTTTTACTTGCTAATATTAAATAAAATTGTTGATTACTATTATTTTGATTAAAACCAACATTTGAACTGCTAAACCTCTAACCTACTGGAGAGTTTATTAATACTCATGTTTTATGGCATTCAATTTTTAGGCATATTATTACACTCTTCGCAAATACAAAACGAACAGTATATTGCATTCGATCGGCACATTTCTAAAATCAGCAATATTGCTTGTAGAGAAAACATTTTCATACCACTGTGTTGGTGACCGAATTCGGAACAACTTTCAAAATGTCCGTCCGTCTGTCTGTCCGTCCGTCCGGTTTCTTGCAAGCACGATAACTTAAGAACGAAAAGTCCGATAGTAATGAAATTTGGACAGTAAGTTAGTGTTAGCTAGAGGAAGAAACCTTTTTGAACAAAATCGATCAATAAATAAAAGTTATTAATTTTTGAAATAAAAAAAAAACAGTTTTGTAATTAAACCAAAAAATGTTTCATTACAAAAAAAACTGTGAAGAGTATCCTATAGAATGTGCAACAATTATATAACAAGTGTAGTAAATCTGCGAAGGGTATAATGGTTAGCTTGTTATACTCTTCAAAACGATGGGTATACTGCATTCGTTTAACTGATATAGTAGGCATAGGTAATTGCAACAGAAAGGAATTTTTAAAAATAACTGATTTATTTAACAATATATTACAAATGAATCACTATGGACACAAAATCAATTAAAAGGCACATTTGCTCATCTGCAGGATAGAAGCTGTACAAGGATAATGCATTGTAAGCATTTATAGAGCGTAAGAAAAAGGATACATTTTTGTCATTATAATCGAGGTCAATTTTAAAAATTAGGTGGTCTTTATCACCCAACTAACAAAAAAATTGCATCACTTATAATTTATATTAAACAAAACACACATTAATTGTTTAATCTTAAAGCTATCTTATAAATCACAATATTTAAAATTGTATAGGTACCTAATCAAAATTCATTTAAAATAGTTGTTTCGCATATTATGTCTACATTACCAATGACTAATGTTTATGGAAATTATTCCTTTGGAGCATACATTATATAAAATAGCATTTATTCATTCATCGAGAATCAACCATTTTTCTTGGACTTGCTCAATTTGTTGTGTGACAATAGGATTGCGTAATCTAATCCGTACCTCCAGTTTGCCACCTACTTTCTTTCTTCCCTCCAGTAACTGCCAAAGAGAAAATTAAATATAAATTATTCAGTTATGCTTATGTAGAATTAATACATATCACCATAAGGTGTCAAACAAGGGAAAATTAACAAACCTTCCCTTTTTTATTATTTGCTGTTTATGAGTAGAAAAATATTATTTACCAAGGTATTAAACAAATGAAATAGAAAAAAAACAATTTCTAAAACAAGTGTTAAAAACAATTGGTCTTCTAGCTAATAGTAAGCAGTAATGGTTATTTTAATAAATCTCTTTAATTTCACCTTTTGCTTTAATATGCAATCAAGTCTATCATGTAATTCGATACTTCTTGATTTTAAACAGAAGAGTAGTTGTCTTGATTAATTCTCCATTAATGTATGAGTATGAAAACTATGTTTTACTTTTTAGTACACTTTTTCAAATAAAAGCTTTTTTGACATTTTTTCAATATAATTTTATTTTTTACTTTTTAGTCTTTACTTATTTCACAGACATACAAAACCCTTTCATTTAATACCCATGTCAAGGGGGTTGTGAAGAAGGTAATCCGCCATCCTGAGGCGTCCGCCATATTGGATTTATAATGACGTGACATAGTTCATCATATTTTACTTGTCAAACCCTTTCATATGATACCCATATTAAAGGTGTTGTAAAGAAAAACGTAATCCTCATCTTGGGACGTCCGCCATATTGGATTTAGAACGATATTTGTATAAAATTTGTAGCAGAGAAACAACAAAGCAAGTTAAATAAAAGCTTTTAAAAAGCTGTCATCTCACGTCAACTGAAGATTACTCAATATATAAAATGATGGTATTAACTTATTTTGATGAACATTTTCTTACAACCTATAAATCGTGATGAAATCGTACGTGTGACAAAATCTAACTTCAGGAATTTCTCAATTTAAAGATTTCTTAACATATGGTTGTTTACAATATTATACAGATTTGTGAAATATATTTAACGCCCTTACCCTTCTCCTCCCACCTATTAAACCCTTTTTCCATTAAACAACGCGTCAGATATAATCATAATTTAAAACTGATGAATTGTTTAAAAGAGAAAAGGGATAAAGGAGGGTAAAAAGGAAAGGAGTTAAATGTATTTCACACCTTAACGCAAAATTAAAACTAGGGTGTTCCAGAATTAAGTTCCTGGACGGAAACCTGGGCTTCCTGAGTTACATTGGGCCCATATAACCCAACTTACCATCCAAAAATGCATCCCGGAGGAAGTACATTCTCTTAAAGTGAGAAAGAAAACATTTTTTTCAATAATTTTCCTTATATTGAAGAAAAAAATTCAAATTTTCATGTAACCTGTATCTCTATAAGTACTCCAAAAAGCATAACACAGTATACATCGGAGATTTTGGATGATCATGGTCAGGTAGACGTAGTTTATACTGATTTTTCCAAAGCCTTCGATAGGCTCAATCACAATATATTGCTCCATGAGCTTGACAGATTCGGTCTATCACGTAATGCACTAAGTCTTCTTAAATCCTATTTGTCGAATCGACTCCAATACGTATGTCACAGAGGTTTTAACTCAACCAAATTTGAAGTTCTCTCAGGTGTTCCTCAGAGATCGATCCTGGGACCGCTACTCTTTAACATTTTTATTAATAGTGCTGTTAGTTGTTTAGACATTCCTCATCTGCTGTATGCAGATGATATGAAAATATATTGCTGTATATCCACACTGTGGAACACTACCTAAGTGTCGTGTTTGAAATCATAAATAAAATTCACAAATTTGTATGTATTTTAGGAATTAATCATAACAGTTTTACTTTAACGGATCATACAGAAGCAGGAGTATCTGTGGTTTATTTAATTGATTCAAGTTCACTTATTCTCATCGAGTAGGATGCAGAGAATGAAACTTGATATTGAATACGAACAAAATATTTAAATAAAC
Organism: Stenurella melanura; assembly: GCA_963583905.1. Classification (NCBI taxonomy): domain Eukaryota; kingdom Metazoa; phylum Arthropoda; class Insecta; order Coleoptera; family Cerambycidae; genus Stenurella; species Stenurella melanura. The sequence continues at coordinate 105,584,804 of OY757311.1, forward strand.
ATAAAATGAAGTTATTTTAGTTTAACAAGGTTATTCTAAATAGTATATAATAAAACATGAACTGATAGAGAATCACAATCTCATTTAAAATGATTTAGAATGAAATTGGAAAACAAAAAAGTAAATTTTATAAAATCTGACATGCATGTCAAAAATTAGGGCTGAAAATCATAAAGTGTGTAGAAACACTATAAATCTACACAAAATGAATATTGAATTGAAGACTAATACCAGTAGTTGCTTTGCAGCGTGATTATTTTAGAAATAGTAAGTCCATATATTACAAAACACTGAATGACATTTTAAGTTTTCAGATATTTTCAAATATCATTGCAGAAAGGTGTTTTGTAAATGATATTTCACATCATGCAGAAAGAAAGGACTAATAGTATGATGTTAAATGTTTGTTGGCGTATCAATTTCTTGTTTTAGTTTATAATATCAGTATTCTGTCAGTATGTAAAACTGTAGTACGTTTTTAACCACTAGCATTTTGTGTTTATCATTGCTATTCATCTAAATGTATGAATTAGTATTTATTTGAGATTGGAATTGTTAATTGTAGTTATAAGTAGATTTTAAGAAAGTGTATGTAATATGTCAATATATTTCGAGTAATTATAATTATTCACTTAATCCTGAAAAGTAGAATAAGAAACTTATCAGGAAAAATAAAGAATTAAAAACAGTATTCACTTAAGGTAAAGAACAAACAAAACTGAATAGTTTAAATTTTAAATTAAAATTAAATTTTGAAATATTAGATCAAAATAGAAAAAAACAATTGAAATATTGGAAATTAACCCATTGAAACGACTAAAAATAACAAATCAGTTGATCATACACCGCTGAACAGCGAGCTGCGAAAAATATTCATCCAAGAACAAATAAATAAATTGAAAAGAAAAGAAAAGTGGTGAATAATTTGAAGGTTAGGATATTACAATCCAGATATATTGATATCAAGAATAAATTGTAAAAGTTGATTAAATATAAGAAGTGAGTATACTTTGAAAGTATTAAGAAGTAGATTATCCGGAAAGCAGATTTAGAAGTATTTGTTAATTCAGTTAGCAAATTTATATGGTGAAGAAATTTCAAACGTCAATCAAGTGATAGAAATATTTCAAGGAAATCTTGAAAATAAATTGGAGGTTATAAACAAACGTCAATCCAGAAAAGAAGAAGAAGAAGCCTTGAGAGGTTTAAAAAGTCAGTCAAGTGACATTATATTTCAAGGATCATAATAACCAGTTAGGGCGCGTTGTACTAACAATCTGAATCTCGGATCAACGGTTGAAACGACGATCAGTGGTCCAAAGCTGTTGTACTATCGTAGATCGCCGTTTTAACGATAGTTAATTCGAAGATCACTTAAATCTACTCCAACGGCGGGTTAAACCTGGATCAGTCGGATCTAACCTCACATTTTTTCAAATTGTTACATTGTTATCTGAAAAGTATAAAAGTAATATTACAGGACATTAAATAAGAAAGACTGAGCTGGACTGTTCACTTGTTCTGGTGCAATAAATAATGGAAGAAAACTACTTAGAAGATCTGACAGACGATGAAGACTTTTTAGAACTTCTAGAACTTGTTTTACATCCTCGAATTCCTCGTATGTTTCGAGAAAGACCTAATAATTTTGTTAAATGGAGGGACGATGAATTTAGAAATCGTTACAGGATATCAAAACCAGTAGCTCGGTATCTCTTAGATCTCATATATGTGGAAATAGCACCGACTACGAGCAGGTAATGTAAAGTTACACGAAACTATGATTGTGAACTATGTTTTTTTTTAATAAATTTTAGGAGTCATGCTCTTTCTGCGGAAGACATGGTTTTCATTACCTTAAGGTTTTTGGCTAGCGGCTCCATTTTACACGTCGTTGGTGATTTGGGTGGCATCGATAAATCAACGGTAAGTCGGTGCATATATAAAGTAATAATTACAATTGCAAGACTTCGTCCACAATATATTGAAATGCCAACCAATGAGGAGGAGATAGATGAAGTGAGACAAGGTTTTTATGACATTAGTCGATTTCCTAGATGTATAGGAGCACTTGACTGCACCCACGTTCGAATTAAATCTCCCGGTGGAGCAGATGCTGAAATATATAGAAATCGAAAAGGATTTTTCTCTTTCAATGTTCAGGTGGTCTGTGATTCTGCATGTATAATCAGAAATATTGTGTGTCGGTGGCAGGGATCAGCACACGATTCGATGGTTTTTGCCAATTCTCGGGTACGGGCTAAGCTGGAAAATAACGACTTTGGAGCTGACAGTGTGGTAGTTGGAGACAAAGGATATGAAGTTCGAAAATATTTAATAACTCCCCTTGCGTCCCCTCAAACACCCGCTCAGATCCTATTTAACGAGTCACAGATTCGTACTAGAAACCCTGTTGAGCGTTGCTTTGGAATTTGGAAACAAAGATTTCCAATTTTAGCATTGGGCATAAGACTGCATGTGAACAAAGTGCAGGCTTTGGTAGTAGCCAGTGCAGTCTTACATAACATCGCTTCTCAAATGCGTGATCAATTACCAGCAATAAATGAGGAAATAGAGGCTGCAATTGATTTAACAAATCATATCGATGATTATGAAGCATTAGTGCACGATCCAATAAGTGACATAAACGAAAATAATATTACAAGACACATTTTAATAAATGAATATTTTCATAATTTATTGTTAAATTAATAATAATATATAATAAAGTAAATATGTAAAATATGTAACAATATATTAATATATAACCATTTAATTTGTGTTTAATTATTTGGAGTTTTTGATGACAAATTTGCCATTTTTGCCCGATGTTCTTCCATCATTATTTGTTTTTTTAATTCAAATTCCTCTTTTTCTAATGCCATAGTCTGTTCATGTTTTTTATCCATGTGCAGCAACTTCCGTTTGTGCTCTTCCAAAAAGCATTGTTTTTGTAAATTTGCCAGTTCTATCTTAGTAGTAGCCCATTTCCCCATTTTCCCACGTAACACAGCCAGATTTTTTACTCGTGGTGGCGACGAAGAGGTAGCGCAGGATTTACTGCTAATCCTTTTGGTTGGAGCAGTGTTTCGTTCACTATCACACTTCTTAAGTAGCTTGACATTGTCATTCTTCGAGGAAGGCCCTGGATTATTATAATGATCACCGACTACAGAGAAGTGTGTAACACCTGTTAGTTGGTGCTTCCTTTTGAGTATGCGGTTAACGTTTAATGCTTTAGATGGTGGTGTACTTAATATGGAGGTTGGAGTGCTGGGGGATAATTGTACACTTTCACTCTTTGATGAGCTTGGATTGTTAGCAGCATACATTAAGGAGTAATCGTGATCTGCTACCTGCATTCCTAATTGGAGGTTATCTTGCTCAGATACACAGTAAGTACGCAGTGGGCTAGACACTTTTGTACGCAGCATAGCTGGATTGTATGAGGACCAATCATTAACTAAGTTGTCACCTTAGAAAAGAAAGGATCGTTAATACTTATTTTCACAGGTTGTATTAAAGCAACTTACCCTTTTCAACTGATACCGTTGATTGAGCTCCGTCATCAATGACCACTACTGCTCGCTCCAAATCTAAATTATCTAGTATGACATCATCTGGGAATGATAATTTTTCAACGTGCTCATCACCTTAAAATTTTATATTATAAAAATATATCAATAGGAGGTATATATAATATATACAATACCTGATACTTCTATTTCATTATTAATAAAATCATCGTCATATTCCCCATCTAACCCCTCTAATCTTTGTTGGCCAATGATCTCTCGAACTTTCTCGTCGACTTCAGTTTCTTCATATGGCTTATGTGGTCCTCCTCCTGTTCCATATAGATGTCTTTTGTGCTCGGCGAACTTTTTTTTACTGCGAGTTTTAATGTTTTTAAATTTGTTCCTCAGTGAATCTATGTCACGGAATACTTTCGCATTAGAATTAAATTCATTGCATATATTCAACCAAGCTTGCTGTTTCATTTTATTATTGTCCTGATCTGTCTCTTTGCATTCAATCTGCTTAGCGTACTTTTTCGCCAATGATGCCAGTAAAATTTCCTCTTCGGAGGTAAAATTGCTTGCCCTTTTCACAATTTTATTCTTTGGTTTGAAGTTGGTGACTTCCATGGTCGTTTGGTCTATTTCAAATTATATTATTTATTAGGTAAAAGTAATTATTATATTGTTATATTACCTTAGTTTTGGATTATCTCAACAACGTTAATTTGCCGCTAAAATTTGACACGCGCTCGTTACGAAAAAAGTAGGTTATAATTGTCAACTTACGTATTATTGCCAACGTACAATGTCACTCATTTAAAACCAGATCAGCTGAACCACCGATTGCTAACCTTCGTACAACATTAAATTGTTTTGATCCTCGGATTAATTTAATCCTGGTTTCCATGATCGTAGGTTCAAAAAACCTTAGTACAACGCGCCCTTAGAGGTTATAATTTAACATTACTCGACTCGAAAGAAAGACAAGGTAAAGCTTTACTATATCAGAAATCCATGGTACATATTTATTTTAAATAAAGGCCATATTTATCATTTTAGTTAAGTTAGATTTTGTTATTTAAATTTGTTAATTACATTCCAAGTTCAAATTTGTTAATAAATTAATACTTTGTTCGTTCAATACTGAGTTTGATTTATTTAGATTGTTATCTTGATCGATGAGCATTTATTGAACCGACTTCGTTGGACCCTGAGTAAGAGTCATTCTATAGATTGTAGATGGTCATGCTAATGGTGTTCTATAGTCTATAATATTAACAGCTTTTAAGAAACTGTTTGGCGCTCAATAAAATCATTTCAATTTACTTTCAAAAAGTAATTTCGAACGTATAAAAATAAAATAGATATCAGAATATAGAACAATATATAAGAATAAATGGCACTCAGGATTGCGTCACCCTACAGGAAAACCTTGACAGGCTTGATTTTTGGTGTAAGGAAAATAAGTTACCACTTAATATAAACAAATGTAATGTTCTAACTTATTCTTGCAAAAAATACATTTTAATTTTTCCGTATAACATTGATGATGTATTGCTTAACAGACCAGATTATATCAAGGACTTAGGGATATTTATTGATTCTAAATTAACTTTTAATTATCATATTGATCAAGTAATTTTAGCTGCCAATAGAAGTTTAGGATTTATTATGCGTAATTCCCGTGAGTGTTGTGACGTATCCACTATTAAATTGTTATACAACTCATATGTCAGATCCCGACTGGAATATAATTCTATCATTTGGTGTCCAAATTACATAAAATATATCGAGGCACTAGAAAGAGTGCAGCAAAGATTTTTAAAATTCTTGTCATATAAAGAGAATAAAGTGTATCCGCATATTGGTTACCCACATGATTTGTTACTTGAAACATATAATTATAAATCCTTATTGGTTCGTCGTAACATGCATTCCGTAATGTTTCTGTTTAATATAGTAAATTTTGTTCATGACGCAACTGAAATATTAAGTAAAATCCATTTCCATGTACTCACGTATTCAAGGCGTCGCTGCGAAGCTTTTTATATAAAGACGGCCAACCCAAATATTTTACATTACTCTCCTTTATACGTGATGTACCGTAATTATTGTACAGTGCAAGACAGCATTGATATATATAATTCTAACAATGTGCATATAAAAAACACTTTTTTATCGTAATTCTGTCAATTATTGTTTTGTATTTATGTTGTTATTTCACCTTAATTTCTTTCTTTCTTTTTTAGACATGTTTGTCCTTTTTTGTCATGTTATTGTATACAACTGTGCATTTTTTTGTCTTAATTTGTATCTAGTTTTTAACATCATATTGTCATTGTGTTGTTCCCTATCCTGTAACTGGGATATAATCCCGTTGGATAGTGGCATGTAAAATAAATATATAAATAAATAAATAAATACAAAGTGCATTAAAAAAAGACCAAAAATACTATGAGATATGCATAGTTTTGTAACAGCAATTTTATGATTTTTTACCTTCTGGGGTATCACCAGGTGTATATATCAGTGTTGAACTTCCAAAGCCTACTGCGTTTTTTTTTATAAACAATTTTGTTTTTTGAACAGTGTTTTTTAGGTAATACGGTGAATATCGGGACAAACAAAAACCAAAAACCTTCGCAATTAAAATTTCAACAAATCTGCGTTGGTTTTGGGTCACTTGAGTACGTACATAATGTACAAATTAGAATGAACTGGTTAAAAAGCGGATTTTTTTCAGTTTAACACCCAGGGACGTCAGGAGTTCCGATCGGCTTCAAACTTTCAGAAAATATACTTTTTGTTAAAAACAAAACGCCCTGAAATTTTGGTGCCCAAATTTTGAACCTCGTAGACACAAATTAATTTGTTATCTGAAATTCGAACTGCCCGCCATTTTGTGCCATTAAGTCCAGAATGGATCAATTTCATTTCAAAATGTAGATCTGGACGCCAGGTTTCCGGTGACGTTAAAACAAATTTTAGAGTCATTTTGGCCACCTTTTTGGCATTTATTTATAAGCCAAATAACAAATGGATATTTTAGGCCATTTCAGGTAGACAAAAATTAACTTTCTTTTTTTAAAAGTAAGTATATAAGGGAAAATGAGCAAAGCAAACTGGTAAGAGTGTAGAAATTAGAGATTTCTTGCATATATTAGAAGCAAAGGCCTCAGATTTTTTACAATATTTTTCAACCCCTCCACCACCTCCACTCCTTTATTAAAGGGGTAAATAAAATAAAATTGAGAAATTCACTTGAATTTGGTATATGTATGTATGTATTATAATGACATCTGATTGAGATGATTCCGTTAAAGGGGAGGGGAGCGGGGCGTAAACTGGGGAAAATAAGTACAGCAAGCTAATTAGATTTCCACATACTAGAGTGCAATAATGGACTCAATTAGTGTGACGTCATATAATTATTATGCAACCCCTATATACTAGTGTCATGACACACGGGTTGCCTGCTAAGCACACTGGAATTTGACCCTTAATGCATATGTTTATAAGGCGACATTTTTGAGGATAGAAACATAGCATAGAGTTTTATTTTATTTCTCCCTTGTAGGAAATATTTAAGAGCTTTCAGTTATCATTTATTGCATGGACAAGGTATCCGTAAATATACACAAGTATAAAGTATTACAAAAACTGTAAACAAAAACTAAGTTTTTATAACTCATACATGGATATATACATTTTACCGTATTTTTTAAATGTGAAATAGGTATTCGAAGTCCTTAAATATTTCTTCTACAGGAGAAATAAAATAAAGTTTTATGCTATGTTTCTATCCTCGAAAATGTCGCCTTATAAACATATGCATTAAGGCTCAAGTTCCAGTGTGCTTAGCAGGCAACCCATATGTCATGACAGTAGTATATAGAGGTTGCCTAACTTGTGACGTCACAACTAATTGAGTTCATTGCCGAGATGTTTTCCTTTAAAGAAAATTTGATGGAAAATCTGGATGTGGAAGTACTGATTCCTTAGGCAGTGGTTTAATTTGTGTACTGAAACAGATGGACGCCATGTGGAGTATTCATTATGGATGTATTTTTTAGTATAAACTGTACTTCTCTGTTATTACAACATTTTATTCTAGCATTGTAAATAAATGTTAAATAGAAATAGAGGAAAAAACGATAATTTCTTGTATTTTGATTGATACTAGAAACATTTTTAAGAGTACCTTTTTTGCAGCCCATTCAATGCCCTATAAAAATGTTTCCATATTTTCAAGTTATTAAAAAATTAGAGCCAGTTAAATATTAATTATTGTGAAACAAAAATTGGAAACAAAAGATATTTGGTTGTTATAAAGTTCACGTAGAGTAACTATAGTGATACAGCTCCATCAACTTTATAACGGAAATTATTGGAGAAAAAATTATTTTATCTTACTTTAAGAGAATATACTTCCTTGGGGATGCATTTTGGACTAAGTTGGGTTATACATGCCCAACATGAACTCAGGAATCACAGGTTGCCGTCCAGGAACTCAATTCTGGGGCACCCTATATAGTATTATTAAATCATGAGTTCGATGAATGCCTGAATTTGGATTTTGTAAATATACTCGATGTAAGTATAGGCCAGGCAAATGAAGGGGAAAACTGACAGAATTTTCAGATAAATTAGTAGTCGCAACTTTTTTTTCAGAATGGCTTTGAGAGAGGTAATGGGAGAGGCTTCTCATTTCGTTAGTCAAAGAATTTCATCTACATTATCGTTTGTTATCAACAATTAGAGCGGAGAATCAGTTTTCTTAAAATACTAGAAAAACTATCAGTAGTAGAGGTAAGTGAAGAATGGGTGATTTGTGCACAATGAAAATCCCTACATGATCAGACTTTCCAAATCAAAATCGTTCCAATGGTAAAAGAGCCCTAGTAGCACCAATGTTGCACCAATATATAATCCATATAAGACCAATATATGAATATAGGACGAATATTCATATATTGCCCAACTAGCACCAAAGTGACAGTAACTGAGATAGGAACTTCGTATGAGTAACCATTACGTAATTGAGACTAAATTTACGACTTTGGTGTAAAAATAACTTCATTTGACAAGTCTACAGTCCCTGCCTCGTAGTTTCTACCACTAATGATTACTTTATAGTTATGCAACTTCTACGTAGCTTTCGTGGTACATGGGAACGTGGTAGTTACCAGTGGGACGACTTTCGGGTTTTCATAACTTGAAGGTGGTAAACTATAGTAGCAGCGACTAACTCGCATCACTGAAATGTGACTTCAAAGTTGCAATCACCTTCAAGTAGCTTTAATAGTTGCCGCGGCGTTCTGGGAACCTTCACTATTTCTTTAAAGTAGTGGAACTTGTACGTAATATTCATAGGTGTTAATGACGTTACAGCTACCTACAGAACTGTGTACGGCTACTACAAAGTGCACATCACCTCTGAAATTCACCATGAAGTAAATTTCACCATCTAGTTCCCAATGTTGACCATAGATAAAGTTAATGCAACAAACCTAACCTATATAATATGTTTGCCTAACCTAGACTAGAATTATATGCTGCTATATTATGCTATGCAACATTTTATGTTCAAAATAAGGCAACAAAATTTAATATTTCAACACAGTTTTATTACACCTACGTTTTCTTCTATGTTATCTATCACTGTAATAGTATATTATACCAACAAGGTTTATGTTTATTAAGTCGTTGATATATGGCTGCATACAAGTAAATTGCGACAGCTGATAGGTTTTTCAATGTGAAGTTAGGTAAATGATAAACAGCAAAAGCTAGGAACGCGTTCAGTCTTGACGTAACGTACGGCTAGCACATACGTTCCGAATCAATATTGGGAAAAATGTAACCATGAAGTAGCAGCGGCAACTTTGAAGAGGTAATTTGTGGTAGTCACAACTTTGCTACGACTTTGAAGTGATGCTACAGTTCCATTCGCAGATTTGTGGTAAATATAACTTTAAAGTTACGTATTTGCAGTTTTCGTCACTATCGCCAAGTAGCAATTACTTTCAAGTAGCATTTCTTGGTGAAAACGACCTTAAAGTCATATTTTCTGAAATACGCCATGTTGATGGCCAAAATTATCGACGCCATTGTTATAACACATGAACCATAATTTCACAATTGACTAACAAATTTAATTTATCGCCATTTCTTCACCAAATATAACATAAAAAGTAGTGTTAAGTTCCGAAGAACAATAAAAAATAGGTTTCGGCATCTACTGTGTCATATTCTCGCATGACATTACATATTTTAAAAAGAATATTTTCATTAAAAAATGCAAATTTTAAAGGAGCGTGGTTAGATTCGGATGTTTTATTATTATGTTTGTCAGTAAAATTGCATTCGTTTTAATTGTGACCCTTAGACCATTGGAAAATAGCACAAGTTTTGCTGTCTAATATTACCTTCTGATATTCTATTAAATTTCTTAGTTAGGGAAATGAACAAGAACAAGAATCATATGTAAGAATGAAACATAAATATAATAAACTCGGTTGCGAGACAAAGAAGGGGCAACATCGATTTGAAAGGGTAGGGAGTGGTAAACTTTTCTGAAAGTTGCGGCGTCTACGCCGCCACGTCGCCGCTCCGGAGCAACAACGTCATTGGAACGTAGCCAGATAAGTTCCGGGAATGTGGCTGGAACGTTATCGTCACCAAAAAATATTCCCCATTTTGGTCATAAACACGTATTAGGAACGTTCCTATTACGTGCCTGTGACTAGTACCAAAACACTTTAAAGTGCCTACAATAGTCATTGCTACGTTCCCACGACTAATTGTGCTAGTTGGGTGGTCCAATATGTTGTGCTACTAGGGAGTTATTGTAAAAGAACCTGCAATATAGTCATTTTTTTATTATTAACATAACTTATTAATTTGTTAAAATTTTATAAAACTTTCTTAAATAAGTGTGTTTCATAGTATTTTATAAGTGCGCAAAGATGGGTGCATTCGGTGCAATAGCTTTTGCACAATTCTATTTGTTTATCCCACCGAGGGTAAAAATGGACAATTTTGACCTCCCGAGGAGCTTGCAATTTTCAACTAAAATTGATTGACAAAACATTCTTGTAATATTTAACATTAAATAACCTTTATGCACAAAAAAGCAACCAATTTTTGCAAAGCATGGCTGTGAATTAATACTTTAAAAAAGGCTTAATTTTCGCTAAAAAACAAAAGGCATAACGTCTTTTTAAGCTACGTTCTTGCAAATTATACCAATGAAAACTTGATTAAAACCCGCACATTTTAAAAATGAGTAATGAAGTTGTCAGTATGACAGTAAGACAGTACTATCTAATTTTGAGATCTGTTTAAGTTTAATTTATACACAATGCAGGATTTTTGCAATAATTTTTTTAGCACAGGACCGATTTTAATTTGGAAAGACTCGTAATGTAGGGATTTTAATTGTTTAGTTATGTTACATCAAAATTAATTAAAAACACTATTTTTCCTATGTTTGAGCCTAAATATCTCAAAAATTGTACGCGATGTAGCATTTATATAAATGGGGCTCAATTTGTTGTAAAAATATCTTCAGGAATAACGTATTATTGTTCATAGAACAGAAGAAAAGTATCTTTTTTTGACACAGCGTAAAGTTAAAATGGAAACACATGACTGTACAGAAAAACTATCAAGACCTTGTGGCCATGACAACTTTTGATCAATCAGACATAAACAATAACTTACTAAACTTTTAGCCAATTTAACCGAACGAAACTTTCTCTGTGCGGAGTATTTTTCTTTTTTAAGAATGTTGTATAAAAATACTCATTAGACCTTAATATACAAATAAAATCACTCTCCCAAATATCTGGAGGAATGTGTTGTGCTTACAGTTTCCACCTGACTACCTTAGTTACAGATTTGTTCCAAATGGTTTGTTAAAACATACCCAAAATAAGTACATTAATAACACACAAATAATGTTTAAAAAAATTATACTTACATCAAAGCTCTCATGAAGTTCACACTGTGTCTCTAGTGGTTGAAGTTTGACATTGACAGTACCAATGAGCGTGTCCCCTCGGAAGAAGCCGCTGAAACAACAAAAAATGTCGCTAGCGCCAGTCCAGCAGCTAGCACCCCACAAATGGCACCCTTAATTTTTATGAGCAAAAAATGACAACAAATACCACCACCAACATGGAAATATTTCAATATTAAAAATGCAGTGCAACGTTTAGTTTGACTTTAAAGCAAGATGACATGTAATCGGGGGTGTTGGACATTGTTCATCAAAGCTGAAGCAATAAGAAATTCTCCTTCCACTCTGTGAATGGTAAAAGCCAATGGTCATTTCAGAAAAATGCAATTATTTGTGAATTTCAAATCTGCCATATTTGGTATTGTTATATTATCTAACTATCTATTACATGAGACTATCCATTCTTGATTCTGTTGCATCTCAGGTGGCCATTAGGGTGGAGCGCTACTATAGGCGAAATTTTAGTTTTTGCTACTAAAAGTTGTAATTGCAAAAGAAAGTTGCTCCAAAACCGTTTTGTAAACAAAACATATCTTCTGCCCTCTACTGTCACCCAAAGGGGGATGATATTTTTAATTATTATTATTGATACGTAATATTGAAAAACTGTTGTTATTATTACATGTAAAAAGTGACACCCTAAAATATTTTTGAAATATATTAACAACTTTTGCCCTCTACCGCCCTATTAAAAGGTTCGTGCACGGCACTAAAACAAAGTGTGTGTTGAGTCAACACTGTGGACGTTACAGAAGCAATGCCTACTACGATCACATTTTGTCCCAGAATACAGTAAATTATAGTGGATTATCACCCTTGACTGAGGAACCTGGATCTATTTATCTAGGACATACCATGTATACCTTCTTCAGGATCTGCTAAAAATATTACGGAGTCCATACTAAGATTTTTAGAATCAAATAATTTTAACTTAGACAGTTTGTTAGCAGTGGGAACTGATTGCTACCAAATATATTCTAACTCTACTGGTAACTGCTCCTTAAATTTATTTAAAATGAACCCTTGGATTTGCCACCTTATTCCAGGTGGTTAACTACAGCTAACCGAAGATTGCGACTTTATATGTATTGGCAAAAAAATCAACTCTCAAAGATTTGAGGCAGTTTATTCAAATGGTCTATTCACCAATGTAGTTTGCAATAAAGTTTAACTCGCCATGCAAAAGTGGTGCCAAACATGTCTGGAAAAAAAATTCAGCTAAGTCAATACTGGAAACCATAAAGAAATATTGTTGATCCAGTAATACAACACAATGCCTTTTTCCTTCACTTCGAAAATCTATCAATAAGTGTGCTTGCAAATGACAGAACATTTGTCCAAGAACTAGCATCAAAATATATAGTACAGACCAAAATGACCGTGGAGAGAACCTCAAAGAGAACGTTGGTCGTTACTAGAATAAATTTAGGGGCAAGCAATTATATGGACCTTATCGATTGCCAAACTACTAAAACATTCCCACCTATTTCTGAGTGATCTTAGCGATAAATAAATTAAAATATCAATCAATAGTAAAAAATTAATAGATATCATTCCCTTTTTGCCATACCCGTCAAGCACTGAAAAGTTGGTCAAGTTAGTGACTGAAGCTTCACAAAACTGGTTCGGAAGCCAGAGATGGCGTTATTAGAGTTAGCCTTAAATCCAGAGCAGCAATGCCTGCCTTTAACACGAAAAAAATATCGAAGTCACATAGTAGCCACCTCCGTGGTGCTGCTTTTTAACCTCACTTCACACCGGCTGGTGCCATTTAATTTTTGTCTGGTTGCACATCTATTTTAAAGCTGCATAGGCAGAAATATTATCTCGGATTTCTTTTAAACAAATCAGGGTAATAACTGAGCCACAGTAACGACTTTCTTTCACTATCAGAATTAGAAATACAAAAATTGATTTAATCGCTCCACCCCAGTGGCCGTGCATAGTCGTGTGTTAGTATCTCACACATATATCATGTACAGTTAGGAGTCAACTTCATTATAAGTTCTGTTAAAATTTATGGAATAATAAACTCTGAATAACATGAAAAAAGGCAGCATGGTTTTTTAAAATAATTCTCATTGAAAAAAGAAAAATAAGAGAACAATAAGAGTAATAAGTTTGTAATTTAGTTTAGTAATTATCATTTATTCACACCACTAAACACAGAATAGATTAAAATGGATTATATGATTTCCTTATATTTAGAAAATGAATACTGGCAATAATTTTGTCTCTAAATCTATTTATAATTTGGTCGAAATATTTAAAAAAAATTTGTAAATATTGTTCTGTAAATTTGTAATATTAAACAAATACGTGTTTTTGTAGAATCTAAATTATGGCAACAAAAATAATTACCCAGAATTATATTCTAAAAATATTATGATAAATTAAGACACTTATAGTTATTAACCCGGTTATTAATATCAATTTTTTTTACATTCTTCGAAATACTATGCAGATAAGTTTCTTGACTACAATTGTGTAGAAACTAGTGTTAGAATGAGAATTGTCCAATAAGAAAGACAAATTGATTTTAGGATTTTAATTGCATAACCAGAATTCAGGTTATCGAAAGAATGCAAAGATCGTAAATCAATAATTTTATAAATAGTTTTTATTTTAGTTTTTAGTTAGATAGTTTTTTCTGCTCTTTGCAAAATCCTATAAAGAATATGTTTCATTACAAATATAGCCAAATAAAAAATAATTCACTTTTAAACATACAACTGTACTATGAATCACATTTAGTGAAAAATTAACCTCAAAAGTTACAAAATCTATTTACATATATAAGGTGGTACGGAGACGACAAACCTTGTAGTATCGAGCCGCAACGCATTAGTGCTGCTGCGGCGGACGATTAACGGTTGGTTGTTGTACCGTCTCTTCAACTGTTTCTTCCGTGCTATAGCACTGTTTGTTAGCTGGGTGATTGGCATATGGGTAATGTTCTCGCTTAGAGACACCCCTGGACACACCGGTTTTTCTTTTAAATTTTGTAACGATTAATGCATTTGTTCATAAATTCAGGTTTCATTTGACAGCAGAAATAATGTTTCACTTCTTTTTCCTATATTGATTTCATTCTTTCATGTGATGGTTAGGTGGTTAGGTTAGTTAAGTTGACTTTTATTTTGCTATCTATTTTTCCACAAAATAACACAAAATTAACTTGAAATCATTGAAATCACTATGTATCGTTAACTCACAGTCCAACAATGCCGGCTCGATGCTACAAAATTTGTTCTCTCTGTACCGTCTTGCTTTACATATAAATTACTGGTACTAGGACTGTTACTGTTAATCTAATAGCATTTTCTTTTCCTTACATTTTACTGTTAGTCGTTAGTCCATTGAAATGTTACATTGACCTTGCATACTGGACAGGACGAGATTATTTTTTTGATATGTAGGGGGTCCAGTGTGAGTATAAAACTCGGTTTTCGTGGTTGTAGCCCCCCCATTTGGCAGCCATCTTGAAAGAGGGGGCGTAAACAGTTTTTCAGCAATATCTTGAGAACCGTTTATTGCGAACAATTTTCTCTACATACTTTTAAAATTTATTTTCTTTGGAGAGGTGTTAGGATGGTGCAAAGGGATCAAACCAATACTCCCATCAAAACGTGCGAAAGGGTGCAGGAAAGAACAAATCAAATAAATAAATAAACACCGGTCGGAAACTACTTTGACTATACGTTTTACGCAATCCTAAAAATTGGGGAACACCCCTAAAAGCGCAAAAAACACCCCTTTTAGAGGGTTTTCGCGATAATTTTAATAAAAATCAAAAAGGATCCTATGAAATCCCCTTTGTTTAATATTAATTTGCAAAGGTGGTTGATTTATACCAAATATAGTCAAATTATATGATTAGGGACCATCAGAGAGGGTTAAAACCACCCCTATATCGACTAATTTTTGCTTCATATTTGGTTGAACGAGCATTGCTGGGCAAAAGTAAATTATTCTCAACCCCTAAGGGAGTAAAACTACCCCCTCCTACCCCTAGCTTGAGGCAAGCTTTGAAAAACGAGTTGAATTTTTTTATTTTTGATGAAATATTACTAAAATCTGTTTAATATGTCTTTTTAATTTTATTTCGATTTAGGAGTAGTTAAACTACAAAAGGGTTTAAGAATAAAATTTAATTTCAATTGTAGAAAATTCAATTCTATACAAAAAAAGTGTTAGAAAATTTTTTGTGAGACTTATGGTTCTCAAGATATCGCGGAAAACTGTTTACGCTCCCTTTTTCAAGATGGCGGCCAAATGGGAGGCTTTCAACCCCGAAAACCGAGTTTTACACTCACACTGGATTTCCCTACACATAAAAAAAGTCTTGTCCTGTCCAAAAAAGCAAGGTTCGTTCTAAATTTTGTAACATTTCAATGGACTATGTATTAAGTGTTCATACTGAGTTTGACTGGGAGTTTTAACATAAACTCTTTTCCAATGATTATTTTTGTGACGTCGCTTTTTTAGAACCTCCTCTCTCTACATCGTTCACTTTGTCACATTTTCGGTTACCTCGTCCCTTCTAAAGGCGAATTTATTTGTTGGCCCCTAATAAACTATTTAAACTTAATACCTACAATGCCAAAAATTTAACTTAGGATTCTCTCAATAGTTAATACCAACCAGTGATAGTCAGTTGCCAACATATGTGTGACATCAATGGATAATAACATTGCTGTTCGATGCATTTATCTGATCAAAATGAGAATACACTTTCATAACTAGTTCAATAATTATAAAGATTTCCATAACAAAAAATGTTATCTGAGATTTTTTTTCAGTAATTGTTAGTGGAGGCACTATATCTCACAAAACCACAAAAATCAGTTCCTGGGGTGCCGCGCACCCCCCCCCCCCCCCCCAAAAATCAGCCCTTCAGTGAAAGAAGCCTTATTTTACTGATAACTCGTTAACCGTTGAAGATATGAAAAAATTGCTCGTTATAAAAAAGAAAGCTGGACTAATTTCCTAAAAAAGTCTTCTTCTAATCTTCTTGTATATGCCACGATTTTCGAGAAAATAGATATCGAAAAAAATTGCATTTGTGTTTTTAATTTTTTAATGTGTAGGAAATTTCCTTTATTTGAAATTTTTTGTGAGCGGCCTATAGAAAATGTTGAATTGCTTGAAAACTAAACAAGCTAGGAAGAATAATCAAAATGGGTTTTAAAGAGGATATAAAATACTCTCGTGTTTCCATTTTTGATGGCTATTGATACCTATTAGTATATAAAAATAACAATGTAATATAGTAACTCTTGATGTTTTGTGCTTTTAACTATTCACAGGCCCATAAAATATAATTGACTTTAATATAAGTTATAAATGCATTATCTTTTAATTCAAGGTAGTACTTCAATGCAGAAAAAATTAGGAAAAAAAAATATTCACATTTACTTTACCAACATATTGAAATTAGCCAAATTGTGGCCAATGCTTTATTGTTTCGTAAAAATAAAAAAAGACCCAAACATCTTGGTAATTTAGATCAAAATAAATTTTTTTGAGTTTATATATCATATACCTATTGTTTCTAATCAATCAATAGTTAAAAAATTGTATAAAAAAATTTCATAAAAAAATTGAATATGTAGCCTTTTTTGGATTTTTTTTGGCTAACTTCAACATGCTGGTAAATTTTTAAATGCGAATATTTTTATTCCTAACTTTTTCTGCATTGTACTAAAAGATAATGCATTTATAACTTATATTAAAGTCAGTTACTATTTATGGGCCTGTGAATAGTTAGATGTACAAAAAATCAAGAGATAACTATATTATACTGTTATTTTCATATACTCATAAATATCAATAGCCATCAAAACTGGCAACACAAGTATTTTATATCCCCTTTAAAACCCATTTTGATTTTTCTTCCTTGCTTGTTTGGTTTTTGAGCAATTCCTTTTTTCCTATTGCCCCACACGCAAGAAATTTCAAATAAACGAAAATTCGCGCGCATTAAAAATACAAATTTTGCAATTTTTGTCAATATCGATTTTCTCGAATACCATAGCATATACAAGAAATTTACAAGATGACTTTTTTTTAGGCAATTAGTCAAGCTTTCTTTTTTTATAATGAGCAATTTTTTTATATCTTCAACGGTCAATGAGTTATCAGTAAAATAAGGTTTTTTTTCACCAAAGGGGTGTTTTTTTTGGGGGGAGGGGGGGTGATGATGGCATCTATCTAGTAAGAGGCATTCTTTAATGAGGTTATTAAACATGATTTGGTATCCCACCGAATATATTTTTCGATCATATTTTTATATAAAATTTCACACTAGATAAATTGCCCCGATATAGGTAGTTTTGTTGAATTACATTTTCTAGTAGTCCCTATGCGTTCATATAACGCTTTATCTAAATATGCCTTGCTCGAATTTACATGTTGAAACTATGCATATACAGATTCAGATATTGTAGTTTGTGATATGGGGAATAAACGCCCCGCCCCATAATTCGTAAATGTAGGTTCTGAAAGTAATCGAGTTGACATTGAATTTAGTACTGCATGAAATAAGCATGACGTACGTTGCTAATAATTTCTACACGAAACGAGACTAATATCTTGTCAAAAGCCAAGAAGTTATTTGTCACATTTTTGACAAATTATTTTTTATATTGAAAGTATTTCGGCAGATTCTTATGTAGCCATAAAGGCTATAGGAATAAAATAATAATTATTATTAAAAACAAAACAAAAATAGAGCTTTAAAATAAAATTAAATAACTCTCAGAAATTAAAATCAACTAATAATTATCAAAAAATAAATTATTCACATTAAGAACGAAATAAAAACAGAGCATTAAAAAAATTAAATAACTCTCAGAGATTAAAATCAACTCATTAACAAGAAATTAATTATGTAAGAGTTCAAACACACCACCTTCTTGTGCTAAACAATAGCCAAACCGGTTATACAATGAATCTTTCATATCATTGAGTTGATTTGGGATTTGCAAAAAGTTGGATAAGTTTTTCCCAAAATTCAACTAAATTATTGGCTCGTTCAAACGCATGTTTGTATGCAGTTTCCTTTAAGAATCCCCACAGAAAGAAGTTATGGGGTGCTAGATCAGGTGACCTAGGAGGCCATTTTGTCATTCCCCTTGTACCTATTAAACAATTGGGAAATGTTCTTTCCAGAAAGTTAATAACCATTCCTTTATTGTGACTTGGGCAGCTGTCTTGTTGAAACCAAATGTTGTCAAAGTTGACAGGATGATTTTGAACTGCAGGAATTATTTGGTTTTCTAAAAGCTATGAATATTTATTGCTATTTAAATTGCCATCGATTATCAGTGGGCCTATAATATGATTGTCTAAAAATTCCCGTTCAAGCGTTCACCTTTTGCGGATACTGAGTTCACACAGCAACACTCAAATGTTTATTTTCCCGAGACCAATATGGTACTACGGATGGATTGTTTCCTATTTAATGAGAAGGATGATTCATCTATAAACAATATGTTTTTTAAAAAGTGTTCATTTTCATTTACTATATTCATCATGATTTCACAAAATTCCATCCCTTTGAAACTATCCTTAGGAAATAGTTCTTGCTTTGTTTGAACTTTAAAACAACTGTACCTATTTCTTTTCCAAATATTTCTTACAGTTCTTTCCTCCATGTCAACTTCATCAGCAATTTGCCTGCTAGAACAAGGTTCGCTATATCACTTTCACTATTCACTAAGTCCGCAGACATTAGTTTCTCGAATTTCACGTTCTTCGCTCATTTGTTAATGGTGGGGTTCGAGTTGACAGCATTTTTTACAGCAATTCACGACACACCCGATATTTTCAAATTTTTTAGTAATGCGGTGATGCTATGAACGAATACCTTGCCTTGCATTGATCTACGACGAGGCGTGGTTTACCTGCGCAGATACATATTTACATATCAATTAATTTTATGTACATATATTTTATATAAATGTTTAAGTTTTCAATGTGTATTTATTGACTAATAATTCTGTAACGTTTGTTTCCTTCTACCCTATAATTGGATTTCTTATCCCTCTAAGTGGATGTATCCTAAATAAATAAATAAATAATATTTCGTTCATAATTAGTGTTCACCCACATAAAATTATAAAAACCATTTTGAAATAAAATTAATCAGCTAAAGAAATAAATATACACCTATTCATTTAAAATTTTATAATCAATAACCTAGGATAGTTACTATACTACTCATGGTCGATTTAAGAACTCATTACATTGCATTCCAGGAAATGAAATTGCTCAAAATTAAAGATGCCATAATGGTCACATAGTGCTCAACTAATGTTACAGTGCCATGCACAGAACCAAGAAGAAGCAAAATACAACTATGAGCTACAGAAAGCGTTACTCAAACAAAAAATGATAATAATTATATAGAAACAATGATAAGACTTGTTCAAATGCTTATAGAAAATTGTTAGAAAAGCAAAGCAGACAGAAACTGATAGAAATTAAAAAGTCCAAGAACTAAAGTTGGAAATAATTAAAATTAAATTAGACTTAATGGGTTGAGTTGATTCCATTAGCAAGTATCTTTTTCACTTTGACATTTAATTTCAACAGTTTCTACTAGACATTCTTTTAAAAGCATCAAATTTTAATACAAAATTTAGCAGGGACAAGTATATGATCACTAGTATTTTTCTTTATTTACTTTTAAAAAATTTTGCAATGGTATCGTAAATATTAGGAATTGAATCAAAGTGATCGTTGCTTTGTAACTGTACATTATAACAAATTGAAATAAGACACTGTTTTACAAGTCACTGTAATTTTTAAACAGTTTTGCAAACAGTGTTTGATAACGTAGTGAAGCTATAAAATTGCAGTCACACTGCTACGTTTCCAAAATGTAGTGACTTGTTCCACAAAGCAAAGCAGTATATTATATCAATTTGTCATAAATATTATACTAAGAGTTTTGAACTAAAAACGACATTACTATTATGATGAATCAATTGAAATACGTCAGTACAAAGGTTTATATAATGGTAGAAAAAGGATTTGGAAATATTTTTAAGAGTTAGGAAAGAATAACTAAATTGCAACTCAAGTAACAAATCTATTGAAAATTGCTGGTAATTTAAAATAATCAAATTATTTTTTTAATTTTTACGATAACCCTCACAAAATATCAAATAAATACATGTTCATATTTTGAAAATCTGGCTACTGGCTTAAAATACCTTCCCATAATTCTCTTTCAAAACACAATACCAAGAATAACAATACAATCAACTTGTGAGAGCAACATATAATGACATTTTAAATATCATTAAAAAAATACAAATTGTTCAGCCAATGATAACATATCAACATTATTATTTAACTTTATTTTAAATCCATTGTTACATTTTAAATAATAGCTTAGAGTTTGAAATTTTTCCTGAAGCTCTAAGTGATAACTATACATGAAAAAGGAAATATAAATGAGAATTAAAACTTTAGACCAATAAATCTGTTATCATCTTTTATGAAAATTTTCGAAAAAACAGTGTATTTTAAATGGATTATCTTTCCTTTTTAATCAAAATGAGCTCCATAATAAGAATCAACATGGTACGCTGAGCATAGATCCAGCACGGGTGGATTAATAATGAACTTTTAGATGTTTAATAATTACTTTAATACTGTTTTATTTAGCAGGGTGACATTTTGTATATGCGGGAAGTAAGTAACTCTTATTTAAATATTCTTTTTCCAAAGTGTTGTACCACTTAGATATTGATG
The DNA here is from genome assembly GCA_963583905.1 of Stenurella melanura. Classification (NCBI taxonomy): domain Eukaryota; kingdom Metazoa; phylum Arthropoda; class Insecta; order Coleoptera; family Cerambycidae; genus Stenurella; species Stenurella melanura. Next base: position 105,606,113 of record OY757311.1, read on the forward strand.
AAACTTTAGGCAATAATAGAGGTTATCTATGCTCATTTATAGTAATTTTTAGAAGGTGCTCACTCGATAGAAACCCTATGAAAAAAGACAAACATTATTTGTGCTAATTACGATTATAATCTATGTAGGGATGTATAAAAAAAAATATCATGTATGTTCTCTAGAATGTCCACTTTAATATAGTTCTTGTTTCATCTTGCAAGTTGACTACAGTTTATAAGAAATAAATCCTTGAAAAAGTCTCACTTTTAAAGATTTATTGGATATCTTCAGAACAACTCTAAATGGCCAACGAAAATTAGATATATAGTTTACACTTAGCTTTACCTACTTGCTGATACCAGGGTTCCTATCAGAGCAATTGGCCCATGCTTAACGGGATATACCCTTTATATTTTTTAAAGTATTACCAAATAAATTTAACACATTCGCGGACACTCATTTTTATTGATATGTGCCTAACGTGACACGTAAATTTTGCGTGTAATAGGGTATGAAGTGTCCCACTACACACCTTGGGTAAAAAAATAATGACAAAATTCCTAATAGTTTGTTGGTGATGAAAGAATTTGGTCAGGTGATCTAGGGACCATGTTTGGCGCGTTTCTATCTGATTCCTGTGCATATTTTATAATTTATTCGTGTGTGAAAGGGAAAAGAAGCAAGAAAAGCAACTACTTCGTTAATATGAAGAGTTTGAAAGTGATGACGAAGATTCCGCAGGATAAAAGTTCACGATACATATAGTACAGATGATTCCATAGGGGATCCAGAATACACGTTTATGTATTGTAGTGATGATGATTAAGTAGTTGTAATTTCATTTATTAACAGCTTTTGTACTAAAATCAATTGTTTCTACATTTGGCATATGACGTCAGTGTCCTACTGTAGCTAAGCTATGTCTCTTCTGGGACATGACGTCATATGACGCAGACTTTTTTTCCAATATATCTAATTCTTCCGCAAATGTGATTTTAAAGCTATATGTTGCATTTTATTATGTATACTAATAATGATTTTAATCATCGTGTCAATTTTAGCACATCTCAATATTTTTAATTGCCCTGCTAGAGCGAACGACAATGACGTCAATGTCCGTCAACGTGTTAAAAAATATTATGAACTTTCAACGGTTTAAAAGTAAAGTTTTTAAATATTTATTCGAGGTAGAGGCCTTATACAATACAGGAATTTTTCAATTATAAGGATTCGTTCTAGTAATGGCTTGTGGATAATGATATTCTGATTATTTTTTTTCTAAATTATTGTTTGTTTAATCCTTTTGACACATTCAATTCAGTTATTATACAGTGTCTCATTTAAGAGTGTAACAGCGTAATAATTCTTTTGATTTTTGTCCGATTTGAATCAAACTGATCTTAAAAGATAGAGGTCACCAAGGTCTATATAAGACCACAAAATCACTTTCCATTCAAAAACCCTGAATCATCGAAGTTTAGTTAAATTCTAAAAAAAATGAGGCCTTGATGAAAAAAATCCTCTTGAGGCATTTAACCCTGCAGGAAACGCGTGACTAAATTTTACGGCAAAGAACGCATTGGGCCTGATATACCCAAAAGAAAAATTAAATTCTCAAAATAAATGTATATTTCTAATGTTTTACACATATTGTTAGTATGGACAAAGAGTAATAAAATAAACCAAAAATAATGTCCTATTTTTATAACAAAAAAAAAATAAGAATTAAAATAAACATGACGTGCATTTTTGGTATTGTTGCACTAAACACCCTGAATAGAATAGAATCATTTATTAACGTCAGATACACAAGAGTGTTTACACAAGTCAAAAAATAGTATACATATATATAAAAATAGTAAAAAAATAGTAGATAAGACAGAATCTAATAAAACATATATAGCCAAGATTAAAACATATACATAAAAAAAATGAAAACACTAAATTAGATATATGTATAACAATTATTCCGAAAATTTTGCCGTGCATACTTCACAAACAGATACAGTATGTTCCAGGTATATAATTTTTTTACAAAACAGGCACGTATATCTTGTTTTCCGGTGTTTGCAGAACACATATCTGCCATATTTATTTTGAACAATTTCGACATGCTCTACCAACTCAGTATCACTAATTCTAGCGGCAAGCTATCGAGTTTCTCGTGGCAGGTATTGAGAGTATTTTTCATGTAATCCATTAACAGTTCAGTACCAAGTTATTTCAGGAATATTCTTCTGTTAATCTTTGCATTATATACATTCGAATTACTTCTAAATATAACCAAGGAATTTATACCAGCAACATTGAGGAGTCAATATAAAAGTACCATGGGCCACCTTCGTGTAATTTCTTGCAACATTATATTTCGCAGAAAGTTGATCGACTGTATCAACTCCATATTTAGTCGAGTTGTAAAATGTAATTATTTCTGGTTTCGTCTCCAGATGCCTTATCAATATTATCATCATGATGAAGAGTTGATAATAATATAACCTGCTTATATTTTTTTTGGTATATACAAAACGATAGTCATATCTTTTGCAAATCTAAACATACTTGACTTATCTGGTCGTCTGGTAAAAAAATTATTGGGAATTTGCTTCTCATTTTTCGTTAGTGTTCCCACAATTGTCAGCTGATGATCTGTTAGTTAATTATTGGCCGCTTCAACGGAACAGAACCAATTATCCATTGTAACATTCCTCCTAGATTTCGATAGTTGTGAGCAAAGCCTATTTACTACATCAGAAGAACTGTTACTAACACAAAAAGGACCTGGAAGCTGTTTACCGCAATATACTTCCATATTGTAAGTATAGAATGACTTTGAGTCTACTAATGAAAAAACTTTTATTCCATATCGGGCCGGCTTATTTGGAATGTACATCTTAAAACGACACCAGCCCCTAAAAGACCACAGAATTTCGGCAAGTGTACTACATTTCCCAAAAGAGTAGTGTTTTGACAGTTCTTTACTACTGCGTCAAATATTTTTCTTACTGGAGCTAAATTATCTTGATTTTTCCGCTCTTCTCTCATTCGGATGTCATCCATCCGCAAACATTTAGCAAAAAACGAAATATTCTGAGTGCCATTGTTGCCGGAAAGATCTCTACACCTGTACCATCCCTAGACCAAAATTCAAAAATTGAGGTTCTGCCTCCGTGATAAACCCCGGCTAGATAAAGAAGCCCAATAACTGCACACATTTCTAAGATATCTGTTGGTTTTGTATCAGACTTATTTTTATATCAATGAGGTATATTTTCGATATATATATTTGTACTTTCCACTAATTCCATAATAATAATAATAATAATAATAATAATACATTTATTAACCCAAGAGATCATAGTACACGATATAGGGTAAGTCTAATGAACACTTGTTCAGTTGACTTAAAATTAAAAGGAAAAAGATTACAGTAAAATAATTAGTTAAAAAACATGAAAAAGATATTCGTTGACAGAGTAAAAAGCATTGGATAATAGTAGTTTTCTGACATAAGAAGTAAATTTGTTTAAACTAACATTTTTAACACTCATTGGTAGTTTGTTATATAATTTGGCACCAATATAGTATGGACTTGACTTATATAGTTGTAATCTGTGTATATCATATTGCAAATTTTCACCATGTCTGGTATTATAATTGTGATAGTTATTTTGTAAGTTAAAACTCGATATATTCTGTTTCACAAATTTTAAAATTTCAAATATATATATACAAGGGAAAGTGAGTATTTGTTCTCTGATAAAAATTTGTTTACATGACTCTTGATATTTCAACCCAAACATACAGCGAATCGCTCTTTTTTGCATTAGGAAAACTCTATTTGCTGCTGATGAGCATCCGTATGCGATAATTCCATATCTCATAACAGATTCGAAATTAGAGTAATAAAAGGTCTTTGTGATATTTTTATTAGTAATGGTGGAAAGCCTTTTTAATGCAAAACAAGTACTTGCACATTTTTTGCATACATAATTTACATGGTCTCGCCATGTTAGTGATAAATCTATGTGTAGTCCAAGTAGTTTAAAACTTGTTTTTTGTTCAATAGATTTACCATTCAACTTAATTAGGGGGCTGCTCGTATAATTGGCAGTAAGTGGGTGAAACTGTAGGATATGTGTTTTTTCTTGGTTTATATTTAAATGAATACTACTAAGATAATTAAATAAAGCTAGTAAGTTGCTATTTAGCTGTTGGTTTACATCATCCTGTTCTTTATTGTATGCAATCAGCGTCATATCGTCCGCAAACTCGCAATGAGATATAGATAGATATTCATCTATATCTTTGCAATATAATAAAAATAACAATGGACCCTTTTTTCGCGCCCAAGTTGTCAAACAGTGTGGACGCGCGCAAATCTTCAGTGATTAAATAGTGTTTTTAAAAGTTTTTCTATACTGGTAACTATTGTTTTTGTCATCAGTACTCTCACTCCTTTCCATACTAATAAGATTACTCCATTAATTTTGTATAATCTCTATTTGTTTATTTGTTTTACTGTTATTTCCAACATTCAATCCCTAACCTAACTTCTCAAGTCGCCCATGGGCGACTCGTCGGGAGGGGGGGAAATAAATCCCCCCCTGGAAACTAATAAAAATCGTGAAAGAAAAGCGGTATTTTACTCAGAAACTGATATTGGTCCATTTGAAGTCATAGTACAAAGTGTGGAAGAATCAGGGAAAAACTTAGGAAACTTACATCCCATGGACTTCGGTAAAACTTTAGTACATTTAAAAATACAGAATATTAAAGAAATCAAACGCAAAGGAGCCAATAGAGTAGGTGTTACATTTCACACAGCAGTTGCAGCCAACGAATTTGCAAAAAATAAAGAAATCACGCAGATGGGTTATGAAGTCTTTATCCCAGTCAGTCTTATCACATGCAGAGGACTGATTAGAGGAGTGGGGAAAACCATTACAGAAGAAGATATTTTAAACAATATTGATACAAAATACAAAGTAGTTTCGGTGAGACGCTTAAATAGACGATATGAGGAAGGAAATGAAATTAAGTATCTGCCAACAGGCACTGTTTTACTGACTTTTGTAGGGAAAATTCTCCCTGCACGCATATATATTTTTCATAATAAGCAGGAGATTTATACCTATGTTAAACCAGTAGTTTTGTGTTATAAATGCTTCCGATATGGACATACAAAAACTCAATGTAGAGGTACAGCAAGATGCGAAAAATGTGGAAACAAGGAACATGAAAAGAATACTTGCAATAAGGATAGACCATTATGTATACAGTGCAACAAGAAGCATTTAGTCACAGATAAAACCTGCCCAGAATACTCTAGACAAAAGAAAATAAATGAAGTAATGGCATGTGACAACATATCCTTTTTTGAAGCAGCAAAAAGGTACCCTAAAGAAAACTTAGATAAGGATAGATTAAACGTACAGAATGAAGAATCTTTAAGGTTAAAAAACTTCCCCTCTCTAAGAAACAGAGTGAATGAACATGAATTAGAAGAAGGGATTACAATCAGAGAAAGACGCAATAATATTTACCGAACTCCAGAATCACAAAGGCAGCAGAAATATTCGACAGTTGCTCGAGGAAAAAAAAGGAAAACAATTCCTACATCTCCAAATTATGACGTCGCTGCTCATTCACAATGTCTTTTCCCCTCTACTTCTAGAACCCCAAATTATTCTCGGCTTAACACCCTTACTCGATCAAATGATGAATCAATCGCAGTGCCCCTACAGCTGCCACTACCTAGAAATCGAACTCCAAACTACAGTAAACACAATATGCCTAGTACATCAAACAGACAAGAAGTCTTAAAAGACAATAATAGAAAAGAAGCAAGCAACGCGCTTGCAGAAGTCTTGACCAATGAACCACTTACCGAAATAGAAGTAATAAAACTTGTAAAAATTCTTTTGGAAAAATCTCCAAATCTGTATTCATTTTTCCCTAGCCTCACTGTTAAATCCCCTAATGATAATTTAGACCAATCATCTGATAACATGGAAACAAGTTCGCAGATATCACAAGAATACTATTAAACCCCCAATATAAAATTATACAATGGAATGTAAGAAGTATAAACTCAAATAAAGAAAATTTACTGATATTGATAAAGGAAGAAAACCCAGACATAATATCTCTCTCAGAAACTTGGCTGAGGGACAGTATAAGATTTAAAATTCCCGGATATAGAATTATCCGTAACGACAGATCCGACGGCAAAGGAGGCATAGCAATCATTATTAAAAATAACATTCCACACAAAATTGTAACTGTCATCACTCCCAGAGACTTCCCAGAGAGACTTCAAATTCAAGCTATAGAAACAAAAAAATTTACATTATTTAACATTTACATACCACCGAATATTCACATACCAGTAATCCCAATAAAGAATATGTTAGCCAATTATAATAACCTTGTTATAACCGGAGATTTTAATGCCCAACACCCATTATGGGGGTCAGGCATAGAAAATCGTAATGGAAAGCTAATTTGTGAAATTATCGAGGATCTGGATTTAATAATTCTTAACAATGGAACTATCACCCGCATAACTCCCCCTCATCAATATAAGAGTGCACCAGATCTAACCTTGTGTTCCCCCCAGCTAGCTCCATGTAACACATGGACTACCATTAAAGATCCAGGAATGAGCGATCACTATCCAATTAAGGTCATACTTCATGTAAATCAAAACCCATGCGATATAACATCTAGCAGAACTAAACACAAATCCTTCAACTGTAATAGGGCCAACTGGGCAAAATACAGGGCTATTATGGATACATACATGGAGACTACCAAGGAATTAACTTATGAAGATTTTACCAACATAATTTCGCTTTCCGCAAGTGAGTCGATCCCCCGGAAAAAATTATCCCCATATCCTAAACCCCCCACCCCGTGGTGGGACCAAGAGTGTGATGAGGCCATCCAAAAGCGAAGAGATGCCATTACCTTATTTACCAGGGATGCAACACTGTTTAATTACATACAGGCAAAAAAAACAATAGCTAAAACAAGGAAGATACTCAGGTGCAAAAAAAAGGAAGGATTTAAAAAATTTTGTGAAACACTAAATAGAGAAACGCCCACCAAAGTAGTATGGAGAGCTGTCAAATGCTACAATAACAACAAAACACCTCCTCAGGCCGTAACTCCAATTGACTCAAACTGGGTATATGATTTCCTTGATTCACTAACCCCGCCTTTTGCTCCAGAAAATCTACCTTCCATAGAAAGTGAACCTCTAGAAGAAATAAATCCTCTTACCACAGAAGAACTCGAGACAGTATTACTCCAAAAAAAAAAAGATTCAGCTCCAGGATTAGATGAAATTACTTATTCAATGGTTAAAAACTTTCCCGTTCGTGCAATAGAATATCTTGTTACCCTTTTTAATAAAATAATTATAGAACAAACAGTTCCAAAAGAATGGAAAATACAAATTGCCTGCCCTATACTTAAACCTGGGAAAGATCCCACCCTTTTTTCTAGTTATCGTCCTATCATTCTATCATCTTGTTTGGGTAAGTTACTGGAAGTAATAATCAAAAATAGAATTGAATACCACTTAGAAAGTAAAGACTTGCTATCATCAAGTCAATCCGGTTTCCGGCGAGGTAAAGGAGTAATGGACAATCTTGCCTATCTCACAGTTAAAATTAATAACTGCTTTGATAGCAAACACAAAGCAGTGGCAGTATTCTTAGATATATCTTCTGCATATGACAGCGTTATCCCAGCCATCCTTATAGAAAAGTTGCGAAGCTTTTCAATCCCAAAGAGCACAGTTAGCCTTATTCAGCAATTCCTGTCGAACAGAACTATATACATCAGAGATCCTACAAGCAGAAATCTTATCGGCCCACAATTAACTAATGTAGGATTACCTCAAGGATCTCCACTAAGTCCTGTACTTTTTAACATATACACTAACTCCTTATATAGTCAAATGACTGAAAATACAACCCTCCTGGGATATGCAGACGATTTTGTTATAATTAGCTGTGGCAGTAACATCATAGATATAATCAGACAAATAAACAGTTCCCTAGGCAATCTCGTGGTTGCTTTTACAAGTCTAGGATTCACTCTTTCTCTTAACAAATCAAGAGCGATTTTATTTCAGAAACGTTCGCCAGGATCTTCCAAATATTTATTGGGGAGACAATGTCATACCATGGACAACAAATATCAAGCACCTGGGTGTGGTATTAGATTCTAACTTGAAATGGAAATCACATATAGAACTCACGGCTAAAAAAGCCTTAGGAGGGATCAATGCAATGAGAGCTATATCTCGAGTTTGGTGGGGGGCTCACCCCTCAACATTAAGTATGATATACAAGGGAATTGTAAGGTCACACTTAGACTATGGAAGTATTTTAATGGTAAATTGTAGTAAAACATCCTTGGAAAAACTAGACAAAATACAATTTCAAGCCCTACGGATCATCATAGGGGCAATGAAATCAACACCAACTAATGCTCTTCTTGCGGAAACTTGTGAATGGCCGCTGAAATATAGACGAACATGGCTAGCCTGCAAATACATATTTAAATCGCTTACTTTTGAAAACAGTCCCTTGACTCCCCTGATTTATACTCAGTACGCCAATTACAATCAGAAACTAAGGCTACCACCTTCTTCGCCTCTGATAGAAGCAACCGATCTGTATATATATTTCATGGACATAATCCAAAAACAAAATGTACTTCCATGTTACAGATATGGCCACTATCTACAAACGGGAGAAAAGATATCATATGTTGATTTAGGACTCCACAAATCAGCCTCAAATAACCATCCAGATTTCATCAGAATGATAAGAGGCAAATGGCCTTCAGCAAAGTATATATTTACAGACGGTTCACTGGATCCAGCTCGAAAAAAAGTAGGTATAGGAGTATATATACCGGGAATAAATGTCTCTCTAGCATTAAGGGCGCAAGATTACTATTCAATTTGTTCCGCAGAAGTCATGGCTATCCAAATAGCCATCAAAAAAGCCATATTGTTAGATCTAAAAGACTTTATAATATTTTCGGACTCTAAAAGTGCTCTGGATAGATTATCTAGAAATGGACTAGTAGCAGACAATGACTGGATTACATTAAGCACCAGGAAGTCATACTTTGTAGCTAAAGCTCAAAATAGAAGGATACAACTAGTCTGGATTCCAAGCCATACAAATATTCAGGGCAATGATAAAGCAGACCTCTTAGCAAAAACAGGTACAAGCCTCAATAGATGCAACTTAACTAAAGTAGATTTTAGAGATATTCTTCCCCACATTAAAGAAAAAATACATAAAGAATGGAAGATCGAATGGACAAATATATCGATAACTAAGGGGTCTCATTATGCTAGCATCTGTGGAGGAATAAAAACAAAAACATGGTTTCATGACTTGAACCTCACTAGGAAAGAAATCACAACATTTTCAAGAATGAGAGTTGGACACTGCCTAATCCCGACCCATCTGCACAAAATTGGAATCCAAGAGAGCCCTAATTGTGATTGTGGGGAATTAGGTTCATTAAATCATGTCATATTTGAATGTACATTACACTATCAAAACTCTAATAGGTTGTACGCCTTACTAAATCAAAATAATGAAGCTCCCATGAATATCAACTCAGTTTTAGCAAACCCTAATACAGACAATGCTAAAAATATCTTAAAATTTCTAGAAGCTGCGCATCTCAAAATGTAAGAAGTGTTACTATGAGATTAATTCAATTCCAAACCCGCATAATCCAACCCAACACAATTTTAAATTCCTTCTTTTAAAACCCTAGGGTTCTTGATCCGAGGCGTCATTTTCGGTTGTGTTAATGGCTCTGCCGACGCTCCAGAGACAGAAGAGTTTTTTTTTTATGTTACCAAACCTAACAATCCTTTCTCTCCTTCAATAAGTTACTCAGTATAGAAACGTAATAAAGAAAAATCAATATAATGGTGGAGAAAAACAAGAAGAAAAAAAAAAGCAATCAAAATAAACTCAAAGAGAAAACTAGAAACTGGCTAAATAGCCACGTAGCTAAGGCCAAGATCGAAAGAAGAAGAAGAAGAACAATGGACCCAAAACACTTCCCTGAGGAACCCCAACGTCTACTGCAAGCTAATCCGAATTATGACCAAGATAGTTAACAAACTGCTTTCGATTAGTTAGATATGATCTTAGTAAATCGTTGCATTTACCACGCAAGCCATAGAGTTCCATTTTTTTCAACAGAACTTCATGGTCTACGCAATCAAAGGCTTTTGATAAATCTACAAAAAGAGCCACCACTTTGTTATTTTTGTCCAGTTGTCTATAAATGATATCCAAGATATTCAGTAAGGCTGACATTGTCGATTTTTTATGCCTAAATCCATGTTGAGTGTTTGCTAAGAGATTATTGGTTTCTAAAAATTTTGTAATTCTTTTAGCTAGAATTTTTTCAATCACATTAGAAAACACTGACAAGAGCGAAATTGGACGATAGTTGGCGAGTAACTTTTGATCTCCCTTTTTATATAGTGTAATAATTTTAGAGATTTTTAACATGCTTGGAAAGCAACCCTCGGAGATACAAATATTGGCTATATGACATAGCGGCTTAGCTAGCTGGACTGCACATTTTTTTATAATTGAGGTAGAGAATTGATCTGGACTAGTAGAGTTTGTGTTTTTTAAGTCATTTAATATGCTAATAACCGCAGATTCAGTGACTGCCTCTAGAAAAATTGTTTTCTCTGTGAAATTGGATCTATATGTATAGTTTTCAATATTGGTATCATTTTGTTTATTATTTTTTATATTTTTTGGCAAATTTACAAAGAAATTGTTATATGCATTGGCTATTTCTTTCTTATCTACTATTTCAACTTCATTTACAACTCTATTTTCATTTATTTGCGATTTAAAGTTTTTTAGTGATGAACTTATAATATTCCATACGATTTTTGATCTATTGTCAGAGTGCAGTATTTGATTGTTGTAATACATTTGCTTAGCCTGTCTGATAGTACGTCGATAATTTTTTTGTATGTGTTATAATAGTTTAGCGTAATTAACCCCTGATTTTTCTTAATAAATAAATCTTTAAGATTGGATTCCGATACTTTTAAACCTGGTGTTATCCAATTTTTTGTTTTGCAAAAATTATGTTTTGTTTTTGTAATAAGCTTAAAACTGAGATCATAGTAATATAGAAGTATGTTATTAAATATGCTAAATTTTGTATCAACGTCACTAATAGGGTTTGTAATATCATGCCAGTCTTCTGTTGCAAGATAATTCTTAAACAACATAATGTTTTTGTTTGAAAATGATCGACTTTTATACGATGTGTACTTGTTTTCATCTGTTATGGGAAATGAAATTACCTGTGCAGAGTGGTCAGATATGCCATTGTGAATAATATATTTATTTGTTATAATGTTATTAAAATTTGAAAAAATGTAATCGATAGCACTTTCGGACGATGCAGTTATCCTCGTCGCTTCATTAAAAACTGGGCTTAAATAGAGAGAGTTTACCAGGTCAATGAGTTTAACTTTGTCTTGCGAATCAGATAAATAATCAATGTTAAGATCTCCACACACAATTATTTTACCAAAATTATTTTTATGACATATTTTATTCAAACATTTCTCAAATTTATCAAAAAATAAATCAGAGTCACTATTTGGTGCCCTATAAACACATAATATACAAATCGATTCATTGTTTTTCGTAACACTTACACCGGCACATTCAAATGTCTTGTCTATACTTAAATTAGCACATTCAGGAATTTCAACAAATTTAAGAGAATTTTTGATAAGCACTATTACTCCACCATGCAGAAAGCTTTGTCTATTAAAATATCCTCCTATAGTATAGTCTAGTATACTAATATAGTTAATGTTATCGTCGAAAAAAAGCTGCCAGGCTTCTAACGAAGATGATGCAATTTTTGCAGGACCAATTACTCCGGGAAATCTTACAATAATGTTTTCTTTCCTAGTTTTAGTACAACATACTTTATTCCACTTTTTTCCATCTTTTGAATTATATTGCAAATGAGTGCGCTCACCAACACTGAGTTGGACAGGTAAGTATTCTTCTATCTCCTGTTTACTTTCGGATTTATGATCACTGAGGTTTTCATATTGTGGATCTGCTACTGAGTCATCCGATTCTGAAAAACTTTCCAGATCGGATGGAACTTCTTCAAACAACTTAGTCAACCTTTGAACTTCCTTTTCATCCATTATTCTGTAACAAAATATACATTTTAATAATTAATTTGCAGTTTTAATTAGAAAAATAAGTATATTATTCTTTAAAATCTATATGAAAAATACTTACATAAAGGAACGCATCGGGTCTGCGAGACCAAAATCTGCTATAAAATTGCTGTTAGTCACTGCACTGTGTTATAACTACTGTGCTGCATGCTCGAAGGTACTAGTTGCAAACATTGCAAAAAAATTTAATATACAAAGTAAAGTGTGGAGAATGTGCAGGAGTATTTCACCCATCATGTTTGAAGCAGGCAAATCTAACAAAAAATCCGCAATGTATGCATGAGGTAAATGAGGAAAATAACCTAACACAAGAAATCGCAAATCCACTGGAAAGAGAAGTCATTTTTCTAAGGAAAATCATAGAAGAGCTAGAAGAAAAAAAATAAAATATTACAAGAAAACAATAATTTGATAAGGGAAAATTGTGAGTTACTAAAGGGAAAGGTAATGTCACTAGAAAAAGATAGAAATGAAAACAGCAGCAGAGAAGAGGTAAATACGCTAAGGCGTCAAGAAACGTATACGCAAAAAGTAATACACAAGGTCAACCTTCAATTCCTGAAAATGTAAACAAAACAGGATCACAGAATATTACAATAAATCTCGGAAGCGCACAAAAAAAACAACAGGCCTCTAAGGCAAATAGAGAAGAAGAAGAAGAACTAAAAGGTACTTCAAGGAAAGAAAATGACAGTCAAACAAACATAACCAAAATGAGTGGCGCCAGCCAAAACATCACAGAAAAATAAACAAAAACAAAATCACAATTGGGGCTCCAGGGATAGGAACGGCGATGACCAGATTAAAGACAGTTGATCGACTAAGTTGGATTTATTTGTCAAATTTAGATAAAGATACCACCACAGAGGACATACTCGCCTGCCTCGATGGTAAATACGAGGATAAATATGTGTGCCAGAAACTCGTCAGAAACTACAATACGAGAGTCGCATCCTTTAAACTGGGAGTACCCACGCACATGGAGAAAGAAGTCAAATCTTTAGATTTCTGGGTAGCAGGAACTTTTGTGGATAGCTATCACTTCAAGAGGCAGAAATCAGACAACCCAAATCAACCTGAAAATTTTCAAATACCGCAAGAACAGCAGTAACTATAAACAGCTGCAAAAACGGGGACACTATCATTGGAAATTCCAAAACAAAGTATAGCATTATGCATCACAACTTACAGTCTATAGGAAATTGCATCGATGAGTTACAAATACTGTTAGATGAGCATGAAGAATGTCAATTTTTATGAGTCTCAGAACACTGGAAATCGGAAACACAATTAAAATCCTACAATATCTCTGGATTTAACCTAGCCTCTTTCTATTGTAGACAAGAGGAGCTGCATGGAGGGACAATATACTGTAGAAATGGAATAAATTGGAAGACAAGAAACGACCTGGTAGAGCTCGCAGAAGATAGTGTTTTTGAATGTGCCACAATACAAGTACAGCTACAAAAAACAAAAATTATTGTGATATCAGTGTACCGGACACCAACGGCTTCTATAGAGGGATTTCTCGCAAAAATGGATGACTTATTAACAAAAATATTTGACGAAAGTACTGTGATATTCATCGCAGGTGACTTTAATATTGATATAAAAAAAGAATATGAAAAGTCTACACTTGACTTTCTGTCTTTTCTGAGCTCTTTTAATGTATATCCATCCATTAAAAACTATACACGGGTAAGCAGGACAAGCAAAAGCTGTATAGATAACATTTATACAAATTGTAAATCATTCATGGCAGAAATAATAGACAATCATATATCAGATCATACAGCGCAAAAAATTGCTTTCTGTACTGATGATTTTTCAAATCGTGGAACCAATTTCACTAATAGAACATTTAATAAGGAAAATAAAAATATTTTTAAGCAAATTTTGGCAGAGCAGGATTGGCAAAATGTCTTTAGCCAGAATGAAAGTGATGTTAACAAACAATGGGAAAATTTCATGCAAACCTTACTACCCATTTTCAACCAATGCTTTTCACTAAAACGTACAAGAGGAAATAGAAACAAAAAACACAAATACTACAAAACACCAGAAATTACTGAGTGTAAAAAACAGCTCGACCTACTGCGCGGATTCACCGTTGTGGGCACGGTGGGCATGCCCACAACCCTAATTGAGGTCAATAGGATAATGTTATATCCAATGCCGTAATATATATTTTTTAAAAACAATGATTCGTGCGCGAGTGACTTTTTTACTTTGGGTACTAGTCTGTAGTATTCACGGAAGGCTGAGACAAACAAATATGCGTGATTGCCTCGTGATCGCGATGTGTTCCATCCCCATTGGTTACATTTTCCAGGAGATTGCCAAGGGTTTTCTCGGCTTTGGATGGCCAAATGGAAAAGAGAATGTAAAAACAATTCGCTCTCCTAAATATACACAAATATGTGAGCCTGGATATCGATGAAATTATTGTTTTCGCGAAAAAGAAACGTAAGCTTGAATTTGTTATTTAAGTAAGCACCTAAATAAAATTATTCAGTGTAAAATGTATACTATCTTTTAATAAAATCTGATATGCTTTCAACCTGTAAAAGTTTCATTAAAATCGGTTCAGTAGTTTAGAGTCTAGATGTGATATTGTGATGTGCAAACAGACACACATTTATTTTTGTAATTTTTGAGAGCAAACAGACTAACATTTTACAAGTTTATTAATTTACTAGCCCAGGTAACTCCAGCAGCTGTAAAAAAGTTGTGTTAACGTTATCGCAGCTAACGTTACAGCCATTTGGCTATTATTGCCAGCTGCGCTAACGTTTTAAAGTGGTTGCGACAACGTTGTGGCAACTAAAATGGTACAGCATTTTTTGGTGTATAAAGCATTATAATAGCCGCACAGTTGTGGTTAATTTGTTACAAATAAGAAACATTACGGCTATTTAGATGTGAATTTTATTTGGAAGAAAAGTATATATTAAAGCTGGGTAATGGTTTTGATGTACAAATTTGTTCATAATAAACTATTTGGCTGTAATAATTTACTTCAATAACCATTTTTGGGATATAAATAAATTCAATATTTCGCCCTCTACCCTTCCCTCTCATAATAACTGTACAGGAATGGATGTGTGCTTTATTATCTAACCTATAGGTTAATACTTGAAACAATATAAGCGAGTTTGATGATAAATCGTGAATCAAATTACATGCGATTGTCATTTTTTCGTGCAATATGGACGTTGTACTTCTGTATGTACGAAGCGCCTCATAAATTTTCTGGTTTGAAAAAATTGTTAATATCTTCAAAATTATGATTTTTGATTTTTTTTTCGGAAAATTGTGTAATAATATTTACTTATAAATATTATGTCCACTAGAGACTATTACAACACTTTTTTTGCTACAAAGTAATAACAAACAATGAAAAAATTGAAAAAAAATCAAATACTGTTCAAAACGGCTGCACTTCTCATAGTCCTTCTTGAAAAGAAGATATGGCCGTTAAAATGAGTGACTGCAGTGACCTGCACTGGAGAAAAATATTTCAAATAACAACCGTTAGGCCACCATATAGACCATCTCAACTATTTAGATTGTGTTTGGTTGCAAATCACTTGCAGATGTTGATTCACAGCTTAGTGGCTTTTGAATA
The DNA here is from genome assembly GCA_963583905.1 of Stenurella melanura. Lineage (NCBI taxonomy): Eukaryota > Metazoa > Arthropoda > Insecta > Coleoptera > Cerambycidae > Stenurella > Stenurella melanura. The sequence continues at coordinate 105,622,018 of OY757311.1, forward strand.
AGAAGAGGTAATAATTGACATTTCGGCCATTTGTCATACGCAAACCTAACCTCAACTTCCAATCAGAGACAAATATTTTTATTTTTATACTCTTGGTTTGTGTACTTATTAAAGGCTTGTGTACTTATTAAAGGCTAAATTGCTTTATTTGTCAAATTATATATTGGTTGACAGCAAAGTAATGTTGCCTTTTTTGTTGCTGTTGTCTAAAGCTGTAAAAGCCAACCCACAGCTACCAACGTGGAAAATATAGCTCTAGCTGTCACATTGCATTTTTGTTGCTGTAAAGTATATAATCCAGCCAAAAATTACAACAAATTGTTACAGCTGTTATTGAGCTATTGCAATAGGCGTGGAGAGCATATTTCTGCTGATCCAGTTGTCCCAATAGCAATTGCAGCCATTTGTTTGTTCAATTATGGTGCAGCAACGTTATTGTAGCAAAAATGTTTGGAATAAAAGGCTTTGAGGTTTTAAGGCCAAATTACAGCTAAACGGCGGTCATCACAACGTTGTCGCGGCCAATATTTAGCTGTGAAAACTTTATAGACCACACTGTGCTACTTGGGAGTGTTCGCCCCGCGACTTTGCCTGCGTGGATCTATACACTGTACAAGGTCTTGGCCGGGGCGTCAAATTTTGTAAAGGTCTTATTTGTAGGAATGCAATGTATCGATCGTAAGCGAGTCCGTGTCCGACTCGCACTTGGCCGATTTTCGGGTGGCCGTGCCCACAACCTATTTTGGGGGCTGGATCCGCGCCTGGTACAAGGAGGCATACAGTAGGATAAAACGCAGGTATAACCAATTGCTAATTAATTCGAGAAAACAATGCTATAAACAGCAGATACAAGAGAGTGATAATAAATCGAAAAGTGTGTGGAAAATTGTAAATACAATCAAAGGCAATGAAAACAAGACAAAAAACAAAAATCAATTGCCAGGGGACCCTGAAACAGTAAGTAACAATTTTAATAATTACGTCATAAATGCTGCTCCTAAAATACTTCAAAATTTACTGAAAATAAAATTTTCAACAAATCTTAATTCAAATAAAAATTCTATCTTTATCAATCCGGTAACTGCAGAAGAGGTAATAGATATTATCGCCAGCTTAAAAAACAAAATGAGTGCAGGGCACGATGAAATACCGAGTAGTATTATAAAATTCTGCGCACTTGAACTGAGCGTTCCCTTATGTTTCATTATAAACAACTCTTTCAAGTATGGTATATTTCCATAAAAATTAAAGTTAGTGTTGGTTAAACCCATATATAAAAAGGGAGATCCAGAAGTAGAAGAAAATTACAGACCCATAAGTTTGTTACCATCTCTTTCAAAAGTTTTTGAGATAGCAATGGCGAACAGACTACTAAATTTCTTTCATACAAATAAACTGTTCAATGACTGTCAACATGGCTATCTGAGGGGTAGGTCAGTGGAGACAGCACTGTACGACTTTATGAATAAAATAATTCATAGTCTGGAACAAAAGAATATAGTTTTGAGAATGTTTCTTGACTTGTCAAAAGCATTCGATAGTCTGGACCACTCTATCATGCTAGAAAAATTAGAACTATATGGTATCAGAGGAATTACACTGAAATGGATCTGCTCTTACCTCACGGATCGCCATCAAAAGGTAGTAATTGAAAGAGATCATAAAAAATATTTCTCTGAAAGTAAACAAATTAGCATCGGAATTCCACAGGGCAGTATCATGGGTCCATTGCTTTTTATTATTTATATAAATGACCTCACTTGTGCACTCTCAGATGAGACTTCAAATCTAATAAATTATGCCGATGACACAAACCTTCTAATAGAAGCTGAGACATTTCCGGATTTAGTAACCCTAGGAGACATCTCACTAACTAGTACAAATGACTGGTTTCAAATAAACAGACTTTTATTAAATAAAGACAAAACAAATTTTATATGCTTCAGGACTAAACAAAGTAGAGCAGATATATCAGGCTCGGCAATGCTGCAGACCCAAAATGTCACCTTATCGCAAGATACTAAATTCCTTGGTATTTATATTGACCAACACTTGTGCTGGTCAAAAGAAATTCAGCATGTATCTAACAAACTAAACTCAGTCGGTTACACGTTCAGAGTGATTAAAAAATATCTGGAACTAGATGTGCTTAAAACAATATACTACGCAAACTTTCAAGCAGTTTTAAGATTCGGAATAATTTTTTGGGTAGGAAGTAAAGATGTAAACAAAGTCTTCATCATACAGAAACGTATTATAAGATTACTCACAGGATTAAATACAAGGAAGTCATGTAGAGGTAAATTCCGGGAACTAAATATCATAACGGTACCTGGTCTATATGTGTATGAGAGTCTCTTATTTCTGTTTAAAAACAAACCAAAATTTGCAAAGTATGAAATTACACATAACCATAACACAAGATCTCTATGCTACAATTTTCCACAGCATCGCCTTACTCTCTCCGAGAGAAACCCTGCTTACTCGTGTATAAAGTTTTATAACAAACTGCCCGCAAATGTAAAGGAGATAACCTCATTTAAGAATTTTAAAAAACAAGTTTTTAATATTATTTTAGCTCTTGAGGCATATAGCGAGAAGGAATTTTTAAACGCAACCTAAAGCTATATGCTACTATTTATTTGTTCTTTTATTTCTTATAATCAAGTTGTTTCAAAACAAAATTTTAATTAACGATTTTATGATTTGAAATAACTGTTAAATATATATTGACGCCTTTCACTCAATTAGTTTTAAAAATATTTTATAAGACTGATTTTCATGAAATAAAGTGTATTATTATAATTATTATTACTAAGCCGCGCAGGACTGTAGGCGCTTTTTTTTAAGATGGCACCAGCAATTAATATTGCTTGGGCCTGATAGACCCGACGCTGCAGGGTTAAATAAAAATTACTTTAAAATTTATTTTTTGAAACCATTTACATAAATGAATAACACCACCAAAAAAATTAAATATTATGTTCCGTGAAACCTCAATCAGCTCTAATGCATGCCTCATTTCACTTTCTATTATTGTTCATAACTTTTCGGAGGGTTGCAGAATTTAACTAAACTACGGATTCGGAGTTCTTGAATGATTTGGAACACGTTTTGTTAACAAAACTTTTTGATTAAAAACTGTCTACTATGGCTTTTTTATTTTTTTCATACAATTTAGTATCGTAGATGCCTTGCATTTAAAGATGGAAAGTGATTATGTGGTCTTAAATAGACCTTGGTGACCTCTATCTTTTAAAATGTGTTTGATTCAAATCGGACAAAAAATAAAAGAATTATTACGCTGTTACACACTTAAGTGAGACACACTGTATGTAGTATATCATATGTATATCAACATATATATTGTAGAGTGAATATTTTAAATAATAATATTAAAATGTTATTATTATTATTGTAATAGCAATATCAATTCCAGTTCAAAACTCTGCAAGTATAATAACGATAATACATATGAGTGAACAATAATGTTCACCTAAATTTATTTAAAAACGGAATTAAACTTTTGCCGATTTGTGTATTTCATTAATTTCGATTCTTTAATGAGCGCTTCCTTCAGATTATAACATAAAACAACAAATCTCTAAATTTTTTTATGATAATCAAAACCAATGGATCATATACACCATAAACATCTATGTAATCTGTTTGTCTCCGCAAACTGTGTGGCCACTTCAAGATATGAAATTTAACAAAATTATTAAAATTGATAAATTCAAAATGGAGATTTGAATATGGAAGACTAGGGAGAACTCAACTTATGATTGCTTTGACATTATAAATGTAATAGGTTTTTGTTTTATAAAATCAATCAAGTATTTTTCAAGATGAGGATGGAGATGTTATTTATTATTGTTCGTTCACAAGCATGTAGTAACGAAACCCGTAGTGGAGCACAGACATTTTACTAGTTTATAGCTAGCTAGCTATTAATATTACTTCTTGACTAAGAGGCCATCTATTAATTACGTCACACTTTGAGGGGGGGAAGAGGAGGTCCATAAAGTGCGACAGAGTGTGACAAGAGGGGAGGAAGGGGTCAAACTTTTGTGGCATCACATTATTTACATCGTATACCATTGTTTTAATTGAATGCAATTAAAAAAAAAATCGGAAAATTCTACATCAAAATTTAAAAAGTGAGACGTCACAATGAGGGGGGAGGGGTTGACTAGAATGTGACAACCTGTGACATAGAGGGAGGGGGGGTAGAAAAACCATGAAAGTTGCGTGACGTAATTAATGGATGGCCCCTAACAGCAAAAAGACATACACATACATTAATCTGAATTTGTTGGAAGTGGGTATTTATTAAACATTAAAAAAAATACCTACCCCTTAGAGTACACCTCAAATTTTATGCCATGTCGTTTGAAAACTCTCTGACACTGCCTAGATGACCTCTGGATTGGAATAGTAAAAGTTTGATTATATTCTGGATTATTTGTGTCTTTTACAGTAGAAGTTCTGTCACTAAATGGTGTTTCCTAAAATGAATTGAAGACTGAAATAGTATATAATGAATTTTTCAAATAAACAATATAATTTGTATCAAATTCGATCACAATTTAAGGTGACAATTATCTTATGTATTGTCTGAATTATTTAAGGTGTTCTCTATCATTATATTTGCAGACATTTACAATGCCTGCCGAATTAATAAATTGAAGACCGAAGAAGGCAAGTTAGAGTTATACACAAGCGATCATCTCTTTTACTGTCTAAATGAAGTTCATACAAACAATACATAAGCAGATATGAGCCGCAAAAGAAAATACATCGAGACTGCTAAACTTGTGAAACAAATTGTGGAAATTCATCATTTCAACAATGTTATTGATTATATTCGAGGTACAGCTGATATTACTCATTAGCTTAATATCTCATAGTTCTGTAATATTTGTAAGTTAAGTTTAATATTTGTCTAAAAGGATGATACATTATCTAGTAAATAAATTATGTATGCATTGCATTTTTTAGAGATCTCACCTGTGGAAATGGAAATTCAAACTTGACGTAAGTGTCAATCTCTTTCGGGTTGGTCGACTGGTAATTAATCCCCCTGAGAATCTCCAACTCCATATCATTATCCATTAGTTCTGTAAAACTCTTAACAATTGAAAAATCTTTCATCTCGTAATGGAATTTTGGCACTCTCGTTCCTGGAGTTCTACGAGCTAAACGAACAAAATCAAGGTCTTTGGTAACATTTAGAGCGAGCCTTTCAAATCTATTTGTGCCAGCCACATCACCTAGTGCCTTATTGTGATCTCGGGTACTCAAACACATTTTCAGCTGTTTCTGCAGTTGATTTTCCAAACGAGCTAGTACATCCATGTCCTCACTCCCCTCCTCGCTGCATTCATCGGCCATTACAATATCATATCTATGAAAATAATACACCAAAATAAATACAATGGTAATAAAAGTTTTCATAAACAAAACAATTAAATTATTCTACTATTCTATTTGGAACTTCTTGCCTCATGTATTTTCGCTTTTAAATAATGTCGAAAGAATCTATAAGATAATATCAATTAACTAGTATTTTACTGAGAAATAAACTCTACCTCTGTGACTTTTACGTCAAAGGATCAGTTAGAGCTTGTTTTTTCTGACAAATGACACGGATAAATATAAAAATATCAAAATTAAATATTCTATCAATGTTTCAGAAACCTTTTCTGGTTCCCTTTCCAAGAAAACGATTCCGAAACATCTGCGGAATATTTCATTTTGATATTTTTATACTCACTCATGTCATTATTTTTGTATTATACTGTACTGTATTGTTCTTAAAACTGTATTGTCTTTGTGCTACATAGTGTTTTATGTCTTTGTAAAGTATTGTATTCTCGATTGTATTGCATAGCAATTTACTATTATTTGCAAGAAAATTAACTATTAATGCACAATACGATTTGTAATATATATATTTTACTGTATTTTGTACTCAACATTTGTATGTTTTTTAATAGCTTATATGTTAAATAAAGAGATTATTATTATTATTAATTATCAGAAAAAACAACCCCTTACTGATCCTTTGACCAGTAATATACTGGTTAACTGTATTATCTTGTAGACTCTTCGGATGTTATTTAAAATTAAAAATACATGTGACACGAAGTCCCAAATAGACAAGTAGAAGAATTAAGTGAATGCCACAACATTCAGATGATATTTAAAACAACGGGCTCGTTTAGTAAGTACTTTTTTTATTCAACGATCGGAAAGATTTTACAAAAAACTACAATTCTGTGAGACATGTAAATGGTCCAAAAAAATCATAAACATGGACCGCACCCGTCTCAGTTGTGACATCACTTAATAGTAACCCACTAGCAGAAACAGCTAGCTAAGCATGTTTACTGTTTTCCAATATTAAATGTGTTTGTGAGGCATTTAAGTTTCTAAAACTATATATATTAACTACAAATTATACATTTCGTATTGTTCTAGAGTGTTAAAGCACCATAGTGAAAATATCTACTAAAACATTTAATACCGTTCCTATAGAAAAAGGCGAGAGATATTTTTTTCTAATTCTTTGGGACTTTCTGCCACATGTATCTTTCTCTTTTTAACCGGCGCTCGGGGAATCTACAACATATCACAATTACCCAGTCACACAGGCATAGAGGTTATTTACTAGTAACATACTGGTTAATTGTGATATTTTGTAGATTCCCCGAGCACCGGTTAAAAAGAAAAAAATATATGTGGCAGAAAGTCCCAAAGAATGAGCAACATGCATGAATTGTAAAAAGGCAATAATTCATTATTTTTTCGTTATATATGTTATAAAAGTTGAGAAAGTAATGAAGAAAAGGTATAAAAAAAATGTGTAGCCTAAATAAACGACTTTGAAATTCAAAATTTTATGGGAACATATCCACGTGACTGAAAACAACACGCTATTGGTCTGACGTCATTCGGCATAATGTCTAATGGTTGTCTATCTGCCAAGGGGTTAAATCGTAAATTGTTTTGTGTTTTGTAAATATGTGTTAATATTTTCATAAAAGAAATCATTCATTTATTTATTTATTTTAATTATTAAGTGGTAAAAATGACGGACAGTAGGTTTTTACGGGGCCAGAGTGACAATTTGCCCATTGTTGATGTGTTTATGATGACAAACTTTTTTGCTACTAATACTGACTTTATTAGTGCAGAAATTGGAGGTACTAAAGCAACAAGGTATGTGTCATTCACTATTCTAAACATTAATTCAATTGTGCCTATTTTTATCCTTTTACTGTAGTTAAATATAACAAATTATTTATGTACCTAATCTCAAAATAGGTAAACAATACAATGTTTTAATGTTATATTAATTCATATCCTTCATCTTAGAATGCTTTACTTTTTTATATAATAAATACTTCCCGTCACTTACTAAGTACGTACTTTTAGATAGGTAGGTACATTAATAGTAAAAATAACTGTTGACACATAGGTATATATAAATATATAACTGGATAATATGTAGAACGTCGAGAAGTTACATTATTCCCACCGTTCATATATATTTATACATTTTAATTCAGGGTTCCTATTAACAGAAGTTAGTAAACTTTTGTATTCCTATAAATAGGAAAGTGACCAAATTCACCATGATATGTAAACAAATTATCACAATAATATTAGGGTTAGGTACATATTTTCATATTATTATAAAATAATTAGTTTTAATGGGTAAATTTATATCAAAATGATCCTGGCAGCAATATAATCTTGAGGATGATGATAATTCTGCATTTCGGTCGTCTCGTCTCATAGCTCTGCACCATTTCTTCCTAACTTTATCGCGTCTAGGCACATTAAAAAATAACTTTTCTGGAGTTTTTATTGTAGTATTTGTACATTTGGGCACAATACAATATTTATAGCTACTTTTGTTTGTATTTTCCATAACACAACATAAATAATGTGTACACATTCGCAATCACAATACGTTTTCAGTGGGTGCGATGTGCCCGATGACGTCACACACCAGTAGCGCGGAAACTTCTCCATTTAAACGCAGTTAAATTGACAGCTGCAGTAAATAATTTTTTTAACCTTTAATTAGAACATAAAACAAAAATAAAATACTGTAAAAATAATGTTTTTTAGTGATCTATTCATCTGTGATGTTTAAAAAAATTATGCATTTTGCTCATTAGAAAATAATATCTCTCGCCTTTTTAAATCTATAGGAATGGCAAATAAATATTTTAGTAGATATTTTCACTATGGTGCTTTAATGCTCAAGAACAATACAAAATGTATAATTTGTAGTTAATATAAATCGGTGAAAATAGTTTTAGAAACTTAAACTTCACAAAACACGTTTAAGTTATCAATTTGTAATATTGGAAAACAGTAATAACATGCTTAGCTAGCCGTTTCTGCTATTGGGTTCCTATTAAGTGATTTCACAATGGGGACAGGTGCGGTCCAAGTTTATGATTTTTTTTTTAACCATTTACAGGTCTCACAAAATTGTAGTTTTTGTGATATTTTGTAGATTCCCCGAGCACCGGTTAAAAAGAAAAAAATACATGTGGCAGAAAGTCATAAAGAATTAGAAAAAAATAAGATAATGCCACCAGTAGTGATGCAAGATTTCATGAAACTTAAAATTTACGAAATTTTCAATATAAATATAAAACTAAACATTTAAACATCATGAAACTTTCGTGAAATTTCAATGAAACTTTCATTTTATGAAATTTAATTAAATAATTCCCTAATATTATGGAAGTTAAGTGGAAATTCATTAAAATATTTCACGAAGTGATGAAACTTAAGTTCTGTATAACATTCAGAGATGCAAAATTTCATGAAATTTAAAATTTGTGAAATTTCAATGACATTTTTGTGAAAGTTTCGAAATTCATCTGAAATTTATAAAATATAAAATTAAATATTAAGTATCATGAAATTTTCCTGAAATTTCAATGACTTAATTGAATATTTCCTTAATATTGAAATGATATGAAACTTAAGTTCTGTATAACATTCGTAATTTTTTTTTATTTCCAAGACTTATTAATGACTAATAAATCTCACTTTGGAACTAGTCTCATAAATTTCTACTTTTCAATGTTTCTTTTTAATATAAAAAAACATATTTTGTTCTCGCCTTAATAAGATTAGAACTTACAATTATATTCGTGAAAAGTAAAAATAATAATACATTTTTCAAAACACAGGAGTAGATAATCTGTCAATATATTTTCAAAATCTCTGGGGCCCCTATTCTCCACCAGAGAGATTGCTCATTTCGGGAGAAAGGAAAAGAATGGAACATAGCGAGATGAAAAGAGATAAAACATTCACATCTTCCACTCCCTGATTAAAGAATATGGTACCTGTCCCTGGTAGATTCAGATTATAATCCAAACTCTAACAATACATAACCATTACAACATCATTAATCAATGACCTCAGTGACAGTGGCGTAACAGAAACTGAGTGGGCCCCCCGCAAACGTTTTCAGGGGCCCCCTCTACAACGACTGGAAAATGATAATTCTTATGTTCATTACTATTAGGTTCAGGTTTATGAATTTTTGATGCTCCGAAATGGACTTGTCGGCTTGTGTTTGTGCGTCATAAACTGACAATATGTTTTGTTCTTTTGTTTTGTTAATTCTTATCAGCACACCGAAATTCTTTTACGTTGTTGTGTCTACTACCTACAGGTTTTTAAGTTTTTATTTATTAAAATGTAATAATTCAATAATTATAAAAATAACATTATTTAAGAATTTAATTCACTGAATAATGAAATGAAATACATTTCAGTTTTTTTTATTAATGCAAAAATAATAGAACCTAGGAACCTAGAAAGGAATGAAAGAAATAAAAAGCAGGACTATTATACTTAAAGAACCTAACCTCTAAAATAAATGTCAAAATCAGACTTTAATCCTCATACAAGTTTAAAAAAACGTGAGAAATTCCATTTGATGTAACAGAAATACAGAGTTTGCAGCTGAAATTTTCATAAAAGTTTCAAAAATGTGGTAATTTTCAGATTAATCTGAAATTTCATAAAATTCAGATATTTCAGAAATTTATGAGGGTACGTTGAAACTTTCGGAAGTTTCAAATTCAAATTGAAACTTTCAGAACGAAATTTGAAATTTGCATCATTGCCCACAAATAACATTTAGACAATAGCGAGAGATATGGCAACAAACTATATAAAACCAGAAGAAGCTTACTTACTAAGTTAACATACGTTTGTGGAAACCATTTCAGTGTAAGTATCTACATGTTAAATTATTTATGATCAAATGCAGTATTTTTTAAATATAAATATAATATATTTTTTCAAATATAAATATTACTAGTAATTTTTCTAACCTTTTTCCTTATTGGTTTAAAAATATTTGAGAAAAATGCTATTGTTATACAGAGTGCAACGCAAATATATTTTAAATAATAATTAAACTTTGATTTATAGGGGCGTCAAATTAGACAAAAAAGGGCCCAAACTTCGGAATAATTCCCAGATTGATGATTTTTGCTGGAACGTGTTCAGAAAGGTGTGGAGAACAAAATATCAAAATGCCACCTCAAGAAATTGTGCGGAAATTTTTGTATTAAACAATTTAGGTGCAAAAATACGATATTTCATGAATAACTAATAATAAATTATAAATAATAATAATTTTTTTTTTTACGCGTTAGCGATGCTGGACAGTTCTCCCGTGTCTCCGAATTTCTAACGGGGGAAGCGCCAGCGAATTATCTACAATCACTCCCCACATCCCGCAGGGTTAGTGGTTGTAGATTCCAGAATCATGTGCCCTAAGTAGATGCAGGGACCCCAAGACGACTGCCTTCTGCATTTGGCCTGCCAACCATTCGGCTAATTTTTGGGAGGCCGGTATGGTCTTCAATGTTGAGAGCAGCGTAGGCCTCATCCCACCGAGAACGCAAATTATCAGGACGACCGAGTAGTCTGGGTATAGCGCTCGGAGCTCATACCGGAGATCTCGGTATTTAGTCCGTTTCTCCTCCTCCTTCAAGGTGATGTTTGTCTCGGCGGGTGCCGAGAACTCGATGACATACATCACCTTGGTCTGGTGGTCGAGGAGGACTATGTCGGGCTTGTTGGCTTGAATCAGCCTGACGGTCGGGAACGAGTAGTTCCAATAAATTCGGCACTTCTCGTTCTCGACAACGGACTCGATCTCTCCCGGAACATAAGGCAGCACTGGTGTTCGGTCTACCTCGTACGAGTGCCGAAGATGGTAATACAGCACTCGTAAAGCCGCGTTATGTCTGTGGATGTAGGCCGAAGTCGCGTAAATCAGACATGCGGATAGTAAATGCATGATCGACTCTGGCTCATGATGGCAGGTCCTACAATTTAGGTTGGGGAGCTCTACACCCATAACACGACTGCGGTAGACCAAGGTGTTAATAACACCATCTTGGCAGGCCACAATGAATCCCTCGGTCTCCGACTTTAGCCCTGCTGACAGGAATGCGAAGGTCAGCTTTGTCGATAAACCCAGTGTCTCTATGTTGTTGTAGAACATAACAATAATATTAATTATTATTATTATTATTATGATTATTATTAATATATTATAACATGAAAATATATGAAAAAAAAATGACTAACATTTTCATCCTAGAGTAGGAGTAGGCCATACCTGTACTTGTCTGGCAAGATTTAATTGATTGATGAAAAGGTTGCCATCTTGTACCCTTCATCTCAAAAATATTCAACAGATACATCCTCCACTCAGGACTGGCCACATGCTGCCTGAGAAAGATAGAATTATCCGCCCTCTCTTTTAAGTTTAAAATTGTAAATAATTGCGTGTAGGACTTACATTAATGCGTTGAAATTATCTAATTTTGTGATCTCAGAATTCACTTAGACATGTGGGAAAATTATTCACTAATTAATTAGATGCTTATATCTAAAGCTTAATATAGCCTAATATCAACTGTCCATGCCAAATGTTTGTTTCTTGGTGAATCTCACGTCCTTGAAATAGAAAATAAAATTTCAATAATAATTATGATAATATTATTTTGATTTGACTGAATAACACTGAACAGTTTATTATTCAAAACTAACAAGAAATTGCATATTACGCAGTAGGTGTTTAATCAACTAATTTTTTTCATAAAACCGCTGCCTAAGGAATCACTACTTCCACATCCAGATCTACTTGTTATAACTACTATTATGGAAATGTAACTATTTCTTAAATCGTTCACTTTTTAAATACATTTATATACATTCTTTACAATTTTCATTTCTGTATAATTCGTACTGCCATAACTGACTTTAAACAGCAACCTGTATATTTCTCTCAATATGTTTGTTCTCATTAAATTACTCTTTCCGATGATATATGCATTATGTATAATAATATTGTCATTAATAAAGAAAGTGACAAAAGTTAGTAAAAGTCGTTTCATGCATATTTTATGTGGCACAGTGATCATTAATTAGGATACATATTACTATAATATTGTGTTAATTGTACATCAATGGAAACGGTATTTCAGTGAGAACAAAAATACCAAGAATGTACAGGGTGTTATTTAAAACAACCGAATTATAATATAAAGCATAAAAAATATCTAAAATTTTAAATATGAATTATTTCATTATAATTTTGTATTATGTTTATTAGACACCAGACCTTAAAAACAAAAAAAATCATTTTCTAGGGAATTTATTAACCAATTTTATATCTGAGCTTCTTAAAGAGAAACTATAACCAAAGACTTATCGGAAAAATCTACAGGGTAGGTACTAATTAAAATAAAAATGCTTGCTCTGGTTATATCGGAAGAGATTTCTTTAACACTGACTGGTTAAAATATGACTAAATATAGTTACATTCTCAAGATTTATTTTAAAAACTTCTAGAACAAAGCGTGGGGGTAAGTGCCTTATTCTTTGTCACCTAGTAAACATAAATATTATTATGATTATTATTATTATAAGTTTTAGTTTCAGTTCTAATAACCTAATCATATTTTATGTTTGTATATACTTGTTTCTGCATTTTCTCTGTTTATGTTTTTATGTATATCATTATTTTACCTGCAAGACTATAAACCTATAGTTATTCATGTACAGTTAATATAATAATAAATTTTCTGTTTGGCAACTTAAATTAGGTATATGTACAAATATACTTGTCAGAACCCATTTATTGTCATAACATGAACTTAATTTGCATGCTCATTTGTATTCTCTCTCAACAAGAAAAATACTATAAAGTAGGTATTGCTAATCTGAAGTCAGAAGATTGAATTAATGTAGTACTTACTCATTATCAAGTTGAGATTTAGCTTCAGGAGAAACAGGGATAGAAGACCAATCCACAGGTAAACCACTTCGTGCAGCTTCTATTAATTTATCAAAACCCTTAGCTTGTTTTAAAAATTCCTTTGCTTGAGACATCTCTCCTTGTTTTTTTGCATTTAAAGCAGCTTGTTTGAACTGTTTTTGCTTGGCTAACAAAATAAGCACTTGTTTATCGGCATGAGAAGTTATTGTATGGTTTCCTGTAAACATTTATATTTTAAGCTTTGAATGCTACTTGTCGAATTTCAAATTAGTACAAACAATTCCACTTACCTGTTGTTCTTGAGCTTGGACTAGGTTTCTGTTCGGTTTCCTCTCCTTCTCCACTAACAGTGGGTGAGGCAGGCCTTTCTTTTGGCACCACTGGGGTTGGTTTAGGAGGAGCAGCAGCCCCTCCTTCAACAGGAATAGGTCCATAACCAGGAGGTGTTGGCAACTCATCAACTGGAATAGGTTTTCCGGCTTTATGCATTTTTATAGCCTGCTCATACTGTTTTACAATTCTGCCATGTCTACGAGCTTTACTCGAATTTCCTTGTTCTTTGGCTTGAGCTTCATGTTCCTTGTAAATAGCTAAACGTTGTTCCAGAGCTTCAAGGACAGTAGATGCAGTTATTAAGGTTTCCTCAGGCAAATCTGCTGCTTCTGCGGGAACAGGTATTTCTGGAATGGTATTTTTCTGTGTTTCACTTTCTTCAATTTTCGGTTCGATTCTTGGAGCAGATTCGGACTCTTCTGGCGGGCCAGGCATTTTTGATAAATCTACAGCTTGTCCATTCCGAACTGCTTCTATAACAGTATCGAATTGTTTGGCTATTTTAACATACTTTATAGCAGTATGAGAGTCCCCAGATTTTTTTGATTTTAAAGCAGCTATTTTATATTCCTTTTGTCTTTCAATAAGCATATTTAACAACTCTTGATCAATTTCTTGTTTCTTCTCCTCAACTTTCTCTTGTACAGAATCAGGCATTGGAGTAGGTTCTAAAACAGGTGAGCTTGGTATCTCGGGTGCAGGCCTAGATGGAACTGACATTGGAACATCTTGGCCCGAGTCTTGAACTAAGTTATTTTTGGGACCACTGTGTATTTCTGGTGGAACACTATCATCATTAAGGTCTATATTTTTTCCAGATCTAGCTTGTTTTACTAAGTCCTTCAGCGTCCTTATGGCTCTTCCATATCTCCTGGCTTTACTAGTCTCTCCAGCAGTCTTAGCATCTTTTTCTGCGATTTCATAAGCTTTTAAACGTTGTGACAGAATGTTTACCAAGTCTGAAGCACTGCTAATGGGAGCTGCAATGGGTGCGGGTGGAGCCTCCTCCTCCACTTCACCTCCTGAAAATTATAATTGCTACAGGTTCTTAAACCAAAATGAATTTAACTAAAAGTAAATAAATACCTGTAAGTTCACTTAATTCCCCTAATAAGTCAGGATCGTTTTCATCCACAGACAGTTCTTCATCAGAGGGAACATCTTTCATACTATCGGCTACCATCGCATCTAATTCTCTTTGTGGTATAACTTTCTTGACAGGTTTTTTACGTCTGGAATCAGCACTTCCACCGCCACTTAATGCCGCTAATTCTGCTTCCAGATCACTGTCCCCTTCATCGCTATCATTAGTATTCTCTAGACCAGTGTCAAAGTTTGTGGGTATGTCAAATAAACCATACTAAAATGTAAAATAACGTTTTTTAATAGCTTTTCATAAATATGAGGATTTTATTACCTGTGATAAATTTTTTCCAGAATGATTCCGTTTAGGTTTTTCCTTCTTTTTGCCAAACATATTTACTTTATAAGTGACTTGATGAATTTGTTAATTTCGCATATCCTTGAGGATAATGGATGGAGATTGCCTATGGCAATGGCACGTAAATTTCCGTATTAATAAAAATAATGTAATGTTTATTTTTGGAATGAGTCAACTTAACTGTCACTTTCATAAACCGTAAAACCGTATCGTATTTTCGTATTTATTTCTTCTTAAGTTCAATGTTCTATCATTATTGTTCTATGGTCAAAGTCAAATGGTTTAACCAAAGATTAGAGAATCTAATCTATGGTTTAACCTTAGAATAGGAAACATATGTACACACCATACGCCTTTCCTAATCTAAGAATTCATTAAGAGAAGAATTAACAGAGTACAATAATCCATTCTATTCTTAGACTATTCTATTCCATAAAAGAACGTTTACGTTTTTCATAATCATAACACGCATGTTACCACCACTATCTCAGTTTCACAGATTTTCAATAGAAAAATAATTCCACAGAGTAGTATATTATTATTTCTACTTAGTGTACTCTGTGATAATTCCACGCAGGTACGTTATTTTTGGCAATAACAGCCGCGTTAAGGGCCGGTTTAACAATGAGAGGATCAGCTTTATGCTATCTAATCTCATTTAATCTTTGGTGAAGTCACAGTTTAATAAACAGTAGGGTTACTTCCCCTACTAAGTAGTCAACGCATCAATAGCAGGAGTAATACTATCGACGCGTGGACTATACTCAGTAGGTGAAGTGATCCACTGGATTATTAAACTGAGATTTAACTATGGGATAACACTTATCGTCGCCGCGGCTCTTAAGGCCCTTAAGGTCGGTTTATCAAAGCGAGGATAGAAATTACAGCTGGCAACCCTGCTAATAATACAGGCTTCACGTGGCTTCACTTGAACCTTAGAGTAGGAAAGATAATCTATCTTTCCTAGTCTAAGACTTGAACAAGAAAGAGTTCATTAATTAATTTAGTTTCAGTGTTGCCACTTGTAACATAATCTTTCCTCTAAATTATACTGAAAAATATTTTTCTCTTTAATCGCCTTATTTATATTAACACATAATCGATAATTATAAAATATTTTTTTATTTATACGCTGATTCTACAAATGCCGCCTGTGAGATAATCTTTTCAAAAGTGAATTTAAACTGTTATTTGCCTCCCAAAGTATATATATGTAAGTGTATGGTGAACGCCATAATTTAAATGTAAGTTCAACAACATTTTAGGAACATGTCGAAGATAAAAATGTTGATACCTACCTATTCATTTTAAAAATGAATATTAATTAAATTTTATATTTTTTTGTGAATAGCTTGTACAGCTTGTACATGTAAATAAATTTCTGAATGTGCATTTTTATTTTATTTTAAAAAACAATATTGATAACATAATTTTCAGGAATAATCGATATTTTGGCAACATTGTTCGATAATTCCATCATTGGCCGTGTATAAAATAGGAATAGGACTATCACACTCATGGTAGAAACTATATATGTTTCTACCATGATCACACTCATGGTAGAAATACATGTTTCTACCAGAGACTAGTTTCTACCATGATCACACTGACACCACCGACACCACACTGTGTAATCTATGAACTATGACATTGTGTTGTGGCAGCTGTGGCACAGAGTAAATTAAATAGCTGTGGCATCACTGTTTAGTTTATGGCTTTTGTTTAGATGTTTACTTCCATTTTTGTCATTTTTGATAGCGTGTTGTGAGGAACGACTTTATTTTTATAAGTGGCGTTTAATACTTTCGTAATAAAATAATTTTTCTGTGTATATTCTGCATTTAAAAAAGTACCAGAATGTCGGACGAAAATTCTTGGAGGACCAATACCTTTAGGCAGAGTGTGGTAACAAAAATGTACGACTAATATTTATATTAAATATAAATATTGATACATTAAAGAAACCTTGAATCGTCTCATTATTATTAATATTTTTTTCAGAGATGAAGCTATACGTCAATCTGGAATGAATACTTCCAGAAATAGTATTGAAATGGAAAATCATGTTTTTCAAAAGGCGAAAAATAAAGAAGAGTATCTTGGTTTTGTTGCAAGATTAATATTGCATGTTCGTGAAATGAGTAAGTATATCAATATAAAGTTAATAATTTATTAAATTATTTATGGTTTAGATGAGGGAAAAATTGCGTAAGTAAATGGCAGAGTACCTACGTACCATATATATAGGCAGCAAATCTGAGGTCATGAATCAAAACCACAATTAGTTCTAGATGCTGTCGGTCCATTTTTATGCACAGTGATATAATTTCTTATTTTATAAATGTTTTGTGAATAGGGTCATCCTTCACGTCTAAACATGATACATATATGTGGTGAAACGGCTTAGAGGTTTTAGATGAGCAGCAGTCTGAACTTATTGTTTGTTAGTTTTTTAACATTTGAAGTAGTAGTGACGTATTGGCCCTGTATTTTAAAAAGTGCACATTAGATCGTTCAAAATTAATAGCAAGATATTTGTTTGTCTTTATTTCTTCAACACCAAGAATGCCTCTAGGTGACGCCCAGTCTAGCTACTTCATCCCATGTTTCGCTTTTACCTTATTGCGATTGTACATGTGGAGCTTGATTGAAGTTAGTAGTTATTGCGCGGGTTGAACGTGAGAAATTTTTAGTGGTCATGGGAAATTTTGAAAAGGACGTGACCTGAATTTCGGCATAATCACAGAGAACAGATATCATCCCCATTATCACATCACATGGACCATACTTCAAGCTATTGAGTAGCAGTATAAATATTTATAGAGTCAAGTAAACTTTCATTTGTTTTGTACATGAGTTAATGCGCATACAATTTCATTTTCTCTTGCACACAAAGTTAAACCAATAGCCTAAAAACATTGTTCACCATAATATGTCGACACAAAGCTCAGTTCAGCTGACGAATAAGCAACCTTTGGACCGGCCAAGTCAAAGTATACAATACAATACATTTATTCATGTTTTATATTATATTTTATATATTATGTTAATATACATACATAAATAATGACATATGTCAAAATTATACTGATTATAATCTTAATGGCTTATTCGGCATTGAAGAAAAATATATTATGTAAAAGCATCTGCAGTAGGTTTAGAAGAAATATGACTAGAATTATAGAAAATCATATGGTTTAGAAAAATGTCATGGTCGATAGAAAAGCATGCGTAGTGCAACTAAAACAGAAAATGGCTGCTTATAGAGAAGTATTTGCAATAGAACTGATGATTATTTCTTGTACAGCCTCTCTGGAGTAGTGACTGCAATACATTTTTGAATTACATATATCTATGCACTACTGAACATGAACAAATGAAGATGATATGGGTAATCGCTACAGCCCGATAGCAATGCAGCAGCTATAGCGCCAAACATGCCATAGGCGTTATTTACTCCACTAAAAACCAACACTATAGTAAAAAAAACTGCAATAAAAAAATACTGCCTGAATTTTTTCATCAACTTCAATTCATAGAATATCGGGAGTTCAAAGTGTGTCGAATTCTATGACAGACGCGTGTTTCGTGGCTTCTATGAGATCTCGAGATAATATAAGTTAGCACGAACCTGGCTATTTCATATAGTTGATATTTGATTAAATTGTGTTGGTTGAATAAAGCAACATAAAAGAGTGTATGTAAACAACCCGAGAAAGTGTACCACTTGACCGTAAAATCTATACCTGGATGGATCCGGTACTTTCTTCAAGTGGGTGATATAAAATAAGCAACAGCCAGCCAGATGTGAATGAAACAGAGACGTTTTTGTTTACTTTATTTTAATTTAGTTTAACTCATTAATGAAGTCCATTTGTTTAAATTGAAAGATTGGAAATTGAAAAGATATTTATTTATTGGTTTATTAATCCTTGTCACAGGACAATTTATTAAACAACAGAAAAAAAATTTAGGTAATGAAGTGGAAAGTGCCCAGAGTTGGGGGTGGCAGTTGATAGTAATTACTGTAAATTGAAACTGATTGTTTCAAAGAAACAAACAACATACCTACAGCTCACCCTGTACTTTCGGACATTTTTTCTCATAACGGGCAAAAAATATTGTTACCGCGAGATAGGAACCAACAGTAACAATGAGACTACCAGTGAACTAACAGTTAACATCTTCACATCGAACGGATCGAAAAAGAAAGAAGGAACAGGTTGTGGGGTATACTCCAGGAATCTGCAAATTCAAATTGAATGGGCTATGGACAAACAAGCCAGTATAACACAAACAGAACTGGCGGGAATAACCATAGCCGCAAAAGACAAATAATAGGAAAAACAATCAGAATCTACACTGATACTACTGGCCCTACAGAGACACAATAACAACAGGGTCAGTATGGGAATGCCATCAAGCACTTGTGGATGCCTCCAGTATGAACAGTGTCATTATATGCTGGGTCAAAGGGCATGCACAGTGCAGAGGCAACAGAAAAGCTGACAGTTGGGCTAAGAAGGCAGCCAGTCTAAGTATACTTGGACCTGGCCCTTCTAACATACTGCCGACCTCAGCAATAATGCTAATGATTAAAGAAAACACCCACCAGAAATTTAAAAAACTGTGGGATGAAACTCATAGTTGTCAGTTGGTCACGGATCTGCTTAGATACCCCGACAAGGATACAACGATGACCTACATGGCAATGTCCAGGAAGAATCTGTGCTTGGCGACAGGAACTCTTACTGGTCATTGCCAGCTGAGAAAGCACCTTTATAACATAAACGACATACCCCTATGCAGAGGCTGTGAACAAGAAGACGAGACTGTCCAACACGTACTCTGTGAGTGCCCGGCAGTGTCCTCTAGCAGAGAATTCATTTTGGGAGAAGGTTGACCTACGTTGGCCGACTTGAGGGATATTCCCCTAGGCAGCATCACCACTTTCTCCACAAGATTGGGATGGTTGAAGGCCTAGGTGGAATCTTGTATCCCTCAGGAGGATGTACAAGGCGTCCAATGGGGCCACTTTTTGTGACTGCCCTCCCACAAACTCCAACGATAGGGCCCTTCCCAGCAACTCCACCGTAAATGGATATTTACTTGTGGAACAAAAAAAAATTATAAAAAATAAAAGCTGCTAGATTCAGAAGCAGAAGAAACAGAAAACTTAGAAGAAGAAAAATAAGGATATGACAATAGATGAAAACTTAAAAGAAGCATGGAAACGGAAAAGAAGCATCCCACAAACACCTGCATACCCCATCTTGTATTTCCACTCCATGCGTCATGCGGCTCTCGCTGCTTCCGGCACGCGGTTTGGCCGTCCGTTGGGCGTGTTCGGCGGACAACAAAACTGCGTGTTGGAAGGAACCTCCATGGATGCCTGGAATCGGCAGTACCCACCTTACGCTGGCAAATCAATCAATCAATCAAGTTCAATTTATCGAATATCGATAATTGGTGGTAATATTGATGTTTTTTCCACAATAAATATCATATATCGATAGTTTGATTCGATGTTTTCATCGATATGAAATATGGATACTTTTGATTTGATGTCGCATCACTACTCTAGAGGGCTTCTTTGGTGATGTCATAATTTTTTTTTATAACGCCCAGAGATATTGAAATAATCAGGTTGTGATAGGCAGGCCTCTGCTGATTGAAAAAGGCTCACAAAACCATATGTTGTATAAAGTTAGCTAGAGATATTATAAATGGTTGGAGATATCGAAAAAAAAAATTATATGTATCCCCCACTTCCCCAACACTGATCGATGAAGATGGTACCAAGCCCGTGTATTAAAAAACAAAAAGTTTGCTATTTTCTGTATTCGCCTATAGCATGACAATTTTTCTTATAACTCATAAATGGTTGGAAATATCCCTCCACTCTCCTGGTTCTGATTGACGAAGAACAATCAATGGGAAAACTACGATGTAACAGTTTTCTTATAACGGAGATATTAAAAAGGCTTCCCTGCTTCTGGCTGACAGACCTTCATTAATAGAAAAAAAAAACTTAAGTGTCTGCATATCATATAAAGTTAACTACAGACGTCATAAAATCAAAAAATCTTTATAGTATTCTCGAAGCTCGAAATACATTTTGCATAAGAAATTTGAGGGGTTCTTTATTTGGTTTACTATGGTCACCTCCTTCGTGAAACAGTCCATAATTGGTGATTTAGCACCAACTGATACCACTAGCACTGCAGCAATAATAAAAACTGATCGATCTTACGGTGATGTTGCCGATATATTTGGTAAATCAAAATCGACGATACATCATAGTGTTGCACGTTGGAGTCAAACTGGAGAATATGTGAGGAGACGAGATCAAGGCAGGAAGGGCTTAACCATGGTTGTAGATAATCAATTTATAAGGTTGCAAACACTTTGAAGTAGGTGTCGAACGACAGTCCAAACAAGAAACGAACTGGAAGGAGTTTATGGAACCAGAGGAATAATAATAATAAAGCCCCAAAATTGAATGGATGGAATGGATAAGCATCTGATGTATAATAAAAAATGTAGGTAACAAAAATGTTACAATTTTGCAAATAAAAGATTCAGTCAGAAGTAATACGTTAAAGACGTTCCATTCTACTGTGGTTGTATAAAACTCAGTTCTTACATATGATTTACTTTCTTGAAGTCATTTTTCAGATATATAAAAAGTCTTCATCATGCAAAGAGAAAAAGGTGTTACAATAAATTGTGTACACCGTACTTTAGGCAGCATGGCATACTTACCGTTTACTGTATGTATATTTTACAGGAGGTGTGTCATGTAAGAAAAAATATAAATCAATTACAAAATGTAATGAAATAAATAAATATAATAATAGAGTAAGATCCCATAGCCCACAGACCTACGTCATTTTATCAAAGCTAATATTTTAACAATGAATAGTGTGATATGTAGTTAAGAACATATTCATACTTGCTAGCATGAAAATGGGGCCCTATTACAGATAACAGGTACAATAGTTACATAAAAACCTTGCTAAAACCTTCGTTAAAGTATGATAGCTGGTTTTATAATTATATATGTTTGACTGAATACTGTTAAAAACCAACATTCATTATTGCCAGACACTTTCCGTGGGCCCTAACTTCAGCCAGACACTTTAAAGCTCGGGAAAAAAATCCAACCTAACCTAACATAATAAATTTTTTGTTTTGTTATGTTTCAATATAACTGGAATCATATGTACTACCAAAAATATGTTCCGTTTCCAACCTCGATTACGGTTTGTCTTTCCGTAAATATTCGTTCTCCAACGACCGCCGAAAAATCGTTGATTTACAGTACGCGGTTCCTGAAACATTTCTTATCAAAACAACCGGTCGATCAGCGCGGTACTTTCGGTTATTCTACAAAGTGAAGGGACTGATTTGGCACTGATGACAGAAAAGAAAAGATATAGGTTAGTTTTGACGCAAAGTTGCTTGTGGTTAAGTTGGTCCTTTTTTTAATGTTTAGTAATAAATTTTATTATTCTTGTTCGTTTTGAATCTACCTACTAGGAACTTCGAAAATAATGGAGAACTCAGTTGTGGTCATTGCGGCGAAAAGCTGGGAATACTCCAGCACATCATAAACAATGAGGTACAGTCGTGGCCAGAAAAAGGTTTCCGACCTAAAACAACATTACTCCTGTTTGAATCAGGCTCCTTAACATTATTTATTTTCACTCCGCCTACTGACAGAGATTAATAACATAGCGAAGTTTTTACAGGAACTCTATGAAAGGTTATCTAAAAACTAAGGCCTTCTATAGGTTTGAAGAATTTATTGAGAATGATTTCTCAGATTTAATTTAACAGGCACTGTATATTCACGACCTCATATTATTACCCTTAATTTGTTAATTGGTTTATATAATTTTATACTACTTTTAATCTTGTGTGTCACTCTTTGTCTTATGTAATTTTGTGACTTATCCATTTTTAATAACAGACAGACACACTGACGGAATTGAAAACCTATATTTTCATAATCTACGTGATCTGAAACATGAAAATCCGAAACAATCTCGGAGGGTGATTTTTTCTCGAATACAATACTTCCCTTCGGTATGCGAGGAAGGGAAGTAAAAATTGTGTTCATAGCAAAAAAAATAATGGTTATTTACACCTATGATATCGCTCTTCCGTGGATACATTGTATATCACGCCTATAAATATTTTCGATTTTGATGTTTCTAAATATTTTTAAATAATATATGTGCGTAATCAAATAAAATATTTGTATTTTTAGCTCTTCGTCGCTAAAGCACCAAAGTCGGGGATTTTAAAGGGTCTATTAAAAGTCAAAGAGATGTCAGGGAATTTTGAAAATACTTGAAACTGTCAGGGATTTTCATTAATTATTTGAAAATTTCAATAAAAAATGTTGCCCATACCAGTTATTGTCTATTACCGCAAGCAACATTATGAATATTTAATGGTAATAGTTGTTTTCAGGTACTACAGTTATTGCATTTATAACTGAAACTGTCCCTGGCAAAACACATCACCAAGGAAAACTATTACTTGTTAATAATTAAGAGCCTGAGATTTGCTACAACATATGTACATATATGAGCATATGGTATATGGGTATAAATATAAGTATATTTGTACTGTCGTGAGCAAAAAAAATAGGACAAATATTTTTTTCTAATGTAAATCTGTCTCTCTTTGAATATGTAATGAGTAGCCGAAATAAATTTTGATAACTACTAATTGACAATGTCACAAAAATTAAAGTGAGATGTACACAACTAGATTTTAGAAAAAATACGTTATAAGTATTGTCCTAATTTTTTTTGCTCACGACAGTGTTGTGAATTTATTTCTCAATAGTATCAAAGATGACATTTTGGGCATGGTAGTTTTAACCAGTGGTGGAAGCCTGGTTAAAGTTGGCCTGTCCAAAATGCTTGTGAACACTAAGGAATTATTTTGGCAAGTTTGGGACAAATTGGTTAAAACCGCCGATTTTAAATGCCCAAAATAAGTTGTTTCCAAGTAATCAAAATTGAAAAGCAAAAGATTGTTGTATATGCTCAGATTTTCTATAAATAATTAAGATATACAAACTTAATTTGTAAATAAAAACAAAAAAATAACAAAATCAGAACCTTCAAAAGTAACCCTTTTTACAGATCTGCTTTCTGTTTTTATTTACAGTGGTAAATGTTATTACAGAAACCAGTAGAAAACTCAATATTTTGTATTCCATGGTTTTAACTCTGGTAAAACCACTATCCTCTAAAATAAGAAAAGTGGACTAAATGCTAATGTTTGGTTAAGCGCTGCAAATCCTGGACAGGGAATTGTAGATTATTTCATATTTATAATTATACTGGGTGGTCCCCGGGAACGGGAAGTTTTGAAAACATCGTAATTTTGGAAGTAACTTTACTTATTTAAAGTAAGATATAACAATGGCTAGGAAATTATATGCATTTTTTATTTAATAATTCCTAGTAAATATCTTCCCCTTATCTCTACGCACTCTTGAATAATATTGGTGAAATTTTCTATTACACGATGCAACATGGAATATTGGATATTTCTTCGTCGATGCATTTTTATTTTCAATTTCTGAATATTTCTTGGTTTGTCAACAAAAACCCTATGCTTCAAGTAGCCTCACAAGAAGTAATCTCATGCCGTAAGGTCTGGCAAACTTGGACGCCATTCAATGTTTCCACGCCTGTAGATAATGTGACCAGGAAATAATATCTGCAAGGCATTTATTGATTTTCTTGTGGTAACTTTATGGCATGAGCGGATGGAATTCTCCCGTGACGAAGAATCACAAGGTGTAGTCGAGATTGCTGCTGCACAGCAACTACACTCTCGTTATTTTTATAATACAATTTTATTGCAAAAACCCGCTGCTCACCGGACCACTGTTCCATGATTACCAAATGGCATATAGTGATAGACAATATGACAAAAAAATCCATGGCCAGCTATACATGTTATAAAATAACAACATTTTCAAAACTTCCCGTTCCCAGGGACCACCCGTTATGACTAAATATACCTATATGAAAATTACTACGATCTTTTCTATAATACAGGTTTTGTATTTTTATTAAATCAGTTATTTTATCATTCATGTACATAAGTACTTAGTTTGACTTTTGAAAATCTGAATTTTTTTTTTTTCGTTATCCGAAATAAATAAACTTTCAACAAAATGAAATATAAAAAATTTCTATTGGATAGAAAACAAATAAAAATACGTTTATAAAGAAGAAATTGAAAAAATTAAGGCTTCGAATTGAGAACTTCTTATTTCAATCGTCACCAACTTTAGTCTTATTCCTATTCATGATTGTAGGGCAGTTTGCTCTATTTTTGCTATCAGCTGTCCATGGCTGTGATTTTTTTTAATGTAAACAAGTTTTTTTTCATCATACTCCACATGTAAAGCTCCAATGATGTCAAATCTGAGGGCCACAGAAGTGTCTGAGCTTACAGCTCGTCAGTGACATACTAAAGTCTAATAAACAAATAATAACATTAGCCAGCACGAAACACACACCAAAGAGCATTATTTATTTGAGAGATGTTAACAAATAAATGACTCGTGACATGCTCTGTGTTGGAGACATGACAAACGTTGTTGAGGCGTAATAGTTTTTGAAATGATAAGTGCCCGATGGAAGTTTTACATGTGGGTTGTGATGAAGGAACTTGTCTAAATTCAGATAATTGACAGCTGTGCTTAAATGATAGCAAAAGTAAAGCATTCTGTCGTACAATTACCAACAGAAATAAGACCAAAGACGACTATAGTTGATATATGAAGACTAGCACGGAAATGCATTAGAAAAAATGTATCCCATGTCCAACATAAGAAATAATAATACTGTGGCTTTTTAAATAAAGCTGCTGAGATGATACCCTTGCTTCTGTTGAAAAACGCCACACATTTAAATTTCGATTAAAAGAAAAATTATTTCCGATTGATATTATTTCATCTTTTTGTAATAATTGGTAAGCCTTGATGGTATGTATGATAATGTCATATAAAGAGTATAAAGTAGAGAAGCTTTCAAAATAACTAATACCTGGACAACTTATTAAAAAATTATTGGACTTTACAATTCTTCGCCTTTAATTACCATTACAATTTTTCCCTATTTTATTTTTTCCAGCCAATAGAAACTTTTAATTTTTTATTGTGAAAGTTTTTATTTCATATAACGAAAATTCATATTTCAGATTATCAAACAAAGTTAATAAAAAAAGTACAGAATCGGCGTTATTGAAAAAAATCTTTAGCTTTTCTCATATAGGTATGTCGTATAGATGCCAAATAACCTCCTATACTTCCCTTTGCAGGATCGACATTGCTTTACCAAACACCCTGTATACCTATACATATCTGTTAATAATTCTTGTAGAGCCAGTAAATTACGAAAAAGAAGAAGATGTGATTCAGTCATGTAAAGAGGTACCTCAAAGTTAATCGAAGATATAGGTATTTTAAAACAGTATATTTTCAGATTGCAGATCAAGTTACAAAGAGAAAACCTCCTAAACTTTTACGAATTATTCCTATGTCATCGATTCTTGGAGAATTTAAAGGATTATTTTAAATTGAATGGTGCCGTCATTTGTAATATATTAAATATGATTTTATTTTGTATTTTATAACAGCTGATTAAACTGATATATTGATCAAATTTAATTTTAATTAGCACTAAATATTTTGGAAGTATACTTTAAGAAAATAAAACATAATCGTATTAGACGGAAAGAAATTAAAATTTGAATGTACCAATAGCCTATTTCTTAATTTGTTACTAAAACTAGCTTGTGTAAAGATTCGATTTTAATTTCTGGGTGGCTATTCTGTAATTTCAGTGAACGTGAGCATTTGTCGTGAGAGGAGAGAGCTCACATTACGGACCCTTCCCAGGGGAAACAAAAACACTGTTCTGTAACTACAGAGATTACGCGGTGATGTGATGTGATCTTTCCTGCATTGCCAACAGTTTCTCCCACATTTCGACCAGTAGAATTGACGCAATCCATGAGCGAAGGTCGTGCATTGTATGATGGGAAAAGCATCTTGTCAAAATGTGAAGCAAGTTTCAGTGGCATTCAAAATGAGTGCAATATATCCATTATTTTGTAAAAGTGACATAATTTTCTGTTAAGCTAGACATAATAACATCAAAAGTTTATTATTTATTAAATGAGTGGAATTCTGTGGAATTACAAATCAGTTCACAAAAAGATGCCAAAAAATGTGGGAAAGAGTAACAACCACTTTTAGTCTATGTAATGAAGGCAGAAAGAGAGTAAATATTTCGTGCAAAGACGAGATTATCTCTCCCCCCATTTTCGAGGGTGCTGAACACGATACAAGTGGTGGAAGAAGTTTTTGACTGTCGCAACCCCCTGTAACGGCCAAAAACCACCCGTTTTACGGATGCTCCCTGTATGTTTTCATATATAAACAGGTCTGGGGAGTGATTTATCGATGGATTATATTTGAAATAACATATAAGGGGGCTATAGAGTAAGTGGAATCCAGACAGCAGGGTCTAGGTGGGTTAATTAAACCCTTCCGAGCGATGGAAAATCTATTTATTTTAAATGATCCAGTTCAAACGCGTATCCTCAGTTTTCGGGGTTGCTGATCATTTGAAAAATATTCATTTGTGGCTCCAACCTCTCCACATCCCTCAAAAGGGCAGAAACCACCGCTCACTCACCAGAAAGCATGCTATCCAGGATTTATAGGTTTATCAGCACATAATCTTTATTCCTGAATCGGAATGGCGTAAACCAATTTCAGGGACCAGATTAAAATAAAAATCATGAACGTCTCGTCATCCTCATTTGCTCTCTCTTCTGTACATACATCTTTATTATCTGGCGTATAATTTTCACACATTTTGATAGTTTTGAAATAGGTTGGAAATACCTGTAAATCCTTGATAGCATGCTTTCTGGTGAGTGAGATGTGGTTTCTGCGCTTTTGCGGGATGAGGGAGGCTGGAGCTACGGATTAATATTTTTCCCATTATCACCGACCCCGAAAATGGGGGGATACGCATTTGAACCGAATCATTTGAAATGAAAAGATTTTCTACCCATCGGGAGGGTTTAATCAACTCCTAGGCCTGATGTCTGAATTCTACTTACTCTATAGCCCCCTTCCATGTTATTTCAAATATAACCTATTGATAAAGCACTCCCCAGAGCCGTTTATATATGAAAACATACAGGGATCATCTATAAAAGGGGTGGTCCTTGGCAGTTTCAGGGGGTTGCGGTGGTCAAAAACTTCTCCCACCACTTGCATCATATTGAACACCCTCGAAAACGTGGGGGGAGGAAATCTTGTCTGCACGAAATATTTACAAAAAATTCGTGTTTTAATATTATACATTACATAGACTATTTAAATGCTGTCCCTAGAAACTAATTAAAATTCGGAGCAATGGTGAAAAGTAAATTTAATTTCTAATATAATAATTGGATTGTACTTTTGATTTTATACCACTTAGATTGGCCACGTAATAGGCGAGCCCCTGACAATAAATTTTACTTTTGGATGCCACTCATAGAGAGCGCAACAGTCAACTAAACAAATTTTTACACTCGACCAGATTAATTTTATGGGCAGTGTCGGTGTGAAATTTTATATGAACGACCGCTCCCCACTCCAGTACAGTGTTGATAGAATAAATACTACTAGTACCTAAACGTGCCGTTGCTAAGCAACTATAACTCATTGATATATCCCCAAACCAATTTTATTAGCGATGAAGATATTCGGATGATTTCGATACCTGGTTTGTCCGGAATCGGATAACAAGAATATTCGGATTAATCATTCGATGTCGAACTAATTTTCAATAATGTGCTAAAATAGGTATAAACAAGCTAACCATTACACTCTTCGCCGATTCACATTTTAGACATTTTTCTTATTTAATTATACATCAGTCGTTATACAGCTTTTTATGCGCCCCACGTTTTTATTTTAGTTGATTTATTACCAGACGCCAGAATCTCAAGAAGGCCCAGGTTTGTGTCCTAATTATTTTGTTGTTTTTAGTACAGGTGATGATTTAAAATAAAACCATTTAATTTAAAAGTTTTTTTACCTATTTTTGTTTTTAACTTTTTCGTCTTGTTTTTAGAAAGAACATTTTGATATAATATACGATTCAAATGTATTGACCCCTCACTTTATCTCAGAAACGGAGGAGCAGAAAAAATTGAAAAAAATATATGTTCGTTATGAGTCTATTCTAACTCAGTCACTGAAATTTGAATAATGTACATTGAACACTTTTGAAGTTCTGTTAAGTTATATTGAAAAATGTACTACATTTAATGGAAATTTTGACCATACCAGTTTTAAATCCATTATATCTTAAAAAAAATATGCCTACTATCTAAATAATATTTTAGACACCGATAAAGTAGGGCATTTTTTGTATGAGGAATTTTTTTCATAATTTTCTATTTTAAAATTTTGCAGTTATTCTCAAAAACGTGACGTACATTGATAAATAACCAAATAAACATGACCTCACGTTTTTGAGAAT
The DNA here is from genome assembly GCA_963583905.1 of Stenurella melanura. Lineage (NCBI taxonomy): Eukaryota > Metazoa > Arthropoda > Insecta > Coleoptera > Cerambycidae > Stenurella > Stenurella melanura. The sequence goes on from OY757311.1 coordinate 105,651,731, forward strand.
ATCTGCAAAATTTTAGAATAAACGAATTCTGAAAAAAATTTCCCCTACAAAAGATACCGTACTTTATCGACACCTAAAATATTATTTACAAAGTATGCATATTTTAAAGGATTAAAAACTGGTATGGTCAAAATTTCTTTAAGAAGTAGGTCATTTTTCAATACAACTTAACAGAACTTCAAAAGTGTCCAATGTACATTATTTAAATTTGAGTTGTTGATTATTTAGAATAGACTCATAATAAATACATAATTTTTTCAATTTTTTCTGCTCCTTCATTTCTGAGATATTCGCGGTTAAAGCAGACGCGGATCCAGCATTTTGTTGAGGGGGGGGGCGGCAATTATTTAAATAAATAAAATAAAATAAATGCATTAAAATAAATTTATTTTTATATCAGGTTTTCTTATCTAAACTTTGCTCCAGGGGGGGGGACACTCCCTTCGCCCCCCTCTGAATCCGCGCCTGGGTTAAAGTGAAAATACATTTCAATCATATATTGGTTACATAAGTATACACAGTTCTACTTAAAACGTGTTAATTAATAAAATTTGTCCGCCGCCATTTTGATTTCTGAATTTTGACTAAAAATTTGTACTTCGATATCCCGAAAATAAACCCCCATATATCGAATTTGAGTCGAATCGGACTGTAAATGATAACAATTATCCGTCGTCTTGGCGCCGCCATTTTGATTTCTGAATTTGTATAATTCGCGACTCCGAAAACCCCCAAATATAGACATTGAGTCGAATCGGACTAAAAATGATCAAATTTATGTGCCATCTTGGCGCCGCCATTTTGATTTTTGAATTTTGACAAAAGATTTGTAATTCGCGACCCTGAAAACCCCCAAATATAGACATTGTGTCGAATCCGGCAAAAAATTATAAAATTTGTCTGCCATCTTGACACCGCCATTTTGATTTCTGAATTTTTACCAAAAATTTGTAATTAACGACTCCAAAAATCCTGAGATGTCGACTCTGAGTCAAATTGGACTATAAATGACAAAGTTGGTCCGCCATTTTGAAACAGCCATCTTGAATTTTTGTTACATGAAAGTGTTCAAAATCAATTGACACCGGAAGTATACGTATGTGTGCAAAGTTTCATAAGAATCGGTTTAGTAGAAGTAAAAAAAAATTAAAAATGTTAATTTAATATATATTCAGAACAAAAATAAATATAAAATTTCGCAAAAGTGTATATAATAATAAGATATAATTAAAAAATATATATTTCCCAAACGGCGCCTTATACACATTTATTTAAAAATTTATTTCATTTTAAACGTCATGTTTTTTTATTTTAGAAACTAAAATAAATTATAAATAAGAAATATTTACAATTTAAAAGTAATTGCTGAGTAAAAATTGTTTTTTAATCCCCGAAATATTGTCCAAGGAAATTTGAATCGATTTATTTCCGCACTTCACCTTTGATTTTCAATCAAAGCCTTCACTAATGGTTCCGCCTTTTAGCAAAGACTAAAGTAAGTCATGACATGTCTTCAGTTGGCTGCAGAATTGCAACGTATGTCGAAGATAATTCATACCAAGGTTACAAGCGCTCCCTCTGTTATTCACCTCCAAAAGTTGTCGAAAAACTGTTTACATTGGTGGCCAATCTGAGTAGTATAAAATCAAAGATTGTACATAATCTGAATTGTATAATATCTCCAAGCATGCCCTTTATTTACTTAATTATAAAAGCTCTACCTGCTAAGTCAATGCAATGAAGTTATCGTTCTTTTTGAGGATTTTTCCAGCAATCTGAAGATCTCTTAGTACCTCATTGATAATTAGGTGTTTTCACTATATGCAAATTAGCTTTTTCGATATTATTAAAATGAAGTACTTAATGTACTAAAACATTTTCCTGTATTTGAAAAGCCATCCGTCGTCTATTAAATTAATATTTCAACAAATAAATAACATAAAATTTGAATATTTGAACAGCTACACGAAACACGCCATTATTGGTGGTGACACTATCGATTACACCAAATAGTAATATCGCATGTACGTAGTTCATATATAAACATAGCATTTTAAAGACTGTTTATACATTTTTACCTGTGATTTAATTCAAAATGACTAGTACAGGATTTGTAAGAGCTACTTCAGGAAATTTACTGGCAGTGGATGTGTTCATGATCGCGGAATTTATGAAGAAAGATGAACCTTTCAACATAGCAGAAGTCAGTGGCTCTAAAGGTGCAACATAAGTACTAAACTTTTTTATTCTTGTATTTATCTATTATTACTTTAATGTAGTTCATTAATTCCTATATTATGATTATATTGTATACAGTTGCTCAATATAATATACAAACCAGGTTAATATTATATAAACATAACCTAGATTTTAGTTAGAGGAGCTGGCGATTGGCCTTGCCTACTGCGACCAGTAGAGGTCTATTGTAGTACTCCTACTTTGTACCTTAGGGCTCTTTATCCAGACATGTCCTTACTAGACTTTCAGTCTGCTTGATAAGGAGCTCCTTGGTGAAGTTATCAGCCCTTCGTTTCTATTTTCTCGCCAAGCCGTCTCAGTCCAGTCAACGCTATTACAGCTCATGACATAGACTGACGTACCTGAACGACAACTCATCCATGCGCTGGACCCGACCGACGTATCTCTAACATAACCTATAAATCTTGTTCATAAACTTGTAATGTAAACAGGGTTAGGCAGCTAGTTATTTTGAACCTGCTAGTGAATTAGAGATACTAGGCATTATTAAACAATTAAAAAACTCAAACTCAGCTGGAGATGATAATGTAAGCACAAATTTGTTAAAAAAATGTATGTATCACATTGTTAAACCGTTAACTGAATTAATAAACTTTTCACTCAAGGAAGGTGTTTTCCCAGATAAATTGAAAACGGCAAAAATTATACCACTACATAAATCTGGCGACAAAACCAGACTGGAAAATTTTAGACCAATATCTTTATTAAGCTCCTTTTCAAAAATATTTGAAAAATTGGTATCACACCGAATTGTAAGTTTTTTTGATAAACATAGGCTCTTTAATCCTTTTCAGTTCGGTTTTCGTAAAGGTTTGTCTACTATAAGTGCCATAACTGAATTTTTGAACATATTGTATAAAAATCTGGATGAAAAGAAAAAGGTAATAGGCATATTCCTGGATTTAAGCAAAGCTTTCGACTTGGTAGACCACAAAATTCTGCTGAATAAATTAGAAAGATATGGCATACGAGGAATACCTCTAATGTGGCTCACCAGTTATCTTCAGGATAGAATGCAATATGTTGATATTAATGGTCATAAATCCAGTCTACTGACCTCTACTGTTGGTGTACCACAAGGTTCTATATTAGGTCCGCTTTTGTATATTATTTATGTAAATGATTTTCAAGTGTCAAATTCTATCATGTATGCTGATGATACTACTGTCCTTGCATCTAAAGTAAATGTCAATTCTGTTGTTAGGGAAGCAAATTCGCAATTAATAGAAGCCAATAATTGGTTTCTTCAAAATAAGTTACTGCTGAATAATAAAAAATCTGTAGCTTTGAGATTTAACCTAGCTAAAAAGCCATTCGATCATAGCCTGTTAATCCGGTCGAAAAGTGGAAGCCTTAAGCAAGAAAATGTAACCAAATTTTTAGGTGTACATATCTCGGCTAATTTGAGTTGGACAACTCATATTGAGGAAACATGCAAAAAGATCGCACCAGTGTGCTATGTTATAAATCAGCTAAGAAAGGTGGTTGACAGATCTGTATTGTTGATGTATTACCACGCTCATTTCCACTCAGTGATTTCGTATGGCATTATAGGTTGGGGTATTTCACATGAAAGTATCAGACTTTTTCGACTTCAGAAGAAGGCCATTAGATACATAATGGGAATGAGAAAATGCGATAGCTGCAGAAAATTATTTAAGGAACTGGGTGTACTTCCACTACCATGTATTTTTATATATCATTTACTGCTCTATGTTAAGTCTGAGTTAAGCAGTTTCAATTCTTTAAATGATAATCATTCCTATTTTACCAGAAATAATTTAATTTTAGAAATACCTACCCATAACTTGGCTACTTATAAAAAGAGTCCAAAATATTTAGCTATAACTGCCTATAATAAACTACCCAGTAATTTTAAAATTTTAAATCCTCATAAATTCAAAGTCAAAATAAAACATTTTCTTTTAGACAAGTCATATTATTCCCTAAATGAATATCTTGACGATTCGCTGTAGAGATCTTATAATTTATGTTATTGTTCTATTTTAGTAATTCTATATTTTAAATTGTTTGTATTGTTTTATTTTATTTGCTATGCTTACTGACTTGCCACATATACATACAATGTATCAACAAATGGTTAATAAATTATTATTATTATTATTCATTATTTTAGACTAATACTCATTCATGATAATAAAGTTTTAAACTTATTTTACTTACTCAACTTACTTTGAAATGATCCTCACAGCAGAAAAATACTGATACTGTTGTAGATGGATCACGTATAGCGGTTTTAAGTCACTTTATTTTGCTTTGTTTTTGTTTTGGTACTGCCACGAAAACCTTTTCAGGTGCGTTCTTGGATGTATTTTTGCATCCTGGCACAAAACACCACTTACTTTCCATTATAAAACGTTAGGGTTTTGCATAATAAGGTGTATTTATAATACACAACCCATGTTTGTTTACCAACAATATAACCTCTGACGTCATCAGTGCGGGATACGGTGACACGGTTTTTCGCAGTAAAATTTAAATTCCAATTTAAAAGGGCTTATTTTAAGGAATAAATCGATTGCTTGGGAAAATTCATTTTTTTTTTAACCGTAATTAAGTAGTATCTTCACAGTCAAAGAGATTTTAAAATTTGTGAAAACACCGAATTATCGGCAATATTCATCACCTTTTAATCCCTACAGTTTAAGTAACACAAAACCCATTGTATCATCAAACACAAAAAAATAACTTCAAATAAACAAATATCATGCCACCAACACTCAAATAAAGTGACGTCATCATCCTCTCACGTGTGAATGGTCCCGTTCCCTCACAATTTACCAAGAGGAGCAAGTTCACTGGTTTTTGGCGTGCTATGACACCTCTCACAATTACAGAATACACTATTTTGGTTTTCAAGAGAACTCTGCCCACTTTCTCATGAATACGTGCTCACATCACACCTATACAGAATAGCCGTCCTGATGGATTTATGTTTTCAAGTCTCTTGAATCCAAAAATGTCCGCGAGACTTTACGGACTGCCTGCTCCACGATTAGGGGGTTGTAGTCATTCTTGGTCAAAAATAGACTAAATTGATAAAGTAAATAACTAATCTATACCGATGCCATAAGGCCAGCTCTCACATATGCAGCCCTAGTCTGGTACAACACATCGGTGACGACTCTAAAGAAACAGAATTTTGGAGCTTAAATTCATGCGCCTTATAACAAATGCATCTTCTTATAGATAGACCTGTACATATGTTACCACAACATAACCACACAATGTTCAACTAATTTTCCAGAAATTTTGTATGTTCCCAGCTAACACTAACTTACTGTCCTAATTTTAATACAGTTGAAGTTTTCATTCTTAAGTTGTGCTTACAAGAAAGGTAATTTACAGACATTTTGACAGAAGTTTTTCAGAATTCGATTAGTTATAAAAAAATTTCTCTACGAGCGATATTACCGGTTTTAGAAATGTGCCGATCAAATGCAATATAGTGTAGTTTTTGTATTTGCGAAGAGTATAATAGTGATTTTTATTTTACTTGAAATTTTAGTTGCTGCAAGAATAACAAGAACAATCCATACATGATAATTAGTTCGCATATATTTATTACATACCCAAATTTCTAATAAATCTTAAAATAACTGATATTTATTTTGTAGAACCAAAACAAGGTGGAATGGCTGGACCAGGCCAAGGGCAAGTAGGTCCTGGCATGCCAGATCCTATCAACGCTCTTCAGAATTTGGCTAGTCAGGGTAGCCGTAACCCCATGATTAATATGGGCCCCCAACCTGGACAACTAGGGGGTCAGCAACAAGCAACAGCCACCAATTTACTTCAGACTCTTAACAGGGGACCTGGTCAACAATTGATGATGGGTAATATGCCTGGCAATATGCCCGGTAACATGCCTATGCAGGTAAGCAAAATAAAACTCGGCGATCATCGGTTTTCTCTTATAACTAGCCCAAAAGAATTTGGATTGTTTTTTTAACATTGGTTTTTTTAATGTAAATGATTGAATCAATTTTAAACTATTTAGGAAATATATTTATCATTTTGGTACATATTCCAAATTCATTATTTACCAGTTTAAATCGACTCAGTAAAAACTGCTCATAAAATATTTAAATCGATAATGACTTGTAAACATACTTTTTTAATGCTTAGTATATTCGATATTAAAAGTAAAGACGCCCACACTGTTATGTGAAATTGGCTTTCAATGCAGTTGTCATATATTTTTAACATGTTATAAATTTTCACTTATAAACATGATCTTCAAAATCGAGTTATTGAGATACAGCATCATGTTGAGTGATTAGGTAGCGCTCACTGATCATTTTACATCAACCGCATTTGCCCCTCTGTCACAACAGGTGATCACTAAGTTACTGGCAGCCATTTTAGGTAGCAAAATAATTGTATGATACTTGATTAGTGATCACTGATCAATTAGAATTTAAATAAATAAACATAACCACAACTATTGTTTTGTCCGTTAAATAACCTAAAAAATAATTTTGCTAGTATTGTGCTGGGCGAATTGAGGTGACAAAAATAGACCACGAGTTAGAAATATACGAATTCGAAAATATGCTCTATATTGTGGGTACTAATAGCCCGCATGCGCGATTACAAAGTGGTAAGTTTTTTTTATTGTGACCATCGTGTGTCAAGTGGTAATTTGCAAAAAGTGAAGTAAAAGTTCACTCGTTTTCCTTACGTTTTGTAACTAATTTTTCCACAGACATAAATAGCCCAGATGTAAAGACGGGTACAGTTTAAGCTGACTTGTGTCATGGCCGCTAAAACGTCTGAACTAAGATTTTATTTGATGCATAAGAAATGCCAGTATTTCTTAAACAGTTCTCTTCTGTAACAGCAATAATGTCGCTAAATAATTATAAAAGAATAGGAAAGATGTTATCATAAAATGTTAAGATTATTAATTTAGTAACTTCGTCATTTTAGTGAAATTCTGACTACAGTGTCTGCCATAAAGTTGGCTACATACGGGAAAAAATTGTATTATCGACATTTCTAAAAAACTCTATTGGGGGTTCGTTTATGCATGTCCGACAACAAAAAAATTACATTTTGACACATGTCATGTGATCACCGGTTTGGCAGGACTGTAAAAAATAGTTGACGGTAGTACCGAGAAATGGGTCAAATTGTTAAGATATCGAAAAATTTTATGAAGAAAAAGGGCACAGACTACAACAAGGACCCCATATATTAATTTTGAAGCAGATATGAGGAAAATAAAGAAGTGCAAATTTTACCCCTATCATTAATTACTATTTGAAAAATCATAAATGCTTGTGTTTATTTCACAAAGTTTCGACAAAAACTTTATGTATTTTAGTTGAATAAAGGTATTTGCATGTAAAAAAAAAGGAACCCCCCAATATAGTATTTTTTAGAAATCTCAATAATACAAATTTTTCCCATATGTAGCCAACTTTATGGTGGATACTCTAGATATATAGGCCCACTTTAGTTGTCATATTTATCAAATACTTCTATTTTATTTTTATAATTTGATGTTTTTTCAAAACTAACGTTACATTTGAGACCTGGTAAATCGGCTAAATACTCTATCTATCTAAATAGGATCCACTTAGCTCTTGATCCAAATTATTGGTTGTGGGAGCGTGTATTTATTGGTTAAAATATAGATGAACCGCATCCATATCATCAGGTGATAGGAACGAGATGTTAAAAATGCTCCAGAAGCCCGGCTTTTTTTGGCATAACTCGCCACCACAATTGTGGGTTCAATTGGGTATTTATTTAACAATAAATATATATAAAAAGTTGGAGGTGTATTCTATGTAATGTATAATAAAAAAAAATAAAGACTAGATATTCGTGTGACAATGGAATAATCAGGACGCACTGAACCTAAGAAAGTTAGATATAGACACACGCTAGTAGTAATAAAAGACACATTTTTGGGGAAAATAAAGTTGTAACAAAACTCGCGGCAAGGTTTAATAAAAAAAAATTAGAAGGAAAATTATTAACTTTTAATAGAGCTTAATATAAAAAAAAAAGAAGTGAGGATCGAACTCGCAACCACCTCATTTACATTTATGTCTGCTCGAGTCTCTTACTAATTGAGTTACGCGATCCTATGTCAATTTTATTCTAAAACGTGTAATATGTACTTACTAGAAAATTGTAAGACTTAGTGGTTTGACATTGTTCGTTTGACGGATGAATATCCACTATTTACTACCAAAAACAACTTAAATATTTCATATAAAGACGTTTTTCATATCTAGAGTGGTGTTAGTTTACGGAAATAAATAATATTCGTCGTCAAATCACACAGTTTGAGAATCGCTGAGGGTATGACTATGTTTCTCACACCTCAGTGTACATTTCATATTTCCGTCTCAAGAGAAGTGGGAAAGAATCTTGGTAGACATACATTGACAATGTCTTTAGGCTATTGCTTTAAGTTTGTGCGCAAGAGATAGTGAGAACGTATGCGCAATATTAATTCATACATTGGTCATTTTAAACTAGACCCAACAATATACTATTTTATAAGGAGGGAAATGTTAATTTATTTCTTATCTAATAACAGAACCCAATTTCTACAAGGAACATTTTAAACCAAACTACTTAAATGACAATATATTGCTTTGCACATTTCAAACACGTTATATTGTGTGTGAAATATGCAATCATCAGGGTTTTTTCATTTTTAAAATTATGACAAGATATATTATCTAATAAATAAATATATGTATTTTTTTAAATGGTTTTCTTTTAAAACTGTAGAAAATAATTTTTATTCAGTAATTAAATAACAAAATAATGAGGAAAAAGAAAACCATTGGGCGCTTATAAAATATAACATATTACCTTTATCAACAATCAGCATTGTGATAAACGTTATGAATAGTATGTTGTAATATAACAGCAACAGCAGTACTTTATGAGCGCCCAATGGTTTTATTTTTCATCATCATTTTGTAATTTAATCACCGAATAAAAATTATTTTCTACTTTTTAGTGCAATTCAGTTTTAAAAGAAAACCATTTAAAAAAAATATATTTGTTTCCTTTTTAGTTTCTCGTCTGCCTCATTTTTTTTATTCAAATGCCATCGTTTCGTTTACTCTTGTCAAACTCTTTCATTTGATACCCATATCAAGGGGGTTGTAAAGAAATAGGCATTCCGCCATTTTGTGTCGGCCGCCATATTGGCTTTAGAATAACACACAGCTTATTGTATTCTACTTGTCACACCCTTTCATTTAATACCCACGCCAAGGGGCTTGTAAAAAAATAAGTGATACGCCTTTTTGTGCCCACCGCCATATTGGATTTAGAATGAGGTCACACAGCTTATTGTATTCTACTTTATATACCCTTTCATTTGATACCCATATCGATGGGGTTGTCAAGAAAAAGGTAATCCACCATTTTGTGGTGGCCGCCATATTGGATCTACTATAATATTTTGTATTCTACTTGTCATGCCCTTTAATTTGATACCCATGCTGAGGGGGCTTGTAAAAAATAGGTGATCCACCATTTTGTGTCAGCCACCATATTGGATTTAGAATGACGTCACACAACTTATTGTATTCCACTTTATATGATACCCATGTGGAGGGGGTTGCCAAGAAAAAGGTAATTCGCCATTTTGTGGTGACTGTCATATTGAATCTACCATAATATTGAATACACTATATGGTTTTGTCTTCAGAACCGAAGCTGTGTGCAAAATTTCAGCCCGATTGGATATCGGGAAGTGGTAAAAAATTCGATCACCAGATTTGAACATACATACATACCTACATATAAACATACATTTTGAGCTAAAGAAAATTATTGAAAAACTGTCATATTTTAGAGGCCATGCCCGTTGAAAGTTTATTGAGATCAAAGTCTAGAAGAATATATTGTATATGTTTTGTATAAATATTTATACAATTCCACTGAAAGCTGATTTTCCGTAAGAATGGTGTAGGGTTCTTTACATTTGATTGCGATTTAGTCATCAGTGTGTGAATATTGCTTTAAATTAGTATTTTTAGGATAGACAAAACATAGGCATGCCGCCAAATGGTGGACCAATGGGTCCCAATCAAATGGTAAATCAAATTAGGATGCAGCAGATGCAAAACAGTGGCATGAATCAAATGCCAAATCAGATGCCAAATCATCTCGGAAATCAAATGCAGAGTCCTGTTCAGAATCAGATCGGTAACCAAATACCGGGACAGATACCAGGACAAATGCAGATGCAAGGCAACTTGAGTACTATGGCTAATCAAATTCAAAATCAAATGTTGGGTAAGTTTTTTACAGGGTTTTTTAAACATACATGTCTAAGAACGATTATGGGGAGGCAGGGAACTAAATCTGAATTGTACAGAGATGTTCAGATCAAAATACAATATATAACCCCTATAGGGGTGAGCGTAGATGCGCCTTGACTATACCTATAAAAAAAAAATAGAGAATTAACAATATAAAACAGTTGGCAAAACCTTTTATCTGTTAGTAATGGGGCCATTGATCTCATTCCTTTACATTTAGTCCAGTGTTTGACGGTTTTTCGCTCAGAATTCTTTCGGATAAAACCGATTGATGTGAAATTTGGATAGTAAGTAGGGAATGGAATGGCTCAAAGAACAATATAGTGCCGATGTGTGCTTTTACCCTGGGGATGGAAATTAGTAAACTCAAGATAATCTCAGAAATCAACACGGGAATTAATTTTAAGCAAAAAAAATTTTATGAAGTCTTTGATAAATCAATATTTTTCGTGTTATTCCGATTGAAATTGTTGATTTTTCATCTAAAAAATGCATGTTTTAGAGCGATTTTTCACGAATAACTTGAAAGACCTTATATCAGGTACCAAATGAAGCTTATAAAATAAGAAAACGATTGGTGTTTTATTTTTATTTCTGTAGATGCAATACATACCGAGTTATTACTTCTTGAAGGTAACTGTTTGTTCGTCTAGAACTGAATTTGAACCTTTCAATTTTAAATAACAGAAGAACGACGAATTTTTGGAGGAAAACTTGTCAGACCTGTTTGAAAGTACTTGAAAAGACCTTTAAAATGAGCTTTTTAGTACATGTCGTTAGCATAAAAACTTAACGGAGTTATGATGAAAATAAAATCAACCGCAACAATTGAAATTAAATGTAATCCATTTACAATCTACTTTATTTAGGTAATAACAATATGTTCTATAAGTTTGGACGGTTTAGAATGCCTAGATTTGGAAACAAGTTTGAATCACTTTTGAAGCGGTTTTTGAATATTTTTTTTTTTATTTGTTTTTTTATCATATCTCAGAAATTAAAAAAGATACATAAAACATGCAAGAGTACATAAATTTAGGTTTTTTGCAGAAAACTGTTTTTTTTATTTCTCTAGGATGAACATTAATTGAGTTATCACCATTTTAAGTTCGCATTTGAGTGCGAGGACCACCTTCCCCGAGCCTTTAAACTCAATCTCAAAAAAGAAGGGTTCAAGGAAGTTAAACTTTATAGACCTTGTAGCCCTTGAAATTCCCTGCAAAATGGTTTTTGGAGCAGTTAGATATCTTAAAAATTACGGAAGTTATCGTTAAAAAACCAATCGTGTTTTTCGGTGAAATTTTCGAAACATGTAAATTGTTTTATTCACGACAATTTTGGAGCATTTATCTAATTATTTGTTTCTGCATAGTGCTATTATTGTAATAATTATTCAGTTCAGTTGTGGCTGGGGAATAATGTAACGGATGAAAAATTTGGTTGGAAATATAATCAAAATATTCTAACGCAGATCAAAATGACTCAGCCTCTAACTCCTCAAAATATTCTGAAATCACTTTTTTGTAATTGCCAGAGAGGATGTTCAGCGACATCAACTTGTAGTTGTCGAAAGAGGACTGCGTTGCACACAAGTATGTATTGGATGCCATGGCAGCAGTTGTTCCAATGCTCCCCCAAGTATGGAAAATTGTGTGAACGATGGAGAAGAAGATAAAATTGAAACATCAATAAATAAATAGTGGAACTTTTTATATATTTTTTAAATAAAATACAAATCTTATTTATTTGTTTTTATTGCTCATTTGTTGACTGCGTTGCACACAAGTATGTATTGGATGCCATGGCAGCAGTTGTCCCAATGCTCCCCCAAGTATGGAAAATTGTGTGAACGATGGAGAAGAAGATGAAATAGAAACATCAATAAATAAATATTGCAACTTATTATATTTTTTTAAATAAAATACAAATCTTATTTATTTTTATTGCTCATTTGTTGATAAACTTATTCCTTCTCCAAGTAAAAATGTGTCCATTTTTGTTGCTAATTTGTAGTTAAATTGTTGCTGATTTGTTACTAATTGCTTATAACAATTTTTTATGAATTTTCAACTTCATATATTAAATCTCTGACTTCGAAAACCCCCTAAAAGCCCTTTCTAAGTGGAATTCAAAATGTTGTCTCATTTATTCATTTTTGTTGCTGATTCGTTGGTAGTTTGTTGCTTAAAATCTGATGCACACCTTCGGACCATGTAGATTTTGCAGTACTATCAATTACGAATCGAATGCCATTTATTTCATGAAAATCAATCTTTCCTAACGAGTCCGAGGTTTTGCACTTTTGTTTTTACTGATTGGACTAATTGGAGTTATCACACAGTTGCCACAATGTGTCCATCAGACGGAGAAGGTAAAATTAGAAAAGGAGGACAACTGTGAAAACACTCCGAATAAAATCCACTGATAGTCAAAGCTATTAATGACAAATCCCCTAAGCATTTCCGCTGGATGCCGTGTCCCTTTAATGCTGTCCCTTTAATTTGAAAACATTAAACTAAAGTAAAAAGAAAACGGCACATCTATTATTTCAGTAAAATAAATTTACATTCCAAGAAACAGAATGATAGATAACTTCACGAAAATGTAATCCATTAGAATGAAAATTTTTTAAGACAAGGTAAGTAAATAAATTCAGTTTAGGCCTTTTTGTCATTTTTAACTTAATCTTCATGACCGTAGGGGGTTATGTAGATACTGGTTTAATCTGCATAGCCATAGGGGACTATTGGATACTAGTATTACAATGAGAATTGTCAAATAAAATAGACAAACTCATTTTAGGATTTTAATTGCTAGCATAACCTGAATTCAGATTATCGAAAGAATGCAAATATTTCATTAATATTTTTTTACAGATAGTTTTTCTTTTTAGTTCTCATAGTTTTTTCTGCTGTTTGCAAAGTCGTATAAAGAATATGTTTCGTTATAATATTCATAACAATATAGGTGTTCAAAAGAAATTCCTAAGGTTTTGTGCATTTAAGTTGGGGTATTTGAGAGATGAATATCATTATGACCTTGCTTGGCTTAATATTAACACAGAACATAGAAGATTGGAGACTGATTCTGCATAAAATACTTGGTTATATTCAGAGCTCTGACTTATTAATCTGATAAAATTTAAAGTAAATGATAGAAGAAATCGTAATTCAGATGTATTTCATGTACCTTTTCATTATACCAATTATGGACAAAATGGGACAATGACTAGAATTTTAAGAATTGCTAATACAATTCAAAATAATGTAGAACTTTTTGGATCTTCAACTTTATCTTTTAAGAAGTCAATCAAACAAGTGCAACCAGTTTATATTATTTAGAATAGAATAGAATAGTTTATTGGCCCAAACTAACATACACAGTACAAAGGGCAGGTCACAATATTCAACATTACTAGTACATAGATATAAGCTGAGTTTATAAAATAGTGATCACAAAAACAAAAAAACAGTTAAAATATTAAGACAAGATTATTTTAGTTATAAAATAGATAAGATTATATATGGGACAATAGACACATAATACATAATTTCTTTTTCCTTTCTTCCTAACACATTTTTACTCATTGAAGAATTAAACTTATTTACAAACTCATCCAAGGTGTAGAAACATTCATCAATCAAAATTTTTTTTATTTCTGATTTAAACTTTATGTAAGATGCAATTGATTTTAGATGTTCAGGGAGGTTATTATATAGAAATACACTACTATAATGTGGCGATTTTCTGAATGTAGTTGTTTTATATTTATTAAGCAATAGCATATTAGAATGTTGTGTCTTATATTATGTATATCTTTTTGGCTCTTATAATCTGAATAGTAATTTTTTACATAAGTAACACATTTTAGAATGAAAATGCATGGGCACGTTAATATTCGCTTTTCTCTAAATGTACTTCTGCAGCTTTCTCGAGAACTTAGGCTAAACAATAGTCTGATTATTCTTTTTTGACAAATAAATATTCTTTCCCATCCTGTAGTCTGTCCCCAGGAAAAAAACGTTAAATGATAGATGACTATACGCAAAGGCATAATATAAATTCATAAGGCCCTTTTGATCCAAACACGGTTTCATTTGTAGAATGGCATAATATGCTTTGTTTAATTTGGCACCGACAAAGTCCAGGTGTGCAGTGAATGAAAGATTAGAATTAAGCCAAGTTCCAAGGAATTTGGCATTGTCAGAGAAATTTAAATTAAATTGTAATTGCGCTTCTGCGGAAAGCTGTTTTCTAATAAAGAAGTTAATGTAATTCGTTTTCCTTTCATTGAGAATTAGCCTGTTTCTTTGACACCATGTATCCATTTCCTCATACACCAGTTTTATGTTTGCTTGTAGTTCTTCAAGAGTTTCGGCCGCCACAGTGACAGTTGTGTCATCCACAAACATAGTGATCTTCCCTTTTGTGACAAATCTTGGCAGGTCGTTAACATAACGTAAGACAATCAATGGACCCAAAACTGACCCCTGAGGAACTCCAAACGGGACATCATGCTGCGTTGAAAATTGTTCTTGAATTTTTATTATAATAGATCTGTTTTGAAGATATGAATTGATCCAGGATAACAGAGGACCTCTTATGCCTAAGTAATACAGTTTGTCCAATACAAATGATATATTAATACTATCGAAGGCCTTACTTAAGTCAAACATAATTGAGACTACAAGTTTACCCTTGTCCAGCTCAGCGTAAATGTAATTTAAGAAGTTGTAGCTTGCTGTTTCTACAGATTTTTTTGCTCGAAACCCGTGTTGATTGGTTGTTAATAGGTCGTTTTGCTCTACAAATTTTATAATAATGTTATAAACACAGCGTTCTAAGATTTTAGAAAATTCAGGTAATAAAGATATTTGTCTATAGTTATCTATTTGTAAGGTGTCTCCTTTCTTGAATAGTGGGAAAGCTAGTGCAATTTTCATCTGCTCGGGAAATTCACCGTTCTGCAAAGATAGGTTTATAATTCTAGTTAAGGGACATATAATATAATTCTGGATTATCTTTATCAATTTGGGGGATATATAGTCAATTCCATGACAGCCTTTGTTTTCCATCCTATTGATTATATCAGCAATATCATCTTCAGTAAAAGTAGGAACGAGAATTGTGTTTAAAGAGCTGACGGACAAAGTACATGGAAGAGAAAGGTTTAGGCCAAAATGTTCAATAATTTATTTGTTCCATGTATGAGAAAAATAACTTGCAAAAACTTCAGACAATTGTTTATTATCAGTGACGATATGATTGTTGTTCATGATCGCGATGTTGGAATTACTTCTTTGCTTACCTAAGTTCTCGTTTATAATTTTCCATGATTCTTTGATTTTGTTGGAGGCCGAATTGATTCTGCAATTGTAGTGTTCTCTTTTAAGCTACCATAATTTGCCTTTTATATTCCTTTTTACAACTTACATATGCTGCTTTAACTTGATCACAGTTTGTTGCTACCATTAATACGTGAAGTTTATTTAACTGATTATTTAGAATTTTTAAGTTTTCTGAATGCCACTTCTTATTTTTATTATTTTTTTGTTTGCTATATCTGCTGATAAGTGGACAGCTACTTTCTAAGCACCAATTAATGTTAGTCAGAAATTCCTCATAAGCCTCGTTCACATCACATTTTGTATAAAAGTTATTCCACTCTATTTTATTCAAATGAAATATTAGCTGTTTTAAATTGGATTCTCTCATATCACGAGTTTTATATGAAGTTACAATCTTTTTAACTTTATTGTGGCTTGTTAAATTTAAGGAGAAAACATGTGCAAAATGATCGCTCAAGTTGGGGTTGATGACACACTATGTTTTCTACCACTATGTGGTAGAAAACATAGTGTGTTTTATTTAGTTATTTATGCAAAATGATTAACTACCACACAGTAATGGTTCCTTCAATCAATTTTTGGTACCTTTTAATTTATAGCAAATAACCAAATAATGTCAACAGTTCCGAAAACTAACTATGAAGCATTGATGTTTTATGCATATTTTAATATTGTTTCCAATTTAATTAGGAGACTTTTAATAAATAATTAATAAACATTTGTAAACTGTCAAATTTCTCTTTTCGTTGATGATTTTTTACCGATGTTATTTATAGACTTTAATTCTCCTGGCAGGGCATTGTAGGCCTTTATAGCGTTGTAGCATGGGCCTCTTTCATAAAAGCTATGATAATGCACTGGTACTCTGAGATCAGGCCCGTTCCTCGTTGTCATAACTCGATATACATCGTTGTTCTTGTAAATTCAGTACTATTTTGTTTAACGAATAACACTAATTTGTATATATACAAAGACGGAATGGTAAGTATTTTCAATTCTTTAAATAAGGTTTACATGAATTTCTGCAAGAGACATTCATTATACATCTAATTATGAATTTCTGATTAATAAATACTTTCTGCCAGTGTAAGGAAGAGCCCCAGAATATTATCGCATTATACACTCACCAAATATATAGTATTCTTAAACAATCGATGGAGAGTTGGTTCCTCATAAATTGTGTTACATAACAAGACGAATTTAATCTCGATATCAAGGTATTAGTATACGATTCCCAGTTTAGCCTATTATCTATCTAGCATTATGCCAAGAAATTTTACACTTTCTACTTGTGTGATTGAAAAACCATTTAATTTGACGTACAACGAATAATCTGGTTCAGTAGTTGGAGAAAACATAACAAGAGTAGTTTTACCTCCATTTAAGTTCAATCCGTTCGAGCCACAATATTTGATCATATTTGATGATATTATGGAAAGTTTAATTGCATAAGCCATCACATTCTTCAGGTAGCTAAATTTTATAGGTGTACATTAACCTGTGGCGGGGCAAGGAGTTGTAGGGCTTTTGTGCAGAAAATTTGAGCCCCAGGCCACATAAAAATATATTTGGTGGTAAACTTTGTGGCAAGGAGATAAAGCAATCCTCGAATGTAAAGCATCTCGTAGTGGTTACCAATAAATAAAGAAATTTTGCTTGAGATTGTCTGTTTTTGTTCAACAGTGCCCTTAGAGAAAAGTGGGGTAACATGAAGAAACTGAAAAGTCATGGTGATCAAAGAAAATATAGTTACGGTACAGGTGGTGGCCTCTATGCGTAGCCTTTCACTTCAACTTTGGACTCTACAGTTCAGGTTATATTCGGGGCCAGAATAGAAGTGATAGAGTGTCTGTCCATGAAAAGGTACATTTTAATATTTTTACTAACTAACAAGATATACCAGTTGGTGTCACATTGTTGCAATTTAATTTTCAACTAACTACTTTATATTAACAGACATTAAAGGATCAGTGATAATAACCGATGAATCAGATTTGGGGAATGATTGGTTGGACTATACAAAGATACTGCTGGAAACCCCAGTGTCTAACAAGCCGTCTGTTTCTAAAAATAACGAGAAACAGAATAAGGGAGAAAGTGGAACTAGGAAAGGTTATAGTATAATATTTTAATAATAATCTTTTCAGGTTCAGGAAAACATGGAACCATGACCAATAAAAAAGATGCATTGTGGCTGACAAAAAAAATGGACCTGCTACGTCTTCAGGAGGAAATGGTAACAGAAGAGAATAAGAGGAAAATTGAAATACTTGTATTGCAGAGAAAGTTTATTCAAGAAGAGCATGAGCTGAAAATGCAGCAAATGAAAGAAAAACATAAATTAGAAATGCAATTGTTAGAAAAAAAATGTTCTTAATTATAAGTTGCCAAGATTAAGTTAATTATTTCGAAATTTCACCAGTGCTGATTCGTCTATGTCATTATTGTTTGCTCTGACGGGCACATCTCTTGCCATATTGAAGGCTCTTTCGTCATCTTCATCGAGAGGTCAGGGGTTCTCGCAAACTTGTCCTACTTTGAGATTAATTATAAAGATTTTCTGATGGAGTGTTCACATTTTGTTATGGAGTCACATCAAGTATTTTTAAATTGGATAACCAGAGTCTCCCTACCAAAAACAAAATACAATTGCCCATTCTACCACTCGCAAATTTAGCACATACATGAGAATTATTAAACATTGTGGAGTTACGAATTGACCCTGGCCACCTCTCAACAGTGTCCAGAATTTTAAAGTTTTGGCTTAAAACTGTTTGAACATTAATTGAAGAGGACCCTTTTCAGTTGCGGTATACTTCACCATTATTTCCACCTTAAATAAACAATATAAAACTCTTGTTGACAATGTTTTATGGAGCAACTGTACTAGCTGTACTTTTATAGAGATTACTAGTCTTCAGTGACAATTAACATGCTTCCACATGAAAAAGATCTTAAAGTTAACAGTAGTATTTCCATGGGTGACAGAGCATGATTCCTTAAAATATCAAAAAGGGATTTGACATATTTATGATAGCAATAATAACCCAATTTGCTTTAGCTATGTCCTCTTCTATAAGTTCTAGTGTTGCTTGTACTGTATTATTCGATAATCGAAATCTGACGAAAAATTCTGGATCAGTTCAATAAATAAATTAATCTTGTCCTGTTCGAAGACTCTTCTTTGCTATCTAGGTTGCCCTACCCCTGTAGCACAAACTGATTGGACCAATATAGGATTCACATATTGGTGTCATATTATATACCAACATAGATGCCATGTTGAATCCCAACATTGGTGCCATATTGAACACTAACATTGGTGTTATATAAGATAGAATAGAATAACAATATAGGTGCCAGATTGGATATCAATATTGGCAATATATTGGATACCAGCATATTGGCTAGCAGCATTGGCGCCCCATTGCTACACAATATTTAAAATATATAGAATGTGCCGAAATTCTCACATTCCCCTTTAGACACTGATGCTACATGCAAAAATAGTAAGAAAATTTCCTGTGTCTGGAAATGTTTCCTAAGGAAGTTACGCCAGAGGATGGCGCCCAAGTATAGGTTTTTACTGTTTTTATTGGGACGACTTTTTGAAACTTGATTCACTATTTTGCATTATTAAGGCTTATTTCTGCACACTACTAACCAAATCTAATTTTATTCATAAGCGGAGAAATGAGGGACAGTCAGTCTTTGTCCCATTTCTTTATAACACTCATTACCGAGCGAATCATCTCATTATTTCGTTCAAACTACTTTCCCTTGAAACCAGAAAGTCATACATCTAATTATATAGATAACCTTCTTTATGTATTATCCTTGGAATCATAATTAAGTCTTAAACAATTAAAAATGTAAACCTGAAAAAAGGATAACTAACCTTCGTTTCTCCTTCTATGAATAAAATAAATTTTGGTTGATATTGTTCAAGAATAAACCTTTATAATGTAAAATCGAGTTTCATAAAGTTAGGTGCCATCCTCAGAAAGACTGCTCCATTAAGAAGCATTTTCGAACACATGTTTATAGGAAGTTCTCTTACCACTATTGCATGTAGAGTCAAAACCTAAAGGGGAATGCAGGAATCTCTGGACAACCTAATAGTATCTATTTTTAACATAAAAATAGCGAAAACATTGTCTATATAAAATAGGGTGGTTTTAAGGGGTGCAACAGTGGGACAGAATGCCTTAAAACTTATTACAAAATGATTAAATAGCTTTAAATGAGTAATTTGTTACCAGTGGTGGTTTACTTTGGAATTAAAAAAAAAGAAAATATAATACATTTTAGTTGTTTATTTCTTACAATGAAGAAGCGCACAAACTGCTATAGGTTGTATAAACTAGTTCTTCAGAGCCAAAGTTTTTACAAAGTTCTGCGGTCTCTTTACGAACCGATCTTTCACTGCTTTCATCAAAAGATAGATTCTGTGTCCCTGTTAATCCAGAAGTGCTGGGTACATCATTTTCCACTTCAACATTTTAATACAAATTAATTTTTGCTTTCAGCCAGTTAGCATTAACTTTATCCATTTTTGTTCATCGTTCTCCAATCTTGCTACAAACTCGATATATATTATGTCATACATCATTTTGATTTATTTCTGGAAGTACCGAACTATGTGGCTGGTATAAAATTACATTTACAACGTACTGACACTTTGTAGAAGAATCACAACCAGATTTCTCTTTCCATATTTGAAAAATATGCATCCTACTTAGTCCCTTTTCAGTTCCACCTGATGTAAAAAAAAAAAAAATAGAATTCAGTTAAATAGGATAAAAAAGTAGAAAGAATGTAATATTCTTCTAAAAGTAGATTAAAATGTTATATAAATTAATATTATTTAATTTTCGCTTTTTCTCAGCATCTAACACGTAGGAGTTTAATATTACATAACTCAAGTGCCCAAAATGTTCGTATTTGTTTTACGAAGTATAAGGTTTATATGGTTAAAAAATTAACGCGAGTCTAAGCGGGTCTAATTTTATAACTCAATGGGAATTTTGTTATTTAATAATTAATCTTTATCTGCGAGGTTCATTAAAATAAAGAAATGATTATACAGTTATAAAACAATATTATTCATCAATGTTAAGTAGCGTTAAAGAGTACGTACTCTGAGGATTTAATCCATGTTAAAGAAATGTTTTAAAGCACAAAGTCCAGCGTAAGCACACATAATCTTTATTAAACTTTCACAGCTATAATAATAATTCTTGTTACAACTTAAATTTGACACATTAAAATATTAAAACAGAAAAGTTACAGAATGATATTTCAACGATTTTTCATCTGAAAGATAGAAAGGTCAAGAAAATATCTATTTTTTTCATTCGAAAGATCGATAATCATTGATATTAAAGGATATTAATATTAAATTTGGTAGCTAGTGTTGAAAAAGTATTGGGTCAATATTGCTACAATTTATATTTCTAGAAAGATTAGGTACCTAAACGCTTCAACATTTGAATTGATGTAAATTGCAATATGGTCGAGACAGGCGTACACTCCCTTTTGTAAATTTGTTACGCGCGGCAAATTTAAAATACAAAATATATATATAATTTGTACTAATATATGTAAATTAATTTCATATTAAGATAAATATTACTGTAATTTTGTTTTTCTTAGAAATATGGATACTTTCATCTTTGTTTATGTGTCTGTTTGAATATTTTGATAAAATTTTGTAAATTTATAGACATCTTTTCAACTTCAACCGTAGGCTAGTTTACATCGAAGGTGATAGGGGATAATAATGGAAAAAAGTGGAGTGAAAGTGTGGAAATATCATGGAAAACGCGAGGATAGTGAGAGGTGGTGGGAAGATAAGGGAACAGTGCCTATAGTGGAAATTGGGGAAAATGGTGGAAAGGTGGAAAAAATTCTAGAAGATGATGGGAACATGTACATGAACGAATGATTAAAGTAAAATGATAATTGAATACCTAAAAGTAATAAAGGAGTTATATTTGTCCAGTATTCAGAACTAATATCAGTTTCTACACATTGCGCCAATATTGGTTAAATAATGTTAATATTGAATCTGATTTGCCTAATATTGGTAAAATGTTGGCTATATTTTGGGAGAAGATATTGAAAATACAGCTGATAATCATATTGGTACAATATTGGTTAAAGCTGACATATATTGGCCCAATATACAATATAGGTAACACATTGTACCTATATCCACCAAATATTTTATGCTACAGGGGTAAGTAATCAGCAACAAATAAAAATTCGCCTTCGTCATCTGAGTCAAGTAAACTTATGTCCATATATACCTCTATAAATAAACACAATAGTTATGTAGGTATAATTAAACTTATGTGTCGAATATTACAGCTTATCTAATTTATTTCAGCGATAATAATTACTCACAAACGTAGTTGACAAAAAACTGGTTTGTTAACTCAGCGTTGTCAAATCAACGAAAATTAGCTTGATAGTATTGCCAACCACACAAATTCTCGGGTTAGTTAACCCAATTCTTTGATATGAGGGTTAATATATTGAAAAACACATAACCAAGTTTAAAATACTACTTAAAATTTAAGCTCGTTTAGTTAACTCAACACTGATAACCGGACCTAAAATGTATAATTTAAATCATTAACGAGGGAAAAAAAACCTAAAAATTTCGCATAACTGCGAAATCATTATGTCACAAATAACATGTAAATAAACTCTCTGACAAGCCAAGGTAAAGCTAGTAAAGAAAAACAAAAACAGTACATTCCAAAATATCACTAAAAGCCCTTCAGACTATATGCAATTTGGTTGTCGCAACAAAATTGCTGCAATTTTATCGCCGCACGTTTATTACTTTGAAGTAGGGAACAGGATTATATTAAATATAATTAAACAAGCTAACCATTATACTTTTCGCCGATTTACTGCACTTTTCATATAATTGTTGCACATTCTATAGGATACTCTTCTCGGTTTTTTTGTAAATAATGTAAAGTAAGCATCCTTTAAACGTAAAAGCTCCCTTTTATCTTTCAGACTTGTATCATACACCAATTTTAAAGGAGGATTAAGTAAAAAAAGCTTCCTTTTTTTGTAAAGTCTCGATTTTGGCCCCTTAACGCATAGTTAAAATCAACTTTATTGTGAAACATAACCTACAAATTTGATGACAACAACATTTCCGTTCGTATTCAAGCTTAAAATATAATAAAATTGGAGATTATAGGGTGTTATTTGATTCAAGCAATAGTTTCAAGCGTAATTCATCTTCTTTTGTGAAGGGCGAACTTTTCTTTTCTTTCTTCTTCCTGTCATTATGCTGCTGAAAAACGTTAATTACAACGTAATTGGATCACTCTCTGGATATGGATTAACATAAACCTGACGAAAACCAAATAAAACAGTGAAAACACAGTCCTCGTGGGTGTAAAAGGTAAGGTTATATTGACAAGCTGTGAAAAATTAGGTCACGTAAGGCCGTAAGAACTGCAGCCTACAAAAGAAATGAACTAAAAAAATTAAAATGGCTAATGAACAACACAAATGAGGAAACAAACATTACAAACTACCTCTCAATGAAAAAGATATTAAAAAAAAACATTAAATTAGTTAAATCAAGCTATTACTCAAATCAAATTAAATATAGCTATAGCAAGACTCGCAAAACTTAGAAAGTAGTAAACGAAAACTTAGGCAAGGCTAGTACTAAGAGCGACAAAATAGAATTAGTTATAAATGATGTATTAGTAACGGATACAAATTTAGTTGCCAATACCTTTGTGTATTACTTTAGTACAATTTCGGCTGTAAAAGACATAATTAGCGAACCTATGTCAGTCATTCTAAACAAGTTTCTTGCAACAGGAATCTTTCCTAACATACTCAAAATAGCGAACACCATACTGATATATAAAAAAGAAAACCCACAGGATATTGCAAATTACAGACAAGTATCACTGGTAAGCGCCCTATCAAAGTTGGCTGAAAAGTTAGTATGTAATGTTATTATAAATTATTTAAATAAGCAAAATCTACTTACATCCTGCCAACATGGCTTCAGAGAAAAGAGGTCGGTAGAAACGGCGTCCTACCATTTACTAAACTTTGTTTATAAAGAGCTAGATAAGAAAAAATATGCAATATCGCTTACGTTTCACCTCTCTCGGGCTTTCGACACAGTCGACATCAGATTTATGGAGACCAAGCTGTATGCTATGGGTATCCACGGAAACCTACTAAATTGGATTATGTCATACATGTCTGACAGAAAGATGTTAGTAAGCTGCAATGGAGCTGTTGAAATGGGTGTTCCCCAAGGCTTAGTGCTGGGGCCACTCTTATTTATGTTGTACGTAAACACTTTGTCACAACACATTACTAAGGGTGTGGCGTTGATGTTTGCTGACGATATCACAATCACGTTATCTGCTACAACTCCAGAAGAATTAGCATTATACATTCCTGTTACTTGCGATGAATTAGAGGCCTGGAGTCAGTGAAACCATCTAATATTAAATTTTAAAAAAAACTGTATGTATTAACTTCCATCTAAGATCCACTTTACCAGAAACCTTTATATCGGAAAACTACTTAACACTCTTGCAATCATCGAAGTTCCTAGGTCTATGGTTAGACGATAAACTGAACTGGAATAGGCACATTGAACATGTTTGTTCTAAGTTAAATTCAGCATTCTATGCTATTATGCATTGCTTGAACACCGAAGGAGTCTTAGACATCTACTACGCGTTGGTATTTAGCCATATAGCAAATAATATTGTTTCTTGAGGAGGAGGCAATGATTTGATTAGGGTATTTGTCGCTCAAAAAAGACTAATAAGACTAATTTTCTCTCTACGGCCACTAGAAACCTGTTGGAGTGTTCAGAGAGAAAAAAATACTGACAGTTACTTCAATATTCATACTGAAGTGCATAATGCACGTACAACAATAAAAATGACTTTGTAACACTAAACAATAATCGTTCTCACAATACCCAACATGGTAACACTCTCTGCATCCCGAGTCATAAAACCACTTCTTATAGACACTCTCCACTCCACAAATGTATCTCTATTTACAATAAGTTCCGAACCACATAAAAAAATATCCAAAATGAAAATAAATTTAAGAGGGTAACTAAAGACTTCTTAATTGACAATGCTTACTATTCTGTAAACGATTATTTATGTAGTTAGCCTACGTGTTTATTTCTGTCATGTGTTTGCATACACTTCTATACTTTGACTTGTCACATGTACATATTCATGAATTCGTTTAGTGACCAATAAAATCTATCTATATATCATAAACCCATATTATCACAGTCTTTTCAGTCGAGCCAACATAACAATAGCAAAGAGAGCCTCCTTTACCGAATGGACGATGGAATTTGTTTTACACAACAGACTTTAAAAGTGATTGAAAGACAACTTTAACCATAAAGTACCTTTTACTTAACGGATCCTTTTGGCATTATTTATGATACTGGCTGTTAGACATTTTTTGTTTAATTACCAAACAAAACAATTTTTTTTTTTGTTTAAAAAAATGAATAACTTTTTTATTCATTGATCGATTCTGTTCAAAACCAATAGGGTTCTTCCTCTAGCTAACGCTAACTTACTGTCCTCCAAATTTCAATAGAATTGGACTTTTTGTTCTTAAGTTATCATCAGAGCTGTCAAAAGAAAATTGGGGCCCGGGGGTAGCAACACGGGCCACCCACCTCCTGCTCTTCGATTATGTTAGAATATTTGTCGATTGGAATTTCGAAGAGAGCGGGGAGTGATATTTCTTTTGCAGAGGGGGGGATACCTCACAATTTTTAGGGAAAACATGTTCTAAACACTTTCTTACGGATTAATGATGAGTTCGTTTGTAATTATATTATATTTTGAGATGATTACGTTGAAGGGTTGGTGGTTAATTAGGGTTAAATAAGAGAACATCAATAAAACAAGCTGGTAAGAGTACAGAAACTTGGGACTTGTATATACTGAAAGCGAAGGTCTCAGATTTCTTTATAATATTTTTAAGAGAGTATGTTGATGGTTCTAATCTAGAAATATGAATAAAACAATAAAAATTAAAATAAATTTACAAAAACGTATTGTTTGAGGTTAGTCTATAGGACAATATGAATTTAAATTATATTACGTAGTGAATACTGCAGTATTCACTATGTAATACTCTTGATAAAGGCCTAATAAGCCGAAACATATCTAGAGTATTTATAATATATTGATTTATTCATCTAAAAGCAGTGTTTAAGTTATAAACAATTAAATCCGTCAGTTTTGTTTTGCTTTATTTATAATTAAAAAGACACAACAGCACTAACTACAGGATTTTCTTACTTTTTATTGGGTATTTTGCCACTGAAAAATATTTTAAAATTTTTAATGAGAAAACCTACGCCAAACGGATCAGAGGTTGGTTCTTGAACACTTGACTGTTTCAAAAAGTCTCACACCTAAAAATATATAAACTAGAACAATGTAATAAACTGAAAATGAAAACTATAGGTAGTTAACGTTTCGGAAGAGAATCTACTTCCGTTCTCAAAACTTTTTTGGCCGTCAATCATGATAGTTCTTTGTTTATGTATTTCCATAGTCACGTGAGACATTAAATTATATTTATCTTATTTTACTTACTTCGTCTCTAAGGATGGGCAACCAACTAGTACAAAAATCCATTGAATAATTCGAAACGCATCTATCCTCGTTTAACGAAATAATCGCGGATTTTTTAAGTTTTCTTTTTGTTCCGTTGCTCTCTTTTTCCAAAATCTTCGCCGAGTCCCATTTAATCCTGTGATTATTATCCCACGCGTGTTCACAAATTTTGGTAGATTCTTCCGAAACGTAACTACTACTAATATTTTTAAAACTTATTTTTATATCCACGGGTCCGGGAAATCCCGACTGTTATTTCCCGGGAACGGGAACGATAAAAAGTGACATAATTCCCGGGATTCCCGGGACAGAAACACTACAATCGACTGATTTACAGTTTCTTGCCTTATAATTTCCTTTGTGCACCACTGTATTGCGGCCACTTCAGCCTGGAATACTGTGGCGTATTTTCCTAGACTTATTGGGATTTTCGTTTTTGACCTTATTCCATAAATCCCAACTTCAACTCCCTGTTCTGTCTTATAGCCATCTGTATACCAGACTATGTGTGCGGGTATTGGAAGACCGTTTGTCCAGTCTTTCCTGTCTGGTATTTTGATTTTGAAATTCTTATTAAAGTTATACTTTGAGACTGTAATGTCCGTGGGCATTCCTAGAGTGGGATCCGCCTTGAGCTCTAAGTATAACTTTTGGTGCTCTGCTCCGTGCTGCTGCCTTATTAGTATCGGGCCTTGCATTAGCCTATGCAGCACTGAACGAGCTTCTGCTTATAAAATAAATATGTGTAGTGGTGGCAAGTCCAGAAGGGCTTCCAGTGCAGCCGTTGGAGCAGTTTTTATGGCTCCCGTGGCGCACAGGCAAGCAAGCCTTTGTACACCACTTAACAGCCTTACAGCTCCCAACTGCACTGTCTTAGTCCACCATGATACTGGTCCGTAGGTTATCATGGGGTCTTACTACCCTAGTTTATAACCATGGAGGAGTCATTTTGGGATTTAATCCCCAATTTTCTCCACACATCTGTCTGCATCTTCCGAGGGCTATTGTTGCTTTCTGTGTGACTTTTTCGATATGGGAATTCCATGTCAGTTTTTGGTAAAAAATGACTCGTAGGTATTTTACCTCATTGACAAATGGAATTTCCACACCGTTGAGCACTAGGGGCTTTAGGCCTTCTAAGACTCTTTTTCATGGGAAATTGGTTATAAATTGCCAGTAAACTGCCAACTTCTAGTTTACCCACACCTCATCTGCTAGTAACGTTAAATACTGAATAATTACAACATTAAAAATTACCAGCTATTCTAAAACTCAATTTTTATAATAATCTGAAAGTTAACTTTGACTGGAAGTTAATCAGCGACTGTAAAACCGGCTGTTATATACACAATACATTGTATCATTGTCTGGAAAAAAAATTAGAGCCTTTTCTCCTACGAAAAAGTCACTCAATCATATTTAAAAAATGTAGAGTCTGTAGTCCTACCTAATGGTTATTTAATTGTATAAGATTGTAAACTAGACAGGCATTACACATTAGTTGTAAAAAAATTAAAAATAGAATATAAAAAAATACACGTTTCTTTCTTCAATAGTTTTTGAGTTACTGGCAATACTAAAGTGAAAGTATTACTCTCATCTAGAGTACATTTAAATATACATGCTTCATATCTGGTGCAGAGGGGATTCTGAGGATGCTAAATAAGAATATGGTATTAAGTTTAAATAATTGTACAAAAGAATCGCCAATATTTTTTTGAAAAATCAATTTCTTTTTTTCATCCCAAAACGCAGGCACCTGCGAGTAAAATCAAATTGATTATACCAAAATAATTATTGTATAAAAAAATATTTTTAAGAAAAAGCTTATATTTAAAAAACTACTAAAAAGTAAAAAATTATTTTTTTAAATTCATACAAGTGGAAACCAACATCTTTGGGGCCGGTCATAATATAGCACTATTGTATAGTTACCCTAGTAGCACAACATATTGGACCAATATATAATCCATATAGGACCAATATATGAATATTCGCCCTATATTCATATATTGGTCTTATATGGATTATATATTGGTGCAACATTGGTGCTACTTTGCTCAATTGACCACCCCCAAAGCTTTTGGTTTCCAGGTGTATGAATATTAAAAAAATATTTTTTTCTTTTTAGTACAGTTTTTTTTAAATAATAGCTTTTTCTTTAACATATTTTTTTTTATATAATTTTTTTTTCAACATAAGTGCATCCTACTCTTGAACGATTTTCATATTTTTTGCCCTACCCTGTATAATATTTAACTTGAAGCCTTTTTAAGTGCACCTGAAATGGTTATCGGACATGTAATAACTTTTGACGCTATTTAAACTTTGGTTGTGCAACTAACAAAAGAAGTTCCATTTGTTGCACACTTAATCGACCACACTGTATATCCTGGGTGTAGAATCAGGTCAGGCCTATCATAAAAATGCATTGTCATCGAAACTGAATAAACGTGTAAAATTTCAACTCCGTAGGATAAGAGGAAGTGATTCTAATTCAGCTTGCAACATTTGACCTAAACAAACTAACACACTAACATTGCAAGTTAAATAAAAGCTTTTAAATAAATGTTTGTCATCAAAAGTTAAAAATATTTGGAATTCAGATAAGCGAGATATTAAAGTGGCTCAATGAAAAAGGATCCACAGTGTATAGCTATGTAAAATTTGGATGTTGTTTTATTAATTTTTTTCTGAGAAAACAATTTTAGTTATCATAGTGTCTTTTCTTAACAGCTTTTTACATTTTACATAGAAACTATTTATATATTTACATTAAAGAATCAAAATATTGGATATATGGTCGACATATTTTACCAATTTTTAAAAAATTATTGCTTCCAAAGTTATTGTTTGGGCCCTGTATACACAGATAAACAATTCTGTTTAAATTTAATGTGTTCTTTTAATCTCAACATTTCAACAAATAAAATTAATTGCATTTAGTGATGACTAAAATCTCAAGATGGCCTACTATTGTATACTACTCGGAGTTAAATGTTAATGGTATGATGGTAAAGTCTTGATGAAATTTTATTAAGGTACCCATTCACATACAGTCCGCCTGTTGTCCAGAACTGCCGATTTGCATAGCTTTAGTTAAAATTTGTCAATACACATAGAGGCCGTTGACAGGTCTGAGCTTGCAATTTATTTGCATCTTACGATAGACTGAGGTGTATGGACACAAATCGACAGTTTGAATCTTAAATTCCCAGCTTTAGACCTGTTGCAAGATTTTGTATTAATTTTGTAACAAAATGGCAGATTCGAGCAATTGTACTGCGTTTTTAAGCGAATATATCGATTTATATATAGGTAAGTGCCTTGTTTGTGGAAAATAAAAAGCAAATCCTATCCTATTCAATTGTCGTCACGAGAAAAATAAAGCGTACAAAAAATGTCTTAACATTCGCATCAATGTCATACGAGATTATGTATCATGTTGCAACAATCAAAGTTTAAATCCTGAGTTCAGATCGTACAGTCCTATATAGAATTGAAGGCAAACTGTATGTGAATGTGTATTTTTAGAAATGCATTAGCGGGAAATATTTTTTTCTATTTTTACATCTCGGCCCCACAGTGTTAAATTCCTTTTAAATTTTATAAAGGGACTGAAAATATTTAGTAGACTCGTTTTTTTTTTTTTGCTGTGATTGTACATTTTTTATTAATTTAGCATTTTTTTTATAGGTGGTATGAATCAAATTCCACAACAAAAGGCTCAAACAATGATGATAAATCAAATTAATCCCAATTTTCCACGAAACCCAACCCCTAATCAAATATTCAATCAAAGCCCTTCCCCGTCTGTACAATCCCCTGTCGGATTACCTAGTCAACAACCAGTAGCTTCTCCAGCCCTGGCACCATCTCCAGGGGCCCAGTTAAATATGATTGGAGGTGGAGCTCCACCCAGATCAGTAGGGATGGCCCCAAGTCCAGGGAGTTCACTGAACACCCCTGGACAACCGAATCAGAGCCCTATGAGTGGTGGAGCTATGACGGATGATCAGGCTTATAGGGAAAAGGTTAGGCAGCTCAGCAAGTATATTGAGCCTTTGAGAAAAATGATCACCAAAATGGGAAACGAAGGCATGTAAAATTTCCAAAATATTATACACTCATGAGCAAAAGTATTGCATATATTGAATTTTTCAGATAATTTATTACTCTTTTCTTCTTTTTTATTTTATTATTTAGAAAACACACAGTATACACGACTTATTTATGGGATTTTGTGTAAAACAGAAACTGATGCTTGACAAATGTTTCTATTAGAAAACAATAAACAAAGACAAATTCAATAATTAAATGCAAAAGTTTGTTATTAGCTGGCGTTCTTCAATGAAACAAAAATCTTCTATAAATTTAGAGTTAATACCGTGTATTACCTCATCTAGCGTATAATACAACTTCCCATTCCAATAATCAAATTTCTTAGATAATCCAAGCATGTTTCTTTTTAACTGAGGATCCAGTTGTTTAGGTACCTTAAATAGATTCATGAAAACAGTTTTTATTATTCAAAGAAATGTGTTTTTACGTTGTGACTAAAAATATTTATAAATAAACAGAACCTTTCTCGTAGTACCAAATAGTAAAAATATGCAATATTTTTGCTCATGAGTGTATTCTGGTTATAAAGTAATAGTGCAAGAGCTAGGTGACTTTTAGAAACCCACTGTTACATGAATTTTGTGAGTAAATGAATCCTATCGAACATAAATCACGACAAAATAGATTCTGGCATATGTTGGCCCAGGAGTTTGACCATAGATATACGTTTTTTCGCGTAAAAATGTACATTTTCTAGTTTTTAGATACGTGTAGAAATTATTCTGGCAGGTATTTCGTCTTGAGAAACATGCTTTTTAATTCGGGTAACTTATAACAAATTATTAAAAATAAGAATGATCTTTTAATATACTTGTCATACGGTAGAAACTCAACTTAGCGGAAAATGTTAAATTCCTTTCCAGTTAAGAGTGTGTAGCACTTTTGCTTACAACCATACCTTTCTGGGAAGGTTATTTTGTTGTTAAGGGTACATATAGTTCTGAGATAAAATATATAAACAAAAATTTGGATTTGTTCAAATTTGGAAACATGTTTCTTTTAGGTTAAGAGGCTAGTGGGGAGAGGGATAAAGCACCAAATTAGGAGATATCTCCCTTATAATCAAATTTTATCCAAAAATAGTCTTCAACAATCCTGTAGTATTTATTTATGTACAACTTACACATATTTTCAGTTAAATAACATCACCCAATTTGCAGAAAACAGCTTATTGTTAATCATAATTTTAATGATTAACAATAAGCTGTTTTTTGCAAATTGGGTGATGTTATTTAACAGAAAATATGTGTAAGTTGTACATAAATAAATACTACAGGATTGTTGAAGACTATTTTTGGATAAAATTTGATTCCTTATTTCCCCACTAGCCTTACGTGGTGTTCCCTCTTAATTATCTGACTGAAGTTTCTTTGTGGGAATGTTTTTATGAGTCCAAAATGTTTATATAAACATTCTTAATCTAAATAAGTATTTTTTTGCAACTTAAACAAGTCAATACGTACCTGAGAAGTCGATTTTGTGAATCATTATCATTCATAAAACAGTAAAAATCTAATGAAGCATAAAACGTGGGCATGCCGAAAAAGCCACCCAACTCCTGTACTATAACATTACTGACTACAAAGGCCGTAGCCAGGTAAGCATGGGCAACCCAGTTAGCACAAACATAAACTTATGTTATCCCTAAGATATTCCTACAGAATATTTCATTATTCTTAGAATAACACGAAAATAATTATTATCTTATATTATATTCTTAGAAGTAACAAACGGTACAACTATATGTCTCTTTAGAATAATTTCGGAATAATTCGCACAGTATTCTCTGGAGAATCTAGAATAGTTTGAGAATATATTTTTATGGTTAATCATAGATTATATTTTCAAGTTATCTTTATACTAATGCCAAACTATATGTGCATAATATTAAATTATTCATAGGATATTTTTATGTTTAATCTTTGATCATATTTTCAGGTTATCTTTATATTAATGCAGAATAATATGTAATATTTTTGACCATTACTTTTTTTCTTAGCACGTACATTTAAAAAAACTATAAGACTACTTAAGTAGAACCATAACAAGACTATTACTAGAGTTTCCACTCAATTATTCCATTCGTTTCCAAAATTGCTGGATTAAAAAATACGAAATAGGAAGATTAGCATAATCTTTAAATTTAAATCTAACTATTTTGCAAACAACTGAAATTATAGAGTAAAAATTCATAGTAATAATCTTGTTATGGTTCAACTTGGGTAGTCTTACAGTTTTTAAAATATACGTGCCAAGAAAAAAAGGTTATGGTCAAAAATAATAAAGATTTCCCTATCGGATGTCTCCCTACGAAATGACCTACAAGACTAACTACAAATAATTTTATTTTGGAATAATTTTTTATAGAGAATGTTCCATTTGTCCGTATTCTTAACTTATTCTTTAAAAAATACAATAATTACATTTCAGGCAATTTATAAATATTTTAGATAAGGAATATATAGATTACATAAAAGCAAAATAAGACACTCCTAATGATTGGGTTAAAGATTTATTTGTTACAATATTTACTCTCGTAACATTTTCTAAAATTCCAATAACAGAACAAAACTTAAATAGTAAATTCAGTCGTTAGAAGATGCACGATATAATAAATACAAACTTCAGTCCATGCCTACATGGAGCTATCCCAGCTAGCTTCTTTGAAGAATGCAAAGACTACTACTTATTAGCGGTTCTGGTTTTTCTTTCTTTTCTTTAGTTAGCCATAAACTTCAATTTGTTTTGAAGTGACCTCAATATTATTTTTTTAAACTGCATCTGAAATTGAACATATACCATATACCCATACATTTTATAGCATTAGACAATTAAGCAGTGTAGTATGGAGAAATTGGATATGTCAACTTTAGTTTCATAATGCCTCACACACATTCACACTAAATATAAAGCAGAAAAAATATGTGCATATAAAATCGTAGCCTTACCAATTATCACATTGCATAAAATAGAATCTCCAAAGGTTTTTTCAAGTCTCTATGCCCATGTAAAGTAAATAATATTGGAACATCCCCTGAGATAATTTTTGTCAAAAATCTTCTCCACCCTCAATACGTTCCACCACCCATTCTCGCCAGATTGTTCACCTGTTAATAAAAAAACAAAATTGTTTATTACTTTAGTATAACTTTCATTTATAGACATGTGCTAATGGTACTTTATAAACCACGAGCAAATTTTTAAAAACAGAACAAAGTATATATACGCATCTGAATTTAAGATTCCAGCACGGGACAGATAACGTCCAAACTGATTAGTGGGCCATTCTTTGTATTTGTTGTTTTTTTTTTTAATAATAATGCGTAAGCGAAGAATAAATTACATACCTAAAATAGGTATGTAAACATTAAAAGTAACACTGACCTAGTAAGAGGTTTAGCCAAAGATCAATTGGAAGCATACTGCTTATTTTCAGTTGCATATAATACTGCCTATTATATAATACTACTTTAACAGACACATATTTTAAAAAAGGATTGTTGTGTAAAGAAGTCAAGTTTAATACCTATTTTCTTCCTAATAACGGAAACAAATATTCCTTTTAAATCCAACTAAAATAGCTTTATAAAGTTAGGTTAGGTTAATTGATGTTGATGGCGTGACAAAAATGATTTGTCTATATCCAAGATACATATATATTTAAATAGACAAACAATTTATCGATTCACTTACCTTCTTTAATTGTTTTTTTGATTGCACATAATCGCAAACATAACGAACAATGAAATAAAACAAGCAAACCCCAAATTGTCAAGCACGTTACCATACTTTCTATATACCTACCTACATCAGAGACACCTACATTATACTTTCAAAATAAATAGTCAAAAGTTAACCTATTAAATTATTTATAAAATATATTTCAAACATATTCTATACTTCTCTTATTAAAATATTTTTATCATATTATTTTATGAAGTATTTTTAAAATAATAATCCAAAGATAAGTTTTGCAATTATTCATAAAATATATTTTAAATATATTCCATACTTATGTATTTCAATTATTCTAATGTTATTTATTAGAAGATATTCTAAAAATAATAATAAATTATTTGGTTATTCAGAGTATAATTTAAAGATGTTTTTTACAATTAATCGAATAATATTTTTTGGGAAGATTTTCAGATTATTCTTAGAATATCTTGTGCTATCTGGGAATATGCCTTTGATTCAATTTCACTAATTTCTTTCTTAGAAGTTGATTTGCTTTGTAAGTTGCATTAATTGTTGTCAATTAGCTTTGAAATGCTGATGGGTTGAGAAAAAAAATCTTTTTGAATTTATAAAAAAAAAATCGTTTTGTCAGGAACCGCTGTTGCGAATTACATAAAATTTAAATATGCTATATTGCCCATGCTTACATGGCTATGGCCTTTACAGAGAAAAAACCTATGTATTGACAAGGAAACAGGTTTCTAGTGCTTTTTCTTATATTATTTTCTGCTATAGATATCGAAAAAATGAGTAAAATGAAGAAACTTCTAGAGATACTTTCTAATCCACAGCAGAGAATGCCTCTAGATACTCTAAAAAAGTGTGAAATTGTGTTAGAAAAAATTGACTTTAAGAGAGGTGATAGCAGTGTCCCTACAACGACCACGGCCCATTTGCCTTTTAAGGAACCTCACGTATACCATTCGCTTTTGGATGCTGTTAACAGCAATCTCCAGAGTTCTGTGATCAACCACACTTTACACCGCACTTTTGGACCCACCCTCGAGGCTCTCTTTGGACCAGAGATTAAGTAAGTAGACATACTGTCGTTAAAATGTATGTATTTTCACTCTGGCAGTTGTGGTCTGCGATATTTTGGTATTTGGACTTGGGCTATCTGTAAAATTGTTGATCATCGAAATACCCTTATAACAAATTAACTCTATAGTTGAAATATCAATTATAAGTGGAAAAAATTGCAATTGCAAGGGCCTAAATTTCATGTAACATTTGAAAAAAAATTATAGAAAATTGTTTGACAGTGTTGACAGTATCTCACAAATTTGCTTTTTTTAGATTTTGTATAAAATTTAATTGTTTTTTATGTACTAATGAAAATATCTTCTTTATTATTAGAGGTCGGATTTTCATCGGGCATTTTAGGGGGGGACAAGCTTGAATAATTTTATTAATATCTAATGAAAATTATTTAAATGAAATGCATTTATTAGGTTATTGTTCTGTATACAGAAAATAGTGTGGCGTGTCCAATGAATTTATCTGACAAATGTTTTAATGGCTAGAGGCTCATAATGAGTCCTTTGCCTTTGAGCGTGGCACATAAGAAGAACGATATGAGAAGTTTTCTTAGTGGCGCAGACTCATTAGTCTGCACCACTTCATTAAGTGAAATTAATTATTTAGAAAGAAATCAGCTTGACATTTCTACTAATCAGGACTTATAAGTTTGCAGGTTTATCTTGCAAACAATTTCTCCGACATGTAGATTACTGGGGTGGGAACCTAGGACATTTTCGTATGCCATCATCACGCACTTCTTTTGGCCTATACCCTACGTAATATGTTTTCTTTGTTGTACTATAAGTTATATACACATTTAATTGTACCAGTTTGTTCTCTATTTATAACAATGTCATGCGTTTCTTAAATTTCCTCTCTTATTTTTATTTTATTTTATTCATACAGCATCTAACAGTACAAGACCATTTCCTTTCTTTTCGTTGCTAAATGTTTTTATAATTGTATTAACTAAGCACTAACTATTGATAATTATCCAATTTATTTGACGTGTAGAAATACTATTTTGTATACTTAACACCAATAAACCATTATTATTATTTAAAATGTCTGCCCCTGTACCTCCAATAACGGGGAGTATGTCTGGGAGGTATCTCTGGACCTCAACTAACCGGGATGATGCAGATCGTGTTTTTGTAATAACTAGGTGGTAATTAGTCGATAACAAAGAAATCAGCTCGATACTTCTTTGTCATGTTCGATGAAATAACTTGCAGGTTTAGAATGTTTGTTACTGGCAGGGGCACGTTTAGATAAATTGAACCTCTAGGCGCTGTGAGATTTGAGGGCCCCTCGATGAAAAACTCATGAATTAAAAAAAAATTAGATCTAAAAATTTAAAAGCCAAGTATTTTTTAAACTATTTTTTTGGCACTAGTTACAAATACATATCATATTTTCTTCCGGCTTTTTATGTTGGCACACTTGTCAATTTGAACGTTTGAAATCATACACAAATGTTTCCTCTGATTCAATATAAGAATAGATAAATTTGAAGTCATTATTGCCCTGAAGTACTTCATAGAGGTAGTTCTTAATTCTTTTGAGCGCTAAAAAAATGCATTCACCTGAAGCATTCCTGATCGGAATGGTCAGGTAAATATGTAAAAGGGTTTCAACATACGGAAATACCGCCTGCGACCCATTGAGAATAAATTTACACATTTCAGTAGGCGATTTAAGCCCTTCGCTCTGGGCATATATCAAAAATTGATGCAACTCATCTGGAGATAGCTCGGAATCTATGTTGTCTCTATAGGTTGATACTAGTGCATTGATCATTGCAGTGTGCTGATTTTCAGCTTGTTTTTCATCTTCATAATCTTTTTCCGAATTTTCTTCATCTTCATATTCTTTTTCCATTTGTCTATCATCGGCAGATTCACTAGAACCGTTTTCTATAGTCTGTTTTTAAACCAGGAGGAGCGTTTTAAATTTAACGCGCTAAATCATATCTGTGATTGGACAGGCCCTCGCCAGTTTTACACAAGGCAATAGTCGTACATTTTGACATAAAAATTTTAATTTCATGTCATAAATTATTTGGCTATAATTTCTATTTTATCGTTTGCACATTATACATCAGTTTTAATCCCTTTTGTATAAATCTGAAGGTAAAGGTGGCTAATTATTTGGTGCCTTTATATTGCATAAATAGTATGGATGCTACATAAAATATCTAAAGGTCAAATAGAGGTCAATGCATTATATAATGTAATAAAATACACACAAAAACACTGTAGTCGTGTATTGTCGGTTGCCCAAAATGCCAAAAAGATTTTAGTGTAATTTCTAGTTACTTTTATGGTGTGAATGGAACTTTTATGTTTACTCCTGGTTTAAAAAACAGACTACCTACATTATATTAATAAACAGATTCATTACTTTTCAGTCGATGAACTGATTCATTAATATTAGGAACATATTTTTTTCAGTGAATACAGTGAATAGTGAGTAAAGATTAAAAAATGAATTTTCATGTGAAAGGGAAGATTCCTATAGACTTCTACATTGAAATATGAAAAAATTTAGAATCGAAAGGAAAAATTATAAAATGATTTCAAATTCAGATGATATGAAATGTAAATAATCGACAAATGCACGTGCACACAGAGCCATATTAAGAACCATATGCAACTCAACATATTATTTAATATGTTATAATAATATTACATACATACAATTTTGTTATTTTTGTTGCGAATTGAAATCTGATATGGAAGAAGAAATGTATATTATGATAATTTTAATTATTATTGCTATGGGTAAGGCGAAAATAAATACAATATAAAGAAATAAAATGTTTACGTCGTTTGTGTACCTCAATAAACCGGTAAATGGGGGCTCTTGAAAAAGAGGGGCTCTAGGTCTAAACGCGCCATTGGTTGCTGGACCTCCACTAACTGGGATATAGGCCAATTATATTTTTGTATTTACTAAGTGGCATGTAATCAATAAAAAAAATATTCATTTGATACAAATACTTGTAACAACTGTACAAGATAATTTGAGTTATTTAGTGAAGTTTGCATTGTTAAAAAAATTTCTCATATCACTTTCTTTGTACACCATGCTCTAAAGAACAGAATTAATAGTATCTCTAGCTGTTACAAATATGTCTGTTAATGGGGAATTTGCCAATTTTTTTTCCAATAATATCATTTAGTTATGCCGAAAAAGAGTATCCCCCAAGTATTATTCCTTAAAAATCAATTATAACGTGGTAAAAAAAGTGTCGTGCATATCGAAAGCATTTCAAACGATCTCCTAAGTGTGCCAAGTCGGATGAAGTCACCTAGTATTTTGCGACGTATTGTAAATTGTGAGGTTATATTATGGAGAAAGAAAAGACTAAAAATTATATGTATGACATATTATGACATTTCTTAATGTCACTCAAAATTATTTAAGAACTAGAGCTGATTAATCTTAATTTTACGATTTCTAAATTTCAAAAAATCCACCTCGGCACTAAAGTTTCTTTTTATCACTTATGTGGTTTATTTGATTGGTAAAGTCCACATTGTGATGAAAAGCCATATTAGGTTGTTACGTCACGGCCAATAACAGCGACATATTTTACAATTATTTGTAAATCTGTGGCATTAAGCTGTCATGGTATTCCACTTCTACCAATAAAAAATGCATTTACAGTGGTCAAAAGTAACATTTACAAAATATATTTTTATAAACTTAAACCACTTTTCTTAAGCTCTTTGAATGTTAGTCCAAGGCCATGTACTAATTTTCAGGTCTCTCAATGTTGAATCTAATTCTACAGGGTATTCTCCACTGTGATTCAGATTTTTACATTGATAAACTGTCTACTGAACTGTTTCAAACGTAATATCCTGTATGTTTATACTGTTGTGAGCAAAAAAAATAGGACAACTATTTTTTTTCTATTGTAATGAGTAGCCGAAATAAAACAGCACTTTTATTATATTTTTATTGTAATGCTGTAGTTATTGCTACAGCAGAAGATGGATTGTCAATGAGACATATTGCACTGCATTATAACATTAACAAACATTCTTTGTTTAACATTTAAAAAAAGTGGAGAATAAACGATACGATTAGTAGAAATCCTGGATCAGGGCAACAAAGGACAACTTAACCAGAAACTAACTATTAACATTTTGTTATTGCACCATTTCTATAACTTCTATAAGTCTGTTTGACATAGAATTAAATAAACTTATATAATAATCATTAGTAATATTTTCCCATGCATTATATACTACTTCGTGTAATTCTTGGGCATTCCGTGGTCTCACATTTCGTTATTGGATACTTGAGTAGTCCCCATACGTCTTCCATAGGGTTAGGATCTGGACTATGACTAGGCTAGTTAAGAACATTAATGTTGTTATCTTGAAACCAGTTAGTCACGGTATGAGCGATATGAACTGAAAAATTATCTTGTTGGAACATGAATTCATTATAAGCAAACAAATAATAATTCATTTTTAAACATGAATTCATGATTAGGAAATAGTAATTGTCTAAAATCCTAATATACATTTCACTATTAAATCGTTCCTCAATTTACCACAAAACGTCAATGATTATTTTCTTTCTTCAAGTAACATAAAGATGGATATTGAGAAGAAACAGGCAACAATAGACCATTATGCAACTAGGACCTTTAAGGACATAAGAGAACCTTTCTCCTTAATGCAAATAAGCATGGATGATATGGTAAGATACATAAGTGAAATAAAAACGAATGCTACCGGATCTGATAAAATTTCTATAAAAATGTTGATTCTAATTCTTCCATATTGTGGAACTGCATTACTAGATATCATAAATACGTCAATCGCTAAAGGTTTATTCCCAAACAGTTGGAAGACTGGTATCATATTACCATTGCCAAAAACAAAAGACCCTAAAACACTGAAAGATCTAAGGCCTATTTGTATACTGCCAGCAGTATCAAAAGTTGCAGAGAAAGCTGTTTGTCATCAATTAAAGGACTACACGAAAAGCCAAGAAATAACACCAAAATTCCAGTCAGGTTATAGAAAAAGGCATAGTACTTCCACAGCATTAATGAAAGTCTGTGATGACATTACCAGAGCAATGGATAATTCAGAAGGTGTTTTATTAGTAATGCTAGATTTCAGTAAAGCTTTTGATACCATTTCTCCAGATATTTTACTAGCAAAAATGAAATATTATGGTTTTGATCAAAACACAATAAACTGGTTTTCCACATATCTGCATAACAGAAAACAGTTGGTGCATATGACAACTGAAGATGAATTAGATATTTCAGAGACAAAACTTGTAAGAAATGGAGTACCGCAAGGGTCAACTCTAGGCCCAATATTGTTTATTTTATATACAGCAGACCTTTGCAATATCCTAGAATCGGTAAATCACCAGTGTTTTGCAGATGACTATCAACTTTATAAAAATTTCAATGCATCAAGTGTCGATGAATGTGTCGAGACGATAATCAGAAATATTACCTCCATCAGTTCTTACAGCGAAAATCAAAGTTTAAAACTAAATGTGGATAAAGCTATTGTATTTGGTACCAAAAATTTGTGTGTTGCAGTGGAAAATCTAGTTACACTTCAAATTGGACCTACTGAAGTGCATCTGGAAAAGAATGTTAAGAACTTAGGACTTATAATGGACGTTAATTTAAATTTTACTGCTCATGTAAATAGTGTTTGTCAGAAATGTTATTACATTCTGTATAATCTGTACAAGTTTAAGGATGTTTTCCCAAATAATTCAAAACTAAAATTATGTGAGAGTCTCGTTTTACCAAATATTGACTATTGTTTAATAGTATATGCCCCTTATTTAACGAATAATGATTTACAAAAACTACAAAAAATACAAAATAATTGTGTGCGATATTCACTGAATGTATCAAGACGAGAACACATTACACCATTTCTATGTAAGATAGGCTGGTTAAAAATTGAATATAGGTTTAGATATCTGCTAACAATAGAAATACATAATATTTTATCAACTCAAACGCCATCATACCTTTATGAAAAAATTGTATGGAGGAATAATATACATAATGTTAGTAC
Organism: Stenurella melanura; assembly: GCA_963583905.1. Lineage (NCBI taxonomy): Eukaryota > Metazoa > Arthropoda > Insecta > Coleoptera > Cerambycidae > Stenurella > Stenurella melanura. The sequence continues at coordinate 105,693,301 of OY757311.1, forward strand.
CAGAAATTCAAACAAAATAGAAATATTTAAACACAACACGGAAAAGTTTAAAGCTAGCTATTCTTACCTTGTATCCAAATTATACAATGATGTACCAGATTCTTTGAAAATGTGTTCAATTTTTACATTTAAAAACAAGTTAAAACTCATGTACCTGAACAACCAAAAAGGAACCCTTAATTATAAATAATTTTTATCTATTAACAATATTTATATACTTATTTTTATTGATTGATTCATATACATTAAAATATGGGTTGAGAATTAAAAACAGCTTCTACGCTGATCTCCGCCTTTTTGTGATATTTTCGCTATTTTATTTTCTTGTGTTAATTGTGAACATATACTGTTGTATATTCTGTGTTTATATTTTAATTTTATGTATTTAATGTCACAAATAAAGTCTGTTTTGAATTTGAAAACACTAGGACCAAGTGCCGATATCCAAGCCCACATGTTAACGGAAAATCTACCACTTTTGTCATTATTAGATATATACTTCTCATCGAATCAAGTATTCAGAGGTCGGTAAACACAAATACAACCGCTGTGTGTAGACTCCAAAGTTTTTTCATCTGTAAAGATTACATTGTTCCAAAAATTTACATCATGCACTAAAAATTCAAGCGCAAATCCCATTCGAGTTTTCAGCTTTAAGTAGGTATTTCTGTGCTGCTGGATGACAGCGTAGCTCCGATTCTCTCTCTCTCGCCGGTGACCAGTACTACTTGATCCAGGAAAATTCATTTCTTCAGCAGCCTGAATTACTGAGTGAAATGGATTTCCTACTAATTCATTTACCAATTGCAAATCTTGAGTTGATATCTTTCGTCGCCTTGATCCAGGATTTCTACTAATCGTACCGTTTATTCTTTCTTTTTTTAAAATTTTAAGCACAGAACTTTTGTTAATATTATAACACAGTGGAATTTGTCTCTTCTGCTTTATAGCAATAACTCCAGCTTTAACTAAATCGCTTATACGGGGCATATTAGTTTTGGCACACTTGCAACTACTTTAAACAATGTATTATATCAATAGTTCAATGAAAATCAATCAAATGCTGTTTGTAGTATTTCCTTTTGTGTGGATATTGATTTAAAGATCATAAATCTAATACCTGTACATTTTAAAGTGAGGATCAATTTGTAGTTTAAAAAAATACATTGAATTTGACAAATTTCTATCTAAATCTATTTATGTTTTCCTTTTAGACTAGTACCTCCACTAAAGAAAATAAGATTAGAAGAGCCAACTAGTGACATACCTGATGTCCTTCAAGGTGAAATTGCTCGTTTGGATCAAAGATTTAAAGTTTCTTTGGATTCCAACCAACAACCAGGATCAAAGTCTATCCAACTAACTTGCTGGTTAGACGACAAACACTTACCTTGCGTCCCTCCCATTTCATTAACTGTTCCCGAGGATTACCCAAAAACAGCACCAACGTGTCACATGGCTCCACACGAGTATAATGCTACTCAATTTTTGTCTGCGGTGCAAGCTGCCCTCCTGGCAAGGATTAAAAAGCTTCCAAAGCATTTTTCTGTATCTCAATTATTGGATACGTGGGAGATGAGCGTTAGGCAAGCATCAGCACCGAAGCATATTCCCATTACTGCCGAGGCTCTACTTATGGGACTGTGAGTGTGTTTGTTTCAACGTAAACTTACTGTGACGTTCAGAATGTAATAATTGTTTATTGTGTCGATCTATCGTATATGTAAGTAGTTTAAGTAATATTTGTATAAGTTTAATCATGTATGAAATTTTTTTTATACTTGAAAATAAAATAAATATGGTAAGCTTAAAATAGGTGTGCAAATAATTTCATTTAGGTGTCCCTGTCCTGTAGATTTCACATGAAGATAGAAAAGTGAGACAGAGCCAAAAGCAACTATGCCCATGCATACAAGTAGGCTAAGGTAGGTATGTGAGTTAATAACAGGCCAGCAATTTCGGTATTATTTCTTTTTTACATTATTGGTAAGGGGCCGTCCATTAATTACGTCGTACTTTGAGAGGGAAGGAGGAGGTCCCCCCTAAGCACTGATAGAAGTAATATCATTTTTTTTAGTTGCGGCTTCACAGAGAAAAAAAAAATAAAAATGTGAAATTTAGGGCATATTTGAAACACCCATTTGGATGACGTCACTGCTCTATTTGTCAGTTGTCTTTTTTTATATCAGATGTCACAAGGGTTAGGTTATGATTGTGTTTACCATATAAAAACGATGTGGTTTCATTTAGAAGTCTTACCGGTTTACTAGTTAGACTCTGAATGCATAATACCATTCATCAGTTATCAGTCACCAGACGCTATTTTAGGTACCGGAAATATTTTATGGTTATGGTTATTGGTTCCAGTTCAGTTTTATTCTTTAAGACGAACGTCAAATTATAGAAACATCAAATTTATAATATACGAATTTTGATTTATGTATAATGGACCTGAGTACAGATACAAAAGATAAGTAGTGACTTAGATACATCTATAGGTAAAAGTCAAATTGTTAATTAAATTTCTAATTTATACAAGCACCGAGTGTATTCCTATTCATCGTAAAATGGGCTTTTAAATTGATCCTTCGAGTAAATTACACAGTCTCCTTAAAATTATTGTAATTTTAGTAGTATTTTATTATTTAGTTTTAAAGTAATGACTCTCGAAGTTTGGGCAATAAAAAGTTAAATGAACTAATAGATTTTGCAACACGAAAAAAAATATATTTACAACTTTTGAAATATGCAAGATTGTTGCAAAATAATGAGATTCAGCGTTAAAATAATGAAAGTAGTTGGAAAAAGTGGTTGAATGACCGTTCTAAGTGCAAAAACAACAAAGTTATTGCTATTTTTTCCGAGCGATGCAGTTTTAGTCTCGAGGGCTTATTTTGAAAAGTCCAGAATTTCAACACTCGCTCACTGAAGGTGGGATGTTGTTTTATTTTTTGAAAATTAATAATGCACCCGAACACTTGGTTGCTGAAAAAAAATGAAAGTAGAAGGTTCAAAGATTAATTTTTTTCCATTTCTGTATCAACAAATTGAAGGTCACAATCGCGCTTGAAAAATAAACATAAAATAGGCTATATCTCTGGCCCAAATAAAACTAGAGAAGTTTTCTTTTTTTTTTATTTGTATTTTTTTCAAGCACTTTACCTCGCACTTTACAGATATCAAAACCGCATATTTCTAATGCCAAAATTCGCGAGTAATTTAATTTGTTACTAAAGCAAATTTTGCACTTTTTTAAAACCTCTGTAATTGTTGTAAATAATGAAAGCATGTATAGACAAATATGTAGATGAAAGCTGTTTTACCCTATCGATCGGCGGTGGTTCGATCAATGGCGAATAATAACACTTTACCTCGCACTTTACAGATATCAAAACCGCATATGTCTAGTGCCAAACTTCGCGAGTTATTTAATTTGTTACTAAAGCAAATTTTGCACTTTTTTAAAACCGCTGTAATTGTAAATAATGAAAGCATGTACAGACAAATATCATGTAGATGAAAGCTGTTTTACCCTGTCGATCAGCGGTGGTCCGATCAATGGCGAATAATAACTTTCACCATGCCTTGGTGGCAAAGTTGATATCAATTTTCGAGACATTTAGTGTTAAATAGAATTTTGCAAAACTATCGGGCCGTCACTTTTACCATTAAATACTTTTCGTCTGGTGCTTCCGTAAGAAAATTAATCACCTCCTATATACAGCATCGCCTTGATCATAAAGTAATTCGACCAAAGTGTTCAAGTCTTCCATGTTTTGAATTTGTCTTCAAAGTACGCCAAGAATACATTTTTACTCTTGTGTTATTATTATTTATTTATATTTCTGTAGACCAATTTGTACAAAAACCATAACATACATTAATAAATAATTTGCAACAATTATTATAAACCTATATATGAACAAAATACAAAAGTCAAAAATAATGTAAAAATCAATATCACTATACCCACCCAGAGTGGCATTGTTCCTGAAATCAAATCAGAATTTTATTATCAGCCATTATAAAGAATACAAAAATATAAAAGTATACTTTATCCCAAATTTAGTGTCGATATAAAAAATGTCGGGATCTTTGTTCTTTACTGCACTATCAAAGGCACCGACATTTTTTATACCCAGAATAAGTTTGAGATAAACTATAAATGTTTGTATTTACTTACTCCTATATGGCAACGTATGTATGCAAACATGATTATCCACAGAAATGGATAGCACTGCCGCCTCTGCTACACTACATACAGTGTGGTTCTCATTTTCTGACAAAGTTGGCAAGAATTCTAGACCCGTAACAAACATGGAATGTGCACCAGCAATGTTTAAAACACACTAAAAAGAAACCTTTATTAAATAAAAAAATGGATCTTGACAAAAAATTAAGATGAATTCCAACATGCTATACAAGATGACGTCTTAAAGAAAAAGCCGGCTTATATAAAAATGTATAAAATGAATTTGATGAATGAATGTCATACAAAATATCCCTTTTACAATATTAATATTATGACTTTCTGTATTTTCATTTTTTGTGGATTTTAGTTACGGGTTGCTTTGGTTGATTGCTGTTATTTGTGTAATTTCATAAAGGTTGTTGTGGAATTTTCGGAGATATTTCCTGGGGTGTCTGGTTTTGGTAATAGATAACAATGTTGATGTTATATATACTCGTATACTAATTGGCAGATTGTACTATAAACATAGGCAGTAGTTTGTCAATTCCTTGTTTGTTACATGTTAGGCTGGGGAAATGTCTGTATCTTGTATATTATCTTCTTAATAATTTCAAGATACTGCAGGTTAGCAGTATATTGTGGTATTGTCGATAGTCATTATTGGAGTGTTTGGGGACACATTACGGTTAAACACAATGTATTGAGATTTTAGGGGATTTGATTTAATCCGTTTTTGTTGAAATATGTTAATGTTCTGTTCATTATCATCTGAACTACCTGCATTATCTCGTATATATTCCTGTTGTGGCTTACGAGTGTGGTGTCACCAACATATTGAAGAATATATGAATTCTAATTCAGTTCAAATTTTCTGATTCTGACTATGATTTTTGTGCGCAATGATCATCAATATTAACTTGTCTATCCACTCTAGTAGTCCTTGAGGAGTAAAAGCAAGTTGGGACATTTGGTTATCATCAATTTATGGCAGGATGCCAAACATTGTTGAAAGTTTTATAGTGTATGCGAATTAGACGAAAATCGACCTAACTTGAATAAGTTTACCGAATGAATGGATTTTCACGAAAGTTTCTGGATTACAGAATCCAGAAACTTCTCTTCTTAGAGGAAGCAATTAAAATTTACTTTTTAGATTATCATTTTTGTCAACTATGTTCCACAAACAGGGGGTCTATTCTCTAAATCTCAATTAGCAAAAGTCGCATACTACTTTGGAAAAATGCCTACCGAAATCCGCAGCGAAAATATGCATTCTCAAATGTCGCATTCTACAATTTTCAGTAGCCTTTTCAACGAGTAGGTAAATACCACACGACATTGTATCTCGCATGTGAATTAATGACAGCTTTTTATAAAAATGGCTAACTTGAATAATGCAAATATCCTTGCTATAGTTGAAAACTTAGAAATTCAAGAAGATTCACAGCAATGTGTAAGAAGGTATTACAAGAAATATAATTCGTCAAACTCAACGATTGGCAGTTTATAAAAGTCTAATAGAACTGTTTAGACCCTTTATACAATGGCAAATGCAAGCTTCCGCGCGAAGTGTTAAGTGCAAAAATGAAGGTAAGGTAGTGTTAGCAAAATTCGAATTAAAATACTCGGTTAATCCGAGTATCAAAGTACTCCGAGAATCCGAGTATTAAAATTTCATCCGAATGATATACTCGGATTAATATTGTGCAAATAAACTCAAGTTTGCTGTTTAATGGTTAAATCTTATCATCTAATATCGAAATTGAATTCCTTTCATAATGTTTGTGACCATTTTTTAAAGGCTGTTCAATATCTTTGGAAATTTTACTCACTACTTTTAGTGCTAGTCCTATTGAATTCGACCCCAGATTCAGCATCAGCTACTCCGGAAATAACCTGACACCGCCGCTTTCTCCATAATCTCGCATATATTCTTGAATAGAAAATCATCGAAATTGGAATATGTACAATAGTACATTGTATAAAACAATCCTGATTATTGATACCTATCTTAGCACATTATTGAAAATTAATTCGACATCGAATGATTAATCCGACTATTCTTGTCATCCGATTCCGGACAATCCGAGTATCGAAATCATCCGAATATCTACATCACTAAGGTAAAGTTACGCTTTGTTAATAATTAAATCTGCACCAAAGACGAAAGTGGTCGTTTTCGATTTGAGCACAGGAGACAGGAACTAGTTTCTGTGTTCCGTGATCCGAGTGTAAAAGTTGCTATTATTATGTCAAACTGACAAAATAAATTTAATCTAAATGAAATTAGATACTATTATTTTGCAGAAAATTTACCAAACAAAATGTCTGGATGTTTTACTAACTCTACCAAATTAAAACACTATTATTATAACTACTAACACGAATAAAACATTGTTTTTTGTCTAGATCTGTTCCACTGACTTTTAAACTAAATTTTACAGTCAGATAACTTTTTCTATAGTTAAGAGTAGGTATGCCTCGACAAGCTGCTAAAATTTGCAACAGGGGAGGTGAAAGGGAAACTCCAGTGGGCGGTCCTTTAAAAACGATCAAATATTATTTTATGTGTTTATAGTACTATGTAGTAGTAAATAAAAATGAATGACCGCGATTTCACTTACGTATAAGCTCGAAATTAGTTCATGATTGTATATAAATTCTACCTGCCAAAGCTCAAAGGTTATGCCGACACCCGACACATCTATCCTATCATTCTAACCTAAATGCGTTTTTAACATATTATTCCTTCAATAAATACAGTATTTATAATTTAGACGGCTAGGTATTATGCTTCCCTAGAATTTTAATTTGTAATATGGAGTATACGAGTATATCTATATTTTTGCATAATGGAAAAGATATTCAATAATTAGTAATCTGCATTAATTAATAATAATCGTCAATAAGGAAATAATAATATTAAATAAAAAGAATAAGAGTTGATGAGGTCCGATAAAAATTATAAACAAAAATTAGTGGTATGCAATATTGCAGCTACGGACACACGTTTCAGAGTTATTGCTCCTCATCAGCGTAGCATGGCATAAATAATATTGTTATATTGTTAAAAGCAAGACCAACAAAGATAGGAAAGCACAGTATATTGTAGGTACTCTATTTTGTACCTTCGTACCTCATGCGCCATATATGAAGAGCAATAACTCCGAAATACGTGTCCGTAGCTGCAGTCTTGTTTGTTATTATAGTACTAATTCTTGTTTATAACTAAATGGAAAACTTAACATTTTAATGTTGTTTAGTTTTCGTATGTGTAAAGCTTTAGCTGTCACATCATTCAACAAATCAAAATTTAAACTCTTGGATCCTCAGGGGATTCCTCAGGACTTATTGAATTTTTATTTTGTAGTCTCCCACAAATAATGGTAGTTTACCAATAAACAAAAATTAGCAACCATTGTTAAAATAAAAAATATACACCACGCAAGTTGTTTTATCCAATAAGTGTTATGCGTATAGTATTAGTTATTTATTGGTCTAATTTGTCTATACGCGATATTCTTAGAAACTGTTAAACAGAAAAAAAGTTTCAAATAAAAAAGGTGTCTCCATCTTTATTTCTTCTCAGCACTTAAAGGGTTTTCCGTTCGTTAACTGATCCTTGCAAATACTCACATTTTATCGACATGGTTTTTGAAAAAAAAACGTATTTTTTACAATTATTAAAATGTTACCTTCATATTACCACAGTTCGTTAATAAATATGTAGTGATGACATAGTAAAATTGAGATCCATTAATATTTTCGTTTTTTGAATTATGGCAAGTTAAACAAAAAAAGAATTTTAATTATTATTGTTATACATCCAATAGACGCCGAGAATAAGAGAAATGATTCGCAGAAAGTCAGTGATAAGCAATTATTTATAAGCATTAAACTATTCAACGGATCATTATGAAATTCACTAGTTGTCTATCGAGAGGTAAACCACCGTCGGCACTCGTTCTCCGAGTTTTAGGCAGGCTGTCGGCAGCCATGGCAGTGGTGGTCATATAATTGAAAGCCCCGCAAGTGCGGCTGGTTGGAGTTACGCAGGCGCCGCAGGCAAGGCAGTCTCGGCAGTTCGTGTAATTTCTACAAGTGGTTGACCTCTCAGGTACTGTTTTGATAGTATATAGTATAAAATAAGAATTTCTTTACAACCCTAACCTGAAATTTGCAGACGTAAATGTAGCAAGCAAATGCCAATTTTTCGAAGTCAGTAACAAGTAAATATATCGAGAATAAATAAAGATTAAGGATATAGGCAACTTTTTATTTTTATAATTTTACTTTCTAGGAGTAGTAGTTCTCGATTTGACCAAGGAACTAGTGTTATATACTTAGCACATATCACATATTATATAAAATAACTTGCCTGGTGTACACTTAGTTTTACGAATTATTATTCACATTTTCTTAAAAAATATATGGATGGGGAGAACTTACAAATTTACTTTTATAGTAGACAAAAGTTTAATGATAGATGTTTTAAACTAAACCCCGCATCAAAATATCATTAATAACTTTAGACATAATAGGTTATTTCTCAAAAATATGGATATCTCTGGTTTTACTGGTTAGATTTTAAAAATCCAAAGCATCAATTATTTGTATCAATGAAATTTAATAGTGCATTTTTTTTAAAATACGAATGTCAGAGCGATTCTAAAAATTTGCAAAATTTTGAAAGTAAAAAAGATGGCTAAAATTTGTATTAAAAAATGTTTTCTCTACAAATTTTGAAAGCAGAGATAAAAACCTGCAACTTGAGTCTTAGAACGTCTACATTGGTGCGCGATCTCAACAAGAAAATATTTTCAACGTCGGTCCACATCACCTTCTGGACAATACTTTTAGCTCTGATTTGTTACATTTTCACGAAGTTGCTTTTTTCTGGAAAATATTTTCGGGTTTAAAGCAGTAAGTTGGTTTCTCTGTTTCTTTTTACATTTTGAGCCTAGATTTCATTATTTTGACAGATCGATAGATAACTTTACTGCCGACAGTTTTTATCCCAAACATTTCTTTCTATTTTTCCCATAAATAAAAGTTATTATGAAAAAAATCCTGTTACTTGGTCTAATGCAACAAACTGATGCGTGTGACTTGATGAGAAAATGGGAAAATGTGCGCTTTACTTTTGTGTTTCTAACTCCTTTCATTGCAAATCGCATCGCCCCTTATAATTCTGTATTCATGTGTTTACGACAAGAACACATCTTTAAAATTTAGTATCAATTGTATTGCCCAATAAATGTTTTCAAATATACCAGCATACCACCATTTTATAAAAAAGAATTGAAACACAATTACACATTATTGTTAGTGCATGGGTGGCTACATATAACTAGTTACTATATTGTTATAATTCCGTACTTGTAGTATAATCAAAGAGTAGAGTACCTGTTAAGTATAATAGTAAATGAATGGAATTTGGTATTTTATTGGGCGTCCCGTGTTATTAGAAATGATTTGGTTTAATTTCTTATTTCGTTCCCTCGTTATATTTTCTCATTCATAAAATAATTCTGGGTGAAGGGCGGAGCTTAAACAATAATAAATCCAGAGGGAGCTCGTATCAGTGTAACATTTGTTGCAAAATGTGCCTTTGCACGGTTCCGTGCTATACATGTTTTTGCAAAAAGTATTGTTTTTTGAAAAAATAAAAATAGTACGATACACGGAAAACATGAATGAAGGTTTGTATCGAGTCCTTTTTCTCATATTTTGATTCTAAATATTTAAAAAAAAATCAGCAATTTGCTGCTAATTAAAACAAATCTTATTAATTAATACCATTTTTTCTCAAAATATTAAAAAGATACAAACCTAGATTGATATGTTTTCTTCTATTTTTCGCCTGTACAAATTTCGTAACTGCAATGGTCTAATTATAATTTGTCGCGGACGGGGCGGCGTTTGAGAGTAATTTATTTCTGATTTTTAGACGGCATACCCACTCTTAAAGCAGAGGCAACACAACGTATGTCAACACTGTATTAACAGTGTTGACATACGTTGCTGAGACATAATTGCCAAGTGGTATTAGCGGTGTCTACTACTGCTCGAGAATACCATTTTTAAGAAGTATGCGACAATTATCAGTGACATTTGTCATGGTCGACAATTTTAATAGAGATTCGATAATAGACCCCAGATATGGCATTATGTGCCTAGCGTTTATGCACTAAAGTGAATTTTTATCTATGCTGCAGGCATTGCAAAGATTCTCTAAGTAATAAGTTTAGATTTTAAACCAACAATTAGTAACATAAGTCAACAATAGAAGATTTGACTGACAAATTATTTTCATTAGAATTCAGACTCTCTACCATTAAACATTTTATGCATAATTTTGAAGCAATGGCATACCTGCAAACTAAATGCCACATAAAGAGCTACTGAACCACTGAACATAGTGCCTACAGCTATAAATCGCCCATCATCTCTCACAGCCAAAGCACTCAGACTCTCATCAAACTCAGCCACTTTTTTTAAAATGCCTTCTTCTGGTAGCCACTGCTGCAAGTAGGATTTTTGCTTTCTTGCTAAACCAGTGGGATTGGCCAACATGTATAGAGCTGATTTATTATCCTCTCCTTCTATAATCCCAAATCTATAGAAAAAAATATACAGTGTGACTGGCTTTGATGAAGACACCCTCATATCTTGCTTATCTGATATTCAAATATTTTGAAAGAAATTTTGGTGGGGAATATAAGTCTTACCGGGAACTGAATCGATCGATATAGGGAAAAATTTGTAACAAATAATTTTGGGAGTTACTAGTCAGTGTGGCCAATCGAACCAAACTAATAACAAACATGTGGTACTTCCGGTTATACTGGAGGTCAATGCCAACTTGCTTATTTTAAATGGAACACCCTATATATTTACATTTGAGAATCCGTTTTACAGATTGGTTGAAAAATAAGTTTTTTTGAGGATCTCTATCTCAAAATACCTTTGAACTCACTACGATGTAATCTTCTAAAGGTGTTGATTAAGAACATCTTACTCATTTTTCTCTAGAATAACTGCTTATACTTTTTTTTTGAAAATCGACCCACTTTTTCCATCCTAGAAATGAACGGCTCTTACTAAAGTCAAATGTGGTTGCATCTAAATACTCACTTTATAAGTATATTATTCATCATCAAAATTTCAAAATATTCGGATATCAGATAAGCGAGATATAACGGTGTCTTCATCTTAAATGAGTCACATTGTATGTATATTTTATCGACGAAAAGTATTAAAACCATACAGTTTTTCTGTCTCAACTAAAGCAATTTATTTTCAACTTACCTACATCTCTTATATAAATATTTTGATCCCTCAGGTTGCTTCCACGTTAATCTTTTTATTTCTTTCCCTTTAATGCAGTCCCAAAGCACTGCTGCTCCATCTTTTGCGATTGTGATTAAATAGTTACCGTATTGGCTAAAATCTATATCGTCAATTTCCTTTTTATGTGCTTTTAAAACTGTCAGGGGTTGCAAGCTTGGGAATTTCCACAGCCTTATATTCCCATCTGTCCCACCTGACAGAAAATTACAATTATTAGAAACCAAACAAAATGAGAATTTTTACAGAAATCAACAACTAAAAGGGACCCCACACATTCCATATGGAACGTGGTCCTCGGTCGAACTGTCTAAAAATTTAGTATGTTACAGTTTACGACTCACTGATCAAATATTCTCATGGCCACAAGGCCTGAAAATTGACAGTTTTTTTTCTACAGCCGTTTGAAGCCTTGCATTTCGCCATTAAAGACACAATGTCAGAGAAAAATACCTTTCCTCTGTTCTATGAACAATAACATGTTATTTCTGAAGTCTTCTGAAGCCATCTATAAAAACGCTCCATCACATTTTTGAGATATTGAGGCTTAAACATAGCATACTGTTTTTGACGAACTTTGAACCAATAGGCTTGTTCCATGATATTCTTTTTATATGGTTTTTATATGTTTTTATATAGTACTCGATATTCTTAGTATGCACTTAAAATTTCATATTATTAACTTCTTCTGCTCTCGAGATATAAGGAGTTGAAATTAGTAATAGTTGCAAAAACAGTGCACCCATTTGTAACGTCACTACCTATATGCAACATTGAATTCGGAGATCTACTGAGACATCGCGTACGCTAACAGCCCTTCAGTAGTAAGTAAATATGTGGAGTTGAAGGTCCTTTTAGGTGTCTTTGGAAAGAGGAAGATTGGCGTTTTATCGACATCGTAAATTTCACAGTGGAAATCAGAATTTCGGCTCGGCATGTGCGTAAGAAAAATGGCTATTTTCGTAAAAGTGGAAAACCGTCGATGCTTTTAAAATTCATACTAAATAAAAACTTGGAGCAAAAGGTCTCGCGACGTCTCTATGTAAAGATGAAGATTGGAGCTTTGTCCTGATAGCAAGTTATATGGGCCAAATCGTAAATTCGGCTCGATGTGGGCGAATGAAAAGGGGCTGGGACCTTTCAAATTTAACCTGAAAGGTCGAAAAACATGGAATTTTCAGACGCTTGTAATTAAATAAATATGTCAAGTGGAAACTCGTTCTATGTCTATATAGTAAGGGGAAGGTCGGTAATGAATCGGCATCATAAATTGAAGGATCAGATTTGAAAATTCGACTCGACAGGAGCGAGAGGAAATTGTAATTTTTTGACATTCCGCCAAATTGTACTTCCCTATAGTCCCTCTAATGCTCGTTCCTAAAAATGAGAGGCAAGAGAGATAGCCGACCTTTGCGCGTTAATTGAGGAAAACCCATTAAAAATACCTCCTCCGAGTTCATCCTAACATAAGCGCAATTAATTCCTCAACCGAATGGCACTGGTCCCATCCCGAAAAACCGACCCCTCGAAAAGCCACATTGCCATGCTCTTCTTAGCTCTTGGTCGGATGGTAAACAAATAAATAATTTTCTGGGGCATTTCTGCCTTGTATTTGTGCATTCTGGAATTATACAATACTTAACATTATTTTTCTTTGTACTCATATTGAATCAAACAAGAAGTACATACACAAACAATACTCCGAAAATACCAATACTTACAACAACTACAAAGCATAGAGTCGACTGAGATCGCTGAGCTATGCGTATAGTGACGTAGTGCTTGGCCACACCCCATTTTCGCGAGGTGGAGGTTTGTAATTGTTTTTAAGACACTAAAAATGCTGAACAAGCCTATTGTCTTACAAAGCTGTTAATGTCACATCAATAGAAGATTATTTCATGTAGAAAATGATACTATTAACTTATTTTGAGAGACATTTCCTTACAACCTGTATATCGTATGAAATTGCAATTGTTATACAAATCTTCAGGATAACGTACTTATTATTGTGCATAGAACAGAAGAAAAGTGTTCTTTCTAACATTGTGTACTTAATGGTGAAATGAGGATGCTTTAAACAACTACAAAAAACTATCAATGTACAGGCCTTGTAGACTTTTGATCAGTGTGTTGCGATAATCCGATCCCGCGTTAATCCGGATGCTTCTATAATCCGGATTGACTTCTTGTTCTCTTGAAGTATTCTGTAATCCGGATTTTACTTGATTTTGTAATCCGAATTCATTCAGGTAACTCTTCTTTGATCTTGTAAAGTGTCTTAAGAACTTAAACTTACAACATGCTGTATGTTTGCTTTACAATGCTCGGGAAAATGTACCAGCCAGTTCTTTAGAAAAATGCTGGAAAACAATTTTAAAACAAAAAAATGAGAATGACTTAGAAGATGACCCCGAGGATTTGATCCCTTTAAGTGCTATGCAACAAAAGATACTAGCAGAAGAAATGAATGTGGATTGACTGAACAAGAAAATTTAATTCATGCAAATGATAGTGCTGACTGATGATGTGATGGAAATTGCCACTCCGGTCAGAAGTAAAAATGAAGATGCTGTCAAAAGCTTAAATCTTGCTTTACGGTGGGCTACAGAAAATGATTATGATGCTACAAAATCTCAAGGAAATTGCTTTTGAAAAACAACAGCACATAAGTCATCAGAGTAAAATCATTCTTTTTAGTCGGTGCCGAAAACTGTAAAAGAGGGTACCACACAATTCTAAGGAAGCCGATGAAATTAATGTACAAGAAAGTGATGAAAATGTTAATTATGTATGTACATACATATGTAGTTACATATTTTTAATATTTCGTTTTCTTGGTATAGGATCCCCTTTTTTGTCGTTTTTTAAGTACAGTGCTTACTTTTGTTAAATACAGCCTTTTATTTATTTCTTTGCAATTTTAAGAGCTGAATTTAAAATGTTTTGATAATCCAGATTATTTGATAATCCGGATTAGCCTGGTTTTAATTGATCCGGATTATCGCGACGTTACTGTAATAATAAATTATAACATACCTACCTATTTTTTCAGCCAATTTAACTGAGGGCCATTTTTCATAAGGAATGTGGGCAGGTCCTTTAAGTGATTATTTTTGATAAAATAAATATGACGTTATACCTAATAACATATTTACCTGTAGCTAACAGTTTGCCATTATGATTAATTCTAGCTACTCTTGACAAAGGCTCTGGTTCATCAAAATCAGTTTGAACACTATCAGAAGGATTAATAATAAATTTTAACTTTTTCTTAATATTTTTATTATTATCTGTCTTCTCTTTTGCCCTTGGCTTTCTCTGTCGAACCTCGGAATGATTATTTCCTATATTTTCAACATCCGTTTCTTCTTTGACTAGGACACTATTAACATTATACAGTTGACAATGGCTCTCTTGGCCTGCCACCAAATAAGAATGTTTACTATCACTAAAGACAGAGCAATTCATCACCACGTTTCCACCTGTTTCGTGTCTTGTAACTTCCTCCGCAATAAATTTTTTACCATCGTGAGACAATTCGAATATTTCCTAAAATTGTCTAATTATTCAATTATTTTAAAAATACCGTAATGTAACTTACAAATCCATTTGCAACCCCAGTTTTTGAATATCCACCACCTCCACCAACTATTACGTGTCTATTCGTTAACATTTGTACAGTATAAAGAGGGAAATTAACTCGGGCAAGAATATCTTCTATGTTTTTACGTGTTGGGGCCATTTTTTATGTTTTAAGAAGAGTTAAATTTAAAGAAATTAGAAAGTTCCACGTAGATAACCTCTACAACATAACAATCATAACACTACGAATTCGACTTCTGTCTGCATAAACGGTAATACCAATTAGGAAATATACATAGATTAGAACCAAAACTCCCTAAATTTAAAAAAATGTATTATTAGATTTGAATTTTAAATAGGCACTGATTATCTCGATGTATATATTAATTATTAATTGATTATGAAAAGCATTATTTCTTTATGTCACTTTTATTCATTAACATAAATGTTTTTTGTTATTTTCCTGGGAGAAGGGAGAATAGTATCACAGATTATTATGGAACTCAACACCAAATTAGAACGTTTACTCGAATAGAGTAGGCATCACAGAATGAACCAGAAGGTGCGGACTATATTTATATTAATTCTGTTTATTAGTGAAACTAAATATATCAGCCTAATTTAAACACGCGCGCAATAGAACTTTTAAAAAAGATTAGGGAAATAACTCTAATCTTTGATTTTACCATATGGCAAAAAAAGCGTGACGTCATTTATGGACGGCCCCTAATGCTATTTGCAAAAATTATGAGTCGATACGAGTGGATATTTTTGAGGTGTATGCAGTCGAGTGACGTTTCATTCAACCAATCAAATCTTATAAGATAAGTTCATATCATAGATAAGAGATGATATTTATCATATATATTCCGTAAATAACCTATCTTTTTCTATAAACATGTGACACTATGACCATGTATCTATCTATAGTATTGAGTGAGTGTTCCGGCTTGATATTATGTTCGATGAATATTTGACTTTTGACAACTAATTCGGTATAACCTAAAAGTTAATAAATTTGGCGTCAATCTTGTTTTAAGGGAATAAATTATATTTTAATTTATTTGTACGTTTTAGGCATTGTAATTTATAGACACGCTCCAGTCATATTTTGTTTAATTGACAATGTTCTATCACGTAAGCAATTTTTTTTCCTGAGCAATATTCAGTTTATAGTAAAAGTTGTGCATTACAGATATCACTGGAACATGAGATATTGCTTCACCCTCAATATTTTGGCCCGCAACTTCTAGAAAAAGTAAAAACCAAACTTTATACAGAAGTAGAAGGAACATGTACAGGAAAGTGAGTTACAAACAAAATATTTTTCTGTATTCAGTTAAAAAAAATTTACATACCATGTTTTTCTCCTAAATTGGTAAATAAACCATTTATTTCATAAAGTAATAAGTGTATTTAGTATAAATAGACTTATCAAATTTGTGGCTTGAATAGCACGACAGTTGACAATAATTTCCATTCAAAATATCTTGAACCACCGCTGTTTCCCACTCACTGTGCTGAAACTTATGCAGTGATTCTTGTCACTTCATGGTATAATTGGAAGTTCTTTACCCCTTATTCCTACACTACTGTTGTGATATTCAATCCAATATAACAAAATATCACATTAAAACCTATATAGATACTATTAAATAATAATGTAGGTATAATTGAACATCTGAAGTCAGCTTCTAAAACACAGTCAAACTATAATGAAAAATGATATATTATGTTAAGCGAACAAATAGAAGGGGCTCAGTATGTTACTGTGCTATTTGTAACGTGGTTAGCATTAACCATATGGCACACCCATAACAACTCATCTGTTATGTCTTGCAGGTATGGATTTGTTATTGCAGTTACAACAATTGACAGTATAGGGGCGGGTTTAATCCTGCCAGGCCAAGGATTTGTTGTATATCCTGTTAAGTATAAAGCAATCGTGTTCCGTCCTTTTAAAGGTGAAGTTCTGGATGCAGTAGTTCGACAAGTAAATAAAGTTGGTATGTTTGCTGAGATTGGACCCTTATCATGTTTTATTTCTCATCATTCTATTCCTGCGGAGATGGAATTTTGTCCCAATGTAAATCCACAGTGCTATAAGACAAAAGACGAGGATGTTGTTATTCATGCTGAGGGAGAAATAAGGCTTAAAATTGTTGGAACCAGAGTAGATGCTTCTGGAATTGTAAGTTTTGCACTTATGTAATTTTAATAAAATTATTACTTATTAGCAAAGAGTTTAGGCATATGTAATAGTAGTTAAGGTAGGTCGGTACCTGATGCCAATAGGCTTGTTTTGCATTTTTTTTTTTATTTCGTGTATCAAAAGTGCAAGTATAAAATAATGGATCTGCAAAATATCAGAATTTTATTCTGAGGGGTCAGCCACTGCCATAAAAATGTACAATCATTCCTCCCATTCCTTATTATTCCTACTATCCCCCGATTATCCTGAATTCCTATAGTATTTCCTATATGTTTTAGTAAAGCATTGATTTTTCATCATATTCCCAATTATTTCTCATATTCCCCATATTCCTCAATTATTCCCAATATTCAATATCTATTCCCCTTATTCTTTAGTATAATTTTTGGGTATACGAATAAGCAATAACAATTACTATGTTCATATATTTAATTGTTGACAATAATGTTAACACATTGTGATATATTATTTTATAAAAGCTATCTACCAGAAAGAAATATTTACAAAAATTAGAGCCGTTTCATTTCTTGATATTTTTTGCAGATCTCCAATCTTTGGATCCTAAGTGGGCTGACACCAATCATTTGTACCATATCATAGAATATGAACTTTGTATCACTTTTTGGCCACACATAATCATCTAAATCATTCTCTTATGTCAAAAAATGCCAACGCGTTTAAATTACATCCACAAATACTTTTTAGATTTCTTTATTATTTATGAAGAATGTGATAAAGTAATATCAAGGACATGTAACACACTTGCTACTCGATACCCACAACAATAGAAACCATCGCTATACACTGTAAAACGCATATTAGATAATTTTAGAATATTTGGCTCTGTCAAGGCAGGAATTCTAAGAAGAAGCCTTAGACATATTAGCTAAAAAGAAATCTTTTTAACTTATTTAAATTTTCCTCAAAAAATTGTAATGTCATACCTCTATCGTTTCTCAAGGCACAGTAAACAGTAAACTGCTGATGTTCTTGAATGTTTCGCTCCCTGAATACATGAGGATTCGAGTTACTCCAGTAATAGGAATTGTGTCGATTAAGTAGTCCATTTTTGGTAAACTTAGTATCATATTTCCCCAAAAATTTGTTACTTTTAATTGTTGAACCATGTGGAACGAGAACGGATTTATGCTTTGACAAGATTCTGTGAACTGAATTCTTGGAAATGCCCGAAAATACCCCATAACTGCTTGTTTTCGTCATCAAAAATAAGCTTCATCCTTAGAATTCCTGCCTCGACAAAACCAAATATTCTAAAATTATCCAATATGCGTTTTACAGCGTATGGTGGAAGGTTTCTGTTCTAGCAAATGTGTTACACATGTTTTTTATATTAGGTACTTTATCACATTCTCCATAAATAATCACCATCATCAACAGTACTACAGTCCTAGGTGGGCCCCGACTTTCTTCAGCCTCGTCCGCCATTCGTCCCTATTCGTCGCAGACCGTTGCCAGTTTGCTGCACCAATCTTCGCAGCTTCTTCATCAATTTCACCTTTCCATCTCAACTTTGGTTTACCTCTGCGACGTGTTCCCGGGTCCCGACTTGAATGTCCTTTTTGGTGGGTAGCTTTCATCGGCTCTTACAATGTGTCCGGCCTATCTCAGGCATCCAATCTTAATGTGGGTAACTATATCTCTACCATTGCTAAGTTCGGCATATTTTGCATATAGTTCAAAATTATGCCTTCTGTGCCATTGGCCATTTTCGCAAACTGCACCGAATATTTTTTGGAGGATTCTTCGTTCAAAGATTAATAGACGGGTTTCGTTCGATTTGCTTATTGTCCACGTCTCGGAGCCATATGCAAGAACTGGAATGATTAAAGTTTTATATATTAGTTTTTGTTTTCCAAGATAGATTGCGACTTCTAAGGTGTTTACTGAGTCCAAAGTAGTATTTATTGGCTAGCATGATTCTTCTTTTTATTATAAGTAATAAACAAATCTCAAAAGTCTTCGTGGGTGTAATTTAAATGTGCTGGCATTTTTTGATATAAGAGAATGACTGACATTAATGATTGTTTTTAATCATTGCTAAGTTAATGGCACTTTTTACTAAAAATTCTTGAACATTTAAGAAAATCGTCAAGATTTCAAAAAGTTGTAACTTTGATCCCTACAATACCTATACTAGAAAAAAGGGAATTTAATTTTACACGATGTAATAAAGTACAGTGTTTCATTTGGAGTAAAAAAATGTTTGAGGTTTGAATTTGACAAAATGTAATGTGAAAAATAGAACACTTGGTATAATATTAAGGAATTAATTTTTATTATAGAGTGTAGCTCAACTAGTTCTTTACAGGGCATTAATTCGGTCTTTATTGAGTTTGTAAAACATTCCTATTGACCAACTATCTCATAAAAACTCTGTGTTATTTCAATACTCACATTCCAACTTGTTTAAACAACAAAATGAGGCGTAGTTCCCTATGTTCCTTACTAGTCCCCCATTATTTCTCACTGTTCCCCATTATTCCTAATTATTTCCCATTATCTTATCATTCCTCATTATACTCTTCCCATTCCCCATTATTCCTCCGTATTCCCCACCCTCTGTACAATATTCCCCACGAGTGGCTGACCCGAAACGAATCAGATTAAATTACAACAAAACATACAAATAAGATAAAAATTAGATTAAAATAGGGTGCAGCACACATAGTGGGTCTGCAATCATTAAAATAATCGGTGATTTAGGAATGAAAGTTCTTCATTTAGTAGTAGGGACTTCAGAATAGATTTCAATTTAGCGGGATTAGTACTGCGAAATTGAAGTGGTAGGTTATTATAGCAGTAAGAGGCCAGAAAAGTAAATAAATAAATAAACATTTATTGACAGAAAAAAACAAATTTTTACAGACAACAGCTTCTGAAAATTCCATGTTTTTCGACCTTTCAGGTTAAATATGAAAGGTCCCAGAAAGCCACTCTTCCCTTGCTCTCGTCAAGCCTAATTTTTGATTTGGCCCATGCAATTTGGTATCGGAATAGAGCTCCAATCTCCTTCATTCCATAGAGACGTCGCGAGCCCTTTCACGCCAAGTATTTATTTAGTTATGAATTTTTCAAATACAGGTGGTTTTCCATTTTTACGAAAATAGCCAGTTTTCTTTTGCACAGGCACCGTGGCACAGGCCAAGCCGAAATTCCAATTTTCCAGAAAGGGTACTTCGGGATAAGATAGGGTCAAATACCCGTTAACACGGATTTTGGAATTAACCTGATAGGATCGTTTCTTGGGCCTAAAAATAAAGTCAACAGGGTCCGTGTATCAAAATTGACCCCCTACCTAAGAGATGACCCCCTTCAGTTTTTGTTTTTTTACAAAAATAGAATCAATTTAAAATTCTAAAAAAATTCATGCATATTGTAATCCCAAAGACCGGTTGCCTTTTTTGGGGCTCTATTGGGCCCCAATAAGGCCCTTCAAAATATTTTAAAACTTTTTAAAGTAGAATATTTTTGTTATGATAAAGAGGTGCAGAAAATTTTATTTCATCACATTATTTGCAACCAAATAAAGCAATATTTAAGGTAAGGTCCAAACCCCATTGCGTCAGTCCCAAAATCAGGGTTGTCTGGAAAAAACCAGGTGGTTTTAACCGGTTTTTTGTGGACTGGTTAAAATCCAAAAAAAGGTGATTTTTTCCACTTTAAGACATGCTTTTTTTATATATTCACAATCAATTTGTATCTCTTTATTTGAAAAATTTAATTAAAAACAATGAAAAGAATGCAGCTATAAATATAAACTTAAACCAAATCTCCATGATTAATATAATAAATAATAACAATAAATAAAAAATATGTTAAAAAAACGTAGGTAATAAACACAAATAAAAATAAATAATATATACTGTATACATAAACAAAAACTTTAACTTTAAAAAAAATACAACATAAATATACCTACTGGTACTGCATATTATATAAAGTAAATAAAAAATTGTCTTAGAAAAAGGAACTATAACTTTTAGTTTATTCGTTTATTGCTAGTTTTTAAATGTTCTTAGTATTCATAAACTGATTCAGCATCAGCAGGGGACATTTAACATTTTGTATACAGGCACGAGCTTTGAAACTGGGCCCATTCCTAATCTATTCCGTATTTTAGATTGGATTAGACTAAAATTAGAAAATGTCCTCTCAATTGAGGCAGACGATGCAATGCACTGTGATGAATGTTCGCTAAAATCTAAAAACATTCAAAACATTTTTTTTTTTTCATCGAGATTTTCCACCACCGGCTAGGGGTGAGCGTTTTTAAAACTGAATTTACAAACATGGTTTTAGGAAAAGGATGTGATTCCAGGTCAAACTGCAATAACAATGGAACGAATGCTGTATTTATTTCTTAATTAACAAAATTTCTTATGGTCTCCTTTTCTTCGGGTGTTAATTTTTCACCTCGATACTTAGGACTGAGCATATAAACCAACTTGTGATAATTTGTAATGCAGTCTGAATATCGCTTTTTAATTAGAGTCTTGTATGGCAGCAATATTCTTCAATTGTTCATATAAATGTTTGGCTTCTACATACAATCCCACATTTGATGTATAATTATTATCCGATTTTCAAACTCACTTGAATGCTCTGTGCAAATTTTACAGTAAAACTCTATTTTTTAAGAAAACGTCTATAATAAGTTGCGTAACCAGTTTCGACCAGTGGTTTTTTCCACTTTTTGTGGTTTTTTCCGGTTTTGTCCACTGGCCCGGACTTTTCTACAAAAAAGCGGTTTTTTGCCCAAAATTCAATTTTTTCGTTGTTTTAACAAAAATGCACGTTAATTAGATAGAAGGAATGGCTTTGAAAGCTTGGGTAATGGATCAACCCCTGGGGCTAAGGACACTCTCCTGGAACCAAAAGTCACCCCCTTGCGGTAAATAGATACCCCTGTGGCCCAGAGACCACCTGTTTTCGTAAAATGTTATCCTGTTTGGGTCAAAGTCACCTGGCATGGTTGAATAGTCTCACAGAGAGCAAAAAGGTAACCTGAGGTCAAAAGGCATCCCCTGCTGTCGAAGGTCACCAAAAGAAGAATTGGTAAATAGTAACCCCTTGCCGGGGTCAATATTCATATAGCATGTGTAGTAAGCAGGCTGCTTTGCAATATTGTAAGTTGTATTGCCACATTAAAACACGGATTATCACCACGATACTAATTGTATTTTTATTATTTTAAATATTAATTTCACATTTATGAGGAGGCAATAACTAATAATCAAATGAAATTAAGGTCTCAATTTAAAAGATGTATGGGAACAGCTAATGTATGCGTAAATAATGTGATGGTCTTTGAATATTTAGATATGTATTATTTTTAGTGTTGAAATATTTTAATTTTTAAATATTTTTTATAATAAAATTTAATTTTGGCAAAAATTGTTTCTTACTTTTAATTTCGTGTACATCATCATGAATACTTACCTCTGGGCGGGAGGGGGTATATGTCCAGTGCGTGCCTTCTTGCTCTTTAGGAGACTATTCACTCATGCCGGATGATTTTTCCTCCTGCACTGCAGATTTTACCGGAGCAAATAGCTTGAGGGTGCATAAAAGGTTGTCATGGAAATTGCTATTGCACAAAATTAGAAATTAGCTACTCCATGTTCTGCAAACAATTTATGGGCTTAAATTGTGAAAACGCTGATGTTCCAGAAGTTACGGATGAAGATGTCAAAAACGATGTTGATGAAGATAATGATATTTAATTCGAAAACATTATGGGATAAATATAATAGATATGTAATTTTCAAAAAAAATATCTTTAATACAGCTATAAATTACTACATTTACATACCTTTTTCATTATTACTGATAAACCAAAAATAATTTTTGTACTAAAAATTGTTTTTGTGTGGAAAAATTAAAGATAACATGATATAAAGGTAAAAAGTGATAATATCGTAAAAATTAGGTAACTTTGAAGGACTGTATCTCAGCCAATTTTTATTAAAAATACTTTTATTGATCACCATTTTGATGAGAATTACGTCAGCTTTCTTTTTTGTGAACCAATGCCTATACCTAAATCAACTCAGAAAAAAGTTATACACAAATATTAAAAGAAAAAAAAATTTTTCGTTTTTTTTTTTAGATTTTATTTATTTATTTTGTTTAAAACATTTTTTTTTTGACTTTATAAAGCCCCATTTCGATAGGAAATTTGATTCTCTACAAAAAATCGTATTATGTGTATATCCTAAAAATCTATAGTTCTTGAGTTATAGTTAAAAAACTAAAAACGGTACAAATTTACTCCGTTCTCAAATATCGAAGCCTAAATTTAATAGCACTTTGTGGAATTATCATCTTTCGGGTACAACTAAAGATATGAAACAATAAAATACCTTTAACAAATTAATTCCTTATTCAGTTACATAGTCAATAGCCTAAACTATACTAATGTAATTATAGGAACTGATAAAAGTCTTATTTATGAAATAAAAAAATAAACAGAAATCATTGTATATACATTTTAGCATTTAAACTTTTGCTAAAATTACACAAAAATTTAATTGTCGATCATTTTCATGTCGCCCTCTGATGATATTGTACCACCTGCATCCTCTAGAGACGTCACTGATTTTAAATTCACACTGTACCTACAGTAAACCAAACTTAAGACCAGTATTATAATATCGGATTAAACTACGGCCTTGAAAAAATGTCTGTTTTATAATGTTGATAATCTTCAGTTTGCAGATTAAATACGTCACGGTAAAGTTAAACTGCAAACGGTGGATGGAGAATGTTTAAACTGGAGATTTCAGATTTCAAAGTATTCATAACCTCATAATTGAAAAAAATCCTTTTTATATGGAGGTATTCGAAATATTTCATTATTTTCTGTCTGATGACGACGAAGAAATTATTAAATTAATGTATAATAGAAGGTGCTCGAAGTCCTAGAAATGTTAGAATCAGGCGTAGTGACATAGTCAAAGTCACTATATTTCTTTACCAGATTTACTAGATTAACTGGTAAAATTATCTTATTTTCTGTAAAATGGGTAGTTCTTTTTTATCCATTTTTGTAAAAATAAAAGGCAGATGCTATTGAACCGCCGTGGCGGATATTACTTTTCACAACTTATTGAGCCTCCACGCACATCTCTGCGCATGATTGCATCGAATATTTTGTGGCGCTGATAATTATTAACAATTACATAGCAAAATAAAAATCAACTTAACTAACCTAACTTAAAGAAATCATATGAAAGAATGAAATTATTATAGAAAAAAGAAGGAAAACATTATTTATGCCATCAAAGCAAACCTGAATTTGTTGAAAAATACATTAATTGTTACAAAATTTAAAAAAATGTTCGGTGTGTCCAGAAATTGAACCTTAGACCTCTCGCACCCCAAGCGAGAACATTACCCAAACGCCAGCCAACCACCTGACAATCAGCACTATTGCACAGAATAAATAGTTGTTACGGCGGTACAATAACAAAACATTATTCGTCCGGCGCGACAGTTCATTACTGATTTACAAATCGTCTGCCGTGGCGGTTCAATAATCACTTCCAAAATAAAATACAGTAACAAGTAAGATTATATCTTAGCTTAGAATTCACTAGTTGAAGACTGTGAAGTTGCATTTCCTGAACAGCAGGTGAGCCAACTACATAAATATATATTTATTTTATTTTTATAAAGACAGACATTTTGTAAAGTAAAGCTTAAAGCTTGGTTTAAACTGTACGGTCAGACTTAGAGTCAGAAATTGGCGGAATAACAATAATCTTTCATTTTATATTCGTAATGTGTGTTTATTTATTTATTTCTTTTTTTTTCAGTTCGCTATTGGTACACTTATGGACGATTATTTAGGATTAATAAGTAATTAGGAAACATTTTAATTTATGTACATATATATTTAACACAGATAATAAATTTTATATTAAGAATACGAGTTTATTGTTGGTCTAAGACCTAGAATTCGTAATATGACGGTGTCCGGACTCGTATGGAAAACCTGAAGAACCTGGAATTTAAAAATCTTAAGAAAAACTGGAAATATCAGGGAATTTTATAAATTGTATAAAAAATCAGGGAATTCTGCATCTCGATATGGAAAACCACAGAGTTCTTAAGGGCGCCATGTTCGCAAAAGAGAACAACCTCGACAACGTCATAGAAAAGGGTAGTCGTTAACCACCCGTTAAGTGGTGGTACCTAGCGGGTAGCGGACGAATCATTTACTATAGATGTTTATTCGTGAAAATTCAATAAAGAATCCTATAAACTAATCCAGTTGTAAACATTACTTCGCTTGAGCAATCCAAATAACAAGTGTTCCAAATCGAAATAATGTAAACAACAAAAACATCTATCTACCTGCTTTTAACCGCATGCCGATCCCCTTTCCCCCCTTTCATATCGAAACCCTTGGGTCGAAATATATTTCTCATTATTTTACTGGATTTTAATTTATAGGTCAAAGGTACATTTGAATGTTATTCTGGATCCAGAAGAGCTTTCATGTGAAATATGGGCATTTATAATTATTATATTATTACATATATCTATTATATTACAATTTATTTATAATATCTACTGTAATAAGACTCGAACAAAAATATACAGGGTGGACCGTCTAAAGGGAATAGATAATGAAAAAAAATTTGTTTCGCTCAAATTTAAAATTTCCACGTTTCATGTCATTGTAAAAAAAGAGAAACTGACAATTTTCCACTACTATACTTCCACTCCACTACGTGCATGTACAACTAAAAATGTGACAGATGGCAATAATATTTGGCATATAGTTAACAGAATTGTCACCTTTTATTTAATATTGAATTTTTGCTGTCGGATGAGTACTCTGTATATTTTCTTGGCCAAAACTTATCAGGTTTCCTTTGTAATAATAGTGATACCTACATTCCGATTATTATTCTCATATGTCGTTTCGTAGTTAATAATTTTTTAGAACGACCGTCCTGTATAAATAAAGTTTTTTTTCCTTAAAAAATCCCCTTGGAAATCATTAAAAAAATGTAAAATGTAAAAAAATATATACTGAAAGAAACCCCAAAGTATTTCAAACATATTGGACTACGGTTTAGAGCAATTATTTGTATGAAATCTAATAAGATGGCGATGGTCAAGAGAGGGACATTCCATACATAAATATTTATTATTTTTGGCAATAACTTTTTTACTTGGTAACGTATATTTAAAAAAGAACTATAATATTACCTAAGTATAAAAATAACCAGTTGAGTGAATGAAAAGTCATAATAATATTCTTGTTTTTTTTTAAATATACGTAGTACGAAAGAATGTTATGGCCAAAAACGATTTCCCCATCCCATATCCCTTTATTTGGCCACCTATTGAGAAGCCAGTATATATTTTGTTCAAATTTGGTGAAAATGGGTTTTTGATGGTAGTGAATACAAATCTAAAATAAGAATTTCTATAAAAAAGTCGATAATATTTTTTCTTCAAATTTTCCTTAAAGTAACGCCACACTGTAATGATATCAAAGTTCACTACTTCAATGCAATCACATTTTCAGTCTGCACGTACCGCCTAAATTTGAAATAAATCCCGCTCCTAATTCGTGAAATATATACTCATGAAAAGCGGATGACAGTGTAATTTTTTCAAACATCTCTATTGAAACCTCCCTAAAAAAATATCGGTCGCCTCTATGGGATAGTACTAAGATAGAAACTCTTTCAAGCCACTTAAATTTTTACAAACTAATATATGTTCATAGCCTGTACAATAGATAAAGATAAACGCAAAAAATCAGATATTGACATTTGACCATAAATTTAAGGTAAAAAATTAAGATAATAAAATGAAGACATAACACATCTTAGTACTTCATTTAAGGTGGCCATTCCCTAGCGACATCCGATAGGGATATATCTTTTATTTTTGCTCATAACTTTTATATCTTTTAGTACATATATTTTAAAAAACTATAAGAGTACCTAAGTAAAACTATAACAAAACTATTACTATGAATATTCACTCAATAATTTCAGTGGTTTGCAAAATAGCTAGATTCAAAACTACGAAATAGGGAGATTGACATAATTCTTAAATTTAAATCTAGCTATTTTGCAAACCGCGGAAATTATTGAGTGAAAATTCATAGTAACAGTCTTGTTATGGTTCTACTTAGGTGCTCTTATAATTTTAATAAATATACGTACTTACTAAGAAAAAAAAGTTATGGCCAAAAATAATAAATATTTCCCTATTGGAGGTCTCTTTCTAGGGAATGGCCACCTTAAGCTTAATTTAAGTATGTTTCAAACAACCTGCACAAAATGGCTACGGGAAGACACAATACAAGTTACTACACTATGTAGTATTTGTAAATTTATTTGAATAATAAATATTATGAAAATTTCATAAATTATATAATGTAAACAAGGTGCACATACTTTAATGGGGAAGATGCATAAATTTTAAAAATGGTTTAATTATTTTGCCATAATAGTATTATACCACATTATAAACTTTTTAAATTTTATCCAATTTGAACAAAATTTCTAAATAATAAACTGAAAAAACTTTAAAAAAAATTAAATGAAAATTGTTTAGAACTACACAAAATGATTAAATCCAAAGTTTCATGAAATTTAAGATATTGATTGTAGAATTTTCAGAATACACAAAAAGCAAAAATAAATTTACAAACTACTTCTCAATTACTTGACAGTTCAGGTTACATTAGTAAAATTTACGAATAAAAGATGCTTAATATGCTTTTTTCATTTTTTTAGTACATATAGTCATAAGTAGATCCTAACATGTTGTATCTTTGAGTAAAATTTGATTCAAATCGGGAAAAATTAAAGTTAAGTTTTACACTATAATAAAAAAAAGTCACAAAAGAGGATTCTTAAATATATGAAATTTGAATTTTTATGTAACGAAAACCATGTGACTGAGAACAGTACAATGTTGACCTATATTATGGATGACTGACGTCAGTTAGATGCACAGAGCTTCAATTACTTGTTCTACGGCTACCTCAAAAACATGCTTTTGTACAGAGTTTATTGTAATAACGCTCGTACCACAACTCGTAAGAAATTTGCATTATTCTGCACTTTCGCACAATATGCTATATATTCTAAATAATTATTATAACCCATCACTTTTGACAAAACATAAAAAAAAGAAGATACGATTGAGCATATTGTTGTTTTCGTCGATCAATCTGTCATCTGTGAAATCGTGCTTGTCACTGAATAATAAAACCTTCTATTCTGTACTGAAGATGTGTGAGGGCCGATTTATCAATGCGTGGATAAGTAGTGTCATCCTATAGTGAAATAATAGTTTAATAATGTAGTAGGACACTTCCCCTACCGAGTTAGTTCACGCGTCGATAGCAGGAGTGAGGCTATCACTGTCAGAGGAAGTGACCCTACCGTATTATTACAAACTGTGCTTTAACTATAGGATAACTTGTTATCCTCGCATTGATAAAGCGGCCCTTGCTTATTTTCTTCTGTGATATTAGTGATACTGTTATTACAATTTCATTAATATTATCAGTACCTACCTAGTACGTCATATATACTTTGTATCCTAGTAAGATATTCTATAAATATGTACAGATAATATAATATTGTATAATATATTTGGCACTTTTTACTTATTAATTATTCTGGAGATTATTATTTTCTTCTTTTACCACATTGTATACTTTATTTAATTTTAAAGTTATAACGGGTTCTCTTTCTTAAAGAGCGTCAACTATATTCCACTTACGTATACTCATTATGCTTCCCTGTCACATTTCTTTTATGTTTTGGTGTCCACCCTGTGTATAAAGTATTATTTGGTTTGATTCTTGTCAGTTATTATAACGAAATGTCATGTTTTTTCATAAAATAGTTTTATAAATATAGCGCTAACAGATCGACATAATTGAAATATATTAATTCTTGTATCGATATAATCTGAAATATGAAAAATCGAATAAATGCCGGAGCGAATGCTTGTTTCACGAATACAACAAGTATAGTTAGTTACCTTCGGTAACATTAAGTCAGTAAAGAAATGGGATCTCACGACTCTACCACACACCACACAAGGTTTTTAGCTCATCAGATTTCTTTACTTCTCGAACATTTACCAAAACAATTTATCCTAATAGCGGTTGCATTCAATATAAGTATAAACAAACCACCGTTTTTTGTCCATGTTAAAATAATATATTTTTACCGTAATTCATCCAAAACAAAGAAATTTACGTTAGTGCACGAAAACATAAACAGTATGTCATTATTGTAGGTATTATTAAACATCGGAAGTTTCCTAAAGAGCCTATACATTTTCACATTTCACATATGTAAATGCAGAACAGCTACAAACATTTAAAACTTAATAAATGTTTAAAACCAAGAATAAATGTGAAATTTGACTTTTTTAGAGCAGATGTTTTAAAAAAATAACTGTGGGGAATAATGATTATTAACGATTATATCGAATTATATTGGATCCATTTTATTGATTTTTTTGTCCACCCTATATAAAAATATAAAATTCAGATAATTCCCTTTTTCTGTTGCGTCATCTATGAGACAGTAACCGAACTAAGACAACAACTTTTAGCTGAACAAATCTTATAAAATTCCATTCTATGAAAAATAAATATGTCAGAATATCAGTAAACATGTGAAAAGTGCACCGCAAAATTTAATTCGAGCTTTCTAGTACATGAAGGGTCTAATGAGACTTTTTCATGTTTCATAATATGGGTGAATGTTTAAGTTAGGACTTGTCTGTATTGGTTTTCCCTATTTTTGATTTTAACTAGTGCAAAATAATTATTGAAGTGGCGAGCTGACATCGTTTCTAAGGTACATGTTAAGCATTTTTTTTATCTATGAAAATATTACTTTTTAGCAATATAAAAGCACACGTTTCCTAAGTTAAAGTTTCTAGTTTCCGTTTATGTGCAACTTTTATAAATATGACCTATACTTTTTAAAATAGCTCGCTTTAAAATCATGTGATTATACCCACAATTTAGCACATAAATATGGCCACCTTAAGAGTTTTCACTGATTCAATTCAACTCAACGAATTATTTTATGTCATAAAAAATTAAAATATATGGAAATTAATACGCGTGGGATAATAATCACAGGATTAAATGGGACTTGGCGAAGATTTAAGAAAAAGAAAGTAATGGAACTAAAAGAAAACTTAAAGAATCCGCGATTATTTTATTAAACGAGGGTAGATGCGTTTCAAATTATTCAATAGATTTTTGTACTAGTTGGTTGCCCATCCTTAGCGACGAAGTAAGTAAAAATAGGATAAATATAATTTAATGTCTCACGTGACTATGGAAATACATAAACAAAGAACTGTCATAGTTGACGGCCAAAAAAGTTTTGAGAACAGAAGTAGATTTTCTTCCGAAACGTTAACTGCCTATAGCTTTCATGTTCATTTTTCAGTTTATACCATTGTTCTAGTTTATATATTTTTAGGTGTGAGACTTTTTGAAACAGTCAAGTATTCAAGAACCAACCTCTGTCTGATCCGTTCGGTGCAGAGGTTTTTTCATTAAAATTTTTTTTTTAATATTTTTCAGTGGCAAAATACCCAACAAAAAGTAAGAAAATATTACTTTTGGTTATAGAAAACCTGGAAAATTCAGGGAATTTTTTCAGCTTCGCAAAGTCTGAACCCTGTATAAGTAGTAATGATTGTACTCTCACAGAAACCAATAAGTCTATGCCTATAGCAAGCCAGATGAGAGTAGTATTCAATGAATGATGTTAATGTTCTATTCAAGAACCAGCGCAACAACCCAAATTGAGTATTGTACGTTTGACTTGTTTTAATGATTGTTCCTGATATAAGTTCCTGTTCTTTAAGCCATTCTACACTGTTGAGGAATAATAATTCCAAAACATGTTATTTACAACTGTTTATATCCTCATGAGTTTGTATTGTTTATTTTTGCCGATATGCTTGGTGAAATGTGTGTTGAGTACACTGTTTGAGCATTTGCATAAATTACTTATCATAAATCCCCTTCCAAAACTTAAGACATTATCACATCAAAATCAAAGTACTTTGTTATGTTAGTCTTTTATAGAGTGACAAGTTGTTTTATTTACTAATGGTTTCATCAGACGTGTTCTGTATTTATCATGGAGTTAAGACAAAAGAGATATCGATGGATATGTAAATAAATCAACTTGACAAGTATGCTGACGTAGATTGTCGTTTTAAATTTATAATGGCGAGCTTATTTCTGTTTTTTTTTTGCATGACAAGGCACTGCCATATTTGCCCGCCCTGACAATAAG
Organism: Stenurella melanura; assembly: GCA_963583905.1. NCBI lineage: Eukaryota > Metazoa > Arthropoda > Insecta > Coleoptera > Cerambycidae > Stenurella > Stenurella melanura. The sequence goes on from OY757311.1 coordinate 105,724,988, forward strand.
CTGTCTTTCTCTTGTAGCATGTATATTGCTACTCTTCTTATTTATTGATTAGCATTATCCTTTTTTTTTAGATTTGCCGATATACTGTATTTCTATTCCAAAAATTAATATCATAAGAAAGTATATCTAAGTAAAGCTATAAATTTCCTTTCGGTCAACAGGCAGAATATTAAACATTCAATTGTACAGTTGGTCATCTACCCTGAATTTTTACATGTCCATTTCAAGCGTAGTCAAATCATTAATTAACTTCTTATTAAATAAAATCTAAAATGTGAAAACAATGAATTAGTTTGTATATGTTATTCAACTACATATATGAAACTATTAGCCAAAATTTATGAGATGCATATTACATTTGAAATATGTATATTTAAGTTGTCATTTGACTAGCCTAGATTCTTGGATTTAAAAAAAAAACGATATCCTCCCACTAAACATGAAACATAACTAAAACATTTAAAAACATTTTTTTAAAGTTACTTTGTCAATGTTTTTTTGTAATATTGTTTTTATGTAATTATAATTTTATTTTAATATGTCCAAAAAACATTATTTATTAAAACAGCTATGTTACAAGAAATCAATATTATTTATGTGTTTAAAATATAACATATATGCCATATTGTTCATAAACACTCTGATAATATTACTGGAATGTAACATAATGCAATATTATTCTATAACAGCTCCACAATGTTATTATGTAATATTTATAAAATTATATTAAAAACACTTGTCATTAACATTGTTGTTAAATTAAAGTTACATTTATAGGTTATAATTATAAATGTTATTAAACCAACATTCATCTATAGTCACGTGATACTCCTAAATGCTATTTATTGGCTATTCTAGACCGAACGTAACGGCCGCATCCGAGGACCGAGACGGCTAAACAAGAAGAAAAGGAGAATAGTCAATTAGTCAGTCACACGCCATTTTGCCTCGAATTTGTTTGCAAAGATAGCATCAGAGAGAATGACTCTCTCTGATAGATGATAATTCCTAATAGTTAATAGTGTTCAATATGTCCGAAAACAAAATAGTAAGCTGTCCTGATTTCGTCATTAACAAATTGATTGTTGTCCTGTTCGCGAAGACGACTTTATATAATAGTTTAGTCAAAGATTATCTTTGGTTAGTGTCACGTTAGTGTTCAATACGTCCGAAAACAAAGGGTAAGTAAATAAATGTTTATTGTACACGTACCTACTTGATAGTTATTTATTTATGCAACGAATGCGATTCTTCTTTTCACAAGTGTTCGGTTTCCTTAAAAATCAAGCTCACATTGACAAATTACATGGAGAAGAGATGAAAAATAATTTGGTACTTACCTAGCTAACGGTTCACACTTATTGAAAATGTAAAAATGTGTTTTTATGTATATTTGAAATTAGTGAACTAATGTTTTAAATCCCTATTTTAGGAAGCAATTAATCTAGATCAAGCAACTCTTATATAAATTCCAACTCTTACTTGATCTTGGCAATTAAAGCTACGATGCAGCGAATCTTTAGAAGCAGTAAATGCAAGTGGTGAAACTACTGAAAAGGACTTGTTGAAAGACGACATAATTCGATGAATTTCTGCTAGTAAAAGAACTAAAAACAGATAATAACATGGAGAATCGGTAAGTGAAACTAGGGTATTTAATGTTTAAAAATAAATTTTGGTTTTATATATATATCTATATATACATGGAACAATCATTTTAATAAGTTTTTATATTGGAAAATTGTCAGTCGAAATAATTTTTTCTTGATTTTCTGCTTTCCCATTAGTTCTACCCTGAAATTAATTATTACCAATATTGTAGGAAACAAAGGTTGCAATTTTTATTTAAGCATATTTTTTCTCTATTAATATTTTGAGATTTACGACTACAAAGGTGAAAATATGTGCTTCACTGTAGTTTTTTTTTGCTTCATTGCTCCTGCGTATACCCAAGCAACACGCTTTAGTTTAATTAACGTACATTATACGTAATAATAGTTTAAAATTGGTATAGGTATAATTCTAAACCATTTTTGAAATACGATTTTTCAACCATTACGTTTATTATATATATAATAGCCGCTGATTATATACTCTTAGTATTTGAGTTACGTATAATACAAATATAGCATTTACGTATAATTATTGTTTCGTAGATACGTATAAATCATGTTTTCAAACTATCATCATTAAACTGATAATTTACATGTCACGTTTAAAATACGAGTAGAATATCCGTTTATTATTATTTATGGAAAACGTATATTTATTAAATTGATTTTATAGCAAAATGATCATAATTGGCAAATATCTTGTATATGGCAAATGTTTATCATATACCTAATTGCTTTTAATAAACTATTTGTACATATTATGCATATAATAGTTGCTGATTGTATACTTTTAGTATATGAGTTACGTATAATAAATATATAATATTTACGTATAATTATTGTTTCATAGATACGTATAAATCGTGTTTTTAAACTCGTAATATTAAATTAATAATTTATATATCATGTTAAAAATACTAGTAGAATATCTGTCTATTATTTACGGAAAACGTTTATTGAATAAATTGATTTTATATCAAAATTATCACATTATGTAAATGTTATATATATGGTAAACGTTTATCATATACCTTATTGATTTTATAACATTATTTTTATACATTATACGTATAATAGTCTCTGATTTTATAATTTCGGTGTATGAGTTACGTGTAATAAACATGTAGTATTTACGTATATTTATTGTTTCGTAGATATGTATAAATTATGTTTTCAAACTATTATTATTAAATTCATAATTTATATATCACGTTAAAAATACGAGTGGAATGTCTGTCTATTAATATTTACGGAAAACGTTTATTCGATAAATTGATTTTATACCAAAATTATCACATTTTGTAAATATTATGTATATAGTAATTATATCATATACCTGATTGATTTTACGGAATTATTTTTATGCATTATACGTATATAATAGTCGCTGATTGTATGTTTTAGTATATGAGTTACGTATAATAAACATGTAGTATCTACGTATAATTATTGTATCGTAGATACGTATAAATCATGTTTTCAAACTTCTTTAATAAATTAAATTTATACCAAGATATCGCCCATCTTCCTCTATGCTCTCTAACCTTCTCTATGATTGCTACTAACGCCACCACAACACAAATTAGCTGTCAATCTTCGATTCGGCCGGCATATGTGTGATAGTGTTATCTTATACAATCCAGGTTGCTGGATATTATTTGTGTGGTTTGTTTTATTTTATGGTAATATCTGTAATATTCTTGTATGCCGAATTATTGGTAAGTATGTCTCTTATCACGGTTTTGTCTGTGTAATGTTAATATAAAATGTGTCTTGTGTTCAGTGACCCAATGACCAACCAAACTAAACAGCAAAATGGACTCAGATTGCAGGCATTAGTATAGAGAAAAAGAAATGTATTACCCATCAACTTCAGCATTTATTTTACTTTGAAGTAATAAGATTGGGATTATCGAGATTTACAGATGTTCCTTTCCAAAGAGGATAACTAATATTTTTTATTAATTTAATTGTTATTATACACCTACAGAAACGCCGCTTGGTCACTATCGGTGGATCCTGTGCCCGCTATGTAATATTAAGTATGTTGAAATTTATAAATTTCTGGACTGGACAGAATAATAAAAAGTCATTCAAATCCACTAAAACGATGGAGGTGAGTAGAGGTATGTTTGATTTATAAATTTATACTTATTTTTTTCATTCAAAATTGTCTAGAGCTTTTATTTTCCAAACGATCGTGATATATATTTTTAAATATTCGTGATTAAATTACCAAGTAATCTGTCATGGCCGATTTTTCAAATATGAAAACCTGAAGCCGGTAAATGTGTCTAAATTGTTATGTTTTATAAAAATTTTACAGACATTTTTTTTTCTTTAACTAATTTACATAAATCTTGCTACTCGGGGGGTTTTCGAGGTCGCTGATAACGAATCTGATGTCCAAATTGTCGTGAACCAACCTGCAAGATGGCAGAATCAATATGGCGGCTATAATGCTAAGAAATGATAAAAAAAGATATTTTCGTTAAAGTTAATACTGACAAGTTTCAAGTATTACTGATTACTATTTTTAAATTCAAATTGTCTCAGTTTTAAGTTCCAGTAAGAAATTCAAGATGGCGGATCCAAAATGGAAATAAAAAAAATATTTAAATGCATTATTCTAATAGTTCATAACACCAGCGATGTCATAAGCACCAACCGACAGTTTTTAGAATAAGCGTTTAATTATTGTAAATATTGTTTTACTACACATAACCCCCTACGATCATGAAGATTCAGTTAAAAATGAGAACAAAGGCCTAAAATGAATTTATTTATCTACCTTGTCTTAAAAAATTTTCATTCTAATGAATTATATTTTCATGAAATCTATCATTCTGTTTCTTGGAAATGCTTAGCCTTTGAAACGTTTTTCGCCCTTATTCTGGAGCTTAGAAAGACATAAAGCCACTCATAACGATGTTTCATGCAAAACCAAGACAATTTCTATGAATAAGTAACATGTGACTATTCAGACAACATCTAATCTAATATCTTTGGGGATTGCAGAAGCAGTTAAATATCCTTATAGAGGACGAGATGACGTTGAGGACCTGACGGATAAGGAAATAGATAGCCTATAAAGGACTGGCTAAAACTGGCAAAGCAAGGAGAACCTATACCTCAAAAAAAGAATAAGTACACGATGATGTTCTAGCATTATAAAGTTGTAACTTTGCAGAGTCCGAGGAAAATATGAATTTATTTTTGGTTTATAATAAATATTAAAAAAATAATAAAATTGTATGGATGTTATAGTCTTAAATACGACACACTGTATTTATAATAAACCCAAAATAAACACATTTCCTTCTCACTCTGCAAAAATCCCGGCCTTCATATTTGGTTTTACTATAATATGTATTTGTAATATTACTTTACGTGCAGAAGGACTTCGGTCAATAGCCCTTTGGAACTTTCCAATAAAGGACATATTTATTTATTTATTTATTTGTAATATGCATATTTTTAAATTTCTACCTAGAGGCCACTGGCTATTTTATTTGATTATTTTTATCCTGTATTATTCAGAGAAAATATAATATAAAGTTATAAGTTTTTTGAGATTATTATTGCTTATGTCTCTATCCTTTTGCTTAAAAATGTCTGTTTCTATAGTTAGTTAATTTTTCAAATTTACCTTTACTACTTGGCATTTTTAAGAATTTTTATTATATTTATTATTGTTTCGTATGTCCTTAACCTAAATGGATTCAAATGTATTACTAATAATTATTACAGTTTAGTTATATTAAATAATATAAAAAATAAGCCATATTATCATTTCCTGTTCCTATTGGGGAAATTTTTATTATACTAATTTTGATTTTGAAGACAAATTGAAATAACTTTGTCATATTTAAAGAAAATGAGAAAAATTCACATTCATTGTAAAGCAAATTTGATGAGAAATCCAATTATGTAGAAATGCATAGGCGGTATTCCATTTAAAAATTAAAGTTGATAGCACTTCTGATAAAACTGCAAGAGTTATTAAAAATACTCATATGTGAAAATATGCCTATTCACTTCTGATATGTGCATTCCGAGTTTAAAAAATTTAATACAATAAATAAGAAACTAATGGGCTGATACATGATCTTGTATTATACCTCTGGTATAATGATTAATCTTAATCTAAGTCCTGTATAATTTAATACTATATTTGTGGCACCCAAAATGTAAACCATCTTATATGTACTTTTCTACCAAGATCTCTATGAAATAAGTATTAATTATTCTTTATTGAATTAATTTTTTTTTGAGATTGCTTGCATAATATTGGAAAAAGAAGTGGTGTTGTTTTAGGTAAGTATTTCATTTACACATACACATTTTTCAATAATTTATTGAAGAAGAAAATCTAAACATGCAAGGTACCCTAAATAATAGGAGGTAGTACCCTAAATAATAAACCTATAATAAATATATTCGAGATTCGTTTAAAAGATGTACTTTGAAAAACATTTAAAATAGGTCTTCGATATATGAATATTAAAGATATTTTACATGGGTGGAATTAACGTTAATCATATTTCATAAATATACCTTTATGATGTGCGTAGATTAAAGATATATTGCCTATGTACAATTAACGTTAATCATAATTAGTAAATACACGTCTATGATATGCGTATATTAAAGATGTATTTCATATGTAAAATTAACGTTGATCATAATTAGTAAATATACATATATGATATGTGTATATTAGGGATATATTACTTAAGTAAAATTAACATTGATCATAATTAGTAAATATACGTCTATGATATGCATATATTAAGGGTATATTACCTAAGTAATATTAACGTTGATCATAAGCTGTAAATACACGTATGCGATATGCGTATATTAAACATATTTTTCCTTAGTAAAGTTAACGTTGATCATAACTAGTAAATATACGTTTAAGTCGCGGACATTTTATCATTTTATAAACATATATGATATAGCGTATAGTTGCGTATAGAATATCTAAAAAATCAATGTTTATTAAACGAAAAGGTGTTGCTTGGGTAGTAATTAGTTTGGATCAACTGACAAATCGACTATTAATATTTACTAAAACAAATTTAATAAAAGTTTTTTGATTGCAAGATTGATATTTCACATTTATTTAATATACCTATTACCTACTCCATTAGTTCAGTATTATTATTGCATGGTTTAATTTTAAATATTCAATTTGTTAATAAGTATATGTCAAACTAATAGGTTGTGTTGCGATAAATTTTACATTTAAGAGACTATCCAAAACAACATGTTTGCAAAAAGCACCCCCCCCCCCCTTCTCCCTTGTAACATTTATGGAACCCCCCCCCAAACGAGCGTTCGTTTCTAAACTTCCTGTTTCCCATGACACCGAATTTAGAATGTTCCATATACTATCAATAATTTTAACAATTTGCTCTGTTTTAATTTCAGATGCGGTTTAGAGTTGCTTCCCGAATACCACCAAAGAATGTTTCGAAATTTCGAGTGTCTACGATTTTCAAAGAAAAGAATGTCTACATGAAATATTTTATGCTATTTTCACACAATTTATAAATCAGTTTATTTTTTGTATATTAAATAATGCACATTATCTCAAAATACATAATACAAATCAAATTGATTATGATAAACTCCATTAGAAAAAATATTGTGTGGTGAATATTATATCATCTGTACTAATAATTTAACCGGGTTTGAATAATAAACATTTATAAATTTCTGCTGGTTTTATTCATAAGCTGGTTCAGAACAGGTAATACACTGTGTATAAACGCACAATTACACATAATTGTGCATTTTCAAATTTTTATTTTATTTTCAATACCAAAACCTCTAGATAATTGTGTTTAGTTGTCGCACTTTATTTGATTTTAAAATTCGAAATATAACTAAATATATTAAGTAATTCTGGATTTCAAGTAATCAACTAATTTTTTAAATTCACCTATTCTAAACAACACTGATTAAAGGCACACAAGTTATATTTGGTGCTTTGTTATTAATAATTAGTGAACAATATAATAATTGTGATTATGTTTTATAAATTCTCAAATTAAGTTTTATGATTCTATGATATAATTTTATATTTTATATTTATTTACAGGGTGGTCTTTAAATGATAGGTACAAGGTTCTTTCACATAATACGTTTCTTCTGCTGTTTCACTTTTTGTTTGGAAATGACTGAATGACATTTACAGAATTCTAAAATTGGAAGGATGAAAAGTGAAAATATAAGATCACATTTAAAAATCGAACACCACAAAGTGCAAGAAATGTAATGGCGACTATACTGTACAGTAGCATATTATATTTCTTGCATTTTGAGCTAATACATTTTTAAATATGAGCCTATATTTCCACTTTTTATCCATTCAATTTTAGAGTTGTGTAAATGTCATTCAGTCATCTCCAAACCAAAAGTAAGAACATAGAGGAGAAGCATCATTAAAGAATCTTGTAGCTATTATTTAAAGATCACCCTGTAAATATTTAAAAAACATAAAATTGTATAAATGTTAACAAACAGTACATCAAAAGAACATTATTTAAATATAATTTTCATAATTAAATTATGTTTCTTTTAATATTACTGAAATATTATCGTAGTAATCAAATTAAAACGTTTATTTTGTTACATTTAAAAAATGTAGTCATAATGTAATATTTAAAATATAACATTAAAACATTAATGTAGATATGTTGAGAGGATATTGCTTTAATGTTGTGTCTTCAATAATATAACTCTGTAATATTGCTGACTGGGACATAATCTATAACATACTTGTTATATAAACATTAAAATTATCTATTAAATAATGTTACAAAGTAACGATGATACATTACTGTTTTATTTCGGTAATGTTTTCATGTTTAGTGGGCTGTGAAGTGGTCGAGCGTTACTTGCTGTCGATCCGATCTTCGACTAATAAGGATGTGCGTCGTTTCGTTATATTCAGCCGTTGTCATAGTTATATGTTAGAAATTGGTAATATTATTCAAATAGTATAGGTGTTTCCTAGAAGAAAATACGATATGGCAAAAATGTTATTTGTGTGGGCCGGAATGATTTCCGTAAGTTATTTGAATGAATTCCTTTTTTTTTTTACTTTTTTTTGTGACGTTCAAAATTTAATTAGTAATAAAACTTTCAGTTATTATATCACATTTTTCGACTTGTAGGGTCTTTCTTACCTTTAAAGTGAGCCATGGAATATGGTTACCTATTAAAATAAATTTCTAATAGGAATTTATAAGTTAAGAAGTATAAAAGTTCTTCTGGATGTCCCCGTTTTAATTTTCTACCACTTCTCACCATAAATACGTCGTTAAATTTCATGTGGATTATGGTACAGCAACTATAAAAATTATGTCTATTTCCTGAATCTTCTAGAACATTTCTTTTGATGTGAAGATATTGGTTAGCCATTTTGTTTTACAAGCCGATTCAACAATGGTGGATTTTTAAATGAACATCGCTGTAATGGTTTCCTGTTTCCAGGACAGAGTTGCTAACAATTAATTGGATCTCTTCCAGATGATATGTCCGGAGATGCGCCTATTTCAGATTACAAGTACATCAGGATTGGTATCAGCTAAGTGGCTAAATTCATATTTTTCTTAAACAACAAATTTCTACTTCACATTTCTCTTATTAATATTAATCTTTAATCTGAATGTTAAAATATGGTATAAAATATTTTTTTTTATTGTTTATTGAATCTATACGATTACATAAGCAGATGCTTATAAATATAAATTTTTCTATTTCAAATATGTGAGAAATTCGGTGATCACCCAATTTTAACAACCAATTGTTTCTTATATCATATCATTAAGTATATTGTTCTTGGGAAGTACCTACTTAGTATTTATTAAAAAAATTGTTGGGAAATACATATTGATTATATAGTATATATGTATATATATGTTAGACATAAAAGTCTACTTTTTTTTTATGTTTCAATGAATATTCATGGTAAGAAGTCAGGGAAAACAGTTTATAGTTTATAGGTAATAGTATTTTATTATTCTTGGGTTGAATATAGTTGAATTATTTTATATTCACCATACTTAGTTTGACCAGTTTCTAATAAAACTGATTTTAAATTTTTCTTAGACTTTTATTCACAAATCTGCCTTTGATTAGTTTGGTAAATTCCATTTGATACTTATATAAATAATTTTTAACAACTTATGTTTGAATACTTTTACTGCTTTTAGTTTTCATCAAATATCTATTGTATAAAGTAGTTGGCGCTCATTTAACAACTTTTTTATTATTTCTCATAACATCTGCAAATCAGTGTCATTATAACTTATAACATCATACCATCTAAATTTACCTTACCCAGGACCCAAAGCATGCCGAGACAATGAGCTAGTTTGGTAGTGTAATTACTTGTTGGGTTATTTATAACAAATTAAAGTTTATTATTCAAAATAGTTTATAATTTAGTACTAATATTCGGATAAAGAAAAATAAATTTTATGGTTATAATAATTTCAACAAGTTAATGTTACACAAAATGGCGCCCAACGTTGTAATAGGGTGAGTAAAGTTACACAAAATGGCGCCCAACGTTGTAATAGGGTGAGCAGAATTACACAAAATGGCGACCAACGTGTTGATGGGTTAGTAATATTAAACAATTGGCAAGTAGTTTTATAATATAGCAGAATTACACAAAATGACATCCTATGTATTTTAGTAACGAGCACTTATGTAAGTAGCACACTTCTCTTTACGAGAGAGGGGGTTAAAAATTGTACTTTATAAATTTTTAATTATTTGTTTTTTAAATATTTGCAAGTGTGTATGAGACTAAAAAAATTTTTTTTAACAAATGGACAAGCTAAACTATCAAGGAGAGGTATTGTGAATAAGTTCTCATAAATAGTAGATTTTTCTGGTGTATGTACAACTGGTAATACGGTATCTGATAGACGGACAGACGAATAGATCAAATTATATAAGTTTGAGGCCGCTGAAACAAATTTGGTTGATTAGATAGGCATAAATCTTATATAAGCAGCAAGTCAAAATTTGGGAAAGTAATTGGTGTGCAGCCAGTAAGTTTGGTAATGTTTTCTAAACAATAAGACAAATTTGGTCGATTTAATTTAGAATATTACTTTAAATATCTTTCGTACATTATTTGTAGAATTGTGTGGTGTTTGATCCAAATATTTTAGAAATTTGCAGGTAAATTTCCGAGAATATACACAATTATCTTTAAGGAGAAAAACTTGTGCAGTTTTTATTGACACTTCTTATACCTAGTAATTTGTAGAAATTTAATTTTATATCTATACATTTGTTTAGCATTATGGAGACGTATCATATGAGAGTAAGTTATTTGACAAAAAATCAAATAGATTATGAATTACAAATTAGGGACATAAAAACTACTAAAAAAGACTTGGGTGTAAAACGTAAAATGTTAAGAAAGTTATTAGACAAAGAAGAGTTAAGTAAAAGAGAGTACGAATATGATTTCTTTGATTTTGAAACAGAAAAAACGGCTATTGATTCAAGCATAGATGAAATTCGATCTTTAATAAATGATTTTGAAGGCCCAGAATCTGATTCGGGGCATATACGTATAAAAACTTATTTAATTCATTTAATACACCGAGTTGGCCGAATTAAAGTAGAAAACGATAACGCAGACTTATCACGTGATATTTCAGAATATAAATCAGAGGCTAAGGCTACATGTTTGGAATTAGAAGCATTGTTATTCGAAAATACTCAACAACAAGGCGCTGCCGAAGCGTTACAACCTAATTTAAATTCAACAATAATGCAGAATGCAAATTTTTACCCTAATAATGCAGTACAAAATGCTTGTAAAACTGTTCCAGTATACAAGTGGGATTTAAAATTTAGTGGGGATAGAAATTCTAGTTTAAAATCATTTTTAGAGAGAGTAGACGAGTTGTCAGCATCCAGAAATGTTTCTAAGTCTGAACTTTTCAACAGTGCCTGTGATTTATTTAGTAATAATGCTCTAATTTGGTTTAGGTCAATTAAAAATACAATATCTGATTGGGAATCTTTAGTAGATTTGTTAACTAAAGAATTTCTCCCACCTGATTACGATGATAATTTGTGGATTGAAATAAGAGAACGTACTCAAGGTAAAAACGAGTCAATTACTCTCTATGTAGCTATCATGGAAACCTTGTTTAGTCGATTAAATAAAAATGTACCTGAACCTACTAAATTAAAATATATTAAGAAAAATATTTTGCCACATTATATCAGTAGATTAGCATTGACTACAATTAATTCTATTAGTGAGCTTATTTCCTATTGCAAAAAGATTGATAATGCTGATTCAATAAAAAATAAATATCATCCACCACCTAGTCATTGTTCATTAGAACCTGAATTAGCATACATTAGTAACAATGAGCCGAATTTTAGAAATAATGATAGAAATTATACCAGCAAAAAACATGTTCAGCGTAAACATAAGACTAGAAATTTTGTAAGTAAAAGTAAAACAACTAATAATAATAATCAAGATATATCTGTAGTAAATGACAACAGTCCTTCTACTTCGACTGGTCATAGAAAAATAATCTGTTTTAATTGTCGTTTAGAAAATCATTATTATCAAGATTGCAGAGCTCCTAAAAATAAATTTTGTTACAAGTGTGGAAAACAAGGAGAAACGGTAAAAACCTGTATATGTTCAAAAAACGAATAGTTAAGGTTAGAAGAACATGCCGCTTCAAACCTAATATTAATAGGCATGAAAGGATAAAAGTTTTTATAGATAATAAACAACAAAATTTGGAATGGAAAATGTGGTTAGATAATGTAAAAAATTTTTATAAAGTTCCTAGCAATTTAAGTAAAGAAATATCACCTTTTTTCATATCAAAACCATTTGATGACAGACCATATATTAAAATAAAAATACTTGATAAAGATTATATAGCTCTTTTAGATACAGGTGCAAATTCAAGTGTCCTAGGTAGTCAATATTTATCAGTTTTAAATAAATTCAATTTAAAGATGGACAAATGTATAGATAATACCGTCTCTACAGCAGATGGGACTTTTCAAGAAGTGCTTGGTTGTGTGTATCTACCAATTTGTATTGGAGAAATTTGTAAAATACAAAAAATTTTAATAGTTCCTTCGTTAAAACATAAAATTCTCTTGGGAGTTGATTTCTGCAAAACCTTTTCAATAGAATTTAAATTTAGTAATAATACCTGGTCAGTAGATAGTAAAGTCAAAAATGTAGAAATAGGGATGTTAAAAAACGAGTTGATTGAGAAAGAAGTACCGAGATTTAGTAAACAAGAACAGATTCAAATTGATAATATAATTAATTTATTTAAAGAGATTTCTTCTGAAGAAAAGTTAGGATGTACTAACAAAATTTTTATGGATATTGATACAGGTACAGCAAAACCTTTTAAAGTTAGACAATATCCCTTGTCACCTTTTATGATGAAAATTTTAAATAAAGAATTGGACGATATGATACGTTTAGGGGTAGTTGAACCGTCTCATAGTTCTTGGTCTTCGCCAGTACTATTAGTAAAAAAGAAATCTGGGGAGTATCGCTTTACCTTTGACGGTAGACATCTAAATAAAATTACAAAACCAGATGCCTATCCTTTTAATCGTGTAGACAGGATCTTAAGTATGCTTAGAAATGCTAAATACATTAGTTCAATTGATTTGCATAAAGCTTTTTGGCAAATTCCTTTAACACCTGAGTCTAAGGAAAAAACAGCATTTTCAGTACCTGGTCGTGGGTTATTTCATTTTACTAGAATGCCGTTTGGGCTTATTAATAGTGCGCAAACGCAACAAAGGTTAATGGATGCAGTTTTCGGTCCAAAATATGAACCCAATTTATTTGTTTATTTAGATGATATTATAATAGTTTCCTCTACTTTTAACGAACATATTAAAATTTTACAGGAAGTAATACATATTCTAAAAGATGCCAATTTAACTGTTAATTTAAAAAAATGTGAATTCTTTAAAAAGTCTCTTAAATACCTTGGTTATGTAGTTGACGAAGAAGGTTTACGTACAGATCCCGATAAAATCTCGGCTATGGTAAATTATCCTAGACCTACGAATACTACAGAAATAAAAAGGTTTATAGGAATGACTTCTTGGTATCGTCGTTTTATTCCTCATTTTTCCACATTAGTATCGCCTTTAAATGATCTTTTAAGGGGTAAAGTTAGAAAAAAACAAAATATTCTTTGGTCCGAAGCAGCGGAAAATTCATTTTTAAAATTAAAACAAGCTCTTATCTCTGCTCCTATATTATCAGCACCAGATTTTACTAAACCTTTCACTATACAGTGTGATGCGAGTGATGTGGGTTTAGGCGGTTTACTATTACAATTTATCGATGGTAAAGAATCAGTTATAGCATTTGCTAGCAGAAGTTTAACTCGCACTGAAAGAAATTTATCCGTGACTCAGAAAGAGCTTATGGCTTTATTGTTTTCTTTAGAAATTTTTCGTTATTATGTAGAAGGAAGCCATTTTACAGTCATAACAGATCACTCAGCACTTCAGTGGCTAAAGAATATAGAAAACCCTTCAGGAAAATTAGCTAGATGGTCTCTAAATTTACAACAATATTCTTTCGATGTAGTACATAGAAAAGGTAAATATAATATTGTAGCAGATGCTCTATCTCGGAGTACTCCTATTTCAGTTGATTTATTAGATATATCTCCTCAAGATACCGATAAGTTTTATGTAAGAATGAGAGAAAACATTGTCAAGTTTCCTGCAAAGTATTCTACTTGGAAAGTTATAGATAATGTAGTTTATAAATTTGTTTCCTCAAAAATTCCCTTAAAAAGTAACCTATCAGAATGGAAGTTATTAGTACCAAAATCTCAACGGAATGAAATAATAAAAAAATATCATGATCCGCCTAGTAGTGCACGCTTTGGATTTTATAAGAGCTTTAGCAGAGTTCAGGATCTGTATTACTGGCCGAAGATGCGCCAGGATATACTGAAATATGTGCGTTCTTGTAGAGTCTGTGGTTCACAAAAAATTTCTAATGAGGCAAGAGCAGGTCTTATGGGCAATGCAAAAACGGTAGATTATCCTTGGCAAATAATAGCTGTAGACATAATGGGTCCTCTTCCCCGAACACCAAATGGCTTTACTCATATTTTAGTTGTGGGTGATTTTTTTTCTAAATATACCTTAATTCATCCTTTAAGAACCGCCACTGCGCGAAATATTATAAAATTTGTAGAAAATTATGTTTTCTTAGTGTTTGGAGTACCACAAATTATTATATGTGATAATGGTTCACAATTTGCTAGTAAAGAATTTAAAGCCTTAACGGATAAATACAAAGTCCAAAAAATATGGTTTAATGCCAGATATCACCCCCAAGCGAATTTTGTAGAACGTTCGAATAAAACCATTGATACAGCCATACGAAGTTATATAGATAAACATATACATTGGGATAAACATTTATCAGAGATACAACAAGCCATAAACACAGCTAAACATGAGGTTACTGGTTTCACACCGGCTTTCTTAAATTTTGCACGGTATGTTCCATTGACAGGTGACCATTATGGTGAGATTCATTCTACTAAAGATATTAACCTACTTCCTAATGACCGGCAAGGTTATATTTCCGATTTAACAGGTCTATCTGAGGTATTTTCTGAGGTAAGGGAAAAACTTAAAAAGGCTTATGAGAGAAATTCTAAGTCTTATAATTTGAGAAAACGAGATATTAAATTTCAAGTTGGAGATAAAGTTTGGCGCAGAAATAAAGTGCTGTCGGACGCGACTATAAAATTTTCTGCCAAACTTGCGCCCAAATATGTTTTGTGCGTAACTCGAAAAAGGATTTCGAATATTATCTATGAGCTCGAGAATTTAGATTCCTCTGAGGCTGGTACTTGGCATATCAAGGATTTAAAACCATACCTAGGATCTAATTCTGATATATCTGTTGGATAAAAAAAATCCAAGGAAATTTCTAGAAATGTCTTTGAACATTGTCTTTATAAAAGTAAGTTTGAACTTGTAAATAGATTATTTCTTTTTAAGTGTTAGTAAATTATCTGGTTACTGTAATATTTATTGTGGTTAGCTTAATTTCTGTCTCCCGATTATGTCTTTACCTGATTGTGTCTTTATCTGAAGGTGGTTTTGTTTCTCGATTGTGAATTCCTGTTTGGACGTTTGATACGCGTAGTTATCAAAGAATTCTAACTATCCACAACTTTAAATATTACAAGATCTTAAACCTGAATATACTTTGGTATAATAATTTAAAATATTTAAGTATTTTGTAAATAAATATTATTGATAAGTTATTTTAAAGTAAACATAAAATAAATAACCATAGGCGTACATACTCTTTTAGGAGGAGGAGGGTGTAGCATGTATATTGCTACTCTTCTTATTTATTGATTAGCATTATCCTTTTTTTTTAGATTTGCCGATATACTGTATTTCTATTCCAAAAATTAATATCATAAGAAAGTATATCTAAGTAAAGCTATAAATTTCCTTTCGGTCAACAGGCAGAATATTAAACATTCAATTGTACAGTTGGTCATCTACCCTGAATTTTTACATGTCCATTTCAAGCGTAGTCAAATCATTAATTAACTTCTTATTAAATAAAATCTAAAATGTGAAAACAATGAATTAGTTTGTATATGTTATTCAACTACATATATGAAACTATTAGCCAAAATTTATGAGATGCATATTACATTTGAAATATGTATATTTAAGTTGTCATTTGACTAGCCTAGATTCTTGGATTTAAAAAAAAAACGATATCCTGTGAAGTGGTCGAGCGTTACTTGCTGTCCGATCTTCGACTAATAAGGATGTGCGTCGTTTCGTTATATTCAGCCGTTGTCATAGTTATATGTTAGAAATTGGTAATATTATTCAAATAGTATAGGTGTTTCCTAGAAGAAAATACGATATGGCAAAAATGTTATTTGTGTGGGCCGGAATGATTTCCGTAAGTTATTTGAATGAATTCCTTTTTTTTTTTTACTTTTTTTTGTGACGTTCAAAATTTAATTAGTAATAAAACTTTCAGTTATTATATCACATTTTTCGACTTGTAGGGTCTTTCTTACCTTTAAAGTGAGCCATGGAATATGGTTACCTATTAAAATAAATTTCTAATAGGAATTTATAAGTTAAGAAGTATAAAAGTTCTTCTGGATGTCCCCGTTTTAATTTTCTACCACTTCTCACCATAAATACGTCGTTAAATTTCATGTGGATTATGGTACAGCAACTATAAAAATTATGTCTATTTCCTGAATCTTCTAGAACATTTCTTTTGATGTGAAGATATTGGTTAGCCATTTTGTTTTACAAGCCGATTCAACAATGGTGGATTTTTAAATGAACATCGCTGTAATGGTTTCCTGTTTCCAGGACAGAGTTGCTAACAATTAATTGGATCTCTTCCAGATGATATGTCCGGAGATGCGCCTATTTCAGATTACAAGTACATCAGGATTGGTATCAGCTAAGTGGCTAAATTCATATTTTTCTTAAACAACAAATTTCTACTTCACATTTCTCTTATTAATATTAATCTTTAATCTGAATGTTAAAATATGGTATAAAATATTTTTTTTTATTGTTTATTGAATCTATACGATTACATAAGCAGATGCTTATAAATATAAATTTTTCTATTATAAATATGTGAGAAATTCGGTGATCACCCAATTTTAACAACCAATTGTTTCTTATATCATATCATTAAGTATATTGTTCTTGGGAAGTACCTACTTAGTATTTATTAAAAAAAATTGTTGGGAAATACATATTGATTATATAGTATATATGTATATATATGTTAGACATAAAAGTCTACTTTTTTTTTATGTTTCAATGAATATTCATGGTAAGAAGTCAGGGAAAACAGTTTATAGTTTATAGGTAATAGTATTTTATTATTCTTGGGTTGAATATAGTTGAATTATTTTATATTCACCATACTTAGTTTGACCAGTGTCTAATAAAACTGATTTTAAATTTTTCTTAGACTTTTATTCACAAATCTGCCTTTGATTAGTTTGGTAAATTCCATTTGATACTTATATAAATAATTTTTAACAACTTATGTTTGAATACTTTTACTGCTTTTAGTTTTCATCAAATATCTATTGTATAAAGTAGTTGGCGCTCATTTAACAACTTTTTTATTATTTCTCATAACATCTGCAAATCAGTGTCATTATAACTTATAACATCATACCATCTAAATTTACCTTACCCAGGACCCAAAGCATGCCGAGACAATGAGCTAGTTTGGTAGTGTAATTACTTGTTGGGTTATTTATAACAAATTAAAGTTTATTATTCAAAATAGTTTATAATTTAGTACTAATATTCGGATAAAGAAAAATAAATTTTATGGTTATAATAATTTCGACAAGTTAATAGTTACACTCTGCAACTAAAATCGGATTGGGATCAAACAACATTAAAATGGAGATAAACTGCTTGTTCTAACAAATAGAGAATCGGGAAAAAAATACTTAACTCTTTGTATTTACTGTTACTTATGTATTTTTGACTCGATAAGAATTTAACCTCAAAGCCAGTTGTTACAAAAAGTAGGGGTTCGGTTGAGTTTCTCAAAGTGAACAGAAGCTTCAAAGAAAGCTCTCGAAAAAAAGCTCAGAAACATAGGTTAAAACACCGCTAATTTATGTAAAATTTAAGTCATCGATAGGTCAAGAAATTTTGCGTGTTGTGAAGTGAAATAGTCAAACAACAAAGTTCATATGGAATTAATATTTGTAGTTTCTAGTAGGTACAGGGCTTTATAGTAATATAAAAAATAAGGTAAACAAGTAATATAATATAACAAGTGTGGTGTGTTAAGATCAGGCCTATCTTTACCCAAAAGGCCTCTTGAAGTAATAAATATTCAGTGTCAAACACTAATATAAACGTTAAAGGGACCAACATAAAACCCCTATGCTTTCTTGGAAAGTGTAATGGGTAATAAGATGGAACACCCCTATCCAGATAAAGACAAGAAAAGTAAACGAAAACATAACCACGGCAGACTTACAAATTGGAAAGGAAAACATGCCTATTAGGAGTACATGTGCCCTCTGACAAACGGGCAGGAC
Source organism: Stenurella melanura (assembly GCA_963583905.1). Lineage (NCBI taxonomy): Eukaryota > Metazoa > Arthropoda > Insecta > Coleoptera > Cerambycidae > Stenurella > Stenurella melanura. The sequence continues at coordinate 105,743,772 of OY757311.1, forward strand.
GAGTATTCAGACAGATCATCCAAGAGACTAGAAGAAATAGGAATAGAAAAATGAACATAATAACACTAGGAGACTTCAACGCGCATATAGGAAAGGATGACCAAACACATGAAGACAAGAATATCATAGGAAAAACCTTACTCCACACATGGACAAACGATAATGGAAGCTCGCTAAAAAACTTGGCACACCTATTCGATCTAACAGTTAGAAACACGTGGAGCAAGATCCTAACCTGCCTTAATACCTGGAGTAAAGGAAACCTCAACTCTCAAATAGACCATATCCTAGTGGATAGAAAAATAAGGGACAGGGTTAGAAACATCAAGGCAAAACAAGCAATAAACGTCAAAACACAAACTATTATATGGAACACTAGTAATAAAGAAACAAGAAGCACAAAAAAGATACAACAAAACAGTAAATGACACATGAAATATCTCCCTGCTACAGAATGAAGAAATCAAAAAGAAATACCAGGAGGAGATGGAAAAACAATTAACAGGAAAGGAACTAAATTGGTCAACAATGAGTTAAAAAATCAAAATAGCGGCGAGAAAAACGGAAAAAGGAACATATCCCCTATGAGCCCGACAAGAAAAGATACGAAAAGAAATTACGAAAAACTAAAGAAAATAAAGGCCACAGGAAAACAATATACACCAAATGTTTCATTAATATACACCAAACATAGACAAAAAGATAAAAGAAGTGGGAAAAGAAAAAAGAGACGCAGAGAGGAGGCACGAACAGAAAAAATGCAGGGAATTCGTCGAAAACATAGAATCCACTCCAGCAGGACAGAAACTAAACCAAACTTTCAGACACCTCAAAACATACAGGAGAAACAACAATAAGCAGCCAAGAAAATACATACCACTGCAGCATTGGGTCAGGAAACTAGAAGAAGGAAATGCAGAGAGAAGTCAAATAGAACCAGTACAAGAAATGGACCACTGGCCTTTGGGCAAGCCACCGTCAAAAGACGAACTACTAGAAATAATGGCCAAAGCTAAGAGAAACATGGCCCCGGGAATAGATAAAATAAATAACGAACTACTATACTATGGACTGGACAACATAAAGCAGCTAACCCTAGTAATCATCACCAACGCATGGACAGTAACCACACCCCTGCCTGAGGAGTGGAACACAACCATACAGATACCGCTCCCTAAAACCAAATCACCACAATGCGTGGACGAGTACAGAAGAATAACATTCTGCAGTGTAGGGTACAAATACTACGCACAATTCCTCCTCAGAGAAATGGAAAAATACATCGGCGAACTACCAGATTATCAAACGGCATTTATCAAGGGCAGATCAACAGACGACCATATGAGCATAAGGGTCTTCTTTTCGTGTTTTTCGGGAAAAACTTTGACAGCATGCACTTTAAGAAAAAGTCATCAAGGAAAAAAGTCTTGTATTTTAATAGTACATTGACCAGAATTTGTCTGGATTTTTTCTCGTTACTTTTTATTAAATTTTGGAAACATTCGAACTGGTGTATTTCGGAAAACACACATTTTTTCAAAAATTTTACAAGAGTAAAAAGTCGTTATTTTTCGTTAAATTATCTAAAAAAAATTACTATATGTAAAAGGCACACATCAAAATTAAATGAGATTCTTTTACAGTTGTAATTGCAGATTGTTTAGGGGGTCGCTCGGCTCCTCCAGCCCTTCCTTACATCGACCTAAAAGACCTTTTGTGAATTACCCTACAATTAGTTGTTGCCCAGGATTCCCAAGCTTTTTGCAAAGCTTGTGATTTTCCTGGGGACTACTTTCCCTATGACTTCAGGCGTTAATTCCACCTAGGTAGTTTAGCCTAGTGCGAACTAACATCTTGCATTAGCAAAAAATATATTCCACAGTTTCTATTGCAGTATCACAGTATCTGCACATATCATTGTCTGCCTTGCCCATGTTCTAAAGATGATATCTTAAGGAATAATGTCATCAGCCTTAAGTCAGACTTTTCGAGTTCGAGAAGCCTTGTGGCATTCTTTGTCGAATAAGTGATAAAACTTTTTCGCTTGTCTTTGGCCTGGTGTATTCCTCTAGTAGGATTATTTCTGTCCCTTTTCCCATTTTAGGATCTCCTCCATTATGTGCCCCTTGGATAAGCCACAAAATGGTTCGGGTCCAAAAAATGGAGCTTCAGCACCTTTTTTTGCAAGGGCGTCGGCTAATTCACACAGTTGTAATACCTAGGCTGTGATAATATTAAAAACTTACCAACCTGTGAACATGGACAACTAATAAAATGAAACAGAAGGGAGGGAGGATATGAGTCCACAAAAATACAATCCCAGGATTCAGAGTAATTCATTATGTAAGAAATCCCAGGTTAGATTAAGGTTAGGTGAGCCGGTAAAGGCTTGACTGTACTGAGACTGCTGAGAATGGCCAATACGAGTGCCTGCTAGAAAGTTGTGTCGTTGGAAAGTTAGCAGGAAAATGAACCTTGCTATTTAGAAAAAAAAATGCTATTCCAGCAATTTTTCCTAGATCACTAAGATTGCTGCTCATGTGATTCCACTATAAAGCGTTTTACCAAATTATTAATTATAGTTATTTCACGAAATGTTTCCAAATAAGTCATACTTCCAGATCCCATTTTAACATGATGGGGAACTTAGATAGGGGCAGTATCATCCTATTATTAGTAATATTAATTCTACAACAATTAAATTTGGATGACATATAGTTGCTATTTCACAGCCTCAAGTCATTTATGGATCCAACTGCTCAAGAAAATTTGAAGACAGCCATACAGGAACTTTAATAAGTTGACTAGGCACAAATATGGCACACTAGGTATAAATGTGGTGTCTATGCCAGAATTAACAAGATATCTTAAGTAAGCACCAGTTACATTACATGTCCACATTGAGCAGTCTTTCTCACAATATAAATGGATTTTCAATGCAAGGCATCAAAATTTATCTGTAAAATATTTAGAATAGTGAACTGGTAGTCAAAAATACACATGTACCAGTGTTAGTTTAGTATTACATACCTCAATATCCCTAGCCCTCTTTGAATTAGAGTTTATAACTTTATTAACTTTGGATCTTATAGAATCCTCTAAAAAAAGAAAAATTACAAGGCAAGATATTACGATCACATTGGAAGAAAATCTGTATCGCCTGATACAAACGTTAAAAACCCAGCAAAATCTACAAATTCAGAGAAAAGTAAAATCTATGTACCACAAATATCTTGTATTCAACAACACTGATTGAACTCCTCTTGGCAGAAATTCTGAAAGTACAATGACAAAAAACTGATTTTTTTTTCAGAAGTACAATGTTACCCTCTGTATGAAGTTGAGATTAAACATCCTAGGCATGTGTCCACCAAACTTACCATGTGTGTTACGCAGACTTGATGTGTTTTACATAACTATTCAGTAAGGCACCTTAACTCTATGACGATATATACAAGAGTTAATTTAATATAAGGTTTTTATTGAATTCCTTCTTTCAAGATAGGCACTTTGTGTTTGAGTTAGTTGCTACTTTTTAAGGAATTTCATGAAACTTCTTACATATGTTCAGGGCCCTGATCTCAGCACAGAACTTAATTAAGTGAATTCTAAGTGTGTAATATTAAAACAAAAATCAGACAGTGCATTAATTGTGATGAGTACAGAGGAGAGATGGTAGAGTAGTAATTTAATGTAATCAAAAATTGTTTTTTTTTTTGTCCATCTCAGGGGCCCTAGTCTTAAATTCTGGCGAGTAGAACAATTAAGAGACAGTATGGAAGTGGTTTTCTTAGGGAATACAAAATAGTATTCTTGAATACAGCTTCTCCTGGTAGGTAGAAGAATACATTTCCTGGTTTTCATCTCTTACAAATCTACAAGGGAATAATCAATTCCTGAGCTATTTGACTGTGCATACCTCTTCTGTCACATTTGTTATGATATGAGCTTGTTTATTTGTGTTCTCACTAACGCTTTGACCGCTGACGTATGGCCTGTATGACCTGTTGGCTAACCTAATCAAACTTGTTTTTCTGTTGGACGTGTACTGGTTTTGGCAAGATATTGCCAAAAATATAATCTTTTAGAAAAAATGGAAGCAAAAATTAACAAAAACACATGGCGTCCAAAGGCATCACACGCACTCGTTATGAAATCTACACCATAGTGCTCATGACGTCCTTGGGCGTTATGCCACCTGAAGGTGTCATGACCATTGAAAGGTAGTAGGTAGATGACTCCTTCAGACGTCAAAGTGTTAAGATCTTTTGGAAGAACGGACATGCTTGAAATTTTATTAGCAGATCAAATTTTGTAAGATATAAAAGATGCAGAGCAAGAAACTGAGAGACCACATCTAAATTTACACAAAATGGACCCATTTGGTTTATCAGATGATAAATTTATACATTTGTTTATAATTTATCTCATACTTATTCTAGGTATAAAAAATGTTGGCGCCTTTAATAGTGAGGTAAAGAACAATGAGCCCGACATTATTTACATCGACAATAAGTTTGAGATAATGTATACTTTCTAAACCATTAGTGTGGGAATTAATTCAAATGCTTACTCCATATTTACAACTTTTGACTGAACGAAATAATTCGTTAATGTTTTCAATTATAATATTTATACATTTTAGATATGCGACTTAGATTTGAAAATACGAAATGTCAATGCATTTTAATAAGGTGTCAATATCAACTGCAATTTCATTGGCTGTTGTTTTCATGGTACACTTGGCAATGTTTACTACTACGTTCTATCGTTTCGCCATCTTCACTTGTGTTCAAGAATACCAACTAGGTCTCTCAAAAAAAGGTGATGAGGGATTGTTCCCCTGGGAACTTTCCTCTCTCACTCCATCAAGAATAGAGCCCAGGTCTCAGGCCCTAAACCAAATTTCTAAGAATAAATCCCTAAGAATGGACAAATCGCTTAACTTTACAGATGTGACTCGTGCCCTTGGCATATAAATTTTTGTTGCATCCTACAGACACCTTCTTGGTCTCACTTAAGCCAACCCTCGTTTTAACCAGGGATCTGGACTATAATCAAATAACGGTTTCTATGCGGCTTCGGTTTGAAGTTAACCTGACACATGGTTCCGGTTCAGTTTCAGTTAAAACACCAAAATTAGGAAAAACTATTATGGTTTTAAGAAAGCTGAAACAAAGGTTCCCGTTTTTATGGATTTGTCAACTCCAGTTCCAAAGTGACTCTGTAAAACGTAATTACCAGTCTGGTTTTACCTCCAAAAACAGACTGGCTAATTGGTTATGCCAAAGCCATGTAAATCCAAACACACACACACGCAGTTGCAAAGTGTTTCTGGTTACAAGGTTTCAAATAACTCTAACATCATATTTTGTCTTAAAATTATTCCGATTTGATAAGTTAATATAAAACGAAACGAGCTAACCACTATATTCTTCGCGTTGATTTACTGCACTTTTTGCACATTCTGTGGTATACTCTTATCGTAAATAATGTTCGTTTATCTCAGCAGGAGACCTTGGCCTTGCGAGGTGATTTAAGCCGCCAAGCATTTGTGGCAAATTTATTGCTTTTAAGTGTATAAACAACATTCATATCCAAAGTTTAAAATTTTCTGTAATCTTTTTTTTTTCTAAATTCTTTTAACAACTCCCCCTAGAGGGGTGGGGTTGTTTTCATTTTAGATTTTTTTGTTTAATTACAAAACATAAAAAACAGATTAAACAAAATTTAATTTTATTGATCAATTTCATTCAAAAACAATAGGCGTCTTTCTCTAGCAAACACCAATTTACTGTCCAAAGGAAGGACCACCCCGCACCATTAGCATTGGAAAATTCATTTTGGTGGAATTTTCTTCAAACAAAAAATGTCATATGAAAAAATTGATTTAATGGCTTCCCTGCAGAATTACAGTTACTGGAAGTTAACATATTTTGAAAATTCCCCTGTAGGGAAAGCATTAAATCAATTTTTTCATGACATTTTTTGTTCGGAAGTCATTGAACTACCTCTACTCACAAAGTTTGAAGAAAATTCCACAGAAATGATTTTTCCAATGCTCCGGGTGCGGAGTCCTTTCAATATAATTGGACTACAGAGAGGCGAACGGGCATTTTGAAAGTTATTCATAATTTGATCACTAAAACACAGTGATGTGAAACCTTTTCTGTATGATCGATATTACCGGTTTTAGAAATATGCAATATACTCTTCTTTTTATATTTAAGAAGAATTTAAGTGGGACCCTTACAGAACCAATCCTGGTCTCTGGTTTTAACTTCATGAAGATGCGAATTCCAGGCTCTAGTGATGGCATTCACCTCGGCTGCTCGTACCTTATGGTGACTTGGGTATTAATGTAGGCGTGCTAGGTTTCACCCTCAGACTAACTGCAACCTCAACAAAAAAATACTCACATGTAGTTTGCAATGTCTGGAAGATGGCATTATTTTCGAAAAAGAATTTTTAGTGGAATTTGCAAGAAAAATTGAGAAATGTCGCGAGAAATGGCGTTTCGCGTGTTAAAGGAAAAGTTGTATTTACATGAAAAAAAGTATTTAGGTAAAAATGTGCGCATTAAAAAAATGAATGAAATGAGCCCTGGTGAAACACAATTGGCCCAGTGGTTAACTTGCAAATTGCAAGAAACCACTAAAATTGCACATTTTTTTCGAAAATTCATAATTCTGGTTCAAACACATTATCAAAGGCTGAAATTTATACACGTTGGAGTTTTAGTAGTCCTTAACCTACTTTCAAAATTTCAGTCGAAAATACTGTGTAGTTTTTGCAAAAGGCACTTTTTTGCATAGCGCGCGGCGAAAGCCCTGTGGCAATCAAACTGATATTTAACCAATATGGTTGTATTCTTCGAGGTTTACCCTACGTGTTTTATTTCGTTTTGCCAAAAATCGATTGGAAGCACGCGAAAAACGGGATCGGAATCCATTAATTTCAGCGCTGTGAATTCAAGCGGCGAAGAGTGGGAGTAGCGTTCCCCTTGGCTCTCACTACCCCCACTCTTCACCCTTTCCACAGTGTTGAAATGAACAGTTTTTGATCGCATTTTTCGCATGCTTCCAATTGGCTTTTAGTAAAACAAACAAAAAAAAAACAAAAAAACAGACTAAATCTCGAAGAATACAACCACGTTGGTTAAATATCAGTCCGACCGCCACAGGGCTTTTGCAGCGTTGTGCAAAAAAGTGCATTTTTTGCAAAAGCAACGGTTTGCAAAAATTACACGGCATTTTCGATTGAAACTTTGAGAGTAGGTTAAGGACTACTAAAACTCCAATGTGTGCAAATTTTAGCATTTGATATGTATTTGAACCAGTTGCGGAATTTTCGAAAAAAAGTGCAATTTTAGTAGTTTCTTGCAATTTGCCAGGGAACCACTGGGCCAATTGTGTTCCACCGGGGCTCATTTTGTTCGTTTTTTTATTGCGCACATTTTTTACCTGAACACTTTATCCATATAAATTTAACTTTTTCTTTAAAACCCGAAAAATCCACCAGATTCTTTTTCCAAAATAATATCTTCTTCCAGATATCGCAAACTACATGTGAGTATTTTTTTTTTTTGCTGAGGTAGCAGTTTGTTCGAGATCTGGGTCCTTGAAGAGCTAGCTCGCCGACGCTATATAGGAAGTTCAATAAATTAATTTCTGTAATTTTATGGAACTTTTATTAAGCAACGTTAGTATGAACCAAAACAGTATTAGTTTGAGAAATTAAAACTAAAGGTAAAATTTGTTACAACACCTTAAATCTAAATCATAGTTAAAAACAACACTAAAAAAAAATTATGAAAGAATATTATAGTTATGCCACAATTCAAGATATTGACTTATCCTAAACAAGTAATAATACTTTTACATGTTAAAGCGTATGAAACATTATAAATTGGGTGAACACTACACAGTAACGCTACATCCTTACATAGTATTAGCTAAATAACTTTCTTATCTCTCCTATAAATTTATTTTTAAAGAAAACAACTCATCACAGAAGCTAGTAGATTAATTTTGGGACAGTTTTATTCAAAAACATTCAGTAAGTCACTAAACTGTTGAAATTGATAGCCAAAATAAGATCTATATGGGCTATGAACTTTTGGAGAAGTGACTCGCACATTCTTGAGCAAAAGCCCCCCAAATTTCCTCTACAGCATTAAGCACAAATCCATTTTATCAGTCATTCCACGTTTATACAAAAAGGCAGCACTAGGCGGTTGTTACTTTGATATAAACATTACACAATACACTTTTCTCTTACAAAATACGCTCCTGGGCAATATTAAATGATTTTACAGTGCAGAACACGACACCATCCGGAAACATTTTTGTATAACAAAAATTCTTCTGGGTGGCCGAAGGTGTGACTTTGAATTAAATTGTGTTATTCCTATCTAATTTGTTTCACTTTTGGACAAGTTCACAAAATGAGCTCCAAGGTTATTTCATTTAATATCCAATGCTTTTTATGTAATCCTGCCCAAAAGTGAGTTGTAGATTATTAAAAAATAATTTATTTATATTTTATTAATACCTAGCTAAGTGATAAAAGTGCGCAAATTAATTTAAAGCCTTACTTTATTAGTCCACACTTGGCTAAAGCTAGCTGGTCATGTTAACATTTTAATATTAGATTATTTCTTATCCTTTAATAAGAAACAATAATGAATTCAAAACTTTTTATACAAGAAAAACTCAAAACCATTAAAAATATACCTTTAGTTTGGCAATACAATATAAAAATACAACTAAAATAAAAGTAGAAAATATACGTTTACAAAAAAACACAAAAAATAATCACATAATTCTTCAGTCTAAAAGCAATACTTTTGAGAAGAGAACAGCTACCGACAGATCTTCTCGATGATATTCAAAATCTTGAGTTTTAAAGTCTCAAGATGGTTTAGAAGCAGATGATATATGTAAAAACAGAACTACGGTTTTGATTTTTAACCAGATGATGGCGTCATTTTATTGGCGATGATGTTTGCCTTGTTCTGACGAACTGTTTCAGCTCGCTTCTCCTGAAATGGGAAAACATTATTAGCACCTAGAAAAATATTGAAGTCTATTTATAATCCCAATCACAAACATTTCAATTACTGAAATGCAAATTATTTGTGTGCTGAATTTTTGGTACTTTGGAATATTCCCACAGGTCAGGAAATAGGCAGTTTTTTAAGATTAAGTTAAAAATTAAAGTTAGAGGATGCGCAAAGATCATAGCGCGATTCTTTAATAAAAAAGCTGGAATGGAATCAGGACCGGTCGTCATGTTGGGTTTAATTCGTTTTAGAGCCCAAATAACCTCATCTTAACTGAAGGAGTTTATGCTAGGGTTATTGTTCGAAATATCGGCCTCAATATGATGTTCCTCGATATTCAATGAGGACTCACTATAAGATTGACCGAAGTAGTTGGCAAATTCATTTAGTATATCAGAAGGATTGTTTAAAGTAAAAGTACATCTCTTCAGATACACTGGCCAACCCTTTTTTACTGTTAATGAAAGCCCAAAAGATGGCATTCCTTAAATACTAAAAATGATTTTAATAATATATGTCTGACATTAGTACTGTTTTTAAAGAAGTACTTACAAATATATACTGCAAGTATTTATAAAATACTCTTAAGTATTTAAAATACTGAAAATGCTTGAAGAGTACTTATTACTGCTATTGTAAATGTTTGATTTTAAGTACATTACTGAATATTTCAAGTATTTCTGAAAAGTACTAGTACTTAATGCTAATAACACAAAAATTGTTTGATACTATTTACTACGAGTACTTTTATTGAGTGCTGGTCACAGCTCTGCCAGACGGTAACCTGGTCTGATATTGTTTAGAACAATTTTGTTAACAATAAAAAGAAATATTAAACTTTTTCAATATAATAACTTTATTGAAAGTAGGCAAGCCTAATGTACATACAACAATTACATATTAAAAAGATCTTCATAACAGATTTGGTATGTCAAATCACTATTTTAATAAAATACTAAATAAAAATATGAACTTTGAATTTGAAACATTTGATATTTTGATATTTTTATATTAACCTAATTTGTACTTAATGATTTATTTCAATCAAACAACTTCTTTTTGTATTTTTTGACAAACCAACAAGAAAGAAATGTTCGATAACTTTCTTTCGGAACTTTGATATTTTCAATGTTATTAATTTAAAAAAATTGAAAACCGCCAATTTCTCGTTTACTGACACTCTAGAAATAAAAGCACACCTATGGGAAATTTTCCTCTAAACTATGGGTGGTGGGAAAATTTAGGATTAATGGTATATAAATGGAAAAAATCGATTGGACTGCAAAAGATAACCGGAAGTCGGGTGGGGGCGAGAGAAGGTGTGGTTTCAGGGGTAAAACGTGTTTTTTTACGATTTCTGACAAAAGTGAACATCCTATTGCAAAAAGTTTAATATAGAAGTTGTAGATAATTGAGAGATCTACAACTTTTACTTGAACCATTTTTTTGTATAACCTCAAAAATATTGAGAAAAATGCCAAAAACCAATTTATTGGTTTTTTTGTTTTTTCTTCCACAAAAATAATTCGATATTGATGAAATTCGGTGAAAATGTACATTTTTATGCTTCAAACAAGCTGTAATTTCTTTGAAGCGTAATATTCATTCTTTGATTTTTCTACGAATTTAATTTGAAAAAAAGGCCTATTTTTCAATCAAAAAAGTTGATTAACAAAGTTTTGATTTTTGAAAATTTTAGGACGGTATTTTTTCCGTTGAAACCTCTACTTTAAGACGATGTAAAAAAATCATATTGTTACTGTGGAAAAACATTGTGAAAAATGGAAAAAACTAAAAAGACACTTTTTTATAGATCGATTTTTCCGTGAATGTCACTAAGTTTTCATTGTTCATTGAAGTATTGAAAGTGGTGCAAAACGGTAATTTTAATGTAATATGTAATAAGGAAACTTTAATTAAACGTTTAAGGTTCGGACTGCTGAAAACCAAAATGTTTAGACAATAATTTTACCTAAGAAATTGCTAAAAATGGCCAAAAAAACCGTTTTATGCCTTATGGGCACACATACATTGAAAACAATTTTATTGACATACATCATTCAAATTATTCAAAGTTGAATTATGGAGGAGCAGTTTTTCTACTACGCCCTCTCGAGTGCGCGCGCGCTTCTTTTTCGCTCTTTTCTTCTAGCTCATTTGCAACCCTAAACCCACCTGACCTTGCCTTTTTACACGTTCACAACTGGCACGTGGTTGTTTACACCGTTATTCATAGTAATTTTCAATATTAACTTCTGTGTTTCTCCTTACATATAATTTGCTGCATTTCCATGGTACGGATCAACTGTCACTTTTATGTTAATGCATGTCATAGTGTATTTGTTGTAAGCTAATAACCTAGTATGTATGCATTAAGCGTGTGTGTGTACAATACAAAATACTGCTAATATATCATTTTTTAGTCCATAACTGCTATAAAGCGTATGTGGAAGGGGAAAAATCTTTGAAGATGGTTATCGGAAATAATTTTGGGAGTATCAAATTCCAGAGGAAAAATAAAGTTTTGTCTCTCAAAGCGGTTCAATGTTCTGTAAAATTGAATGACGAGACTGTAATAATTAATCCACTGTTACTATTTCAAAGAATTTCTTTGAATATTAGCAATAAATATGATGTGATAAAACGTTAAATCGCATCTTTACGATGAATTTACGAGCACTGATATATTGCCGATCTCCAGTAATACTGTACACGTTGTTGATGGTGGATTTCTACTACACAAAGTAGTTTGGCAAAAAAATTATATGATGAAATCATTAATAAGTGTTTGCATTACGTACAGAGCCACTATGCAGCAAACAGTTACGTTGTATTTGATGGATATCCCGAAGCTGATGTGACTACTACAAAGACAGCATCAACATTAACCGCTTCAACAGTAAGTTCAATGATACATTTAGATATCATTAGAAGAAATCAGTGATTCGGAGTAGATGTATGACGAAGCAACAAGAAATGTTCAAAATAATATTGAAACTAAAGATCTTGATGAACTTGAGAACCTTATCAAAGATCGTGAAGAAACCAAAAAATGTATTGAGTCTGATGATGTAGAGCAGCTTCCCAAAAAAATGAGATTATTATAAATTTTGATTATGTATTTCTACTTTCTAAATTGATTTAATGTAAAATACGTAATAAACTTTTATTTAATGTGACAGTGCCTATGAAGCATAGAAAAATTTATTTCTTGGCTAAAAATGGTCAATTTTAGCAATTTCTTAGTTAAAATAATTGTTTAAACATTTTGGTATTCAGCAGTACGAACCTTAAATGGTTAATTAAAGTTTCCTTATTACATATTACATTAAAATTACCATTTTGCACCACTTTCAACACTTCATTTAAATGAACAATGAAGAATTAGTGACATCTTCGGAAAAATTGATCTTGAAAAAAGTGTCGTTTTAGTTTTTTCCATTTTTGACAATGTTTTTCCACACTAACAATATGATTTTTTGACACTGTCTTAAAGTAAAGGTTTTAACGAAAAAAATACCGTCCTGAAATTTTCAAAAATCAAAACTTTGTTAATCAATTTTTTTAATTGAAAATTAGGCCTTTCTTTCAAATTAAATTCGCAGAAAAATCAAAAAATGAATATTACGCTTCAAAAAAATTACAGCTTTTTCGAGGCATAACAATGCACATTTTCACTTAATTTCATCAAAATCGAATTATTTTTGTGGAAGATAAAAATAAAAAACTAAAAAATTGATTATTGACGTTTTTCTCAATATTTTTGAGGTTATATAAAAAAATGATTCAATTAAAAGTTGTAGATCTCTCAATTACCTACAACTTTTATATTAAACTTTTTTCGATAGCAGGTCTACTTTTGCCAAAAATCGTAAAAAACCACGTTTTACCCCTAAGAACACACCTTCTTGCACTCCCACCCCATTTCCGGTTATCTGTTGCGGTCCAATCGGTTTTTCCCCATTTATATACCATTAATTTTAAATTTTCCCACCACCCATATACTGCTAAGAATTTTTTTTCGTCAAAAATTATTGGCACTGGTCTAAATAAGTAGACCCCCCACATAGACTATTTTTCACTTCTAGATCAATATAGCTGCTAGTGATTTTAGACTAATTAAAACACAAATTGAATCATTTCACCGATCCATACACAAAACTCTAGTTTCTAAAGATATGCTTTACCTACAGACAAATAACAATAAAAGCACAAATTATTTACAAAATACATACGTTCTCCTTGATTTTCTCTAATTTACGCTGCAACTCCTGCTCTCTCTTTTGCTCGGCTGCCGTAAGTTTATGTTCTAACTTATTTACTTTTTCAGTCTTACTTTTCTCCACATTGGATTCTATAGATTGCTTAACTTCTACCATGTGCTCATTCTGAATAGGTCAAGGAAAGATTATGAAAAGATGAACCCAATTAATGATATGTCAGGCATATACGCAGTCTGACTATTAAATAGCAACATAGTCTTCACAAGTACAAGTATACAGTACCTGTTATAACTAAAGTTGTGCATACCTGTAGTGAATATTTAACATTGTAGAGTATTTTATTCTATTTTGTAGATTGTGGCTTGTGACAGAAATATGAACCTGTAAAGTGGCAAGGTATCTATGGAATTTATAGACATAATGACAGAATAATACTCCATGAGTTAGGTTAATGGTTCATTGTATGTTCTTCAACAGAACTATAACTTGAATTTGCCATTAGTACTGATAGTGTAGACGAGCTAGGTTTTACCCTCAGACTAACTGCAACCTCAGCAAAAAATCTTTGGTGGAATTTACAAAAAAAAGTTGCGAAAGGTCACGAAAAACGGTTCTTCGCATTTTAAAGAAAAAGTTGATTTTATACGAAAAACATTTTTCAGGTAAAAAATGTGCGCATTAAAATAATGAACAAACAGCTCCAGTGGGACTTAATTAGCCCCGTAACTCCCTCGCAAATTCCAAAAAACCAAGGACTACTAAAACTTTGTGTGCAAATTTCAGCCTTTAATATGTATGTGAACCGGACTTATGAATTTTTAAAAAAACGTGCAATGTTTTTTTTGCAACTTGCGAGGTAACCACTGGGCCAATTGAGTTCCGCCGGAGCTCATTTTGTTCATTATTTTTTTGCGCATATTTTTTACCTGAACACTCTTTTTCGTATAAATTCAAATTTTCCTTTAAAACGCGCAAAACCGTTTTTCACGACCTTTTGCAAATTTCAGCAGATTCTTTTTCCAAAATAATATTACTTCTTCTAGACATTACAAACTACATGTGAGTATTTTTTTTGCTGAGGTGCAGTTTGTCTGAGATCTAGGTCCTTGATGAGCTAACTCGCCTACACTATGAAGAGTAAGGAAGAAAAAAATGGATTTGAATAAAAACCCGGTCTTTATATTTTGTAATTTTTTTTTGGGGGGGGCATACGTTTTTGTTCCTGAAGAAATGTCTGTTTCGATTAAACTGAACTGGTCATGAAAATATCCTTTGTCATATAAAAATTAAAAAAAAAAAAACATCAAAACTTGCACTTGGTCTGGTTGTTTTTTTTTTTCGTACTTACTCAGTTAATGTTTCATACCATCGGTTGCTTTTAAATAAAAATTAGATAGATTTAGACATATTATTGCTAGACGTACCTGTTGTTTTGTTATTGTATTATTATCAATTATGTCATAGTTCATATTCTGTTAGAAGCATATATCGTTTAGTTATACACTGCTTTTTGTCTCTACTTACAATGTATTTTTGTAAGTTTAATATAACCAAGGCCAAAGTGGAAGAGCAGTTAATTTTAATTGAACTTGCGCTTTTTAAACTTATATATTGCATAAAACAATCACATATGGGGCATTTTCTGGGAAAATGTGATCCCACTTTCTCCAAAATTCGGATCTACAAAAATATTGTTGCAGGTCATGAAAATGTTGGAAAAAATGTCTACTTTACGAATCTGAGTGGCGCATTTATAATTTTTATGTTCTATGGGTGACTCAGCCCTAAAAAAGCAAAAATATTTTTCAAAAGAATTTTCGACATTGAAAAAAAAGATAAAAAATTACACTTCTTTAATTTTTGGGAGGGACCCTATTTTTTGAGTAAAAACAAAAAAAAAACTCGAGATTTTTTCTAAAAAGCAAACCGTTTTCAGTAAAACTGGGCTAAGAAAATCTTCAAAACTTTGAGAATTTTTAAGTCCAAAACACCGCACTTTATGAAAAAATTCTATAGAACAAAAAATGTTTGTAAGATGTCAAAAAATAACTGAATTTAGTCAGAATTTTTTTATACATAGGTATCACCTTTTTAGGTAGATTAGAATATATTTCTCTACAGGTGTAATTAAAACAACTTCGTCACAACACAAACACTTTTTGGAGGATGCCAATGTCAGTCAGACTGTGCAATGTTACCAGAAATATTTCAACATGAAATAACGTGTGTTTTTGAATAAAATATATGTTCTCCACTTGTTCAATCCTATTTTATGTATTTAAAATATATGCTTGCAGTTCTGCAGATCTTTTTTAAGGATTTTTACATTCAGATGGTAATTTGAAAAACTCATAACCTGATATACAGATGTCAGTATAATGTCTGAAATTTATTGATCATTTTCGGTCACCTGACTTTGACATCGCCGTCTGGAGGGCACACAAACCTCATCCAATCACAAAGGAGGGCAAATGTAAACAATTAGAGATGAGTGGCTAGCAGAAGCAATTTAAGCTTGTCATTAAAGGATAACAGCTTTTTCCCCATCTCTAAAAAACAGAACAATGAGTTGTGTGCCCCCCACGCCGACATCGTGACGTCAACCTAAAATGATCAATACCACACCTGTCTTATGATTAAAATGTCAAGTTGATTGGTCAAATAGTTTATTGTAAACAGCTATTTAATTAAAGCCATCTCAGTGTGCTTTTACACACACTAATGGAAATTTTTAATAAGATGAGAAATGTGTTCGACTGATATTGCACATTCACTTATCTTTTTTTAAAAATGGGGGCAGAATTTAAATGTACATAATTAGAAGGTAAAGTGAATGATACTGATTTATGGGTATCTTTAGTAAACAAACATTTCATATCCTAATTGAATAGTGCGGCAGCCCGTAACCAAAATTTTCAACTTATTGTCTAATGGAAAATTCCCGCGGGAATGCTCATTTCTTTGAACAAGGATAAAAAAAGTTCAGAGCGACGGAAATTTTTAGAGTCGTGAAAGGGTTGAAATGTATCCTAAAAAATAACAGGTCATCTGACTAATCATCTAATGTCCGTTTACTGTTTCTTGGTGTTCATAAATATGTATAGTTCGAGGAACAAATGAAAACGGAAATTTTGAGTGCTGCGTGAAGATATAAGGGGTTAAATACTAAAAACTGAGAACAGGTGGAAATTCGTGTCATCGCCAAATGTCCGTTCCTACAATTCTCGTCTATTTCCGAAGTTTTTCTACAACAAAAAAATAAAAACAGACGTTTTAATCGTTGCATATCATAGCACTTGCATTTCAATTCTGCGTGTTTTTTTAGGCTAATTTTGGTACTCCCTAATGTCCGTTCTCTAATCCAAATAATGTTTTATATCAAGAAACACGTATAAAAATTAGAACGGACAATTTTCAACTTGATATGTTGAAAAAAATCATTTTCCGTCGCAATTCAATAACAAGAGCGGAAAGTGTCTTATTATACAGCTGCATAAAACTTCGCTCCCTATGTCTTTTCGGATGCTTAATGGAATGCCCTTAGTCAGTAACCCCCCCCGAACGCACCCCTATGGGTAAAAAAGCAGGACTGAAACAAGAATTTCATTAATGTTGAAGTACAAACTGACTTTTTGATGTTAGTATATATACAAAGGGGAATTATTTTTTCAACTAAAAAGAAACCTATGCGCGCTTTGATATTAATAAAAATCCCGTTTTAGGAGAATTTCTTGCCGATAGGGGTGCCATGGGTTGGTGGAGGGAACTGTTGATAGGGAAGTTTTTATCATTTCTTTAGGTTCTACTCGTGTTAGAAAACTGAAAATATTAACAAACACCATTAGAAACGGGTAATTATATACTACCTTGAACATCCTAGGGTGCGATTGTCGGTTGTATATTCAACAACCGTCCGCTTGTATGTACTCCTGTTTTTATTATAATGAGAACTTACAGGTTCAGAGCACATATAAGGAATAAATGAGAACTTTTTCGCATAAAGTATAAAAATTATCAGTTTTATTGATACAATCCAATTTATTTTAATCGCCTTCGTCTAACGAGTTCTCTTCAATATCTGTCAACATGCGAGCGCACTGCATTTCGTGTGGCTGTACAGCATAGGAAATGCGCCTGTTCACTTTTTTTCCGATTATTTCAACCATATTTTATAATTTAAAAAAGGTTTCAGCCATTAGGGAGAAACTTTTTTATACCATTTTCTTATACAATTTTGATTTTTATTATTGAAATTATGCAACATACAAAATTTCCGTTCTGTATTGATTCTTGTTTTATTCGACATCTATAACAAGAATTCATCGAGAACGGACATTAGGAGACAAAAAGAATAACGTCTTTTTTTTTTTTTAATGTACGGAAAATCGTTTTCCCGGCTACTGCTACGTTATGGGAGTTTTTTTTTTAGAGGAAAATCGGTTATGTGTTGTAATAAACTATAACCCGGTGATCGAAATTAGCATTAGGTGATAACAGTTGATTTTGGTCACGGGCTGTAGTACTAGAAGAATTAGGTGTGAAAAAGTCATTGGTAAAATTATATTTGCTGGCACACGACACATTTACTTAAGAAACACATTCCAAAGCAAATTTCTCGAGAGTGTTTGGACCATTTTAAGTGAGATATAATTGATTTTGTTTATCAATTTAAACAATGCATTTTATATCCACCACCACACAGTAGTCAAAACAAAGGAAACACAGTGACTGCACCACCAAAGAAAGTGAATTCCATATTGCCTTCAGGGATGCTGAGGCGTTATTGCCAAGGAATTATTTAGTGAAAGGCCAAATAATAAAGGGATAGTATTATGCTAACTTTTTGGATCAACTGATGCAAAAACCTGGGAAAAAAGATCATCAGGTATTAAAGAAAATTTGCATTATTGCCAATTAATTACCTCAAAGGGTCAGATAATAACATGATAACTTTTTAGATCAATTAATAAGAAAACTCAGCCTAAATTTTTCAACTTAGCTTCCTCAGACTTAAGTCTATTACCTCAAAAAATTCTTTAGAAAAAATGGCTATTTAAGAGATTTTCAGAAATCCGATTTCCTGGATGGGACTACACTGAATTCTTGTTAGACGTGTGCCGAAGGTCGACAAGTGATAAGATTATATAAGTACAACATAAGGATATGGCATATTGTGGACATCATCATCGTAACACATGGATTTAATGTTGAAATATTTCAGTTATTAATTGAGATAAAATCTGAGATATTTACATGTTTCTTTGCAATATCTAGTTTCTTTTTGATCTCCATTTCCCTCTTTTGTTCGGCTATAGTTAGTTTAGTTTCTACAAGATGGGCAACCTCAGTCTTACGCACCTCCACAGTCGATTCCACTGTCTGCTTCACTTCCAACGGCCGGATGTTCTAGCGATAAAACAAAAAAGAAGCATGCTAAGTGCTCTACTACAAGCACAATAGTTAGGTATGCCAATGATAGTTTTAGACAATGTACATCCAAAATAATAGTTACTATTGGAAACAAACATAGCAAATTATTTCCCTATACCTATTGGTATTGCATTGCATCGTTTCTAAATCAATTAAATATTATGTAGCATGAAAACTCATTTATATCAAATAATTATGATGAAAGTCCTCATGGTCTCATCTGAAGATTTTCCACACAATAATTTATATGATTATTTTTGATAATATTACAATTAAAATGTATGTGTGTCTTGTTACTTTCTTTCACCAAAAGACGTTTTTCCTCTAAAGTTAAGTATTTTTTTATTAGTATGCGAATAGACTATAGTAGATCTCAGTTAAGAATGCAGTTGGTTTATGTTATGAGTGGAGCTCAGTTTACACAGGCATGTGGGAATCCCCAATTAAGTGGAACCCCCACCGAGGCTGTCTCAAGGCCTTTGGTACACAAAACAAAAATGAACAGTTTAAATTGGCTTTCATTTGACATTTGGCTATCTTATAAATACGTTGAATTTATTTAATTTAAATTATAGTATAAATGTTCTTATTTTATTGCAGTAAGAATAAAAACACATGATTTATTTTTCACATTTAACATGGTTCGATAATAATTAATAATAAAATTGTGTATTATTATCAACATAAAATTGTGTATTGAAATAAATATGTAACAAAAATTATGAACTTAATTAAACAACATGAGTTGTTGAGAACTTATTCCGAGAGAATATCAAATTCATCTAAATCGGAAAAGTCATCATCAGATGAACCTGTAGGTATTTACTACAAATTTTCCATCTGTTTCACTATGTTATCCAATTTGTACATATTTTCTTCTTTACGTTCCGCGCATTTCATCCAATTTTTGTATTATAACTTGGTTTAATTTTATATAATAAATATTCTAAAGAAATATCACTTTTTTATTACTTAAATAACAATGTATTTCCCAGACCTGGTAAGAAATCTGTTCTGGTTTACTAATTTTCTCTGCGTAATCTTGGCTTGCAAATGTACCAATCAAAGACAAGGATATACATTCCCTATCCCTCACTGCATTTTAAACTGAGATAAACTGTAGTGTATCGTGAAGTAGGGTGGGTGGCTCATCTTTCTCGAATTCGAATTTTTTTTATTTCTCACACCAGCAAATGATTCCATTTAAAGAAAAAATAATCCCCCTTAAAATATTATTGAGGCAAAATTAAGGCAAGGGGTGCTGGACGCATTATTATGCAATAACAAAAGTAAATGGAATTATTTGCGTACGAAATGAACACCCCCTTTGTACCCCGGATATCTGGAAAACTGTCCATATTTCCGACCATGCCCATGCCCATGAGAACAGGAGCTCGAGAGGAATAACATATATTGATTCCAGAGAATCAGTCGGAGGCCATTTTCCATAAGGTTAGTGCGGGGTCCTTTCTACACGGCGGCATGGGTTACCATTCTCCGAATTATCCAAAACTTATTCCTAATATAATGGAATATTTTCGTGTTGCGAGACGTAAGAAATTCACAAAAAAAAATTCACTCTCTATAGAGATGGGCCACCCTCACTAAAGGGTCATAACACCAGACAAAAATTGATGACATATTGTTAATGTCTTCAAAACAACCCAAGAGAGGTTACATTTGGATGATATTTTAGAACATTAAAATTCCAATAAGCAAGCTAAATAATGTTTGCAAATAAGTGAATTGTTTCAATCTATGTTTTTCAACTTTAAAAACATAATTTGAGAAGACTGCTTGTTCATGAGACTGATGTGATAGACGCAAACGTATTTTTACAAGTTTCATCTATCAGCAATGAGATTCCAAGAAAAAAACTGGCCAAGATATTGTTGGGCACGCGGGACAGGGTTCCGTAGCCAGTTCAGAATTAAAATGTGCACACCTTGACAACATTTTGTTCATTTTATATAGGTAATAAAAACGGTTTTTCATTTCTTTTACAGGAAGTACATATGCTCCAGTGTCCTTATAATTTTCATTGGAAGTATTTGTTAAAAGGTACATGGTAGAAGAATTAAAGGGGGGAACAATATAAATTACTTTGAAAACAAAATTTTGAAATGAAAATTGGTCCAAGAAGCCATTCCCAAAGACCTATTTAATGACACCCCACTTTATGCGGTGTATGGAAAAAAGGCCCATGCGGGCCCAATAGGCTCTGAGAGACCTTTGGCATACAGATTAGAGTCGGGCGGTCTGGGTCAACCCCTTCCAAGTGAACGAATCCGAAAGTGAAAACAGTTGGACCGAATCCACGATGTCAATTGAACCGGGTCTGCGGTCTAAAACGAATTTATTGATCTCCTATGATATGCATGACATAGTACTGTCCTGATCATAGACCCTGACAGAGTGCTTAGATAGATTTGAAGTTTGAGTTCACTGTCGCCGCGCCATAAATAGTAAATACCGCACATGCATACTTAGTACTTAGGAAGTACCTACTTCATGATTTAAAGGTTTTATCAACTGTTTATCCAAACCAATTCGTATTATTAAAAAAAGTATTTTATTATAATATGACTTATCAAGAAAATGAAGTAGTATAATAATACAATAATAAATAAAAGAGTATGCAGTGACCCGCACACACACACACTACACAATTACACATTACGACGAGACAATTTTGAAGTGGATCCGATGGAACAAATTCAGTTAAATGAATCCACTAAAGCAATCGGACCGTCAGTCCATCTCTAATACAGATAGACATAACGAAACTATCAGAGTCAATTTCTGGCAATTTCAGAATTACAACGGTAGGATCCAAAGGCTTTAAGAGCTACTTAGCGAATAATTTGATTAAAATAAAGAGTAAAAATATCACGAGGGATTTTGGGCAGGAGTTATTTTTAAAAATAGAGAATTATCACGACCTTTTACAAGAAATGCATCTTAATGATAATCAGAAATATTTTGATTATTTGATAAGCTAGCAAAACTTGAAAGTTACTAAAATCTAATTAATATTTTCCTCTGTAATAACAAAAACATGGATATTTATTCAAATATCAGAAATAGCTAATAAAAGTAGCCTTTGAGTAATATTCACTTGTAGTAGAGAGTATGACTGGGTTTCAATGGTATCTACAAATTTTTATTGGAGAATCATCAAACAACAAAATTGCCAAAATAAAAAGTTACAATAATGTACATTGTCTAAATACACAAAAATATAATTATGAGAATGACTGCTGCAACTGATCAGAAGCCAACTGCACATCTACAGCCTAAACTGGTGATAAAAAAATGACTCACATGATTTCGCAACTTTTCCTTTTGTTCCTGTTCGAGTTGTTCCTTCCTGCTTTGAGCTTGACCCAATTTCTCCTGGATCGCAGAGTCTAATTGCTGGTATTTTACGGCATTTTGGACACGAACTTTTTGCACCTGTTCCTCCTATGATGAGGCACATAAACATGCAAGCATTGGTGAGAAAATGGTGATGGATGATGATAGTGCAAAATAATATTAAAATAAACATGACAAGCATGTCATAAGTTGGGCAATTATACTACATTAATTGATGAAATTTGAAAATTTTCATGCTAAATAATAAAAAAGTCACTCCACTAGATTATTATATGACATGCTTACGTAGTTTTCTTAGGATTCTTTATATTTTTTACCTTTGCTATTAAAACAAAACTTACATGTTCCTTAAGGCGTTCCAGCATCTTCTTAATGTTTCCATCGCGTTGTTGTGAAGCAGATTTTAGTTTCTCTTCGATGGCAGTCCTGACCTCATCGGTTTGTTGCTCAAGTGTCAAACGAGTTTTTTCTACATTTTCAATATGATCCTATAATATACAAAACAACATTAAATGCTACATGTTTTTCTCTCTTCACTGTGATTGAGAATTTGGGAAATATAGATAAATGCAAAAAAGATCTCTGGAAGGTGTAATCCGGTCAGTAGGGACAAAAAAAGGCCTTTGCTTACAAAAGGTGTGGCAGAAATCATTTAGAAATATTTTGTTTAAATCTGGGCTCTGATGACCTCGAGTGGGGAGACTTTTTTGTCATTGGATAAAGATTTGGGGAATTATTTTTTAAAAACAACTTTTTGCACCTTTCATTTAATATGGCGCGCCTTCTGCCCCCAAAGTCGAAAACTGGTATTTTTCATCAGGATTCAAACTTAAAACATATTTTAAAATGGTTTGTATGGCAAAAATTCCTACTGACTGAATTAGTGATCTATTTTCATGATTTTGCTTGGCAACGGAATTAGTTCAGTGTATGCGAGGTTCTTGGCTCTGATTTACATCAAGAAACATCAATTTGCTTGAAATTTGAACTGTTAGTAGGGAATATCTTAAAAAGCAAACCCTACTCTATGCGAATGTACACATTTACCCTGTGGTGAGGACCATCCCAAGTCGAGGGTGGGAATTTTAATATTGAAAATAACCTCAGAAATCGATAGAGGAACACATTCTAAGCAAAGATTGTTCTATAGTTTTTTCGAAAAATCAATACTGTTTTAGTTATTCGTGATTGAAAATTTCAATTTTTTTTTAAAATAATCATGTTTTCAAACGGTTTTTCATGAATAACTCATAAACTTTACATTTTATCAAAAAAAGTGTAAGCAAGTGTATCTTATAAAAAAAAACAAAGATTTTTTTTTATTGCTGTAGGCCCAATACAAACCGAGTTATGACTTATTGAAGTATGTTATATATCGAAAGAAAATTTTTTAAAAATCTACATTGAGTAACACAGAAACGGTAAATTTTACGGGGAAAATGCATAAATACATTTTTTAAAGTACTTCATAGAACCTTTAAAATGAGCCGTTGCAGAACTAAGGCATAAAAACTAAGGGAGTTATGAAGAGGATAAGGTCGATCCCTATTTTTTTCGTGAAAAAAAAAACAACAATGCTACCCTTAGCATTACTACCCTAATTGAAATTAAACGTAATCCATTTACAATTCGCTTGACTTAAGCACTAGTAATGTGATCCAGAAGTTTGGCCGGTTTAGAATGCTTCATTTTGAAAAAAATTATGTGGAAAAAGCATTCTTGAAATAAAAAAAAATCGGCTTATTACAAAATAAATAAAAAACTATCGAAGATACGGAGAAATTGCTAGAGAACAAAAAGTTGGCATTTTTTTACTGATTTTTTTTTTTTTTTTTATTGTCGTAGCTTACACATTAACCGAGATATGGCCTTTCAAAGTTCGCGTTAGCGTGTGACTGGTACCGTTTTGAAGCCCTTTAAAAGTTGCTTCTTTAAAAATAAAGCGCTTAAGAAACGAAAGAAATCTTTACGAGCTCATAGGTCACGAAATTTCCTACAAAGTGGTTTTTTGATGAGCTTTCTAGCATAAAAATTAAGCGAAATATTGCCAAAAAACCAAACGCACTTTTTTTAAATTTTGGAGTAAGTAGATTTTGGAGTATAGATGAATGTAAATATATCATAAATGCGTACAATTATTTCATAATAAGGGATCATTTTTAAGGGTGGAAAAGTTGGAATGAAAAATATATGAAGTATGACAAAGTCAATAAATTGTTTTTTCCAATTTTATCATAATAGGGGGTAGTTTATAAGGGGTAAATAAATCAAACAAGGGTTGACAAATAAAAATTAGTGTCTTAAAACATCAAACAATCTTGATTCAAACCCCATTAACGTTTTTTAACTTATTAAATGTTTCAATTCATCATTTTATTAAATTTTTGTAATAAGGGTTAGTTTTCACCCCTAAGAATAATTTGCGCATATCGGCATAGGGTAAGGAATGAAGTGGAAGGTAAGTAAAGCTTAATTCCAAAATTTCATGAAAATCCATGCTTCTTGATATGATTCCGAGGTAATACCATATTTTTACCGTCGTACACTGGACTAAACAGTTTTTGATATCAATTGTATTTGCAATCATACAAAAAATAAATCAATATTTTCGTTGAAACACAACATTCATTTTGTTTAACAATTTTGACAATTTAATCATTTTTACAAATGAGAGAAATATAAGGATACATGTAATTTTGTAATAAAAATATATTATCGTATTTTTATACAAAACAATATAAGTACCTAATTTATTTTTAGTAATAACTATAATTTCTATATCTTTAACCTATATCTGGATACAGACGAAAAACATAAATGGGCTACTTCTTTTTAAGATTGTACAGTTCAAAATGATTATTTCGACTATCTATAAAATTCTCATTTTTTTGGTTTCTTTCAGGAAAAATATTTTAAAATTGTAGCAGTGGGAGTGAAGTTCGAATATATTTGAAAACATATAGGGTTGACACTTCGGAATCGTACCAAATGTGCTATGAGAATTACAGTAAGAAATATTTGAAACAGTTTAATTATTTAGGGATTGAATTTGTGGTGTGGGGGATGGAGATGACATATGTCTTAATGATGTTCTAACCCACTGTTTTTCAAGCAAGCAACTGTACGGATCGCTCGAATGGCTAGTGCAGTCCCTACAGTTGTGATACATAAAAAATTTCGGAGCACAGAAAGTAAAGATCCTGAGTGCAGTGAAAGAAAATTCTTATACAACGAAAAAAAAAGTGAAAGGAATGTTCATGAAAAAGAAACAGCGAATAAATTACGGCTACGTGAAGTGGGAAAAAATCTGACAAGTGTCATTTTAATACATCAAAGTTTTTTATGATTTGAATTTCGCGCGCGAGCGACGGAAGCCCGTCTTTACAAATTTTTACTAAACAAATCCAATGGTCGATCAAAAATTAAAAAAAAAAAAAAACGGGAAATAAATTCAGCTTTCTAGCTTTCTTTTCGTTAAAGACCCGTCATAATCCTATGACGGCATATATATACCAGGGTAAGAAACAATAATTCGTTCAATTGTCAGATTAAATCTGTCAATTGCCACATGTAATGTGTCAATTGCCAGATTAAATCTGGCAAATGAAGGAATTATTGGTTTTTACCCCGGTCTATATACGCTGTCGTAAAATTTTCTATCTCAATAACAAATAACACTCGTCCTCCAGTTACCATAAGACCAATAAGACGCCATGTTTATAAGTTGACATCAGTCACTTTACATTTTTCACTCTCACGGCCGTTCTAGATGATGAATGTGGCTAAAATTTTAACAACACTTTCTCGATGATTTCAGGTTTACTTCTTTCTTTATTAGAAGTGATTCGTGCTGTTAAATATATAAGGGTTGGAACATCCTTACGGTTTGAAACTTGGGAAATTTGCGATGAGAAAAACAGAAAAAAATATATTGAAATATCTAGTAGTTTTAGGGACGAATTTGACGGACTTAAATCCATTACGTGCAGACCGGTCATTTTTTGGAGCGAAATAAATTTCAATTTGTCTAAACATGTTTAGCACAAATGAACTTATTCTTATAATGAATGCCACGCAATACAACCTCATGAAATGTGTGAAAAACAAGTGAATAAATATAAAGGTCAAATTTGACAAACATTAGATAATTAAATGAAAAATTTACATTATTTCTTAAGGAAATATTCAAAGGACCCCGCAGTTTTTGATAGGAAAATGGGTCTCAGTCGATTGTTCTGAAACTTCGGGAAAATGTTGTTCTCCTGGGCCCCCTGATTAAAATTCTCCTTGGCCACTAGTCCGACCCAATTCGATTATTTGATCTACAGGCGACTGAAACTGCGAAAATCTGCGAAGGGCTGCTTAAACGTTCCATAAAAATTCTGAAATTATTCAGGCTCATATTTTGGACAAAAAAAGCATCTTTTGTCTCTTGTTGTTTTTCTCCAAAGTGCTTCCTTCTCCCGGAAAAAAATAACAAACAAAATTAATTTTATTGTAATTTTTTTCGGGAATAAGAAGCACTTCGAAGAAAAGGTTGAAGGGGCAAAAGTTGATTATTTTTACGTAAAAAATATGCCTGAATATTTTGGGATCTTTCTGAAGTAGAAAAAAATAAAAACCTAGGGAAATTATTTTTGTCTAAAAAATTCTGTTTATTGTTATTTTTTTCTAGGAGAAGGAAGCACTTTGGAAAACACCAAGAGATAAGAGATGCTTATTTTTGTCCAAAAAATGAGCCTGAATATTTTCAGAATTTTTGTGGAACATTTAAGCAGCCCTTCGCGGATTTTCAGTTTCAATTGCCTGTAGATCAAAAAATCGAATTGGATCGGACTGGTGGCCAAGGATAATTTTAATCAGGGGGCCCAGGAGAACATTTTCCCGAAGTTTCAGAACAATCGACTTAAACCCATTTTCCTATCAAAAACTGCGGGGTCCTTTATTAATTTAAGAAAATGCACTATAGAATAGAGTTTTAAGAAGTTCAGTGTGCAATAGTGGTTTAGTGGCATAACAAATTTTTCGTCTGGTAAATATGCCAACATGCATTTTGGGTACAATCTAGCTGCAGGTAATGGTTTGGAATTCAAATGGTTTTATCAAGAACATTTTCCTAAGAGAGTTCTTCCAAATAGGAAGATCTCAGTCTTTGTCCCGTATCCCCTAAAACTATTTTTCCTGAATCAAAGATACCTACTTACTATCTATATTGTCTAAATTATATTACAATTGATCAAGCAGTTTAGAAGCTATCAGCAAAAAAACCTTTTCAAGATTTAATCTTTAAGGGTGAATAGCTCCCAAAAGGGGCGCCCTAGGAAAGAAATTCACATATACTTATGTGTTATTTTAACTCAAACTCAGGGCCGGAGCGAGCGGCATTACTATCCAAAAGGGGGCGCCGCCTAGCACGCGCAAAAATATTCACATTTATTCTCAATTCTTTCTTTCTTCTTAATTTCGATGCAAACAAGTATCTTTGATCATTCACTAATCGCTGAGAGTGCCAACGTAATAAATAACGCGGCCCATTCCCAACTAAAACAATGCGCAATACGCCCCCGTCCGACGTTAAGTAGCAAGGGCGCTATATCGGCCTAGAAACAAGGGCTTTGCTTTATATGATACGGAGTATTAATATATACATTTATATTATTGCTTTCTTTGTCTGTTTCGTACAGCGTTTGAATTGAACACTGAACGGGCCGCGGCCGGTTGCATCACTTCAAGATGTTATAGAAATACTGACAGTTAAACTGCACATGCTAAAGCTAGCACGTTATATATAGTATGGGAGCCCATCGACAAAAGTAGATCGGGCACCGCAGTTTCCGCCGCTTGGTGGAGATGTAGGCATCTATAGGTACCATTCCCCCCCAAAAGACACGTCACGATTCAATTCCGAAAAAAATCAGGCATATCTCTTGGGCAAAAATAAGCATCTTTTGTCTCTTGGTGTTTTTTTCCAAAGTTCTTCCTTCTCCCGGAAAAAAACAACAAAAAAGAAAATTAATTTTTTTGTAATTTTCTTGCGGGAGAAGGAAGCACTTTAAAGAAAAGGTTTAAGAGGCAAAATTTGTCTATTTTTGCCTAAAGAATATGCCTGAATTTTTTAGTATTTTTCTGAAGAAATTAAAAAAAAGAATTTAGGGAAATTCTTGGCCAAAATTATTATTGTCTAAAAAATTCTGGCAGGCGTGTTCTTTCGACAAAAATAAGCCATTTTTGGCTTTTGGAATTTTTCTCTAAAACGCTTCCTTCACCATAAACTAATAAAAGTCTATGAATTGTTTTTTTATTTATTTTTTTATTTCGGGAGAAGGAAGCACTTTGAGAAAAAATACCAAGAGACAAAAGATGCTTATTTTTGCCCATTTCAGAATTTTTTGGCAACATTTAAGTGGTCCTTTGTCTTTTGCCTTTCTCTCAAAGAGGGCGCGGTTACATGACATGCCGTTCTGGGGAAATGGTAGGTACAGATGCCTACATCTCCACCAAGGGGTGGCAACTGAGGTGTCTGATCCACTATTGTCGATGGGCTCCCGTACTAATAATTCAATTTTTTGTTACAGCTGGTTATGTAACTGCATCTAATGAACGGTCATTTAGCCAACTAAATATTGTAAAAAACCTACTTAGAACCACTATGAGTGATGTTGAAGTTGAAGGAGCGTGGAATTAAAATTAATTAATTTTTAATAAGTACCTTCACAAAACACAAAATTGCAATCCATGTATAATGTCTAGCTTTAGATTACCTATATTAAGTTCAAATTTTAAAACTATTTTCGTGTAGGTACTATTTTGCCAATAATAAAAATTTGACCGTTCTTAGGTTCCACTTGTTTATTTTGGTTGTTCGTATCTGCTATGTGATAGCTTAGATCTAACAGCTCCTTGTTTTTCAAATTTCAGCTTATATGGAATAGACAAAAAATCAAATAGGGGGCACTAAAATAGTCTCCCCCGTCCCAAAGTGATCGACGTTGCTACGGCAATGCCCAAACTACACGCTCCTGAAGTATTGCCCCGTAGTCCTGGGAGACCCAAACTGTGTACGTATATGACTGTTATAATCGGCAACAAATGCTCAGCTCGATTTCACTAAATTACACTCATATCGATTATGCTACACAATGCGAAGGTCAGAAAAACTACCTACCTTAAGTTTGGTTTTGAGGTCAGTAATGTAGGCTTCTCTTTTTTCCGTGTGGTGTTCCATTTTTTGTTCGAGGGCGTCGCGTGTGGCAGTTATAAATTGACTAGTTTGGTCCTCCCTTTTGCGAGACGCTTCCTCGATTTTTACCATTTTCGCAGACAAGGCCGCTATTTTATTGGATTCTAATTGCTGTAATAGAAATATCGTCTATTGAATAAACGTCTTTTCATAAAGGAAAACGGCAAAGGCGGAAATAAACCAATTTAAAAGCTATTTGAAAGGCGATATTGAATTTTCAGTCGGAAATTAGTATGCCGTGTAATCAAATAAAACGATAATCTATTTTAATTTCTCGGGGCCAGTCTTTGTAATGTCTTCATAAGTTGCCCAGAAAATCAATATCAACAATAGTAAATTATAAATAAGTAAGTAATTTAGAAAAATAATTAACAACACATTTTGGCAATAATTTCTACAGGTCATATATATTTTATGGGGAAACTTCTTCCTTTGTCACACATTTTGAAATATTATATGTGAAATCATGAACACAACACGCGTGATTTTCAAGTAACATATACAGGGTGAGGTCAATATTTCCTCAACCGTTTGAAATTTGAAAATGATAGATAAAAATTGTAGAAGATCAAAACTGGCATATCCCAAAATTATTTTTACATCTACAGGGTGTTTCATATAGTACTTAGATTTTTTAAATGGAATACTCAGCATTTTTTATATTTTACTTAATTCCTATCCTGGCGTATATTATGTTTGGACTTACGCTGCGGCGTTGCCACATTATTCCACTTTCTCCGATAAAAAATGTATTTTCAACGGTCTGGAATAAAATTTGCAAAATTTGAGTGTCGTCTCACTGTTAATATTAGTTAATACAAGGCAATGTATACATTTCCATGCCTCTCAAAGTCAAACCTAATTCTACAAGATGTTTTCCACAATAATTCAAATTCTTACATTTTAAAACTGTCATTACTCAATTTTCTCAAATGCAACGCTGATAACCGTAGTGACTGCTATCGACTTAAATTTTGCAAAAACCGTTCAAATGCAACGCCGATAACCGCAAAAACCATTGGTCACTATAAGGCATCAGCATCTTCGTAATTGATTGTTTTAAACACTTTAAGTAAAAATATACACTTGGGAAAATTGAGTTATGGTAGTTTAGAAATGTAAAAATTTTAATCATCTTGGAGAGCACCCTGTAGAATTAGGATCCACTTTGAGAGGCCTGGAAACTATTATATGGCCTTGACTTAGATTCAAAGTGAAACGATGGTCATGTTTTTTGCAGATTTTATTCGTGACCGCCACAAATGCACTTATTAATCGGAAAAATTGGAATAATGTGGCAATGCCACAGAGTAACTCTAAAAATGATTGTATATACTTTAAAAATAAGGGAGGGAATGGGACAGAGGGGGAGAGAGAGAAATATCACAATAGTGTCATAATTTAATTATTGGAAAAGTAAATATTATAGTAGAGGAGCCAGAGTGCAAAATTTATATCAACTAGATACATCATTAATCCTGTTCCTTAGGGAGCATGATAGATAACAACAGTGATGAATTTTCTTACGAGTCGAAACTTGAGTAATTAATAAAATTAATTAGTAAAAAAAAAATCTGCTTCATACTTATTAGTCATGGCTTAAGATAAGAATATCTTGCATTAAAAATATGTCTCGGCTCTCCATTAATTGGGATATATGTACTTATATCGTATTTTTGTAATTACCAAGTGGTAATTAATCGATAACAAAAAAAATACATATATGTCATGTCCAGTGACATATTGTAGGTTTAAAATTTCTGCGTCTGTACCTCTATTAACCAGGATGTGTGAATTGTATTTTTGTATTCACTAAGTAGTAAGCAATCGATAAAAAATATTCGCTTGCACCAACTATAGAAAAATATTTGGAGTTATTTAGTGAAGTTTTCACTGGTAAGAACATTTCTCATATCACTTTATAGCAAAGCAGATCTAGCCTGAAAAAAGCGAGAAACTTCTTTAAAAAAATATTCGCGTTGATTACTGTCGTCCCATGAAGTTGGTAAATTTGTGATATTATCTTGCATTTAAAAATTGCGAAGATGTGTCGTGTTTTTCTCCAGTAACTTCTGTTTTTTTACTTTATAGAAAACCGTTCTAAATATAACTTATAGAGGGAGTGAAATATACATATGTCAAAAGTTTACGAAAACTGATTTATTCGTTTTCCCGGAAAACGCATTAGAAATGACGCGTTTTTTGGGGAAAAAATGTGCAAAAATCTTAAGCGCATATTTTGTACAGAAAAAAGAAGTTGAAGGGTCGGAATTTTTGCAGGATAGGGGGATATGTTTGTGTTGTGCCAGAAGATGGAGGTGGTGGGTGCATTAGGAGTGGAGGGAGAGGGGGAGACGGCAAATGATTTCAATACCCATAACTTTTTCCACAAAAGCGCAAAATAGCTTAAAAAACAAAATTGGTGTATTTTTATTTAAATTTTCAGAATATGACGATTTTCTTATTTTTGCCAAAAATAAAGGGGTGGGAGGGAAAAAAACATCTACGTGAATATCAATTTAAAAAAAAGGACAGTCCCGTTTCAAATTTAAATCTGCTCCACTGTGGGCTTGTTCCAAGGTATTCGTTTTATTTGGTTTTTATACGTTTTCATATAGTACTCGATATACTCATTATGCACTTAAAATTTCGTATTATTAACTTTTTCCGTTCTCGAGATATAAGGAGTTGAAATTAGCAATAGTTGGAAAAACCGAGCGCTCATTTGTGACGTCACTATACGCAAGTGACGTAAGAAAAGGCTTTCTGGGACCTTTCAAATTTAACCTGAAAAATCGAACAATATGGAATTTTCAAACACTGGTAACTAAATAAATACGTCCAATGGAAGTTCGTTCTATGTCTCTACGGAAAGGAGAAGTTTGGCGATGAATCTTAATCGTAAATTGCAGGGTCAAAATCGAAAATTCGTCCCTGCAGGAGCGAGAGAAAATTGTAATTTGACATTTCACCAAATTGTACTACCCACCCTACTGTCAAGAAGTAAGCAAAATAAACAATACTTCGAAAACACTTATAATTATAACAACTAAGGAGCACCAAGTCTATTGAGATCGCCGAGTCTATGCGTATAGTGACGTAGCGCCTGGCCACGCCCCATTTTCGCGAGGTGGAGATTTGTAATAGTTTTTAAGATACTAAACGTGTGAATAAGATTTTGATTTTTTGCAGATCCATTATTCTATACTTGCACTTTCGATTTATGAAATAAAAAAAAAATGCCGAACAAGCCCATTGTATGCCATGCTCTAAGGAACAGGATATCTCAGCTGATACAATGTATCAGGTAATCGCACGCTAGCTCCTATACTACATCTTATTATTTTCATCTGATTAGTATTGCAGTGCAATATTAAAAGGAATATTGCTAAATATTATATATTTATACTTTTTTAATAGTTTATGCTTACCTGCCTACGTTCTTCAGCTGCCTTGAGTTTGTCTTCGATGTCCTGGACGGACATGCTGCTTTTTGGGGACAGTTGTTTCTTGGGCGGAGTGGCCTTTACTTCTGGCTCGCCAAGGATAACCTCGTAGCGTAGACCTCCCCTGGTCTTCTCCTGACATCTGACTTCGGTTGCTGGAAAAGAAAAAGTCAAATAAATAATTGTAATAACAAATGTAAACAGCACGGAGAAAAAACCCAAACGACGATAACAACAACAAATATAATAAAATATGGTTGCGACAGCCAATGAAAGAATATGTTTTTCTTATCTATGTAGAATGAACTGTGTTAGACATTCTTTTTTAAAAAGGATATGTTAGAGGTATAAAAATACTATAAACAATCAGGAGGCAAATGAAACGCGTACGCTCGCTTCAACCGATTTATTTATAATGCCCTAAAATATTTCTTATTGATACACAAGTCCTGAGACTCAGCGATACTTGAGTAACATAAACATTAAACAAGAATATTGAATAAACATGAAATAATATTAATTACTTCCTTGAGGCGGGTGGTGTCTTAACATTCGGCCTTCCTGTGCTTCTGTCGTCTCGACGGAAATGTTCTTGACCCCTCTTGTTGACAAAGGGATGATACCTGAAACCATTAAACTCCATGGGTATAATTGCAACTATATTTCAAAATATGGCTGTACCATAGAGCGCTATACACGCAATTCTCTTTTCAGGTACAGCCAGTATGTGCGTCAGTCGAGTGCTATGCACGCATTTCTCGGCTGCGACACTTTATGCTGTGTTTGCCAGTCGAGCGCTATTCCCGCATTTCTCGGCTGCAACACTTGTCTTTTACCCAAACATTCTGATTTATAAACAGTGTAATTAATACTCTACTGCCTCAGTAGTTTACATAATATATACAACCTTTTTCAAGTCGTTTGAATCATTATATATACATACATTTTAAAAGCTTTCTATCATCTCTCAAGATAATATTTCTTTATGTGGTATGGGCGCTATACACGCATTTCCCAACCTAAATTATTTACCTTTTATTTAATTTCATTGTTTAGACATTCATCATTTTATTGTTACACACACTTGTATTTACAAGTTGTGAAATATTTTTTTTTTTTGTGTGTTTAGTTTTAAATGGGTATACAGTTATAATAGAAACCACCTGAAACCACCTGAAAAATAAAAGAAGAAGAAATTTATACGTATTATTTTGTTAGTTTTTACATAAAATATAGTCTACCAATTGAATTTTCTTAGCCTTCTAATAAATCAATTAACTCGTCCGTACTATTTACCTCACTGTCAGTACTAATGTCTAAATTATTTGTATACCTTCTCAGACTATCTGCTGCTGCCACAGCCTTAAACTTTTTGTAACCTTTAATACCTTTAATCGGCCTGATCTCATAGCGATCATTTCCCAAGGATTTAGTAACCCTGTATGGTCCACCGTATTTTATTTTTAATTTCTTACTTACCTCTTTATCGTCTGTAGCTGCACCAGCCCACAGAACAAGATCACCTTTATTATAAATAACACTTTTTGTTGGCCTACAAAAAATATATTCTGAAAAGGAATCCGGTTATCATTAAAATATAACAAAAGCCCTTATTTCTGATTTTAGCAAATGGCCCCAAATGGTCAATATGTAATGTATGTAATGGACGGTCCGGTTTCTGAATTGGATGCAAATATCCTTCTTTTCTTCCATACTGTCCTTTTTTGTATTGACAGTCTATGCACGCTTTGACGTATTTCTTGATAAATTGGGTCATTCTTTCAAACCGGTATTTACTTTTCACAAGGGCCTCACATTTTCTTAGACCGATATGTCCAATATCGTCATGATATTTGCGCATGATGCTAAATCGGGATGACTTCGGTATAACTGGTCTGTGACTACCATCGTGAATTATTTTGCATACTCTATTGTTCTCAATCACGTAGTTTGTTTTTAAGTTTTTATGTGCTGTATTTTTTTTGTAGGCTACGATAAATATTCCACACTTTAGGATCTTCCATTTGTAATGTAACTATCCAATCTTCTTCGCTTAACATAAATATAGAAACAGGATTTCTACTCAGGGCGTCCACGTGTTTCATGCGTTCACCGGGCCTATGCTCTATATCTATATCAAAGTCTTGTACTGCTAACCACCACCTAGCAATACGTGGCAGCATGTCCTTTTTTAAAAACGTAGACCTAACTGCACTGCAGTCTGTCACAACTTTTACAGGAATTCCTACCAGATATACTCGAAAACGTTTTAAAGATTCTACCAAGCCTAAGGTCTCTAATTCATAAGAATGATACAGGCTTTCCTCACGAGTTGTTAATCTACAAAAATAATACACAGGGTGAAGTTTGTTATCCTGCCACTGTAGTAAAATTCCCGCGATACCTCGACTACTTGCATCAGTATGCACTTCAGTCTTTGCGTCTGGATTATATATAGCAAGTACCGGTCTTGTAGTTAAGATTGACTTGATTTTGTCAAATGCTTCATTTTGTTCAGCGCTCCATTTCCATTCTACATTCTTTTTTAATAATTGACTCAGTGGCGCGGCTAATTTTGAAAAATTCTTAACAAACTTTCTAAAATAAGATGACAAACCTAAAAATTGTCGAAGTTCATGAACATTCCGTGGAGTTTGAAAATGAGTTACTGCAGTAATTTTACGCTGGCAAGGCCTAATTCCGTCCTGTGATATTTCATAACCTAGGTAGTCAATATTTTCCTTAAAGAAAAAACATTTATCCAAATTAAACTTTAAATTGGCCTCTTGAAATATTTTAAGCACTTTTTCTAATATCTCAAGACCTTCTGTTATGGTTTTTGAAGGGATGAGTATATCGTCAAGATACACGAGAACTTTAGTATGTCTCAAATCACCTAAAATACGATTAATCAGCCTGGAGAAGGTGGCAGGGGCATCTGAGCACCCAAATGGCATTCTAAGGTATTCGTATTGGCCATCTGGTGTTACAAAAGCTGTTTTTGATATTGAATTTTCACCGACTGCGATTTGATGATATCCTTGAGCCATGTCTAAACTACAAAAGAATTTACTACCACTTAATCGGCTAATTTGGTCCTCAATATGTGGCAAAAGATACCTACCTATCCTTGACTGTAATTTTATTAAGAGCCCTATAATCTACACAGAGCCTGTATCCACCAGTTCGCTTTTTAACAAGTACTATGGGACTTGAATAATTAGAATTAGAGTTTCTTATAATACCGGCATCTAATAATTCTTTTATTTTATCTCTAACAAGTCTTTCTTGTTGTGACAATCTATAGGGTTTGTAAAATACTGGGTTATCCGTTGTCAGAGCGATATTAAATTCAACCAAGTCTGTGAAACCTAATTCGTTTGAATTGCCAGCAAAACAATTTTCATAACTTTTAAGTAGGCGAATTAAATTTTCCTTATCATTGTCTTGCAGAATTCCATAATTAATTTTCGAAATGTCTATTTTTAATGAAGTAAAAATACTGGACAATAAAGAAGGATCTACTTCTTTTACCAATATTTGATCCCCTCTACCTACTATACGATTTTTGCCCCAAATCATAGGCGTGTGGGCTAAATTAATGATGTTCAGCGTAGAAATTGGTCCCTCCAGAATTTGAGTAGGTATATTGTACTTCTCGTTTTCGTGAGCATGAAGTCGACTAATAAAAAGAGCTGAGTCGCCAATTCCATCAACAGGAACCACAACGCGTGCTTCCTGTAAAGGTGGAATATAGGTATCTTCATAGGTTCTCACCACAAGCCTTCTAACTGCAGGGGTTAGGCATAATGACAAAGAGATAGGTTGTTCAACAGTCGATTGTTCAACAGTCGATAAAGTACCATTCCGGACCATTGATGATAACTTTCAGCCGTTCGTTGTTAATAATTGGCTGTCCTATTATTATGTCCACCCCTTCCATATTTGCTTCGACAAAAATCACGTTAACGCAAAAAGAAAT
Source organism: Stenurella melanura (assembly GCA_963583905.1). Taxonomy (NCBI): domain Eukaryota; kingdom Metazoa; phylum Arthropoda; class Insecta; order Coleoptera; family Cerambycidae; genus Stenurella; species Stenurella melanura. The sequence continues at coordinate 105,780,535 of OY757311.1, forward strand.
ATTATTTATTATCAAGGGAATATTTTTACCAATACCTACTGGAAATATTAGTCCCCCAGCGAATGATTTTAAAACAATATCTGTGCTTTGAAGTTTTATCCCAAGATCATGTGCTATGATTACCTGCGCAACGTTAACTTGACTACCAGTATCAATATAGCCCCTAAATAATTTATTATAAATATAAACATTAATTTGATACATAGGATTAACTTGCCTTGTCAAAGTGTGGATCTGCTTAGAATTCTTGAACCAGCAGATTTGTTCGCCATGGCCCTTTCTCTGACAAATGGAACATCGGGGAATTGGGTCAGTTGTCCTCTCTGGCCTGAGAAACCTCTTATTACACTGGGATTTTAGATGACCAGGTTTATGACAGGCGTGGCACAGCTTGGGCCGAAGATGTTGATCAACTTTGGGCGATGAAGTACTGGCCTCTAGGTCACTTCTTTCCAACTTGCTGAGGAATCCAATGAAAAGTTGCTCTGGTGTTTCGAAGTTTCCAGCGTTGGCATTTGCCTGAAGGTCATATGGGATGCCATCTATAATGCACGACACTGCATCGGAGCCAAAAATTCTACATTTTGTTACCAGCATTTGTTTATAATAATAGTAATGCCTCATTGTCTCTGCTTGTGATTTTTTATAATTAAGCATTTTCTTTAATGATTCTGCGTAATTTTCCGAGGCTGGAAATGCTTTTATCAAGGCCCCTTTCCAATCATTCCAGGACATTTCATAATCTGATAAATTCTCGAACCATATACGAGCTATTCCTCCTAGACGAGACTGCATGCCATAGGACATCATCTGCTCATTCCAATCGTGCACTTTACCCATTTGCTCGATCTTGTTTAGCCAGTTTTTAGCAGAAAGCACATTTTTTTCCGGATCAAAAATAGGAATGAGATCCAGATTGGGAGCTAATTTGCGTTTATCGCTATGTTTATGAGATAAAGCTTCTTTCACTTTCTGCGCAACTATTTTGGCTAACTCACTACTTGCAGGGCTGTCCTCGTCAGACGATGACAATGGCCTACGCACACCACGACCAGGTATATGTTTATTAAAACGGCTCACGGCACTGTCACCAGAATCACTTTGTTCACTGTCACTCATTTTTCTTTAAATAAAATGTGGACGTATAATGGATTTCAAATCCCACGCACTGAAATGTTAGAGGTATAAAAATACTATAAACAATCAGGAGGCAAATGAAACGCGTACGCTCGCTTCAACCGATTTATTTATAATGCCCTAAAATATTTCTTATTGATACACAAGTCCTGAGACTCAGCGATACTTGAGTAACATAAACATTAAACAAGAATATTGAATAAACATGAAATAATATTAATTACTTCCTTGAGGCGGGTGGTGTCTTAACAGATACAAGTTTTATTGCATAAACTTAGCGCTTTCTGTTGTAAACATGTAACAAATTTCAACAAAATATATAAAATATTATTGTTTATAACAGTGTGTTCGAAAAAGGATACATTCGATTTGAAATTTTACAAGAAACTATTAAAATCTATAATCTTAAAATTCCATTTATGTATTTATAAATATTAAATCGTAAAAAGTATACACAGGTTCTTAGTCAAATAAAGAAAATATTAGTTCTAGGTACCTATAGCCCATTTCAATGTAGCTGATAGTTTAATTTGTTTTGTAGCATGCTTGAAAAATGTATTATCCATCATGTTTTAACAGTTTGTTTTCTTATAGTTGAATAGTTGATTTTATTGTCAAATATACCATTTTAGGAACAAGACAAAATTCCTATCACATAATTAAAAGAATTTAAAAATTTAAAAAAAAAATAGTTTTGCTAAATATTTTCGCTCATATAATTTTTAATTTAGTATTATTACGCCGCTGATAAGGTACGGATTTGCCCCAACTTGGACAAAACCCAAGTCCTTTGTTGTTACTTGTTATGTACATAACTCCACTATATTCCAATCATTAACAGAAATAGTACATACAGAAATGTGTACTGTTAGGGATACACGACGCCCATGGAAACGACGGGCACCACTGAGTAGAAAATATTACTATGGGACCCTTACGTGTTTATTTGCTTTATAAATATTCAAACTAATATAAACATTGTGAGGTGACCGTCTTGACAAAATCCAGCTCGCGGGCACATTCAGAGGGGCACTCTCGATTTATCTTTCGTAGTGTACAGTTCTTTTCTTAAAGTGTAATATTCTTTAAAATAAATATATCACAAAAAGGTGACTTCTAGAATTATCACTTAACATTTCAGAAGCGGAATTCGAATCTGTGTGTTTATAATTTTGTGTGATTTCGTGTTTTGTGTTTATGCCCAGTACCCTGGGGTGAGTACTTGATTTATTACTGTCTGCTTGCTTTTGTTGTGCCGTTGCATTTATGTTATCATCACTTCTCATTGACTCTATACGACGTTGTTTACGTTATTATTGTGATTTTTATTTATTAACAACTATGTGCCGTTCAAGTCGAAGTCGAGTGCGGAAACAACCTGGCAGTCGACGACGGGGTCATAATGCTCATGATTTACGACATGATCGTAGTGTAAACAATCGAAGTGTTAGCTCTGATTATACCCAACTTTTAGAACGTCTGCTCGATGCACGGGAAATTTTAGTACGCACAACGCATAGCGGAGATGTTTCTGAATCAGCCTCTTGGCGAATAAAACAAATGTCTGCTCGTTCACGAAGCCCACGTGAGACGGTAATAAATAATATACAGCGATATGTGGGGCGACCGAGTTAATTCCTGAATTTAATGGCACCCATAATTCACTGACAATAATGCAATTGGTGACAAAAATTGATGAGATTGGTGAACTTTATAATTGGGATGATCGCGCAAAAATATTTGCAATGATTGGGCGACTTACTGGAAATGCAAAATCTTGGTACGACTGTCAATCTGCAATTAATTCTTCCGACTGGACTATCTGGAAAGCCAGATTGATACGTGCATTTCCTTCGTTTAAGGGTATTGCTGCAAATCTAAAGGAATTTGTAAATTTGGAACGAAAAGCTAATGAAGACGTAGTATCCTTTTATTATTCTAAATTAATATTGGGCAAACATTGCGAATTGCCAGACCACGTCATCGCAGATATAATAATTTTTACAATAAATGACGATTTATTAAAAGCAAGTGCTGATGCCGCAAGTTGTAACACTACTGAACAACTTCTTAGATTTTTAGTAGAGTCAAATTATGCAGATACCAGTAAAAAAGTGAAACATCAGCAACCACAAAATCGAGTTAACAATTTTAACAAGGGTGGCTGTTTTATATGTGAAAAACTTAATCATAAAGCAGCTAATTGCTATTTGCGCAAATCCGATAAAAGAAACGACCCGAAAAGGTAATACTAACATGTAACTTCTGTAAAAAGCAAGGTCATATTAGAAATAAGTGTTTTGTATTTAAATCAAGAGCATATCTATCCGCAAAAATAAATATTGTGTCAGTTGATAATGCAAAATATCATGTACTTAACTGCAAAAATAAACAATGTAGATGTTCCGGCTTATATTGACTTCGGTAGCGCTTGCAATATTATGAAACTAAGAACTGCAAAATCCCTCAGACTTCCCATTGAAAATTTGAAATTGCTGAATGGTGAGATAATTCCCAACATTTCTGAACAAAAATCGAAATGTCTGTCATCTTCTTGTACCATCATCACGTATTGAATTACATAACGGAATTGGGATATTGACAGTGTTTAACTTAAGCGAATTAGAAACATCTTTTGACAAGAATCGGTGTGTATCTCGGGGAATCCCTTCGGGGCAGTCACTGACTGAAGTACTCGTTGCACCTGATGTATTGCCGAGCGATGTACAACAACGGTTAGATAATTTGCTAGAATATGAAGCCTGCTTTGCTAAGAACACTAATGAAACATGTAGATGCACTAAGCAGACAACCATTACCACTCAGTGTGAATGCAATTTAAGAAGCAGATTGGGTCGAGTGTATTCAGTCTCAGGACGATGACTGCATACTGATCAATGAACAGCTTTTCAAAGGCACGGCTGAAAAGTGCTATGCATTGGTAGATAACAAAATCTGCAGGATTGTCAGCGATGAAAATAAGATTCTCATTCCCAAAGAGGTACGATGGAGGGTAGTTAAATTACAACATGACGAAAATGGTCATCCCGGATTGAAACGTACGTTTGAATCCAGTCAAAGAAAATATTGGTTTCCAAATATGAAGGAATTTATGATAAAATATGTAAATTCCTGTATACCGTGTCTATCCGTAAAGAAACCCACAGGGAAACGGAAAGGATATCTGTATCCAATTCCGAAAATGAACAAGCCGTTTCACACTTTACGTCTTGACCATCTAGGTCCATTCTGTAGAACTAGAAATGACAATGTTTACATGTTGGTAATTGTTGATGCATTTACCAAATACGTCTGAACAGAAGCGGTACCAGATACTATAGCAAAACACGTCGTAGAATGTTTAAAATTGTTAATTAAAATTTTTGGAGTGTCTGTTAGAATAATTTCCGATAGAGGAAAGTGTTTTACCAGTGTGGAAATAAAAAAGTTTTGCAGTGAGCAAAACATCAAACATATTTTAAATGCCATTGCTTGTCCAAGAAGCAACGGGCAAGTTGAAAGGTTTAATGCTACAATCCTAAATGCGATGAGAACTGCAATCGGTGATGAACATGACGCTTGGGAAGCCAAGATTACTGAGGTTCAACACAGCATAAACGGAACAGTAAATGCGACGACAGGTTGTGCGCCAGCTGAACTTTCATACGGGTTTAGACCTAGATCAAAATTGGACGTTAATGTTGATGATAACGAGCAAGTAGACAGAGACATTAAGTTAAAATTAAAACAAGCGAAAGCTGTGGACAATATAATTCAAAGTGTCCGCGCTATAAATAAGCGTTACGATAAATATCTTAACCCAGCAGTTACTTTCAAAGTAGGTGACATGACCATGATTGAAGGAAACCAATTGTGAAAGGATTCACCAGTGGTAATCTAGTTAGGAAATACATGGGTCCTGTCAGGGTACAACAAGTTCTCCCCAAAGACCGATATTATGTTGAAATTTTGTCCAAAGATAGGAGATGATTCAAAGTAGTGGTCTCCAGCGATAAAATGAAGGTTTGTTAAAACCCAAACAACTGATTAAAGGTGAGGTATTTTAAATACTATATTTCGCATGGTTGATTGCATTACTGATATTTTTATTATTATTTTGCTGTGTCTAACACATGATTTGCTGTTTGTTATGATGTTATATATTTTTTAGTTAAGGGTCAAGTGCACAAGGCTAGTGATGCCTGTGTGTACCTCTGGACTCCTGAATATTTATTTTTTTTAAGGGTCAAGTGCACGAGGTGGGTGATGCCTGTGTACCTCTGGACGCCTGAGTATTTATTTTTAAGGGTCAAGTGCAAGTGTACCTCTGGACTCCTGAGTTGTATCGACAATACGCATACCTCTTTTAGAACTCAATTTCTTTTGTGATTTATCATGTTTATAAAAAAAAAAAAGAAAAATGAACCCTGTTGAGTCCATTTGTCTGGTGTTGTCATTTGCGCACTCCAGGAAGACTTCTTGAGTCCATTAGATACTAGATTTTGCGCACTCCGAACACCTTGTCGAGTCCATTAGAAAAACTGTTTCTTTTGCGCACTCCAAGTAATCTTCTTGTGGAGTCCCCATGGCGTGTGTGTGTGTGCACTCTGAGAAGACAGTTTGTTGAGTCCATCTGATAGTGCTTTTGCGCACTCGAAGTACCCTTACTTATTAAACCTGTTTGTAAATTTTATTATCTTGACAAGTTCTATTAATTAAGGTGATGTTAAAATGATGGATACTGTGCCCAATAATTTGATTTCAGGTGAATGACTTCCGCCTGTGCTAGTTGGAGCCCGAGACGGTCTAAGTCAGGACGGCCGAATGTTAGGGATACACGACGCCCATGGAAACGACGGGCACCACTGAGTAGAAAATATTACTATGGGACCCTTACGTGTTTATTTGCTTTATAAATATTCAAACTAATATAAACATTGTGAGATGACCGTCTTGACAAAATCCAGCTCGCGGGCACATTCAGAGGGGCACTCTCGATTTATCTTTCGTAGTGTACAGTTCTTTTCTTAAAGTGTAATATTCTTTAAAATAAATATATCACAAAAAGGTGACTTCTAGAATTATCACTTAACAGTACATATTTCTGTTAATGATTAGAATATAGTGGAGTAGTGCGTTTAGGAAAAGTAGCTTATTTTTAATTTCGTGTGTACTATTAGACCGTGTGGCCGAATTAGAGTGGATTAGTAGAAATCTACCCTGCAGACTACGAATCCACTAGCCAAAAAAACGTTCAAGGCCACAAATAAATTTTTTGGGTAACCATACCACAATAACACAATAAAAATAATATTCTCTAGAATTTCTATTTTCTTTTGACAAAGAAACTTATTTATACATTTATATGGGTGTAAAGAATTAAAAATCTTCATTTTCTCAGTTTCACAGGTGCTGAAAATTAATTATCTTTCGCCATTTTTCGCTTTACACGACATTATCTGCAGAACTATTAGATTTACGGAAAAGTCTATTCTTTATAATATTTGCGCCATTTTTCCTTATATCATGATGGGTCTTGAGTGTGTTATCTTTACCAAATCATATTTATTAATATGTAGTTAACAATTTTTCAGTCAGATTCGGTTTTAATTTCGTTTCCGACCCCTACTGTCTTACTACACTACATTAATAATCGCCACTGCACGCGTACTTGTCCATCAAAGATCATCTACATCTACAATCCTTGTCTGTTAATTTTTTTTTGGTTACCTATATACGTTAGGATGTTTGTGCAATGCTGAGGAATTGATTTATTCCCAGATTTCATTCGATTATTCTCAAATTTTATCGAATTAGAAAATAAAGCAAATGCGTTTCTTAGTAATTTCTGTAGCTTATTCAAAAATACCTTACAGATAATTTATTATTGAATTAATTACGGGAATTTTGGAAAATATTGTTATGTATTACACCCCCTTGAAACTGGAAATTGCTACGCCTATGCCCTAATAGTGAGTGATTGGAAACTTGTAGAAGGAAATGGACTTTTTCTAGAGTATGGTTAGAAGATTCTGGATCAATCTAGAGGTAATTTCAGAGTATATAAGGCGCGATTAACGGCGCAGAAGAAGAATTTTATTAAGGCAGTTTATAAAAGTGAACAAGTTGAAAAGTGAAAAGTGAGGTTAAATATAAAGTAAACAAAGTGTAAAGGTTATTTTGAATTTGAAGTATTGTATAGTCAGTAAATTATTAAATAAAGTGTTAGTGTTTATCTCTTGTTGAAATTATTTTAGAACCCACGGATTCATACAGGATGTTCCTAAAAAGGTGGAAAACACGTAACAATATTTTGTTTTTTATGAAAAAAGAATTCTTTACAATGCGCAAAAGTGCATAGTGAATGAGTGGATCTGCTTACGTCACCATCTTTTGAATGGGATGCATCACTGTTAATTCTGTTACCTGTTATGTAAACAGGTTAAAGATCTCTAACATATGACAGTGGGAGCCCGGTGTTTCCAGATTGGACCACTTTTATATTGTCACTTTTGGCCAGATTTAAGTGAATCCAAATTTAATTAAAACAAACTATATTCAAAATTACACGTAGGAACAGAGTTTTTTAGGAACTCATACCAGAAGCCAGCCATATATTCACGACACACAGTACAGGTGGAGATTATTTTGATTGTGACAAGATGGCAACTGAAAACCCCCGCCTGGACCATTCACAAAAGCAGGAGCGACGCGCGACAGCGCTGATCAATTTGAGTTTGAAATGTTGGGATTTATTTAAACTTTTAGCTATAATAAAATGGAAAAATAATTTTAGAAAAACAAACAGAAGGGAATAATATACAAAAAAAAATGAAGAACTGGATAGGAAAAAAGAAATTAAAAAAGAAAATAATAGTAGTTAAAGAATGAGTATGTAGCTTTGGCTAAAGGAATGACCGGGAATTCGGCAGCGCCTTGTATGGTAGATATATTGTTTAATTTGAAATTATGCATTGTGCTTTCTTATCTGTGTTATGTTGCTTGTTAGCGGACTATCGTTCAGTTTGAACTGGTAAAACTCATATAGTTCTTTTAAGGAATTGTACCTTGAAGAATTGGAAATGAGACGGAGAAACATATTCTGAAGAACTGGGAATTTCTTTAATCATGGCCGACGCACTGCACCACGCTGTCGCGTATATCAGAGCCGACCTCACTGATTTTCTCGATAACTAGTGAACGAAATCGAAAAATATATATCGATATTACTGAATAAAGAATGAATATATCTTTCAAATGAGGTATCACAAGCACCCCTTCCGATAAAAAAAATTGGGGCTGTGTCACGGGAAAATTTTTCGCCAAAAAGTGTAACTTTAAAATAAAAAATTGACCTATCTCGGGATTTTGCATAAATAATATTAATATCGTAGAAAAATAAATTTATTCGCTATATTTGAACCACACTGTATAATAGGTTATAGAAGTAAGGTATTATGAAAATGAATGAAGGGTTATTTTATATTTAATGAAAATAATAACTACTGTTAATATTATGTTTGTTCAGAATTTAAAAATGACAATACGTTTGTGATACATAAAATATGATATAAAAAAGTCTAGACTGAAGTTCGTCGAGGTATCTTGAAAATACTGCATCAATTGTAGTTCCTGTTGTTAGTAAGTTAGGTTTATTACTTTTTCCTAACATTAATTTCTCTGAGAAAATTGATTAACGGTTGTGCTTCTTGCTTAGCAAAGTTAACATTTTAGTCACCTCTCAGGATCATGGGAATTTTGCCTATATTCTCACCCAAGAGAACAGAACCATCAACTGTATATCCTAGTAATATTCTATGCAAACATTATATAATTTCTTAACTACTATTATTGGGAGATATGTAAATTACTATTATTATAAGAAATTTTTAGAGGTTTATCTGCCTTTTTCTTTCCACGATGCCTTCTTAGTCGAAGTGCATTAGATGTTAAAATATGAATCGATTCATTTCCATCTTCAGATACTTTTCTCTTGGTATTTAATTCGGATAGAATGAAACACTTGATACGATTCACTTGCTCGTGAATACAAAAACTATCAACAGATATTCAAAATTATAAAATTGGTATTGAAACACAAAAACTCTCTCGTATAATGTTCATGCACACAAAGACACACAAATATCACTCTATCTCTACGCATGATGCTAGTATAATACAAACTAACAAAGCAGGGTACCGGTACCCTCACTCGCTTACAATATCCACCACTCCAGGCATTTCAGATTTTGTGATGCTGCCAAACGGATTTGCCCTCGTTATAGAAGTTTCACTTCAAAAAATTTAAACGTCATAGCCTGGAAATTATATGCTTACTATTATATATGAATCACATGAAGGACAATGTTATGTATTTTCAATGTAACGTTATTGTGTAACAACAAAACTAGGGAATGGAAAACATGTTGGTTTCCTATCTGCTAATATTCAATTTTCAGCCAGCATTTTTTTTTACCTCGACTGAGAATTTTATGGTAGCCCTGCAGTAATACACTTCGGGCACAATTCGGGCCTGCGTCCTCGTCTTTTTTCCTCTCCCAGATTCCATTGACACAGGGCACCTCACAAAGCAGATGATGGCCTCGGAAACCCCGGCGGGCTTTCTCTTTCCTTTACTCTCTCGGCGGGTGACGTCAGAGGGCGGGGATGGCGGAGGTGCCGGTCGCGCGGCGTCTGAATGTGTTTTCCACACAGACTTTCTGGCACCAGCGACAAGATCGATAAGGGCTCTAGGCAACCGCCTGTCCGTACGGCCATCAATTGTTGATGAGGTCTCCGGAGAAATATTTCTAGCTTGCCGTCGGTTATTTACGTGGCGGTTTATTACGCCGTCAAAATATTTCATTCGCTCCGTCTGGTGTTATATTTGCCGAGAAAAGTGCTTGAGCATACTTAAAGACTACTTCCGGATGGTTAATTTTTCGTCAGCATATGGCTCACTGTTTGACAAATACTAAATTCTGGACATGGAACTTAGCAAGCATGGAAATAACGATCATTATAAATAACAAATAAAAAATTGCAAAAGTAAATACTTTTCTTATTCCATTGTAATGTTCGATGATGACAGAAATACTTTTTTAAATATATAAAATTGTTGAGAATACAAAATAATAAAAAAATCTGCCCGCGAGAATCGAAATTCCGACCAATGCAATGAGCCTAACCCTCCAGACCTGTAGTACTGTAGAAATTCTGGCCCCGTCACTAAAAGTAACCGCTGTGTTAGTAGATTTTAGTAGGATACTTAATTATTCTGCCTACAATTGAGCATCTGATGCCTCTGGTAAGAAAATAATTTCTAAGAAACATTATCTTGGATTTGTTTTATCCTATATGATACATTGTAGGAGTTGATATCAAGGAATATTTTCAAGAGGTCGCGCTTACTCTATATCGGTTTATTATTTGTAGTTGAATGTAATTGCCGAGGAGGGAACCTGCTATTCTTTTGGTGACATTTGGCAAAGTGATCATTTAAAAAAATAACACAGGTTTACAAAAAAATGTCCGACCAATGGGATTCCATTACCGTACCCCGAAGGTTTTGACGTGCTGAACACGATGCTGTAGTCTGTTTTGCGACATCATGTCAGGATTTCCAGAAAATGTAATCTAAATGTGCTAAAAATACCTTTTTCGCCTTCACTCATGCACAAATTAATTCACTCAATATTTTGGCCTGAATTTTATTGCAAATTCGGATTAAAAATAAGCTACTTTTGTTCGAAACAGTTTTTCTGAAATTGTCGTTTTCTTTAGATATCCGTAGAGGAAAACTCAAAATTTTAGAACATTGCAAATTTTTTACTCGAAAAAGAAGAAGTTGCAAGAGGCAAGAACGTTTGGAATCATCCGGGGGATATTCTCAATTTTTTTCGGAATTGTCCAATGTCCTTTGCAGAAAAGAGCATTGTGGAGTTTGTTGCGTACATCTGCCAACTTTAAGTAATTTTATTAAATTCTATTAAACAAAATGAATTTTTGAGAAATATGTACAGGTATTTACCATACTCTAGTAACGAAAACGCCAGACATTATATTGTCATAGGTAATCTGTTTAAATTTAGGAATGTACACATTTATTATATTTTCATGTTTCATCCATTTAACTCTTTATGTATTTCAGTTTTTGCTAACAGCTCTCGTAGAACACAGGGTTTCGATCGCATAGTAAATATATCTATTTCACAGCACATATTTCTTAATTATTGGTTAAACCAAATATACTGCAGGAAGTATTGTGGGTTGCATAGAACAACGCAGACCCAAATTCTTAGTAATTTTTAGTTTATAGTATGGTAATATGTTAATTGAGACTTGAGAGGGGATATCACTTTTATTAGCTGGCTGATAGCAGAATTGGCCATTTCTGTAGCCAATTCTGTAGCAGCATATACTTTGGCTTAAAGTTTTTGATAATCATTCAGTCACGAGTTGTGTCACTTCTGCTGTTATCAATCTTTCTCTTAGTGATCTATCTAATAAAAGGTAATTACATTTATTTGATTCCTCTCATTAGTATTTAACCGCCTTTAGCCATATTTTTCATTTCTGCTAACTAAACAACCATAATTCTGAAACATGTGCTGATAATATTTTTTCTTCTTCCCAAACTTAGAGTTTTGCTGCCAAATAGATAATAGATAATTAATAAATAATTTACATAGATAATTAATGATTATTTAAATAATTTACCGAAATAATTTACATAATTAGTACAAATAATCTACCTAATTTACACAAGGAAAATCACTCCTTTCGTTCGATGGTTAAATGCCTGCTAGATTTCATAAGACGGATAGTCCAGTCAAACGTAGTTTAGTCAAGTTCAACATAGTCTAGTGAAATTCCGTTTATTCAAGTCCAGTTTAGTCCAGTCAATCCAAACCAACAGCAAAACCCTAGCGTTATACAGGTTAGCAAGACGTCAAACCACGTCGACTAGCCGTCTGTGTTCGGAGAGGCTGTTAGGAAAAGCTACCAGAACTCACCAGGAGCCCTCATCCACTACCTATCCATCGTCAGGAGGATTGGTGAGATTCTGAGGATTTCATTGATTTTTTGTGTGTAATATTTACTGTATAACTTTCATTGCACAAGATATTTCTTTTTTTTAATGATAAATTAATTAAGCTATAAATATTTCCTCTTGGAAATTGTGATAATATTATTTAATATTTCTATTTCATAATTGATAACATTATTTTATACTTTTTATATCGATTAAATTCGTTGATTTGTTCTTATATTGATGATTTTTCTTAATATTAATAAATATGTCTCTTTTATCGTAAAATTCAATTTTTCATATTTTCTGTTTGTCTGTCCGCCAAGATCAAATCTCTCCACGGCGGTTGGTTTCACCATCACAGGGGTAGCAGTAACTCTTAAATTTTCCGTGGATGGCGCTCATAAAATTTACATCATTGTAAGCTACCTCTGAGTGTTGGAACAAACTAGCTAGGTAAAATATCCCAAAAATATTGGTTCAACCTCTGGCTGATTTAAAAAAAAATATATTAATTGAACCCACGAAATCCCAGCCACGCACCAGATCAGCTGGCTGTTCGCCGTCACTACTTGTGTGTTGGTTGAATTGCTTTTGGTTATCACCTTAACCGGTGATATCATTGTTAATTTTTCTAGGGCCAAGTAGTGATGTAACAAGTTTTCAGTGCATCAAAAAGGGCACTGGATAATTCCGAAACTTCTTTTTCGAGTAAAAAATCGCAAATTTCTAAAATTTTGTATTTTGTAGTTTTCTCAAAATCCTGACGTGATAGCGTAAAACCTTCGGGGTACGGTAATGGATTCTCATTGGCCGGGCATTTTTTTAAACCTGTGATAATTAGAAAACAACGGAGGACAGGAATATTTGGAATGTAGTTGTTACAACTGCCAAGGAGGAAACCTCCTGTACTTTTGAAAACTTGATAAATATTGATTCATTGATCAGCCAGCGTATGGTAGGCATTGCTGCCACTTCTGGATATCCAATCTGGATATTCTTTTAAACCGCCGGATCAGCTGCATACGCCGGATTGGATATGGGACATGCTTGTTGCCAGCAGCGAGAGCCACGTGACGCATGGGGTAGGAATATAGGATGGGAAGTGAGTCTTTTGTTTCTGAATCTAGCAGTGTGCACATTCTCCTGCCCGCTTGCGTCCAGATATGGTTTCATGTTTCCCAGAAATTTGTGTTTTCGTTTCAACCTCCTGTATCAGTGCGTCCATTTTGTTTGTTTGCTCGCTGTAAGAAGATTTTATTTATTAAGCGTTCTAGAGGTAAATAGCTATTTACAGTGGAAGTGCAAGGAAGAGCCCCGAGCGAACATTTGAGACCCCTGTATACCGATCTGCCAAGATAAACCAATATAAAAAGTAAAATCTGCAAAAAAATAAAAAAGATATCTATCTAGGAGAAAATTTGGGACGCTCTGTATATCACGCAGACCCCAACTACTTTGACCTTATAGGTAAATTGTTTCTCAGGGTGACCACCCTTTATATTTTTCATTAATAGATGTCATCTTTGGCATCGTGATAAACATATGCCAAATATCATTGCCACCTGTCGCAATTTTTTCATTATTTAGTCTTTTTATCTGGTCCGCCCTGTATATCTTCCAGTGAAAGTATATCTATTTCTCCGCTCGCAATAACGTCTACTAACTACCAAATTACACTGTTCTTCATCAAATAGTTCTTTAGATAGCGCGCCAACAGACAGAAAAACTGACGAAATTGGAAGACCTTCATTATCGTAATTTACAGTTTGAAACGTGAAAAGTAATAGCATGTTTGAAGAGTAAATGTGAATTTCCCGATCTTCTGCGGTTACCGAACTTGGCTAGCGCCACATTCAGCAATTTCCACCATCGCCATCGTTCGGGAATGTATCAATTTTCCTCATCGTTGCACAATACACTATTGTGGTAAAGCATTTGAAGGAGCACATCTATCTATTTTATACACCCACACTGGATCCTATTATAAACCGATCCTACTTCAATTACCACACAAGCTGAAATGTGTTCTGGATCAATTCCCCTTAATTTATATTTGATTTTATGTCGCTCCTAACACTTAACGAACGAAACTTCTACTCGGTTGCATAGATGCATTTACAGTTAAACAAAATGCGATGTAATCAAATATAGTTGTATACAAATAATGTCATCCAATTATAACCGTACTAATGACAAGCCGTAATGAAATCTCAACGCAAAAAACATCGCATTTAAAAACTGTCGACAATTTTGAATTTGTTTTCGTGGTGACAGGCAATGTCAAGGATAGAAACGGTGAAAAATTGAAACGACAAGGTTGAGGTGAGAATATGTTATCCCCTGAGGCACGTATCGATTGGGTAGTCTGGTGAATTGGGATATCGATCTATTAAAACATCGAGAACGGTCTTAACCTACGTAGCAGGTACGACAACTGTTCTATTGTACAAATCTTAGGTCGGCAAAGGGCGGATACAAGTTTCGATATGATATTGACAAAATGTATACGGGAATTTGAAGCTGACAAAGGAGCAGCAGTATTAAACAGGTAGAACAAGTGCACAGAAACTCAAAATTAAGCGCCCGCAGTTGCTTTGGAAGCTACAGGATCGCGTGCCGTATAAATTAAGTTCATATATTCAGGAATAGAACGCCGAACGGTGCGATTAAGCAGGTTTCAGGCAACGCTTATATGTAAACGTATTAGCGCGACGTAAACCCAATAAGTTTAGGTGTATTGTTTAAGCCTTAAAATAGAGTTAAGGCAAAGCCATTAATTTCAACCACGTAGTATGCATATTTTTACTACTTGTTTACAATTTAAGTAGATGACAGTTCACCTAACCCTAATTTTTTACTGTCTTTTAAAGTCCTAACTGAAATGAATTTTCCAACTATTTGAGTTATGTTCATTTGAATGACGTTCCACCTAGTGTTGTCTTCATAGGGTTTTGTCCAACAATTTCTCGCAATAAATGCAATTCGTCCTCATTGGTAAAATATATCCATCCTGCTGGATGATTTTCTACCCGTTGCAAGGGTAGCATACTTTATTAAATTTCAAGAACCTGAATCTGACCTAAATATATTTTATATTGATTATTTTACCCCCCACACAAGACACAAAACTAGAATCAAAGCAAACGAGATGTGACGTGGAACATAACCCTAACAAAGAATGGCAATAATGTAGGTTATGTTTCTTATGATTTTTTGGCGTTTCTGACAGCTGTTCGAATGTCATCGGATTGTATCGGTGCAATAATACCGCGTCTTTGGGTGTACGTGGAAATCCATATCTTTGCGTCTAACGTATCTCGTAACGCTACGAAAATCAAAACTGATGTCATAAGATACGTTTACGTGTGTTTTAGATGTGCTGCTTTAAGTGTCTAATAACTTACATGCAGCACTTATCACAAATGTAAAAAAAAAAAAAACCGTTTTTGATTTCCTCGTGCCGAGCCGAATTTCCAATTTCGCCCGCGCAATTTATGATGCTGACAAAATGCCAATCTTCCTTCTTTCGTAAAGACATCATACGACCTTTCACTCGAAGTATTTATTTAGATATTAATGTTTGAAAATTTGAAGTTTTTGAGTTACCTTTTCCGCCGAGATTATATTCAAATTTAAGATTGGGATCCGCCGCAGCTGATCACGTTAAGCAACGACCGACCACTCAAGGGATTTTCCGTTTCCGGAGTACTTTTATAAAGGTATTAAAAAAACTTTCTGGCACATACTTTTGATACTAAAATTACTTTTCTCTTATTTCGGCTCTTTTCTTTCGAGGATAATTACGGGAATACTTTTTAAAATATTTTTCATTCCAAAATTACTTAACGATTATTTCTACTAGGCTAGCTTTAAACAATTGTAAAATTTGGGCCATTAGCCTCTCTTTTCGGAGATAATTGGTCAAATCCGTGACACTGTAATAAAAAATGTTAATGTCTTAGTAAAGGAGCTGCAAACAATAATCTATAAATACAATACTTTCAACGGCTTCAACACAATAAGTAAATATAATGCTTATAAAAATTGTATTTATTTTGTAAAAAAATGTATGCACTCACGATTAATAACAATTGCAAAAAGAAACAAAAGGCCATTGCCAAGCGTAGCCATGCACTAATGCTGATATTAAAGTCGATATACAAATAAAAAGCAACCAACCACAAATGTAACCAAACGTATTTTAATTGACTTTAATGCTATTATTAGGTATATAACATGAATGAAAGGTCAAGAAATATGAGTTTCTCTTTACGGATATGTTTTTGTAAATATGGATTTGTTTTCCACGCATTAAGGGATTAAAACGTCAAAGTACGATAAATTACTAGGTATGAGTACTATCGAGCAAAAGCTGTATTATATTATGTAAAATCAGATTCTTGGTGGATTTGGAGAAAAAACGGCTATGGGGAACGCATAATGATTCGTCCGTAATTAGAGACTTTTAATTATAACACTACCAAGTTCGTTAATGATCCCTTATTTATTCAGCTTTTACTTGGTGAAAGAAAATATTATGAGAAAATCTGTACCCTCGACTTCGAAATGAGAAAAGCAAATCATATAATCTCTCGACGATTATTTACAAAATTTCTATCAGACTTTCAATTGTTTCTTCATAATGTCAACTATTTAACAGTCTTCGCTTGTTAAAAAATAGTTTACAATTTCCTTTCTGCTTGACGTCACCTGGGTACTGTTAGTATCAAACAGTGTCGATCAAGGTGAACGGTAAAATTCTCGATTTGTGCCTACCTTACACAGGATACAGCTTGTGGTCTTCGTGTAGGGATCACTGCCGAGAAATACTTTAGGACATGCAAAACACGCAACAGAATTCACTTAAGCTAATCTGGACCAATTGATTAAGGAGACGGATCAAATTAAAAAAAAATTCTTATCTGGTCAAAATTACCATCGGAAAGTCGATATTTCCAAAGGAAGCTCATTTGGCACCACTGTGATGCGAAATAGAGTAAAACCTGCGGTGCTGTCTAAGAAAAAGAGGCGCGTGCAGTTTACTCCAATTTTGAATAGAACAATTTGGTGTGTATTACTGTTGCGCACATTTTTCCGGGGAATCACAGTGCTGTAAACGAAAACTATGTAATCGCAAACGATCACAAACGGAATTTTCTCGAAATTCCAACTTTGAGGTGCTGTATTAATATTTGTTCCATATTTTTTCGGGGAACGGTAGCGTCGCAAACGAAAACAGCATAGTCGCAAACACCTGCAAACGGCTGTAAAGGCAATTTTATAGGCATCCTGAGTTTGAGGTGCTAGTGCTAGTTTTAGGCTCATATATTATTTGAGAAGTCGTTCTTAAAAAACTATTACGTCGCAAATGCCAAAGTATATCCCATTCGCAAGCGATCACAAACCAAATCGTTGTAAACTTTCAAAATTGGGGTGCTAACTTCACACACATCCAGAAAGACCCAGTTAATAGATGGTTGGGAAAACGTCTGCCCATCAGGACGGCGTGGTAGATTTTTTCAGTATGATGTGAGTTTTCGAAATGCCGCCGCTTATGTGAAGGGTAAAAAAAAAGTAACCTTAAATTGTGATTTAAAAAACTACATTACAGAATATTCAAACACTTTTATTTTCGAAAATAATGACAATTGAAAAGTAATTAATATCAGCAACCTACAATTCACATTTACTACAGTTTTGCTTTTCTAACTTTAAGTTCCGCAAATTCGCAAAGGATGTGTAATCTACAGTGGCAGCCAATTTGGACTCAATTGATATCAATATCTTTAAGTTTTGTTTGACTCAATGAATTTCTTAGATAATTTTGTATTAATTTAGAAAAGCTTCTTTTCCCTCTGGATACGGAGACAGGGAGTGTCAATAAAGTCCTCAGCGCCATAATTGAATTCGGATACAAAGTAGGTTAAGTCTTTTTCGCACAAATAATTTGAAACATCAAAAAATTTTATAGGCAGTATTTGGGATACATTATGTAATTTGGCAAACAGCAGAAAAAATATCTACAGAGTGACCCATTTAAAAGCGGGTCAGCTTTATAACTTTTTTCTTCTTTGACCGACTTGAACCAAATTTTACCAAAAGATAGAACAAATTAGGGTCTACTTATGACCAAAAAAACATTCGCGTCTTACAAATGCAAAGCCACCCGCGGTACCAATTGGAAAAAATAAAGAAATCATATTAGGCATTTTTTTATCGAAAAACTTTATTAATGAAAGTTGTTCAGAATTGTACAAAAGCCTAGAGTTCATTTCAGCAATATTAAAAAATATTGAATTTTGTTTTTAAGTCCAAAATTTCGACAAAATTTAAAAAAAAATACAAATCACTTGACAACTACTTGACAGCTTACGTTTAATTTCAAACAAAATTGTCAGCACAATATTCTAAAGGAAAAAAAAAAGAATTAAAATGATATTTTCGAAATCGGACATTGTTTTAAACAAAATTTCAATAGTCTTTAATATTGCTGAAATTTTGGACTCTGGGTTTTTGGACAATTCTGAACAACTTTCATTAATAGTTTTTCGATAAAAAAATACCTAACATGATTTCTTCCATTTATTTTGGTACCGCAGGTGGCTTTGCATTTGTAAGACGCGAATGTTTTTTTGGTCATAATTAAATCCTAATTTATTCTATCTTTTGGTAATATTTGGTTCAAGTCGGGCAAAAAAGAAAAAAGTTAGTTATAAAGGTGCCCCCGCTTTGTATGAGAACTAAAAGAAAAACTATCCGTAAAAAAATATTAATTTCCAATCTTTGCATTCTTTCGATAACCTGGATTCTGGTTATGCTAGCAATTAAAGTCCTAAAATAAATTTGTCTATTTCTTATTTGACAATTCTCATTGTAACAATAGTATCCACATAGTCCCCATACAGGTAATACAGAGTAAACTAGTATCTACATAACCCCTTACGGGCATGAAGATTCAGTTAAAAATGAGAATAAGGACCTAAACTGAATTTATTTACAAACAAAGTTTATTGTTTTATTCTCCTCTGTTAAGGGTTCATCGACAGCTTCGTAATCAAATTGACGCTTTTGCCTTCTAGCTCTAACCTCAGTTTCGGACGGAAATTCTGTGCTGCATTAAAGATCCTCTGCAATCTCATTAGCAGCAGTTTTCATCTGTTTATATCCAGATTGTCTATAAGTTTTCAGTTTTTGTATGGTTTTTGATCACATCCGCACACAATATGACAAATTTATAGTTACAATTCGTAATAGTTTCTAGACTGAATTTATTTTAAATAAAACATAATAACATTTAAAAAATCAGTATGATTTTAAAATAATGTGTTGTACATAAGCTGGAAGACCTCGGTCGTTAGCCAATTGAAGGGTACGGGATAACAAGTATGAGGGTCCAAAAAATCGATTTTTGAGATAAATATGCCAAAGTATAGCCAGACATCTAGAGTTACCATATACCTAACACTACAGAGTAAAAGAGATAAGAAGAATCACAAGTTATAAGGAGTTAAGCAAGTCAGTGTCTACTACTTCATAACATTACTATTTGGACTTATATCCTTTTCCCTTATCTAAACGTGTATAACCCCTTTTGAATTTCATTCCGTACGCCTATGTTGAAACAATATGAATAATTAGTGGTTTGTCTAGAAATAAATACACAAAGTCTTCACTGAATATTTGACCAAAGTCGGTAATATACATGGTTTAAAAAATATGGGATTCTAGCAGGGTTCCCACCAACATTGGATTTTTGAATTCCCTGACTTTCCAGGAACAAAATTTAAATTTTCCAGGACCAAAATATGAAAATATAGTACATTCCAATACGACTTTGTATATAAGTGGATATTAATGTATTTGTATTATCATCAGATCGGCGTGGAAAAAATATGAGAAAACCATTAAAGATTTTTGTTGTTATTTATTTTAAATAATGAATAGTTAAAATTACACCTATATTTCTTAGCGAAATATATTAAATTCAAATCTTATAGGTAATAACTTCCACATCCACTTAGTAGATTGGAAGTATGGTAATCATAAAAAAATTGAAATCTTTAACATTGGAAATGTATGTTCGTATATGGGGGTCGAGTTACCAGTTTTCGTTCAAGGTCAAAAGACAGCGGTGTCGCGGTGGAGTGAGACTGTCGTATATGCAACGGTTGATATATGCAAATGTAATATGGGTGCATATATTACAGAGTGTCAAGTTACCAGTTTTCATTTAAGGTCGAAATACAGAGGTGTCGCAATCGAGAGTGGATTGTAGCTGGAAAAAGTTTATGTTTTATGCGAGGTTTTATGTATGGTGTTATCATTTTCAATGTCTCGATGGTTGCAAGAACTGCGAAACGTGTGAATTTCTTTTTCTCGAAATAGGCTTAGAATGTCATGGAACGTCTAGATTTTAAATTTGAGCGAAAAAAATTGTGTTTGTCGGTCTGGCTGTCTGTCTGTAACTTTTATTGTCCGCACGTTTTCTCCGCAACGGTTTAAGATATTGACTTAAAATTTTGTACACGTATACATTATAACGAGATCTGGAAATGGATTGTTTTTGAACATATCCGCTGAAGGGTTGGGGGCAAATAGGGGTAAATAAGGGGAAATAAGTAAAGCAAGCCGGTAAGAGTACAGAAACTTGAAATTTGGTGTATATACTAGGAGCCAAGGCCTCAAAATTGTTTATAATATTTCCTATAACCACAACCCCTCCACTTTAATCAACCCAAGGGGTCGATAAAAAAAAATTGAGATATTCACTTGAAATTTGGTATACGTACATATTATATTGACATAAGGAATTAGATTATATTTTGGTATTATTCAGTTGAAGAGTTAAATTAGGGGTAAATACGGGAAAATAAATAAAGCAAGCTGCTACGAGTACAGAAACTTGAAATTCGGTGTATGTACTAGAAGCAAAGGCATCAGATTTTTTTATAATATTTTTTGGTACAAATATGTAAGTATTATAATGACATCGGAAACTAGATTATATTTTGACATGATTCGGTTGATGGAGTGGGGGAGAAGTAGAGGTAAATAGGGAAAAATATGTAAAGCAAGCTGGTAAGAGTACAGAAACTTGGGATTTGGTGTATATACTAGAAACAAAGGTCTCAGATTTCTTTCTAATATTTTTTATTCTATGGCCAATAATATCCACATACTAAAGTCAAATATAGTCAAGATGATTCCATTAAAGTGACTTGGACGAGAAATCTGGATGTGGAAGTAGTGATTCCTTAGGCAGCGGTTTTTTTGTACAGTAGAAAGTCAGTGCAAAATATTTTACGTGATGACTGGAATTCCAGGATTTTATTAAAATTTCTTGGATTCCCTGACTTTTCCAGGTCTCCAGGACCACATTTTGGATTCCCTGACTTTACCAGGTTTCCAGGTTTTTCCAGGTTGGTGGGAACCCTGTCTAGGGTTTAAAATTAGTTTTTATCGAAACATTTTGTGACCCTCCCCCTTTTTAGCCTGTACGCTACAATTGGAATTTCCAATAAAGCTTTATATCAACTTTACGAAGAAAAGTTATTGAACATTTCTTGTCGGAATTCGGTCAGAATAAAAAAAGGTTTGATTCAAAAAATGTAATATTTCCTGTTTGTTATAAACAAAATTGTTTTAAACAATATCAAACCAGGTTACCGTCTGATAACATGGATTTTCATAATAACTGATTCCAGCTAAAAAGCCGTGTCCAAAATGTATTCGATACTCATGCGCCCATATAAGCTGGTCTAATAGTCAAGTTAAAAAAAAATGTGGCATAAAGATTTTTCAATATTGTAATTCACTGCTTGAAATGCCGCCGCTGGTGGTGCCGCCTGATGCGATCGCCTCTCCACATCATAGCACGGCACGGCCCAGCTGCCAATACGTAGTGACTAACAAGAATAACGTTGGAGGTATTTCAAAATGCAGTTTTATTTTAAGTTCTCACTGGGGTAGCCTAATGAAAACTTGAACGATGATTTTAAAACGACCGTTGGGAAACTGCTAAACGAATAGTGATATTATAGTGTAAGAATTATTTCTGCACACACTACACTGAGATAAAAGTTGTCTGTCAAATACCTTAATGTTCCCTTTCTCAGTGAATACTGATAGACAACATATTTAACAAAGTACATTATTTAACTGACAACATCTGCATTATTTTGTAATTGAAGTTAATGAAAGTACTTAAACATATAATACTGAAAGAAAAGGGAAATATAGGGGCACCAGCACCCAATGTAAAAAACATGATGTAATAAACATGATTAACCAAGTGGTCGTAGAAATGGTCTTAATATACACATACGCATATACACCACATTCCTTTAATTAATTGTTAAAATGAGTATAGCCGTTGAGTGAATGAGTTCCTTCTTTCACTCAACAGTATATCACAATGTTACCTGTTACCAATTTTGCATTTCATAAATTGTTGTTTGACGTCCCGAATAGCACTTTAGATCAGAGGAAGTAGGAAAGGTGCTCCGAAACGGTTTCTTGGCTGTAACTCATGAGCGCTTAGATATATCAAAAAGGAGGTTATTTTGAAAAAAAGTTCTTATACAATTTCTTACAGTTTTTCCGCAAATGAACATACGAGCGTCAGAATTCTTTTATTTTCTGGAAAACTCGAACAGCAATGAAATTCACACTGGAAATGAATGAATATACAACGTCACATAACTTCTGGTGCTTGTAAAATTCTTTTTAAAAATAAAATATATTTTTTATATAATACACGTACAATACTTTCCCGATTGACATCGTACTAGGTGAAACGGACCACAAATTTTAGAATACAGATAGACCTTCCTTTATTACAAACATTCATTATGACATTATTTTCTAGGCACAAAATTATTTGTCCTTTGTGTATAATTGATTTATTGACGCATATATGAAACGATTCGTAATTCAATACATTATTTTTATCTGTGACCATTTACAAAACAACTATACCATAACATAAACACTTAAAAAAAAGGTTAAATAATTGTATCCGCTAGGGGTGATAATTTGAACCATTGCGTTGGCACGTGCCTTCTTATTTAGTAGTTAACGCACACGCAAACAGTGTAAACTTCTTCAGTATGCTTTAATCTTTAGGTAAAAGTGTGTGTGTGTATCTTTAATCGTTAAATATGCCCTCTTTAAAGATACAGTACTCTCGTGAATTAAAGAATTGCGGTTTAATGACATAGAACATTTCTACAGAATCTGTGAAGAAACCCTTTCGTGGAAACATAAGTCACACATTATAAAACTGTTCCATCTGAAAATTGTACAAAATGTGTAAACAGTACTATTGACAGCCAACGAAATTGGAGATTTGGTAGAGATAATAGCAGGGTGTAATATACGGGTGTTGCCATTGAGAATACGTCAACAGTGTAACTTGTTAACTGCAACTGTGTTAACAGTCAATTGAAAAATATTCAAATACCAGCAGAATCAACATTGGGAAAAATTATTGTGATTAATTATATGAAGGCAGCCAAAATTTGTTGATAAAATATATTATAACATGGTTCGTAAGATATGTTTAGTTCACGGACTGCATAGAGTTGCTGAAATGCTTAAAAAGTGCCACACGCTGACATCCAGTGTAAACAAGTTTTTCTGGAAACACCACGTCTGATTCAGGCATTCACGAAATGCTTTCAAATACACCACTACCTTCATAGCCTGCTGTGGCGCGGTGGAGGGACATGGTTGTAACTTCATGCCGTTATATAAATGTTGGCGCTATCATATTAACTAACTGTTAATATTTAAAAAGGCGGCATGGCATGCCTGGGTATAGCCATGCGATCTTCGGAGTTTTTATTTCTCAATTAATTTGATTTTTTTCAGTTTTAATCTATGTACTGTACTTTAGGTTAGAAAATGAAGACCATTTATTATTATTAATCGAGTAGTATAGCAGTTGGATCCAGATTAGTCAATTGCAATTTTACATGCTCAACAGATGTCTTTTAATCTAGTAATAGAAATTTTTCGCTGATCTCTAGCCGTGTGCGACTTTCAACGGAAGCCAAAAGCAGTGGACCATGACATCATTGACGTCATGAACTTTCCTTCTTCTGATTCAAAACGTCTTGGCAGACGTCTTGTGATTCATGTAAAGTTCCAGTTTGTCTCCCTCTGCTGTATAGCATATCCGACAGCCTCACACCATCTATTGCGGCTATCTGTTAGGCTTTACCACAGTTTTTCCCCATTAACTCTTTGGTGGCACCAGCCCAACGTTTTGCTGGTCTTTCTCTTCATCTCTTGCCATCTGGTTTCCCCTGAACAATCAAACGTTATACATTGTACTCTCTCCGGTTAACGTGCCTAAAAGATGAGAGGATTCGAGAAAATACGATACTGGAGAGTCGCTTTGTAGTACGGGACGTATTTCTTAGAGATTCGAAATGTTGGTGCGATGGGCTGTCCCGGGAACTCTCAGCAAACGCCTCCAACCCCATATTTCAAACGCACTAATACGCCATCTATCTGCCGCCCCAACAATCCATGTCTCGGAGGTATAAAGACAGATACAGAAAATTAGAGTATTAGCAAATCTGATCTTTGAGAGTCTCGTGATGTACCTGTCATGCCACATTTTGGTTAACGATCTTGCCATCTGTATTCTTCGTCGAATTTCATACTCGTAGTTTCCGGTGTTGTCCACAAGAGCTCCAAGGTAGACCATCTTGTTAACTACATCAACGCCATGAATATTATATCTGATCTACGTTAACATATTTTCCAAATATCTGGGGGTGTAGCCGAGATAGTAAAGCACAAACTGGAAACAGTGTTACAAAATAATTTTTATTTTAACATTCTCTTCTACGGTGCGGTGGGACCTTTTAAATGGCACAAGAGTGGACCTTCTATGCCAGGCATAAATGAGTCCTCTCGAAAAAAGTTAACTATATCTTAAATATGCTCCGGTTATACCTGTACATGTTAAATTGTCTGTTTCACAGTACAAGTGGACATTTAGTGAAAGGCTCCGAAATATAACTCTGAACCATATAGAACGAATAAAAATATTTTTCTAATCTAATAGCTCGTAGTGAATGAATTTGTGCCACGTTTATACCAATAAATAGAATAGAAGTAGAATAGCTATGACAGTTTTGGCGCAAAATCGCATGTAAATCTTCATAAGAGCAAAACCCGGTCATTTTTGACAAATTTACCCCCCAATGCTTTTAGGCTCCGCCCTCGGGAAGGCGAGGAGATCCTATTGGCTGAGGTGTCCTATTGGTCGATGGGTGTAATTATCCTATTGGTTGAGGGTTTCTATTGGCTGAGAGGCCTAGGATTAATGACGGATACTCTTCATATTAGCTGAGAGGTCTAGGCTTAAAGGCTGATGGCGAATCAGATTGACGTGCAGAGTATCACGTGGTCTGGGCACGTTCTATTGGGCGAGAGATCTAGGTAATGGCGTTTAGTCTCTTCCTATTAGTCGAGGAGAGCAATGAAGGCCTATAAAATCAGAATACAGTATGGTGGATGGCGAATCATAGGCCTGGTTTTAGGCTCTCTCTATTGGTCGAGGGAAGAAATCAGATGTAGGTCCTATTGGTAGGTAAATTCTATTATTAGATATAAGATTTAACTTCTAAAGATATTTTTAACAGTCTACGTTATGAATGTATTTATTATTTATATACTAAATTCAAATATTTTATACATGGTGGGTATATGAGTTGAGTTAATCCTTATGAAGACTTAAGTAAAGATACCAATGATTAATGATTTCCGCCGGCACTATACAAGTTTCAATTCTAAGAAAAACTTACGACTCAAAGTATTACATTTCAGAGATAAGTCACACAAATCTGCTATAAGTATATGAACCATGACAGAAAATGATAAGTGTAGTGGGGGCGTGTATAGGGAAAAATACATTAAAAGCTAAAGAAAAGCATGCGCAGTGAGGAAATCTGGTATAAGATATTAAAAGTCCATGTATACGCATGTTTTTCTTTAACGACAGATATTTTTTCTTAAAAGTCTCCACTGCGCATGTGAGCGCAAGTGTGAGGGTGGATGATTTTTAGGATGGACAGTGGGAGTACAACTTATTTTGAACACATACACAAACGCATTTAAAATCTCTAGTTATGAATGTAAATAAATTAAGATTAAAATGGATGCTGCTTATTCTATAAATAATTTAGATTATTAGACTATCATTATTATGAATGTATGTTATGTATCCACAATATGGATTGTTTAGAACCCTTATACTTCTTATCTATCTAGGGGGTAAAAAAATGTCGGCGCCTTTGATAGTGCGGTAAATATCAAAGACCCTGACGTTCTTTATACCGACAATAAGTTTGCAGTAAAGTATAAGACATTGTTTTATGATATGTTAAAATGGTCACATTGTTCATATCAACTAAAACCGATTCTGGTCTTGACGTCATGACCACCTCGATCCGGGGTCTCCTAGGGTATTTTAGCATTGACCGAAGAAGGAAAAAGTTAGTTTGCATATGTCTAAAAATCTAATTCTAAACATTGTTTTAATAAAATATATCTTCACCTCCTAATCGTAATAACTAAATGAAATAGAAAGAACAATTCTATGTTCGTTTTATATTGGCTCAAATTCTACTACCACTCGATGTCATGCCTCAACATTTATCGAACGACCAAACTGCAAACGGAACTCGTCCATTATCGGTAATACACAGAAACGAAACCAAAAAAAAGGGTAAAACGTAATTTTCGTATCCATGTCATGTGGCACTCTGCCATAAATCCTCCACAGCCAACTTAAAATTAAATAACTGAGACGCATTGCAGATAAATTCTGAAAGGTTGTCACAGCGTTTTATTGAAGATGTTTTGAAACTTAACGGAGATGTCTAGTCTTAAATCATCTCAGGTAAGATTTATATCTGAGAACAGTAATTTTATAACCCATTAATCATAGTGTAGGTATATTATATGGCGATAAGTTATTAATAGCAAGAAGAAGTTATGTGTATATTACATAGTAGGCTGGCAGGATATTTGTCTTTCTATCAAATTACAACATCCAAAATGTATATATACCTACCTACGCAATTAGGTGTTTTCACTATATGCAAATTTTCTATTTTGATATTATTAAAATGAAGTACTTGTTATACTAAAGCACTTATTGATATTTAAACAGAATTCTATCGTCCATCAAATTAAAATTTCAACAAATAAAGAACATGAAGTTTTAGTAATTGAACGAGTACGCAAAACATGCGGTGACGTTTTCGGTTATATTAGTTTCTTAAATCGCGTCTAAAAATTGTCAAACACAACATTGTATTCACTTTATTTACGTTTTACATGTGATAAAATAAGTAACCCTACCTAATACGAGATTTGTAAAAGATACTAGGAAATTTACCTGCAAAATAATGCGTTTATAACACAAAATGACACCGACAATGTAACTGATGGCGTCATGAGTCGTAATGATGATGTAGTGTTTTTGGCGAAAAAATTTCGATACAAAATTAAAATGGCTTATTTTAAGGTATTATTCGACTGTTTCTCAAAATTCAAGTGTTTTTAACTATAATAAAGTATTATCTTCACAGTGAAAGTGAATTTAAAATTTGTGAAAACACCTAATTTAACTGAAGGAATTAAATAGCAAATCCAATTAAAAAAAATCTAATGTGGTCAACTTAATTTTTGTATGAGACTACAATATACAGGATGTTCTCTTTCGGGCAGCGACACAACTAGAAAAATAAGTTGAGTTTTGTATATAAACATGTTTATAAAATTATCATAAGAGAGAGCTTCCCTTCAAGGAGGCAACTGAAACAGTGCTCGCCCATAGATTCGAAACGTCTTAAGTTACGAAAGTTACATCAGGACAATTTATCAGTCCAAAAACGATATACATATTGTGAACTTTTTATCGAAATACTTCTTGATTACAGCATTAAATTATTACTGATGCCACATTCGCTTTGCATACAGTGTACTTGGTTGTAGTTCTCAGGTTTTGTTCGTAATTCGTCTGTAAGTGGTGAATTTAAGGAGTAGTAGAAATGAAATATTATAACTAATTTTATTATTTGAATCCTATCTCAGTTTGTTGACCAGACATACGTTGCAATCTCTGAAGTTCCACAAGGATCGAACTTAAAGTCTCTTTTGTTTTTAATTTTTATTAATGATATAAGAACTGTTATTATCTGGCAACTCTTGTTCGCAGATGACTAAAAGATTTTCATGGCAGTAGACTCCCTAGAGGATTGTATCTTATTACAAATCGTGCTTGACAAAATTTTCAACTGTGATTCTGACAATTTTCTAAAATTAAATATTGACAAATGTAAAAATATGCTTTAGTTGTCAATTACAGAATAGATAATAATGATCTCGGGCGTCGTATAAATTATAAAGACATAGGAATCAATTTCGACAGTAAATTTTCCTTAACATAATTATATTAATGAATTGGTTCAATCAGCATCTGAAACATTGGGTTTACTTATCAGACTGGCGTTTTGAAATTATTGTTATTAAATGGTAATATGTGTCATTTATTAGAATTCGAACGCGGATTCCTTATTTGGTGTCTTATAGATATATCAGAACTCAACAATATTAACTGACTTGATTCAACGCAGATGTTTAAAATATGTACTCTTCGGAATCAGTGGCGTTTATCCCAAGCGTGGCGTAGACACTAAGATGATACTTAATATATTTAAATTAAACTCTAATAGATTCAGAAAAGATCGTGTTGTCAAATGTTCAATTTACAATTTCATCAATTACAACAATTGACAGCTCCTTCCTCTTAAACCAATTACACTTTCGGTTCCCAGATTAGGGTTTCGTCAACAACAATCGAGCACAGGAAATTGAAACTACTGTCTAAATCAAGTAAGATTTATTTTGGATCAAACAACAAAAATAGATTACTTTTTGTGGCATAGAACATCAAAAACTACCCTTGGTGTACTAAAATTCCTAATCCGAAGCAATTACTTAAGGGGTAAGAAAACTGGCCTTAAAATTTGTCAATAATTTAATTAAAATTCTTATGCCATAGTAGACGTTGTATTCCTTCAACATAATGTAGATTTTCAACAAGCCGATGGAAAACATTGTTAGTTCATATGAAAAACGTAGGATTTTGCAAAATATAAGGAGCACTTGAGCCTTCTTTTACTACTGTTTGCGGTTTATTATTTGATATAACGAAACATTATTTTTAATTTGATCTGAACTGATCGCAATGCATGCTACTCATTTGATAAATGGTTGAATACCACAGTCATTTGTTGTCAGTTCATGTTAAGCTGACGTTGACTTACAGAACTAGAATGAGTGTTTTGTGCTTGAAGCTTTTATAACAAATTTTTAACATGGTACAAAAAAATTCGGTATAGCATAAGTAACAATTCGAGCATCTTCGCTTTAGCTATATTTTGAATTTTACTTTAGACCTTTCACGAACACAGCGACAAAAAAGTCGCGTTCGAAACTGTCCGTAATTTGAATGACGGTTCAATTCAATGCAAACTTCTGATATACAGGATGTCCCAGAATTGAGTTCCCGGACGAGAACCTGTGCTTCCTGAGTTCATATTGGGCCCGTATAACTCAACTTACCTTGGTCCAAAAATGCATCCCTGAGGATGTACATTCTCTTAAAGTGAGTATGACCTACAAAGAAAAAATGATAATTCTTGATTTTTCGTTGATATTACACAAAATTTTAAAAATATTAATTTGTGTACTGAAACAGGTGGACGTCATGTGGAGCATTTGTTATTAATGTATTTTTTAGAAAAACTGTATTACATTTTATTCTAGAACGTAAATAAATGTTATATACAAATGGAGGAAAAAACGATAGTTCCTTGTACTTTGATTAATATTACAAAAAATTTTGAGTATCTTTTTGCAGCTCTTTCAGTGTTCTGCAAGAATATTCAAGTATTCCATAATTTTACAGGGCGATTAAAAAAATATAGCCAATCAAATATTATTTATTATAAAAAAAAAAATGAGATACAAAAGATATTTGGTGGTTGTTGTCAAGTTTACATAGGGTACTTATAGAGATATAGCTTCCACTAAAATTTGTCTCACTTTAAGAGGATGTACTTCCTCAGGGATTCATTTTTGGACTAAGGTAAGTTGTGTTATACGGACCCAATATGAACTCAGGAATCACAGGTTCCCGTTCGGGAACTAAATTCTGGAACACCCTGTATATTAAACATTCACGTTATTTTATTTTATATACGTATCTATGTGTGTGTGTGTGTATATATGTACTTGTGTATATACTTTTCCTTATATAAAATTTTGTACTAAAATGTTGAATCCAAATTTACGACCTCGGCAGACCTTCGGATTTTGGTAAAAAAAATCCAAGAAACTGCGAGATTTTTTACTTTCTTTCAGTTTTTGTCAATTTTGACCCCTACAACAAAATTATAGTTTCAATCTAGAGTAACATTTGAATTGTGTGCTGTTTCTCTAAAATCCAATTATTTTTAAGGGGTCTTTTCCAATAAGCCGTTTCGCAAATTTATATGGTATCGTTATTGTTTCTATTTTGTGGAATATGGCATACAATCGATGTTTTCCACCTTATCAATGACGCAGTTCCACAGCCAAAGTGTTGGTCGAACGAGAAACTATAGTAAAGAGTCTAGTGGTACTTCCACGGTGGAATTGCCTCTAATAGGAATCTATATCGTCGTCTATGCCAGAATGTAGAGGGGGTTACTAACAACTGATGCGTATAGATATTTCCCCTCCATCTTTATCTATCATGGAGATGATGGAAGGAAACCGTCTGAGAACGGTCAAATCAATACAGATTCGGAAAATGTTCATTTAGTTAAGGCAATATGAACAAGCGAGAGCGAAGTCACTAGGTTGTTCTTGTTTATCGTATAACACATCGCCTGCTTTCCCCACCACATGTGCATGGGCAGCTCAGTCTGCGGCATTTCAATTTGTTCCCGTCTTTGCCTTTACGTTTTAGTGCAATACCAAAACCAACATTTTCCGAATCTCTATATTTACTAAACTACTAAAGGTGGATACAACGCGTAAAAAACTTTTCTAAAAATGGTAATTATTTTTATAAATAAGTAAAGATATATTATGATTTATGATTCTATGAGTAATAGTATAGGAGTTAGCGTGCAATTACCTGACACATTTGTATCAGCCACAGACATGATTAATCCTTTGCCTTACAGCATGACAAACAACAAAAGTCAGTCGTATGAGAATTTGTCTTCAAAGAAATCAGCTGATAAACAAGTATTTATCATTTCGAATTATTTAGTGAGGTTTCCCAAAGAATTTATATGAATAGAAGCAGATACACATTTATAAGTGTGTTGTCAACATCTCGTACTCAAGTTCAGACATTACATTTTATAATTATCTCTTTCTTTATGATGAAAATTATAGCCCCATCTTTGTTGCAGTACTACTTACTGTTTTTAACATGACAAATAAATGTAAGACAACAGGCTATTCTTATCCTCAACTACACCACAAACAACACATTTTTTCACTATTTTTACGATTCAACGAGAATAATTGTTTAAATTTACAAAACACGAAAATAATTTTGAGGTTAGAGTAGTTAAAACAGACACAGTTCTTAAATGACTAAATTCCACATATGTCTTTGCTACACTCATAACACGGTCTTGGAGTACTTGCAACAGAGATAGCGTTATAGGCAATATTGTATCTTAGAACGAAATGGTGAGAAAAAGGTATGTTGGACATGATGGCAACAGTATCGTATAACTTTTACACTTTATCTCGGCTTCTATTTATATAAATTCTTTGAGGTTTCCACGTCTAAGGAAATTTCTCAAATCACTTTCGTTGTCTTACGTGCTCTAAGGAACAGGATTATTAAGGTCTCCAGCTGACACAAAGGTGTCAAGTAATTGCATGCTAGCTCCTGTACAATAATCGAATCATAAATAAAAATAAACAAGGCATTTTTATTTGGTGCAACATAAAAAAGCAGTGGCATTCGGGGTTAAGAAACAAATAAAAATGCGAAACAATTTAACAAAAATATATTTCTCAGATCTACAAAATCAATAAATGAATTACCAAAAAGCAAATATAAAAAAAAATGGAACTTCTGCAGCCTAAGGGTAAATCTTATAATATATACTCACTGACAAATTGTACCCTTTTTGGCTGATGTGCTACAGTCGTCCGTGGTTTCGTTTTTACTTTTGTGATTGGAATTTGTGTCCTATGAACTGCAAGAATGAGGAAAAATTGGTTTTTACATAATCGTACCTAATATTCACATACTACAGCGTACACATTCAGAAACCACAACAAAATAATTAGGCAGAATTGACAAATCACTATGCGTTTGTTTTGTCTCGTGTTTCAAATGTCTCAGATACAAAAAATATGTCTGAAGTATCTTCAGATTATCCATTTTGTACCTCTTGTACTCTTAGGGATAACAAAATTAGAAGCAAATATATGTATAATATGTAGATCCTGTTTTAAAAGGTCTTAATCTGCGCCAATCAAGTATATTTACAACTTCCGGCTATTAATTGAAATGCAATGTAAATGGTTCAAACAGGACAAGATCGGATATTATTAGATGTTTCAATAGGCCTTAAAAAACATTAAGATACCGATGACACACACAAAACATTTATAAATTCTATAAGACATTAAACTTTATCGAATAATATATACAGGGTGTTGCTGGTATGCGGTTATTAATTTCTATGGGCGATTCTATATAAAAAAATATGAAAAAAAGTTCATATAATCATGGATCCGGAAATCCCTCCTAAGGGGCTTCTGAAGGGGGCACACTAAATTGACATTTTATTTAATACCTCAGGAATCCTTTGAGTTACATTGACCAGTTTTTGCACGTGATTCGATATCAAATTACATCCTAAATCAAGAAAGCGATATAAATAATAACCCAAAAAAATTTTGGAATTATATAAAAAACAAAACTCAGGTATCGCACCTAGGTTTTCGTATAATGGCAGTTCTCTTGAAAATGGAAAGGATACTACCAATGCATTTGCACACTACTTTGAATCTATTTATAGCAGCAGTACTCCATCACCGCAAGATCCTAAATGTAAAGATTATAACCTGGATAACCTTAACATACATGACATTAGCACAATTGAAATCATAAATGCCATAAAGTCCTTGAATGCCGAAGACACTATAGGCGTGGATGGGTTGCCCTCTTATTTCTTTAAGGCATATGCTGACAAGCTTGGGTTGCCGCTGCAGATTATTTTTAGTAAAGCCCTAGAAACCAATGTTTTTCCTGATAAGTTTAAAATTGGCCGCATAACCCCCACACATAAGCCGGACACTACTAGTTTAAATAATAAATAATAACAAACTATCGACCTATTACGGTGCTGCCGTCGCAATCTAAAATTTTTGAGCGCGTAATATACAGGGTGTAATTAGTTTCATGTCATTAAAAAAAACTGGTGGTAGGGAATGACAAGACAAACAAAGAAACCTTATATAACATGGGGTCTAAAGCTCATAGTTTTGGAGAAAAAAAAAATAAACAAAAATTTCCAAAATACTTAATAACCCAGTTTGAGAACTGCTGGCATATTGGGGTGGGTTTTATTGCCTCGCGTCTTGTCGCACGAGATGCTCTAACATTCCTGCAAATAAGTATGCCGACAAAGCAGTTAAAAGCGACCGACAGAGGACATCGTCATGTTTTTTTGCTTCCTCGCGGCCAATTATCCTATGAGGCGTGCTATACTCTCCCTTGTAATATTCTCAAGTAATAATTTCAGTTTTGTCCTTACTTGGTAAAGAACGTACGCATCACGCGACGTACCTGTTCCTTGGTTTTGTCTGTTGCTTTTCTTTTTGAATTTTGTGCCACTTATGTTAAGATTTATTTTATTGACTTATCGTTCAAGTCGTTAGTACTTGGTTACGTAAGACACTACTTCTCGTTCGTGCTTTTTGTGTTACTTTTTGGATTTTGGACCAAGTTTTTCTTTTTGTTTTCTTTATTGATAACGTTAATTCACAGTTTAGTGTGGTGTTTCAAAACGCAGATTTTGGACATTATGAGAGATTACACTTATCCAGAGCTCGCGGATATGGACTTGGTACATGGAGAAAGTGGTGGAAATGCAGCTGATGCGGAAGAGCTTTAGAACAATTGCAAAGACGTATTTTAATGTGCATAGAAACCATAAAAAATTATCCTAATTTACCAAATGTGTTGAACGGAGTAAGTATGTTATTAGTTCGACGTACCGAAATGTGTATACGTGGAGATGTAGGTCATTTCGAACAATTTTTGTAAACAATTCAAAAGAATTGTTCAGTTATTGGGTGTCACCTATTGGGCATTAAAGGTATGATTATTACTATTAGTATTCGTTGTCTTGTTCTTATCTGTTTATTATTGTTTACATTGATTTTCATAGAGACCAAAGACTTGATTTTTAGATTTCGATACCTGGTTGGGAAAAATTATGCGCTCAATTCGTTAAAAAAATCAGATTTTTTCCTAACTTAATACACAACTATTTTCTGTTATCGTATCTCGGACGTCTAACTGTTCGTTTTCCAATTTCATAAACCAATTACTAATTTTTTAAGCTTTTAACACAATGTTACAAATGTTAATAAACCATTTTTAAATTTTATAACTTCTTATAAACGACAATAAAAACTACAATAGCTTTGTTCCAAATTAAGAAGCACACGTAAACAAATCCTATTTAAACCCCTGCGGCCATGCTATGCTTGCGTTGTGCCGAAAGAGAAGGAATTATTTACATTTTCATAATTAGTGGTATAAAAAGCGAAAGATATAAACAAGCATTAAATTGATATGGTATAGACTGATTTAGCAAAGGCGTTTGATCGAGTGAATCATAATGTCCAGTTGGAGAAACTAAAGTCCTTTTCCTTTAATAACAACCTGTTGAAATTTCCAAACTCATATCTAACCAACTGCCCTAATTTTGTGAAATATGATAACAACAATTCAGAAACCTTTCTTTCTACCTCAGGCGTACCCCAGGGTTCGATACTAGGACCACTGTTCTTTGTGCTCTTCATTAACAATATATCAGATTATATTAAGTACGCCAAATTTCTGCTATATACAAATGACCTAAAAATCTATCCCACGATAAGATTTAATGAAGATTTGGATTTGCTCCAATATGATGTCAATGCCATTTCTGATTTCTGTGAGGATAATGGCCTGGCTTTAAATGAAACTAAATTATCCTACACAAGGAAGAAGAACTCTTTGATAGGAGTATATGCTGCGAATGGTGTTCAACTTGAACTGTTAGACGAAATTAAAGACCTGGGTATAGTATAATAATAATAATAATAATAATAATAATAATAATAAATTTTATTCACCTTTGTTGCCATTACAAAGTATGGATAAGGTAAGTCATACATGATACATATAGGTAACAAATAGTTGAGTCAAAAAACATAAAATGTATAAACAGTAGGTACATTAACATATGTATATGTATATAAATTTCATTTAAATATAAACCCTTACACACATTTGTATAATTATGTACATTGAACGTATTATTTACAATAATTTTACATAAGATATGATTTAAAATACAGACAAAATTAAATAATACATACATAACAAATTGACCAAAATTACTGATTAAAATGCTCACGGGCATACTCGGTAAATTCCATTAGGCTATAAAAAGAATTCTGAGCCAACATATTTTTAAGGCTAGATTTAAATTTGGCTTTTGGCAATATTTTTATTTCCATGGGTAACATATTATAATAGGTTGATCCTGCAAGATATGGAGACTTTTTGAAAAAACTATGGTAAAACCTATTAATGTATATATTATTGTTGTGGCGAGTGGGATAACGATGTACTTCACTACTTTTTATAAACATTGATATATTCCCATGCATAAAAACCATAAGATTTAAGAGATATATTGAAACCAAGGTTAGGATATTATACTTTTTGAAAATATTTCTACATGAAGCATGCGGTGCTAGACCGAATATTAATCTTAAAATTCTCTTTTGTTGAATAAATACTCGCTGAATGCTGGATGCCTGGCCCCATGATACTATATTATAGGATAAGGTAGAATATACCATCGCATAGTATATGTTTAATAAAGAGTGTTCATTCAGTGAACTCTTTAGCGACACGATAACGAAATACGCCTTATTTAACTTGGCACACACGTAATCAATATGATCTACCCATGTGATAAACTGGTCAAGGTAAGTACCTAAAAATTTCGTGCCTTTTGACATCTTTAAATTTTTATTGTTTGTATTAAAAGTAAGGTTTGTTGGATTTGACTTGAATCTGCTAGAAAATACAACAAATACCGTTTTGTCACAATTATTGATTAAATGATTTTTTTGGCACCAATCATTAAATTCATGGAGTATTTGGTTTACTTGCATATTAATTACAACAAGGTCCTTACCAGATATGAGGATGGTGGTATCGTCTGCGTACATAAACAGCGTACCAAAAGTTATATGATGTGGAATATCGTTTATGTACAATAGAAAGAGCAAGGGGCCTAATACGCTCCCCTGGGGTGTACCAAGCTCCACACCAACAGAGTTCGACCATTCCTCGTTAATTTTAACCATAAAGTTTCTGTCCGAAACAAAGGAGATTAGCCAGTCATTTACAGTGCCCCTAAAGCCCATTCGGTCTAATTTACTGGCCAAAATTTTTGGATTGAGGGTATCAAACGCCCTGGATAGGTCAAAGA
The DNA here is from genome assembly GCA_963583905.1 of Stenurella melanura. Classification (NCBI taxonomy): domain Eukaryota; kingdom Metazoa; phylum Arthropoda; class Insecta; order Coleoptera; family Cerambycidae; genus Stenurella; species Stenurella melanura. The sequence continues at coordinate 105,817,537 of OY757311.1, forward strand.
AAACTCCTACGACCGTCTCACCTATATCCAACCTCTCATTTATGAATTGAGTTACTTTCGTTGTTGCTGACTGAGTTGAATACCCACCACGAAAACCATGTTGACAACTTGTTAGTAAGTTATTTTTATCAATAAAATCCATCATACGCGTATAAATTGCTTTTTCGATGATTTTAGAAAATGGAATCAATACTACTACGCCTCTATAATTCTCAACTAATTCTGGGTCTCCCTTTTTAAAAATTGGACTCAGTTTGGAGAGTTTTAATTGACTGGGGAATTTTCCTGAGGATATTGAGAGATTTAAAATTATTGTAATGTATGGCACTAATTCACTGCAACAAGCTTTAATTAATTTGATGGGTACATTATCCACACCAGTAGATTTTTTATTTTTCAAGTCTTTTATAATGTCACTAACTTCAGCTTCCGTAAATGGTGTAAGATACATAGAATTTACATTTAATTCAGGTAATGTGCAGAGGCCAACGTTATTATTTGTAAGAACTTTACTTTTAATGACCACATCATAAAGCTAACAGCTGAATGCTACAGAAAACTCGGTTTCATCCTTAGAGCCAGTCAAGATTTTAGTTATAAAACATCCATAATACTGTTTAATTCATATGTGCGATCCAAACTAAAATACCGTTGTGTTATTTGGAATCCTAGGGCTTTCACATACAGTGATACGACAGAAAAATTACAAAAAAAAAATTTAAGGTCCATGTATCTTAAAACACATGGACCATATCCTTTTTTTATATCACATGAACGACAAAGAGTTGAATTCAACATAACACTCTTAAGTAAGCGTCGTGATAATGCCCGAATTGTGTTCATTTTTAACGTGTTACATGGTCACATTATTGTACCAGATATATTATCAGCCATAAACATAAACGTACCGGATATTAGGTTGACTTAGAAATAATGTATTCAAGATATGTGAAACAAATTCCCCTATTGATAATTGTTTACTTACTGTAAACAATTTTCTAAGAAACTGCGATATACAGCCTAAATGTTAATTTTTGTATGTTAATCTGTTTTAATTTGTTTTAGTTTCTTATACTCTTGTTATACTCTGTATCTGGTTTATTTCTATTTCTACCTAACTGTGTACATGTAAGGGGACAACGTCTGTTTGTATGCAGTATAAATATAATAAATCAATAAATAAATAAATAAAGGTTATTATCTGATGTTATCCACCAAGCGTAAATTCAATTAGGGGTGCACAAAATTGGAAAGGGGGGACTTCTTGACCCAAATTTTTTAATGTGAATTTTCTGTGATTATCTCATCGGAATACGATTCCTTGGCTACAAATACACGAAAAAAGTCATCTTGTTGTAACGCCGTAGGACCAACCGGTTTCGAGAAATTTTAATCTAAAGAAATTTTTCCAGTCTATCAAATTATGTGGAAATTAATGACGCCCATTTTGAAAATTTAATTTAATTTGGTAATCTTTAAAACCTGTTGACTCCTTTAATTTAGTAATAATTTGTTGTTTTTCCTTAGTTTATTCAAGAGAATAATAATGTAATTTTACTAATTTTGGGTGCCCCCTTCAGAGGCCCGCAGCGCCCTTAGGAGGGACTTTCGGACCCATGTTTATTTCCATATTTTTTTATGTAGAATCGCCCCTTGAAATTAATGATCGCATACCTGAAACACCCTGTATATATCTCGACTTTTTAGTTCACATGATTTTGTAATTCCTTAACGAAATAAGAAGAACAACACAACACAAGCACCGCATAGTGCTTAGGTGAGTCTTCTTTGCTCGCCAGGGATTTTCATAATATATATTAATAATATATTAACTGCAAATTGTGAGGTGATATAATAATGTAATGTAATGTAATATTATAAGAATATTGTAATACTTTGCAGGTGTTAAAGCATTTGTAAAAGTGTATACTCTTACTTCAATAAACTTCAATTTGATATGATTCTGATTAATTTCCGAATTAAAAAATATCCGTTTCTAAAACATAAACTTTAAATTTATAATTAAGGCAAATCAGTATGCGAAAAACGAATAAATTCATATAATTATATAAAAATAGTTAAAATAATGAGGTTGATTCCGTCGAGGCTACCGCCTCGGCTGATGTGTATGTAAATTATGTTGCATTATGTGTATATCAACTCCGTGTCTTTTTTGTTTTCGTTATCTGAGACGAACACCAGAAAAACCGCAAGTCAGTGTAAACATAGCATAATGCGGATGGAACAAAATATCTTTCTAATAACATGATATTACAAGACATCTGAACGAAACCCTAGAAGTTTTGCAAACCCTACTCTACCAAATCCTTATTTATGCTGTCGGAATTGGGGGAGCGAATTCGTTTAATATAAAGAAGTAATATTTATACAACATGAGATCGGAAGTTATTATATTTTTTTTAATGTTAACGTGACGACTAATCGAAATAATTCCACATAAAATAAACTAATAGCAATAAACAGCGTGGAGATGGTATTTGCGTAAGGTGCCATCCATAAATGATGTCGCGCATACTTTGCCAATTTTTGACCCCCTCCCCCCCTTGTGTCACACATTGTCACGCTAACCAAAATTATAACGAACATTGCAAACGAGGCAGAACATATGGGTACATTTTCGGTTGAAAGTATGTCACGTTTACGTTATGGCAGCTTAGGTTGCGGTTTGTTTACAAACCACAATTTAATCTGTCTAAAATCATTTATAAAAAGAAAGTTCATTAGCTCTTCGACTATAGTGATGCAAATTAGTACAAGTTTAAGTAAAAAAACATTTGATCCTTATGTGCAAATTAAAAATCAAAAGAATAATTAGCAACATTTCATTTATGGATAGTAGAAACTATTACGAATACTAAAAACCTACTTATTAACGAAAAAAACTATATAAATTTCACATTCTTCACAACAATAAATCTAGGTTTTCCATAATTATATATAAAATTACACATACTAGTTTGATTATTTACAATGCTCTCTAAGTAAATCATATTTAACGTAAGATTCTAGGCCAAAGAAGCAATTGTTAATGTGATAATCTTTATTCGAATATTGAGAAAGATTTTTGATATGTATATATAAAATAGTATATTCTACAACAAGTTCTGGAATAGCCCATATGGATATGCCATTCCAAACGTGTTGTAGACTATACTTTCTCTAACAAGATTTTAGAAATTATACAAAAAAACTTCAAAACGGTGTAAAACGTCAAATGTGAAGCTAGACGTAACCATAGCAACCGAACCACTAAATGAGGGCTTAACGGCTTCTGATTTGTCGCAAGCTGTGCGGTATTATACCATAACAGTGTGTTGGAATGATACATGTTCCAACACAATTTTTAGTTGTGGAATTTGTAATTTGCGAAATAGTGTTAGAAAAATTCTATTCCATACCCTAAAATAACTAATTCTCGTAGTTCAGTAGTTCTTTAAGAGCACATTTAAATAATGATACTTGTTGCAAGATATATTGAAAAGTGCAGGTTAAGAATGTGTTTGCACGCCACAGTAAATTCGTATATAGAAAAAGCGAACTAATGGTTATGCCGATATAACAGGAACCATAAATTGGCTAGCTATAAGTAGTGATTTCAACATCAGTTGTTGGCAACAGAATTGTGCAGAGCCGTACGGACACTATTGGGAAGCCTTGACTAGATTTACAGCAGTGAATAAAAAATGATTCAGTTCCTATTCTACTTTGTAACTTTTGAAATAGGATTTGATGATTGTAAATAATCAAACAATTCATGGTTACGTTAGGCGGCAGCCACCGCAACTATCTACAAAATCTAATAACGCAGTAATAGTTTCAATTATTGTTAGATATTGTTTTTTGTGATTTTCTTTTTCAAATTTTAGTGGTTATTCATCGATTTTCGTGTGTAGGTGCTTTTTGTGGCATTTCACTTTCAGTGTAAAAGTGGTCATCATCTGATGACAAAAATTTGATGTTTTAGGAAAAATCTGAAAAAATTAGGGGTGGTACTCAGTAAGGGGAGAGAAATCGAATGTCGCGCACCGGAGTTCTCCATCTGCGTTCTTTCTTCGGGTAGGGTTCTCGGAAAATAGAACAGTTTCACTTCTTTCGTGTATAGGTGTTTATCATGGAATTTCACTTTCGTTATGAAAGTGGTCATCATCGGGCGACAAAATTTCGACGTTTTAGGAAAAATCTGAAAAAAATCAGGGGTACGCAGTAAGGGGAGAAAAATCGAATAGCGCACAGTGGCGTCCTCCGTCTGCGTTCTTTATGTGGATAGGGCCCTCGGAAAGTGAAAAAATGTCACATTCTTTATGTGTAGATGTTTTTCGTAGCATTTCACTTTCGGTATGAAAGTGATCATCATCGGGTGACAAAATTTTGATGTTTTAGAAAAATATGAAAAATATCAGGGGTATGCAATAATGGGAGACAAATCGAATAGCGCTCAGTGGCGTTCTCCGTCTGCGTTCTTTATATGGATAGGGCCCTCGGAAAGTTAAAAAATTTTTCGTGTGCAGGAGTTTTTCGTGGCATTTCACTTTCGGTATGAAAGTGGTCATCATCGGGCGACAAAAATTATACGTTTTAGGAAAAATCTGAAACAAAACAGGGGTACACAGCAAGGGGAAAGAAATCAAATAGCGTGCAGTGGCGTTCTCAGTCTGCGTTCTTTATGTGGATAGGGCCTACGGAAAATAAAAAAATACCACATTTCTCGTGTGTAGATGTTTTTCGTGGCGTTTCACTTTCGGTATAAAAGTGATCATCATCGGGTGACAAAATTTCGATGTTTTAGAAGAAAGATGAAAACAGTCAGGGGTATGCAATAACGGGAGACGGGTGACAAAATTCTGATGTTTTAGAAAAAATATGAAAAATATCAGGGGTATGCAATAACGGGAGACAAATCGAATAGCGCACAGTGGCGTTCCCGTCTGCGTTCTTTATGTGGATAGGGCCCTCGGAAAGTGAAACAATGTCACATTTTTCATGTGTAGGTGTTTTTCGTGGCATTTTACTTTCGGTATGAAAGTGATCATCGGTTGACAACATTTCGATGTTTTAGAAAAAATATGAATAATATCAGGGGTATACAATAACGGGAGACAAATCGAATAGCACTCAGTGACGTTCTCCGTCTGCGTTCTTTATGTGGACAGGGCCCTCTGAAAGTGAAAAAATGTCACATTTTTCGTGTGTAGATGTTTTTCGTGACATTTCACTTTCGGTATGAAAGTTGTCTTCATCGGGCGACAATATTTAGATGTTTTAGAAAAAATCTGGAAAAACCGGGGGTGGCGGGGGTACACAGTAAGAGGAGAGAAATCGAACAGCGTGCCGTGGCGTTTTCAGTCTGCGTTCTTTATGTGGATAGGGCCCTCGGAAAGTGAAAAAATGCCACATTTCTCGTGTGTAGATGTTTTTCGTGGCGTTTCAGTTTCGGTATAAAAGTGATCATCATCGGGTGACAAAATTTTGATGTTTTAGAAGAAACATGAAAAATATCAGTGGTATGCAATAATGGGAGACAAGTCGAACAGCGCACAGTGGCGTTCTCCGGCTGCGTTCTTTATGTGGATATGGTGGAAATCGAAAAAATGTCACATTTCTAGTAGGTAGCAATGCACTTTCGGTATGGAAGTGGTCATCATCGGGCGACAAAATTTCGATGTTTTAGAAAATATCTGAAAAAATTCAGGGGTATGCAGTAATGGGAGACAAATCGAATAAAGCACAGTGGCGTTCTCTTTCTGTGTTCTTTATGTAGGTAGGACCCTCGAAACATGAAAGAATGTCACACTTTTCGTGAGTAGGTGTTTTTTGTTACATTTCATTTTTGGAATGACGGTGGTCATCGTCAGGTGACAAAATTTCGACGTTTCAGCAAAAATCTAAACAAATTCAGGAGGACGTAGGAAGGTGAGAGAAATGGAATGGCGCAAAGCGCGCAGCTCTGTGTCTCGTTTCGTTCTCGGTGGAAGCGGTGAAAAACTTCGATTTTCATTCTCCGCTGACTTTGAGCGGCCGTATCTCGGAAACGAAGGACCGCAGCGACTTTCGGTTTGCGCCACTCGATTTCTCGTTCGATTTTAAACAACAAAATATGCCATCGAGCTCGTAAGATTTTTTGTTTGGGAGAAATGGTCCTCGAAGCTGGACCGTGTAGCGCGAGGAGCGAATTCCTCGAAATTCTCACTTTAGCGGTCCATATCTCACGCAAAAATTACCGGAAAATCGTCGGATTGAAAATTTAATCAGCAATCGATTAAGCGTACAAGAGAGATCAATTTTTTCTAGAAAAAGTTACAACGACTATATTGCAGTGGCGTCGAGTGAAATAAAAATCGTAGGAATTGTAGTAATTATATTTGGATATCAACGTTGGCATGTGTGAGAAAAAAAACTGTAATGGAATTTTTTTTAAGGAAATTTCATTAAGAGGTTGCTTGAAAAAATTAAACTAAAACGTTTAGCCCTGAAAAGTCGTGAATTTAAAAATTCAGATGTTTATAATTTCTATCTAAACAAACAGAGCAACTTTATCTCTGCAAAGAAAGTTGAAATTATTCTAAGGAGATTCAGAAAAGAAATAACAAAAAGTATCAAGTTTTCGATTTTAAACGATTTTTTAATTATTCCATTCATCCCCTAAAAGTCAGACAGATCCTACAGCCATCAGAAATAGGATGTAAACGCATATGACCTTTCGTAAGCCAAGTTGTTAGCTCTACATTTTTCATCTGAAACCTTTTCCATATCTCTCATCGTTCTCGATTTATATGCAAAAATAAACCATTTCGTCCTTTTTATACCCTTAAGGAAAGTGTGGGACTAATAGTATATTAGACTTTTTATTTTTCATCTCAGCTCAATACAACTTTTCCCGTAGAGATCCCCCTCCGGTCACATTTTTGCGATTTAACCTACCTATTTGTACTAGTAACTAGGAAGGCGAGAGAAATCGAATGGCGTAAACGGCAGCTCTTTAACTCGTTTAGTTCTCGAGATATAACCTCGGGAAGAGGTGAAAAACTTCGATTTTTACCTTCCGGAGTCTTTGAGCGGCCGTATCTCGGAAACTAAGGACCGCTTCCCGCGATCGTATCTCGAAAACGAAACGAGATCAATAGCGGTTTGCGCCATTCGATTTCTCTCACCTTCATACCTACCCCTGAATTTATCAACTTTTTTCCTAAATCATCGAAATTTTTGTCACCCGATGATGAACATTTTCACACCGAAAGTAAAATATCACGAGAAACACGTAAACACGGAAAATTTGACATTTTCCATTGGGAAACTGTTCCGAAGGCCCCTCCCTATTCAGAGAAAGAGCACAGATGGAAAACTCCGGGGTTCACTATTCGATATTTGTCCGCTTACTGCGTATCCCTGTTTTTTTAATTTTTCTTAAAACATCGAATTGTTTGTCACCCGATGATGACAACTTTCACACCGAAAGGAAAATTCAACGAAAAACACGTAAACATGGAAAATGTGACAAATTTTCAAATTTCTGAAGGCCCTATTCAGAAGAAGAGTGCAGATGGAACACTCAGGTGTCCGCCAATCGATTTCTCTCGTCTTCCTACGCACTACGGGTGCGAACTTTTGCAGGCTTTTCCTTAAACATCAAATTTTTGTCACTTGATGATGATCACTTTCACGCCAAAAGTGAAATATCACGAAAACACATACACACGACAAGCAATGAATAACCATAAAATTATAATGTTTGAAAAAGGAAATTACAAAAATCAGAGGAAAACAATGGAAAGACCTTTTGCGTGCTTGAGGAAATGAGGAAATCGGAATTCTTCAAAACAATGTTTCTGTACTGCTAGTTTAGTTATCATTCTCAAAGACTAACGTGTCACTTTTGCTCCCAGAAAGAATGTAAGCTCTCCTTCGGGAGTAAGAGACATTTTACTCTTTCAAAATAATAATTGATTATTTACAATCTACACTATTAGAGTGTATGCAAAGATAGTTTGTCGATATGCCACAAGATCAAAGTTCTTTTTAATCCCGCGTGGCATTGATTTTTCACAATCTGGATTAAAAATAGGTACATTTAGTCCATATAAAAATTACTTTTTACAGTAATGATATGTTATTATTAGATATGCTCCTGATTTATTAGCAATATTACTAACAAAAAGTTATTGAAGATATAGAATAAACTATAGCCTGGGAGGCAGTGACAGTTTTCGTGAAATCGTTTCTATAAAGCTAGATTTTTTTCCAAAGAGAGTTTAGATAGCATCTATAATGAAGGTGCAATTCTACCAAACTCTTAGTGGTGCATAAATGAGTAAAAAATTAAAGAAAAAAATAGATCGACGAAAATTTCTTTTTTGGAATTGTCACGAATTGTCAAAAAATGACGATTCGCCTTCGCTCCTGCCGGCCTCAATTTTGGATTTTCACCTCTCGATTCACGTTGTACGGTCATTGCCGGTCTTCTCCTCGCCATCGAGACATAGAACAGGTCTCCAAACGTCGTATTTATTCAGTTCTTACGTTTAAAAAATTTACTTGCAGTCGTGCTAACTGTCGACTATTTTTAAGTGGTTTCCCGAGTTCGAATCCCACCCAGGGATACTTTTTTTTTTCGTTTTCAATTTTTTGGCAGATATTTTTTATTCTATAATTGCTTTTCGCTCCGTTCTATTGCATTTCTCTGAAAAGTTTTGCATTTTCCGCCGCGAAATATTAATCTGCACTATTTCTATTAAAAATTAGAAATTTCCTTACCAAAATAATATACTTAATATAATGGAGTAAATAAAAGCTTATTAACAGATCTATAAAAATACTGTCTGTTTATTAATACTAATGAGGAATATAATTGTCGTGATTTGACTACGTATTGCCGTTTTTGCAACGTCTACCAAAGATTTAGCCACCCGGAGGTAGAATGTGATTTTTAATCCAAATAGAGCATCTTAATATTCCGCGGCCGAAAACGCAAAACTTCTCCGAGAAATGTAATAGAACGGAGCAAATCGCAATGACAGAATCAAAAATATGTGCCAAAAAATTGAAAACGAAGAGAAAAAGATATCCCCGGGTGGGTTCGAACTCGGGAAACCACTTAAAAATAATCGCCGATTAGCACGACCGCAAGTCACTTTTCCAAACGTAAGAACTGAACAAATACGGCGATCGGAGACCCGTCCTATATCTCGATGGCGAGGAGAAGGTCGGCAATGACCGTACAACATGAATCGCGAGGTGAAAATCGAAAATTGGGGCCGGCAGGAGCGAAGGCGAATCATCATTTTTTGACAATTCGTGACAATTTGAAAAACGAAATTTTAAATGTTTAATTTTTTACTTATTTATGCACCACTAAGAGTTTGGTAGAATTGCACCTTCATTATATAGATGCTATCTAAACTCTCTTTGGAAAAAAATCTAGCTTTATAGATATTAACGCGAAAAATCTGTCGCTGCCTCCCGGGCTACTAGAAATGTAACAATTCAATTGGTAAGTAAATTTAAATTATTTTAAACTACATTTCTAATGGTAGAGAAAACAAAAAGTTCGACCCTGCAGTTTTTAGTGATTTGAAGCATGGTTGGTACTTCGAATAGCTACTGCTTCGCCCTCTATTAGTAAACCGTCCAATTAAATTGGCAAAATTGAATACATTTTTTCTAACATATTAATCTCCTTTAGGAGCAAATATTATGCCGATTTTTAACTTTTTTTTACATTTAATATATTTATTCTAGTACGTATCATATTTTATTTGAATATTTGAGTCCCATTAAAGAATATAAAAAAATTAATGGTGAATTACGGACGATTGAGTGGCACGTTCGCGTGTAATAATCCAAGGGAAATATTTAATTTCATTTAGTTTTCAAATATAAAATATGATACGTACTAGATTTGAGTTAACTAGTTCTAATATTTAAATCCAATTCGATTTCTGTTGGTTTGTTTTTGAGAACAATATGTTGAAAGATTTACGACTGTGAACGCGGTATTTTGACATTGATAACACAGCCTTAACAGGTTAAATTTTTTTACCTCAAGCAAGTTGAGTGAATGCATTCACATCCAATTGCAAGGAGAGCTTTCTACCAAAACCTATTACAACCAACAGATGCTAAGGACGAAAATAGGACTTGGGCTATTTCTCGGGACTTTCTATATTTTAAAACATCTTTTGTGTTCTGATATTCTTTTCTTAAAATTTCTCTGTATTTGTCCGACATAAACTTTCGGGTAAGTGTCACAGGTCAGTTTAAACTAACTGGCTTATCTTTATGGTTTATAATTAAGTCACCTGCTCTTGGTTAAAAGCAATATTTAAATGTTATTACTTAACTTCTTTTGTAGGTGTTACGATATATGTAATAGTTTTTACACACGACAGATTGCTTTAAGTTTTGGACACACTTATTATATCACGTAGATTGTTAATTATAGAAACTCTTGCAGATGATAAGTTAATATCGTTTTCTTGTTATTTCGATTGAGAGGTTTTTGTTATTTTCTAGTCAGATATTAAGTGTATACGACTTCAACAAACCTGTTTATCATAAGTTTCTTGTAACTATTGGTCTGATGTTTTGAAGGGCGTTCTTTTCGCCTATTAACTCCTAGATTTCCCTTAACTATTAATCTACAAATATTAGACAAGGACATTGCTAGTGCTGGAATTGGGGATCGAACGTAGTACACGATGAGACAACCTAACCAAGCATGCTCGTCACACGACATGCTGTGCTACCGTGTGGGTTATTCGTTCCATATTTTCCTCTCTCCAGATGATACGTGATCAAAAAATGAAAATACCTATGCTGAAGAGTCATTTCGGGGAGTATATTTCATGGAGATCAGAGTTGGTGAGATGGACTGTTGCCTCCAGACTCACATCTCGAAAACATCATTACGCCGTCTGCCAGTCTAAGATAAGAAAACTAGATTGTATGTTCGTCTGATGGTTTCGTTGTAATTTCGAGATATTTCGTTTCGTGAAATTATTATTATTTGGTTATAAATTATGAAAAAAATATCTAGTGGTCTGTCCTGTATAAAATGGAATTTCTATGAACATGTTTTTCTAAGTGACAAGTAAATATTTCAACTCAAATCGGAATCTCACACGCACGGAAGTTTTAACATATTTTGTAAATAAATCTCTTTCGAAGACGACAACTATGACGAGGTGGTGGAAATGTCAAGCATTGAAAACAAGGATGAAAATTTAGAAACTGTCTACCATTTTATATCAGCTCCGTGAAATCATTAGGTCCAAAATGCTATTAAATATGTTATTTAAAATAGTCGTGCCTACTGATTGTTAATGTTTTTTTTTTTTTGAAATTCCATTCTTATTCACTTAGACAACTTGGGCCGGTCGACGCAAAGTCAAAATCATCGATTTTGGTCAGAAATTTAAAACAGCAATTTTATTGACTTTTCTTATAGGAGAAATTGCGCTGAACACGATGGTAACATTAAAAAAACTATAAAACACAGGCTTCATTGTTAAAAACAATGGTTTTTAACGATAATTTTCATTTTTTGATGTTCTCTGACTTTTCAACGAACACGCGTCGGACAAAAAAAAGTCAAGATATAAAATATGAATATTTTATCAATACACGTCGTTTGAGACGTTCTATCTTTGATCGTTCAATTGTTACAGACAAATTAAGGGTCCTAAATTAACATTTTCTTTTCTGTTCAACAGACGGTCATACGGATATTTTATTATGGTCAAAATGTTGCATTTTGTTCATAGAATTTACAGTTTTATTTTGTGTCAATATCGCGTGTATTACAAAATACACGCGATATTATTTAAACAAATAAGCTAACTTGTTTACTAAGGATTTGCGACATTCCATGGTATTTTTTGCACTGCCCACCCCCGGCAATCGATAAATATTAATACCAACTACCATTTCTATGTTGTCTTGCCCCTTTTTTTCTTTTTCTATCCCCCCCCCCACACCCACCAACGCTTTTAAAAAAATGCTTAGTAAACAAATGAAATGTCTCAGCTCGAATTGAAATTATCGACAAATGAAAGATAATAAAAAAAGGAAAATTTTGAGCCTAGATAGACTTCGATCCGTTAACTAGAACTGGAGATATAGACCATTTTGCGTTTACGACTGTCAATTGTTTACTAATTAATTTCTTGAAAAAAATCTTGTGACAACATAAAGTTAATATATTAAACTAACTAGTTTTCGATTGTCACAAAAATCCACTGGTTTTTTCATAAGTTTTTTGTTTTTATAACAGTTAATTTATGAACGCCGTACAACGTTTTTTAGTGTTCACGCTCCGAGTGACTTGCACAGTAACGACTTTGTATATCTCGTTGTATATATAAAACTCAAAGTGCGCTTGGTTTTTAAATGCGCTGTAAGTGGTTTAAAGAGTCATTTAAAGGTATTTTTATTTTATTTTTTAATTTTTTAAAGTTTAATTATTTTTTTATACAGGGTGTTCCTTAATGACGTGCTAATATTTCAGGGTGCGACTCCTTAGGTCATTTTATGAAGAAAAGTTAATATGAGCATATGTTCACAACGGCTTAAATTTCTTGACATATTTTTTTTAATCGCTATTTTTTAATATCTCAGAAAGTACTTGAGATATTATTTTCACTTTAGGTATGTGTTAACAGGAAATAAAACCACACATTTTAATTATAAAAGTTATTTTATCGCTCCACCAATGGCGTCCCTGCGAACATGTCCTCTGACATTTTTTTCCAAGAAAGTGGTACGCCACTGACATTTTTCCATGTGGATATTTTTCCTGATTAGCCTGATCAATTCTACATGAAAACGGTTTCTTGCGTTTTTCTCATCAGACGCACAGTTCTTGAATAAAACAATTGAATTCAAATTGAAACTAAACACGCACACAAAAAAAGTTGTCGATTACACGGACCAGATCAATCATTTCCGGTGAATTTTGACTTGCTGAATCCAAATCCGGTGTCAGTTTTGCGCCATCACGTCACATTTTTTTTCTATCCTTCTATCGAAGCAAAAAATGGATGAAAAAACAAACGGATTTGTGACAATTGAAAACTAGTTAGTTTAATATATTACTTTGTTGTCACAAGATTTTTTTCAAAGGTCGAGGTCTATCTAGGCTCAAAATGTTCCTTTTTTTATTATCTTTCATTTCGATACGAGATATTTGTTTACCAAGCAATTTTTTAATTTATAGATTTCTGGAGGTGGAGATTGCAAAAAATGCCATGGTAAGTCGCAAATCCTTAATAAACAAATTAGCTTATTTGTTTAAATAAATAAAAGACCCGAGATATCGACACAGAAAAGAAACTGTAAATTCTATTAACAAAATGCAACATTTTGACCACAATAAATATCCGTATGACCTTTTGTTGAACAGAAAAGATTGTAAATGTACGGCACTTAATTTGTTTATAACAATTGAACGGTCAAAGATAGAAGGTCTCAAACGACGCGCATTGATAAAACCTTCATTTTTTATATCTTGACTTTTTTTTGTTTTCATTAAAAAGTCAAAAAACGGCAAGAAATGAGATTCTTTTCTAAAAATCATTGTTTTTAACAATGAAGCCTGTGTTTTATTTTTTTTTAATGTCACCATCGTGTTTAGCGCAATTTTTTCTATAAGAATAGTCAATAAAATAGTTACGGCGACCGGCATGAACTAGCAATGAGTTTAGAATTTCAACTATTCAATATAACCGAGATGTTAGACTCTGTTGAAAGGCTTTTCGCTTACAGAAATCATCGCTCTCATTTAACTATTGATTTGTCAGTTCTAATCGTATTAGTTTATGGCTTCAGTCAAGTCTTTTATCGTTGTCATATAATTAATTCTATTATAATTCTATTGGAAGCTGACGAACTTCATTCAAGTAAATGAATCTCATTTAAGTTGTTTTTAGCAGCTTCAAACATTATTTATTGCCAAGTAGAAAATTCAACAATATATCATCTATTAGCTCATGAAGGCACTTGTTGCCCCGATTGGATATTTTAAAATGTTGATGAATCTAACTCCTAGATGTCCATTCGGTACCTGCTCTCCTTCTTAATTCACTCCACATGCGTTTCATAGTTGTCAACATACAAAAAATGTTATGTTAGTTGCGATTTAAGCCAAACGAAAACAAAATATATCTTGTAGATTCCCGTGTCTCCAACGTTGTACAAATATAAATTCTCTAGGCTACATTTAGTTTTAATATACTTATTTGCTCATCTTATCCTTTGCGATTCGTCTCCAAGGCATTCTCTGGAATTAAATTAGATTTAATTAAACAAATCTAGGATGGGGATCCAGGGATTCCATTAACACTCTTTTACAATCGTCGTTTGGGTGGAAGTTAATGGGCCAGCTTAATGAGAGTTCTATAAGCAATTTTCCAACAGCTTTACTATCCATTAAGTAAATAGCTTGTATTTTATGCGAACCTATATAAAAACAAGCTACTAAAGGTAACTGACCTGAGAAAAAAGGAAACGGTTTTGAGAATGAGCCGCAAACATACAATTTGTTCTTCGTTTCAAATTAATAGCGAGATACGTTTTTTGGGTATAATAATTATAAACGGCAAAAGTTGTCAAAATTGGTTAATATTAATAATGTACATCTCCAAACGTGCTTCGCTATGTTCGCATCAGGAGTTAGCCCTCCGTAGCTCTTTCCCAAAACTATTGCCATAAGAACAATTTTTAGTTCATGTGATTTAAAGAAAAACAAATTCGGCGAAGTCCACTCGGCAGAAGATTTTCGCGGGGCAAAAGAAGTGACAGATGCGCCCAAAATGTAAAATAATTACCATCAGAGTGATTTTTGGCAACGGTAATTTTGATGTCTAAGTGCAGGTAAAATAATGGAAGACGATATCCTTGGGTAAGAGGGTCGGCAGACGCTCCCAACTATAACCCATCTTTGGGTCCAATAGTATAGGTATATACGTCTGCTAGTCTGCTACTTGGTTTCTTAGTTATTCTCGGTAAACGTACTGCAAAGCTGCAATAGTTGGCACACGGATCAATAGAGGAAAAGCTCTTGTCAAACTCAATAGAAGTAACGAAAATAGTTCAAATGGTGGTAACAAAACAATGAAAAAGACAAAATATCTAATTTCTTGGGAAATAGTAATTTAAGTACCGAACATTTGACAAAAATAATAGCAGATTGTTTCTGCGGGGTGAGGGTCGGCAAATGCGCAATTAAGTCACACTTTCGGGTCCAATGCAATGCTATAGTTGACAAACAGGTTATGAAGGAAAGAGTACTGAAAATGGTTTCTTCGATGGCTTCGTGTATGGTACAAAATATTGGGCCAGCATTTATATCTTGGGCCCATATAGGCTATACATTGGACCGATTTTGTGCTGCTGGGGTATATTTCGAAGTTTTATATTTTTTTAGATTTTTCAAATTCTACGGATTTATATTGAGACATTTTCAAGTTATGGAACGGGCTCAATGGCAAGATACTTATATCAACCACAAATTGCATATAAATTATTTGCAATTAAATATATTCTTATTGTTAACACTAATTGTGGCGTACAATTGGTTCAAATATGTATGCATATTGCACATACATCATACATACATATATACATACATACATACGGATGTCCAGTTAACTTTCGTTCACTGGCAGAAAACGATCTGAGATACGAGATTTCCGATGTGCGACGGATGACCAGTTTGTGTTAATGTATCGTACTGCGCTGCAGCTCTATAATTCATATTGCACTTAGAAACAGTACAATGAATCCTAAAATTCGTTTCCAATCAAAATGGAATGGGACCAAAAGTTAAGTGTTTGGAGGACGCGGACGGGGGAAATATTTCTTGAACGGAAAAAAACTACCAAATCGTTTAATTAGTGGAAAGAAAACTATGAACAGCCATTTCACCAGATTATTTACCTAGTGATTTGTTTCTAGGGGAATATTACAAATCATTGATTTATGGCTTTGGAAGAACTGCGAGTTAAAATCTCGCTATTCCACAGTATTACGCCTATCATATGATTAAATGTTAGAAACTTCTACGATATGGTATATTGCCCTTTTCAAGAAGGGTGGAGTGGAGTGGATATTGATTTTTTTTTCTGTTGAAATACGTTCTGAATGACATGAAACGTCGAATATAGACTAAGTTACAAAGCCCTTTTGGTGACACAAAAAATGCTAACAACAGCACCTTAGCTTAGAAAAAACCACGTTTAAGATATATCCCAAGTTGAAAAGTTTTGCCATTGCACCATTTGGCCGAGAGCCGTTTTTTCGGGATTTCCGGAAGTTGGGCCTAGGGCCGAACCTGACGACAGAAAATGCTGGCAGGGATATTTTTGGATTGTTCTCGACGTCTGAAAACATATACCATATTGCAAGCAAAAGGTTTCAACAAAGCATTGATGTGAAATTTCAAATTGAATTTACCAGGTTATATAATCGCTTCCACCGCCCGGACATAGTAAGCCTGGTTCACCCCCTCCTCTACTGACAAAGAGCAAGCAAAAAATTCCAAACGTTTTTTGCAAACGGAGTATCTATTAGGTGTTCACACCGATCGTATTACGATGGGCCGATGTGTATATTACTAGCAAAATTTCTTGATCATATATTTGTATTGTCTGTTATTGCTGCTATGCTTGCTCAAAATGAAGATTGTTAACAAAATTACGTCTATGTAGAATGTAATCTGCCTAAACTAGTAAACGTTCGGAAGAGGGTATATTTCCAATTCAAAAATCGAGCTTGGTCGGGGTAGTCTAGTTGTAAAATTTTTCCTCTGTATTAGTAGTCGTTGTGGAAGCAATTAAAATTCGCCTCTAAGTATCACTGGTTCAACAAGGTGTTTTCACATTTGTTTTACTATCAAAAATGGAAAATATCTTGACACCGCAATTGTATTGATCTTTATATTTATGTTTTCTTTATTTTAATGTGATAGTTTAGCCATAGCTATTCCACTATTTAACCAGGACACATGCACAACAGACAATTACGCAACAACCATTTCCTGCGACATTGCCAACTGCCGCAGCTGAGACTAGAACTCAGGAGATCTAACAGCAACTAACCGTGTTGTCGTACTCAACCGCGGTCTAGCCCACTCCTACAATCGCAGTAATACATTAAAAACGCCACTAAATATTTATGTCCTAGGTAGGATTCGAACTTGCGACTCCGTGGTCTCAAGCCTAACGCATAAACACTGAGCCACTGGAATTACAATAATTATTTTTCTATATTTTTAAAACCATTTAAAATATTACATTTGTGCGCTACACTCGCAAATATTCAGTAAAGCGATACACGATTTTTTTTCTTTGATACTTGGTTCCTTTTACAACAAAACCTCATCATTAAATATTATTACCACAAAGGGTACAAACCAGAAAGACACTCCGTGACATGCATTTGCTTTGTTCCCACAAACATCCAAATATGGTTGGGTTTACTTTTGTTTCTTATTTGAACTCCGAATCGAGGTCGAGTGTGTTTAAACTGCCCAGAATCAACCTTATATTGCTGCTCCCGAGTGACTTTGCACGTGAAAAAGGATTTATGAAAATCAGATAATCCATATGAGGATTGTAGGAATGAGGAAGAGATTTAAAACAGCATTATTAACCTGCGTGTGTTCTATTTACGTAAGGATCACGTTGAAATTAAAATCCTATTATATTAAATGGAATTAGCTTAGTGATGATGATGAATTACTGTTAATCCAATTAATTCCTTTGAGTACACAGAAATTATTTAATTACAAGTAGTGGAGTCAATAGAGGCTTGAAAATATGCATTATTTCGGAATAATTACGGGAAGTTTAGAATTTCCTAAAACCTTTTGATATCACTTTTCCATAGCTTAAAGCAAAAAGTTATAGACACACAATTGTGAGGAAATTGTTTATTAATTATTTAAACAAGAAAAAAACTTTTTTTTGAACAAAATTATTATAAATTGAGCAATTTTAAGGTCATTTCATTCAAATCGACATATTAGGGGGTTTCGGGGTGGCTGAAGCATATTATGATACCAAAAAAAGTTTATTCAAAATGGCTGATCCAATATGGCCGACTTCTCGCTAAAAATTTCATTGAAAATGATGTAACTCGATAAATTTTAAACAAACTTCGCTCGCATTGACACTGCGGGTGTTATTTAGGTCGCTGGAAAAGATGATGCCAAGAAGTAATAATACAAAATGGCTGATCCAATATGGCCGACTTTTCGATACAAATTTCATTAAAAATGAGGTAACTCGATAAATTTGAAGCAAATTGCGCTCGGATTAACATATTCAATATGGCATGGTGAGGTTTTCCGATATCGTCGTTTTCAAACAATTGTAAAATTTTAAGGCACAACGTTATATAGTTTTATACATTTTAATTGTGCATAATTCTTGTGCGTTTTATTTATCCAATATAAAGATTTAGTTACGATGAATGTATTGGAAACTTCGACCAACAAATTGGCGAAATTTAGAGTTAAATTTATTTATTTTTTCTCAACAAATCATAGCAAATGTAACTTAATTAATTGTTAATAGTATCCTCAAACTATATATTTTGTTGTCATTTTATTTACAATTAGTTTTAAGTAATTGTTTAAAGGATTTGCACAACTTGTGTAACATAAAAGTGTGACTTTAGTTTATAAACGGTTGTTGACAAACTTGTGAAAGTAGGAGACCCAATATATTTATTTCCGCTGAACAATAATAGTAATCTATGCCGCCCGCACAAACTGCACAATTTAATGACATACTATTCACAATCAGTTTGGTGATATTGTTATGTGATTTTTAAGTTTGTACAAAAATTTCACACAATGTTAATGCATAAACTGTACAAAATCATTGCCCCAAAAATGTATTATTTATTTGCACAAATTGTTCCTGTCACCATTTTAAGACCAATTTGGAGTACAATTTTCTACAATTGTGGTAAAATATCACACACATTTTTCTCTGTGTGGAATGAGGCATGGCCGGCTTCAAACATTAAAGACGGTCGTGCTCGTACGCATAGTTTAGCCACACCGCAAAAGGGTTCGGATCCTATAAGGGCAGTACAGGCGCCTTCTCTGGCCAGTTCATCGGCCTTTTCATTTTCCTTGCCTTATAATTTTCTTCGCGCACCACTGTATTGCGGCCACTTCAGTCTGGAATACTGTGGCATGGTTTCCTAGACTTATTGGGATTTCCGTTTTTGACCTTATCCCATGAATTCCAGTTCCGATTACCTTCACTGTTCTGCCTTAGAGCCGTCTGTATACCAGACTCTTTGTGCCGGTATTGGAGGACCGTTTGTCCAGTCTTCCCTGTCTGGCATTTTATTTTTGAAATTCTTATTAAAGTTATACTTTGTGACTGTAGTGTCCGTGGGAGTTCCCAGAATGGGATCCGCCTTCAGCGCTAAGTATAACTTCTGATGCTCTGTTCCGTGCTGCTGACTTATTGGCATAGGGCCTTGCATTAGCCTATGCAGCATTGAACAAGCTTCTCCTTGGATAAATATGTGTAGAGGTGACAAGTCCAGAAGGACTTCAAATGCAGCAGTTTGTTTTTATGGCTCCCGTGGCGCACAGGCAAGCGAGCCTTTGAACGCCACTTAACAGCCTCATTGCTCCCACCTGTCTTAGTCCACCATGCTACTGATCCATAGGTTATCATGGGTCTTACTGCCCTAGTATATAACCATAGGGTGATTTTGGGATTTAACCCTCATTTTTTTCCACACATCTGCCTGCACCTTAGGAGGGCTATGGTTGCGTGTATAAAACTAACGAAGATAAAATAAACAAGGGAGTGATTGAGTCAGGTGGTTGTTAAATTTGAGTAGAGTTATATAAGTTTGTTTGTTTCGACTCGCAATTTTGCACCTTTGCACTGGGGTGTCGCTCCCGAATTGACTATTGGGAAGCTGTAACTTCTGTACTATTTGATAATTCAAGTTTAGTTGGAACGGATTCGGCAGTATATGGACGACATTCGACTGATTAATCGAAACTGATTAAAAGTTTATCTTATTTCTTTGCAACAATCAAAAGTCAAATTTTACATTTCATTCATTAGAAATTTGGAATATTCAGGGTTTTATTTGAGGGGTTATATTTTTAACATAAAACAATTGAAAAGTGTAAAGCTAGGAAAAGGAAATAAAGAACTGACATTATTTCAAAACCATAAATCACAACCATTAATGGAATTACAGGGCCGAGCACTCTGATGGGACATAAATCAAATTTTAAGCTAATAAGGAACGCAGAGTCGTGGCGGAATACCCATATAAGAACTATTCAAGGGAGTTCAAGGCGGTATAAACAGTTCCTACCTCGAATCATAAATCCAAATAATAGTTCAGAAATCATTAAGGCACGATCCATATTTCAGTTAGAATGTGCAGGGTTATTCATTATAAATTACCCACCTCTTATCATCGTTATTATTGCCTATAAAAAAAAGTTTGAAATAAAAGTTGTGTGGTTATGATTGAATTTTGTTAAAATGCTATCAAAAGTACAGTAGCGTGCAGATTTCAGGGGATACAAAAGAATCATATGTTTTTTAAATAAGATACCCTGTATATTATTAAATTTATGAAATGATCCTTTTTTCCTGATGTCAAAAATATACCATTTTATTACAGAAGACGTAGGGAACCCTGCCTTGCGTAGTTAGTATTATCCTAGCATCATGCGTATACGTAGAGTGATATTTGTGTGTGTGCGTGCGTGATGTCATGGGAGCAGTAACGTTTGATGCTAGTCTAGGAATGCTTTTTTGTTGTTGTCGATATTCCAGCGTGCGTTGCGACGCACTTTTAGGAATTTTTTGGAGGTTTACCTGCCTTTTTCTTTTCACGATGCCTCCTCACTTGAAGTGCATTAGATATCTCATTAGACCATTCATTTCCATCTTCAGACACTTTTCTCTTGATTGATTGATTGATTTGCCAGCGTATGGTAGGCATTGCTGCCAATTCCGGGCATCCATGGAGGTTCGTTCCAACACGCAGCTTGGTCCTCCGTCGAACACGCCCAACGGACGGCCAAACCGCGTGCCGGAACCAAATCTCGGATGTTTTATATGCCGCCGGATAAGCTGCATACGCCGGGTTGGACATTGGACATGCTTGTTGTCAGCAGCGAGAGCCGCATGACGCATAGGGTGGGAATATAGGATGGGAAGTGTAGGTGTTTGAGAGATGCTTCTTTTAAGTTTCCATGCTTCCATTAAGTTTCCATTTGTCATCATCGGCTGGGGCTTGGTGCAGTTGTTTGCAACATGCCTCTTTTCAGTTTCCATGCTTCTTTTAAGTTTCCATCTATCGTCATCTCCTTATTTTTCTTCTAAATTTTCTGCTTCTTGTGTCTCTGAATCTGGCAGCTTTTTTTGCATTTTTTCCCTTTTTCCCTTTTTTTATTTTGTTATTAACCGCTCCACAAGTAAATATCCATCTACGGTGGAGTTGCTGGGAAGGGCCCTATCTCGCGGTAACAATTTTTTTTGCGCGTTATAAGAGGTCCGAAGGGATAGTTTGCTCACCCTTGGATAATCCTAAGTCCAGAGCAACTTGCCTTAATGACATCATTGTAAATGCTCGAAAATATAAAAATTGCTATTTTTATGTTTTCGTCATCGACAATAGACTTCTTCCTTTGACTCTCTGCCTTGGCAGAGCTAAACATTCTAAAATTATCCAATATGCTCTTTATAGTGTTTGGTGATGGTTTCTGTTTTTGTGGGTATCGAATAGCAAATGTGTAACATGTTCTTGATAGTACTTTAACACATTCTCCATAAATAATAAACAAATCTAAAAAGTCTTCGTGGGTATAATTTAAACATGCTGGCATTTTTGGACATAATAGAATGACTGACATTGATGATTGTTTCTAATCATGGCTAAGTTGATAATTTTTACTAAAAATTCTAGAACATTTAAAAAAATCGCAAATATTTCAAAAAGTGTAACTTTAACCTCTACAATGCTTATACTAGGAGAAAAGGGAATTTAATTTTACATAACATGATGTAAAAAAATACATTTGAAAAAAGTTTTTGAGATTTGAATTTGACCAAATGCAACGTGAAAAATGGAATACTTGGTATACTATTATGGAATTTATTTTCAATGTAGAATGTAGCTCACCTTGTGTTCTTCCTATATGCCAAAGAGCAAATGAGAATCTGCTACACGAAAGTTATAACGGTTCTTGCAAACCGTCAAATTCAGACACTTTTCTCTTGTTATTTAATTCGGATATAACGAAACACTTGCCCGTGAACACAAAAACTATCAACAAATATTTAAAATTATACAATTTGTATTCAAACTTGACCGCTTCTCGTATAATGTTGACGCATGCACACAAATATCACTCTACGTATACGCAGCATTCCTTTCGTCTTCTGTAATTTCCACTCCAGGCATTACAGATCTTGTGACGCTGTCAAACGGGTTTACTATCGCTATAGAATAGTCTTCGCCCCAATGTGGGACTGTGAAAATTTATTTCATGATTAGGTGGAGAGCCGGCTGTACAGATTTCCTATAAGATACATGAAAAATTTTGAGTGAGTGAGTAAATACAGCCCTTAATTTGCCCGCAACCCTGATACACCCTCGATTAAAGTCTACTTTTTAGTGTTTTCTTAAGTCATCGAATACATGAATGTTTTTTTTAAGTCAAAGTACAAACCATCTAGTTATTAAAAAAATAGGATGCCTCTTCCTATTTGCCCGCATTCTCCCATTTTGATGTCACTTCCGATAAAATTCCATGACGCGGGCAAAATTTAATTATATAAAAAGTGGCTCCCTGTAGGTCTGTGGTAGTACTTACTCATTCATACAAAGTTTTTCATGTATCTTATTCATAGGAAATATGTACAGCCGGCTCTCCACCTAGATTTTTAGTGATCTATTTCTTGAAGGCGGTCAATTTTTGTTTATAAAAAAGTAACAAAGCCGCGCAATGTTTTTGTTGTCTGCTTATTAAATTAATTCTTGTCATTTTATATCTCAGGACAATAACCTTAACAAACTTGTTATTGCTCTGTATATAATACACTTATTAGAAAAAAACATCAATTATAAAACGTTATCTTTATGTGGTCAATGAACATCGACATCCACAGAGATGTCGATTTTACAGTTCAACAAAATAACTCACGCTAAGGGATATCATATGTCACTGTCCTATTATAATAAAATAAGAAAACTAAAAATATGTAGGATTTAAGAAAATCCTATAAATTCAGACCAAATGTACCTCATCTAGTAGTCGAAAAACATCACTCTAAGGAAGACGCTATCGAAACCACATTGTTATCAAACCTGAAACTCCCAATAATACTTTCAGGCTGTTGCCATCCAGATTCAGAGCAGGAATTCAGGATCCGCATAGCGGGTACGACGACGACCGACCGACATCCCTCACCACCTCTTTTCTGTCTTTATTCCTCATATAACCAATTTGCTCTTGCCAGCTGCCCAGCAACATAGCCGCCGGGGTGGATGACTCATACTGTTGCGGGCACAGACAGACGGTCGGGAATTCCGGGTTAGCGTGTCCTGCTTTAGCCCGGATTGGTTGATCGGTCGTTTGGACGAGCAATCAAATGGGTCTCGACCGTGGACGAATTGATAATGCCGCTGTTGGTTATTTAAGCTTGGCAGTGCATAATTTCCGCGTTGAATATGATTGGTAGAATAGATACGTTTCATTTGTACGAGGATTATGATCTTTTTATACCGTTGTATTAGAAATAAAACTGTGTATATTAAAACAGCAGGGTGCTTTAAATGTCCAACCCGTCCTTGGGTTAAATTGTGATAAGATTAATGTAGATCATGGAATATTATGTGCATGTATCATCAAACGTCCAAATTTTTATTTTTAAAATCTTCATATATTTTTTGCAATTACTGATTGTAATAAATAACTGTTATAAGCGATTAAAGAGGTGCTTTTTTCTTCAAGTGGGCAGTTTACAGCATGGACCGTGACCGACAAATAAAATAAATCATCAACTCAGTGACATTATGAGATCCGGGGTTCCATAGACTTTGCTAGTAGGGAATGGATTAGTGGCGTTTTTAACGTCAGGATGGTAATGTAAATAAAACCATTGAAAAAATGGTACTGTCGTGAGCAAAAAAAATTGGACAACTATTTTTTTTTTCTAATGTAAATCCAGCTTTTACTAAATCGCTTACATGGGGCATATTAGTTTTGGCACTCGTGCAATGAATTTTGACAACTAACAATGTCACAAAAATTAAAGTTAGATGTACACAACTAGATTTTAGAAAAAATACGTTATAAGACTTGTCCTATTTTTTCTTGCTCACGACATTACTTACATCCACATTGCAGTTAATTTCTCGTTTGACAAATTCTTTTAACATTGGAAATGTTTATGTTCGTATATGGGGGTCAAGTTAGCAGTTTTCGTTCAAGGTCAAAAGACAGCGGTGCCGCGGTCGAGTGAGACTGTCGTATATGCAACGGCTGATATATGCAAATGTAATATGGGTTGCATATATCACAGGGGGTCAAGTTACCAGTTTTCATTTAAGGTCGAAATACAGCGGTGTCGCAATCGAGAGTGGATCGTAGCTGTTTCCGGATGAGGCGAAGCCGAGTCCTGAAAAAGTTGATGTTTTATGTATGGTGTTATCATTTTCGATGTCCTGATGGTTGCAAGAATTGCGAAATCTGTGAATTTTTTCAAACTACATGTAAATTTTCCGGAAAAAAATGGCATATTGTTAGCACAGACTAGAATAATCAGACTTGGCATAGGATCGTGGCAGGTATAGAATATCCAAAGTCAGTTTGAAACTTACAAAAAAAAGTTGACAAAGGAATACTTCATGGACATGATGGACAAAGTACAAAGATGGACATGAGCGTCGACCCACAATTTGTAATGATTGAATTTTAGAATCACTTTATAATTATTGAAAATATTGTTTCACTACTTTATATTAATTGATAAGCACGATGTAAATGATTTATTTATAGTATCTAAATAATTTTAGTTTAATGAACAAGTTCATAAAAGGTCCAATAAAAGTAAATAAATATCATTTAACCTACGGCTATGCGACCGACATAAATCAAATCAGGCAGAGGGCCTGTAATTGTGAGCCAGGTAAACAATCGACTCTTTTCGTATGAGGTAGGCGCATAACATATCTGGTGAACTATATTTTTATACGGATATCGTTTGCAATATTCCAGCACGGCCTCGGCCCTTATTCTATCACCTTAGGCTTTGAAATGACTTATCCTCGTAACAACGCTTTAGACTGAATTTTCAAATTAATAATAGAAATACTATACCAACCTGCTTGAACATCGAACGTTGCATTTACACATCGTGATTGTTTGCGTTATTATTATTAACATTTCTCATATTTTTAAAAGTATTTATTTAACTTCACCTATTTGTTTGTCAGTTAGGATGTTTAGGTCAAATCTTGCAATCAAAATTTCGACTAGTTTTAATTAAGCTAGAGCTTTGAAATTTTGCACACGTGTATAAGTCAGGTGACAATGCAATATAGTAAGTATATCTAATATCGTTCTGAATTCAATATGGCGGATCGCCTTTTTCTTCACAACCTCCTTGATATTGGTATCAAATGAAAGTGTTTTACGAGTAAACGACTATAAACTACGTGACGTCATTCTAAATCCAACACGGAAGAGGGTTTAGGATGGCGGAATACCTTTTCCTTCACAACCCCCCCGACATGGGTATCAAATGAAAGGGATTTGCCAGTCTGTTTGTCTGTAAAATAAGTAAAGACTAAAAAGTGACAAATAAAATTTTGTAAAAAATATATTTAAAAAAAGCTTTTATTTAAAAAAAGTAAAAAGTAAAAAAAAAATAAAAATCATACATCTGAAAACCAAAAGCTTTGGGGACGGCTATATAACACTAGTTTGAATTGCTCAATTGATGGTAAGCCCCAAAGCTTTTGGTTTTCAGATGTATGAAATTTGAAAAATATTACTTTTTAGTGCATTTTTCAAATAAAAGATTTTTTTTACAAAATTTTATTATTTTCTACTCAGGTCGTTATACGACAAAACATGAAACCTTATACACGGGGAATACTATTAAGTGAAAAGTCTGTCTAGTCTGTGTCATTAGATTTGTAATGTAGGTAGGTACTATTTATTAATGTCCAAAATTTAATTTGAGAAAATTGAGTTCGATGTTGTTTTCATTGGTAAACTACCCTTATGTGAATTGTCTGGAGAAAGCCAATAACGACATATTAAATATACGAAGTTTATATAATTAAAAAAAAAATCTGCTATTTTAGAAACAATAAGGGCTGAATAAAAAATATGGCGAATTAAACTCATTTACATGCTTTTATTATGAATTTCGCCAAGCAATTTGCTTCTATCATTAAATGCGCCTTTACCGGGTGGCATAAAAGTATGGAAACAGGGAAACAGCAGGATAACATGAGAAATACGAATCCTATAGAAAAAAACATTAAATACAAAAGTTGTAGGAAATTTCCCTGACTATCTGACGGAGGCCTTGGATTTGACCTCGGTCGTGACCTTCAAGGTAATTTGAAGGTCAAGTCGATTTTTCAAATGGAACCCCCTACGTTTCACCCCGGAAATGAAACGAGCGGAAAATTTTACGTTCGGATATGACCTTGGGCACTTACAAAATTGACCTCTAAAACTCATCTTTACACCATAATTTTGTAAGTGCCGAAAGCCATCTCCGAACGTAAAATTTTCCGCTCGTTTCATTTCCGGAGTTAAAAGTAGGGGGTCCCATTTGAAAAATCGACTGGACCTTCAGATGGCCTTGAAGGCCATGGTCAAAGTCAAATCCAAGTTCACCGTCACATAGCCAGGGATTTTTCCTGCAACTTCTGTATTAAAAGTATTTTCTGGGATTTGTATTTTTTAAGTTATCCTGTTGTTCCCGTACTTGTCTTGTTATTACAGTAGATGTTCAAATTGTTCGCCATTGGCAGTTTGACAGTTAGCTAAACGGATATAAAAAATATTGATTGTACTTCTTATCATTGCTGGTGTAATCTCAGCGCACACATCATTATTCATTATTGCAAAATTGAAGCTCAAGAGTATATTGAAGTTCAAGAGTAAAGTAAAGATGACCATTAGAGGTCAATTTTGTGAGTGCCGAAGATCATATCCGAACGTAAAATTTTGACTTGACCTTAAAATGGCCTTGAAGGGCACGATCGAGGTCAAATCCACCGTCAGATAGTTGGGGAAATTTTCTACAACTTTCGTATTTAAATTTTTTCAGGATTCGTATTTTTCAAGTTATCCTGTTGTTCCCATACTTTTATGCCACTCGGTATACCTCTTCCATTAAAAAAAAAACTCGACATGTTCTACAAAGAACGAAGGCTCTTTATATTGCAATGCAGATCGAAATAGAATTTTTAGACTTAAACCATTTGCAATGTGTCTACGATTACCAGTATCTGATATTGGTAAAGTACAATAAATAGAAATATGGATATAATCTAACCTACATAGTGGAATATAGATAAAATCAATTATATACCTTATTTTCCCATTCCAGCAATAATATACCTATGTATTATTATTGCTATTAATGCTTGTTTTAATTTCCTATTCCTAACATCTCGACTACTTTAGGAGATCGGAAGCATGATTGAACTCCATTACGCGACCCTACTTTTCAACTGCAATAAGGAAAAGGGCATAACACTTGGTAAAGTCTAATCACAAAATTTTCTTCGTCTCTATAGGTATATACAGGGTGATTCACGTAGGCCATTCATTAGAAGTTTTTCATCTTGCAGTTGGATTAGAAACTTGAAATTTGGTATGCAGCCATAATCGATCATGCCCGTTCTATCTAAAATATTTTCAGTCCTCCAACTACACAGGATGTGCCAAAAATCGGTACCAACTTTCTTATTTTAAATGGAAACCTATATTTTTCTTTACATGGTTCGATTAGTCTTCTAATTCTGAGTTTAGAGAACCTAAGTTATGTTAACTTATCTATTACAATTTTTGACATATGTCCAATTTTTTGAAAAAAATTGCCGCTGTAGTAGTTTACGAACAAATTTGTATCTCCCAAACCTTTCAAAATTATGAAACCAAATTTGTGAAGCAGTTAGCTGGAAGTCCAGGCTAACTTTTGATGTCCCATCGGTGGTCCCATTTTGTACCATATGGGCGCAGTCGATTCTCAACTGTCGCAATCAAAAATTGTCAAAAAGTCAATTTTTTCAAATGGCACCTACTATTTTTTTTCACACCATTCGAAAGAAAATTGAATTTTAGGGTGAGTTACTTAAGCATTCCCTATACCTAACTTCACCCCATATCGAGTTATTCAATAAAAATCAAGAAATACCTTATCTTGCCTAGAGATTCCTTACTTCATCAAGTATGCCATGGAAACAAAAGACAGTTGTAATAATTTTTAAAGAAAAATATGGATTCTTATTTAATTACACACAACACCAACAAATTATTATTAACGAACGAGAACAATGTTGACGAAATTCTGACGTAAATGTTCAATGTGACCACCATATTTTTGTTCAAATATTCTATTATTCTACTTTCAACAGATTGCGTAGCACATCTTTGCGCCTACCATTTCTGACGCCAGAAATTAATGCAAAATTGAATTTTAGGGCCACTTTTATTAACATTGTGTATGTCTATCTACAGTCGTTTTTGAGTTATAGGCATTTTTTGAAAAAAATATTGTTTTTTTTTCTCAAGGGTAGTAGGCTTTGGAAACAATCATTTCATTTTAATTTTTATTCAAAAATCTTATTGCAATAATAAATAATAACAACAAAATAACAACAAATAAACAGATTAACAAAATAATTATTTCAATACAAATGCTCAATGTGTGCACCGTTTTCACTGACAGAATTTCGTCAACAATGTTCTTGTTCGTTAATAATAATTTGTTGGTGTTGTGTGTAATTAAATAAGAATCCATATTTTTCTTTAAAAATTATTACAACTGTCTTTTGTTTCCATGGCATACTTGATGAAGTAAGGAATTTCTCGGCAAGATAAGGTATTTCTTGATTTTTATTGAATAACTCGATATGGGGTGAAGTTAGGTATAGGGAATGCTTAAGTAACTCACCCTAAAATTCAATTTTCTTTCGAATGGTGTGAAAAAAAATAGTAGGTGCCATTTGAAAAAATTGACTTTTTGACAATTTTTGATTGCGACATTTGAGAATCGACTGTGCCCATATGGAACAAAATGGGACCACCGATGGGACATCAAAAGTTAGCCTGGACTTCCAGCTAACTGCTTCACAAATTTGGTTTCATAATTTTGAAAGGTTTGGGAGATACAAATTTATTCGTAAACTACTACAGCGGCAATTTTTTTCAAAAATTGGACATATGTCAAAAATTGTAATAGATAAGTTAACATAACCTAGGTTCTCTAAACTCAGAATTAGAAGACCAATCGAACCATGTAAAGAAAAATATAGGTTTCCATTTAAAATAAGAAAGTTGGTACCAATTTCTGGCACATCCTGTATAGTTGGAGGACTGAAAATATTTTAGATAGAACGGGCATGATCGATTATGGCTGCATACCAAATTTCAAGTTTCTAATAAAACTGCAAGTTGAAAAACTTCTAATGAATGGCCTACGTGAATCACCCTGTATACCCAACCAAAGGAAATTTCAAACAGAACACGACATCTAGATCAATAGTAGCTAAAATTGCGGTAATATTAAAGCAAAGTAGGCTAAGCAATTTAGGCAAGAGAATGGCATTGTTCGTTTTACAGTAATTGATTCGAGTTAGCACTTCAAACAGGATCTTAACCTATTTTAATTAAAAACGAATAATAATAAAGGCCAAAAGAAAGGCTGAAATGAAGATCGTACGAACAATACTGAAGTATGAAATGGGCCATTAATTCTTCAATACGTTTTACTTTATTGTATTTATGAATTCATTTCATTAGATCCACAATATTTGGAATATAATAAAACAGTCGCTACCTTATTGAAATCGCTATGTTTATATCAGATAGGCAAAGTAAAATGAGCGGTAAATAAACATTCGTTTTCTACAAGTATACAGACTTTTGAATATCCTGGAGACCTAAACACAACGTACTCTCCAATTAAATGGGTAATGTATTCTTGTCTCGCAGCAGCTATGGAAGCAATGGCCGCTTTATCTACATCTGTATGTTATGAAGAAGGAAGCACTTAGTACCTTAAAGATGTGATCTGTCTGGGCACTTAAGGATTTAGGAGCTAATCCATAACTAAACCCGAAGTGCCAACCCAGCAGGATTTGTGTTGTCTCTTTGATGAGTGAGAATGATCAAATAAGCAGGGTTCAAGCACTGAGGTTAGAAACAGGGTCACTCATCTGATACACAGATGGGCCAAAGATGGCTGAAACGGTTGGCGTAATTCCAGACAGAAATCTATGCTATAAATTTACGTGTTCAGGGAATGCATATATAAAGGCATTCCAAAGATCTGTGTACTTTCAGATAGCGTTTATAAAAAGTTTGTGAATCCTGGGCAATAACTAACTGTAGGGTAATGTACAAGATATCTTTCAGATCGAGGCGAAGATCGACCCCTTGAACAATCTAATCTCCAAAATATTTGACGCTGTTTATTGTTTTTGAAAATATGGAGTGCATGCAGGGAATCGGAAGTTAGTTTTAAAAATGAGTTGGATTCGAAACGTTTTTGATAGTCAGATGAACCTTTAACCAAGCCTATGCTAAACTACGGCGGAACATATAATTTTCCTTAGGAAAATTTATTTATTAAGAATTAATCTATTGGCGGAGGTTTGATTAAAGTATATCACAGTTGAAAATAGATATGACGAGAAAGAAATGCTTTACGTCATCTACTAATGATTAAAAACTAAGCTCCAGCTTAAGGCTTAATAAATATAATGGCAAATATATGCCTTAGAACAGATTCTTGGGGAACCGAGCCTGATATAAATATAACAGACTGGCATATAGCTATCGCACCACATATGTTCTGAGTAATCAGTAGCATTAGAGTTTTATTCCCTAGGGTTCAGTAACTCCGTAATCGAATTATTTGGAAACATGCATATGAATGAAGCCTACACTAACTGGATGTCTCTGATCAAATATCTGACAGAACCATTAATTCTTGAACATAAACGGATAGAAAAAGCTTTTCTGAAAGTTAAACATATTAGAAATTGAATTGTTTCAGCCGAATTTGTCTACTCAGTAATTAGTTCCCGCGTTTAAAGTTCAATGTAGGTCATTGTTTCCAGCAGACAACATCTGTAAGAGGATGGCGAAAGAATTCCTACTAGGCGCTACACCGTGTCTTTCTCTTGTCTTGATAGAAAAAATCTATAATTTAACAAAACAGAAATAAGTGAACTCTAGGGATAACGATTATTAAATATTATTACCCATATTATGGAGCATAAATGCAAAACCGTTCACTGTTTTGTGGTAAAAATTTACAATTACAATCTATAAATCAAAATCTGTGGGGTACCATAATAATAAATCACTCATTTAAACACAGGCAGCTAAGGAACTATATATGAATATAAAGTGGGCGCGTGCATGGCATGCGGATATCTTTTAGGCAGGTTTATAGTATTTTTAAACAGTCGTTTAACGGTTTCTGTAATAGATCAAAGACCTACGAAAAAAGAGAAGTCAAGTTGTTTGTGGACTGCGAATTTTAAACCCGTTGTCAATAAAATTTCGGCAACTACAACAATATTATTATGGCATTCATCAGTTAGCTCGTTCTGATGACAAAAAATATCAATTAAGAAATAGTTTCTTTATCAAGAGAACATTAACATACTGAAAAACTTCTTAGAAACAACGGGTTGTGTTAGAACATTTATGACTGATCATTGTGAGACTTTAGCTTGTTCTCATATCGACATTTAATATTATAAAAACTACACTTCTAGAGAGCTGCC
The DNA here is from genome assembly GCA_963583905.1 of Stenurella melanura. Classification (NCBI taxonomy): domain Eukaryota; kingdom Metazoa; phylum Arthropoda; class Insecta; order Coleoptera; family Cerambycidae; genus Stenurella; species Stenurella melanura. Next base: position 105,849,601 of record OY757311.1, read on the forward strand.
TTTCCTGTTCTTTATCAAACATTAGCTGAAACTGATTGGGAATTTCTAAATAATACGAAATTATTGACGAGGCGTGTGATCAGTTTTAATCCAAATTACACCCAATGTTTGTTAATACTATATCTCAATCCAAAACTCTAAAAAGCACCTATCCACCCTGGTTTGATTATCCACTATTGAAAATCGTCAAAAAAAATATAGAGTAACTTATCAGAGTTAATTTAAAAGTTTAAGGCTAAAAGCAAAAATTGTTTCAGGTAATTAGTAAAGATATACAATATCTTTAATAGGAATCGTATTGAGGAAAATAGAGACAGTGATTCCTATATTGGCGAATTGGGTTGCCGTGACCTACCAAACTTTACACTTATAACGATGAATATAGATCGGATCGTCAACTAATTACCTTTTTTCTAATATTTTTAATGTTGAATTTGAAAATATAAGTTTTTGTTTAAGTAGCTCGCTTTTCAACACAATGCTTTACAGAAGACGATGTATTGACTACATTGAAGAAAATTAAATCTAAATGGACCTCTTTCGGACCTGATGGTACAGGGTGGTCCATCTAAGCGGAAACGTTAAGATAGCGGCTTTACGATTGTGGTAGGGAAAAAAATTGAATGCTGATATTTATGTTTAATTTCCAAAGCCAACTTGGTGCATACTCTTCATAGAGTAGTAGAAATGCAAGGAATGCTGCAACACCAATGTTTCTCATAGCCTATATATCTTGTAATACAGTTGTTAATAAAATTTTGTATACCGTTTTCTCGAATATCTCAGGAACTATCTGTAGCAAGTATATCAAACATAGTATCGTTGAAATCAGAAAAAAATATAAACCTGATTTAAAAAAAAATTATTCAGGGTTGATCAGAAAATACGAAATACATTGTGATTTTGTGACCAATTGGAACCCAAATATTGAATTTTAATACCTATTATAATTGATAACATCACATTTCATTTCCAGTAGAAATATACAAGATGTTTTTTTTTAACATATTTTTCGCGAATATTTTCACCATTTGATGTTCTATTGTTTTTTTGAACTCAGATTTGGAATGCCAGGAAAAAATGCCATATTTTCAGCATTCAAATTTTTTCTCTACTACAATCGTAAAGCCGCTGTCAACGTTTCCGCTTAGATGGACCACCCTGTACCTCTGCATATATATTACTTAACTGTGGTGTTATCTTTGCTAGACCCTTATCACTGAAGTCCCTAAAATTTCCATTATATTGGCAATTATCAAAAAAAAATTCCAAATAGCAATGCATAATTTTCATCCATGCTAGAAATATCAATAGCTCAACACGGATTCCTCTTCAAAGGTCGTTGGAGGTTACCAATCTAACTGATATTGCAGAATTCATTTCCTATTAAAAATTGAAGCATGATATCTTCTTAGACAAGGAATGTTACAGGACTTTTCAAATTCTGTCTAACTGATAGAAGGCAATAGTATTGTATTCCATTTATAGAAGTTTTAGCTACGTTAGGAGTCCCCAAGGTTCAAATTTAGGTCCAACTTTTTCTAATTTCTTTGCCAACGATATAGTAGATAATTGTGCTATTAAATGCCTTTTATATGCGGATGATTTAATTTTAAAAATTTTCGAGTTTGAGCCATCAGAAGTAGATAAAAAGACCGATTTTTACCTAATTCCGATGGCTCAATCTCGAAAACGACATACAGAGCTGCGGTTTGCGCCATTCGATTTCTCTCGCCTTTCTACATACCCCTGAATTTCGGATTCTTGCGGGCAGCTTCATTTCCTTCGAAAATTATTCAAAAATATATGCGACCTCGACATATCTTCGCATAAACCATAAACTTTTTCTAGGCAAAATTGACCCCCCTTTCTTGTGCTTGATCGATTAGAAATTAAATTTTCAATCCGATGATGTGGGGCACGATATGTTCCGGTGATTCTTAAATGAGATAGCGACTGCCAAAGAAAGAGGTCCGAGGATATCGCTTCTCCAGCGACACGGATCCGCTTCGAAAATGAGAGCTGACTGCTCGCTGTTCTATCAGCGCGCAGGCTGACCATTATCTTTGAATAAACTAATAAATAAACAAACTAATAAATAAATATTAGATTGTAGAAGGATTTTTCACCCTCGGTGTCGTAAGCTCTCGGGCTATACGTATAGAATAAATGGGAATGAAATAACTGTTGTTGATATTGTCTTGTCCAGGTGTAAAAACTTAATTTGCTACTCTTGTGCATTCTTAGCAGGTTAGCCACAACATTTGAACATGAATCTGTCAATTTAATAGAACTAATATGAAACTTTTGCGAATATATTCGGTGGTTAGTATTTGCAGCGCTATTACCCATTTGCAAGAAAAGAATAAGTACACTGTGTAGGGTTGGTTAAACTGAAAATTGAATCGACATAATGCACATTTGTAAGAAAAAAAACGAGTAAACAAGTTTAGTCTGTATCTCCTACATTCGAGAGGTTGCGTTTTAAACTACTAATGCATAAACGTAGTTACTGTGAATGGACTGTACGTATGGTGGAGTCAAGGAAGTCGGGATTTTGGTCCAATTTTGTTACAAATGAGTAACGCAACTAGACCACCTTCTCCACTCAGTTTCAAGGGTGCTGAATACGAATATGAAGGTTAAAAAGGTTTTAATTCAGGGCAACCCCTTCAAACAGCCAAGAACCACAACTTTATCGGTTTTCATGCACGGACGAGCGACAGCAAGGGTTAAAATGCGAATTTCTGCAGCTTTGACTCGGACATAATAAAAAGCGAAGGATAATGTCAGAGACATGTCCGTGACGATCCATGGGGGTTGAATCTACCCTCCCAGGGGGTGGAAAAATGATAAAATTAATCTCTTCTCGTTGAAACTTTTACCCCCGTTTTCGAGGATGCTAATGACGGATAAAATATTTTTAGGTGACTTCGATCCTTCCTACCCACTCAAATGACCGAAACCCACCCCTTTCGCGTGAAAACTTTCATTAGTGCTCGGCAATACTAAGAGGGGAATGGATGGAAATTTAATAGTAGTCTAGCTATCCGGAAAGGCCACGGCCAGGGAGGTTTGGGGCAACTCTTAAGGGTGGATTGTACCCTCCCAGGGAGTGGAAAAATGATTTTACTCATCTAATCAGTTTACCCCCCCCCCCCACTAGCAGGAACGAATCAGCCCCCATGGATTGTCCTAAAACTCCCAAAGCTTCATTCCGAATTCACTTGAGTATTTCGAGCCACCCCATTCTAAATAAGCATTGCCGGGCATCACTGAAAGGAAGCAATTGAAAGAGGTGGCTTTTATTCGTTTACGGGGGATGAAGGATCAAATTCGTCTCAAAGTATTTTTTTCGTCACCAGAATCCTCGAGAACGGGGGGTAAACGTGCAAACTGAGCAGAGGAGTAAAATCACTTTCCCACCCCCTGGGAGGGTAGAATTCACCCTTAAGAGTTGCCCCAAACTTCACTGGCTGTCATCCTTTCTGCACAGTACGACTACTATGAAATTTTCATCAATTCCCCTCCATATAAGTAATGCCGAGCAGTAATGAAAGTTTACACGCGAAAGGGATCGGAATTGGACATTTGAGGAGGCAGGAACGGTCGAAGTAGCCTAAAACTATTTTATTTGTCATTAACATCTTCGAAAATGGAGGGGTAAGAGTTTCAACGAGAAGAGATATATTTTATCATTTTCCCACCCCCTGGGAGGATAGATTCAACCCCAAGGGTCATGTCTGTGACATTATCCTTCGACCTTTATTATGTACCGGTCAAATCTGTAAACATCTGCATTAAAACCCTTGCTGTCGCGCGTCCGTGCACGAAAACAGATAAAAGGGGTGGTTTCTGGCTATTTGAAGGGGCTTTTTACCGCCACAGTCGTGTTAAACACCCTCGAAAACGGGGGGGAGGGGGGTTATTTGGTTGTGTTACTCATTTGTAACATATTCGTCCGATTCCTCGACTTCACTAGTATTGCATCAAATGAGTATTACATATAACAGAGGAAGACCACGAAGTATAACAACAGATTGCAAACAATTAATAATTTGTACACATGTATAAACATCAAATCATTAATAATAATATTCACAATGACATTGTCACAAATAATAATAATTAAAATTTACAGTTACTCACAGTACATGTGAAACGAACTCTGTCTTCAATTAACGTCGCGTCGTAATTTACTCCTCTTCAGTAATTATTTGTTGCCAACGAATAAGGAGAGACATGTACAAGTTGAATAACCACCGGCATAATAATTTGTCTCTCATTAATTTTATTATATACCATATTAAGGAAATTCGATTTTATATGTAGGTAAGAAGGAGACACAAAACTGCATTTTTACGTAGTTTTTATAATGTGAAAGTTACAATCATTGCTTTATCTGATTAATTTTATGTGGCCGCACTCGAGAAAAATTTATATAGCTATTTTCTAATAATGAACAGAATGTTTTGGTCGAAATAGCCTACCAAGTGGTTGGTTTAAATATAAAAGGAGCAGAAGGATATCTAAAATTTTTCGTGCCAGGGAATCCAGTTTTTGAAAATTTGGATTTGTGAATCAAACACTCTTGTTTGGAAATTGGCTGGAGGATAGTAATAAATAATAATTTAGTTATGCAAGGAATGTTGAATAAGGTTGACAGAAAAATGTGTCTTATGGTGAAGGAGGGATATATTCTAACAGAAAGCTCATCCCAAAAGTTAATAAGGAGATACATTGGATTGTTTCCACCCCATAATAGATAAATATTCCAAGGGGGTGTAATACATAACAATATGGTGGTAGCAGAAGTATTTGTAACTACAGAAAAAATAGGTTGCACCCAATAATTCTGCGAAGTTCGACTAGCTAAAGAATAGCCATTTAAATAATATATATTTCTACACCTATTTACTTACTTATATGGCAATTATTAGCATTTTTTTGTGAAAAATCGTACCTATAATTCACTACAGTGAATCACCAATTCATAATTCACTGCAAAATATTTACTCATACAAAAAATGTTCGTGCTTCATCGGTATCTAAAAATATTATTCTCATAGTAGGCATATTTTCCAAGATGTAATGGATTTAAAATTGGTATGGTCAAAATTTCCTTAAAAAGTAGGACATTTTTCAATATAACTGAGTAGAACTTCAAAACCATCCAATGTACATTATTGAAAATTCAGTGAATGATTTAGAATAGAGACATAATGAACACATACTTTTTTCAATTTTTTCGGATCCTCCGTTCTGAGATATTCGCGGTTCAAGTGAGGGGGTCCAAACATTTGAATCGAATATCAGATTGGAGGTATTAGCCCAGTCGTCGGAGGTTTTAAGGCATCACTAAATGTTATATGGCTAAATTTAATTTTTCAGAATAAGTATTTCTTCGTGTAGAATACGATAAAAAAAAGTTTACAGCTGTACGGTGTCGGCGACCCTTAAAAAAATTGGAGATATTGGCCAAAACTCGGTTCTTAGCCAATAATTCGAAAAATAAAAATATATATAAAAAAAACTAATAGCAGTAGGCGATAGAGGGGCAAATTTCACATCAAAATCGCACATATATGAAGTTTTTTGTACGATGAAAAATGTAGACCCCAGGCTTTTTTGTTTAACTCACGAAAATGGAACGTGGCGACATATAATTGCGGGGTGCGAAGCGTGCGCGTTCTCGAACGCGCTAGCTACGCTAAATTTTTTGTAACTTTTGAACTAATTAATGAAATGAGTTCAACAATGCTTAAATGAAAGACGGAAGTAACATGTGACTATTGGATTATTATATTTTCAAATATTAAAATAAACGTATGTAGAAATAGTACATATTATTTGAAGTTGGAACGTAAAGAGATTTCCGATGAACTCGGTAAAAGGTTGTTTGAATTTGTTCAAGGGGGCAAAATTGGACGGTTTTGTCCAATTATGTCCGTCCGGACAAAATCAAAGGTTATGGACAAAATTGAACAAAATTGGACAAAATCAATTAAATGAAACGAGAATTTAAAAAACATATATTTAGATATGTACCTATGTCAATATAGTAAAATACTAAACAACAGTCAACCGATGAATCAATATTCAGTAACATACATATAGGTATACAAGGTGATCCAAAATTGTTTTCCGATATTTCTGTGGTTGGTAATACTGTCGATGTCGTGAGCAAAAAAAATAGGACAAGTCTTATAACGTATTTTTTCTAAAATCTAGTTACGTACATTTGATTTTAAATTTTGTGACATTGTCAGTTAGTTGTCAAAATTCATTGCAAGTGTGCCAAACTAATATGCCCCATATAATAAGCGATTTAGTTAAAGCTGGAGTTATTTCTAAAGCAGAATATGGATGGTCAATGAGACAAATTGCACTGCGTTATAATATTAATAAAAATTCTGTTTAACATTTTTAAAAAGTGGAGAATAAACGGTACGATTAGTAGAAATCGTGGATCAGGGCGGCGAAGGATATCAACTCAACAGCAAGATTTGCAATTGGTGAATAAATTAGTAGAAAATCCATTTCACTCAGTAATTCAGGCTGTTGAAGAAAGGAATTTTCCTGGATCGAGTAGTACTGGTCGTCGGCGAGTAAGAGAATCGGAGCTACGCTGTCCACCAGCATAGAAATACCTACTGAACATAAAGAAGCTCGACTGGGATTTGCGCTTGAATTTTTAGTGCATGATGTAAATTTTTGGAACAATGTAATCTCTACACACGAAAAAATTTTCCAGTCTACACGCAGCGGTCGTATTCGTGTTTACCGACCTCCGAATACTCGATTTGATGAGAAGTATACATCTAACAATCACAAAAGTGGGAGATTTTCCGTTAACATGTGGGCTTGGATATCGGCATGTGTGGCGCACGTGGTGTTTTGTGGCATATTGAGGAACGATTTAATAGTGAAACGTATATTAGGATTTTAGACAATATTATGCTCCCTTCTGTGTCACAACTATTTCCTAATAATGAATTCATATTTCAACAAGATAATTGTTCAGTTCATACTGCTCATACCGTGACTAACTGGTTTCAAGATAATAACATTAATGTTCTTAACTGGCCCAGTCATAGTCCAGATCTTAACCCTGTGGAAGACGTACGGGGACTACTTGTAAGAAGTATCCAAAAACGAAATGTGAGACCACGGAATGCCCAAGAATTACTGGAAGTAGTAAATAACGCATGGGAAAATATTATTACTAATGACTATTGTATAAGTTTATTTAATTCTGTGCCAAACAGACTTATAGAAGTTATAAGTAGAAATAGTGCAATAACAAAATATTAATAGTTAGTTTCTTGTTAAGTTGGATATCCTTTGCCCTGATCCAGGATTTCTACTAATCATACAGTTTATTCTCCACTTTTTTAAAATGTTAAACACAGAATTTTTGTTAATGTTATAACGCAGTGCAATATGTCTCATTGACAATCCATCTTCTGCTTTAGCAATAACTACAGCATTACAATAAGAAATATAACAAAAGTGCTAACTGTTTTATTTTGGCTACTATACTCATTACGTACTCAAATAGAGACACATTTACATTAGAAAAAAATATTGTCCTATTTTTTTTTTGCTCACGAGAGTACATCAAAAAATAATGAGAGTCTTTTTATATAAACGTATTTCCGAAAATAAATAATAAGAGAGATAATATCGAATACACATTTTAAACTTAGTCGTAGGCCATCAGGACACTAGTTCACATTGTATCAGTCAAACCCTCTCTTATGTTGCAGCAGCATTAACAAAACATTCTCCCAAGTTAAAAGTACGTCTGATAATCAATCACCCATGTTTAAATAATATGAGCAATTAAACTGCAATTAAAGAAGAGAATCAAAATCCAATAAATAACAGAAAATGTTGTAAATGCACGTTGTTCTTTATTTAAACACGAATTACTCGAGAACGGCTTGGTTTATCGAAATGCAATAAGAATGAAAACCTTTTTTATTTCTAATGATCTGGAAATTAGTTTTCTGCAATAATTTTTAGAAATTTGAAAAAATTTAAAAACTTATGAGGAAAATACTGACAATCATCCCCTAAAACTACACCTTAAACAGAAGAGAGAGTTTGACTGATACCATATAAACTATTGTCCAGATGGCCTACGAATAAGATTAAAACATGAATTTGATATTTTAAGGGAGTCGGAAGATATTGCCGAAAAACAAAAATTTACTATCCCCCTTTTATACTGTTTTACCCTGTTTATACTTATAAATGAGAGTTGATTTTGTCCAATATTGTCCGGTTTTATCCAATTTGGTCCAATATTGTCTACGTCCTGGACAAAATTTAAAAAAAGTGGACAAATTCACAACCCTGAGTAAAAGATCTATCATTTCTACAATTTCTTACTTCCACATCCACGTAGTGGATTGGAAGTATAGTAACCGTAAAAAAAAATCATTTTTTTTTCTTGAAGTAGGTTTAGAATGTCATAGACCGTTGAGATTTTTAAGATCAAAACCTGGAACTTTCATATATTACTCTTGAAGTAATGTATAAAAAGACACTATGAGTGAAAAGAGTCTCAAAAATTTATTTTTGGAGATGTACACTTCAAAAATTTTAAAATCTTAAGAAAGTGATAAAATTTGATATCTATAACTAACTTTAACCACCTATTCCTACCTACTCTGGTTTAAATCGTGTTATTAGATTTCTGTTGGTGCGATTTTTAAAGCCCGAAATTTGTACTTTAAGATGCTTCAAGCGGATTTATATTCATATACTATTCCTACATACCACCATTTTATATTTGAATATATGATAATCCAATAGCCACATGTTTCTGGTTTAATTTAAGCTTTGTTGAGCTCAACTTCATTATTTAGTTCAAAAGTTACAACAAATTTAGTGTAGTGCGTCCGAGACCGCGCACGCTTCGCGAGCCGTACTTATGTGTCGCCACGTTCCATTCTCGTGCGTTAAACAAAAAAATCTGGGGCCTACGTTTTTGATCGTACAAAAAAACTTTATATACGTTTTTGATGTGAAATTTTCCATTTTATCGTCTAGTGTTATAAGTTTTTTTATATATTTTGTTTATTTTTCGAGTTATTGACCAAAAACCTTATTTCGGCCAATATTTTCAATTTTTTTTAGAGGTCGCCGGCACCTAAGAGTTGTAACCTTTTTTTTATCGTATTCTAATTTCTATACCAACAAAAATACTTATCCTGAAAATTTCAGCCACACAACATTTAGTGACCAGTCTTTATCAATTTCTGTCTCTGACACTGGGCTATATTGTGTCAGGTCACTGACGATAGCTTACAGATTTAGAATGTCGGCCTCTGGACTTCCACTAACCGACTAAGACTAACCGTATTTTTGTATTCTCTAACTGGTAAGTAATCGATACGAAAAATATTCATTTGATATAAATACTTGCACCAACTGTAAAAGACATTTCGAGTTATTTAGTCAAGTTTCCATTACTAACAATATTCCTCATATCACCTTTGTTACTTGCCATGTTCCAAGGCAAAGGATTAATATGTATATAAGCTGATACAATGTATTAGGTAGCTAGCTCCTGCACTATTTGTATACATAAGGAATAATTAACATTTGTGGTGGCTGAAATGAAGTATATGAATTGTGACGCCACTTTATAACGAGCAATTCTAGACGGAATGCAACAACTACCTTGCTATTTTATTATTTCACTTTACGCACAAGTGTGAAAAAGGAAATGTTTTACGAATTATTGCGAAAATGGAATGTTTTACGTACTAGTGTGTAAAGTTGGTTATGAATGTTTTAATTTATAGATATATTTTTCTAATAACCATTTCAGTAGAAGAAAAAAATATTCTGTGCAACTTGGATGTGATGCGACTATTTTCACTTATGGGATTGATAAATTTCGTTTAAACACTTGTTGCATAAATAACTATTAACAAAAAAAATGTATCTTATACTTATGTGCAAATCGTATTTCTCATTTCTTAATGAAAATATGTGACAGCACTATATTTATCTTAAACGAGATCTCAAATGAGTATATTATAATTAACAACACCTTAAAATCAAATTTCGGTAACTGCTTGTGGAATACTGGGTGAAATGACGAGTGTTTAAATTGATGAATCCATTTTACCTTCCACAGTTCATCAGGCGATCTCCGACGCTCTGTATAAGAACTACATGTCTTGTACAGATGGAAAATTTTAGCAGTTGTTAAAGTTGTATGGAAATGTAATAAATGTAATAATTATGTATTACTACCAAATGTAACAGATGATTTGGCGCACTTATTTAAAACAAATACATTTAGTTAAACAATATTAATGATAAACTATGCGTAAATTTTAACACCAAATTTGTCTTTTTTTATTTTTTTTTTATCGACATACACTATTTTTCTTACCGAAGTAATTATATAAATGCAAGAACATTGTTAAAATAGTTTTGAAAATTACAATCAACCACTGAACAGTTTTAAAGATTATAATGTATCTGTTAATAATAAATGAAGTTAAAAACTTCCCTCATAAAATACGATTAAACATATAACTGCTCCCGTGGTAATATAATACAACATAGTGATTTGTCATTATCAACAACCTAAATTATTTGCTCAAACCTACACCTTTGCACAGGCAACCTTCACCTACCTCAAAACGATTAATCATAAGACAACATAAATAACTTCAAAATTCAGACACCTCAACAATCAATAAATAAAGCAGAAGTCACTCACTCCACTATCCATTTTTCATGCATCATTCTAATTTTCCTAGTAAATCACTTATAAACTTACATTCAAAAATTAATAGAGATTTAAAACGAGTTACGCTAAACCTAATTTTTAATAAACTTAAAACTTAAAAAAGAAAAAGTAGAAAGTTTGAAGTACAATATCTGCAACATTTCATGTCACTTTCCATTCAAGTTAAGCTTTAAAAAAATGCTTACCGGCTGCTGGTAGCGGTGCCCGGCACGTATGGCAGAAGCACTGCATTACCGATTCCCTTACGAGCCCGATCAACATCTTGACTTGCCTTTTTTTGCTACACTAAATTACAATTTTCTCTAAATTTATGAATGAAAATGGAACTTACAAACACGCCGGGGCTTTAAAAAGGGTTTCTAAAAGGTCCTCTAAGAAAGGATCGGCGGCTTGTCGAACCGACGGAGCCTGATAGATGAACGGATCAGGTGTGGTGGAGATGGTTTGCGGCGTCGCAACGCGCAGCGGCGGTCGATACATCGGGCGTAGTCGAGCCGACAAGGCGACGCCGACGTCTTCCGTATGTGCGTGCCCTCTTGAGTGTTGTACAAGACAGGGGTGGAGATTGAGGAAGGACCATTCCTTCCTATTTATAACTGGATGTTTCAGTTTTGAAATAAACGTTAAAATCTTTAACGCATTTCTGAAATCGCAAAGATCTTAATAGATTTAGTATCGAAATTTGAAAAATGGAGACAACGGTAATATATGTACAAATGTAAGAGATTTAACCGATTTAAATCTTAAAATTTAGAAGGCCAAATTTGAAATTTTAAAACTTTTATAACTTAATAAACACATCTGTGGAAATGCAGCGCGATGTCAACACTGAAAGCTCGAAATTGGCCATTTCATCACTTCGTGAATTTTATAGGTGAAACCGATCGAAAAATCGAGACGAAACGATTGTACGAGAAATGACATTGTTTGACTTTCGACAAAATCTAATCTGACGTTTTTCGGTTTCGAGTTCCAATATGGAAATTTCTGTGTTCTGTTAGGTCTCATTAAAGAGATTGACGACGTTTATACATTAATTACCAGAAAACGCCAGCTTTGCTGCTATAACTTCAATGCAACTATTTTTAATGCAATTTTATGATTGTCTTACAACTATTTATCTACGGTCATTTTGTCTCAAATGACACTACTTTTGAATGATTTAAAATAAATGTAAAATGAACATGTTAAAAAATTAGCCTTGCTGATATACATTAAGTAAGTCATAGTTTTGTTCCCTACAGTCGGCTGTGGCCGCGTTCTAATGTAAGACTTGCCGTTTTCTATTCAATGCCTTTGCGAGAGTCTTTCTACTTATTTTGAAGCTTGCTGAAGTACTTTATATCCATCGCTAGCTCTACGTTTATTACTTTATAATCCTTGATTTTGGTTTCCATATTCCAAATATGTACACCTCTTTGTAAATTCTCTGATAACGAAATGGGCTTGTCCGGCATTTTTATTTTATTTCATAAATCGAAAGTGCAAGTATAAAATAATGGATCTGCAAAAAAATCAGAATCTTATTCGCACGTTTAGTATCTTAAAAACTATTACAAATCTCCACCTCGCGAAAATGGGGCGTGGCCAGGCGCTACGTCACTACTCACTATACGTATAGACTCGGCGATTTTAATAGACTTGATGCTCCTTAGTTGTTAGAATTATAAGTGTTTTCGAAGTATACGCATAATTAGTGTGACGTCACATATGTCATTTTTGTTACGGTTGAGTGATTCTGAACCCAAACATTTTCTTAAATCATTTAAGTGAGGTTAAGTGTCTTTTAATAATTTGCATATTTCTTTCATATTACAGCAATAATTTGTGAAATTAGTATGTAAACAACATTTAGAAATCATATTTGTTTAATACTAACCTTAGCTATTTCTTAAAATCTCCAAATAATAATAAATGACATATATGACAAACCACTTCCAAATATTTGTTTCGGTTCAGTCTCTTGACATAATCCGTCAAGTGACGTCATCACTAATTACGCGTATTGTTTGTTTTGCTTACTTCTTGACAATAGGGGAGTACGATTTGGTGAAATGTCAAAAAATTACAATTTTCTCTCGCTCCTGTCGGGACGAATTTTCGATTTTGACCCTGCAATTTACGATTAGGATTCATCGCCGACATTCTCCTTTCCGTAGAGACATAGAACGAACTTCCACTCGACGTATTTATTTAGTTACCAGCGTTTGAAAATTTCATATTTTTCGACCTTTCAGGTTAAATTTGAAAGATTCCAGAAAGCCGCTTTTCTTACGCCACTTGCGTATAGTGACGTCACAAATGGACGCTCGGTCTTTGTAACTATTACTAATTTCAACTCCTTATATCTCGAGAACGGAAAAGGTTAATAATACGAAATTTTAAGTATATAATGAGAATATCGAGTACTATATGAAAAAGTATAAAAACCATATAAAAATAATGTCATGGAACAAGCCCATTACATAAATAGTTCTGTGTAGGAGAAATGTTTTACTACAAAAAAATTGCATTATGATGAGGTTCAGCGAAATCCATCAATAACGCAGGAAAATGTCGGATGTTGGCATTGAATCGAACACCAGTCAGAAAAATCCATCTTAAGAGCTACCGATAGTACGAACATAGTGTTCCAAGAAATCAGTCGCACGAACTAAGCTAGAAGTTCGTCTTGCTCAGGCTTCCACCAACGCTGACATCAGTTTAACAACATCCCTGATGAGTTCATTTTCGGAACCAAAGATTTACATATTATCAATTAACTAGATACAGAGATATAAAAACGGCTCTTTGATAGTACTAATGACATCAAAATCTGCAATCGATTCGTTGTTGAGAAACATATTATGTAGACGCACATGGTTTTGTGCAAAAGAATGGGGTTGTCGACGACTTGATTTACAATGCTCTACTTATTCCTCATCTTGCCAAGGAGTGACGTGCCCAAACCGTATGGCATTGGACCCTAGATACGATGAAATGGGAGCCGTATATGATCCTAGCGCCGAATATGTCAAGATCATCTTTCCTGGGTAATAAAATAAACAGGAAGAAAGCAGCGAAACTCAAAATGGATTCATAGACACTGCAAACGGATTTGGTATAAATAAATATACATAACACCCTCAAATAAAATAAAAATCCACAGATTTCGCAATCTTTGCAACCATCGGGACATTGGAAATGATAACACCATACATAAAACATAAACTTATTCCGGACTCGGCTTGGCCTCGTCCGGAAACAACTACGATTCGTCCCAAAAAACTTGATTTTAGGTACTTGTTACAAAAATAACTAAAGGGGGGGGGCACTCCTCGCACCCCCTTTCCTTTGTCTGCGACGCCAATGCTGCCTGCGGCGCTAATAATTATTAACAATTAGATATCAGAATAAAAACCTATTAACCTAACCTAAAGAAATCATGAAATGAATTTATTTGAAGCAGAATAAAAATCTACTAACCTAACCTAAAGAAATCATAGAAAAGAATTTGTGAAAAAATATATTAATCATCACAAAATTAAAGAAAAAAAATTCAGCAGGCATAGGAGTTTGAACCCGGAACCTTCTGCACCGTAAGCGAGAACATTACCTATGCGCCAACCGTACGGCTAATGATGAACACTAGGGCAAGGAATAAATAGTGAGACAAATGATATCACGATTCTGTATCGTCCGCCGCTGCAGCACTAATGCGTCCCTGCTCGATGCTACAAGATTTGCTCTCTCCGTACCGCCTTTTGTTGAACAGGCGGTACAACATCGATCGGCGCGGCGCTGACCGACTACACCGCATTCGCTTTCCACATAGTAACAGGTTCTCGCTCAGTATTACATCACCTGACCTTGATACTTTCATATCGACGGCCTTGGAGAAAACTCGCAACTTTTGTCCTGTACGCTACACGCCAACATTAACATTTCCAATGTTAAAACTTCGATACAAAAATGATCCATGTCATAAAAATTGTTTCAGACGACATCTAAGACCCGAAAACCGCATTAAATAAGGCAATAAGAAATTAATTGTGGAATGAAAAGTTTTTTTGGGGTCCGCAGATGTGTGATTTTTATCAGAATTTTCATGACCCACAGAAATCGTGAGGTTACTATTAAAAAGAGCAAAACAAACGTTTTCTATTCTTGTAACAATAAGTAAGGCACTCTAAAATCAATTTCATTTTTTTTATGACGGCGACCTGTGAAGATCTGCTGACACCACTTGGATTAGTTAATGTGCTTGCACGACGACACATCCTATGAATATATATTTTTTTAAAACAATAATGTTTCATCAAAATGGGTAATCACAGAAGTTTCACAGAGTTTCAATTTACCATACATCTTCTAAGAGTCACTAACAATGCATTCGCTGAGGCACAAATAAAAACATAATTCTGATCTCCATTAAACATTAATCAAGCTTTTAGTCTGACATTGAATATAAGTGATTCATGATAGTTTCAACTATATTTTTTCCATAGTAAACAAAGTGTAATTTTTTTGCCATGTATAAGTACATAATAGGTTTATTCCGTTGCGTAGTAGTTCTTCTATATACAGACTGACGAGTCGCCCATGCCAAGTAATTTCACCCAAAGAATGAGTCAGACAAGAGGCATTAACAGAATACGGAATACCATAATAATCCCAAAAGGAATACTGATACGGGAGATAAGAAATTTTTGTAAAACGTTTTTTTCTCTCTCTTAAACGCATGATTTTTCGTTCTAATGAGTAAAATTTAATTTTAAATTTGTCACACTATAGAAAGATAAACATTTATGTAGGTAAGAAGTCACACACATTGTCTATATTGATTTTTCATTATATTAGGAACACGATACAATTTATTTAGTTTCCGGGGTATTTTATTTAATACTTCTTTATAGATACTAAAACGTTGTGTGGTATGGTTTAATATATGACAACCTATTTTGTTTTAATGAAATACCTAGTTATAAAACCCGGAGAAAAATTTTAATATAAATTTTGAACTCAAATGTGTTTAAAAACATAAAATCTGTTTGTCGATGATATCTAAGAGCCGACTGCATTGTAAGATTACCTCGCCTTTTTGCCAATGAGCAGTTGAGAAATAGCATCCTATTTAAAACCAACGCTTCATTCTTACAGTGAATGGACTTTGTATTATCGAAATGCGTTTCAGCACTTTTTGTGCAACATTATCAGATAATGCATTACCTTCCATTCCCTCGTGCACGATTTCAAATTATTATTTATTAAGTTGTTCGTTGTGTTTAAATTATTAAATTATACAGAGTAGGCAAACCCTTGTTGTCTTGGCAATAATATAAATTATTATGATGGTTTGTAAATGATATTTGCAATACTTTTTTTGTTCTCGATTATTCAAGGAATAAGGTATACGGTATACGTTAACCATATGTGTATCCTTTAATGTTAAAAGGAGTTATTTATTTGCCCTAAGTCGGGATGGTCCATAATCGAAGGTAAAAAATTTAATAATATTTTAGACAATCAAGTCGAATAGCCTGTTCCCTACACGGTCCTAACGATCCACATTATTGTGAAAACCACTTATGCTGTGGATGTTGTCGAAAAAGATTTATTTGTCAAATACGTGTACCAAGAATATCACGAGCGAATTCCAAATTCTGCAGGCACAGAAATCTTTCCGTAACCGCTTGAGTCTTCAGTTGTTGAAATAGAAGCAAAGGAACGGATAAAGGTATTGTGTTGTCTTCTGTGTTAATTTCGAATCGCAGGGATAAAAGTGAGTACTGGAATCTTTGTCTTTCCATATTTTGACTTTTGTTACGTCACTTTTTGTAAAAAGTATTAGTATAGGTGTGTATTGTTTTACTTTTTTTAAATATAAATATTCAGTATGGCCACTAAAGTGCCAGACGAATTGTTAAATAAAAGAAAATATTACAAATCAGTTACAAACCATCATAATATTAAATTATATCATTGCCAAGACAAGTCTTTGACTACTCTGTATAATTTAATTATTTAAACACAACGAACACCTTAATAAATAATAGTTTGAAATCGTACATAGGGATTGTCTACATTCCCACTTCCCAGGCAATTTTAGATTCAAAGGTGTGAGATCCGAGAGCCTTTAATGCCATCTGACTATTTAAAAGTATGTATTTGTTACGATTAGAGTGCCAGTAGCGTTCTAGACAGCATACAATTAGGCCACGCTACGTCCAAATCTATCCCGTCAGTCATATTAGCTCCATTTGTGAACGACTGCGGAGTTATTCTTTCGCCAACTGCAGCGCTTCCATCCGTCTTGTTTGATGGTTCTTAATCAGCACATCAAGGTCCTGCTTGGTTGGCACTGAGTCAGTAAGTTTGATCATAGACGCCAATTGAATCAGCTCTAATTATTTATAAAAGTCTATTTACAATACCAATATAATTTTTATTCTTGTCCAGTTTTCCAAACAGTGTTCCTATAGCTTCTGACATAAATTCACATACGAAAGGTTCCAGAGAATTAGGTACAATCACTCGGCACATGCCACGGAGTTACTGACTAATTGACTATAGATATCACAATGTTTCCCAAGGTCTGTTTTACTATAGCAATTTCGTGGATGGAACTTGTTGAAAACATTTCAAGAGGTGTAGTAAAGAGTTTTGGATTAAATCCGTGTGGTGAAAAGCTTTTGTTTAATGGAGGATTCCCATTAAACGAGCTGATAAGTAGATATCACGTCGAAGTGATATTTCAAGAACTATTAAGCCGATTGCCATATTTGGCACATATATCGAGAACATAACTATCTTTTTCATAAAGTACGGAAAATAAAATTCATGCAATTTTTTTTATACGTTGCAGTATCCGTATTTTTTGAAAAAAGAAATTCTCCGTAGTTCATGCAATACCTATATTCACAAAAAGTAAAAAGAAATTTGATTTTTCTGTTTTAGATGATCTGGAGAAAAGAAACTGTGTCAGCCAGCAACCGAGAAATTTTGGGAGGCGTCTCACTTCAAGGAGCACCAAATCCACAATTTTTATTATAATCATAAAAATCTGAATGTAGTTCTAATGTATAATAAATATATCTCCAAAGTTTGAAAATGATTTGTCTACTAATTTTCCTAATAAACATTCCTAAAAAACGCGACTTATCAGCTCGTTTAATAGGAATCCCTCCTTAAACAAAGGAATGTTCAAAATCGTGTTCACTCGCAGATTTCCTTGAATATCTCTGGTTGTATAACCAGTATTACAATAAATAAAGAAAAACACATTGTATTCAACGAACTTGAACAGAACTAGATTTATCCGAAACTGTTTGGTCAATTTGTCAAGTTGAAGAACATAAAACCACTTGAGGCAGGCCATTTCTAAACAATTAATGATGACTTGAACAATAATGCACATATTTTAGCAAACCTTTAAAAAAGCCAAGTTTCCAGTTAAAATGTTTATAATAACGCCTAAGGAACAATTCGAGGGGTCAGCCACTGCCATAAAAATGTTCAATCATTCCTCCCATTCCTCATTATTCCTACTATTCCCCGATTGTTCCTGAATTCCCATAGTATTCCCCATATGTTTCAGTAAATCATCGATTTTTCATCATATTCCCCATATTCCTCAATTATTCCCAATATTCAATATCTATTCCCTTTATTCTTTAGAATAATTCTTGGGTATACGAATCAGTAATAACAATTACTATGTTCATAATACTTATATTTAATTGTTGACACTAATGTTAACACTTTAGGATATATTATTCTATAAAAACTATCTACCCAGAAAGAAATATTTACAAAAATTAGAGGCTTTTCATTTCTTTATAATCTTTGCAGATCTCCAAACTAGCAACTCTTTTAATCCTATCATAGAATATGAACTTTGTATCACTTTTTGGCCACACAAAATCATCGAAATCATTCTCTTATGTCAAAAAATGCCAACACGTCTAAATTACACCCAAGAATACTTTTTAGATTTGTTTATTATTTATGAAGAATGTGATAAAGTAATATCAAGAACATGTAACACATTTGCTACTCGATACTCACAACAACAGAAACCATCATCATACACTATGAAACGCATATTGGATAATTTTAGTGTATTTTGTCAAGGCAGGAATTCTAAGGAGGAAGCATTAGACAAATAGGCTGAAAAGAAATCTTTTTAACTTGCTATTTAAATTTTCCTCAAAACATTGTAATGTCGTCACTCTTTTGTTTTTCATGGCACAATAAACTGCTAATGTTCTTGAGTGTTTCGCTCCCTGAATACATGAGGATTCGAGTTATTCCAGTAATGGGAATTGTGTCGACTAAAATGTCCATTTTAGGTAAACTTAGCATCTGTCCATATATTTCCCAAAAATTCTGTTACTTTTAATTGTTGAACCATATGGAACGAGAACGGATTTATGTTTTGACAAGATTCTGTGAACTGAATTCTTGGAAATGCCCGAAAATACCCCATAATTGCTTGTTTTCGTCATCAATAATAAACTTCCTCCTTAGAATTCATGTCTTGACAGAGCCAAATATTCTAGAATTGTCCAATATGCATTTTACAGCGTATGGTGGATGGTTCTTGTTCTTGTGGGTATCGAGTAGCAAATGTGTTGCATGTTCTTTATATTACTTTATCACATTCTCCATAAATATTAAACACATCTAAAAAGTCTTCGTGGGTGTAATTTAAACGTGCTGGCATTTTTTGACATAAAAGAATGACTGACATTAATGATTGTTTTTAATCAAAGCTATAAGTTAGTGACAATTTTTAATAAAAATTCCTGAACATTTAAGAAAATCGTCAAGATTTCAAAAAGTTGTAACTTGAATCCCTACAATGCCCATACTAGAAAAAAGGTACCTGTCAAACCCTCCACTGCGACCATCAGGTCTATTGTGGCTTAGAAAAAAAGGTAATTTAATTTTACATGATGTAATAAATTACAATGTTCCATTTAGACTAAAAAAAAATTTGAGATTTTAATTTGACAAAATGTAACGTGAAAAATAGAACACTTGGTATAATATTATGGAATTTATTTTTATTGTAGAGTGCAGCTCATCTAGTTCCTTGCAGGGCATTAATGCGGTCTTTATTGAGTTTGTAAAACATTCCTATTGACCAACTAACTATATCATACAAAACGCTGTGTTATTTCAATACTCGCATTCCAACTTGTTTAAACAACAAAATTAGGCGTAATTCCCCTATATTCCTTACTATTACCCCATTATTTCTCACTACTCCCCATTATTCCTCGAAATTCCCCATTATTCCTCGACATTCCCCATTATTCCTAATTACTTCCCATTATCTTATCATTCCTCATTATTTCCTTCCCGTTCCCCGTTATTCCCCACCCACTGTACAATAGTGATTGGACCCCACTGATTGCATACCAAGTTTCTTCCGTATAGAGTTCGTATCTATGATGCCCAAATCCCACTCCTCATTAGTCGTAAGGGACTATGAGGATACTAGTGTACAAATAATGCGGTCAAATCAAGTGTTGCAGTAAATACGTTCTGGAGGCACGTCAGCTCTCCAAAAGCCCCGTTAGGAGCGGGTTGGTTCAAATACGGCCAAAAGCTTCTAAAACTACGAAACTACGAAGAATATTCCCCACCAGTGGCTGACCCCTCGGAACAATTACAAAGCCGAAAATTGAATTGTCGATTGTTTAGGGGCATCAAATCGGGCAACAACAATTTTTATTTCAGATTGGTTTTTTTTTTTGTTCCTTTCGGAGATACGAACGAAATAAATTTTATTTTTTTTTAATCTTATTCAATTTTTCAAATTATTAAAAAAATGCATTTTCCTCATCAACATTTTGCTCAAAGATAAAAGTCTATCTTGACTCCTAATTGGTGTAGATATATTTTTTTAAATTGTTTGTTTTTTGAGTACTTTTAATATACACCAATTATTTTTATTTTTGGACAAAACATTGAGGAGTAAAATGCATTTGTTTTTCAAGAACAATAAAACAATGGAATTAGATTGGTTTTTAAAAATTCAAAATTCATTTTCGTTAATATTACTGAAGAAAAAAACAAAATCTATAATCGGAAAAAAAAATTGATGTACAACTTGATGCCCCTAAACAATCGATGATTCAATTTTTAACTGCAAACATTTTTAAGGCGTTATTATAAATATTTTAATTTGAAACATGGCTTGAACGCTTAGCTCCACAAGGGATATTTTTCGTTAAAATATGTGCATTGTTGTGCAAGTTATCAGCAATTGTTTAAAAATGGCTTCCCCCAAATGTCTTTATGTTTTGCGACTTGGCAAATTGACCAGAGTTTCGGACAAATCTAGTTCTCTTCGCAATTTCGTTGTGTATAATTTATTTCTCTTTCTGTAATGCGATACAGGTTATACAGCCAGACATATTTAAGAAAAACTGCGAAAAAATCCGATTTTGACATTCTTTTGTTTAAACAAAAGCTTTCCACCACGCGGATTTTTTTTACTACACCTCTTATATA
The DNA here is from genome assembly GCA_963583905.1 of Stenurella melanura. Classification (NCBI taxonomy): domain Eukaryota; kingdom Metazoa; phylum Arthropoda; class Insecta; order Coleoptera; family Cerambycidae; genus Stenurella; species Stenurella melanura. The sequence goes on from OY757311.1 coordinate 105,870,884, forward strand.
ATATTTACAAGAAGCTTCAGCAAGAAAATTGCTATATTAAGACAATTCCTTTTTAGACAATTTAGACCGTTAGTTTTATTGCAATATTTTTAATAATTTAAATATTTTAATTTTGAAAATGACGGGTGATTTTATATAACGCTTGTCTTCTGGAATAATACAATACAAATTTAAAAAATTAAGAGTAATTTAATTTTACTGCCAACACATAGTCACTTTTACATTAAAACGGCCTTAAAATGAGACAATAAGGCAAACAGGAAAAACCACTAACTGCACGGAGAATAATGTTGTTATAGGTTGTATATATTAATCCAATTTAAAACTGTCAACTTCCTCGTGAAATTACCCAGTTTACTAAACCCATTCAATGTGATTTATTGTTTCATTCATAATAGAAAAGTTGGAAAGCGTCATCAAACAAAAACAATCTAAATCGAGGGGAAAAGTCCGCAGAGTTTAACTAAATGGCGTCGCACCGAGCCGTGAGGGCTCCGTCACGCTACTTATGACCCAAAGCCTTAAAAGGTGTCCAGCTCATTGAAATTCGTCTTGTGTTTCCCCCTCCTTAACAAACCCATTTAGATTAAATTTCCTGAAAGTTCACGATTTATTTACAGTCCAATTAGTTTATAGCAACCAATTATGAAACATTAATTTATTATTGAATTAAAATCCACACGACGCGACGCCATGCTGACGCGGCGTTATTACCTTCTAATAGATCAGTTATTAATTAATTATTAAATAATTATATTTTCCTACTGGTTTTCCGAACACACTATTTTATTTGGTAATTGCGTGTCAATAACAATTTCATAATTTTATGATGCGATTCGGACTCCACTATAAACTGTAGGCCCTCGTTGCTCTTTACCCAACACAAAATCCTGAATATTCAAGGACTTGGCCTAGGCCACTTGAGAAATGGTTAAGAAACATAATTCTATTTCTTATATAAATGAGCAGCTAATGGAAGCGGCTGGAACCATCCCAGCAAATATTTTTTAAAAATTCTTACTTTAGTTAAGAGCGAGCAAGTCCTGAGATCCGAGGGGAGCAGGGGGGGAGTAATGCACCAAGTGGAGAGGGATCTCCTTAGTAAGCAAATTTTAGTCAATAATATTCTTCAACAATCCTGTAGTATTTATTTATGCACAACTTACACTTATTTTCAGCTAAATAACATCACCCAATTTGCCAAAAACAGCTTAGTGTTAATCATAATTTGAATACAATGCTGTTGTTTTAGTAGATGGAACCACTTCGATACAATTTAAAATTTAAGATGAGGCCTTCAAGTACGACTACATTCACACTATATTTATCCGTAATATAAAACCAACTTTGATATTTTACACTTATAAGACTAGATAACATATACTTATTAACTATATACTATGAGTTTCGTTCCCAATTTGACGCCAAGGAAAGCCTGTCTCTCTATCCTTTAAGAGGACTTGGTATTGTGCGCATGTCTTAGTGGGCTGAACATCGACGCGAGAATGTGACAGTTCAACTAAATATAGAAGATGAGTGGTCACAATCTAATCGGAGAAATTGTGCACTATAGGCATTATATCAGTGGTTCCAAGTTCCAATTCCAGACATTAATATTATAAGCGCTTGTGTGTTCTAAGATTGTGAAGTTGTTTTATGTATTTTATTGTTTATCAAAATAGGGATTTGTATTTACATGATGTAAACCTGTATCCACAAAAATGAAACGGTGTTTTTTCTGTAAAAGTCAGCCGAAGCAGGACCCTAACCTGTCATATCATCGGTAATAAATTTTATTTAATAATCCAAAATCTAGTTTACATGTGCTAATCGTGAAATGTTTTTAGTTTTCCCAAGAATATTTTTGTTTTATCTTTGCATAAAGTGCGTTGTTTTGGGGTTAAAAATTCTCAAAATTTTAACATTGAAGATTTTTTCACCAAGTTTTACTGAAAAAGGTTGACTTTTTAGAAAAAATATCAAGAACAATTTTTTTTTTACTCAAAAAATAAGATGCCGTCCCAAGAACTAAAGAAAAAAAATATTTACCATTTATTTCAATGTCAAATTGTTTTTTAACAATCTTGCCTTTTTACGGCTGAATCACCCAATAAAAATATAAATTGTGCCACTCATATTCGTAAAGTAGAATTTTTAGCTGAACATCGAAACTTCCATTAGTACCCTAAGACCCACTTTTTTGCTAATTCCACTGGACTATAAGTTTTTCTAATTACTGCTTAGGTATTCATTTATTGATTAAATAATTTAAATACCAAGAAACGAAAGCTTCCTAATAGCATGTGAATCATTTCAAAAGGGTGTGGTATATATTTTACCATAGTATACGAAATCTCCGTTTTCTACGGTTGCCGGTAGATTTCTTTGTTTTGGGACCACTGACCTGTTACAGCGCGCGCTTCCTTCTTCATCAGATCGTATCGTCAGAGTCCTCCATAGAGATAGAAAACTATCTCGTTCTCTAGCCTCAAATCCGTACATAGTGGCTTATGGAGTATTACCAGTATATAGTTAATAAGTATATGCTAGATAACCATAGTAGTCGCTAGCGCCATCTAGGCGCAGAATTTAGGATTCATCTTGTCACCTTGCTCACTCTGAATAACCAGGCTTGTTACCGCTGAGCTAGGCGATGCAAGTCTTCGATCCGCGGATATGAATCTATACTTAACGTCCGCCGTTGCAAAATTCAGAACTTGCATATTCCGCTAGACTTACATTTGTAACAATAATTGCAAAATTATAAGAACATCATTTGCACAACACAGAAAAAGACCATAGCATAGACACTGCAGAAAGAACGGTATAAGGAATTTTGGAAAATATAGCGTCGTCTTTATGTTTTGCATAAGGATTCAAAATGTTGGGTTAAGATCGACAACTTGCCATTTGGTGAGAGAGGAATATTACCAAACGTACAAGATCTGACTTGCTAACGCCCAAGTTTTCTCCATCTTTCTCTAGGCATCTGAGACACAGACTGTGTTACACAGACCGTTTGTTACGAATTCCGTGGGCAACTCATCGCACGAATAACTCGATTCTCCAAGAAATACGTCTCCAAAACGACTCTCCAGTGAACGCGTTCCAAAACGTTGGGATGATATCACCAAGGAGCTAATGGGAAAGATTTATTGAGGCTGTGCGTGTAACAGGCAACCGCAACAGATGGCGTAATATCGTCAGACTTATTATTGTTAATGAACATTGTAAAATGCGTTCCATTCAAAATTATAAAAATATTTAAGAACATTTAATTTCATATCAAATTCCCATGAAAAAATCGACTTTAAAACATTGACAGAAACGACGGACCGACGCGCGACGGACCCAAAGTACCTCTCTCGAAGCTTGAAAATTTCAGTGCAAAATGAAAAGTGAATAATTTTTCAAAAAGCTCGACATAAATTTTACTATCATAATCTTTTTGTACAGTCGATTGTTACTCTCGCCGCTGTATGAGGTACGATCCTTTGAGATGTAACACCTTGCCAAGGGTGGTGCTCTCTGACAAGTCGTCTTATATGCAATTAGCTTAGACTTGAATATTTTTATTTTTTGTGTTTGTTGAATTTTACTTCAATAAATGAAGATATATTTTGAATTCCATTCTTTATTGATCCCCTAGATCTAAGATCGACGACCTACGTGCAATTCTGTGGCGTGAATCGAATAACTATTTACCACGGGTCGACTCCGATCCTGTCAAGTTTGTGTAGCCATCCGAATACTCACAGAATCTATCGACGGTCTTAATGGTCTTAAAAGTGCTTTTCAAGTGTTGGTTTATAAGATCTGATCAGAAGTGCACCGCTGGACATCAGAGTACGATGGAGAGAACAGACTGTAGCAATCACAGTAAGCATAATTTTCTTTATTTTCGTCTTGGGAAGTCTTAAGAGTTACTAGAATCCCCCTTGAGAGTGGATATAGCTAGATATCGTTGCAGAGACACGGCTGGCGCCTGTCTCTTATACATTTCAGTCGTGTCCCTCAGATGCGCGATACTACGTTCATCCACATTATCACCAAGCAGCAATATAGTGTGTATTATTTAGCTTTTAACTGAACATCTAGATGCTGGAAGTCACATCAATGTCATTTTTATAGGGATTTCCAAAGCCCTCGTTGAGGAATTCCATTACAAGTCTCGTTCAGGTAAGTAACAGCAAAAATTACGACAATATTTGCCATGGTAACTAATAGGAAACATTTAGTCCCACTGAACTACCTAGGTTTACATAATTCCCTATTTTTCTTTTATTTGCTAAGAATAATTGCCTCATTTACTTATCATCTGAGAATGATTTCTGTATGCCTATGTCAGATTTCTTGCTTGTTTTCCTTTCAAGCAATTTAGATGGCTGAAAAAATTATTGGTTCTACTCACACAAAACTACCTTCTCAATCTTTCGATGAGATTGAAACTCATCGAAACATTGATTCTATTTTGACAATCCGTTTTTCTTTTATAAGCCAGATATTCGAGATTAAGTCAACATTCACCTTTATAATGATATATTAAAAACCTCCACGCCAAACATACCAATGCTTCTGCAGTTTAATATTCAGCCTGTAAGACTCGTACCACATATGGGCTCCATCTGAGTATTGACGAGCCGGTTAGATTTTTTCCATAAATTCTTCATGCCCGACACAAAAAATGAGAACGTCATTTTTCATGTCTTTCATTCCTTAGACTACGTGACCTACTATATATATCACGGATAGTTTGCAAATTACAGTTTGTATTATATCAAAATAATCTATTATACAATTTGAAAAAAACATCTTTTAAAACAATATGCACAGGATAATATACATAAGGATTTCCAAGCCTTATAATTAGGATAAATTAATATTTAAAAAAGGTAATACTATATAATATTCGCCCATAGATTTCGAATCCGATCAGAGAAGAACGGATTATGATTTTAAATGTGTAAATGTGATGGAAATTTATTATTATTTATTATAAATTATACAGTATGTCCACGGACCGAGTTACAAAGAGGAAAAACTTGTATTTTTCATTTTACAAGAAAAATGTATTCTTGATCAAAGTTTTTGCACGTCCCAAAATGGCCAAATCAGTTTTAACCTTTTCAAATTTTTCTTTAGTTTCAAAGAAAAATCGAAAGTAGGTAGATTTAGTTGAAAATGTCCCAAAAATAAGTTCGCGTTGTCATAGCCGTTATTTATTTATTTTTATCAACTGTCAGTTAGGAAAATCTGCCCTAATTGTTGAAAATATTGTTAAAAGACCAACGAATTTACCTAATTCAATGCTATGGCAAAGGTAATAAAGCAATCCATCGAGTTGTCGAAGAATTTAATCAAAAGATTCTCTTCTCTCTTCTTGTAATGAACTCAGTAGTGAAATATCCAAAACTCCAAAAACCTTCATTTTCGTAATCTATAATCTAAAACGTGACAATGCGAAGAAATCGCGGACGATGATTTTTTCACGAATACAATACTTTCGTTCGGTAAGCGAGGGAAGTAAAGTATTGTTATGAAGTACACCCCCTTGGAACTGGAGATGATACGCCTATGCCTACTAATAGTGACTGGAAAAACTCTAGAAAGAGCCATGGACTTTTCTAGAGTATGGTTGGAGAAGATTCTTGATGGTTTCTGGATGAATCTAGAAGCAATTTAAGAGTACATAAGGCGCGATTACCGGCGCAGAGGAAGAAGATTATAAAAGAGAAGTTTATTTTAGAAGTGACACGTTCGATAAAAAGTAAGGTTAAATAGGAGTGTAAAGGTTATTTTGAATGTTTGAAGTATTGTATAGTCAGTAAATTATTGAATAAAGTGTTAGTGGTGTTTATCTCTTGTTGAAATTATTTAGAACCCACGGATTCACACAGGGTGTTTCCTAAAAGGTGAATAAACGCAATAGTATAGTACATGTACAAGCTAAAATATAAACAATCTCTCCATTTTTACTTTACTTACTAGTGCGAAAAAGCATAACTGTACGCACTACACGGCGAGTACTTTACGCACGGTAGTAGAAAAATGTTGTATGTTTCCATAATGTTGACATGTTTTTGAGGGATCAAATCGGTAGGTAACGCTTTTTGCTAGTAATATAAATATTTGAATTTGCTCATGTGTGACAAAACCGGATTTTTAGTCAAGGAAATGAAGCATTTAACCCCAACATGAGACTCCGCATCACCTTTGTGAGACGGTGGAAAATGTTCCTAAAGATGTATAGAACAAAGTGAGGGTCATGGGAACTGGTGCTTTTTTGATTTCCGCTCGAAAGCTGGGACAGAAGTATTTCCGGTCACCAACAATTTTTTTTTAAGTTGGAAAAGAACCATTGGATTTTATAGACAGAGCTAACGTCACAAGACATGTACTATTTGTAAATGGACAGAAAGTGCTTGAAATGTGTTGATGATCCATTGAATACCCGCCCATCAGTCTGCCGAGCTGGGAGCGCTGCGTTTGGTGACGAGAGGTTTAGTCACTAACCTGACAGCGGTACTGTCACAAATGTCAAAAAAGCCGTTTTTGATTATCCGAATTTTCGATTTTGCCGTCGCAATTTACGTCACCGACAAAATACCAATTTTTCTTTTTCCGTAGAGACATCACACAATCCTCCACTCGACGTATTTATTTAGTTCTTAAGGTTTGAAAAATTGATGTTTTTGAAGTTTTGCCTTCTCCGACGAGATTATAGTCATTTTTAAGCTTGGAATCCGCCGTAGCCGATCGTGCTAAGGGGCGACTACTTTTAAGTGGATTCCCGATTTCGAATACCGCACAGGGATACTTTTTTATTTATTGATTTATTTATTTTGATTTTTGGCAGATATTTTTGTTTCTGTAATTGCTCTTGACTTATTTTTTTCTATACGACTAACGCGTTAAAATTATAATTTTTTTGGCGATACATAAGGAAATAATTTTTCTAGTTTATTTTCTGTTCTTGAGTAGGTATGGTGGCGTTACGGCTAGAAGTCCCGATTCTCAAACAGGAAGTCCGGGTTCGAACCAAGCATCCGGAACTTCTTTTTTACCTTTTTTTATATTTTCGGTAATAATCTGATGCTAAAATATTACCTATAATCACATGAGTAAATATTTTTTTATTTTCATATTTGTTTAATTAAAGAGGGTTTCTCGGAGCTTCATTCAGCTTCAAAATAATTTGAATTGTTGGAATTCGATACAAAAAATTGTGCGAGAAAATTTATAATTCAAAAAGAAATTAAATCATTTTACCTTTATGGGTTATATGTCGCAGATTACAAATATAGGATCGAAACTTAAAAGTTCAAACTGGCGGCGTAAACATGGCGCACAAGTTTTATCATTTATCAAATGATTCAACTGAAAATCGGCATCTGAATGTAATCAAGGTCGCCGATTACAAATTTTCAATCGAAATTTAACAATTCAAAATAGCGGCGTCAACATGGCGGACGCATTTTATCACTTACGGAAAATTGATATCTGAAGATCATCATAGATACCTATTTTCATTTACTCATGTGATACATAGGTAATATTTATTTCTATAAGCGAAGAGCAATTATAGAATCAAAAATACCTGCCAAAAAGAAAAGAAAAAAAAAGTAGCCATGTGCGGGATTCGAAGTCGGGATCCACTTAAAAGTAGTCACTACTTATCACGATCGGCTACGGTGGATCCCAAGCTTAAAATTGACTATAACTTCAAAAACATCAGTTTTTCAAACGTTAAGAACTAAACAAATACGTCGAGTGGGGGATCGTGTGATGTCTCTACGGAAAAAGAAATATTGGTATTTTGTCGGTGACGTAAATTGCGACGGCAAAATCGAAAATTCGGCTCGGTTAGTCACTAACCTGACAGCGATACTGTCACAAATGTCAAAAAAGCCGTTTTTGATGAGACAATCAAAAACGTCTTTTTTGACATTTGTGAAGTACCGCTGTCAGGTTAGTGACTAAGCCGCCTCTCGCCGCCAAACGCAACGTTCCCAACCCGGCAGACTGATGGGCGGGCATTCAATGGTTCATCGACAACCTATTAAGGCACATTCTGTCCATTTACAAATATTACAAATTTCTGTGACGCTAGCTCTCGGAGTATTATATTTTGGACAATTCTAAGCATTTTTTTGACTCTTTTCCCTAATCTCACCTTTCTTGAGATATAAGCGTTCAAAAAAAACGTTTATTTCAGCTTTTTTTGTCAAAATGTCAAGAGACAAAAATTGCTTAGAATTGTCCAAAATATAGAATCCAATGGGTCTTTTCCAACTTACATCATGCGACAAATCGTCACAAGCTTTGGATAACTTAAAGGAAAATACATCTAAGTTATCCGAGGCTTGTGATGGTTTGTGGTTTATTCATGATTTTTTTAAAGACGTCAGGAAAATTTTTGAGACACAATCTTTTAATAAGCATAGAAAACGTTTGATATGCGGTGGAAGCTCAACTTAGCGGAAAATATTAACTTCTACTACAGTCAAGGGTGTGGTGCTTTTGTTTACAACCATAATTTGCTGGAAAGGTTATTTTGTTATTAAGGGAACATATATATACGTTTTATAAAAGACAAAGAACTTAAAAGGTGTTTCAAAACTTCATGAGTCTAACTTGCCTCGATACCGCTGAGGAAGTACAGCCCTTCAAAAAATGCATTGAGTCAAGCTTTTATCAGCTAACGTCTTATTTCAGGTTACGCAGAACGTAATTTTGAAATTTCTTTATTAGAGATTTTGATGAAAATTGATATTTTTTTAAGTGAGCTTGACCTTGGTATGTGCAGATACATAATTTCGGGTATCGTCTCAATTACACGACTTCAAAAAACATCAGATTTATTATTTTCACTTCATCCTGAGCTGTCGTTGTGTACAGATCTCCGTTCCAACAACCCTTTGATATTAATTTAGAAACTAGCGAATTTTGCGCCGGGATATTCATCTAATCCCAATAATGTAAGTAAATCATTCTATTAAATGTCAATGTTTTCAAAATGTACTTAAGCGGAATAAACTCCGCCTTTTGCACATCTCGCGGCTCATAGGGTTTTCAAAGTACTCTAACAATGAGTTTAGAGTTTTGAAATAAAATATACAACAAAAATCTGGACTTCGCTGAATTCGGAAACATTATTTTTTTGGCTAATTAAATGACAGGAGTTTCTTTCTGGGGATATTTTTCTGTTCAAAATATTTAAATAAATATCCTCAATCGAAAAAATATCTTGTAATAATATGCTACTTTTTCTTACAGCAACTCGTGACGTACCTAACAGGGGATGCCCCGCTTGAAGTCGATTAAGTGAATCGTTATCATTTATAGAACAATAAAAAATCTTACAGATGTGTCAAAAATGCCACCCAGCTCCTGTACTGTATGAGTTTAAACGTATCTATCACTGCAGTAGACAGCTTCCTAATAAATGAGTAAACTTTTCCTGCCAGTGATAAATTCTTGCCATAATTAAAAAAATATATATCAATAAAAACACCCCGACAGACAACCCTAAACAAGTCAACTCAGCATCACCTGAAAAAGACATCAATCATTCTGACTTAATTCAAATACTGGGTAGTTCATGTGGGCGATAATTATATATTTAGACCATTTTAAATGGCCCATTGTCTGTACAACAATGTCATCAAGCTCATTGTTGTCCGATACTTACAGACAAGTTTGACTGCCATGAAGAGCAGTCCCTGAAATTACCATATACCTCTGCAGCGGAATGGTGCCTTATTGCGATGTAGGAAGCATACAATATTGTATCACCAACTAACACAAAGACAATTTCTGACCAGTACAACTCGGCTACAAATTGGTCTGGATCGATATATGCTAATTAATATTCTATTAGAATAGTCACATTCGCATATTGCTATTGAAGTGCAAGGCAAAACAGATGTCTTTCGAGGGGAAGTAATTCACTACGAATATATCTCCGTTGACATATACTTTGTTTTTGAAAGTAACCTAAAGGTAGTAGAAAGTTATTTTGTCTTTATACGGGGATGATGTTCATATAAGATGCAGCTATAGAATTAAATATATTTATCAGTGTTAATAATGAAAAATCGTTCTCCAGTGTACCTACATATAGCTTCTAAAAAGACGATACTGGAATATCTCGAGAAATACACTTTCGACCAAAAAATAAAAAAACACCTGTTTAACATTTCCAAGGAAGGGATCCAATTATGTTAAACTGAATCCGCCCCTCGATCCCCTTGTGGGTAGGGCGGGGTGCAACTTTGGAATTTTAAATGGGAACCCCTATTTTTTATTGCAGATTTAAATTCTATGCTGAAAAATACGTAAGTTTTACGTGAAACATTTTTTTTTGATTCGTGACAGATCGCAGAAATCAATTTATTTTCGATTATCTCAAGAAATGCATCAGATTAAGAGGTAAAGACGTACTGAACGTTTTCAAGAGAGGAATCGAATTATGCTAAAGTGAAGCAGTCACCGTCCTCTCTTGAGGGTAGGGAGGGGGACAACATTGAAATTTTAAATAAGGATCCCCCATTCTTTATTGCAGATTCAAATTATAGAAAAAATACATAACTTCTATGTGAAACATTTTTTTGATTCGTGACAGATGGATCTGTGATCACAAAAATAAAATTATTTGCGATTATCTCAAGAAATGCATGGCAAAAAATCTGTAAGTAATATTTTACCGACTGATAAATCAGCAATACCTACAAAAAGAAGATGAAAGTAGACTAAAATCGTACTCCTTGAAACAGAGGTGGAAGAGGTTGAAAAATGCTGAAAGGGGATTAAAGAGGCTCATTCTTTTCCATACTAGAGCACTACGTGTATACTTGTATTGAGTCATCTAACTGCTTTAGTTTATCAGCCTTTCCGAACAAGAAAGAATATCTAGCACATAAGGGTACTATTTAATGAAAATTTTCGTGGTTCAAACAATCTCCTATCAAACACGAGTTTTTTAATTTCTTGATCGGAAGTGTATTTCTCAAGATATTTCACTATGCCGATCTTAATGTTACACGTTGTATATCTATTTTAGATACACGCAAACAATGATGAAATAGCTTTTTGTACGTACCGAAAGGGATAAATAGGTTTCTCTACTCCCTTATGTATATCTGTCGTTTTTTGTACAGTCTATAGAATGGATAAGTAGCCCATTCCAGTTATCTGAACGGATATATTTCATATCCTATCTAGGATGAAATGGACCAATCACAGTTTGTGTATTAAGCAAAGAATTTAAGAAATAGAGGAGACAAGCTCCATAAGCGTAATGTATAAGCAGCGGGAGGCTGTAGGCTTCTCATCCCTCTCACACGGTTCGTTCTCTCTTTGTCGCATAGTACATGAGGGGTGGTGACGATTGACGACAATTGACGCTATTTGTTGGAAATCAAAGAGCGCCAGGTAAGGCTGTGTTGCTTTATAAAACAGTGGAGAGAGAGGGTACGAGGTGTGCCGGGTGTGCGACAAGGACGAAGAGCCTACCGTCTCCAAGGCAACCAAACCGCGATTCCCGGCAAATCGCCAGCTTGTCTTCTCTATTTATGAAACTCGTATTAACTACATAGCCTACCATTCGTTTTAAAAAATTCAAGTTAGTGCGTAAGCTGTCAAAGTCAGTTCGTATATTAAGTACATAGCCAACCATTCGTTTTAAAAAATTCAAGTTAGTGCATAAGCTGTCAAAGTAATTCTCAGTGTGTGTGTGTGTATTAATGTTTAATAAATCTTTTAAAATGTAGATTTTTCTTAAGCTGGTCGTAGAAAAAGTACACTGTACAACTCGAGTGGATTATCCATATCGCACTCGAAAGATTGAGGCACTCCGCCTACGGCGTCGTGCTCAATCTTTTTTCTCGTGCTATATGGCTATAATATCCACTCTTGTTGCACAAACTACTATTTTGCGCTTCCGAGAATAAAAGTACTAATTTAATTCATTTCATCGAGAACTAAAGTGTCACTTTTAATGTCGGAGGGATTAAATGTTGCAAAAATCTGAAAGAATTCAACGGAAAATAATCAATTTTCACCATACTAGTGAAAAACTTTTGCCTTATTTTTAATATGGCTATCGGTATTTATAAATTGCTAAGTTACCCAGTATGCCTCGTCACCATTTACTGTTTTAATAAGCGGAATTGTTACGTTGACAGCATAAAATTTCGATCTTATTTTCTAATTTATCTAAAAGGCACGGATAAAGTATAGTAGCGCAAAAAGTATCGTAAGTATATACCACCTGACAACCAATTCCTTAGGTAAAATTATCACAATCACTTACGAACAATTTTTGTTCCTCACTTCCTTGGTATATGATATACGGTCGAGGGTGTTGCAAAACCACCCGATTACTGTTTATATTAGGTATTTTGGTCAAATATTGTTGCGAAGATATGTATTTTGTTGCAATCATGCGGGTGCAATAAATTCAAACCATATCGACACTCCCGAAAATTCAGCCCAATATTATTGGAACCATTAAAGCATAGATATTTTGAGTGATTCTGATACTCCATGAGAAACCAAATGAATGGGTAGATCAATATCTGCTTGTGCCTCATTTTTACCGCGGAAATAAACATTCACAGATTTCGCAATTCTTGCAACCATCGGGACATTGGAAATGATAACACCATACATAACACATAAACTTTTTCCAGACTCGACTTCGCCTCGTCCGGAAACAGCTACGATCCACTCTCGATTGCGACACCGCTGTAGTATGTCGACTTTCAATGAAAACTGGTAACTTGACCCCCTATGATATATGCAACCCATATTACAATTGCATATATCAGCCGTTGCATATACGACAGTCTCACTCGGCCGTGACACCGCTGTCTTTTGACCTTGAACGAAAACTGATAACTCGACCCCCATATATGGACATAAATAAACATTTCCAATGTTAAAACTGTATGAAAAAATATATAACGTTTTTCAGAACTGGTATGAAACGAAAAAGTGGACAGAACGAGGGACAAAGTTATCGAAGAAACATTTTTTGAAGGATCGAAACTATTGAAATCTACATTCAGGCCTTGTGCGATTATTCAATGCTGGAGACTACATTATTTATTGGGGAAAATACGAAAATTTCCAACAGCTTAAATTAAAAGTGAAGAGTTATGAGTTATGAGCTATAACGAAAAAGAAACAAGCTGATTTACAACGAAACAAGCAATAATTTATTTTAGTCGGGGAGAGGGAGATTTTTTGGGCCTCGCGGCGGTCATTTATTCGGGGGATGGGAATTTTGTACTAAACTTTAATGTTCAATAAATATTTTTTTTATTATAATGTTTAAGGAGTGGCTTAAGGATAAACAAAATCATAGGTTCTTTAGAACTGAAGAACGATTTATTTATTAAAATAAAAAAACAAACATAAAAAATAAATACCTACTATCAGGAACAAAAAAACAATTTAACCAATCTCAAACTAGAAAACTAAAAACTATGAGAACCGAACATAAACGAGAATAAGAAATTATATTATTAAAGCTGTCAATGCTTCAGGCGATTGCCCTATCTTATTTAAAATTTGGAACCATTTCTGCTTCAGTGTGTATTAACATCAATGGCTCCAGAAAATCTTCAGTCATATTTTACTTCTTAGCCTAGTTTTTATTACTTTTAATGTCGAAAGAGCCCGTTCACAATAACTTGTGCACAAGTTAATGTTAGCAGATATTTAGGTATATATGCCAGATATAAGTTGACATATACCGATAAATGGCATTGAAAATTATGTGAATTTGTAAAAAAAATTGTTGGAAAAATCCTGTGGCAAAAAGTGCACTCGATAGCCAAATTAAAGATATGACAATTCACTTAATAGTGTAATCCTAACAGTTAAAGTGTTAAAGTTTCGATATTAGCTTCATCGGTTGCTTTTGCTGCCTTCGCATATCTCGAGTTCGTGCTTCGGACTTCGACGCCAGCGCATCGGCGGAACGGCCAGAAGCCAGAAGTACTCACCAGCTTACCACACATGCCAACATTTTTTTTTTAAATAAATAAACATTCAAATGTAGTTCGTCAGCGATTTAAATGTGTTTTCTTCGCATTTATATAAGCGCATTACGTATTCAAATATTCAAAATGCAAAAGGCCCAGTCGGCATTTGCCGACTAGCCGACCTGCCAGACCGCCGGACCTGGATGTGACTCTGGGTGTCACATTACAGGGGCGTGTATTAGGACTCTCTACAAATATGGCATTTGCACCTAAATGCGGCCCTTGAAGTCTACACGGCCAACTTCCCAGCTTGTTATGAATATTAATAATAATAACAGAAAAAAAAATATTTTTTTTTATTTAAAAATATGTTGTCCCAAGAACAATTTGGATCGGCTAAATCTTTTTCAAGAAATCTTAAAATCCATTTCTTTTGCAGTATCTGTCAAACAAAGAATGAGCGGACCGAATTTGATGAAATTTATTTTAGGTCATATCGAAGTTAATACGCTTTGATTGGCAACGAAGTCGATATCATTTTTTTTAGCGCGAACACGCACGCGCGCGCGCACGCATGCACACAACACAAAAAATTGTTAAAAATGTTTGTTTCGATTTTCGGGACCATTACAATAACTTCCGTAGTCGCCCTTAGCTTTAATTTGCATTTTAATTTCATATATCAAAGTTAATTTTGTCATTTGCGAGCAATTCGAAATCAAAATTTTAAGTCAACTCGTTTTCTGTCCAGAACATTTCAACATTTTTCACTACCATGAATACCATGATATCGAAATGTAACATATAAAGAAATTAAAACCAACGGAACTTGTTACATTAACGAGTATATTTCAAGATATAGATAATTTAATGGAATAGAGAAAAATACATTGCATTTGTTTTTCAATATGAGAAACAAATGTTACGATTAAAATATATGTTATATTAGATTCAAGCCTAACATTGTATAACGTTTATAATATAATCTTGTTATTCGCATAAGTCCCTTATCTGTTGGTTCGCATAAGTAATTTAATATTATTAATTTCTTTTCTTCATATCTTTCGTTATCATTGTAATTTAATATTTTCTTTATCCGAATTGCACGTTCAGATTTAGATTACTTCTGTAGAACTCAAACTTAGACTTTAAGCTTCCAAAAGTTGTAAATCAACGTGTACTCACATCATGATACTACAACTAACTTAGTATCATATACTCACATAATAATAAATACTTAAAAACTGAAAACCAGAAATCAAGATCTAGCATATAGTCCAGTCAACAAAGCCCAAAATAGGCCAAATAGAAATAATTCGTGTAGTTGCCAATTTCTGTATAGTTGTCAGGAGGAGTGCCCAACACAACATACCAAAAGTTCTGGCCAGTGGATTGTCTGGGGGGGGGGTACTTTAAAGGTCCCCTTTTAACGTTTTTCTTGAATAACTTGAAAGCTACGCCCTCTAGCGAAAAAGTTCTATATACAATATCAAACAACATGAAATTTGCTATAAATAAGTTCCTATTCATTTTTTTCTAGGATCAATACTTTTTCCAAAGTTCTTTTCAATCATCTATTCTATAGCAGTGGTAGCAGTTCTTCGCGTCAGCTATGTACCAAATTTGACTGTTCTCCGTCAAGCAGTTTTTTTAGTTAATGCACCAACAGACAGACAGACAGACGAGATTGAAAATCCTATATTTTCGTAATCTACGTGATCTGAAACATGAAAATCCTAAAAATCTCGGAGGGCAATTTTTTCTCGGATAAAATACTTCTCTTCGGTATGCGACTTTTCCACCCTCTGTATCTCGTAAAGTATTGATCCTAGAAAAAAAATTATTTGTTCGAAATTTCATTTATTTTATTATTGTATATAAATACTTATCCGCTAGAGGGTGTAGTAACATATTCAACATTAAAAACCCCCTACCGCAATTGTTCCTTTCTACCCCTTAATTTTGGACAAATTCGATAGCCTATTAGTGTGATTTTTATTTTACGCGAGAACCGTAATATGTACGAAATTTTTTGTAAAGGCATATTTTTGCAGAATTTTCTGCTCGTTAATTTTAATTTCTACGATGATTTTTCTATTTTCATATTTTGGAAGTTATATCAAAACATTTTTTCCCAAGTTTGATGCCATTTTGCTCTATGTTCCGCACGGAGTGGCCTTGATAACTTTTGAAATACTTTTCTACTACTAAAGACCTATCAAAAAATCAAACGTTATAAAGATGATTTTATCCTAGCTCTTGCCGCTATTTTTGCCTGGGAACTGGACTAGATGGCCACATCATTTGTTCATACATTTCAGTTAAATGTTGTACTACAAATTACATTTTTGTAAATGTAAGTCTAAGAAAGTTGCGTGCTGGCCACTTCTTTTTTATTTCATTTCAATTTCCTTCGTAATTATGCAGAATTGTTAAATAGCTACAGTGTTTTCACTTTCTCCTAATTGTTTACACAAAGACAAATGTGTTACTTATAATGCCACACTTAATTAATTCTTTAAAATAGCAACCTTATTTTTAATTACTAACATCCATACCATATGGCCTTACCATGTGTAAGTACGGAAACGAGGCGGTAGCACCACAACTCTTATGCAATGCCGCGTTATTTTCATGAATAATGAATCTCGAGGTACACTGTGGGCATTACTTTTCAATGTTCCCTGCTGGTGTATATTTAGATGTATTATTACATGAAATTTTACAAATATTATTTCCACTCCAGACATTTCATTTGAGTTTATGGGTAATAATATTTATACAAGTTATACAGAATCAAAGGTATTAATTAAGAAGTACTATTCGTACTTCATTGCCTTAGCCCCGCAGTGTTTGGGTGCTTAATATCCATGCATAGTGCGACTGAAAACGATGTAAACGTGGGATGAAGTAAACTACATGAGTACTTCCTGTTTATTATATTGTCAATAGGGACACCGAATATATTAATTATCAGTTTAACGATTGTAAGATTTAAATAAAAGCAAACAAACCGAAATGGCAACATATTTTAGGGCAAATGATTTATTTTAATATGGTTCCAAGTTCGAGCAGTATGTATATATTTTTTTAACCGATTTCAAAAAGAAGGCTTTCATTTTGAATGCATGTTAGTCCGTGTGTATGTATATAATATATTCAACTCCAAAACCGCACTTTTCACAAATGTTAGGAGATTAAGAAAGGTTGTAGGCCACATAATTACGAGCACAAAGTAGAGGGATAGGCATAGAAGAACAAAAATTGTACTTACAAATGTTGCTTAGGAAAAGGAGTTGGTGTTTTGGGAAAATCTGAAATCTTACTACACAGAGAAATTACCATTGCTACAGGTGATAGCAACGTCAAAGTTGGGAGATGGTCACTTGCGAGCTGCTATTGGTAAAGGCACTAGAGAAATAAATGAAAGGGGCACAGTGTGAAATTATCGAGTTGTCATTTTCAAAATTCTAGCCCACGCTCAATGTTTGATCAAATTGGATGAAATTAGGCGCAAAATGTTCAAGAAAGCTAGTACTTCATGAGGTAGCTGCTGGTTTCACAATTAAGGGATTATATGCCCGCGAAAATTTAAAAAATTTTAAAATGTTTAAAATGTTTAGTCTTAAGTTTTTGTTTGACGGATTTTTATGACTTAAATGGATGTTTTTTGGATCGCTCTTTACGAATTCAATATTCATTTTAACCAAAGTTGGTACAAGTGTAGTCATTTTGGTATAAAGTTGTCCAAGTTCAAGATATTGCACATTTACATTTAGCGATTCTAATGGATTTATTTCTAATACAAAATATTTATATCAATGAAACATACAGGGTTTTATGGTTGTTTGATCGCAGATTACTAATGTAATGGTCATTTTGGTCAAAAGTGGTCCAAGTTCAAGATATTGGCCATTTAAAAATTTAGATTTTTTTTTTACTTTCGCGATGTTTTGGCAGCCGTCAATTGGCATGTAAAACCAGCAGTTACCTCATAAAGTACCAACTTTCTGGGGATGTGCCTAATTTCATCCAATTTGATCTAGAATTGAGCGTGGGCTAGAATTTTGAAAATGACAACTCATTCATTTCACACTGTGGGCCGTAAGACTAATTTAGTTCTGCGTTGAAAATACCGGTATGGCAGTTAATGTTACATTCCAACAACACCCAGGACACGCCATTACACTTGACTGTCAATTGGTAGATAGATTTAGGGATTAGACCGACTATATTATGCTACGACCTCGGCGGCAACCATTAGTAAAACTTTACCTGACTGACTTCGGCTTAGACCATCAGCTACACCATGTCGCTGAAGCTGAAAACTTGCCCAAGGACATGCCTATCTGATAACTGATGGCTCGGGCCAAAATAAATTCAAGGAATACATGAGCCAACTCACTACATGACTCAAATGCCTTGTGGTATTCTCTCAAAGAGAACATCACCAACTACTCGGACATGGTAAGAATATGTGATTGTGAGGTAGTAAACACCTTAGTTTAGCTTGAAACCCTTGTGAATGTTTAAAAGTGAATTATGTATTATTTGTTTGCTTATAGTAATGAAACATATTCTTTATAGGATTTTGCAAACAGCGGGAAGAAAAACTATCTATGAGAACTAAAGGAAAAACTATATATACAAATATTAATGAAATCTTTGCATTCTTTCGATAACCTGACTTCTGGTTATGCTAACAAGTAAAAATTCTTATTTGCCATTCTCATTTTTAACTGAATTTACATATCGTAGGGGATCATGTAGATACTAGTTTGGCCTGCCAAGCCGTAGGGGACTATGTGGGATGCTAGTGTTAAAATGAGAATGGCAAATAAGAATTTTTACTTGTTAGCATAACCAGAAGTCAGGTTATCGAAAGAATGCAAAGATTTCATTAATATTTTTATATATAGTTTTTCCTTTAGTTCTCATAGATAGTTTTTCTTTCAGCTGTTTGCAAAATCCTATAAAGAATATGTTTCACCCTTGTGAATAATACCGGAAACTTCGAATTTGAGATTCCAAGATGGAAAGATTGACAGAACGCAAAGATCAGACTTGCCACCGCTCTAGGTTTATCCATCTCTGTTATGCCTCTGAGATATGGACCATTAAGGAGGAAGACAGGCGACGTATTAATACTTTAGAAATGTGTTTGAAGACGTTTGCTACCAATTCCCTGGACAGCCCATCGCAAGAACAGCTCGATTCCCAAAGAAACTGTCTAGCATCACATTCTCGAATCCATACATTTTTGGGCGACACATCAACCGGAGAGACGATAATAGAGAGAGGTTGATACTCCAGCCCATATGGTAAAAGTTGAAGAGAACGACCTACAATACGTTGGGCTAATGTCACCAAAGAGCCTTGGTGAGGCAATTAGATCGTTGCATGAATCATAAAACGTTAATCAAGACGTTGTGAATAAGTGTCACTTCTGACTAAACCTTAAAAAAAATGTCTCTATTCCTCCTGCTTTAAGGGGCTGTATATTAGAAAGGACACTATACAGGGTGAGGCAATAGTGTGTCGGACCTCGATATCCCGAGTTCTATGATGGCTAGAAAATTTTTAAAAATTGCAAGTGAAGTCTATAACTGGAAATTATATTCGAACATACAGGGCGAGCCAACACGATATTACAGGACCAAGTGCCTTTTTTTAAAAGGAATGAATTCCTTGAAGCCTCTTTCTAGGCTCTATTCATTCCTATATTAGCATTGAATATCTCCCAACCACTTGGATGTAATGAAATTTCTTGTTGAAATAATGCGATCTGCAGATCGTTATTAAAAAAATCACCACAGTCACAATTATGGGTTTTAAGAATAAATTATGTGAATACCAGTTACGAGACATCTAATTTTTTTTTTAATGATTTTCATTTCTTAAAACTGTACAGGGTGGCCAAAAATTATTTTTAAATTAAGAACTTTTTAAATTGAATTTTCTTTAATTTTTTTCAACGATGTGATGTAGAAATGAAAAACGAAAATTTTTTGTAAGTACTTCCCTATGGCTAATTGCAACCAATTTCGTTTTATTGAGCAATAATTACAAAATTCAAAAATAAACTTAACAAAACAGGTTTCTTCAATAATTCAGTAGAAGAAATTATAATAAATGTTCCATATGCTGCCCATTGTGATTGACACACATCTCTATGCGCTTTTGAAATGAGGTTCCCACTGTTCCTAAAACTGCCTGTGTGATAGATCTAAAGGCAGTTATTATTCTTTCCTTAATATTTTGTACTGTTGTTGGTGTGTCTCTATAAACAATTTCCTTCACGTATCCCCATAAAAAGAAATCCATTTTTGTAACATCTAGGGAACTATAGCGGGCCATTTAGTGGGTCCTTTTCTTCCAATCCATTGATGAGGGTAGGTATTATTTAAGTGGTCTCTAATTGCATTTAAATAATGTGGTGGAGCACCATCTTGCTGAAACCACACCCTATTCCTTTCATGGAGATTTATCAATAACTGTGGCAGATAGTTTTCCAAAAAATGAAGATAAATAGCTCCAGTCAATGTACCATCAAAGAAATGTGGCCCTATTACATATTCTCCAATAATTCCTCCCCAAAAGTTTATAGACCATCTGTGTGGGTTATCAACTTGCATAAAAAAGTGAGGATTTTCCGAAGCATAATAATGGAAATTGTCCTTATTAACAAATCCATTTTTATGAAAAGTTGCCTTATCAGTGAATAAAACATTATTGAAGAAGTTGACATCATCCTGCATTTTACCTCTGGCCCAATTGCAGACGCTTTTGAAAATCGTCATCAGATAATTCCTGGTGCATTTGAATATGATATGCATGCAACTTATTTGTTTTTAAGATTCGACCCACAGACCGTCTACTTAAAAAAAATGTTTTCTTAACCGCTTCTCAAGTCACCGAGGTAACTCCTTGAACATCTAATTAGCTCACTTCTCTTTGACTAACATGGGGATTCTCAACCGTTGCCAGCACCACAGAAAACTCATTTTCTAAGTTCACAACACGTTTTATTCTTTCACTTTTTTTATATTCGACATTTCCAGTTTACAGAAATCTATCGAGAAGGTTTTGGAAGCTGTGAACAGCAGGAATCCTTGTTTCAGGATAACGTTGGTGATAAATTCTATTGGTAAGTAAACAATTTCTGTTTGACTCGTCCAAAACAAAAGTCATGTCTACAAGTTCCGCTCTATTAAAATTCATATTCTAAAATTCCAAATATTTTAAATTCAATACAAATTGTAACTAACGACCGATAAGTGTGATAAATGTTTCGTTGTACACGACCATTTGTATCAAACTGGGATTTTATTGCTTGTCGAATTACGAATTTTTCTAATGAATCATTTGAGGGAACTTCTTATTTTAAGTTTATTCTTGAATTTGACACTTATTTATTTATAACGAAAATGGTTGCAATTAGCAGTAGGGAAGTGCTTACAAAAAATGTTCGTTTTTCATTTCTACATCACATCGTTGAAAAATATACAGGGTGTTCCATTTGCAAAAAATTGAGAAAATTCAATTTAAAAAGTTCTTAATTGAAAAATAATTTTTGGCCATCCTGTAAGTTTTAGGAAATGAAAATGATTCAAAAACATTGATTAGATGTCTCGTAACTGGTATTCACATAAGATTTTCTTAAAACCCATAATTGCGACTGGTGATTTCTTTAATATCCATTTGCAAATTGAATTATTTCAAGAAAAAAATTAATTACATCCAAGTGGTTGGGAGATATTCAATGGTAGTATACGAATGGATAGAGCCTAGAAAGAGGCTTCAAACAATGTACTAATATACATAGCATTCCATTTTAAAAAAGGCACTTGGTCCTGTAATTTCGTCTTGGCTCGCACTGTATGTTCGAAAATAATTTCCAGTTATAGACTTTTTTTATCTAGTTTACTTGCAATTTTTAAAAAAAATTCTAGCTATCGTAGAACTCGAGATATGGAGGTCCAACGCACTATTAATTGCCCCACCCTGTATAAGTACATTCTACTTATTTTTAAACCATAAATACTTTTGAATTTTGTAACTACGCAGTTACCTAGACAATTTGGGTTTAATTTTTTTTGGCCTACTTTTCTCCAGTTTTCAATACCTCTACTGTGTGGTTTCACTGGTTTCCTTAGTATATTAGACATTAAAAATATGAATACAGATAATGTTTATATGGATTAAAACGTAATATAATTTATAAACCGTTACGTGGTTTATATTAAGATATTACGGTAATCTAAATTAATTATCGGCTAGACATCGTGACCAATATCGCTAATATCTCGCTCACAAATCAGAAATCGGACACGTTCACTGCACACTTGCACAGCCTATAGTACCTTATCCGACTACAAAAAAAACCTATCTGATATTTACCTAGACCGACAATCATTACGGTCGAAAGCTGCATCGCAAACTGCACTGAATTGATAAACGTGTCCGCTCATTCATGTAGCCTAATTAAATCTGCGGGAAATAATAAATAAAACGGTTGCTGAGTCTAGTGAAGCGTTCATGATTATAGGCACAGAGACGAGGCAAATTAAAATACACTCCCTGACCTGAGATAAGAGTAATGACAATGACCTACGCCAAGGTCAATTTACGTACTACGCCCGACCCACTATCATAATAAAGTTCATTAATCTTTGTTTCAGCACGGGTTATTTTTACTCTCTGGTTTGAAAACAAGTTATTACGACAAAAAAACACTGCATATTTATACATTAATCGCTACATAATTATTAAGTAGATACGCATACAGCAATATCATAGAAAAGGTTCAATTGATTGAGATTTCCATAATAGTATTATAGACCGGCGGTACATGACCAGTCAGGTGCAACGTTTTTAAAATGCATGCCAATCATATATATGAATGTAATTACTATGAATATGCCAGAAATGCTAATTTTAGGCAGTCGTCGCATGCAGAAGGGTGTGCAAGTCGATTTTCCGTTTACATGAAACATCGATTCGTACAATTTTTTGGTATCTCCGAACGAAGTTAAAATGCATGCCAATATGTTTTATGACAAACTTGCATTGTCAAACGATGATTTACCGATTGGCATGCAGTTTTACAATGCAGAACGTTATTAAAAGTTAATCCTAAAAATGCAAAAAAATTCAGGTATCTCCGAACGATTTTAAAATGCATGCCATTGAGGTATCCATGCCATTGAGGTATCTTATTGATAATGAAAATAATAGATGATTATAACAATTGGCATGCAGTTTTGGGATACTTAAAATATTTGCCGTCAACCAAATACACAACAAATAATGTCAGGTATCTCCGAAAGAAGTTAAACAGCATGCCAATTACGTTTTATGAAAAATTTATACTGCCAAACGACAATCTACCGATTGGCATGCAGTTTTGTGATTCAGAACGTTATTAAAAGTTATTACAAAAAAAATGTAAAAAATTTCAGTTACTTCCGAACGACTTTAAAACGTACGTTAATCAGTTTTATGCATAATTAGCAATACCAAACGACGATTTACCGATTGGCATGCAGTTTTCTAGCGCAGAACATTATCAAAAAAAATTTCTCTGAACGATTTTAAAATGCATGCCAATTACGTTTTACGATAAATTTGCACTGCGAGACGACGATTTACCGATTGGCATGCAATTTTCTGATGCAGAACGTTATTAAAAGTTATTACAAAAAAATGCAAAAAATTTCAGTTATCTCCGAACGACTTTAAAACGTACGTTAATCAGTTTTATGAATAATTTGCACTATCAAACGACGATTTACTGATTGACATGCAGTTCTCTAGCGCAGAGCGTTATTAAAATAAAAGAGCTACATGCGGGGAAACGGGCGAAAGGGCTTATTTCAATTTCGGCCGCTAATACATTTTTTTCAGTGCATCGGAGAGTTTAACTATAAAGTCAATTATCAACGGCGTCGGTTTTATTGCTGTGGGATAATTATAACGCGAGGTATGAGCAATTAAAAAAAATAAGAAAATCCAAGATGGAGGCGAACTGAATGACTATGAAAATGCGAAAACTGAAAGTTAAGGTTCTCATTGAAGACCCTCTCGAATAAGCAAGGAAAAATTTACCCAAAATCTTTTACTCCCTATATAAAATTTGCCTATATGCACTCGGATAATAGTCGCCCAAACACGTCACTGCTTCTGCCTCGGCCGCATCTTCACTTCACCTGATATCGGCTCTTCGAGTCAACCTATTTAGTTAATAAATCTTTTTAATCAAAGTACAAATTATTAATATCACGATAGCGAGCACAACCACGATGATGATAGGTATGATGATAAAAATATTCCGAAGGATGACGGTTTTAACATTGAAGATGATGCTAATGAAGACATGCTTATGGAATTGGACGCTGAATAAAAATAAATTGTTATATTTTGGTTTGAAATATTTTCTTAAAATTATTAAAACCTACAAATTGTTTGTGTCAATGAATTCCCTTAGTCTAGTATTATTATTATTACTATTATTGTTATTGTTGCTGTTGTTTCTGTTCCATCAACAAGTTTCTATAGAAGTCACTTCATTTTTTATTTTATATTACACCTGTTTCTTTCGTATAATATAGGTATAGATAATGTAAGCGCGCTCGAAAAGGTGTATTTCAAAAGTCGCAATATTTTTTTAGGATCCAAAACACTTTAGTACACGTTAAAACTGCATGCAAATTTTTATTATTATCTTTTGTTTTCATTGCCTACAACAGACTGCAATGGCATGCATTTTAAAAACGTCCAGAGATACCTGAACTTTTTTGCACGGTTTACAATAACTTTTAATAACGTTCTGCACTACAAAACTGCATGCCAATTAGTAAATCGTCGTTTGTTAGTGCAAATTTATCACAAAATATATTGGCATGCATTTTAAAAGCGTTCAGGGATAACAAATTTTTTTCCCATTTTTAGGAATAATTTTTATTAACGTTCTGCACTAAAAAACTGCATGCCAATCGGTATATCGTCGATTGGTAGTGCGAATTTATCACAAAATTTAATGGCATGCATTTTAAAATCATTCGGACATACCGGATTTTTTTGCATTTTTAGGATTAACTTTTAATAACGTTCTGCATTATAAAACTGCATGCCAATCGGTAAATCGTCGTTTCATAAAACATATTGGCATGCATTTTAACTTCGTTCGGAGATACCAAAAAAATTTACGATTCATTGTGCGTCCAAAATTTGTTGTGCGCACGGAAACGGCACAATAAGTTTCCACAGGATTTTCTTTCGCGGCTTTTCGTTTGGCACTATTGGCATCCATTTTAAAATCGTTCACAGACATCGATTTTCCATGCAAACGGAAAATTGACTTGCACACTCTTCTGCATGTGACGACTGCCTAAAATTAGCATTTCTGGCTTATTCATAGTAATTGCATTCATACATATGACTGGCATGCATTTTAAAAACGTTGCACCTGGCTGGTCATGTACCGCCGGTCTATTGAACGTTTGTAAAAGTAGTAAAGGCTATGAAGTTGTTTCTACAACACCAAAACAAAGCTACTCTCGAATACTATCATTCGACGGGCATCTCGTCAATCATGTTCGCATCATCTGACGGCCACACGGCTTTGCAGCTTCCGGTAACTTCTCTGGCAGTCTAAGAGCTACTGAACTCGACATCATACCCATTATCACAAGACTGAAAATATGCTAAAATTTTAGTTTAGATCGCCCCAAAGAAGCAATTGCCGGTATGTCTACAGGACGTCGGTGGGCTGAGTGCCCTGGAATTTTTTAAAGTGGTTGCCGTTTAAGTTGATATTTATTTATTTGCCTCTACAAAGTTTGCAGTTTCAGACGGCGAGTTGAGTAGCGGTTAAAGAAATACTGCGCATGCACGAGGTCCAGGGTTGAAATCTTACATACCGACAGAAATATTTTCACTTTTTTTTTCGGCCCAAATATCTTTCGAATTGCCTATATTTCACGTCTATAAATGTTTCTTTGATTTTGATGCTTGTTTAATTAAACTGAACCGTTATGATCTTTCACTTTTAAACTAATTTTGCTGAAATTTAATAAAAGGAAGTGAGAGAAAAACTATTTTATACCCCGTTTTTACAAATCGAGGATAGAAATGCGAACTAATAGAAAATGGCCAAATTAATGCTTTATCATTGAGTGTTACTTCTTCGCGACACGAAATTGATTATAATAAATAATTAATATAATTTATATTTACTTCTTATTTCATATTATGTCCATCTCATATTCTTCTGTAATGTATAGTTTGACATAGTGCTGAAACATATATAATTTTTTTATTAAATTCCAAAAAAATTAGTTTAAAAGTGAAAGATCCTAACGGTCCATCCTAACGGTCCAGTTTAATTAAACAAATATCAAAGTCAAAGAAACATTTATAGACACGAAATATAGGTAATATAATATTCGAACAAGAGATTTGGGCCAAAAAAAAGTAAAGCTATTTCTGACGATATGTAAGATTTGAACCCTGGTCCTCGTGCATGCGAAGTATTTCTTTAATTGCTACTAACTCTACTCGCCGCGCCGTCTGAAATTCCAAGATATGTAGAGGAAAATAAGTAAATATCAACTTAAACGGCAACCACTTCCCAAATTCCCCCAGCGACGTCCTTTTGGCATACCGGCTATTCCTTCTTTGGACAGATCTAAGCTACCATCAAAGATTAGAGAACTAACAAGATAGGACAGTCAGACGGGGAAGACGAAATAGACGAAAACAGTTGTGAACTCCAATTTAAAGGTATTTCTCCACTGTGTTAAAGGGACACGACTCGTTAGAATCGACAAGTGCTACGTCACGTCTAGACCTCGATGACAGCTGCGTGTGGTTGTTTCTTCCTCATTATATAGAAAAAAGTTTCAAAATCATTCTATAAATGTACAATTCTATTCTAACCAAATAGATAAGATACCTTACATATAAACATAGAAATACTTCATGTGAAATATATGACAAAGCAACCTGTTTTTTAGTGACCTTGGGTACTGATAGTCAGCCGAGTTCGGTCGTTCGATCAGGACAGTGTTGTCCAATTTTTACTATTGGTCTCTCTTTCTAATGTTACCTTCTCCGTCTGATTGTCACATTGTGGCAACTGCGCGAGAACTCCAATGTAAATGTCGAGGTCAATGGCGCCATTGTTAAAAGGTTTTCCGCCGGCTGTCCTGTCTTGTTAATTGTCTCATCTTTGCTAACATTTTAGCATATTTCCAGCCTTGTGAAAATGGGTAAGTTGTCGAGTGCAGTAGCTCTTAGACTATAAATTGTGTTGTCAGCAGTCTTTGATGTCAAAACATTTCGACTTGCCAAATTGACACAATGCACACACGGTAAATGCAGAGCCGCGACTAAAATATGGTGCAGGAAAGCAGTATGTCGATAATGTCCGACCAATGGGATTTCATTACTGTACTCCGAAGGTTTTGACGTGCTGAATACGTTGCCGCAGTCCGTTTTGCGCCATCACGTCAGAACTTCGAGAAAACTTAACCTAAAAATGCTAAAAATACCCTTTTCGCATTTGTTCACGCACAAATTAATTCACTCAATATTTTGGTCCAAATTTTATTGCAAATTCGGATTGTCTGACTAAAAATAGGCTATTTTTTTCGAAACATTTTTTCTGAAATTGTCATTTTTTTTAGATATCCGGCGAGGAAAAATTAAGATTTTAGAACTTTGCGATTTTTTTACTCGAGAAAGAAGAAGTTTGGACAAAAATTGCAAGAGGCAAAAAGAGTTTGGAATAACCCCGGGGATATCCTTAAATTTTTTACGGAAATTATTGGGATTAGAGGAATAGAATACGATTGTTATGTACTCACATTCCATAGACGTGGAAATTTCAGCTGCAACCTCTGCCATTTTGATAAAATCTGAAAAAAACAAACGTCAAATTATATATGGAATGTTTATTGCTTTGCTCTCGGAACAATTTTGTTCCGAATATACTGATAATGGCGCCGGTTAAAAATGTGTTTGGTTATGTTATAGTTTTATTTTTACACCGACTTCATTAGCTAAGAAGGTTCAGTTAGCTTTGTGACAGGGAGACATTTTATTTTCTAATCTCTCGTGACTTTCTTTAAGGTGGCCATTCCCTAGAAAGAGACATTCGATTGGGAAATATTAATTATTTTTAGCCATAACTTTTTTTTCTTATTACGTTTATTTAAAAAAAACTATAAGAGTACCTAAGTAGAACCATAACAAGACTATTACTATGAATTTTCACTCAATAATTTTAGTGGTTTGCAAAATAGCTCGATTTAAATTTAAAAATTATGTTAATCTTCCTATTTCGTAGTTTTAAATCGAGCTATTTTGCAAACCACTGAAATTATTGAGTGAAAATTCATAGTAATAGTCTTCTTACAGTTCTAGTTAGGTACTCTTATAATTTTTTTAAATATGCGTATTAAGAAAAAAAAGTAATGGGCAAAAATAATAAATATTTCCCTATCGGATATCTCTTTCTAGGGAATGGCCACCTTAAGTTGGTAAAAAATTGAGCATAAAGTTCAAGCAAACATATAACAGGTTTCCTCATTGGCAACTGTGTCAATTATATGATAAATGTGGTCACTGGACACCTTAAAA
Source organism: Stenurella melanura (assembly GCA_963583905.1). NCBI lineage: Eukaryota > Metazoa > Arthropoda > Insecta > Coleoptera > Cerambycidae > Stenurella > Stenurella melanura. The sequence continues at coordinate 105,899,518 of OY757311.1, forward strand.
AGTAAAGGAACGTTGATGGAAAATAATTGGAATATAGTTGATATTATTATCAAGGAGGAAGCGTAAGATACTTCAGGTAAAAAGAATCGGCAGCTGTAGGAAGCGGCTAGAACCTCCCCACGGTGGATCTTTGAAGCCAAAAGGAAGCACTAAATCGTGTGCCATAACGGTACTAAACATAATTCGATCTCAACCATAAACTTTTCAGAACTTTTGCAGCACTAAAGAAACCCTCATGCAAACTTCTGCACTTTTTTCTCACTTGCACCACATAGTATCAACATATTTAAATTTTCCGATCTTTTGGAGCACTAAAGAAACCCTCATGCAAACTTCTGCACTTTTTTCTCGCTTGCACCACATAATATCAACACAGAAATTTATTAATTGCTGTTCTTCATTTATGCTTCGGGACATAGGATTGCACTGCACGTATAATGATGAGAGTAGAATACTATACTTTGTTCACGACTATTAATAATTTAACATTCATTTAATTCATTTTCATTTGATTTCTCCAATTTAAGAAAGATGCGCACGGTGCATCACATTTTTCGTTAGTCGTTTTCATCTGCACCATTTTAATACGTATGTAGTCTCATATTCGTAATCGGTGACCTTGATAAGTCTCAGGAATTTGAGTCGAATCGAATCGTTTAATTTTCTACAATTCCGTTGAGGTAATTACTTATTAATTATTAAGGTTATATGACAAAAACATATTGCCAACTTTACCATTGCCAACTTACACACACCTTCAGTAGTAAAAAACATAATCAACAATCATCAGCTGTTTTATGTGACAATTGCCACACTTTGGGTGTAGTTGTAATAATGAGGGAGGGGTGGCGTTGTTGACGAAAGAGAAATTTCAAATTTATAAAATGAGTTAAATGCAATTAATGGTTGGGAATATATAAGTTTCGTTTAAATTAATGCCATTCTATGACATCAAGTTTGCACAGGAATCTTGCAATATAATAATCACACGGGTATACCCAGTTTTTGTAGATCGGAATTCTATTAGTTTAGGACCATAAGAAAACACAGAGACAATAAAATGTATGTGACATAATAACTTACTTATTTGAACAGATAGAGAAATGTATGTACTTATATACGTGCAATATTGTTTTGTTTTGAAGGCAGTTTTGTTGAAATTGTTATGGAGGTTTGGTTGTAATAATAAAGTTATATTTTGATGAATAATAAATGGCTCTCCTGTTCAAAACAAAAAATATTCTATCACCCCGATTCTCTCCTCACTTTTTTCTTGTATCTCCCTTTGTTTACACTATTTTTAAATATTTTATCAATAAGTCAAAAGGTAAAACAACCAAAATTTATATTTAAAATATCCAAACCTGACACCTTCAAATTAATGACAGAATTGACCATTTTCGATCATCTGATTTTGACACCTGATTTGACACAGTATGAAGAGTATACAAACCTCATCCGATCACAGCGGAATGCATATGCAAACAATTAGAAATGAGTTGCTACCAGAAGCAATTTAAACTTGTTTATAAAAAATAACAGCTTTTACCCATCTCTAGAAAACAAAACAGTGAGGTATGTGCCCTCCATGCCACCAGAATGTCGTCAATCGAAAATGGTCTATAAAATGTCAACACTACATATAGCCTATAAAATTAAGCTGACTGACTTGTAATGTCAAATATTTAAAAACCTATAAAAATACACTCCCTGTCAGAACTGACAAAGTGTAAATGTCACATTAAAATAAAATGACTTAAACTTAAAATATTGGATAGAAATTGGGCTATTTATTTTTGGAGCAGGACCAAAATTTAAAAAAACGAATAATCGAATTTCAGCGGAATCGGACCACAAATACCGAGTTTCAGATGAACCGGTCCGTAAATGACAAAATGTGTCCTCCAACTCATGCCGCCATTTTGAATTTTTTAATTTCGATTTCAGATTCGTCATCAGCTACCTCGAAAACCCTCCACGTAGCAATTTTGAGCGGGATGGGACCATAAATGACAAAATTCGCCCGCCATTTTGAATTTTGCGAATCAGAAGTCATATTCGTGATCAACGTCATCGATAACCACCAAGTACCGAATTTCGGCCCAATCGGACGACAAATAATGACATTTAATTAAATCAATTTCCTGTAAATTGTTCACACACCCTGTATATGATAAAATTATTGATTTTTAAACGTTCGTAATATAACCTATAAAATTAAGCTGACTGTCTTAAAGTGTTAAGTATTTAAAAACATATAAAAATAAACTCCCTGTCAGAACTAACAAAGTGTAAATGTCACATTAAAATAAAATGACAAACTTCAAATATAAAATAACTAACTTAAATGTCAACACTACATATATAACCTATAAAATTAAACTGGCTGACTTGTAATGTCAATCATTTAATAACCTATAAAATTAAATTCTTTGACTTGCATGTCGGAAGTAATTTAAAATGTTTAAACCTGACACCTTCAAATTAAATTAAATGACAACACTACATATTGTTACGTGTTTTCACCCTTTAGGAGACACCATGTATAAATCCGTGGGTTCTAAATAATTTTAACAAGGGGTAAACCACTAACACTTTATTTAATAATAATTTACTGATTATACAAAACATCTTATTAACTAAAATAACCTTTACAGTTTGTTTACTTGATATTTAACCTCACTTTCGCTATCAAACTTCACTTTAATAGAACTTCTCCTCTTCCGCCGGTAATCGCGCCTTATATTATCCCAAAATTGCCTCTAGATCCAACCAGAGATTTCCAATTCCAGAACAATATAGAACTCTAGAGCATCTACAAGCTTCCAGAAGAGATGATGGTGTGTATTACTGGTTGCCTAACCATTAGCACCTAAGTTCAGTTATTTAGCAATCATGGGCGTATCACTCGTCAGGCCTTAGGGGGTGGTAATGTGTAACACTGCCCCTTCCTTAAGCCTAATCGTCCCGATCAGGCAATTCAGAATCATCGATGTATTTCGCCAGTCTGTCCAAATGCACGATCTTCATCTTGGACTTTTTGCTTCGTTGAATCTGATAGACGACATCATTAATTCGGGTAGTAACAGTGTACGGTTCATCCAAAGGTGATTTCGGTGACTTTCCTTTCCTTGGCTGTGGGTTGTACAACAGATCTCCTGCCTTGAACCCTTTTGAACTACCCTTCCGGTCGTATCGAGCCTTCCATTTTGGACGAGTTCCCCTTTCTTAGCCTTCTCTTCGTCATTCCAGTTGTGTGCACTCGCTGCTGCCTCAAATTGTCTCTTGTAAGCCATGCAGGAACTTTGACCATCAAACGAGGGAAGTTTTAATCCCTGGCCTGATGATACCACTTGCTGGTTTCCTCTTTCCCTCAACTGTTGTTTAAGTTGGTCTATTTCTCCCTCTACCTAGTGCATTTTCTCTTTGACTTCATTTACCTCTTGCTTGACTCCACTGACTTCTTCCGCTACCTTATTTTTCAGTTCTCCAGTGACGGCAAATATGGCACTCTGCTGGCCTTCTATAATTTTCCTTAGTTCGTCTCTTTCTTCTTGTTGTGTAATGTCCAAGTCTTGCATGATTTTTCTCAGTTCTTCCTGACGTCGTTTCTCTTCTTCTTGATGTCGTTTCTCTTGCTCTTGTTTTATTTCTCTACAAATTCAGCTGTGAGGTCATCACTGCCTAGATGGGCCTCCACTTTGACCGCTTGCAGATCGCTTATTTCCGGAGCAGGATGAAAATAAAGAAAACGACTTTTAGATCATTTAATTGTGTACTATTTCGTTAGGGTCGAAGTTTTTCGTTCTAGGAGCCACCGTTTAGAAGTTATGAGGGTTTAAAGCGAAAAATGTCCCATTCTCCGCCCTACACCGCCGCATATTTCGGCAGATATCTCCGAAACGAAGAACCGCGTGCGAATGCTGATAGAACTGGACGATCCGTCACGAAACGAACTTGTCCTTGGAGATTTTTTATTTTCGAGCTAACTCCAACGGTTTCCGAGATATAGGCGAAGAACCGCAAAAATAAAACGGGCTCTTCGCAGGCGAAGAAAGTGCGAAAACGTGCGATCTTAAAACGCTCATAGTTTTCGAAATACACCTTCGGAGGAACTGTACGGCGTCGCGACACAAAGAGCAAAAGTCCTAGATGATCCGCGTCGTAAAACGCGCGGTGCAGATCGAAAATTCGGTGCCGCAGGAGCGAACAAAAAATGACATTCTTCGACGTCTATCGATTTTTGCACGGAATGAAAACGAGGTTTGGCGGGCATTCTATTGCGAGCCCACATAAACGCGTAATCGTGTAAACGACAAATAAAAGCGGATAGTCGAATTCAATGTGTTAATAAAAAATCGACCCGAATGAATACGCTAACGAGATATAGCCTATTCAACGCGGAATTCGGTTCCGATCCACACGCCGCCGGACGGCGAATTTTCGCCGTTCTCCATATCTTAGGCCTGGAAAATGACTATGTGCGCACGGCGCATCACGTTTTTCCGTACTCGTTTTCATCTGCACGATAATGGATGGATCTTATTATGCTTCACATTTGCTATGTTTTTGTGTCAAAACGGCACAAAACGTAATCCGATCTCAACCAAAACATCTGCATATCTTCTAGAGTACTAAAGAAACCTCCGTGAAAAGTTTCATCCGTTTAGTAATTTCGCCGCTATCGTGCACACACACATACACACACACACACACACAAAACGGGTTTTCGCGTTTTAAAGGAAAATTTTGAGTTTATACGAAAAAGTGTTCAGGTTAAAAATATGCACAATAAAGCAACGAACAAAATGAACCACGGTGGAATTCAATTGGCCCAGTGGTTCCCTCGCAAATTGCAAAAAACCACTAAAATTGCGCGTTATATATTTTTTAAATTGATAACCCCGGTTCAAATACATATGAAAGGCTGAAACTTGCACACGTTAGAGTTTTAGTAGTCCTTAACCTACTCTTAAAACTTCAATCGAAGATACCATGTGGATTTTGCAAACCGTTGCTTTTTGCAAAAAACGCATCTTTTGCACAACGCAACGCCGCGAAAGCCCTGTGGCGGTCGAACTGATATTTAACCAAGTGGTTGTATTTTTCGAGATTTACTCTACCACGTGTTTTTGTTTGATTTGCTAAAAGTCTATTGAAAACCGTTAATTTCAGCGCTGTGGGCGAAGAGTGAGGGTAGCGAGAGCGAAGGGGAACTCGGGTATTAAAACTCCAACATGTGCAAATGACAGACTTTTATATATGTAATTGAATCGGTGTTATGAATTTTTGACAAAAACCGTGTAAATTTTGCAATTTGCGAAGGAACCACTGTGCCAATTGAGTTCCACTGGGGCTCATTTTGTTCGTTATTTTATTGCGCACATTATTTACCTAAACACTTTTTTTTTCTTATAAATTCAACTTTTCCTTTAAAGCACGAAGAACCGTTTTTCGCAACCTTCAATTTTCTTTGCAAATTCCACCAGATTCTTTTTCCAAAATAATATCATCTTCCAGACATCGCAAACTACATGTGAGTATTTTTTTTGCCGAGGTTGCAGTTAGCCTGAGAGTGAAACCTAGCTCGCCTACACTAGCAGGGAAACGTAGATTATGAAATTCTAAGACACATTTTCAAACGACAAAAGTTCGAAAAATGATACGGACGCCTGGCAAACGACTTTCCGTCTGTCGAAAAAATTTCATAATTTTTATACCGCGGCGAGGTATGATTCTCGTTAAAAATTATGAACAAGACATGAATTTGGGAAGTCCTAAGAGTTACACGAATCCCCCTTGAGAGGTGGATCTAAGCCATATATCGTAGCGAAGGCACGGCAGGTGCCAGGGGGTCAATTCTCGAAATTATTCCTATGGGAAATGATACTTTTGGAACGTGCAAATTGTATTCTTGACTGATCCTATGAGATTGTTTTCCATTCAAATCAGTGGAATTACTTCACCTGATCATTTCCAGCAGAAAATAATATCATAGGACTACTCAAGAATACAATTTACACAAAAATCTTATTTCCCATAGGAATAATTTCGAGAATTGACTCCCAGTTAATTACAAATGTTCGTCGTGCCCCTTAGACGTGCGGTACTAGGTTCATCCTCAGTATCTCCGAACCCATGGTTTTGAGGATGTTTATCAGGGGGTATAAACATGTAACAATACAGAAGAATCTCTATTAGGTTTAAAGGTGGTTGGTTATAGTGCTCGAATTCGTCTTATCATTTTTTCTCATATATGATATACACTCTGTGGGACTTGCATCTACGTATTTTTCTGATCAGTGTCAACTTCTTGGAGACACTGACGCACCTCTAGAAATATACGACCAACATTTTACTCTGACAGAGGGTTTACTTAAATTATTTAGATTTTTCATCCTAAGAAATATCCTCTGCAGTAATCTCATTATGGATGCAGTATTCCAGTGTACTTTAGAAAATACTAAAGAAAAATCCTTAGCAGTAATTGCGCTTGTTCCCCATAATAAATGTAGTTGACCTAAAAAGTTTTCCCGGCTATCCAGCAAACACAGTGTGTATAATTAAAGTGCCTCAGTGCATTTAAATATTCATTTAATGGCGGGTTTATTCCTAATTCCTTTATATATATTTTAACTTTCAAACGTAAATTAAATATTTTGCACCATATAAATATATAATGACGTTCTGGTTAAAGTTATCCATAGCTACTCCTACCAGACAATCAGTTACACACAACTATTTCCTGTGACATTGTCGTCGGTCGCAGCTGAGAATTGAACTCAGGAGAAATACCAGGTGTGGCAAAAAAAAACTCATATTATTTGTTGCGACGTTTGGACATTTATAACTTTGAACTGACTTTAGATATCGACCTCAGATTAGAAGGATTAATAGGCATTGCATCAAAATTAAAGTAAAGATAACATGACACTTTTATTTGAAGTAACAAAGTAACAAAAGAAGTATCTTAAACGAAGGATAAAAAAATTTCACTGATGTGGAAACTTCTATATAAGCCGAGCGCCGGCTGTACAGATTTCATATGAATAAGATACATGAAAAACTTTATGTGAGTGATAAAGAAAACTATAAGGAACCATGTGGCAGCCCACTTGCCTTATTTACTATTTTTATTGTAAAAATATTTTATTTTGGTAACTAGGAAAAAAACAAAAAATAATAATAGGATAACAAAATTGTAAAAATTGGAGATTAACTCCAAAATGTCTTTGTAAATTGGTATTGTTATTTTAATATACCGGGTGAGTCACGAATTGCGCTCGCCCCGATATTTCCTAAAATATTTGGAATAGAAAATTGAAATTTGGAGGCCTTATTACACGACTAAAATGCCATCTTTTCAATAAAAAATCAAGTTTGGTGCACATCCGGTTTGACCGGAAATGCCCACAACTTTCGATTGTTAAATGGAACACCCTATATATTTTTACATTTTTGGAATCTAGAGGAAATTTTGAATACAATACATCCATTTTGGTCACTTTTTGATAAACATTAAACATTTTATTAAAAAAATCTATTTCTGAATCCAGAGTGCTGTGGTGCCCAAAATATTTTTAGCTTGTGTGCTACGTTACTATAAAAATAAAAAAAACAATATGATTGCATTATTTAATTCTCTAGAGGCGTTTAAAATTTTTAAATGTGATTTTTACCTCATTTTCATACGAATCTAATGATACCAAAATTTTGAAAATCCGCTCAGAAATATTTGAGATTTCAGCCAAAATACAATGCAACCAAGCTTTTAGAAACATGCGGCTAAGAGATAATAGATTAGTGGGCTTTGGAAACTAAAATGGCACATTTCTGTGTAAATCTGGAGACCTAATAACATTGGAAAAATCACAGTAGCCATTGAATGTAATAAAACAATATCAGCTGTCAGACAGACTCGTGTAGTTATAGGCAATCTTGATGTATCAAACATTTAATAATTGTGAGCGCAAAGAACGTTACAATTAAGTTTAGCGTAGGTATGTGGAGGTAAACACAATTACATCCACAGGAACATTTGCAATAGAATGCGACATCAGTTCGGTTTTCAGAGTTTTATTTAAATGAACATAAATATCGGGCCTATAAATAAATAAAAATCAATTCCGTTTGAACAATTAAACTTAAACTAGGTAACAGTAGGTATCTTTAAAATAATTAATATAACTAACCATAAATTGACATTTATAGATATTGTTCAAAATGTCCACCATTTTTTTCTATACACAATTCGACTCTGCGTACAGTTGCTTGAATGGCTCTACGCAATTCAGCCGGCGTTATTTCATTAAGAGCCCGTACAACTTTATTTTGCAGCTCTTCACGGGTATTTGAAGAAGTTGTATAAACTTTATTTTTGAGAGTGCCCCATACATAATAGTCGAGGGGTGTTAAGTCAGGTGACCTAGGAGGCCACCTGATATGACCTTGATTTGCGATAAGGCGTTCACCATGCACGTTGTTTAAATATTCCATCACTCTTCTGGAATTATGTGGGGGAGCACCATCTTGTTGGAAAAACAGATTTTGTAAATAGGCAAGAGGAAGTAAGTCAAGAAATTCTGCTGTCTGGTTTTGTAAAAAGAATAAATATCGTTCGCCAGTAAGTGTTGCATCAAAAAATATGGGTCCAATTATTCGATCTCCAAGTACTCCAAGCCAACAGTTAAACCCAAATCTTTCCTGAATATTCCCCCGCCCTACCAACCTCGGATTTTCTTGAGCCCAGTACCTAGTATTATTTCTGTTAAACATACCTTGGTTCGTAAATCTACTTTCATCTGAATATAAAATATGAAAAGGAAAACCTGGGTTTCGTTGTACTGCATTTAGGAACCAGTTGCAATATACTAGCCTCCTGTCGTTATCATCTCCATAAAGATGTTGGTGTATTTGGTATTTATAAGACCGAAACTTATGTTTCTTTAAAATTCTGCAAACCGAAGACTGACTAATGTCGCATTCCATTGACAATTCCCTTGTTGATGTTGTTGGGTGTACCATCACAAATCCTAATACATAAATTTCTTTGTCCTCACTTACAATAAATGTTTGATGGTCATCTTGTTGATTGGGTTCGTTTCTTAATTCTTGTTCCACTCTGGCAAACAAGTTGGATGACGTCTGTTGGGATATCGTTGCTGATACATAAACCACTTTCCATATCAGCAAATGTTGCACGCGTCATAGAATTTTGGCGTGAGCGAAGCAGCCATAAGGGGATGCGGGCAAATAAGAAGAGGCACCCTATTTCTTTTTATAACTGGACGGTTTGTACTTTCATTTTTAAAAAAATCCATATATTCGATGATTTAAAAAAACAAAACAAAAAAAAAATATTGAGGCTGTATCAGGTTGCGGGCAAATTAAGCATGGTACCCCACTATAATCTTATTGTATGCCTCAAAACCTACATCTTGAAGTAAGTCTTATTCTTGTATTCGAAAACATAAAAAATCGTGATCGGAAGTGACACCAAAATTCCATGACGCGGGCAAAATTTGTTTCTTATATGAAAAGTGGCTTCCTATAGCTCTGTGGTAGTACTTATTCACATAAAGTTTTTCATAGGAAATGATATTTCTTATCCTAAAATTACATCGCATTTATTTATTTATTTATTTCTAGTCAAAAACTGTAATTACAAAAAATTTCAGAACTGCACTCAAAGATTTTATTTTAATTAAAAATTAATGCGTTTGACCGTCCGCCCACGCCTCCCTCCCCGAGATGGCTGCACAGCTATGTACTTTTTAGCTAGTAAGGAGGGTTTTTACATAAAAATTTTCACTGCACCTTATCATTTTTAATTTCCGTAGCCAGCTCCCCGTCTAATACAACTTATTCAAGGAAACACAAAATTTCTCTGACAGATGTCAAATAGCAATTTTGACAGAATATTCAATTATTTTAACACTAAGAAACACTTTTAGCCAAGGCTCCCTATGTAATTCAGATGTTACGTAAACATTATTATTGGGTCAATAAACTTCTTAATACTAATTATAGCTTATCTTTGAAATAGTCATTTTTAAAGAATTTGTGAATTATCAAATTTCAAAATTATAGTGCTCAACACGTCTTGTCTGTTCACGTGGAATATGGCGGTCAGCCTCTCATTCAACCGAGCTCCCAGTCCATTTCGCTACCATTTCAGCCCATACTTTTCTTTCAGTACTCCCACGATCACACCCCAATAATATAAATTTAACTGGTTAAGACTAACTTAAAGCCGTCACTCTTTCCGTATTTTATGATTACTTGACCCTTACGTTGATAAATGATAAGAAAAAATTATAGAAACAAAATATATTTACTTATGATAGCAGTCCAGCAACAGATGTGAAAATTTACTAAAATCTAAAGCATGATACACTCTTATAGTAATTATAGAGAATGTTTAGACAAAAATAACACACTAAACAAATTTATACTAGGGATTAATAAAAAAAAAGTTGTCACAGCCAACTGCCTCCTGTGAGGATTGAACTCACGACCCCTGGTTTACAAGACCAGTGCTCTGCCACTGAGCTAAAGAGGCTCTTAAAAATTGCGCCGAAAGAAGGCATACATATACTTACGCACCGTTAAGTATTCTATCGATTAATATTTAACAAACAAAAGATATATGCTGTATACTATGCAAAATTTGTGGAAATTACCTTTGCAAGATAATTGTAGTTTGTGTATACTTATTTGACTAACAGTTAATTCAGATCGATAAGGTACCCACTATTTATTTAAATTATAAACTATTTCGTTTTCGTTTCAATAAGTAAGGACTCCTATAACTTTTTGAGGGATGAAATTATTCAAAGAAACATTTACAACATATGGAAAATATACATACTAAGTAATAAAAAAAAATAGTATAGAAAAACGCTGTTTATAGATAACAGATGTTCAAATGATATCGAATACGCCGCATTGTCGCATATACAGGGTGGTCCATTAGTGCGACAAAGTACTCTACCTCCTTTATTAGAAGAACTAGAAAAAAACGAAAATTGTAGGCATCCTTGACGGTCACCTTCTAAAATTTTACGGGGAGTACAGGGTGTCACATAATTGCAGGACGAACCAAACATACATTTTTTTTAATGGAACGCCCTGTATATTTTTAGATATTTGGAACCAGCTCGTTTTTTGCAATCCGCCAATATAGAGTTTTGCAGTCTATAGAGGGTATTTCATGTCGAAATCGTCATGATATGATGCATCTTTTTGAAGATACATTATTTTGTCATTATGAACAGTTTTCCTATATTGTTTAATTTAGTAGCAATAAATTATTTTCTTAATTTGACATTATTTTGTACACAGGGTGAAGCGAAACTCGGATCTACGAATTTCCCATTTTTTTTAATGGAACACAATATTTTATACCAGCATTATATTTTCCTATTCTTCTTCTTTAAATTTTATTCAGCATTCCCTATACCTAAAACTTCAATTTTTTGAGATATTATGGGTTTAGTAGGAAAAACTGCGTTTCATTAAACTTATTCCAAATTATCACGTTCTTAGCTATGAAAAAACACAATTTTTTTTCGTCTGTTTAATTAATCGTAAATAACATTATTACTCAAATTGTGTGAATGTAGTTTTAAATTAAAAAAATAATAATTTAAGAATCGGAATAAGTTATTTGTTTTCCAAATAAATAACGCAATTTAACAATTTCCATGAAGAAGATTCATTGAAATAATTTTTCTACTAAATTAAAAAGTCGAAATAAATTAATCTCTTTATTATAAAAATTTAAAAAAAGACAATTCAAAACAGAAAATAAAATTCAGTAAATTCGATATTAAAGGTAGACTTTTCATATGATTAAACAAGAAGGCTGTGATTCTGACATAAACAAACAATGTCACCCGTATTGTATCCAATTGCATCAAGAATTTCAAAGGTGATCGAAGTGTGTCGAATTCGGTGACAGACGCGTGTTTCGTGGCTCCTACAAGATCTCGAGATAAATCCGGATTTATCCGGATTCTGCATTGATTGATATAAATTAGCAATAGTCTGGCTATTTCACATACATTGGGCAGGTAGGAATTTTTCACAGATAACTCCATAGATGGATGCAAAGCGAACCCTGTAATTCTTAAACGATAATATAAACCCAAATGACCGAGGTCAAGTAATTCTTAAACGATAACCCTATAAACCCAAATGACGGAGGGAAAGCGAGTGCTGCAAAAAGTTAAACCATAGTCAGGAAACATTAAACGAAAATGACCGTGGAAAAGCGAGTTTATCACTTCACAGATAATATTAAACTCAATTGAGGGAAAGCGAGTGGTGTGAAAAAACAATTTGGTAAATAAGGCTCTCGCAAAAGTCGTTCACCGAATGGTTGTGAGAACATTTCCCAAATGACTGTCGTTCGCATACGTTCGCTGATATGTTGGCGAGCGCTTGCTGATGTCTACAATTTGAATTTTTTGCGATAACCCCGAGAGCACATGCAATTTTATAAACAAATTGTAAATAATACGACTTTCGATTCCAAACTACTTCTATTGTAAAGTATGTGTCAAACAAAAAAAAGTCATGTATGTTGTGTCGAAAAGGTTTAAGTTTAAAAAGCTGTTAACGTATAAACATAGAAAAAAATGTGTTTTTTAGCCATTCTTTAATAACTTTGTTGTGTAAAGCTTTAACTTCAAAACGCCGAAGGAATTATAAATATTACATCAATATAAAAGTTACACCGATTTCAAAATTGGGACTTTTCGGCGCAGCACGCCATGCTTTTGCGGTTACAGACCATGACTCTGACAGCAGACAACCTAATAAGTATAGCAATCATAGTATGCTATAACTTTGGAACCATTGATGTAGTTTTTATAAATCTTTCGGTATTTGGAAGTTGAAGTTTCCGATTATTTTTGTAGAATCTAAAAATTTCTTTCCATTCAAAAGTTGTTATTAGAGGTCAAAGAGACAAAAAATCTCGTTTTTTTCAATGTTTAAACGTTAACAACTTTTAAGTAATTAATTTTTCGGACATAACATTAAGTTATGTCGGAAAAGTCGTATACATGTTTTTAATATATATAAAAAAATTTTTTCTTGTATTAACCCATACTCTACGAATGAAGTGTTTTGGAATCGAAAATTGCGTTATTTGATTTGTTTATAAAATTGTATTCCCATGGGACGATTTTGCTAAAAACATAAATTTCAACCAGGATTTAGAAACTGGTATAAAAATTAGCAAAACACCCTAACAAATCGTTTGTCTAAAAAAGAAACCCCAAAACCCATTAGACCTTTAAAGGATAATAAATATATGATCATAGATGTGCCTCACCTGCCTATGATTTTACGAGAATTGAACTCGCTATTCCCCGGGCATCTGTGGTTTAAGTCGCCTGTCTGCGGTTTATGAGTAATGGACTTGTTTTCCCCCGGGCATCTGGGGTTTAACTCGCCTGTCTGCGGTCTTACTAGAATTGCAAAAAGGTCCCGCTCAAAATTTAGCCAGAGGCCCCACAAAGCCTTAACCCGCCCCTGCCTTATTGTATTGAAAACCTTTGACTTGATTGGCGTAATTGTCATATTTATAATTTTTTCCGGAAGAATTTCGGAATTTGCCAGATTTGCCTTAAACAATTTAATGCCCTTTCAAAATATTGGGTGGGCAGTTGCCTATTGTTACCACGAGATAGAGCCCTTTCCAGCAACTCCACCGCAAATGAATATTTACCTGTGGAACGGTTAATAAATAAAAACAAACAAAAAAATAAAAAATAAAAGCTGCCAGATTCAGAAACAGAAAACTTAGAAGAGAAAAATAAGGAGATGACGGTAGAGTGATAAAGATAGATAAAAGAAGCATGGAAACTGAAAAGAAGCATCTCGCAAACACCTGCACTTCCCGTCCTATATTCTCACCACATGTGTCATGCGGCTCTCGCTACTGACATGTCCAATGTCCAACCCGGCGTATGCAGCCGGTCCGGCGGTATATAAAACATCCGAGATTTGGTTCCAGCACGCGGTTTGGCCGTCCGTTGGGCGTGTTCGACGGACGACCAAGCTGCGTGTTGGAACGAACCTACATGGATGCCTGGAATCGGCAGCAATGCCCACCTTACGCTGATAAATAATCAATCAAGATTTTCAGGCGAATCCAATTTTGTGAATGGACGCAGGGTAAAATTAATGAACACATACATTTTTCTAATTTAGTATTGTTTTAGAGATGAAGCCACCTTTCATAGGTATGGATGTACAAATCGGCATAATTTTAATTACTATGCTACGGACAGCCCACATCTTGTAAAGACCCACAGTCAAACTAGATGGTCACTAAATGCTTGGGGGTGGTATTATAGGGAATTATGTAGTTGGACCACATTTTTTTGAAGGACGTGTTAATGGCGTAGTCTATTTGGACTCTCTTCAGAACCATCTACCCCCATTACTTAAACATAAATTATTCGAAATCAAATGTGGTTTTTGCACGATGGAGCTCCAGTTCACCACATCGCTTGATCCATCTCAACAATTTCCGGAAAGATGGATAGGCAGGGAGGACCAATTAGTTGGCAAACTCGGACGCCCGACCTGACCAGGGATGACTTTTTCTTGTGGGGTTATGTGAAAAATGAGGTATATGAAGTACCTCCTACTACAAAAGACGATATGAAAACTAGAATAAGAAATGTGTTCCAAAATATGCTTATAAATGTAAATCAGTCGTTTGAAGATAGACTTCAAATTTGTCTAGATGCAGGTTATTTTGAATAATTATTATAACTTTTAATTAAAGTGTTAATTATGTACGTATTTATTAAAAGATGTGTTTACTGGCCAGAATAAATAAATAAAATGAAAGCATTTTCTAATAAATGCATCGTTTATTACATACATACCTAATATTTTCAATTCATATTTTCCGGTAAGTACTTTGTTTTTATATACTAGTTAAACAGATGGAAAAAATTGTATTTTAGAAGGTGTCCGTCAAGGATGCCTACAATTTGCGTTAAGATTTCTTTTTTCTATTTCTACTAATAAAGGAGGTACTGGTCTTGTCGCACTAATGGGCCATGGCCTGTATATTGATTATGGTAATATTTGTTGCAGTTCATTAGTAGGTACCTAATCCGCTATTGAAATTGTTTGATATCATATGGCCTACTCGCGTACACTCTATTTTTCAAATACCCAAGAAAAATCGACTGTGAGCAAGTCTGAAGAGCCTGTTTGCTACTGTGTATATAACATCTCCAACCGATCCATCTTTCGGGAAATTATTTGAAGGTGGATATCGCGCACATGTGGTGGAACAGCATCTTGTTCAAAACACTCCACTATCCATTAGCATTATGCAATCCATGGTACAAATATTCAACCCCGTTTAAACTACCATTCATAAAGCCTGGCACTACCAATTATACCCCAATCCAATGATAAGTGATTGCATACAAAAGAAAAAAATCGGTAAGGGTATTTATACAGAACTTCCCTCTTTATTTATACAGGGCGGTCGCTCTAAAAAAATATTAATTATAGTGCAATCATTATTTATAAATAGTATATACGGGCCATTCTTTTGAAAGCAGCCACTCTCTCCCCCCTGTCAAAAAATCGACTCAATCTAAAGAGACGTGGGGACTCAAATTAAAACTTAAAGACTAGTTTCGAATGCTGAGTGCTCTTTTGTAAAAATTTTATAATAAGGACCTGTCTTGGTTTCTCGAAGAGGACTCCGACAAAAAAAATCTTTAGAAGTGATAAAAAGAAGGCGAAATGACATTATAAAAGTAATCTTTCTAGACCATTATTTTTCTCTTCAAAAAATAAAACGAATGACCACCCATGCGATTTTTTTTAAGGTCTCCACCGCAAGTTATAATTTGTCGTCAACGATTTCATGAAAATCGCAACTTTGGCAATTTTAATATCAAAATCAACGCATTCTAGGAACCTCAACTTCATAGGACTTAAAACTTTTGTTTCTCGACAAAGAATGTGTGCATTTTAACATTAAAATGTTTATGTTTGTATATGGGGGTCGAGTTACCAGTTTTCGTTCTAGGTCAAAAGACAGCGGTGTCGCGGTCGAGTGAAACTGTCGTACATGCAACGGCTGATATATGCAAATTTAATATGGGTTGCATATATCACAGGGGGTCAAGTTACCAGTTTTCATTTAAGGTCGAAATACAGCGGTGTCGCAATCGAGAGTGGATCGTAGCTGTTTCCGAACGAGGTGAAGCCGAGTTTTACGTATGGTGTTATCATTTCCAATGTCCCGATGGTTGCAAGAATTGCGAAATCTGTGAATTTTTTAGAATTTCTAGCGCCAATTTTTGAATTTTGAATTTCAAAAATCGCTTGAAAAATTCACATTGTTGAAAATTAAAACCTCTAAATGCTATAAAGTTGGTTCCTAGAATGCTTTGATTTCGAGAAAAAAAAATAAAAATGTTTTATTTTTGCTCGACTGGAAAATTTTTTCTCGAAATCAAAGCATTCTAGGACCCAACTTCATAGTTTAAATAGAAAAAGTTCACACCTATTCCTTGTTGAAAAGCGAAAGTTTTAAGTACTATGAAGTTGGGTCCTGGAGTGCGTTAATTTCGACACCAAAATTGTCAAAGTTGCGACTTTCGAGAAATCTTTGACATATTATAAGTTGCGGTGGGGATCTTTGTTTTTTGAAGAAAAAGGTAACGGAGTAGTAAAATGTTTAAAAAATGTCATTTAACCTTCATTGAATATGATGAACCTTAACCATCACTTCTTGATCTCTCATACTTTGATGTAAATTTTCCAAGTATTGATCTGTTAGCTTGTAAGTGCTCGTTAAATTATAAAACACTTTATATATTAGTATCATACATACCACCCGCAACAACGCTTTCTGACTTTGAATTGTTTTTGGAATCTCTAGAACAACTTGAGTTCTTGCAAGCTGAAAATGTTGTCATAATGGGTGATTTCAATGTGCCTAACTTCGTTAACTTAAATATTGCGGATAGTAAGACCCGTATAATCAGAAATTTCTCACAATTCTTAACCTTAAATCAAGTTAACAAAATACTTAACAGCTCAAATAGATTGCTTAACATGGTGTTGTGTAATATAGACTGTAAGATATATAACGATAATGCTCCTCTTGTGCCATTAGATGCTCATCATCCAGCATTGATTATTAATTTTCTTAAATTTGGTTGAAAACTTCACAATTCGCTACAAATAAAAATAAAAAAATCTATAACTTCAAGAAAGCTGATTTTCCATCTCTATATAACTCGCTACTGCAGACAAACTGGTCCTCTTTAACAAATTTTGATGATGTAAATACAGCTGTTGATGAATTTTACCAAAGAATATATCAAATATTTGATTCACACGTTCCCCTATATAAAAATCATAAGCGTCAATTTCCAAAATGGTATACATCTGAAATTATTAAAAATATTAAAGAAAAAGCTAAACTTCTCGCAAAATATAAAAGAAGTCACAATGGCAATTACCTACAGGAATTTAAAAGATTAAGACGTTTAATAAAAGAACAAATAAAAATAGTGTACACTAACTATATCCAAATTGCTCAGTCGTCAATTAATAATAATGCTCAATACTTCTGGTCATTTATAAACTCAAAAAACAACTCTTCTCGTATTCCTGGAATTGTATCGTATGAAAATGAGTCATATATGAATTCCCAAGATATTGTAGATATTTTTGCTAGTTTTTTTAAAAGTGTCTATCTCCCTACCGAACATGAAACTGCAGATGGGCCGTACCCAATACCAAATATTGATTACATGGATAATATTTTGATTGATACTGTATCTGAAAATGAAATTATTGCAGCTGCAAAAAAACTAAAGAACAAAATGACCTCAGGTCCAGACAGCATACCATCATTTATTGTCAAAGACTGTATAGGCTCACTTGTCAATCCAATGAATATATTATTTAATCTTGCCTTAAAAACAACTACGTTTCCGGGTCGTTGGAAGGAAGCCAAGGTGATACCAATTTTCAAAAGTGGTAACAAATCACATGTAACTAATTACAGATCTATTTCAATCTTGTCCAACTTTTCGAAGCTCTTCGAAATAGTTCTATAAACGCATCTATCCAGCAGTTCGCAATTCAATATCTCCCTATCAGCATGGCTTTATGCGCCATAGATCTACTGTTTCAAATTTGGCAGCTCTCTCGCAATATATCTCAAATGTTCTAGACAATCGTGGACAGGTAGATGTGGTCTATACAGATTTTTCAAAGGCATTCGATAGAATCGATCATATCGTCTTGCTTGAAAAAATGGGACAGTTTGGCTTTAATGACAATATGAAACAATTCTTTAAATCATATTTGCAAATGAGAACTCAATATGTATATTACAACGGGTTTAATTCCTCCAGGCATGTTGCTACCTCAGGGGTTCCCCAGGGGTCGAATTTGGGTCCACTGTTATTTCTTCTCTTCATTAACGATTTGAACTGTAATATTCAATGTTGACAACTCTTCTTTGCTGATTTAAAGATATACATGCCATAGATGACTGTCAGAAGTTGCAGACGGACTTAGATAGTATTCAAACATGGTGCATTAATAATAAGTTACATCTAAATCCGGTCAAATGTAAAATCGTAAGTTACACAAGGAAACAGCTGGTACTTATGACATCGATACAACTGAACTAACCCGCTGCACTTCTTTCAGGGATCTGGGTATAATATTTGACTCTCAATTTACTTTCAATGATCACGCGATGCAGAAAATATCTGATGCCATGAAATTCTTTGGTTTTATTGTAAGAAATTGTCGAAGTTTTACGGATGTCAATGCCTTAAAGATCTTGTGTTGTTCATATATCCGTTCAAAACTAGAGTATGGATCTCTAATCTGGTATCCTTTCTATAATTATCATGTAGAGGCAGTAGAACGTGTTTAAATGAGATTTTTAAAGTATTTGGCGTTCAAGGTTGATAATGAATATCCTGCGAGATGCATAGATTATAACCACTTAACAGACAGATTCAGTATCAGCAGTCTAGAAATTAGAAGGAAATGTGCCTCATTGACTTTTTACATAAGCTGTTACACCAGCAAATAGACTATTCTGATTTGCTGGCTCAAATTAACTTTTATACACCTAGACTTCAATCTAGGCAAACTACTCTCTTTCGTAACAATAGAACTAGAACAAATATATTGCTAAGGTCCCCAGTCAATGTAATGTGTGACAATTTTAATTAAATTTGTCATGTATGTGATATTAACACCTGTAACTTAAAGGAGTTGACACAAGAAGCTGTCAAGTTTTTTTTTCTGGTATGAATAATTAAATAGTTAAGTTAAGCTCCAGTCTATATAATGTTTATCTACTATCTTATTTTATTTTATACATATACAAAATAGTGTATCTATGCTCTAAGTTCTAAGCTAAGTTATAAGTTACTTTATGTGAGTTTAATTGTATTGCTCTGTAAATGGTTGTACTGTTGGGCAATAAAGCTATTATTATTATTATCACTAAATATGACTGATTTAATATGTTGTGTATATACTCGTATATAAAATAACTTTAACAAGAAGTAGCCTAAAAACTAAAACCCGACTACGAAATTGTTGGTGTATTGTAATACCAATGTAATCCTCCCATGGAGACAAGGTGGCCATTCCCTAGAAAGAGACATCCGATAGGGAGATATTTATTATTTTTGGCCATAACTTTTTTTTCTTAGCACGTATATTTAAAAAAACTATAAGAGTACCTAAGTAGAATCATAACAAGACTATTACTATGAATTTTCACTTAATAATTTCAGTGGTTTGCAAAATAGCTCGATTTAAAACCACGAAATAGAAAGATTAACATATTTTTTAAAATTAAATCGAGCTATTTTGCAAACCACTGAAATTATTAAGTGAAAATTCATAGTAATAGTCTTGTTAAGGTTCTACTTAGGTACTCTTATAGTTTTTTTTTAAATACGCACTAAGAGAAAAAAGTTATAGGCAAAAATAATAAATATTTCCCTATCGGATGTCTCTTTCTAGGGAATGGCCACCTTAAAGGGAATTTTTATAACATTCGAGACAATATGGCGGCCAGCGGATTACTATTATTTTATTTTTATATATCCTATATCACTCTTGACATTGAGACGAATTCGCTGGTCAGCCAGGCGACTTACTACGACCCCAAAGATGCTCAGAGGTACAAGAGACCGAAGCTCCAAATCCTGGATAACGGGTAAGTATAACTTAACCGTTTTTCTGTTTCAGCCCTACCTTCAAGCCACGCTGCAAGGAGACAATGACCAAAAACATCCGCCCGATCCCAGGGGTACCAAGCAAACAACCAGTTCGGTACCCTTACTCTAGCCCGTGCCGGCCTCTGACGCTAAAATAAGCGCCTTTGGCCGAACACAATCCTTGAGCTACACAGTTCACACTTCCTTCCGACGAAATCGGAGCACATGATGCCAATTGGCACCCTGGGCTTCCGACTAGTCAACTCAACACCCTCCGAACCCCTCCAAACTCTGAGAGAGCTCGGCAACGGCCATTCTCTCTCACGACAGACTAAAGACGCTCCCGGGAGCCGACATCCCGCGAAGAAAGAAGACCAATGCAGAAGAGCGCCAGAAGAAATAACCCAGCTGGTAGGATCCAACAGCCAGGACCAAGGAAGGTTTGCTAACATCGCCTACACGTCTGCATTTTGCTAGGGGGGGATAGGCAAAAAGCAGGCCCACCCCTTACGAGGCCGGTCCAGGTCTACAGCGATGATTGGAGCAAAGAGCCCAAGCTCGACCCCTAATCATCCGAGACCGCCAACTTTAGTCAAGAACATTGGCGCGAGACGAATCCAACGACACCAATTTATAAAAATCTGACCAGTAGTTTGGCCGCTACATGCATACTCACCCACATACATAATGATAATAGGACTGCCAAAGCCATAACCCTTCCCCGTCGGGTTTGCCGCAGTCAGGCAAAACGCATGTGTTTGTTTAAATAATTTACTTTAGCAGTCCCTCAGTGCACTAGCTAATGAACCACAAATGTTTTTTTTTCTATTCCTAAAGACTACAAATAAACAAATAATAATTCTATCATGTGTGGTGTGTTAAAACATCGTCGCTGACTCGCTAATAACCTAGATTCAACCCTCCTGCCATCTACTAGACATTTGGTAAGTACAAAGAAAACACCTAGCTACCTTAATGAATAATAAGTTATTGGAACATTCTGTAAAATCTCTAAAAAGTATGTTCTTATAACTTCTCTAATCGAATCCAAGATTAAATCTTAGTTTCATAAAATATTAGGAATGGAATCAACCTACAAAAACATGTTTTCTTTTGTTACATTTTTCATATATTTTTTTTTATCTACTAGGTATACTGTCAATAACCAAGATAAATAAACACGTATTACTCAATTACTATAAACCAAATCGTACAATTTATACAAAATTTCTGGCAATCTGTTTCATGCACTGAACTATACATATAAATGGAATGTTAATGTCTATACCTATTTGTGTGTCAAATTGAATCTCGCGCAAGTATGGCGACCCCCGGTAGGGGCGCATTCGCAGTGTGTTGAAAGCCAGAGCCGGCTCTATTTTTATTGCAAGTGTTTTTAATTTGTCTTTTTTTCAGAAATCATCAAAAATATGCTTGCATAGATTGACATTTCATATATAATTAACGTATGTCTCAATTTTTATTAAAGAACATAAAAGTTGTCATGCTCAAAACACAATTATTGAATTTTAAATTTCAACAAGCGATAAACACACTAGAGGATTACTTGACGCCGGCTCTGAAATTCTGCACTAATCGAAGACCTCCCGCCATAGGAAACAAATCAAAGAAAAATTGCGTTGGCGCATAACGTCCCCCACAAGCATTCTGACTTAAGCTCCAACATACTTTTAAAACTAGATTTCGACTGCGGCGACGCATATCCCGGGAACCTTCAATCGCATGATTGAAGTATTTTGTTCACGCGCATATATCTGTATTGGTCTTCCATTTATTATGTATAGTTCAGTGGTTTCATGTCCATAGGTAGGTACCTTATTTCTTATTTCCATTCTGCAGAAGGCTGCGCAAACATCACCTACCTATTCGTTTTGATATTCATAATAGATTAAGTGAGATCCATGTGTATGATTGAGACAATATTTGTGTAAATATTGCACCTGTTCTCCCAACAAGATAGCATTTCTCTAAATGTTTGCTAAAATCAGTGTTGCCACAGCCTTCCCGTCGATTTCGGTAGAATAGGTCGAAATTTTTTGGTAGACATTTTAATAATTTATATAAAAAAAAAATCCCTCTGGAAATTTTCCAAGTCTTTGAACCATAAAATCTCAAAAGAATAATAACATCGATTTATGCACTGTAAGTATAACTACGTAATTTTTTCTCTCCTATTTACAAAATTGCTAAGACTTTGTTTCTATATCGTTTATTATTAAATTTTCGGTAGAATTGAGGTAGAATTTCGGTAGACCTACCGAAAATGTGGCATCACTGGCTATAATCTCCTATGCATGGGTACCTACACCTACCTCTGAACCAGAGAGATGTTTGTTAAGACTAAGACTTAAGACTCTCATTTAATTAATATAGTTATTATAGTTAGGGTATGCGAAGTCCGTGTGTATGATTGAGACACTATTTGTAGAAATATTAGGTACACTTGTTGACTTGTTCTCTCAAAATACGATGCCATTTCTCGAAATATTTGCTAAAATCTTCTTTGGGTACCTCTGGAACCAGAGAGATGTTTTAGTTAACTCTCTTGTTTGATACCTATAAACAAAGCCCACACAGCACATGGCTGTCCGAGGGACGTACTATGGCAAAGACCATTTAGGATTTGGGCTTGCCTATGGACGTCCCAATATCCCAATATGTATGCTTTTTGGCACTCATTTGGTCATCCCAATGTCACAACTTGGTACCAGATAAAGGCAATACGACGGACGTCCTGAAGGATGTCTGAAGCTCATAACTAGGGACATACCATAATATCCCGGGATATTTTGGGACGTCGTAAGTACTACGAAAGGGCATCCACAGGGACATTAGAGGATGTACAAAGTACACACTGAAACGTCCCAGAACATCCTAATATTATATTTTCTTATATTTAAACATATTTAGCCATCGCCAAAGAAACTACATTTTTACAAAAAGATAAACTAAAAATATTGTGTATGTATGGACCGAAGTGCTACCTACTTATAATTATACATAAGTAGGTAGCGCATAAATCCACATATATATTTTTTGTTCTTTGTAAAATTGTAGTTTCTCTGACGATGGTTAATACACTGAAACAATAGAAAATATTATATTTCTCATTTGAACTGACCAAAAAACCCAAGGAATTACTCATGCATCTAGTTACTTGATATAAACGGTCAAAAAAATAAAATCAGATGTAAGACAGACTTTAAAAACAAACTCACATTTGTAATGTCAAACTACTTGGAAAAAATATAGAATAATAAAATAAGCATGTGGCACATAACTCCGCATAAATATTTTGTTTTTTGTCAAATTTTATTTCTGTCGAAGGTTAATATACATGAAAATGTTAGAAAATATCACAACTGACCGAACTATATAAAAAAATTACACATGAAGGCATTTGAATTATCAGTCAAGAAATTAAAAACACCTAGGGGTTATAAGAAGATAAATATATTGAATATTTAAAGACAAAATCATTTGTAACATCAAAAGGCAAACTTCTTAGAAGAACATAAAATAACATTTTTCAAATTGAATTATATAAAAACATATTTTTTTATCAAGTAATGTGTTGTTACTTCTCTACTCTCTTCATTGCGTCGCTCTTCATTTTGCCCTGCTCGGATTCTTTTAAACACTTCTCTGCTTCGTACCTATTTCGTAATATTATAGGTAGCCATTCATGGTTGCACCTAAAACAAACATTTACTTATTATTTGAATCAGCATTATCAACAAAAATTTAGTCTATATGAAAACTGGGTAAGATAAAGATAATAAAGAGAACATCGAGGGATACAGGTTTAAATTGAAGCACTAATAAGAATAATTTGTCGCATTATAAAATGCAATCCAGTATTACTTCATTTTAATGCATTATATCTGTCTTCCATACACGTCACATATGGCTGTGGCTTAGAAGCCATTTACATAACACCATTCATAAACCAATAACCGTTTTGTGCAATTTACTCAAAAAGAAACAATATATCAGGATCAGGACAGATTTGCAAATTAACTGAAAATTTATCCACACATGTTCTGTCTGATACATATTTCCCTTAAGAGTGTAACGAAAGTTTCAAACAATTTTCTTGAAGCAAAATTATTTTTACTTACCTATTTTCATACACTGTACATCGTCAAACTTCACAACACTAAGTACGACCTGGTTCACATTCTCTCTCCAACCTGGCTTCGTAACATTCAATTCTTGGGCCAAATAAGCTTCATTTTGTAGGTTTGTTGGTCATTGAAAATAAGGGAGTCAGAATTTTTGTTTAATACCGTAAGTTTTCTATAAAGTTTCCTCTTTTTAGTTTCCTTTGGTATCCTAAAAGTTTACAAAATTGTATTAAATTTGGGAAGTTTTATAGGTTATGTTATTTTTACATGGCTTGTACTTACTTTCTATGTGTCGAACAAAAAAGTCTCAAATAAAACTGAATTAAACAGATAAAACACAATCAAAAGTGTTAAAAATATTTCCTACAACCAGTAATAATTTATATTATTTGATGTAGATAAATTAACTGATATTCCAAGCTTGTTTTGAGCTTACACTAAAGAATACACAAGAGTCTAGAGAGACCGAAATGCGAAACCACTGAACTCTACATAATAAACAGAAAGTACAGGTTTGTGAAATTGGATATGGCCGACGGAAATCGTAATGGCGCCGTATTTGAACATATTAAAGAAATATATTGGGTCACAGTTTAAGGAGATTTAGGGCCCTTCACTGGACGTCCCTTTTCAATCCCGATGTCAATTCACAGTTAATGCCAAAATGAAACCAGTTCCGGATATCCTCTTGGCCTCCTTTTGAAGGATATCCTGGGATATCCTAAATGGGACGTCCATTTCACTATCTACTTTACGTACTGGGATATCCAGGTACTTCAATTTGACATCCCATATCCCGATTGTGCTGTGTGGGAGTCTAGTCTTTGTTGATGTATATTGTTTACATCTAACCTAACTTAGGTTAGATGTAAACAAACAATAATGTCACCTTCGTTTTAGAAATTAAGGAGTATATTCTCATTGTAAGTAATTTTGTTTATTAAACATGTCGATAATTTGATGATATAAGTAGTTATTATGAAAACTTTTAGGCTTTTATCACATGTTCATGAGTGTAATTTTTGTATTCAAAAATGTGAATATATAGAGGAGTTATTAATCTAAAAAATACCCCATTTATGAACTAATTAATAGGTATACCTACGCATACTTTACACACATCTGATAGATATTTACAAATATAGGTAATTGAACCGTTTGTAAAACATCAAAAATAAGTGGGTACCTACCTTAAGTACTTATACTAGAGGTAAGTACCTATACACATGCAAGTCAGACACAGTAAATAAAGTCGGTTAAAAGAAAATGTTTATAACAGTACAAGCCACAGCTGTGTAGGATAATAATTCCTCGTCACTCCCACATACAATAAATGTGGATACTGGTTGTGGTTGTTGGTATTTGTTCGACGTGAAAACGGAACTACTTCACATTTTAAGGACAATGACATTAAATTCACGTTTATTATGAAAAGTTTAAGGGAAATTGTGTATAAATAAAAGAGAATGTTATAAAAGTCATTAGGATTTTAGTACTTAGCATTGGTAATAGGTACATATTTTATTTACATTTTAAAATCAATCTCTGGCGAATGTAAACAAACATAATCAACAGGTTATTAATAATCTAACCCTAATCTACCTATACGTACCATTATTATTGCGTTATATTATTTTCATTAAAAAGCATTGAAATTGTAATGCGCAGGGACAAATATAGTTAAAATACGATATTATTCTCAAAAAACGTTTAAGCATCATAAAATGTCACATAACCAGTTAAAAGAAAGAATTCACTTGGCATTTATCAAATTTTAGTACTTACCAATTTATTAGCCTCTACGAGAATTAAAAACACTAATCACTATCACAAATAAGTAAATATGTAATCTAACACACAACAGCACAATGTTCTAAAAGACTTCCGTGCACTGAAATGTCTGTCTGAAATGCACTTCTTCGTTTATAAACAACGGCCACTAGTTTCTTCACGTGGGGAATGCGCCACGCTCATTCGTTGTTGAGTTTGAAATAGTGAATTTTGATTGGTCGAAATGAACAAAGATAGTTCCAAATTTAAATTTTCAAATTTGGAACATGCTGGACAAAGAAATGGTTTTATTTCTTGTTTTAGGGGAAAACTATTTTAACAGCATTGAATCATCGTACCTAATTAATTATTTTATTGAGCTGATTCAGGCAGGCATAAATAGGACTTAATAACACACTGAATTAAGATTACCTACTTATACTTAGCTTGCAAGATGTAGGGTAAATATTTTAAATTTAATACATTAATTATATAAATATTTAACTGTTTTTATTTTCGTTCAGTGTGCAGCTTATTTTCGAATTACAGTTTACATGGGTGTAATATACACAATTTCTTTTTTAATCAAATTAATAAAACGTTCTCTGAAAATAGTTCAGCGGCCGTTTTTTCGTGGGCGATACAATCCTACAACGGTTTTAGACATATGAAGTGGTCTTTCCATATACAGAATAATACAGAAATTCGTTTTAATTTCTTTGACCTTGTATATGAGTCAACCTCAACCGTTAGTGTACAAGAATGAAGTATGAAATATGAATATAAACAAAGAGAACTCGTTTATTTATAAATTAAACGGAATTTATTTAAAAAAAAAAACTAGATTTTGTATACCTATAGAACCTTAGAAATATTTCAGTTTCTTTTTTCTCCTAATGCTCTTCACTTCCCCTTGCGGTTAATTATTATTGTAAGAAAATTTATTTTGATTAATTTTGGTTTTTATATCAATTATTTATAATAATGTATTAGTTATTTTGTTGGGGGATCTTGTTTCCATTTTCCATTACAATAACATAATGCTTGCAGATGGTGCAATTAAAATGAAAATTTGTAGACAAACATTATTTTTATTAGAACCTTAGGTAAAAATTGTTTATTAAAACACATTTCACATAAGTACTTCAATTCTTAAATTCCAATATTTACTAATAAGGAACTATATGAATCATTTTTTGCTGCAAACATTCTCTCACTCAGTAATGCTTCATTTTATAAAGCCCATTTGATCAACCCCCATCATTAAATTTTTAAATCATAAACATTGTTTTTATGTTCCAAAAAAAGTTTTGCTGAAACCCGTTTGAAAATCCTTCCAAAATAATTGACATATCATCAATATGACTTTTAGTGGTAATTTTGGTTTCGGAAATGGAAAGATTTAAATTGTTAAAAAATTGCTATATTTAACCTTTTTAAATATTCAAATTCTGACAGTGAATTAGTACGGTTAATACTTTGATGAGTGAACATCTTGGATAATACAGCGATCCACCTTCTCACAGATTGTATATTGCATACGTAGAAGCCATGCACTTTAAGACGGGGATTGTGTAGTGGATACGCCATCCTTCAGAGCGGATGCAAAGTAGTTGGTGCCTTGTCCATTAAATATTAGCAAGTAAAAAATCACACTAGTATTCGATAGAGAAGAAAATGTCCAGGTTTGGGGTAGCTTATCTTCTGGCGTCGGTAATTGACCTTAGTAGCGGAAATAGGCCGATGTTAAATAAGTGAATAAAAAGAAAAAAGCACAATTTTCAAAATTACACCATATTATTAAAATCAAAATAAGAATAAATTCTAACAAAATTTTTAGAATTCCTAGTCTAACAAAAATAAAAATTCGAATTATATAAACAAGAAAATAAAATAAATATACATTTAGTTGTTTAAACAAAATAAAAAATACCAAGCTATAGTATAATTCCTGCTCACAACTCCAGCTAAGTATCACACCTTTGGTATTAAGATGAGAAACTACAAGAACAGTGATTTTTTAGAGGATATACTATTAAAGTATCTGTATGATGTGTATCTACATCAGCCCAGCTTAATTCACTGGTGATATATTTTAACATATTCTTATTGTTTGTCCATGCAGGGAAAAATTCTTTCCAACAGTATCTAAGAGCAATGCATATGACCAAAAAGAAATTGTAGAATGTTCATGGGATTTCAGTGGAGTTTTCTTAATTATATGACATTCTCATTATAACACTAGCACCCAACATAGTCCTCTACGGCTAAGCAGATTAAACTAGTATCTGTCCGCTGTTCGCAAAATCCTATAAAGAATATGTTTCATTACTATAAGCAAACAAATAATAAATAATTCGCTTTTGAACATGCATAGAGTATATAGGCTCCAATACTAGTTAGCTAATAGATAGGTGAAGATCTGTTGTTTTTTATCAGTCAATGTCAAATATAAATATTTCATACTTATTCATGGCTATTGCTTTGGTCTTGCATGGAACATCGACATTATGAGTGACTTTGTGCTTTTCTAATGAGCTCAGAATAAGGTCGAAAAACGTTTCAAAGGCTAAGCATTTAAAAGAAACTGAAGATTTTATGAAAATGTAATCCATTGGAATGAAAAAAAAATTAAAGACAAGGTAGGTAAACAAATTAATTTCAGGCCTTTGTTCTCATTTTTAACCGAATTTACATACCGTAGGGGGTCATGTAAATACTAGTTTAATCTGCTTAGCTGCAGGGGACTATGTTGGATGCTAATGTTATAATGAGAATATCAAATAAGAAATTAGACTAATTTATTTCAGAAATTTAACTTGCTAGCATAACCAGAAGTCAGGTTATTGAAAGAATGCAAAGATTTCCTTAATATTTTTACATATAGCTTTTCTTTTAGTTCTCATAGATAGTTTTTCTTTCCACTGTTTGCCAAATCCTGTAAAGAATATATTTCAATACTACAAATTTCACATAGAAGTATCACAGACATCAGTTCAGAAAAAAGCACAGAGGCCTTTCTATAAATATGTTCGCAAAAATGGGCCATTCTTAATTCTCTTCCTCCTTGGTAATACTTTTATTAAACATTTATGAAATCTTCCCCTCACACAGACGTTCATTTGCAAACCCCCCTCCTCTGTTACATTTAAATATAAGAATTACACTTCATAAAAAAAATACTCTGTCGATTATTTCACTATGAGACAATGAACTGAAATTGTTGAATATAGCTACTTTGTTACTTTTTCATATCTCTTTACTTTATCGGTGACCCCCTCTCCCCCAAGCGACCATATAAGTTGAACGGTTCCTTATGATGAAACCTCCCACGTGTTGGAAAATTCTCATAGGATCTTTCTGCAATATACGACACCTTATATGCAGACTGTCTATTTTACGAGGGCCACACCAAATATCTCGCTTAATATCTATTGTAGAAGAATAAAGTTTTAGAAACAGTTATCCCATTTTTTGTGAGCTATATTTCAGTAAAAAGAAATTTGAAATCCATAGCCTACTTTATGAGATATATTACAAAAACCTGAAAAATAGGAAAACCACAAACGGTTATAGCTTCCTTATTTGTGGAGATACGAAAAAAGTTAAAGGAATGAAAGTTGATGGCAACGACAATAAGAATAATAACGTGTAACAAAAAAATCGAAAAATGCAGTTGACTTTGACATACGCTATTGTGCAAAAATGAAAAATACATATCTCAAAGTAGGCCATGACGCCATTAATTCCGTTATTTTTTTCTCATTCCAACGATATAAAACATGTCACAGAAATTTTAACCGATAGTTTCAATATTTAATATTTTACGAATACCACAATTCATATAATTGAATCGTAACAATCAGCTGTGCCATAATCAGTGAAAAACAATGTATACAGTCATTAATAAATTTGACAGATTGTCACTGTTGTATGTTGTATGTTGCGTTGTCGAGTTCTAAGACAAATTTTATATCAGTAATTATGGTGTGCACCAATAATAACAAATTCGATATGATTAGCATTTATTGTCAGTGCAATTTTGACGCTGAGATGGCAGTCACGGTTTACGGAGATAGATTTCCAGATGCTCCGCAGCCAAATCGAACTATGTTTAGGAAGTTAGTTCAAAATCTAAAAACGCACGGTTCATTTTCAAAAAAAGTAGTAAGGCGAGCGCATGTTGCGGATAATGTAAGAAAAGTGAATAGAGTAATGAATTATGTTAACCAAAATGAGGAAACCTCTTTGAGACAAATTCAGAGAAACTGTCGCATAAAAAAAGACAGTGCAAGAAAAATATTGAAAAAAAACGGATTTCGATGCTACAAAATGAGGAAAGTTCAACATTTAAATGAGGGAGATAAGCCAAGGAGAGTAAGATTTTGTAGATGGTTATTAAATAAGAAAAGGAATGATGCGCTGATATGTAGCAAAATTCTTTGGTCGGACGAATCAAATTTTTCTAATAATGGATTTTTCAATAGAAATATGCATTATAAGTGGACACGAGAAAATACACATCGGTGCAGAGAGACTGCTTTTCAAGAAAGATTTTCTACGAATGTTTGGTTGGGTCTTTTAGGGACTAAAGTAATTGGACCTTATTTTTATGATGGCAAATTAACCGCTCGTAGATACCTTAATTTCCTGCAAAACGAATTTCAAGATTTTCTTTATGAATTAACAGTGGCAGAAAGATTAAATTATTCATATTTTCAACAAGATGGGGCTCCACCTCACACTGCTGTAATATGTACAAATTATTTAAATCAAGTTATGCCAGATAGCTGGATAGGCACCTATGGACCCATTCTATGGCCAGCTCGATCACCAGATATTACTCCCTTGGATTTTTTCGTCTGGGGTTACATTAAAGACAAGGTATTTCAAACTGCCCCTGAAAATATTGAGGACGTCAAAACCAGAATTCGAAACGCATGTGAGGCAATTACTCCTGAAATGCTCCAAAATGTAATGCGTGACGTGTCTCGTAGAGCACGTTTATGTGTCAGAATGCATGGTGCACAATTTGAGCATTTGTAGTTAGAAAAATAAATACACACAATTTCTTTTCAATATAGTAGTAGGTAGTACTGTTATACATAGTTTTTCGTTTTTTTCTTTGGATGTTCGTTTTGTACTTGTATTTTTATTTATGAGATATTTATTGGTTTGTATTAAATTGTAATAAATAATTACGGAATTATAATTATTATAAAGTGAATTTTTACTATTATGGCACAGCTGATTGTTACGATTCAATTATATGAATTGTGGTATTCGTAAAATATTAAATATTGACACTATCGGTTCAAATTTCTGTGACATGTTTTATATAGTTGGAATGAGAAAAAATAACGGAATTAATGGCGTCATGGCCTACTTTGAGATATGTATTTTTCATTTTTGCACAATAGCGTATGTCAAAGCCAACTGCATTTTTCGATTTTTTTGTTACACGTTATTATTCTTATTGTCTTTGCCGTCAACTTTCATTTCTTTAACTTTTTTCGTATCTCCTCAAATAAGGAAGCTATAACCGTTTGTGGTTTTCCCATTTTTCAGGTTTTTGTAATATATCTCATAAAGTAGGCTATGGATTTCAAATTTCTTTTTACTGAAATATAGCTCACAAAAAATGGGATAACTGGTTCTAAAACTTTATTCTTCTACAATAGATATTAAGCGAGATATTTGGTGTGGCCCTCGTAAAATAGACAGTCTGTATATATATATACAGGGTGCGCCAAAGTTCTGATTTTGGTCGATTACGGCTGTATTTGAAATGGTGGAAATATATTGTCTATAGATTATTTTCTTGATTTTCAATTCTGAATAACCAGAAAATATGTACAATTATACAGGGTACTCCGTTTTCGTTGTCCGAGCAACAACTTCGTTATTTTAAATGGAACACCCTATATTTTTTTCCTTTATCGAGTTACCCATCTAATTATATTCATAATTCTATTAAGGTGGTAGGTACTTAAAATGAACCGTTTACGATATAAAAAAGATTTTTTGACAAAAAGTGAGGTTTGCGGATAAGTTTTTGAGTACCTCTGATTTCATAGACAAGAGAGTTTTCAAAATTCTGCTTATACTGTTATGTTGAGCATATTAAGGGCTAGTAGGGCAGAAACATTATTAATATTAATCTTATACAGAGTGCTGAAAAAATTGAGTTTAATGTTTCGCTAATAAAAAAGGCCGTAATTCAATTTTTTCAAATGGGACGTACTATTTTCAGTTCTGTCATCTAATGAAGTGTTAAATTATCTTTCCATTGATATATCATAGTAGGTATTTATCTTTAGGAGTTGCATAGATATTAAGGTTAATTGTCTGGATCAGTCATTTTTCTTGCTGGAACTTCATGAGGTTTGTACTGCACTTCACCAGTTTCGATAAATCTGTCTCTAAGATTACTAAATCCAGGTTCTAAAGGGTGTCTCCTTTCAGGATATCTGGTTTTATAGACTCGGGATGCTAAGAGGCTGTTCCTTGAGCACTCCCCCAGAATAAAAATCATGTCAACCATTTCTTCCCGCGAATAATTCATATTTAATATAATTATATGCAAATGCAACTTGGAAATGGAACTGTAAAAGCTACTAGTATTTTATTAAAGACAATCAAAACAAAAGCACTTACCGATATAGCAGTAACACAAAACTTTAGAACATCCACAGACACGTGTTTTGACATCTATGTCTCTTCGGTGCGGCTTTTTCTAAAGTTCACAATCAACTGAAATATGTAAGCAAATACTCGTGTTATAACTATCAAAGGATTACCAGAACAGGATATTAAAAATTAAAATTAGATTATAGGAAATTCCCCGTAAAGGGATAATTATCAATATAATTATATGCAAATGCAACTTCCTGGAACTGTAAAAGCTACTAGTATTTTATTAATTATTTTTATATTTTATTATCAATATAATTATATGCAAATGCAACTTCCTGGAACTGTAAAAGCTACTAGTATTTTATTAGCTAATAAAATACTAGTAGCTTTTACAGTTCCAGGAAGTTGCATTTGCATATAATTATATTGATAATTATCCCTTTACGGGGAATTTCCTATAATCTAATTTTAATTTTTAATATCCTGTTCTGGTAATCCTTTGATAGTTATAACACGAGTATTTGCTTACATATTTCAGTTGATTGTGAACTTTAGAAAAAGCCGCACCGAAGAGACATAGATGTCAAAACACGTGTCTGTGGATGTTCTAAAGTTTTGTGTTACTGCTATATCGGTAAGTGCTTTTGTTTTGATTGTCTTTAATAAAATACTAGTAGCTTTTACAGTTCCAGGAAGTTGCATTTGCATATAATTATATTAAATATGAATTATTCGCGGGAAGAAATGGTTGACATGATTTTTATTCTGGGGGAGTGCTCAAGGAACAGCCTCTTAGCATCCCGAGTCTATAAAACCAGATATCCTGAAAGGAGACACCCTTTAGAACCTGCATTTAGTAATCTTAGAGACAGATTTATCGAAACTGGTGAAGTGCAGTACAAACCTCATGAAGTTCCAGCAAGAAAAATGACTGATCCAGACAATTAACCTTAATATCTATGCAACTCCTAAAGATAAATACCTACTATGATATATCAATGGAAAGATAATTTAACACTTCATTAGATGACAGAACTGAAAATAGTACGTCCCATTTGAAAAAATTGAATTACGGCCTTTTTTATTAGCGAAACATTAAACTCAATTTTTTCAGCACTCTGTATAAGATTAATATTAATAATGTTTCTGCCCTACTAGCCCTTAATATGCTCAACATAACAGTATAAGCAGAATTTTGAAGACTCTCTTGTCTATGAAATCAGAGGTACTCAAAAACTTATCCGCAAACCTAACTTTTTGTCAAAAAATCTTTTTTATATCGTAAACGGTTCATTTTAAGTACCTACCACCTTAATAGAATTATGAATATAATTAGATGGGTAACTCGATAAAGGAAAAAAATATAGGGTGTTCCATTTAAAATAACGAAGTTGTTGCTCGGACAACGAAAACGGAGTACCCTGTATAATTGTACATATTTTCTGGTTATTCAGAATTGAAAATCAAGAAAATAATCTATAGACAATATATTTCCACCATTTCAAATACAGCCGTAATCGACCAAAATCAGAACTTTGGCGCACCCTGTATATATAACGGAACGGAATATTTTTTTTCACCAGTTTCCACCTGTCTGTTATTAGAAATACCATTTAAATGTCATTTTTTTCTGAAATAATATGTAATTGAAATTAACAGAAAATGGGCAATTGTCTAAATGGTATCATTATTTATTTGCCTCGTGCCACATATGTCTCCCTACTTTTAAATAATGCCCGAGAATCCTCGAAATCAATACGATGTCGATAAATCAGTATAATATAGGCTTGGAGGTTATTTCTCAGTAATATACTGGTTAATTTTATTATTCTGTAGATTCCTCAGGCATTATTTAGAAGTAAAGATACACGTGGCACGAAGTTCCAAAAAGTAGAATAATGACTATCTCCATTCTTTTAAGATAAGTAAAATAAATAGAGTTATTTCAAGGTAGCAGATAACAGACACACCGAGACATCGGCAAGACTGTGGAGGATAGGTCCACAATGGCCAACATGAAACAGAACATCATGATTGTTGACTACTGCTTCACACTGTCATCTAAGGTAAAATATCCGGATAGAATAAAGTAGCAGTCAAGACAGGAGCTAAATTGATATACAGATGGATCCAGGACAGTGTATGGGCTGGAGTGGGATATGTCTAAAGACCACTCCAATAGTGCCAACAACTCCTCTAGGAAAAACTGTAGTGTTTCAGGTCGAGGCTATGGCAATATTTGCCTGTAGACAGGAAGATCAACATTACCAGAGGAGCAAGAAGATCTGTATGTTACCTGATAACCAGGCACTA
Organism: Stenurella melanura; assembly: GCA_963583905.1. Taxonomy (NCBI): domain Eukaryota; kingdom Metazoa; phylum Arthropoda; class Insecta; order Coleoptera; family Cerambycidae; genus Stenurella; species Stenurella melanura. Next base: position 105,934,649 of record OY757311.1, read on the forward strand.
GAGCGACTTGCAGAAAGAAACTAGGCGACTTTATTCTGGATACATACATCTACCTCTTTTGACCAGCGAGAACCAGCAATGGAGGTTGCATCTTGCCACACAGATGTAGTATTTAAAAATGGGCGAAAGTTCAGCACCTAATTTCAGTTTAGTATTATTTTACTATAAAGCGTGTTTGCGTGTTATTTATTAGTATCATTCAGTTGCCAAACTGTATTTTCTATATTTATTCACTTCGACTTTTATTTATGACTTTAGAAACAAGTAATTTGTTTTATTTGCAATTCATAACGTAATTTAAATTTTTTACCGAACCTTTTATTTTTAATCGCACAATTGACACTACATTATCATATAATGACTCAATTATTTACTGAGGTGTGGTAGCGGTGGGATCCCGATCAGCAAAGTTAAGGAACGCCGGTCAAGTCCGTCACTTGGGTCAACAACCGTATCTCATTTCGCCATCCTGGTTAAGTGGTAGAGTAGCATTAGCTAAACTTCGCCAGGGCGTCAAGATAAACAAGGCAATTAAAAAAATTAATTATTTCCAATTTTTAGTAGTCAACTACCCTGAAGAAATTTTTATCAGCTTTCCCACATGGAAATATTTTGTGAGAATATATGGTCGAAGATAGGTTTAATATTGTTTACACCTTTACCGCTGCCAGCAGCAAAAAGGCAGCAACTACAAATTTTGGTAATTTTCAGGTTTAAATGTCAGTACGTTGGTAGCATTGTTTTCTACCTATATACGAAGTTTAAAATTTATTTATTTATTGGTGTTTATATACTTACAAAGTATTTAAACAAGTCTATAAAAGATAAAAGTACAAATTTACAGAAAACTTGACATAAAAGCAGTAGAAGCACTCTAAATAGATGAAATATGCAAATTCTGTTGGCCGTAACTTGGCAACGCCATCACTCCAAGAAGTGAGAAGGCGGTAACTAGCAGTTAACTAGTAATAACTTATGAAAACCGTTGCATTTGCCACCTTTTTATTACATATTCAGCTTGTTGACGTGTGAGCTGCACTGGAATATCATTAGTCTGTTAGTTGTTGCTAATGCAGTACCTACCTACGAAAAAAATAATCATATCGTGTGGTTCCAATTATATATTTTCTCTACAGATCTGCAAAAGGTCATAATGCTACCACGCACGGATCAATTTAAGATTGTCCTATTTACTCTGAGGATAGTGTTATTTAATGATAGCTTTGTTCCTGTAGAAGTTCATCAAAAACATTTAAATATCATCGCAGCCCTATGACATAAGAGAATTGCAGAAAGAAAGAAAGAAAGAAGATATAATTAATAGTTTTCACACATTTTTTCTTAAGAACAGGGATGCGACTAAGATAACTCTCTGGTTGGACAATTGTTCCACACAGAACAAAAACTGGTGCTTCTTTAACTTTCTAGTATATATTGTAAATTGTCTGGAGATCAGTAAAATTTACATTAAGTACTTTGAACCAGGACATACGTTCACGAGTGCAGATAATTTCCATTACCAGGTATAACAAGCAATGAAGCGATATGAAAATGTTTGTGATTATAGTGATTTTGAAGAGGCAGTCCAAGAAGCAAATTCGAAAAACGAGTTATTATAGTATATAGTATTTCCATGCAGCCCAAAAGATTTTACAAATTGGCTAGATTGTACTTCAAAAACCAAACTCAAGAAAACTAATCCTCATCCATATTTAAACAAAATAGTTCAAGTTTGTGCAACTAGAGGTAATAATACTCTCGAATACTAGATAGACTGACAATGGTAAAGCTTGCGAGTTGAATTTTTTAAATGCAAATGCAATGAGAAAGGGTATACAGAAACATAAATTTCGAAATGACTATCGTGGTATCCCACAAGATAAAAACACATCATAATCAAGAATTTGTGCCCACTTATGCCCGAGAACAGGAGGCAATTCTGGATCGAGTTGTCCATTAACACATTCAGTGCTGATGACACGGATCCGTGTCACCCCACCCATGCAGCTATGTGCGCATGACTCGGATCCGTAACACGAATATTTCTTATTGTTTATAATCGTTTTTTTATTTATCCACCATTTAAATAATTAGTTAAGAAACTATTTTCTCTTTAAAAATCATAATTGGCAATTCGCAACAGAAAAAAATTTTTTTCATCAATAATTTCTTTGTTTATTAGTAAATTTTTATATAAAAAGGGTTAATAAGTGGAAACCTTATAAAAAACAAAATAGCATATAGGGTTGGCATAGTGAAAAGGGTCAGCAGTTAATGTGTTAATGACATGCCGGATCTGAATGTTTTTTTCTCCATTTTTTGTATAATTTTTTAAGTTTTAATATTTTTTTATATAGGTAATTATTTTTTGTATGTACACGTCGCCTTTATGTTACGTATTACACTATATTCCATATTATTTCAATGTAGTTAAAATGGTTTTATGTATCCAAATTTTCGAATTGCCGCCTTTATGTTTACATATCGCTGCACGTTCCAAACTTTATATATGAAGGTAAAATGGTTTATGTTATAATTATTTTGATAATGGAACAGACGTAGTAAAATATATTGTAAAACACAAATACGTAACTGATTTTCAATAATAAACAGAAACAATATCAATATTTTTTACTTCTTCAGTGGCAGTTCAAAAAAGTTTATCGTCATTTTCTCAAAACTGTGTAGGTTGCAGTTGCCGCATTTTTGCTACTGGCGGCAGTTTAGCTCTCGTGTGTGTGTCATTTTCATATGACCCGATACTTTTGACGATAGTCCAATCTGCCCAAATCATGCCGTACTTTGTTGCTGTTGTGTAACAACATACTTAAAAATGACAATAACTTAGCATAACAGAAAGAATTCGCAGTGGAGAATGAATTATTTGAAAAGCAATTGATTTAAATTTAAACTGTGATATGTTCAGTGGTCTCATTCTTAAACTGGACAGACTATAGTTTACCATTAGTTATATAATCTTATAGAAATAAGAACAAACTTAAATACAATTTTATTAATATATTTCATAAATGTATTCAGGTACAATAAAACATACATACAATGTACAGTATAATTGACAATGAATTATCAGACATTTAATAGGGTGTTTTCTAAGACCATTCAACAAATACATTTGCTTTTAGAGGGTCGTGGGGTCATCAAAAATGTGGCAAAGCAGTGAACGATTTGGTTTTCAAGAAGTGAACTTTCCCCACAAAAAATTTGAGGAGGCGAAGGGGTCTAAAACTAGCCCATTTTCTCAAATGTATCTGTTGAATGGCCCCTCTGTATACAAAAATTCACTTTAAATAATGCATTAATAGACAGAAAACATTAACATAAAAGCAACTTGCAAAGCCATCTGTGATACCAAAATATATAGAGAAAATCAAGTTCGACTATGCATTATTTTATCAAAAAATTTTACTAATAAAAGTTGTAGAGAATTGCCCAAACATCTTATCGAAAGTTTGAGCAAATTTTTTTAACAAATACCGAAAAAGCAAAAGCAATTAAGAACTGACAAATTACTACAACTAACTACTTGACGGTTCACGGTCCACTTCCAGGAAACACATATTTTCAAAATAAAAAACCCATTAAAATGGTATTAACAAGAGCTAGTCTAAGAGCTACTGGCCTCGACAACCTACCCATTTTTACAAAGCTGGAAATATGCTAAAATGTTAGTTTAGGTCTCCCCAAAAAAAGAACAGCCGCTAAGGCTAAAGGACATCGGTGCGGTGAGCAAAAATTCAACTGAATTTTGTTTATCTCTACAAAGGTGACATTTTTAGACACCGAGTAGGGTAGCGGCAAAGAAAATACTTCACATGCATGAGGTTGGTTGTCTGACTCCAGACCGGGACAGGGGAAGCATTTGTTGTATGCTAATATAATAAATGTTTTGACTTGACATGCAGGAGGTCCATTATATTATGTTATATAGAATGGAAGATGCACATAATTACAAATAGATTTATAAACAAAAATATAGACAATTGTTAGAACAATCATTAATAATAATAAAATATAATACAAAAGAATTTATTTATCCAAAGAACTTGTACACGAGCCATAGAAGATGCACATAAATTACAAATATGAATATTTTGAGACAAAAAGCATTAGGGGTGATCCACCCGTCTTTCTAGACAAGATACGGAAGGCTCCATACTTCTAAATTAAAGATGCTTACTTATTATTTATACTGTCCAAATTTTATTACAGTCGATAGTTTCTAAGATATCACCAAAAAACCTTTTCAAAATTTAACCTTTAAGGGCGAACATCTCCGAAAAGAGGGCGCCCTAGGAAAAAAATTATAGGTACTTTTAGTATTATTTTAACTCAAATTATATGCAGAAGTATAGCCCCATAGTCCAGGGACACCCTGTATAAATATGCACAGTAGTGGAAGTATTTCGCAATGTTTAAATAAAGACTTGCATCTTGTTCTGCTGTTCACATTAGTAAGAATTCTCACTGCACGTTTTGGCATTTGAATAACTCTCTGTGTTGCAGTTTCAGAGACCCAGTATGTTAAACAGTACAAAATTATTGAGTATATCTCAGCAGAATAAAAAAGTTTAAAATGAAAATATTTACCAAAACCTTTAAGAGTCTTAAAGTAAAACACAACTTTAAAATTTTATTGCGCACATAATCTATTGACCATTTTCGTTCACCTGATTTTGACATAGTCTGGAGGGCACACAAACCTCATCCAACCACAGAGGGATGCAAATGAAAACAATTAGAGATGAGTTGCTTTTTAACAACCTGTTATTCTATAACTGTTATTTGTAAATAGCATTAAAAAACTGTTATTTCTGTTCGAAAATAATATAGAAGTATCCAAGACTATTATCGGTTGACGTTATGTATCGTCGGCGCCATTTTACATGGAGGGCAGACAACTAATCGTTTCTATTTGCATTCGTGTATTATTGAGGGGTAAATGTCATAATATAATATATAATTTGCAAAAATTACGAAAATGCCTTTGTTCTGTTTGGTAGCGAATTGTGGTAATAGAGGAGAAAGAAAAAAACATCCGTTCCTTTAGAATTCCTGCCAATTTAAAGGACAGTGGAGAATATAACGACAAGCTGTCAAAAGAACCTCGAGAAACATGGATAAGGTAATTTACCACGTCTATTATTCCAACACTAGTTAAAAATCCTAGGTCCTTCAAAAAATCATCGGAACTAAGAGCGTAAGAGTGTCGATTATTGCTACTTTTTCGTCATAACGACACTTAACATCAGCTTCTAACGTTGAATAATACTCATTACGAAACATTATTATTAAAATAAACACTTATTTATTTCAAAAACTAAAGAAAACTCGAAACACACTGTGAAAACCTTCTGCACATAAAGATAAACAAACAGTAAATCTGGTTTTGTATGCGTCAACATCACGTGACAGAAAAAGGACCCCGCACGGAACATATGGAAATTGGCCCCCGGTTAAAGTGTTTGATACTCAGGGATATTATCCAAATATCGATGTTGATCAAAAGTCTCTATGGGCTCAAGGTCGGAAATTGGACAGTTTTCCAGATATCGGGGGTGTAAAGGGGGATGCTCATTTCTTGTGGGAAGTGGCCCCCGCTCCAGTAAAATTCGCTGGAATCGACATATGTTATTCCTCTTGACCTGATAAAAATTCTCAGGGGCACAAGTTTGAAAAATGGACAGTTTTCTAGATATGGGGGGTGAAAAGCGGGGCGCTCATTTCCTTTATAGGAAGCGACCCCCAGTGAAATTCACTGGAATTGACATATATTGTTCCTCTCGACCTCCTGATCAAAATTTCTCATGGGCACAAGGCCGGTACATGCACAGTTTTTCAGATATCGGGGGTTGCAAAGTCAACTTTGAACCTCCGATATCGAAAAAATTGTGCATTTACCGACCTTGTGTCTATGAGAACTTTTTATCAGGAGGTCGAGAGGAACAACATATGTCGATTCCAGTGAAATTCACTGGCGGTCACTTCCTATAGAAAATGAGCACCCCCCCTTTGCACCTCCCATATCCAGAAACTATACTTTCCATACTTGTGCCCCTGAGCATTTTTGATCAGGAGGTCGAGAGGAATGACATATATCGATTCCAGCGAATTTTACTGGAGCGGGGGCCACTTCCCACAAGAAATGAGCATCCCCCTTTACACCCCCGATATCTGGAAAACTGTCCAATTTCCGACCTTGAACCCACAGAGACTTTTGATCAACATCGATATTTGGATAATATCCCCGAGTATCAAACACTTTAACTGGGGGCCAATTTCCATATGTTCCGTGCGGGGTCCTTTGCAAACTGTGATATGCAAATGCCAGTACTTCTCAGCGATGTTATTTTTAAATTGTTATTTCAAAACAGCATAAGCAATTTAAACCTGTCATTAAAAAAATAACAACTTTTACCCATCTCTAGAAAACAAAACAATGAGTTGTATGCCCTCCACTCCACCAGCGCGACGTCAACCAAAAATGGTCTATATGGGGATTCTAGGTTAGTGTATTTTCAGACCTAAAAGCTCTTTCAACCAAATGTCAATACTTTGGAATTTTGATCAAATTTTGGATTTTAGCTTTTTGGGCAATTTTGAACACATTTTATCAATAAGATGTTCAATGAGATATTAAAATTTTCTTCATCTATTTTGGTATCGCAAGTAGCTTTGCAATTGAAAGAGATGAATGTTTCTTTGATCACAAGTGGAGGAATTTGGCTTAAATTGGATAAAAACTAAAAAATTATAGAGATGTTACGTTTTTAAGGACACGCTGTATATACAATACATACTTTTTACTTTTCAACTTAAAAAAGATGTGAAAACACCCTATGTGCACATTCATCTGAAAATACATTGTACAACAAAATTAGTTATAAGTATATACAATATTTCTACACTTCATATATTATATACATTAAATAAATATAACATTACATAAAACAATAATTATACTTGTCTGAATCAAGTAATACAGTCCGGCCTTTATAATAGTGTCATCAGCAGGGCCGTCGAGAACCAGAGCGGTGCCTGGAGCAGTAATTTCTGCCCCACTACATCTCCAAAAGTGTGCCCAAGTAGCTATCTACAAGATGACCCAAATGTTTAGAGGTGTTTCAAAATCTCATGAGCTGTGACCTTCATATGCGCAGAGACAAAATCCCTCTCGTGGACTCAGTTATACTTCTTAAAAATATTAGATTTATTATTTACAATTTATCCCGAGCTCTTGTTTATGTATACAGCAAGGTAGCTGTCAGTGTTTTCAAAATACACTTGTAAACCCAGAACAAACTTTTCCTTTTGCGCATTTCGCGGTTCATAAGATTCTGAAATACCTCTACTTATTTATTTTCACATCCGGGCCTCCGATAGATACCCAAGCCAGGGCAGTTACCCCAGCTGACCCCCCCTCTTGACGGCCCTGGTCACCCAGCTATAGATAACTGATTACAGCATTACTTATTTTTACTGGAACACTTGAATAGTGTCTATTTCTATTTACTCATCTATAATTGAGGAGCATTCGTGCAAAACCCAATAAATCCAGTTTTGATGGAAAATGAGTTATACATTGTTTCTTACTAACAAAGGGGTCTTCTATCGTTATATGAAATCAGATTCGAGCAGAAGCCGATATTTCTCGTGTAAAATCGTACATGTTTTTAAAATTTTTAATTTTTTTAACTCATTTGGTGGGGACAACCTACTGATAAATTTTTCGAACATCATGGTAAATCATCCTATATATATAATTTCAATAATTTAGTGCAAAAACCGATAAATCCAATAATTTTGTGCAAAAGCCGATAAATCCAATGATTTTTGTTTTTAAAAAAGAGCTTTACACTTTTAATTTTGCCAAAATATTAGGATTCCTAGGTCCAACCTCTAAGACATGTTTTGCCGAAAAATGTATTTAAAAATATCCAATCGATTGCATAGTATGCATTTTCGTCGATTTGCTGATAAATGCAAAAACTGGATTTATCGGGTTTTGCACGAATGCTCCTCAATTATTGAGGACCTTATAAAAATTCAAATATCACTGTGATAAATTCAAGGCCAAACATAGCAAATTTTTCCTAATTCGAATACTGGTTGCCTGTCAATGATAACATTTTCTAGTTTTCTATGCAATTTTCTAGCAAGATGTAATATGAAGAATATTATTTTAACTGATCTGGTAAATTGACAAAAGATTTTGAAGAGTTATTAGAACTATCATATTGGTTTCCCAATCTCTTTGAGGGCAACAATACTGGTACAATCTATATAATTTTTATTCAGCTTCAACATATTTTGCTACTATTCCTATATTACTTTGTCCTAAATAGAATTTACCTTTTCATAGTCTTTTTAACAACTCCATTAATTGTTTCGTATTATTAAGCAGTGTACTCACTAACTTGAAACTAGAATATTTTTTAATTGTTAGATCTTTCAATAATCAATCAATCAATCTTTACAGAATGAACCATCCACATCGTTATGTACAACAATAATTCTATTTCTTCTGTAGTTATTTCTACTGAATGAATCACGTGCTCATACTATATTAGAAATGTTAGTTGAATATTAGGACAAGGCACTGAATGTGTCATCTATTATGCTTTCTAGTTTGACGATTCGTATTCTTCCAAATAGCGTGTACAATTTTAAATACGCATTACACAGCTGACAATTTTTAACCCTGACTTGTCTACTATACCTCACAAGAGGTAATTAATACCGCATCATTCAAATTTGAAATAAATAACTCAACATTTATTATACATCTTACCTATTGGGCATGCATAAAATAATACTGCTTAATTAAAAAATATGTTTTATTTTCATTATTTGACAAAAATTTCTTCAAAAAAATGAAATTTTGTAACACCATAAAGCATCTTTTAGTGATTTTTTTACTGCGTATCCATGTGTTCGAAATAGCCCTATTTTATGTATTTTATAACCAATCTGATACTCTCGATGAAGACACCAGACATGATAATAAATTAAGAAAACTTGTTTGCACCACTGGTATTTTGCAAAAGTTATTAGTCTCGTTGGTGCTAATAAGCCCCCATTCAATGACTACTGAGAGAACTATCATTTCAACAAAATAAAAACTACAGGGAGAATTTCACACGATGGAGACACAATATATGATCGCCTCTTAGTGTCATTGAACGGAGTTGGAACAGCTCATTTTGATTCTAGACCAGCAGTTGCAGAGTTTTTAAAGAAAAAATAACGTTGTTTTAGAGAACCAACCTTGGAAATTTATAAAATTAGGGATTTCATCAGTACATTTTTTAGAAATTATCCTAAACTATAATTAATTTAATAAATGTAATGAGGTCCCCTTGTGTTGTTCTATGTAATATTTATATGTAGGTTACCTACAGTAGGTAGGTATTTATAATTCCTTTTAATATTTCACTTCTTTCTTGTCGACTTAAATACCAAAAAGTAGTCTAGTCAGATTACTCTTAGTATATTTTGATTGTTCTTTCTTTGTTTGCTGTATTAGAAAGAGTAAAGAGTTTATTTTCGATTTCGCTTGTGTTTTACCTTTTTGTAGTTCTGTCGAATTAAATATTCATAATGTACGTTTATTTCATTCCTTTTCTTTTGTATTATTACATTTATAGGAATCACTGGTATCAGTTTTTAAATTACCTATCAGAGCTGGGCAGTAACTAGTTACCTTTAACTAAAGTTACTAACTAGTTACTTTTGCGGTAACTATAACTTAGTTACTTTTATAATATGAGTAACTGTAACTTAGCTACTTTTTTTGGAAGTAACTAGAAGTTACTCGGTTTTTTACAACTAAAGTTATTTTTCGATGACTAAAGTTACAGGTCGACCATCCTAGAATGGCCAACGAGATTAGGATGCGCAGTAGTTGAAACCACCCCACCTTTACGGAGCTCACTTGTTTATGTTCCTTCCTCGTGTAAACATCGGTACAGTCTTGAGAAAAGTGCTTGTAGTGTATAACTTATATTTAATACATGGTACCTATTAGAAGTATCTACTTATAAACATTAATGTTACGTGTTCAAAGAACTGTTGTTCAATCGAAAACATCAATGGGCCTATGACATACCCGGGTTGTTGGTAAATAAGAGAGCACCTTTTACTTGAACTTCTTCCCCCGACTGTACTACATTCATAGTTACGAAACTTGTCTCTATTCAACAGCGACGATATTTCTTCTCTCTCTGCGCGGCTGCCGCGGCTGTTGGCCATCCTACAATGGTTTACTTGTACTTTTGACAACTTAAGTTAGTTTTAGTAACTAAAGTTACTTACAATAACTAAAGTTATTAGAAGTAACTATTTGCTAAAGTTACTTTTTATAAATAAATAACGATAAAATTGTTGGTACGATTACTGACACTGGCAGCAATTTTGTAAAAGCATTCCAAGCATTTGGCATAGAGCTGAAAAATTACGACGACGAAGGACTAGAAATCGACAGTGATGATGAAGACGAGGACGATACATTAAGTTGTGCAAGTTTAACAACAGAGAACGATAAGAGTATCATTGTCAAAACATCTTCGGTGTATTAGTAATACTTTGAACTTGGTGGCAACTACAGACTTAATTAATACCATTAATAAAAATGCAATTTGAGATCAAGACATGACAAAACAATTCACAAATGTCAAACTTTATGGAATAAGGCAAGAAATCATACAAAGTGTTTTAGGCCACACGTTAAGTTACCCAATAGTATTACTATAGTAATACCACCTATAGGTAGAATTCTATTTACAAATCTATCAGTAAAATTATTTCAGAAAGAGATAAACTTAGAGCTATGTGATAAACTAAATATAAAAAAAAAAAATCAGAAATACAATATTTAGAAGAGTATAGCAAAATATAAGAACCCATTGCGCATACTGTGGATTATTTACAAGGGGAAGATAATACGTATTATGGCTTCTTGTTGCCCAGTATACTATCTCTAAAAGTAAAATTAGATAAACTAAAAGAAGAGATAACAATAAGAAATATGCAGAACATTGCAGCAGCAGTCATTGAAGGAATAGAAAGAAGGTTTGATTACTTATATTATATAGAAAACGAACTAGTTGTAGAGGCAATAATTGCGGCAGTAACGATACCAAAAATAAAATTAAGCTAAATGTTTTTAAAGAGAAATGTTCAGATGTAGATGAAAAAGTAATACATACCAAAATTATAAATTGTGCCAAAAATATAATCCCAAATCCAAATGAAGTGCTAACAGAAGAAGAAATGGGACACAATAATGTGGATGAAAGTGATGATAATGATTTTTTCGATTTCAAAGAAAACAAGTTACATCCCCAAAGTGATGATAACGTTGTGGTTAACATAGACAGAACATAGAAAAAAATTGAAATTGAATTTTTAAGTTATCTGGATGACAGTAGACAACATTTAAATATGCTAGATGACTACAAAATTATTAAAAATGTTTTTATACGTTTCAACACTAATTTACCATCGTCAGCTTCAGTCGGACGACTATTTTCATTTGCAACGCACATAGATGGTCCAAAAAGGCATGTACTATCAGATTCACTTTTTGAAAAACTGGTGTTAGAGTAGTATTATTATGAGAAGATGCTCGCAAAAAATGATGCGCAGAAACAAGTTTGTGTGCATTCATTGATCTAAGCCAATGATAGCGATTTGCGTCATATTTGACCTCGAATCCAGTGGCACCGTCAACCTGCAGTCACAGGGTCTGTGCTGCAGTATACTTGTTGTGTTCGCCGTTTCTGATTAAATTAAACGAAATAACCTTATTTTCAGTAAAAAATGTCTTCATCGTAAACACCAGAGTGTGACGAGGTTTTAATCTACTGCATTACACAGTTCCTCGACCTCGAAAATTTAATTACAATTATTATACATCCTTTTACCCCAGATGATGCTGTCACTGGTAAAAATATTCGCGCACGTTGGCTCCGCCCCAAGCATCTTCTCATAATAATACTACTTTAAATCCAAGTAACAAACGTAGAGTGACTAGAAACACTGACAGATGTAAAAGTAACTTATAAATATAACTAGTTACTTCTGTAAAGTTACTAGTACTTAGTTACTTAAAAAAAGAAGTAACCAAGTTACCATGTAACGTAGTTACTTTTTTAATCAAGTAACTTAACTGGTACCTAGATACTTTTTTTAAGTAACATGCTCAGCTCTGGTACCTATTTATTACAAAGGGCCAAGGCCCAAATTTCTGTATCCATTTCATGTTTACTGGGTATCCAACTCGAAGGCCTGCGTATCCAAATGGATACACAAAACTACGTTAAAAGATGCCTTTCTATAAAGAACTCGTTTACAGTCAATCTTAAAAGAGGGAATATATAAAATATAATTTTTATTCAGTTATTCGACATAATTACAATAATATTTTAGTTTTGAAAGACATGTTGACGTTTATAACATTTGACAACCACAGACAAAGAAACAGCTATGTCAATTTTGAGTGAAATTGTGATAATTGTACTATTTGTTAAACAATTTCCAAAACTTTTATGGTGTCCAACCATCTTTTTTTTTTTTAAACATTCAACCGGAAGACATATATTATCAAAATAATATCAATCTACAGACTAAACAAAACATTATGTCCAAGCGTTAGTGTCTAATAAGGTACTTTGCCAATTTTAGATACATTTGGTATTTTCGTAATAGGAATTGTTCGCCTTGTCTATTGTTTATTAAAAGTTTTCAGTGATAGCGCTGTTAAGATATGACACAAATGTAGCTTAAGACGTGGCGCCATCTAGTGATGATGTGACCTGTATATGATTGTGTGTCCTTTTCTAAACCACTTTCATAAGATTCAAAAAGCCTTCCATTTTGTAAGACTACAAGTTACAGAGTTTTCCTAGAAGTTACACGAGTTTTATTTAGAAGCTGTTTTCTCAACAGGTAATGGGCCCAGATGCCTTTCTGGTGCACTCAGATAAAAAATCAGAGAGTTTAATTACTTAAACAGTCTTGTAGTTGTAGAAACTGTATTCCCAAAAATGGTCATAATTTACCTAAACAATGTGCCGAAATCGGTTGGTCGAGAAAATTATGACGAATGGTCGTTCGCGGTTTAAAATATACTAGTGCTTGAAGGATTAACCAAGTGCATCCACGGCAGCCAGAAGGACACGAAGTTAATAGCAAAAGCATATACCATATTGGTATTAACCATTCCTTCATCCTTGTTTTCGCATGCGAAAGATGCAAAAACAGTCGAGGAAGTATGGACAAAACTAAAAAACTTGTATGGCGATAGTGGGTTTACAAGAAAGATAGGGCTTTTGAGGACCCCGATATCTGCCAAATTGAAGATTCATGAATCAATGGAATTATATGTGAACCAAGTTGTCGAGACATCACAGAAATCAAGAACATTCTGGAATTAAAATAACGACTGACGCCATAAGAACGAAGTTACATGACATGCAAACAGCAGCAGCTGCACATTTGCAGCAAACTTCAGAAGCCAATTCGGGAAATAGTTCAACGACGTGCTGAGAGATGGCAGCAGCAATGCACTGTCAAGACAAAATCGGTTCCGATTGCGGTTACATCAAAAGAGAGATAGACAATAGACATTAGTAATATTGTTTGCCATAAATGTAAACAAACAGGACACTTTATGTCAAAACACGCAAATGACAAAACGAAAAGTGAGTTTAGTGCAGTATTTACCACGGGTCAGTTTAAAACCACATACTGGTATGTTATTAGTGGTGTAAGTATTCATTTAACTGAAACGAAAGAGCAGTTACAAAGTGAACGAACTCCAGACTTATCAGAGATTGTAGTAGCCAATAAAACAAAATTACCAGTGAAATCAGCAGGTGACGTGCAGTTAAAGACAGTTGTTGAAAATTTAGAATGTGTTCTTCTAAGCAAAATACAGCTCATTCCAGAATTAACAACAAACTTATTGTCTTTAATTAGCACACACTAGTTTAAAAATAGGCTACAATTGTGTAAGTTTTGTGCCCTGTAGTGAAAACCATAATTAAAATGATTCAAGAACTAATTTTAAGATTAGAAATTAAAGAAAACTTCAACAGAACTGCTCATCACATTTTGACAGTCAAAAATTTATTCTGATATAATCATTATGAAAGGATGACATAAGCTATGACAGCAATTTTTATTTCATGATCATCTTTGCCCAAGATAATTCTTGATATCACAGTATAAACAAGGTTACTTTAGATTCATAACTTGTGCGTTCTTTGCTCGCCTTGATTACTGTAATTTCTATTTCTTTTTACGTTCAATGTCCCATAATGATTCTTCTTACATACTTTTAAAAATGTATAGTAGAATATTGGGATGTTATTAAATTTTGGTGGTATGTAGTATATATACATATATATAATAAAAATTACCAATTCCTTGAATAAAATCTGTGTCCTCTGTACACGTGTCACAAAGAAATAATAAATACTGATCATCAGTAAACTGTACATAACAGAAACAGTCCTTCAATATCTACAAATGAAAATTCCTAAATTTCATTTATACAATACTTGACTCATCCATCAAAGTCCACTCCATATGTTAGCTCTCTTCCGTGCTTGAATGCATTCTTACGTGTTTGTTGAAATCCGACAATCTATTAAATTTCTTGTTACAAATATTGCAGTTATATTGTTTATCATTCATATGGGAAGTTAGATGTTCCTTAAGTTCTGAGTTTGTAATAAAACTGCTATCGCACTGCGTGCAATTATAGTTTTTTTCATTATTGTGACGCTTCATGTGGACTGCAAGACAACTAGACTGAGCAAAGCCTTTATTGCAAATGGAGCAAACGTAAGGTCGTTCACCAGTGTGAGATCTTCTGTGGACTATTAGAGTGCTAGAACCATTAAAACCTACAAAGTATGTTAAAATTATACTATACATATTTCCATAATGATATCCATAATTCATAAGTATCAAATTTATTAACCCACAGCTTTGCATTTTAAATCAATGATGGGTGTTGAGGGGAGGGAGAGAGAGAATATAATATTTGACTAAAAAAATCAAAATAAAATTATTCAGCAACTAATAATAAAGGAGTTAAATTAGGTACAATCAGAATATTTAAGTCAAATAGCCCTATAATCCAGTCAGTTTGTCGACAGTCACTCGAAGTTTGTGAGCTTTTGAGGTTTGGTGGGGGATCATTGGTGAGTTTATTGTTAAGATTTTAACATGTTGTGCAACTGGGGTTCACCGCCATCTTGAAAGAAGTGTTAAAAATCGCTTTCTTTAAATCTTTTGGCTTCTGTTGAGGCAACATCAAAAATAAATACAGTGTATTCATAGACATACAATTTCCTATGTTTTATGTGCCATTCATTTTTTTTGTAGAACTGATAGTTTTTTATTTAATGCTAGAGAAAATTTAGAATGAACACATGGCATACGGTTTCTCGCAATTCTCGATATGGGTAATTCCTATAAATTGTTCAAAATAAAAAAATATGAAAAAACATGCGCAAAGACCACATGTCTGCGGAACGCTTTTCCACACCAGCCCTGGTAGAGTCCTAGAAGCATTTTTTTCAATGTGGTTTCATTGATATTCACTGCTATTGTCAATCAATTGATGTTTATTCGTTCCCCTCGCTGGATTCGCTGTCGATGTCTTGTTGTTCACAGATTTTCGGGAAATCTGTAAAGTTGTCACAAGTTTTACAGCTGCAGTTTTGACATATAACAAAGTATTTCATTCCAGCTTTGTGGCAACCACAAGCTGTTCCGCAGTTCACTCTGCATTTACATTTACTCTGCTATTAATTTTAAAACTTCTCCTGGTGCAGCTTTTTCTGTGGTTTTTGATTCTAGCTCACATTGTTTCCTGGTTCATCCCCATTTTTCCAGATCATGAGTTTCCAAACTTCGTTTGCACTTGAAACTATGTCCTAAAAGTTGTTGCCGAGCCGCATTCAATGTCACTGGTAGTAATGCAAGGTTCTTTCGTTGCTTTTGCAAAATATTTGTAGGTAGCGAATTTACCGCTTCTTGTGCTTCGTTTTCTTTGTGCAAGGCTAGAAAGAAAGTTTCTCCTGCGAGAGGTTTGGGTGAAACTTTAGTTTCATTAAATATTTCAGATACGCTTGCAAATAATCACTGTTCTTTAAAGTGGTGATGAATTTCGAGTTGCCAAATCTAAAAATAGATGAAGTCGTATGACATCGTTGTATGAAATGTTCAATGACAAAAAAAAGTTTCTCGACAATTTTGCCTTTGGTGGGTTTTCACTTTAAACGTTCTCTCTCACTAAACAAAAAACTATCAGTTCTATGTAAAAAAATGAATAGTACATGAAACAGGATATTCTGTCCTTTAAAACTCCATATTCATTTTTTATATAGCCTCAACAGAAGCCAAGAAATTTCAATAAACGGTTTCTAACACTTTAAACTCCCACCAATACACTCATGAATAATCCTCTCACCAAACCACAAAGGCTCATTTTAAAGGATTTTTGTTCTGAGCCAGTCCTGTAGTAATACCAAAAGATCTATGTCCTCGCCTATGATTACTAGGGAACTGTAATTTGAAGCATGCCCAATGGCGGTGTTTACCTAACCATGTTGCATTTTATACCAATTCTACTTCACAGTGACTGTACCATTAATGTAAAGCATTTCTGCACTACTGTCATGTGCTGAGATACTGTCCATAAGGTGCGCTATAATGCAAACCAATTCCAAAATAAAAACACAAATTCTAGGTTTTCTCCTGCTCTACAATTCTAACGTCTATCAATTTTCCCCCAGAAATTACCATTTTAAACTTTCTCTGGCAATACATAAAAAACTATTAGTCCTATAAAAAAAATTAATAGCACATAAAACATAGGAAATTTTATGCCCTTTAATATGTTGTACTGATTTTTGATATAGTCTCAACAGAAGCCTAGATTTAAAAAAAAACACTCCTCAAGATATCGCGAACTCTGGTTGCGCAACTTGCCGAAAACTCACCGCTCCCTACCAAGCCCCAAAAGCTCGCCGATATTGGGTGACCCTCGACCTCTACATAGGGATTTCATATAATATACTGACTGTACTATTACTGCACTATGCAATAAAGTTTATTATTCTGACACTTTAGAAAATGTTAAATATAGTCATACTCATACTCACGGATATTACAAAATAAGATAAAGTTGCAAAAAAAAAACAAAATTTGTTATCCGATCAAACCTCTAAATACACAAAAGGGTGGTTAGGGGTAGTAAAGTTAATGTTAATTTTATTCGTTATAATCATTATTACCTTTATTACAAATTTCACAAATGTGAGATTTTTCTCCTGTATGAACACGCATATGTTTAGTAAGCTCATTTGATTGACAAAAAGCCTTTTGGCAAACACAACAAACATATGGCCTCTCTCCAGTGTGCGTCCTGATATGTGCTATCAGATTTGAACTAGTTGAAAAAGCCCTTGGACATATATGGCACGCATGTGGCTTTTCCCCTATAAAAATAAACGATTTGTTAGATAATATTATTGTGCCACATTGAGCAAAATGACTCTAATAGCTTTTGGATGAATTCTACGAGTTAAACAAATACACATAGGTATTAAATTATTTACAATTGAATACTTTTTAATAAGTGAATTGTGGAAAAATATACTGACAGTTAATGCATTGTATAATTCAATCTACACGAAAAATTAGTATTAGCTGAATATATGCTTGGAGAAGTGTTCTCAAGCAGATGCGTTGAGTATCTGAGAAAGTTTGTCACCAATGTTCAAGTCGAACGATCACCAATTCCTAGCTTGGCCATGTCGTATGGAGTCACCTTAACATTTCTTATCAAGAATTTTATTGGTAATCAAAGTGATTAAATAGGACAATTCTATTAGCAATTAATGTAATCAAACAGCAAATACCACGCAACGATTACCCAAACTGAAAGTAATCAGTACCAATATTTACCCAAAAGTAATCATGAATACTCTTGTATAATAGAGTACCAAAAAAAACATTAACCATTTAATAATTTCCAGCCAATCAAAATAAATGCCTTTTTACATTGTTTGAATTGGTACGTTTATATGCTAAATTAACAACATTGAGTGCACGTGTGGATTCTGGGTGACATCTGTAGCCACCAGCCAGTATACACATCGGCTTTGGATGAAGATCTTTCAAACCAGTTATTTTGAATTCAGCATCATATACGTACAGCTAAGTCCACACCTGTGCACTTTTGTCGTCAACTTCATTTTCAATTCTATTTTCAACATTGTTGCTTATAGCTCAAACTTTAGATTGAATGCATTAGCCGCAAGCCTTTAATTGTCTACACCTTTGCGCAAAAATAGCAATCACTTTTAATTTTAAGCAGTGTAGGCGTGTAGTTTTACAATGGATGCTAATGTTGCTGTTATGGTGTATTTCTTATCTGTAGTGTTCCATAAAGCATTACGTGATCAATAAAAGATATTCTGAGTAAAAAACTCAAACTGAAAATAACAAAAAGAAAACAAAGTAAAAAATACACCAGAAGCTCGCAAAAAATGTTATCAGAGATCTTTTCGGTGAAAAAAGCCTTATTTTACTGATAACTCGTTAACTGTTGAAGATATAAAAAAATTGCTCATTATAAAAAAGAAAGCTTGACAAATTGCCTGAAAAAAGTCCTGTTATAATTTTCTTGTAAATGCCATGGTTTTTGAGAAAATCGATATTGACAAAAATTGCAAAATTTGTATTTATATGCGCGCGAATTTTCGTTTATTTGAAATTTCTTGTGCGTGGGGCAATAGAAAAAATGGAATTGCTCGAAAACCAAACAAGCTAGGAAGAAAAATCAAAATGGGTTTTAAAGGGGATACAAAATTCTGTCTTGTGTTGCCATTTTTTATGGCTGTTGATATTTATTAGTACATAAAAATAACAATATAATAGTTATCTCTTGATTTTTTGTGCATCTAACTATTCAAAGATCCATAACTGACTTTAATATAAGTTATAAATGCATTATCTTTTAGTTCAAGGTAGTACTTCAATGCAGAAATAAAAATATTCACATTTACAAATTTACCAGCATGTTGAAGTTAGAGAAAAAAATCCAAGAAAGGCTGCATATTCAATTTTTTTATGATATTTTTTTAAGCAATTTTTTAACTATTAAATGATTAGAAACAATAATGGGCTTGTTTCATGATATTCTTTTTATATGGTTTTTATACTTTTTCATATAGTACTCGATATTCTCATTATACACTTAAAATTTCGTATTATTAACTTTTTCCGTTCTCGAGATATAAAGAGTTGAATTTAGTAATAGTTGCAAAAACCGAGCGCTCATTTGTGACGTCACTATACGCAAGTGACGTAAGAAAAATGGCTTTCTGGGACCTTTCAAATTTAACCTGAAAAGTCGAAAAACATGGAATTTTTAAACGCTGGTAACTAAATAAATACGTTAAGTGGAAGTTCGTTTTATGTGTCTGCGGAAAGGAGAAGGTCGGCGATGAATTATAATCGTAAATTGCAGGGTCGAAATCGAAAATTCGTTCTGGCAGGAGCGAGAGAAAATTGTAATTTTTTGACATTTTACCAAATTGTACTCCCCTACTGTCAAGTAGTAAGCAAAACAAACAATACTTCGAATACACTTATAATTATAACCAATAAGGATCATCAAGTCTATTGAGATCGCCGAGTCTATGCGTATAGTGACGTAGCGCCCGGCCACGCCACATTTTCGCGAGATGGAAATTTGTAATGGTTTTTAAGATACTAAACGTGCGAATAAGATTCTGATATTTTGCAGATCCATTAATTTATACTTGCACTTTCGATTTGTGAAATAAAAAAAAAATGCTGAACAAGCCCATTATATGATATATAAATTGAAAAAAAAAAAATTGAGCTGAATTTTTAAAATGTTTCGGTCTTTTTTTTTATTTTTAGGAAAAAATAAAAAATTGGCCAAAATTAGGCTAATTTCAACATACTGGTAAATTTGTAAATGAGAGTATTTTTATTCCTAACTTTTTCTGCATTGAAATACTACCTTGAACTAAAAGATAATGCATTTATAAGTTATTTTAAAGTCACTTATTTTTTATGGGCCTGCAAATAATTGAAAGCGCAAAAAATCAAAAGAGAACTATATTATATTATTTTTATGTACTAATAGATATTAATAGCCCTCAAAGCCAACAAGGGAGTATTTTATATCCCTTTTAAAATCCATTTTGATTTTTCTTCCTAGCTTGTTTGGTTTTCGAGCAATTCAACATTTTCTATAGGTCTCGCGCAAAAAATTTCAAATAATGGAAAATTCGCACGCATTAAAAACACAATGTTGCAATTTTTTTCGATATCGACTTTCTTGAAAATCATAGCATATACAAGAAAATTACAAGAGGACTTTTTTTAGGAAATTAGTCCAGCTTTCTTTTTTATGATGAGCAATTTTTTTATATCTTCAACGGTTGAGTAATCACTAAAATAAAGCTTTTCACCGAAGGGGTGGTTATTTGGGGGAGTTGCGCGGCACCCCTAGAACTGATTTTTGTGGTTTTGTGATGTATAATCCCTTCACTAACAGTTACTGAAGGAAAATCTGAGATAGTATTTTTTGTTATGGAAATCTTTATAATTATTGGACTACTGCATGGTAAATTGGGCAGAAATCCACTGATAATGGAAGAATGTGCGCTACGGCAAGCCGCACTGAAAACTGCGCTCCTCGACTGACTTGTGCTGAAGCGCAAGCATCTATCGCACGCATCTAAAGTGAACAAGCGTAGGCAAAGCTTATCAGCTAGCAATTACAGATGTTTGCCAGGACCGTCAGGCGCATTAAACGTATTAATCATACTATCTTACTTACCTGTATGGGTCCTCATATGCTTTTCTAAATCCTGTGCTTGTCGACAACCTTTATCACACACCGTACAACGAAATGGTCTCTCATCCGTGTGCATCCTTAAGTGTATTTTATAATTACCACTATGTGAAAACGCCTTACTACATACTTTACATTTATATGGCATATCTGTCGAGTGAGTTTTCATGTGTCTACTTAGTTTTGTTGTGGTTCCAAAGACTTTGTTACACGTTAAGCACTGTTTTCCTGTTTCCGCTTTAGGGTCCTTTTTATTATTTAGCTTGGTTGGTTTTTTCTTTTCTTTATCCTCTGTGTTTACAACAGGTGGTAGAGGTTGCTGTATTAATGGTTGTAATGGAGGCAGCTGAGGTTGAGGTTGTAGCTAAAATTCGAAATGAACCATATAAAACTGATTGAGTTAATAATTAATTAGATTTGTAAACATTTTATCCTCAAGACAATAGTAAGCCTCGAAATTGGTATCACCAAAATAAAAATTAACACCTTAAGAACACTACTTGTATTTTCATTTTTAAATTATCTGCGAAGTATTAATACTTCATAGTACAGGAGCCAGTGTGCAATTACTAGACACAACAGTTAGAGACACGATGAATCCTTTGCCTTAGAGCATGGCAGACAAGAAAAGTGATATGAGAATTTTTATTAGTGATGCAAACTTAATTCGTAAATGAAACCAATTATTCTAAAAAATCAGTTTGACATTTACTAATGGGCTTGTTACCTATAATTTTTTTACAGTATTCAATAATATTCAATCATCCAGACAAGCTCTTAAAATTTCAGTTTCATAAGTATATCCAATCCTTAAATATTCAATGTTAAAGATTGGGTTTCAGTACAAAGCACTTTGCCGACTCGTGACATCATTCTGCATAAACACTACAGCGAATGAGTTTGAGTTTGCTATAGTAGTCAGTCGTCCATTATAATCCTTCAAACATTAATG
This sequence comes from Stenurella melanura, assembly GCA_963583905.1. Taxonomy (NCBI): domain Eukaryota; kingdom Metazoa; phylum Arthropoda; class Insecta; order Coleoptera; family Cerambycidae; genus Stenurella; species Stenurella melanura. Next base: position 105,956,533 of record OY757311.1, read on the forward strand.
TCATGAAATGGGTTAATCTGACATTTCAACAAAAAAGGTGTTTGTTTCGAAGATATAATTTAACAATCAAACACAGTTTCCATACAAAAACACAACACGTGCCACATGCTTATTAAATATCTATCACGATCAGCATAAGCAAAGTGACGTGACGCGAAGCTCCACCCTGTTTTCGCGCGATCCCACCTTGGTAATGGTAAGTGTTTTACTTTATTTTTCAAAATATAATAAGGTAATACTATTTAAAAAAGGTTGTTAAAGCGATATTGAGACTGAAGTAGCTTTTACAACCATTAACATACTGTGTATACTATACTAGCATGGGTTTTGGTAACACAGTCAACATGATAATAACTAAAGTTGATTTTGGTTATGCAGCAACAAAGTTTGTCTTAGAACTTTCAAAATATCCATCAGTCTGTCCAACCGTCACGTTTCCTTTAAGCACGATAGTTCAATCGTGTTAAAATTTGAAAGGTAATTTAGTGTTAGTTGGGAGGGAGAATTTCTTTGTTTTCATTTTTTAAATTAAAAATCCTTCAATTTGCTGACGATACCGCCGTCGTATCCCATGACTGAACCACCACCAAGGTATCAGAAAATCTACAATCATTAGCAAATACAACATGCAGGTGGTTCAACAAATTGAGACTCAAGCCAAATCCTCTAAAAACACAGTTCATTTTGTTCAACCACCACCCATCGGATAATTCCCCATCGCTGAACATGTATCAACATACTTTACATCCAGAAACTAAGATCAATTGCCTTGGAATAACCTTCGACAACAAAATCAATTTTAATGCCCACGTTGAGCTCAAGAAAAAGAATATCATATCGAGAGGCAAACACTTCCGAAGTTTGACATATAACTTGAATTGTAAAAATCAGGCATTAAAAAAACTAAAGGTGGCGGAAACAATATCAATAAGGAAGATAACCAAAATTAAACATCCCCTCAACCCGCTGCACAACCCCCCAACCCTCTTTTATACCAACAGACTAATATAATGACTATAGAAGACCGTCTGACCCATCTATATAAAATATTTTTCCAGATACCACAAAATCTAGAAGAGACCCAGGAATAAGAACAGTACACAAGCATCCGGAACAAACTCTACTAGAAAAACTACAAAGATTAACCAATAACAATTAATCAACACCGAAACATCCTATTATTGTTGTAATTATTGTTGCTATTATTATAACCATAACAGTTATCACATCATAAACTATTATTTATTGTATCATAAAATTGTAAAATATTATATATGTTTATATGTAATTGTAACAATATGCTGAAGGACCTAGGTCAATAGCCTATTGAATCAGTTTGTGGTTCAATAATGTTCATTTATTATTATTATTAAATTAATAATTTATTCATAGGTGCAGCTAGAAAGAGATTTCCTGAGACAACCCATTTGTAAATCCAACGGATGTTGTTATTTGGCAGGAGCAAAGGACAGAGAAGGAGGCAGAGGTGCTAGATAGTTTGGTTTGAATATTTTGTATATTTCTTTTATTAAAATAAGGTAAATCATTATAGATCAATATCTTGGGCAGAAACCATAGGTGTGACGCTGCCTTTGAAAGCATAGTTTCCACAAACATTAAAGCTCTTCAAAGCAACACGCAAATACCAAAACCAGTATGTTTCGCTAACCATGTCGGAATCATCGGAAGACGAATAAAATTCATTTTAATCTTTTCCTGATGAACCCAACATAGTTGGCAAAACGTGTGTCGAGCATTAGTATTTGAGGCTTGTGTTCAAGAATTTTGGTATTTGTGGACAATATTTCTTCAGTAACGAAAGCAACCATAGGTGCATTAATCTATACAATATTTCTACAAAATAAGGAAATCTGATCTGTATACCTTACGCCAATATTTACTAAACATATTGAGAACTCCGATAAAAGAACTTATCGCTAGATACATAATGGCTGTCTATCTCTTTATTACAGACCTTGTCTACTGCTAACATAATCACATAAAAGTCTATTAAAAAGGATAGGTAAATATAACATCCTGTAAGAAATAGTGGCGGCTATGTGTAATTAAAACATATTTATTTACATAAAAAATGTTTCATAGAAAAAAATATTTTGTACCCAAATCCGATTCATAACACAAATTCAAATTTCAAAAAATAAATATTTCTATGTATGTACGTAAGCATGTAGAACTCTTCTTGTAGGCAGGATAACCTCTTTGTTTATTTTATTAATATCAGCGCAAACTTACATGTATTATATTTTCAGCACTTTCTATAATGGAACACTGCTGCTTTAGAGAATTCAAAAGGGAACTGAAACGTGATATTTGTGCTTTTAATTTCATTTTTGATAACTGTAGATACCTGACTCTTTTCTTTCGAGCTGATATTGTATTTTTAGTTATCTTCCAATTCATCCATGCTTTATTATGAGAAACCGTAGCATCTGCACGGTCCCCAAAACAACAAAGACGTGATTCTCCTCTGCAATTAAATCATGAATAAATATATAGTGCGTGTAGCGGAGGATTAGACATGTACACTCATATAATGCGAGAAATATATCCAGAAAATATACTAACTGTCTCTTAGCAACAGTTTTACTTCCTTCATTACTTTCTGCTGATATATATTCAGTTTGTGAAGCTGTTAATGTGGATGATAACTTCATAGAGGAGGTACTGCCCAAACCATGTACCGATACTTCTGATATAGTTGTAGAGTCGGTTTCCAAAAAGTCTTTTATCCTAAAATTTAAATAAAAGTAATGAAAACACCTTAGTCTATAAGTCATGCTAGAATAAACATATTTGACGTATTACTTTGAGATGACACTAAGTAAGAAATATAATGAGGTTTTAAAATTTTAAAAATAAACAAAATCAAAACTTTTTGTGTGAACATAATAGTTTAGGTGCCCGCGTACATAAATTGAGTTTATACAGATCCTCTTATAAGTTCTTGTATGGTTTAATTGTGTCTACCACTTTTTTCCTCTGTGAAAATTTTCATAAACACGGCATTCCCCTTCTCAATTTTGAGAAAGAGGTGCATTTCATGTTGTATAAAAAATTTATAGATACTGTATTATTACAAAATGTACTCGCAAAAAAACTTGATGAAACGTGTGAGAAAAAAATTGTTCGGCAAAAATTTTGGAACTTTAAGGATGTCTACCATCCTAAACATGCCGAAAAAACAAGTTTAGAAAATTTATTGATAACTGATTTTTTCAAGATTGCTTAATGAAAATATGTAGAATCCAATTTTCGAATTGTCCGACAAATTTCCGATTTTCAAGTCCAACACGTCGAAATCGTCGGTTTCTTGACAACCAAAAATTTATAACATTTGTTTTTGAATGAAGTATAGAACATAATAAATAAGATGGCCAACAGTAAAATATTGCCTTTTATATGAAAAATTTAAAAAAAAATTTTTGTACAGAGTTATCTAGGAATGCTTGAAGTGTTTGCATTTGTAAATGTATGTACATCCCACTTTTAAACAACCAGCTGATTTTTTCAAGATTGCTGAACAGAAATATGTAGAATCTAATTTTCGAAATGTCCGACAAAATATATTTTCCGATTTTCCAGTCCGACGCTTAAAAATCATCGGCTCCATGAAGACTAAATATTTGTTGATAAAGTACGTTTTTTAATCAATTTTAAGCTAGGGATCCGCCGTAGCCGATCATGCTAAGCGACAACTACTTTTAAGTGGATTTCCGACTTCGAATCCCGCTCAGGACTGCTTCTTTATTTATTTATTTTTTTCAATTTTGGCAGATATTTTTGTTTCTATAATTGCTCCTCGTTTATTTCTATGTGACTAACGTGTTACAGCATTCGGACTCTTAATAGCCCATAAAATTCCCTGACTTTTTCAGGTTTTTCCATGACTTTTTGAAACTAATTTCCAGGTAACATTAAAATAATATAAATAATAATTTTTTAACCAAATTTAGCCATCATCTTACAGCTTTTTTCCTTGTAATGAAATGAACACTTTTTTTAAAAACATATTACTACTTACCATTAGTTTATTTAAGAATAAGAGATACACTATACATAAACTATATGTTTTATAAAACATAGCAATTTTTTTACTTTTAAAATTAACAAGAAAATAGCAAAATTAAATAAAAATATTAAATTATTGATCGGGTAAAAAACAAGTTCAGCTTTGCACAACTTAAAAGCTCTTAAAATCAGTTAATGCCAAGATAATACATTAATAAAATATTTTAACCTTGGACACTACATAACAGGTCTGACTGACCAATAGCGTATATATTTAAAGAGTTACATATATTTATACAAGTGCATTTCTCACGTCAAATTTCTCCGTTCTGGATTTCAGAACAATAATTCAGTATATAAAGAGCTTTTAAAAAACATAATTTGCTTTAAATAATATTTCCTTGGTTTATAAAAAACACACTGTAACAATATGATAACGCTAAAAATATGTAACTGTAACTACAGACACTATTGATCACACCTGTAATCTATCATTCATTAAGCGTTGCCAAGATTTTCTATTAGTAATACTAAAATGAGCTACTAGACCAATAACTACAAAAAAAGGTATGATAGTATGCAAAATCCTATAAAGAATGTTTCAATACAATTATAAGCAAACAAATAATAATTCATTTTTAAAATATATCACTTAGTCTCGTTTTTAGACTCTAAGCCCTTTATTTTGGGCGTTAATAAAATAGATTAAAGAGTATCCAAGCGGTATAATATCACACCTTTTTTTAACCATTGCTCTACTATTAAACTGTAATTGATAATTTCGTCAAAATAAAAGAAACTATGGCTTTAATTATATTTTCCAGGTTTTTAGTTTTTTTCACTAACATTCATCAATATTTTAAAAATTCCCCGACTTTTCTCTGACTTTTTCACATGTTCTTAAAATCCCTGACTTTTCCAGGTTTTTCAGGTTTTCCAGGTGAGGCAGAACCCTGTGTTAAAATTATAAATTTTCTCGCACAATTATTTATATCGAATTCCAACAAAATTATTTTGAAACTAAATGAAGCTCCGAGAAACTCCAAGAATAAAGAATATTTTTCCTAGCGGGGGCGCCGCTATATATAAACGCTGGGATATATTTGTGCGCCATTTGTATCACACATGAGGTACTGGTCTTAGATAGGTACATATTTTTTTTTGTCCGACAGTTATTAATACATTTTTGGTCGCCAGGATCCCGATGATTATAAATTTTCTAAACTAGTTTTTTCGGCATATTTAGGGTGGTAGATGCCCTTAACATTCCAAAATTTTTGCCGGACAATTTTTTTCTCGCATGTTTCATCAAGTTTTCTTGCGACTACATTTTGTAAAAATACAGTATATCAAAATGCATGTCTTTCGGAAAAATGGGAGGGGGGAAAACCGCGTTTAAGAAAATTTTCGCAGAGGAAAAAAGTGGTAGACTAGGCGCAATTAAGCCATACAAGAAGTTGTAAGAGGATATGTATAAATTCAATTTATGTACGCGGGTACCTAGACTATAATAAATTACTGGCGAACAAGTTTATTCATTTTATAAATAATATATTAAAGTTTGCTCTTACTTATCGGCAGGCTGTAGTTGTTCTACCAAAACTTTTCCATTATTGGTTTCCTCTTCATCAGATCTGCAAATCAATTAAAGTAATTCACCAACATCTTACATAATTAAAGCAATGTACAATATACTTATATCAATATCTTACTTTAAAGATACAGGTATATTTTCACTGTTAGTATCTTTTCCATTAAAACTGAAAAAAAAAACGATGTAAATATTTTTAATCACAATTATATTCATAATTTACAACATTGCCATTAATAACATCTCTTCATTACTGACAGAAACTATTTAGGTTATTTAGGTTACTAAATGAATCCTCCTGCAAATTTATTTGAAAATAATTCATGTTAGTCTAGAAAAATTGGCAGATGAATAACGTGGATTCTCCTCATCGGGAAATTGTTTATTTAGAGGATATAGTCACCCAGTTTGATTTCGTAAAAAATACTAAATATTCCACCATGGTTTCAAATAAGAATGTGTAATTTTTATTTTTACCTGAGAGACATAGCAGTACCAGTTGACAAAGAAGTACTTATTGTCCCAGAAGGAAATGCCTCTTTCTTCAAATATCGTATGCCACTTGGCTTTATTACAAAATCGCTTGATGTAAAGTGATCTGAGCATATTGATTTGTTGCGAGTGGTATTAAAATTTCCTCTCCCCAAAATAGAAATCCATAGTTCTCTCATTCTAGCATCTCTTGGAAACCTACAGAGTAATGTTAATATTGAGTAGCGTTAGGCTAAATATTGCCTAAATATTAGGAACAATCTTTTGAAACTTTCATTCCCAATAAACCTACTTTATTATTATTATTAATTATTGTGTTTACACAGCAAAACCACAAATTATTAATTTTATGCTCCAGGATGTAAAAAAATAGCAATCAAATTAACATAATGGAAGGAAAGAATCGTCGGTTTAGGACAATAAAACAACTCTATTTTTTCATCAAAGTTGCTTTTACTTGACGTAAACTTCCTCAGGGCTCAGAATGAAACTACCACTAAACAATTGAGGACAGCTGAATATGCCACCTCTCCACTTTTCCCCGAGCCCTGAGGAAGATTGTACTGAGTAAATGAAACGTTGGTGAAAGAGCCAAAAGATTACTGTTTTTTGATAAGAACGAAGATTTTCTTCTTCCATTATCATATTCAAGAAAACAAGTTTTTTTGTTGTCAAATTAATACACCGTGCACATAATATGAATTGTGTTATAAACGCATCTTTGTTTTTGTGTAATTTCCATTCACTGAAGTTTATTCAATATGTATAAATAAATTCATATAATTAAAATAACAATATTGTACCTATATCATATGATATATCATATGATAATTGTTGGTTAATATTTTTATAACTTGTAACAACCACTGATTTAATATATATAATTGGTGGAGAAAAGAAGTATCTAATTCTAAAGGAATTATGTATTGTATAGATATTAAAATTTAGGACATGGCTACAGTCCCGCAAGCGCCATGACAAAACTTAAAAACTCAGAAGGGAATGGTTTATGATACACTCCGCCCAGAACTTATAGTGTAGGCAAGCTAGGTTTTACCCTTAAACTAATTGCAGCCTCAGCAAAAAAAATACTCACATGTAGTTTGCGAGATCTGGAAGACATTATTTTGGAAAAAGAATTTTTGGTGGAATTTGCAGAAAAAATTGCGAAGTCGTGTAAAAGGTTTTTCGCGTTTTAAAGGAAAAGTTGCACTTATAAAAAAAAAACCGCGTAGGTAAAAAATGTGCGCAATAAAACAACGAACAAAACGAGCCTAGGTGGAACTCAATTGGCCCAGTGGTTCCCTCGATAATTGCAAAAACCACTAAATTTGCATGTTCAAAAATTCAAACTTCGGTTCAAATACATATCAAAGGCTAATATTTGAACATATTGGAGTTTTAGTAGTCTTTAGCCTACTCTCAAAATCAATCGAAAATACCTTGTAGCTTTTGCAAACCGTTACTTTTTGCAAAAAAGGCACTTTTTTGCACAGCACTGCGAAAGCCCTGTGGCAGTCGTACTGATATTTAACCAACGCAATTGTATTCTTCGAGGTTTACCCTACGTTGTTTTGCCCAGTCGATTGGAAGCATGCGAAAAACGCAATCGAAGACCGTTAATTTCAGCACTGTGAATTCAAGCGACGAAGAGTGGGGGTAGCCGAGTTCCCCTTCGCTCCAGACCTGTAGCTAGAAACTGTTTTAAGGGCGAGCAAACAAATTTTCAGAAGGGGCCTGTGAGCCTAGATATTTTATTGTAATTTTCAATTATAAATAACCCCCGTACAAAACAGATATCTAAATTTCTTAACAGAAACAGTTTTGAATATAAAAAATTAATAATAATAATAATAAAGAACATTTTTAAACAGTCCAGGATAATATGAAATTCTTCCCTGGAATGTACAAGATGCCAGCAAAAGCTGTGAATTTAGAATAAGGATATAATAATAATAAAAATGAGAAACAATTGCATAAGTATTCAAATCCCTTAATTTATTGTTTGAATTTGAAAATACATTTGAAGTCCAGTCCTGCGTGCTGCACGACTTAACGCCGGCGGTATACTAATCAGAAGCGGTCGGTCTCCTTTATTCTTTCTTGCAAGTTGACAGACCAATTTCTATGCATAAAAGAGATCTCAAACTATAAGAAAATAAAATAGAGGTGTTACAAAATGTACTTTTATTAATGATTAATTAATAAAACAAAATATTATAGGAATCAATTAACAAAACTTGTCAGGCAGACAAGTTGTAATAGATACAAGAGATCTTAAACTTTATTTTAAAGCAAAAATCAAATAGATGTTATGAAGTGCACTTTCGCACAAAAGAATTATGTATAACAAATTAAGTCTGACAAATTTATTAACAAAAATTGTCAGAATTTTTTTCAAAAATGGTTCATTATTTGCCACAAATTGTGTACATTTCAAGCAGGTGTCTTAAAAAGTAAAATCTTTTTTTTTCATCAAAATTGAAAAATTCAGAAAAAATAACAATTAACAAGTTTTTGCTTGTCTGCCATGCGTAACATGATTTTTTGCAACTATTTTCACATTTTCATTTTTAGGTGTTCGATGGGGTACTATTTTTGCAGTGGAACTTGGTCTACGTCCTCTCAACAATTATTTCCTTTCAGCAACTGTGGTTTGGGTGAATCTAGGAAGAAAAAGCCGCGGAAAAAAAAGCCGCGGAATAAAAATCCTGGAAAAAAAATCCGAAGGAATAAAAAGCCGAGGAAAAAAAAGCCGCGGATAAAAAAGCTACTTTACATATAACATTTGAACACAAAAACCTATCAATTATCTAAATGAACCCCGTCCTGTAAACGGAAAAAAAAGCCGCGGTAAAAAAATCCGCGGAAGAGAAATCCGAAATGAAGTGAATTTGCGACAATACCGAGTGGACTAAAATTCTGACATTGACATTAACGTGTTATATAATTACTTTGTATGTAAGAGTGCCAATAAAGAATGAATATGAATCAATATAATAATGGTGGTGATAAATCATCCTACAATAATTACATGTAGGTATGGATGGTCAAATCTGGTGATCGAATTTTTGACCACTTCCTGATATCCAATCATACTGAAATTTTGCACACAACTTTGGTTCTGGAGAAAATACAATATAGTATATTCGATACTATGGTAGATCCAATATGGCGACCACCACAAAATGGCGGATTACCTTTTTCTTGACTCCTTTTTCTTGACTCCTCGATATGGGTATCAAACAAAAGGGTATATAAAGTACAATACAATAAGCTGTGTAACGTCATTCTAAATCCAATATGGCGGCTGGCAAAATGGCGGATCACCTATTTTTTTACAATCCCCTCGACATGATTATCAAATGAAAGGCTATATAAAGTAAAATCCAATAAGCTGTTTGACGTCATTCGAAATTCAATATGGCGGCCGGCACAAAATGGCGGATCTCCTATTTTTTACAACCCCCTCGACATGGATATCAAATGAAAGGGTATATAAAGTAGAATACAATAAGTTGTGTAACGTCATTCTAAGTTAAATATGGCGCCGGTATAAAGTGGCGGATCACCTATCTTTTTACAACCTCCTCGACATGGGTATCAAATGAAAGGGTATATAAAGTAGAATACAATAAGCTGTGTAACGTCATTCTAAATCCAATATGGCGGCGTCATAAAATGGCGGAACACCTAACTTTTCACAACCCCCTCGACATGGGTATCAATTGAAAGGGTATATAAAGTAGAATACAATACGCTGTGTAACGCCACTCTAAGTCCAATATGGCGCCGGTATAAAATGGCGGATCACCTATCTTTTTACAAGCTCCTCGACATGGGTATCAAATGAAAGGGTATATAAAGTATAATACAATAAGCTGTGTAACGTCATTCTCAGTCCAATATGGCGCCGGCATAAAATGGCGGATCACCAAATGCAAGAGTTTGACAAGAGTAAACGAAATTATGGCGTTTGAATAAAAAATGAGATAGGTGGAAAACTAAAAAGTAAAAACATTGATACATTGCATCTATTTTCGTTCTAAATCCAATATGGCGGAAGCCATAAGATGGCGGATTACATTTTTGTTCGCAACCCTCTTGATATGGGTATCAAATGAAAGGGTTTGACGTGCAAAATACGGTAAATTATGTGACATCATTCTAAATCCAATATGGCGGACGACTCAACATGGCGGATTACCTTTTTCTTCATAACCGCCTTGACATGGGTATCAAATGAAGGGGTTTGACGAGTAAAATACGATAAACTATGTGACGTCATTCTAAACCCAATATGGCAGATTACCTTTTCTTCACAATCCCCTTGACATGAGTATCAAATGAAAGAGTTTGACGATGACGATATAATAACAATATTCATATTGCCCAAGGGCTATCGAAACAACTTCTACAGCATATTTCCGCGTTCAACGCTTTTAGTTGTTTTTAAAAGTTTCTTTCATATATTTTATCAATCTCTTAGAAGACATTTAATAATATGCTTACGATACAAGAACAAATTTTATATACAGTTGTGAATAAAAATTATTATATACGCTGGCAGATGGGGACAAATTATTTAGGGTCGAGCGCCCACTGTCTGTAAATAATTATTTGCTCGTATCTTGAACGGAATGATTTTTTTAAATGCTCATCTTTCTCCGGTGTTAAAATACGCTTTGGTTAAGTTTTGTCATATAATCAACAGTTTTCTGGATTTCTCTACATTTCTTGTTGATCACATTTTTTTTTCTGGTGCAATATTATTTTCTTCTAGCTACAAAATTGTCAAAACCCAAAATACAAGGGAAGGTGTGATATAATATAAAAGTTACAGATAGAGATCTTATAGAGCTTTAAATTCCATTTAGAATGTCATGAAACGTGGCCAGTCGTCTGTAACTTCTTTGGCACGTTTTCTCTGGAATGGTTTAAGATATTGACTTGAAATTTGGTATTCTAATGTATTATAACGAGATCTGGAACTAGATTATATGTTGAGATGGTGGGGTGGGGATAAGTAGGAGTAAATAAGGAAAAACAAGCTAACCATTATAATAATACTCTTCGCCAATTTACTGCACTTTTGATATAATTGTTGCACATTCTATAGATACTCTTCGCAGTTTTTTTGTAAATAATGTTAGTTTTAGACATTCTTTGTTGAATTACAGAATATGAAGAAATATATTTATTTTTTAAATTAATAACGTTTTTATTTATTGATCCATTTTGTTCAAAAACAATAGGGTTCTTCCTCTAGCTAACACCAACCTACTGTCCAAATTACAATACAATGATCGTGCTTACAAGAAATGTGACTGACGAACAGACAAACAGGCGGACAGACAGACGGAACAACATTTTGAAAGTTGTTCAGAATTCGATTACCAGCACAGCGATATGATTTTTTCTCTCTATGAGCAATATTACCGGTTTTAGGTTTAGGTTTTAGTAATAAGAAAAACAAGCTAATAAGAGTCCAGATGCTAAGAAATGTTAAAAAAATATATATTTTCGTTAAAGTTAGTACTAACAAGTTTCAAATATTACCGATTACTATTTTTGAATACAAATTGTCTCAGTTTTAAGTTCCAGTAAGAAATTCAAGGTGGGGGATCCAAATTGGACATCAAATAATTATTTAAATGCATTATTCTAATATATCATAACACCAGCGATGTCATAAGCGCTGACCGACAATTTTTAGAATAACTCTCTAATTATTGTAAATATTGTTCTACTTTTTTATATTAATTGATAGACATGATTTAAATTATTAATTTATAATGGGATATTTATTTATAATACATAATGTTAATTTAATGAACAACTCCACAAATGATTCAATAAAAGTTAATAAATATCATTTAACCTACCTACGGCTATGCTACCGGCAATATTAAAAATGAATGAAATGCAGATAACGGACTTGTAATGGTGAGCCAGGTAAACAATCGACTATTTTCGTTTGAGGTAAGTAGTAAAACAATATTGACAATAATTTAAAAAATATTCTAAAAATTGTCTATGTCGGCGTTTATGACATAACTGGTGTTACGAACTATTAGAATAACGCATTTCAAAAATTCTTTGACTTTCATTTTGGATCCGCCATCTTGAATTTCTTACTAGAACTTTAAATTGAAACAATTTGAATTTAAAAATAGTAATCAGTAATATTTGAAACTTGTTAGTATTAAAATTAACGAAAATATATTTCTTATCATTTCTTAGCATTTTATAGCCGCCATATTGATTCCGCCATCTTGCAGATTGGTTCACGACAATTTGGATATCAGATTCGTTATCAGCGATCTCGAAAACCCCCGAGTGGCATGATGTATGTAAATTGTTAAAAAAAAATCTGTAAGACTTTTATAAAACCTGGCCATTTAGACATATGAACCGTTTTCAGGTTTGCATATTTAAAAAATCAGCGATGACAGATCTCACGAATATTTAAAAAAAATTATCCCAATCAGTTGCAAATAAATGAGAGCTCTAGAAAATTTTATACCATTTTCTGGACCATTGTGCAGCGCCCGAATGCAGATTTGGCAGCGCCCGAATGCAGATTAGGCAGCGCCCGAATGCAGATTCGGTAGCGCCCGGAAGTCACCTTGCCATTCGGGAGTGCCCGAAAATTGCCTTGGTATTCGACGGCGCCCGGAAATTACGTTGGAATTCGACAGAGCCCGAAATATGGATTCGGTAACTCCCGGAAGTCACTTTGGTGTTCGGCAGGATCCGAATATGGATTATGCAGAGCTTAAATATAGATTCGGCAGCACCCTAATTTTTTTATGACATATCTGCATCAAATATATTATTAAAATTCTATGACCAATTATCTTCACATCCTAGAGTGCAAATATAGTATCAAGATGTTTTCCTTTAAAGAGACTTGGATGGGAAATCTGGATGTGGAAGTAGTAATTTCTAAGACAGCTGTTTTTTACATATTTTCTAATCTATGGAAAACTCTTTGAAATCTTAGAAACATCCTGTAGGGGAGACCGGGGATACTTTGGACACGGGGATACAGTGGACACGCTTAAATTATGCCTTTTTAAATTTCCGAACGCACCGCGGAATAAAATTAGAGGTCACATAGTAGTGGCGGTTCGTCTATGTGACCAAATATTCTCTGCAAACAATTGTGAAAAAAGTTATTAAAACTTTGTTGTTTTTGGTAAGCTTGATGTAATATTTTCTTCTAATTGTATAAGCCGTATTTTAGTTGTAAATAGTTATTTTAAATTCATATTCTCAGGTGTGATGCTCTGTTTATTTTAAAGTTAGGTTATGTTTACAAATGCATCGTTTATTTGTCTCTTTCGGATTTATAGCGCGAAATTTAAAAAATTGTAACCTGGGGATACACTGGACAAGTGTCCAGACTCAACCCGATCTGTCCACTCTCTCCCCCTAATTTATTATTCCAAATTTAAATTCAATTAAGTGTATTTTTAGAGTGAAATATAACCATGCCTAGATATTATAAGAGAAAAAATAGTAGGGAATTTGACCCAGATGCTATGAGACATGCAGTTGCTGATGTACTACATAATAACATGAGCATAAGAAACAGCGCAAAAAAAAATCAGGTGACGAAAAGTAGACTTTGCAACTACTTGAAATCCGTTCGAGATATTGGCACTGAAAACGTGGAATTTTCTCCTAATTTTCGTAAAGCTCAAATTTTATCCATTGATATGGAAACTGCACTGCAGACATACCTATTAAATTGTTCTGCCATGTTTTATGGATTAACACCTAAGTTAGTAAGACGTCTCGCTTATGAGTATGCTATAAAAAACTCTTTGACGTTAACCAAAAACTGGATAGAAAATAAAACCGCTAGCGCAGATTGGTTTGGGGGTTTTATGCGCCGGCATCCAAGACTTTCCATCAGAAAGCCAGAAGCTACAAGTCTTGCAAGAATGACTAGCTTTAACAAAACCAACGTCAAAGTATTTCAAGATAAACTAGAACAAGTCATTTCCCGAAGTTCACTAACACCAGCTCAAATTTTTAATCTGGACGAGGTAAGGTTATCTACCTGTTTATTAATTTTCTATTCATTTCCATGCTATATCTTTTAGACAGGCGTGACTACCGTCCAAAGAAATCCTAAAATTGTAGGCAAGAAAGGTGAACATCAAATAGGCCAGGTTACATCAAGAGAACGAGGCGAGTTAGTGACACAGGTAGGAATCATTTGTGCTAATGGTAATTCCATCCCACCAGTATGGATTTTCCCTCGACATAGGTTTGATCCTAAAAGAATGATGAAGGGAATTACAGATAACGGTCCTTTAGGCTTAGTGCATCCAAGTGGCTGGATGACAAGCGAAAATTTCTTGAAAGTGTTAGATCATTTTGCTACACACGCAAGATGTAGCCAAAAAAATAAAGTATTATTGATAATGGATAATCATGAATCTCACCTATCTGTGGACGCAGTTGACTTCTGTAAAGCGAATGGAATTGTTATGTTAACTCTTCCACCTCATACATCTAATAAACTTCAGCCGCTGGACCGCACAGTGTTCGGCCCATTCAAGGCTTTTTTTAATCAAGCAGCTGACTCTTGGATGCTTTCACATCCAGGACAAACTTTAACCATATATGATCTACCAGCGCTTTGCCTTCAGTCATGGGACAGAGCAGCAAATCCAGTTAATATTAAGTCAGGATTTAAGTGCACAGGAATCGTTCCATTTGACAGAAATATATTTTCAGAAGCTGATTTTTTATGTTCTGCCGTCACAGATCGCCCGCTATTAGCTACTGAAGTAATAACGCCTGAAGTAACAGATGATTCTCAACCCATTACTAAAGCTACGAAAGAGCCCTTAAGAGAGCGAAGTATGCCTGATAATACTGATCCACAGTCGCTGCCGGGAACATCATCTGCCGTAGAAGAAATATCTAATCAGGTAATTACTCCTATGCCTAAAAAGGTTATAAAGAAAATATTTATAACTCCAGAAATTATAAAGCCTTACCCAAAAGCACCTGCAAGGAAAGAAGTAAAGAAAAGGGGAAGAAAGAGTGGACGTTGCATGATCGCTACCGATACACCGGAAAAAATGCTCTTAGAGGAAGCGAAAAGAAAGAAGGAGGAAAAATTGCTACTTAAAAAAAGGAAAGATGTTAAAAAGCAAGTTTTCCAAAAGGAGTCATCTGACGAAGAAATTGAAGAAATTGTGTACAATGACAATTCGTCAGATGATAGTTTGTGTTTTGACATGGAGGAAGAAATATCTGCTAAAGATGTTCCTAAAGGTGGATACATAATTGTCAAGGTGTATGGAAAATCTTCTGCCAGAAAATACGTAGCCGTTGTTGATGAAAAATATTTAGATGGATATGAAGTTCGCTTTTTAAAACGAAACATTCCATCTAATAGGTTTTCTTTTACCGATGAATCACCAGCAACGGTTAATTTTGATGATGTCATAGCAGTTTTGCCAAATCCTATAAAAGACTCCAGGCCTAGGTTTGAGGGAATGATCTATTTTAACATAGATTTAGCAGAATATAGTTTGCAATAGTTTATAGGATAGTTTATAAATCTTTCTTTCCATCTTTTCGATCATCTTTATGTTTAAAATGTTTATTTTACCAACTTTTAAAGGAATAAAGCATATTTATTGGTAATTTTTTTTATAATAACCCTAACTATAATTAGAATCATTTTACAATAATGTCCATAATCTCCCTAATACCTGTCCACACTCTCCCATGCATGGGGTGACTATGGACGAAATGCATGGTCATTAATATATTTAATTTGACAGAATATATTTAAAGATTTCTTTTTAATTTTGTGGGAAATATCTTACCAATATTAAGACTTCAACATACAACAGAATGTAGTTTTATAATGATGTAAAAATGAGAGCTGGAGACCTTTTTTTAAAAAGTGTCCAGAGTCTCCCCGGTCTCCCCTATATTTTGTTTTGATATCTTGTACATCTATGTACTTTTGTGTGCTTAATCAAAAACCTTGGTAACAGTTGCCTATAAAGTTATAATAAAACACAATTATATAAATACCTAATGACAACTTGCACACCCCTGAAGATCGCCCTGTATGGCCGATATTACTCAATTTCAATAGGGAGTATTCTGCTATGCTATTTTATACATGCCTCAAATTTGAAACACAAATTTTAAGTCTAACAGAAGTTATCGTATTTACAATTCGCGGATTTTCTTTCTGCGGCTTTTTTTTCCGAGGCTTTTTTTTCCTAGACTCATGTTCTCTGTTTTCTGTAAAGCATCTTTTTCTTCCGCGGCTTTTTTTTCCGTCGGCTTTTTTTTCCGCGGCGTTTTCTTCCGTCGGCTTTTTTTTCCAGGATTTTTATTCCGCGGCTTTTTTTTCCGCGGCTTTTTCTTCCGCATACGGGTTTGGGTATACTGTGATTTTAATTATTTTCTGCAATCGCCGCAGGATGAGCAAAAATTATTCCAAGACGGACCTGGCCCACCCCTACCTGCAAGCCTGCTTCGCTCTCGATACCCCCACTCGTTTTCTTTTTGCGCACATTTTTTATCTCAACACTTTTTTGTATAAATTCAATTTTTCCTTTAAAACGGGAAAAACCATTTTTCACGACCTTTCTCATTTGTTTTTGCAAATTCCAACAGACTCTTTTTCCAAAATAGTATCATCTTCCAGACATCGCAAATTACATGCGAATATTTTTTTTTTGCTGAGGTTGCAGTGTGTCTGAGATCTGGGTCCCTGAAGAGCTAGCGCATCTACACTATTACATAGTTATGTAAAAAAGTACATAAATCTGTATTAATTGTTTTGTTGAGATTAAACAATGAATTAGATAGTGTTCATTTAATAAATATTTAAATATTCAAATTAAAAATCGTAATTATTATGAACGGGGGCTATTCCACTTAAACAATGATTGATTTGAAACTTAATTAAATAATAATTGATTAAAAATAATTTTTCTTTTAATAAAATAAATATGATGTCTTATCCACATTTCCTACGAATATAATAAATAATTTGGAATGTGCACATGTTCTAATTGCAAGTTATATTTTGCATATTTGCAAATAATGCGGCCAATAGAATAAAGCAGTCTTTTACATTTATTACATAGTATTTAACATCATACTCAATTCTTTTTAGCTGCCCAGGTGGCACCTGAGTAATCCTTATTTTCACTGCCCGAGTGACATATTGTTCCACCAAAAATAGACATTGGGAGAAAAAAATCAGCGGCAAAAAAGTTGTTGAAATTAAAACATTCAGTAGAAAATCAGTTAAAATTTGGTGTTGAATTTTTAGAGATAAAATTGTAGGGTTAATTTTTTTCAATTTTATCCTAATATGGGAGACATATTTAGAAATAATTTTGCCAGAGGTAGCAGAGCTTTTAGAGGAATACTTTTCCGATGAGAAACTTAATGAACTAATTTGGCAGCAAGACGGAGCAACCTCACATAGTGAGCATTTAAATGGTCAATTTAACTTTTGGATTGGTAATGGCGGATCAATTCCATGGTCACCAAACATCCCTCCTTTACACGTTTGGATGCATTTTTGTGGAAGTATTTAAAAGACAATTATGATTTTAATAAGAATTTTGAAATAATTAAAATTAGGGAAACAATTTACGAATTAAACAGGGACCATAATAGATCTGTTCCTAATTGATTATTTAAGAAAAGGTACGAGCTTTGTATTTTAAATAATGGTGGCCATTTTGAACAATTTTTGAGTTGATGAACCTAATACTGATACTGTTGTAAAATTTTCGTTGTTAGTTTATGTTATAAACTATTGTTCATCTCTGGATTCTATTTGTATTCTTATAATACAGCTGCCATAGTATCATCACTCACAGCCTACTGCGTAAGAGTAATTACTGTGCTCCCTTCCTTTAACCATGAAATACCTATATTATGCATATTTGGAGCATATTTAATGTCCAATATATTTGAAATCAAGGAAAAAAGATCTAAAAGAATATGTATAAATTTACTGGATTTTCCATTTAAAAAACACCCTTCATTGTTATATCAAGTGGCCTATGCAAGCAATTGTTTTTTAATTACATATGCCATAACACAATAAACATACCCCAATCCATATGAACATTCACTCTACAAAATATAAGCTATATGCTGTAAGAAATGGTAAATTCTTAGTTCCTTATTTCATATGCCTATTGCTTATTTCTGTAATTGGTTAAAAGCTTATGTGTTTGGGTACATTCGCAGAACAGTTTCACCACAGATATGACATTTCAGGATTGAATATTAATTTTGAAAGATATTTGTTATAATCGCTTAGGCTTTCATTGGATGAAAACAATATTAATTTTGAGTTCTTCAACCAGAATAAGGAGTACTTATAGAAAGGTAATGCAAAGGTTAAGTGCATAAATAAAATGTTAAATATAATAAATTAACAAAATGTAACTACATGTCATGTAGATTTGTAGTGTACTGCGCACGCACCCATCTTAAATTTTTCACACTATAAATGCACCTTTAAAACTAAGTCATATGCCTTACTCTTATAGCATATGTTATGTGTACACTGAAGCCGACTTAAGCATTAACTGATAGTGATGGGAATAAACGAATGATTTAAAAAATCGAATACTCGGTACTCGAATGTTTTTGATAATCGAAATATCATTCGAATGATTTCATGACTCGGGCAACTCGGACTCTACCTATATCATTCATCATTCATATCTGGTCTTGCCAAGCAGAGAGTAACGAGCAATTACAATGCACAGCTTGAATGAATTATATTTCTTACATTATAATGCCAAAGTATCTATTTTGTTTTATATTAGAATGTCTATCTTTGTTGTTTTTATATTTAGGGGCCATACATAGAATACGTACGCAGAAAGGGGGAGGGGGAGGGCATTGGCTAGCGTGATGATATGTGACGAGGAGGGGGGAGGTGGGGGTCCGAATAGATGTGACGCAACGCTACGTTTGAAATACCTACATCAATTATATTCCTCTTTTCCTTATAACATTATATGAAAACATTTTTAAAATGTGCACGCAAAACTAAGTTCTAAACTGAAAAATTGTATCACTAGTAAGCAACATGGATTCTTTCAAGGCAGATCTATAACAACAAATTTGTTAATATATGAAGACTTTATCATCAAATCTTTGAAGAAGGGATATTGTGTGGATTCAATTTACACAGATTTCTCTAAGGCATTTGATAAAGTAGATCACACATTGCTTCTAAATGAATTATCACAATATATTCACGGCAGTCTTTTGAAATGGTTAAAATCATATTTAAGCTATCGAGTTCAAGTTGTAAAAGTCAATAACTATTATTCTCATGAAATTCAAGTTAGGTCAGATGTCCCTCAAGGAGCGTACCTTTGCTGCAGGGACAGCCAGAGGGGCAGGCGAGCCAGGCGATCGCGGTGGCAAAACTCAGAACTTGCCCGGGGCAAGAAATTTCATTGGGCCGGGCCTGCTCTCCTGTTCAATCTATTTATTAATGATGTTGTAGAATGCTTCTTACATAGTCAGGGACTAATGTATGCAGACAACATTAAAATATTTAAAGAAATTAAATATCCCAACTCCATGGTTGAACTGCAAGATGATATCAACAGATTTGAGAATTGGTGTGAGCGGAAAAGCTAACACTGAATATTCCAAAATGGAAATATATTCAGTTCAGCAGAGATATCCCCATCTATAAATACGTAAGTAATTAAGGATACAACAATTGAAAATGTAAATGTAATACGTGATTTAGGCATATACTTTGACTATAAACTGACATTTAGACTTGATATGCAATAAATCTCTAAAAATGCTAGGTTTTATTAAAAGACATACTTACTAAAGATTTTAGAAACAGCTGCACTAAAATCATTGTATATTTCACTGGTTAGAACTCATTTAGAAAACTGCTCAGTTATATGGTCTCCATATTTTCAAACATAGATAAAATAGAAAGAGTGCAGAAACGATTCTTACGCTATGCTGCATATAAGATCAACATTGCCACTGAAGATATCGATTATAATCAGATTTTAAATAACTTAGATCTAAAGCAATGAAGAATCAACGCAGATATTGTCTTGGCAGTGGCATTATTGACTCACCAGAATTACTCTCTACAATAGACTTCTATGTTCCACACAGTCATTTAAGAGAACCATAGATGTTCTCTATACAGAATCACCGAACCTTATATGGTATCAATCAAGGCATAAGTAGAATTGTAAGAAATGCTAATAATAGCCCATTAGACTTCTTTAATACCTCAGTCGATAAGTTAAAAAGACACTTGATGTAGTTATTGATAGCTTAGAGATAACTAGTTTGCTTATAATTAAGGAAATATACCGTCATTATCTGTCGGTTATTTATGTTATGTTACTTTGTAAATGTGTAATTGGGCTAACCCGTAAATGAATAAATAAAACGAAAACAAGGAGGTCATGTAGTCCATCCCATACAGACTAACAATAATTTTGTATTATTAAAAATGTTATGAGTAAATGAGATTGTTTTAAGACATAATTTTTGTATGTTACCAATAATCATAAAAATAATCATTCACTTGAGGGGGCGGGGTCCAGGTTTTGTGACGTATTATTAGGTGTGGGATTGAAAGAAATGTGATGCAGCATGACAAACGGGGAGGGAGGGGTAAAAAATGAGTAAATTTTGCGTGACATATTATATGGATGTTCCCTAAATATTTAAATTCATATTAGTGTTTCATTTTATAGAAATATTGTTTTATTTTATTTTTTATTAAATTTTCATTTTTACTGGTGTAAACGCTATTCAAGGCTTTTTCCATGTCTAGGGCAAATTTACAAATAAACCATATAGCCTCGAAACATTGAAAATAATATAGCTGCATATCTCTTTTGTGTACAGCGTACACGTCAATACATGTATGCACGGTAAGACAATACTATTTTATATTCACGTCATTCGAAGTCGAAATAGGTATTCGATATACCACAGCTTTTTCCTAGTCTAAGAACTCACACCTAACCACTCTAGTACAGAGCAATGAATGAATCATTCGAATAATAATAATATAATAATATGTTTATTTATGAAATAAAAATACATATTTCTGTCTTAGAAAATTTGAATAAGTAGTTATATAGGTAGATATATAAATACAGAACGATACTTAATTAACTATACATAATAATTCAGAAGAAACATTATAATAAAGTAATATTTATAAATAAACGGAAAAAACACCTACAAAAATTGATTTGTACCTATGTGGAGGGTCTGGTGCACTTTAGTTCGTCGTGATTTTGAAAATTTTCTAAATGGTAATGAAGAGTATAAGATGAATAGAATATATTAAAAAAAAAAATTGTTGGATGAACCATAAATTTAAGAGAAAAAAAAAAAAAAAAACCGAGAAAGGCAATAAAAAATCGCGCAACAATCTGCGTATATTCATAGCAAATGTCGGAAATATTTCGAACGATTTAGTGAAAAAAAGGCGGCACCCCCCTTTTCTTTATCTGCGGAGGTAATAGTGCCTGCAGCGCAAATAAATATGAACAATTACTTAGATATCCTAATAAAAACGTACTAACCTATCCTAAAGAAATCACAGAAAAGAATGAAATTAATTTCAAATTATTTTGTGAAAGAAGGCGGGGGGACACCCCCCGCTCTTTATTAAAAAAAAGCAAGAAAAATGTAATTTCAAATATAATCTAAGTAATCCTTGCAAATGTCAAGATAGAAATAACGACAATATCCGAAATAACCAACGAACATTTCCGAACTGGTGCAATCTATGTTACAATGTCAAATGTCAACATGGAAGTCGTATTCAACATATAAAAACATTGTGAAAATATATAAAATTTGTATATTTCAACCATTAATTGTGATCCTCATCCTCACCTAAATAGACTCGTAAGTGAACTTGTACTTCATTGCTATGGAATTGAAGTGAAAACAACAAATACCTTATTACGAACTAAAGTGCACCTGAGCCGTATTGATGGAGCATCAGAAACTCCCTTGCGGGATTTCAAAAGTTTTTTAATTGGGTCCCACTTGCGGAACCCTAGGCCATGTCCTAAAATATAATCGTTATTCACTTTTTTACAAATGTAAACAGAACCCCATGATTGCCGGACTATGAAATCTATACCATTGATTAAATAGAAATAGATACTTAACCAAAGAATTTGTACTGTTAGTTCCGGTCTTAAATTCATAGAGGTCGTGCGCCTTTTCGAGTCGAAATTTAAGCTGGGGTTGCAAGCAAGGAATGATAGATTAAATCTGCCTCTGCTTGGTTTGCAAGTCGGGTAAATTAATTCATGAATGAAATGAAAGGTTAGTCGGGCGGGCCCGTGGGGTGCGGAGGGAGCTAGACGACCTAGCAACCACTAGAGATGGGCGGTCCGAGCAGACCCGTTCCAAGTGAACGAATCCGAACGTGGAACGGGTCGGACCGAATCCACGATGTCGATCGAACCGGGTCCGCGGTCCGGTCCCTTGATCCGTTATGGTATGTAAGTCCTGGTACTGTTCTGAGCTCCTGAACTCCGGATTCTGACTGACTGCTTGAATAGATTTGATGAAGTTTGAGTTGATTGTCGTCGCTCCATAAATAGTAAATACCCCACGTGCACACTTAATACTTAGGAAGTGCCTGCGTCGTGATTTCAGGATTTTATTTACTGTTTATCCAAACCCATTCGTATTACTGCAAAATTATTTTATTATATGATTTATCGAGGTGTAGTACAATTATACAATAATTAATAATAAGAATATTCGGTGAGTCACACTCACATTACAGTCACACATCACGATGAGGAAATTTTGAAGTGGATCCAATCGAACGAATCCAGTTGAACGGGTCCACTAGCGGAACGGATCCAAACGGACCGAATCCACTAAAGGAACCGGACCGCCCATCTCTAGCAACCACAGAACATATACTCAGGCTAGCAACTAAGACTGACTGCAGTGCTGCAACCAACGTTGCCAATTATTCGGCATAAGATGATCCACCTACTCGCAGAAAATTATCCGATTTTGTAAGAAATTATCGGCGTTTTTTACTTTTAAAAATAGTTACATGTGTATATATTGTTTATAATACTATAATCGACTAAAAACATTATGTTTAATTAGTCTTAGAAATTATTTTACGAAGAAGAGCTTTTTTATTGTTTTATTGTCTTGATGCAAAAAGAATAGGTAGGTAGGTATATGAAACTTATTTAATAGGAATGAATAAAAGTTTTTTTTATTCAAGAAAATACCAGGAAGAAAATAAAATATGTTTTATATATAAAAGAAATATAAATACAATAAAAAAATCACAAATATTTGGCAGGCATCACCATTTGTAGCTATAGTGTAATAGATTTATTCCAAATGTACCCCGAAACGAAAAATTAAAGATACCTACTTCACGTATAAAAATTGACTCATGTAAAAGAGGCCAAGAATATTGAATATCATGCTTTGGCAACACTTTTATTTAGTTTTTCGTAAATACCGAAAAAATTAAGAATTTTAGAAAATAATGTTTTACATGACAAATGTTGCTAATAAAAAGACCTACAAAACCCAATAATAAATTTTCCAATAGCTTAATTTGTTTATCTGAAAAATAAAAAAAAACGTCAAAATGGCCTCTTATTTCAATTATTAATAACTTATGATAAATTAAGCCTTGTGACATCGAAATTATCGGAAGTTTAAGTCTCAATTTACTTTAAAAATGCAAAAAATTTCAAATCGATGTCTTTTTAAGGTTTTTGCAAAAAGTTATTTGTTTATTAAAAACTTGCTTTCGTAAAATTGTCGTAATTTTTTTTTTTTAGACATTTTAGAGTTACGGATCAAAGTGGCTTCACATTTTGACAAGTTGTACTATCATGTACATATCAAATTTAATTGATTTTCGCAAATTTCTTTGTTTAAAATCGAGTTCGAAAAACACTTGCGTTTTAAAGTTATAAACAAATTGAATAACTTATTTATTTTTAAGGGTACGTCGTTCGGGCTAGGATCATTTTAAAGCTACGATTTTTCTGCGAATTTAAAAAAAATAATAAATGCTCCAAGTCACTTGGGAACTGAGATAATTTTTTTCTAAAATTCTTAGTTTTTTGGTATTTACGAAAAACCGATTTTCTCAACTTTGCGAATTATTTAAACAATGTGGCACTAAATAAAAAGTGTTGCCAAAGCATGATATTCAATATTTTTGGCCTCTTTTACATGAGTCAATTTTTATACATTTGGAATAAATCTATTACACTAATGTAAATTTTTGTCGCATCGGTAATTTAGCTCAACATGTTAGAGCGCTCGTGATTGTACGGTTGGCTCCGAGCCTCGATCCGGGGACGCAATTTCCTGTTTTAAAAGAACTAAATAAATTTGTTATGATGATGATGACATAAATCCGAGGGTCGGAGGATCGATTCCTACCCAACACGATTTTTTTTTTTTTTTTTTCGTTAAAAATATATAAATATTGTCATATAATTAAACTGCATCATATATTCATTTGAAATTGTTACACAATGCAGAGCAGGTCTTGATCTACTTAATGTGTTAATTTTAAATACAAATGTCGATCAATAATTGAATCAGCTGTGAGTATAAGAAAAATAAAAAATTATCTCAGCTCACAAGCGGCTTAAACATTCTCTTTTCTTTTAAAATTCGCAGAAAAATCGTAGCTTTCAAATGGTCCTAGTCCCAATAATGGAGTACGATTACAAATAATTGAGTTACTCTATTTGTTTATAACGCGAAAATGTACGTGTTTTTCTAATCCGATTTTAAGCAATTAAATCTGTGAAAATCAATTAATTTTAAAATATACTTGATGGTACAACTTGTACAGAAGATAATCCATTTTCGGTCATTAGTCTACGGTGCTTAAAAAAAAATTTGGACAATTTTACGACTTCATATTTTTAATAAACAAATTGCTTTTTGCAAAAACCTTAAAAGATATCCATTTGAATTTTTCAGAGTTTTTTAAGTACATTGATACGTACAACTTCCGATAATTTTATCAAAAACTTTTCTAATGTTTGGGCTACATTTGCTTCACTGTGTATAAAAATTTTCAAAAATAAAAAAGTTTATCGATTGGTGAAAATTGTAATACGTATAAAATTCAAATATCTAGTTTTCCTACTTTTTAAGGAAATGAAAATGCGAACTGTGTAAAAACAATTAGTACAGTTAAAAGCGCTATTGTGTGTACTTTAATTGAAAAAAAAAACAGCGTCGATAGAAACATTAGTTTTGAAGATATGACGGTGGAAACAAAAAAAAAACACATTTTATTTAAAATACTTTTCCCATTTTTTTAATTTAAGAAGGTCCAGACCACGAAAAAATGTCGTGAAATACGATTTCATATGTCCAGTGACATGCTTAACAAAACCTACCATGTTTGACGCCAGAAAAAAAAACGGCACGATAGAGTCTCGAATTCGCTCCTCTAATTGTGTTATAGTAGGTACATTTATTTGTAAAAATCGCTGAACAATGATCACTTGACGCTAAGAAGACAGACACGTCTCTCTCTTCCTCTCTGAGATGAGCGTCCACTGGATGTTTTCAAAGATTATTACACGATTAGTACAAATAATGATCATTATTGAATTATCAATGGTAGCAAGACGTAATATCGCGTACTACGGTAGGCGGGGCTTACCCGAGCTCGGCGCTCAGACGATAGCGGTAGAGCAGAGGGAAAGTCAACTGTTTTGTCGAGTGCCACATTATTATGGGATTACGTTGCTTCGGACATTCATCGATAGGTACCGCCACTCTCCAATAATTACGGGAATAATTATCTATTTCTATTTAATCAATGTCTATACTTACTGATGAAATGATCGATTTACTCCTTTTATAAATCGTTTTTTGCAAGCAGAACAATTATGCACCATTTTGCAATAATTATTCAGTCACTAAACTGCATAGAACAACACGTTTCTATCACGAAATTACTATCAAATAATTAAAACAAAAATATAAGAACAGCTGATATCAATGTAAAGGCCAGCCATATTCAATTAAATGCGCGTGCGCGCACAAGAAAAAGGGCGGAAAAATTTGATTCCAGTTTACTGTCGCTGACCTGTATAATGCCCAAACATAAGATTGAAGTTAATAGGTACAAATCGTCAAGAGAAATAGTAAATTCAAATATGTAGTTATTTTGTACATACGAAATTTTGATAGAGTTCGCAAATACAAAACAAAGAGTATACTGCAGTTGATCGGCATATTTCTAAAACCAGTAAAATCGCTCATAGAGAAAAAAATATAACTGTGTTGATGATCGAATTATGAACAACTTTTAAAATGTCCGTAAAAGAAAGTAAGAGTAAAAACTACACGTACATATTTTGTAAGGCATTCATTGATCAAAAATACTGATTTTTGAATTATATAAAAATAGTACATACATTTGAAAAAAAAAATTAGTTGAATTAAAATTTATGCAGTTTTATGAATACATCATATACCTATGCTTGAATAAATATTTTAATTCTTCTGGATGATTTGCTGCCATTAGTTTGAAATCAAACACTGTAATCATTAGATAGTGGTTTTTGCATAAACACATAGAAGATCATGATAAAACATATTCTTTATAGGGTTTGGCAAACAGCAGAAGTAATCTATGAAAAATAAAAAGAAAGACTATCTATAAAAATATTAATGTCCAATCTTGGCATTCTATTGATAATCTGAAATGAATTAGTTTATCCATTTCGTATTTGACAATTCTCATTGCAACACTAGTATCCACATAGCCTGATCGTTTTCGAAATATTATGATTGTTCTAATAAAAACTGCCAATAGATCGATCAGCCAATAAGGATCTTATGGGATATTTACAACTCAAATGACTTAGATTGTGACTATTTCAGTGCAGAACAAACCAATAGACATATTATGTATGTATCTAGGGATAAGTTCTTTGATCGGAGATTGGACTAATAAAGTTTGCTGCCGTGTATTCATATTAGAACACGATAGGCTGTGCACTCATCACTAAGACATCTAGGCAAAAATGCATTACCATACCGATAGTTTAGGATTTCTCAAAACTTTTGTGATATCAAATGAAAAAATTCTGAAAGTAATGTAGGGTAATCAAAAGGTTTTCTATTTAACAGTCAACTGGTGGCTTTAAAAATTTATACCGATGTATTAGTTCCCAATTTAGTGAACTAATTGTTTAAGATTTTTTTTAAAGTTTTACTAAGTTGAACAATATCTCATATGGAATGGGGCACAAATATTATGGACAAAAAATAATAATTACAGCTGCTTAATATCAGATAATTATAACATACACCCTAAAGTAAGCTTCAAGCTATTTGGGGCCGTTCATAAAACACGTTCGCAAATAAGGGGGAGGTAGGGGTATTGCTTAGCGTGACGAGATATGACAAGGGGGAGGCGGGGGATCTAAGGAAATGTGACGTTCGCAGTTCAACAATTTTATTTTAATTATTTTCTTAACTTGGCAGTTTTTAAATTTTTTTCATTACGATAAAAAGTCATTCTCAAGTACTTAAAAGCCTGCAATTTGCTATTTTAATCATAAGAAATCGTTTATAGAAGGGGTGGGCTAGCTTTTGTGACGTAATATTTGTTAGGGGGATCGCTGAAAGCGTGACTTAGTGTGACGAAGGGGTCCAAGAAGGAGAAATTCTGAGTGACGTATTTTATGGACTGCCCCTTTGTAATCACCAGGGGTCGACCTCAGGTTGCATTTCAAAATTATAAGTGGCGCACTTAGACAGGTTTGTAAGACCGTTACTAATTTGTATGTACTTTATGTGCAAACATGATACAATCATACCTTGCTAATGTGAGGATGCCAAAACAATACAACATTTGGGACGCCAAAACTATTCATAATAATAAAAATTAATAAGAGTAGTTTTTTTCATGAGAAATTAAAGAATACTCCAAAATTCTAAAATTTATGCACTTTTCAATTAAGAAGTGTCAGAATTACATTAGAGAAATTACAGTATATTTATTTACTTTCTCAGGGCTCAGAATAAAATAATCTCAGGGCTCAGAATAAAACCATCTCTAAACACAATTAATGACAGACAGTTGAATACTACTCCACACCTTTCCCTGAGCCCTGAGGAAGTTTACACTGAGTAAACGAAACATTGGCGAAAGAATAGGGTTGTTTTATTGTCAAGAACTGAAGATTTTCTATCCTATTCAAGGACACGAGTTTTCTGTACCAAATTTATATACTTGCACATAATATGCATTGTATTATAAACGCGTCTTTGTTTTTGTGTAATTTCCATTCACTGAAGTTTATCCAATACAAATAAATGAGTATATGTTTTTAATTCTAAAAGAAAAAATAAAAAAAAAAAGATTTTTCATCACATAATAATTATAGTGGGGACTATTTAAAAGTTTACTTGTTATCCAAACCCCAACTGACAGGCATTTGTGAAGAAAATATATGAATTTCAGCAAAATTGCCTGCTTGCTGTACCTGTATAATACAGGAGTGATTCCATGCATAAGTCGAAAGAAGAAAGTTGGAAATTATGTCATACTCCAACCACTTGAAATTGGTGTCATTTTGTCGGATTTATTATCCTCTTATGCCAAATCAAGCGCCTGCTCGATCGGTTAACTCTTTGTTTATTTACTCAATGTTGAGTAAATAAACAAAGAGTTAACCGATCGACCAGGTGCTTGATTTGGCATAAGAGTAGGGATGGGACGGATATCCGGTCCTGCTACTGCATCCGGCCTATCCGGCTTCCAAACCGGATATTCGGCTCCGGCCGGATATGAAAAAATATCCGGTCAACATCCGGCCAAATAAAAACTATCCAAAATGCATGAAACATAACTGTTATTTATTTATTAATTGTCAGTTATATATCAAAATATTTATAAAATTAACAATGACCTAGAAACTACAAAGAAAATAAATAAATATAAAAAAAATAAGTCTTAAATTCTTCAATAGGCCTACATGTGATAATACGGATATATAATATATATTATTCCTAAAACGTGTTTACAGGTGTAGTATTTAAGGAAATATGGACAGGTACAAGACGATTCATTTAGATTTTCAAAATTAATTATGACAAATCAGCTGATGAAATGTTCTGTCGTGCAAATGCATATTTCTGGCGGGCAAACTTTATAATGATATTGAATATTATTTTTCTGCCGTGATACTGACCGTACGTCGTTATTAAATACTTTTAAAGTAGTGATATACAATTTTTAGTCGCGCGAATATTGTTGGCATAGATGATCACATTAAGCGTCGTTAAATATTTATTTTAGTCGTGTTACAGTAACTTGTTTTGGTGTGAATTTACCAAATTTCATCGTGTGGAATTTGTCGTGTTCAAAAACCTATTTTGTAGTTAATGGGACATTTTCTATCGCTCATGTACTGACGTGATGAATACTTCTTATGTCGTGCACAAAATATTTCCCCATTAGTTTTCAATTTATATACAAAAAAGGTCATAAAGAAGGTGTTCGGCTTCTTTTATTATCATTGCAAAAAATTGTCATAAATATTTCCTAACGAGTTAAGAACGTAGACCAATCCCTCTGAATATAATTGGTTGAAATTTGTCCTACCAAATAGATGATTCGTTGAAATAAGCGATCTAGTCAACGTGGACTTTCAGGGGTGAGGTAACTGTTTCTTTGTCATAAAAGTTTAAGAATAAATATATCAAATTCACACTTTTGTCCGGCGGCATACTAATAAGAAGCGGTCGGTATCTTTTAGGTTTTTTTGCGAGCTTTTTTGTATCGCTGGATTAAATGTGGTCCTTACTATACCTATACGATCATGAAAAAATTACGTTTTATTACTTGCAGCAATGTGCATGAGTGGCAGGACAGGACAATACGGGTGCGACTTGAATTTAATTGTAAATATCGCGGTCTGCTCATAGATAAAGCAACTGCTTGAAAAAGCAAAATATCCGGCCGGATTATCCGGCCGGACCGGATTTTGCACTGGCCGGATATACTGTATCCGGTTATCCGGCCAAAAGCACATCCGTCCCATCCCTACATAAGAGGATAATAATTCCGACAAAATGACACCAATTCTCCTGTATAGCAGCAGGCCATTTTACTGAAATTCATATATTTTCTTGAAGATACTTTACAAATGCCTATCAGTTGGGGTTTGTATAAAAAGCAGACTTTTAAATAATCCCCACTATAAGGAAACGGTGATAGAGACCACTTTATAATTTTCAACAGATACCTCAATACCTTTCTGAATCGGTCTATAAGAATGACTATCAGTTTACATGCAACCAACTTTTGGGTGTTACTGACTGGCTCTTGGAATACTAAGGTGCTTTCGTTTGCAGTGAACATATAAACATGATTTCAATGACCACAATCATAATACGATACAAAATTGTATGGTATGGATAAGATAATAATAACGAACGAACGTACACACATGAAACATCTTCCTTATGTTTACGAATTACTCTACCGAACGAAAGCTACGAAAGCGTAGAAGTGCCACAATAAATTTTAAATATTTTTTTTCTTAAATTCCTACTTCAAACTCGGAATTTTGTTAAATTCCGACTTTAAACTCGGAATTATGTCAAATTCCGACTTACAACTGGGAATTTTGTTAAATTCCGACTTTGAACTCGGAATTTTGTAAAATTCCGACTTCAAACTCGGAATTTTGTTAAATTCCGACTTCAAACTCGGAATTTTGTTAAATTCCGACTTTAAACTCGGAATTTTGTTAAATTCCGACTTCAAACTCGGAATATTGTTAAATTCCTACTTTAAACTCGGAATTTTGTTAAATTTCGACTTCAAACTCGGAATTTAACTAAATTCCGAGTTTAAGGTCGGAATATAACATAAATTCCGAGTTCCAAGTCAGAATTTAAGAAATACCCATCTTTAACTATACACATGAGGCAATTTATGTTAGTAGCAGCAGGGAGATCAGAGCTTGAGGACAATTACTTTCACATCCACGCAGTGGAGTGGAAATATCGCTAAATTTTCAAAATTTTTTTGTTACAATAGGTTTGCAGCGGGGAAATCAGAGCTAGAGGACAATTACTTTCACATCCACGCAGTGGAGTGGAAATATTGCAAAATGTTCTTAATTTTTTTTGTTGAGATAGGTTTAGAATGCCATGTAACATTGAGATTTTAAGTTTGAGCGAAAACAAATGTTCTGTCAGTCTGTCTGGCGGTCGGTCTGTCTGTCTGTTTGTAACTGTTTTTGTTCGCACGTTTTCTGCAGAGCGGTATAAGATATTGACTTAAAATTTTATACACATATATATATTATAACGATATCTGGAACTGGATTGTTTTTTGAAAATATCCGATGAAGGGTTGGGGGGTAAATAAGGGGAAATGAGTAAAGCAAGCTGGTATAAGAGTACAGAAACTTGAGATTTGCTGAATATAATAGGAGCCAGGGTCTTAGGTTTCTTTATCATATTTTTCAAATCCTCCACCACCTCCATTCTATTATTAAAGCGGTTGATAAAATAAAATTGAGATATTTACTTGAAACTTGATAAGTATGTATTATATATACATCTAACTGAGAGAAGATTGCCCTGAAGGGATGGGTGTAAACTGGGAAAAATGAGTAGGCAAGCTAATAAGATTTCAGAGACTTAAATTTTGGCGTATATAGTAAGGAACCAACGCCTCAATTTTTTTTATGACATCTGCCCAAGTATTATTAAAATTCTATGACCAATTATTTCCGCATACTAGAGTGCAATTATAGTCAAGATGTTTTACTTTAAAGAGACTTGGATTTTAGTAGTGATTCCTTAGGCGGCGGTTTTTTGTGTTGTCTTCCGAACTTATTTCAATGGGTTTTTTTTATTTACTCTAAGACTGTACATTGCTCATTAATTTTTTCTTTTACTTTAGTTGTATTATTGTTTAGGTATAGTGTTTTACTTTTAAACTGAGTTTTGATATTCATGATTCATACTACACAGTAAATATAATATTCATATCCGTGTGTACAAAAATATTTTCTATGATGATTACCTATTAAATATTTTTGTTCGGTTATATTTATACCTACTTATACCT
Source organism: Stenurella melanura (assembly GCA_963583905.1). Classification (NCBI taxonomy): domain Eukaryota; kingdom Metazoa; phylum Arthropoda; class Insecta; order Coleoptera; family Cerambycidae; genus Stenurella; species Stenurella melanura. The sequence continues at coordinate 105,988,836 of OY757311.1, forward strand.
ACTTGGTTAAATCAAATAATTAATTAGATTTACTTGGTCGATGAGCTAAGTGAAAATCAACAACTACTGTTTAAATTTATTGATAAAATAAACTCTTACAGCAGTTTGTAATTACTGAACGAACATAAAAAAAAGAAAACCTATTTCTAAAAACATTTATGAAACATTGGTATGAGTCATATATTAGTCTGGAGACGGGCAAAACTTCGGCGTTTTAATCAGGTATACAATGTAGAATTACAAATAGCTTTGTACAATGTTGTATGGCTTATAACCGAAAACGAGAAGAAACTTGCTGTAAATTAAATGCAGATTTAGTAGGTAACATTGCAAGTCAAACAATTGTACCTATCGACTTTTTGAAACTTCAAAATTTGACTTCCTTCAAAAAAAACACTAAATAAAAATTAACAAAATTGTATTCTTAACGTTTAGAAAAATCTGGCCCCCCAACCTTTCACCGGATGTTCAAAAAACAATCCAGTTCCAGATCTCGTTATAATACATACGTGTATAAAATTTCAAGTCAATATTTTAAACCATTCCAGAGAAAACGTGCAGACAAAAAAGACAGACAGACTGACCGACTGACAGACCGAGAGAAAATTTCTTTTCACTCAAATTTAAAATCTCGAGATGTCATGGCATTCTGAGCCAATTTAAACAATAAAAAAGTATTGAAATTTTTTTTGCGATTGCTATACTTCCACTCCACTACGTGGATGTGAAATTAATTATCCTCAAGCTCTGATTTCCCCGCTGCTAATAACATAAATTGCTTCATGTGCATAGTTAAAAATGGGTGTTTCTTAAATTCTGACTTGGAACTCGGAACTATGTTATATTCCGACTTTAAACTCGGAATTCCGAATTTAAAGTAGGAATATAACAAAATTCCGAGTTTAAAGTCGGAATATAACAAAATTCCGAGTTTAAAGTCGGAATATAACAAAATTCCGAGTTTGAAGTCGGAATTTAACAAAATTCCGAGTTTAAAGTAGGAATTTAACGAAATTCCGAGTTTTAAGACGGAATTTAACAAAATTCCGAGTTTTAAGTCGGAATTTAATAAAATTCCTAGTTTGAAGTCGGAATTTAACAAAAGTCCGAGTTTGAAGTCGGAATTTTACAAAATTCCGAGTTTGAAGTCGGAATATAACATAATTCCGAGTTTGCAGTCGGAATTTAAGAAAAAAATATTTAAAATTTATTGTGGCCGGCCCTTCTACGCAGCTCTAGTAACTGAAGATTCATCGAGATACATAACGACATAACCTAATAATTTCACGACTTTTTGTCAGTGTCAGTGGAGCATCAGAAACTCCTCCCTTGTGGGATTTTAAGTTTTATAATCGTGTCCCACTTGCGGAACTCTAGGCCATGTCCTAAAATTTAATTATTATTCACCTTTTTATAAGTGTAAACAGAACCCTATAATGTTAGGACCATGAAATTTTTACTTACCTATGATATGATCGATTCACTCCTATTTTAAACTGTTTCTTGCAAGCGGCACAACAATTCACCATTTTGTAATAAGTATTTAGCCAATAAACTGTACATATAAAACACTTGTCCACCACGGATTTACTATCAAACAAATAAAACAAACAACATAAAATAAAAACAGCTGATATCAATGAACCCGCAAAGGCCGGCATATTCCATATTCCATTAAATGCGCGTGCGCGCACGCCGCGCACAGGAAAAAGGGCGGAAAAATTTGATTTCAGTTTACTGCCGCTGATCTGTATGACACCCAAACATAAACAAATACCTCGTATTTACAGTATTTATATGATTTGAAGTTAATAGCTGCAAATCGTCAAGAGAAATAGTAAATTCAAATATTTATTTAGTTTGATACATACAAAATTTTGAGAGTACTGAATAATTATACTCTCCGCATATATGAAACCAAGAGTATATTGCATTTGATTGGCACATTTCTAAAACTGGTAATATCGCTCGTAGAGAAAAAATGCATATCATTGTGTTGGTGATCGAAGTCACAGTGAAAAACTACTCATACCTATTTTATAAGGTATTAATTGATTAAAAATGCTAATTTTGCAGAATCCATCTAAAAACAGTACTTCATTTCTCTTGGAAAAAAAAATAGTTGAATTAACAATAATAATAATAGAATTTTATTGGTTAAAAAATAAATAAATAACCAAAAGGCTATTGACCGAAGTCCTACAGCATGACTTAATAATAATTTATTCAGTTTTCTGAATACATCATAATATATGCTAATATTTTAATTCTTCTGAATGATTTGCTGCCATAAGTTTGACATCAAATAAACACCGTAATCATTAGATAGTGGCAAACATACATAAGATCACGATAAAACATATTCTTTGTAGGATTTGGCAAATAACAGAAAAAGTAATCTATGAAAAATAAAAAGGAAAACTATCTATAAAAATATTAATTTCTTATCTTTACATTCAATTTGATAACCTGCATTCTAAAATGAATTTATCCATTTCGTATTTGACAATTCTCATTGTAACACTCGTATCCACATAGCCTGATCGTTTCCGAAATATTACTAATAAAAACTGCGAATAAATCGATCAGCCAATCAAGATCTCATGGGATGTTTACAACTCAAGTGAATTAGAATGTGACTATTTCAGCGAAGGACAAACCAACAGACATATATGCATGTTTCTAGGGATAAGTTCTTTCATCGGAGATTGGGCTAACAAAGTTGTGCTGCTGGATACCCATTAGTACATGATAAGCAGCGTGCCCAAGTGCACTCGTCGCTAAGACATCTCATAACATTTGAGATATCAAACGAAAAAATTCTGAAAGTAATGTAGGGTAATCAAAAGGCTTTCTATTTAACAGTCAACTGGTGGTTTTAAACATTTATATCGACGTATTAGTTCCCAATTTTACGAATTGTTTGAGATTTTTTTTAAAATTTGACTATGTTGAAGAAACAATGTCTCATATGGACAGAGGCGCAAATATTTTGGACAGATAAATAATAATTACAGCTGTTTAATACCAGATAAATAAATACACCCTAAAGTAAGCTTAAAGCTATTTGTAATCAACAGAGGTCATATCTCAGGTTGCAATATCAAAATTATAAGGGGCGGACTTAGACAGGTTTGTAAGACAGTTATTAATTTGCATGTATTTCATGTGCAAACATGATACAATCACACCTTGCCAATGTAAGGATGCCAAAACTTAGCGGAACATACACAATAGAATACTAGGACACCAGAACTATTCATAATAATAAAAATTAATAAGTAAGAGTAGTTGACTTTTTTCATGAGAAATCAAGAATACAACTATACCTTATTTCTATCAAGTACAACACTTAAGTTGTAATTTTTAAAATAAAACATTTAGTTCTTTCAACAAATCTCTACCAAAAAGGTAACAAAGACATAATTGATTATATCTTAAATTAATAAGATATTAACGACCTTAAAATAACATGATTATTTCCTTTGCATCATAACAGGAAACTATGTAAATTTTCTTTTAAAAAATTATAAGGAAACTAAACAAAACATAAATGATTGTATCTAAAGTTTTTTTTTTTTAATCACTTATTTAACATCGGCCTATTTCCGCTACTAAGGCCAATCACCGACGCCAGGAGACGAGCTATCCCCAACCTGGAAATTTTGCCGAATGTCTTCTCTATCGAAGAGTAGGGATCTTCTACTTGCCTAACATTTAATAAACAAGGGACCGACTGCTTTACATCCCCTCCGAAGGATGGTATATCCACTATGTAACCCCCGCCTAAAGTTACATACCTTCTACCATGCGCTGATATACAAGCCATTAGAAGATGGTGAGAGAACGTGTTTCCCTGGAGAGGCTTAACCATCCAAGTATTAACCTCGCCCGACGTTGCTGCATTTGCGTATCGAAATACAAGTATATGCAGAAGTCTCTATGCTCACTCCCTGTTTCTTAAGTTGAAACCTATCATAAATAAACTTAAAACAGAAACAATTTTGGCAATTATTGGCAAATAAGGAAACTTATATATTGCTACATTATATCACTCCTGTTAACGAGCTGCAACAAAACAGTTTCATGCATGTGTAGCTACAATCAATCCTAATCATAGATTATACATTGTACATTTAATCTACCGCAGTTCACTTGCCTGTCACAAGTATCTGCGAGGTGTTTAACGCATTGGGAGTTGATTAGATAATGAACAGGAATCTGGAACTAGTATGACTTTTTAACAGGAACAGGTGAGAATTGTTACATAAAAACACTGGTTTAATGCAATTCTAAATGGTGAACATTAGTGACTACTTAATTCAATGCATACAATATACAATAGTCATCTTTGTGCACCTCTGAAAATAGTGATTCTAGCAGCAAGTGGCCTTGACTATGGGTAAATAAAAGAGCGTACAGGAACCGTCTTGGAATTACTGACACAAAACTGTATACCTACACACGTGTCTACTTTTACATTTTATAAACTAAGAAAAGTAAAGCTAAACTATACACTGTACACAAATATATGTTTCTGTATCCACAACCTGAGATATGAACTATCACTAATCAAGAATTAAAATATGAATGCATATTATGTATAATTAATTAGGTAACAATGATGAAATTAAAATACACTTACTTGCATTTGTGGAATTACTTGATTATGCAACATATTTGTAGGTTGCATTGGCTGCAATGGCATGGAATAAGTTCCGTTGTAAACTTGAACCTGACTAACACTTTGTATATTATAACCTCCTAATTGTAGATGATTCTGATGTTGAATATTGTAGTTTATTTGGCTAAGGGGAGGTTGCGATTGTGATACGGGGATGAAAGCATTCTGTTCCTGGGAAAGTTGTTCTAACATCGGTGGGCATTCTATATAAACACAACTGTTTTGTTGTGTAGCTTGTGTTAATTGTTGCGTAATGTCCAATGAGTCAAGCTTATCAATTTGTTGAGATTCTGGTATTGGGATTAATTGAGTTTGTGGTTGTTGATTTCGCTCTTCTTCGCGTATTTCTTCCTGATTTGGTAAGCTTGATAAAATTTGCCTTAACTTTGCATCTGATTTTTCACATTGTTTTTTGAATTGAAACGATATATGAAGCTTCGCAGAACATTTATTACAAATTTGTGCTGGTAAACCGTCATTCTGCCAAACCTAAAATATAATTTTCTAAATTGATTGAAAATTAATGAATTAAAGTGAAAATATTTACCTGTACGGACGCACAAGCCATCATTTTCTTAGAAATATTTACTTTAAATATAGACATCATTATACCTTCATTTAAACATATTCTGCATATTTTGTTAAATTCTAGCTCCATTATTACATATATTTATTTTATTATTCAATTAAAATAAATATGATTTATTGTATACATTAACCTACACATGTAAACAATGGATATCAATAATGTCAAACTCCGAAAATTATGACATATGACATATGTCAACATGTGGGGCTTTTCGATTAATGTGAAATTGTGAAGGTTAGCCAATGGTTTTACCAGAGACTATTCGCAGACCCTGATCAAAGATTAGACAATTAACAAGATAGGACAGCCGGCGGAAAACCTTTTATCTTTAGGCAACGGCGCCATTGACCTCGACATTTAAATTGGAGTTCTCGCGCAGTTGCCACAATGTGACAATCAGGCGGAGAAGGTAACGTTAGAAAGAGAAGCCAATAGTGAACAATGGACAACACTGTCCTGATAGAACAACCGAACTCAGCTGACTGTCAGTACCCAAGGTCACTAAAAAAACAGATTGCTTTATAATATATGTCACTGGAAGTATTTCTATGTTTATACGTAAGGTATCTATTTTTTTAGGATAGAATTGTACATTGAAAGATTAATTTTTAAACTTTTTTCTGTAAAACGATGAAAAAACAGCCACACGCAGCTGTCATATGTGACGTAGCATTTGTCGATTTTAATGAGCCAACCTATCTTTTACTAAGCTTGGTCAAATTCATTTACTGCGTACCCGACGAATCCCGAAACCGTTTCCACTGGATGTTGTGTCCTTTTAAATTGAAGTTCACAACTGTCTTCGTCTATTCCGACTTCTCCGTCTGACCGTCCTATCATGTTAGTTCTCTAATCTCTGGACGTGCTATGGAGTAGAGTAGTATTATTATGAGAAGATGCTCGCAAAAAATAATGCGCAGAAACGAGTTTGTGTGCTTCCATTGTTCTAGGCCAATGAGAGCGAATTGCGTCATATTTGACGTCGAAGCCAGTGGCACCGTCAACCTGCTGTCACAGGATCTGTGCTGCGATATACTTGTTGTGTGCGCCGTTTCTGATTGAATTAAGTGATATAACCTTACTTTCAGTGAAGAATGTCTTCATCGTAAACACCAGAGTGTGACAAGCTTTAATATTCTACATTACACAGCTCTTCGACCTCGAAAATTTGATTACAATTATTATATATCCTTCTACCCCAGATGATGTGTCACTGGTAAAAATATTCGCGCACGTTAGCTCCGCCCCGAGCATCTTCTCATAATAATACTACTCTACACTTAGCAGGGGAAGTGATTCTACTGTTATTGTTAAACTGTGATTTAACCATAGTATAACTTTATCCTCGAATTAATATACCGGCCCTAATAGGAAGTTTTCAAACATTATTTTGTTTACTTATGTAACTTATTTATGCACTCTTGCTTTGGATATACTCATACCTATGACTATCTTTTTATTTAATTTTATAGAAAATAAATGAAGACTGCAAATAAACAAAAGATTTCTACTTCAGCTATCCGTTGATAGAGGTCACATAGTTGCATTTTTGGACAACAAGTAGACTTCTATTTTGTTTAATACAGTGAACAAGTTTTCTGTACTTAACCAATTTCAGTATTTAAGATTGAATCCATTTCACTAACTGTTAGTTGACCTCTCCACCCGTAGATGGCACGGGAGATGTTTATTTACTAAACCAGGGAATATAGTGTACCTACAAAACAACAATAAATTAAATTGCAATTCATTAGTTCATTACAGAGATTTAAGTAGTATTAAAAAGGCATAAAATCATCAACAAAGATGCCACCTGTCAAAGGTATGAGGAACTGTGCATTCATTTTAATTTAACTGTCTTTGATATTTGATATAACGTGTGATATCACAATATCAGAACTACTTATAATTAAAAAATATGTGTGCGACAATATTTAATTTTGCTTTTAATTCATTTGGTGATGCTATAATAATAATATCCATAGTAAGATATAAGCTACAATTAACCGGAGGACGGTGACATTTTAATATTTAGTAAGTTTTTTCATCCATTTTAGGGACCTCCCACGTAACAACTGTAGTTTTAAAATAATCGATACGTTATCCTAAAAACTTATTTCCAAGACTTACCTATAAACGTAAATAGTTAGAACTCTATAACGCCGATTTAAAACTTTTATAAAAGTACAGAGGACCATCTAGAGAAGGGAAGGGCCTACATGCCTCTTTTTAAAACTACCATTAAAACTTTCAAGTTTTAATAAATTATCCAAAGCTTCATTTAGAGAGTACCTGAAGAGTATTATAAAACCATACTTGGTTTAGAATAGGTACTAAGTATATCAAAACTTAAGACATACACACAAATGCTTTGAGCCGACTTTTTGTATTTAATGAAGTAAAAATGAATGCAAATAAATCTATTCTATATCTACGCATGTAGCGGTCCAGAGTGCTTACTGTGGGCCGCTGTAGTTATATATAAGTTATAAAATGGACAATTGGCGACTACCTACTAAGAGCAGTTCAGAAGAACAGTTAAAGATGGACTACTTGTAATGGATTGATGGGACTACTTATAGTGGGCCAAAATTTTCAACGAGGCTAAGTTTACCGTAAAACATGTATTAGAGAGTTCTTAAAAATTCGTGCGCTCCCTAAAAACACAATTAAAAAAAAACACATATTTATTAATTTTTTTTTGTGACATGGTTTAGTATATGTACATTGTTCTTATAAAACATTTCAATTAGATACAAATTACAATTTTTTGTTCAATCTGGGACATACCCAATATGGCTGACCGTTATATTTCTCGACAGATGGAAATAAAATGGCAGCTGGCGGCTGTATGTATAAACCCTATAAGCTGTGAATAATTTTACTTCAAACATGTTTAATATTAAAATGCCTATTACATTACCAATTGCTCTTCAAGTATGTCGATTTATTCTTGTAAAAGTATATTTTAAGCATCATTGGTCTTATTATACTTTTTAAAACTTGTAGGCTTATCTTAAAACCAATTTTAAATCATTTAAGAACATAACACAACAACTTTAAAGCTTATTCGTTATTATAGAATATGTACATATCTTATTACAGTTTTAAAACCAGGTACCTATTTTAAAACATTACAGTCTGGGCAATGGTAAACCAAATAAGCGTTTTATGTTTACGACTGATTTATTACAGATGTGTTTGCTTCATTAAAACTCTAGCAAGCAGTTGGTTTTATGAAGGTTCGACCTGAAACTTAGTGATTTCAAAGCATCTTAGATTTATAGCCCAGTATTAACAACCACCTCAAATTAATTTCATAAAGCAATAATAAAACCACAACATTTGTTTAACACTACGTGAGGCTAGTGGGGAGGGGGATAAAGCGCTAAATGGGGAGATATCTCCCAAATTATCAAGTTTTAGCCAAGGAGTCTTCAACAATTCTGTAGTATTTGTCTATGTACAACTTACACTTATTTTCAGTTAAATATAGCATCACCAAATTTGCAAAAAACAGCTTACTGTTAAGCATAATTTTAATGATTAACAATACACTGTTTTTTGCGAATTAGGTGATGTTATTTAACTGAAAATACGTGTAAGTTGCTCATAAATAAATACTACAGGATTGTTGAAGACTATTTTTGGCTAAAATTTGATTATTAGGGAGATATTTTCTCATTTGGCGCTTTACCCCCTTCCCACTAGCCTTACCTAGTGTTCACTCTTAATCGATATAAAACTTAATCCTCCTAATTTGAACTTAACAGCTATAAAGTTTTATTGAAGGCTAGACAAATACCTTGATAAATCAATCATAAGAAAATAAAGACTAAAAGATAATTTAGTTTTAATGTAAGTTCGTGAAGGCCTTTTTAAAACAAAATTATCTTCATATGCTTTTGGAATTTAATACATTTCGCGTAAATCAGTGGTTTATGAGATGGCCATTATAAAACACTGATAGAACCTAAATAAATCTAAAAAGTATTTAAATTGTAGAAGAAAATATTTGTCATTTTGAATTTTAAAATGTTAACATCAGACTAATTATCAAAAAATTGCCAATATGGGGAGTTACATTACATTTGCTATTTTGAATTATCAAATTTTGACATCGGATTTAGCATCAGCTATACTCGGACACTTAACTGCCAACTTTACTGTAATTCTGATGAAATTTGAATTTTGTCTATTTTTTATGGTCTGATGATCCACTGTTCATTGACCGTAGCTTGATGAAAATTCTACAAAGGAATTATCAAAGAGCAATAATACCTTACCTTTGAAGTAATTTTCACAAACACCGAAACACTTGAACGCAACGCACGAATTAACACTTGACGCAAGTTCTGCAAATCACTTTAGCATCTTGGGGAGATACGTTTTTAGTATCAGCATCATATCGACGACGCACAGTTGGAAATTATGGACATTTTTCTTTAATTACATAGAAAGGTTGTCGCTACAATATGGTACTGCGTACTGCTATAAAGTCATTGAAATTAAATCTGACCTGCGAAATATTAAAATAATGTCTGCATACAGGGTGACTTACTACAACATGCGGAAAATTTATAAGTAAGTTGTCCTCACGGAGAAGTGTTGAAAACTGAAAAATTAAAAAAATATGACAAAAGAAATTACCTTATTTTTTTGTAGAAATGCCGCCGCCCTATGACTTTCACCAATCTGATGTAACGTGGTGCAACCATATCGCTTCCCCTCCCCGTTTATCAGACTTGGGACCAGTGTTGCCAATAATACTGTTTTTTCCGTAGATCTACAGTTTTTTGGTTTTCCTCCCTGTTTTTTGTCCGAACTGCTAAATCTACAGTTTTTTGCGTATAGATCAATTATTTTTTTAAAGCATTACCTGAATTTTTTAAAGTCCACCAAAAAGGAAGAATTCCGCATCCACTGGAAGAATGGAGTCATTATTTAGTCAAATTTCATATTGCATTTTTTAGTACGTTATTTATACGAGGTATAGACCCTGAAATGAAGAAATCCTTTCCATCAATAGCCGATTTTTTTTCTATTATTTTCCGCAAATATGCCACAATGGCATGCATAACTGAGTTAGACAGAGAAGGGCGATTATTAAGAAATACCAATTTTGTCTTTGAAAGAGACTGTGATACACAATTGGAGACATTTTGGGCTATGTTGAAAAAATGTAAAAGGGAGATGATTCTTAATCCTCTTTTAAATCAAGTAATGAAAAAATTACTGTGCTTACCACAAGTAATGCAACAGTTGAAAGATTGTTTTTTAATATTAACCTGATGAATAGTAAACACAAAATCGGAAGTAGATATTTGTTATGAATTTAAATCCAGTGAAGATTATTTGAAAAAATTTAACAAAAATATGCACGACTTAAAGAACCTGCAGAAAATGAATCAGATGATGGCATTGAAGATTGAAGAAGAAGAAAATAATTAAATACTATTTAAACGCATCTTTACGTTATTTTGTATTATTGTTTATTTTTAAATAAAGTAGTTAACTGAACTATTTTCCTTTTATTTTATAATTTAATATATAGTAAAAAAACAGTAGATTACCTGTTTCACTAAAATAAATTCCCCGTTTTCTATTGCTTTTTTTTTATCATCTACAGTTTCTTTGCCTAACGGAGTTGGCAACACTGCTTGGGACTGACAGCGAAGCTGGCGGGGTTAGAAGTGACTTTTTGGATTTAATCACACAACAAAAATAGTAAAAATGAAAATAGTTTTTGTAGAACACAGCACCACACAGAGTAGATTTAAATACAGAGTTTTCACTCAATGCTATTCCCTATGTTCACAGTTTTATTTTTGTCGTGTGACGTATACCTGCCCAGGGGCCCAATTCTCGAAACTAGACGAATCCGATTCGTGCACGAATGGCGTTAAAATTCGCACACGAACGTACTTTTTCTATTCCTGGGGCCCAATTCTCGAAACTAGACGAACCCGATTCGTGCACGAATGGCGTTAAAATTCGCGCACGAACGTACTTTTTCTATTCTCGAACTGTCGACTAACACATGAACGAACAGATTCGTGCACGGAAAGTACTCGAGCGGTATTTCGGTGGCGAAAAGCATTTTCGCATGTCAACATAACCTTTGAGTTAATGTCAACCATCAGTCAAACGGCTTTATTTTGGTTGGAAATTGTGTTAGAGTGTTCTAATGGCTGCTTTGGACGAGCCGAATCTTTTAATAGCAATTAATAACTTGGCAGAATTCAGAAGGGAATATAATAATCGAGTTTACGATGCCTTTGATATGTCCGATATAAAATTCGTAACGGCCAGTTTTTCAATGTTGAGTTAAAGTTCGAGTTAGATAACTCTTACTCGCACCTTAACTCGAGGCTAAATTCGAGTTAACGTTACAACTGTTTTTCATTACTATTTCTCATTCGAGTTAGTTAACTCGAGTTGTGTGAAATATTTTGTTATGTTGACATGAGAAGTATGAGTTTTAACCATATTTTCGGAATTTTACACAAGTATTCTAATGTCTTCTATAGTTCTGTGATGTTAAAAATGTTACATTAACCTAACTTTCTGTGATATTATTTGTAAAATGTAATATTTATATATTTGTTTATACAATTTATTTTAACGAGGTCACTTTAATGATGGTCTGTTGATCGACAATAGTGGCCATCCTGTGAAACTCTACCTTATGACGCCTCTTGTGTGGATCAGATATAATGTTGAGAATTTATTTAATTAATCCCACATCAGAACGAGAAACACAGTGGAGAGGAGCATTAGCACTAAGGCTGCGCCTTAAAATGGATACCATACAGAGAATACAGACAGTTGCGGCTACAATTCTCCACAACATAGCATGCGATGAGAGGAAACCAGTTCCCTCATGTAAAATAAACATTGCATGTTAATATTTATACAACACAAGATAACAAATACATATTCGTAGAATACGAAATAATATATTGCACTTCTTTTAATATATTATCTACAGTTCTTGGAGGCAAATGAAATCGCGCAAAAAAAATCGTGTCGATCCCATTCTTCCATGTGGTTTGGCCTATATCTGATTACCTTGGGTCTTCTAGCTTTTTCATCACTGCTGTAAGCATTTACATTAAAATCATAATCCATGATGTGTTTGAAAAATATCATAATTTATTTACACCATAAAATAATTTTAGGTTAGCTTTAAGCCGAAATTTGTAATTAACTCATACCTCGTCTAGAGTTATCTTAACCTCGATTTAACTCGAGGTTTCAAGTTAACTCGCATTTGAAATACGCAACAGTGCGCTTAATCCAGAGTTAACTCCAGTACAAGAGTTAACTCGACATTGAAAAACTGGCTGTAAGAATGTTTCAACTAAGTAAGAACCTAGCACGGGATCTAATCAATTTACTATCTGAATATTTGATCCAACCAATCAGTTAGAACTCATTAGATTTCAACGTACGTATTTATTTTCTTGCGCGGCACCATTGGTGCACAATCTCCTATTTACAAAGGATATTTTTGGTCAGAATTCCTCCAAAACACAAAAATAAAATCCCAAAACCGCCTACAACCGAGCAATCATCCTTGTGCAAACCGCAAAACAACAACGAGTATTTTGACTTTGACACTTCTCAACTGTTGCACACTACGACCTCAACGAAAAGTTCCCCAATTTACACGGTCTGCTATTGGTTGACAAATATCTATATATGAACCAAGGATACGATGTACGTTATACGGTCGACGAATGTGTTCGCCTCGTGTGCCGCTTTTCGACTATCACTGGAGAATTTGATTTTTATAAAAACTGCGTTCGCATGCGAACCAGACTGCATGAGTTGGTTCGTGCACGATCAATTCGTTCGGTATTCGAGAATTGGGCCCCAGATTATGCGCAGAAATGTTCCTTGCGATAGACAGGGTTAGCTTCAGCCCAAGAGTTACTCCAAGCGGGGGTGGAATTAAGTATTTATTCCCATGATATATTATGAATATGATAAATCAATGTTTCTGAATAAATTCTAATCATTCATAATTTTGTAACATTCACGTCAACAAATTACTTTTCCTTTTTATTGCATTTACATGCATACCTAACCAAAATAAACCGAATGTGAATTACTTTTAATTTAAAAAATATTTCATGGAAAATCCACAAGACAATATTATTATACGAAATTGAAAAACTTTTATCCAACTGAAAATTAAAAGAACATTTCTTTACATGGATAAGTGATCATACTAAAATATTACTAAATATTAAAAATTGTATTTCTTGTTACTCCAGTTTAACGTAAAAAAATGTAGGTTAACACAAAATTGATTGTTGAAAATTTGTACCTACATAAGTGCTTCTAAAGTGTGCAAAAGATGCATAGAACAGTTTTGTGAGTAAAGTTTCTGAACATTCTCCTAGCAATACTTTCCAACATTTTCATATTAATACTACTCTAATATTAACTAGGAATAAACTATCTACATTTGATTTTTAAAATTAATACCCAAAAGTCAAAAAAATATATATATTTATAGAAATACATAAAGAGTATACAATTGTTAACAATATGACGCACTGAACGTGGGTACACAGTTTACCTTTATCGTGAATAAAATTTAAAAAAAAACAGAGATCAGCAAAAATAATGTACCTACTTTAGATATCTCGATAACTAAATATTCAAAATAAAAGTTATTACAACAGTTTTCATCAATAATGGTAAAGTACATATATATTTTTATAATTCTTGCCAGAGTTAGTGCAAAACAGACTAAGTTACATAAGACGTGGATGCCTCGGAAAAGAAATTTTCATGTGTGTGTGAGAGAGCAGGTGCCATTTTTTTATGGTAACGCATGTTATTCCGAAAATTGATCTTCACAAAATTGGATAAATTCATCTTTTTCCATTTTTCTCCTTTTCGACTGACGTTCCTGATGAAATAATTTTCATTCCATCATCATCATCATCATCAACATATTTATTTCCTTTTTTATACAATTAATGCTTCCCCGGATCATGACCCGGAGCCAACCGTACAACCACGTCGCGCAGCGCCGTGGTGTTAGTGCGGTTGGACGGGTCGTGACCGGTTTGGCTCAATAAAATGATTAAAATAAGATAAAACTCCTGCCGCCTGTGGCGGCTTAAAATTATCTATAAATTTGGACATATTAAAAACTTAATTATAAACAATGAATAAAAACCTTAATCTATTTTATGGAAAAACACTTTTTAAAAATTTTGTTGCTTAGATGGAGATGAACTCAATTGGAAAAGCTCCATTTTTCATTCCAGTTTTCTGACTTCTTCCCTAAATTTAGTTTTCCGTGGGAAATAGAAAAAGAAAAAGACTATGTAGTCTGGGTCTGAGCAGATGTATCTGGAAATAAATAAAAAATGAACAAAATTGAAAAGGACCTTTTAAGATATTCATCATTCATTGTTTTACATATTTAGGATGAATTTCAAATCCAAACACAATCATAAAATTTCAAATAACTTTCAGTATAAGTTTTTAACTCTTTATATAGAAACGAAAATATAACATACTAAAAAGGAGGAAATTAATGACTCATCAAGAGAATCGGTACTTGAACTCGATCCATGTTGTTCTACGGTAGTAGTCGTCACCAAATGGGATGTAATAAGTTGTATGACAGTTCTGCAATTAAACTTAAAAGTAACGAAAAGTCAAAGAAAATGTTCGAACATTTGTCTCTTTGACCAATTAGATTCGAGGCATTGTCAATGGCTTGTTGTACCTAACTGTTCTAGGGAGTCTATTGACTTAGTGTACACCAAACTCTTCATGTAATCCCACAAAAAAATCCATAGGGGTGATATCTGGGCTCCTTGTTCTTTCATTTGGCACACGCCTGCTGGAAAATTTTCTTTCATATTCTCGTACACTTTCTGCAAGATTTTCTTTCATTGCACCATAAGTTACAATCATATCACAGTATTCATGCGATGTAAACGCTGGCATTTTGATCGGCATTGATCTACGAATACAGTTTTTAAAATCAAAACGAAAAGCCGGAAAGAAACTGACTAGACGTAAATAACATCCGATTGCTTGGAAAATGCACCAAGCGTCGCAGCGACGCACGCATAAATATGCGTAAACATTTGAAACATTAAAGATAGCCCAATTTCATGGTTCAGTGGCGTGTCTTTACAAGTTTTAATGCAAAAAAATGTACTAAATTATTTCGGATCACTCTAAAATTTTGCAGGGGGTGTCCCACATAGAAAACTAGTACACCGTTTTATTTTCCGCATATTGTGGTAAATCACCCTATATAGTCGAGCGCAATTAGGTTTTTACCTCGGAATTCAGATGTAAAGAATGAATTTTCATGATTTCTTTTGCATCGAGTTTCTAATACTGAGTACAAAAAGGTTTACCTTTTAAAAATGGCCGCTTTTTACTTGGGGGTGGTTCCCACCCTCTCTAGAGAGGTGGGCAAAAAAGTAAAATAGTAATCACTGAATCTGTTATAGAATCATATTGTTAAGAGAAAAGGGTGGTTTACAATTTTTCATGAAAATTTAGATTTTCAAAGTTATAACGATTTGAAGATTACGATTCTAGTTTTAAGAAATTAGTAAGTACCTTTCCATACGTCACAAGGACATCCTCAGAACATACCGGGGACAACTTTTCAGGACATACGGGATATCCTGGGAAGATCCCATTATCACCTTAGGACGTCCGTAGGATATCCAAATGGGACAGTTCGGGTTTGCTGATGACGTCCTCAAGACATCAGTACGGGTGTGTACAGGACATCATCAGCTCTTATATGGGTTGTGCCTGGGCTTTACTATGAACAACCTGAGGACATTGATTGGACTTTATATAGGACATCCGCAGTTCTTTTAGGGTTTATCGGATATTTATAAAGACAGCAAAAAATACATATTATTTTATAAAATCATTACTTTTAAACTGAGCCAATAAGCGAAGACAAAGGAATACAAGTTTATATAATGGAAGAGGTAAAATGACTAATAAAAATGTGATACATATATGTACAACTCCAATCACATATTTGTATCTATCAATTGGCTTATATCGCTTTCAAAGTAAATCTACCAAACTAATAGAGGTTATATATAGTCCAATGAAATAGGTTGATAAATCAATATTTTAAGGTAAATACTTGAATTTTTGATATGTTACTTTGAAGTATTTGAACACGATTAATGAAAGAATTTTTTTTTTCAAACACCGAGATGGAGTGAAAAAAATATAACAAAGTGTTTTTCTTTTCAAAATTACTCAAAATGTGTAAAAGATAGTAAAAAAAGTTTAAAAAATATTACATAAAAATTATCTCTTGCCTTTTTTTGGTATTATTGAAATCAGTAGAGTTTAGGATGGTTAGAAGTTATAAGAGATGATATGTACAACTTTAAAAAATTATAGCGTGCTGAAAAGTTATAATGAATTAAAAAAAATTCTATTCACTCAGAAAAATATAAAGGATTACGTATCTGACAATAAAATCTGCGGACAATAACCAATCACATTTTTCCCTTTTAGATAATATAATAAATACAAAGATATACATAGCAGCAATATATTTATGAAATATTTAACGTAATCTTACTTGTCTAAAAAACTTTGAAATGAACGTGGAAAAGACATCGACGCCCGGCGGATTTCTTAGAACTTTCGACTTGTTACAAAAAGGCGGTTAATTCAAAACACAGTAAATGTATTAAAACAAAATTATAAATAACTGCTATTTAAATAAGATATACATTTTTAATGAATTATTTGTACTGGAGGGGATTATCAAATATAACAAACAAATAAGTTTTTAAAAGCAAATTTCACAAACCAATAAAAGACAGTGTAAATAAACAGCCTGAAAATAATATATATACTTTTCATTATTTTTGTTGTTGATATCTCCTAAATAATAATACCTAGGACGACTCTAGGACTTGCCCAGGATATTCCCACAGTGGATATTTTGTTAGGCTTTTAATGTCTTTGCAGGATATTACTAGGACATCCTGCCAGGATTTGTCTAGAATATCCCCATTTGGGATATTCTCAGGTTGTATCTATTTTGTTGGGATATCCTAAGGATATCCTGAGGAATGTCGTCCTCGATTGGGATATACGCGACCAAATGAGGATATCTTAGGGATGTCATGTGCTGTGTGGGTTGAGACTGTTTTTCGTATATAACTCAAAAGTCTTACATTTATCGGAAAAATGGTATGGTACAAAAAATAAGATTATGAAATTACAAGTATTTTATTTTTTGTTTACTTCTGTACGATGAATAGTTCTAAAAATGTGATAATTTCAAAATGGCGCTCGAACGTTTATTAGTCGAGATATAATGTTTAAATCTCAAGTATGTCAGAAACAATCTAGTGTATGTTGTCAAAAATACATATAATAGAAATTAATGGGCTTGAAGTACCCTTTTATAGGATTTTTCTTCTATCCATATAGTTTGAAAGACAACAATGTTATGTGCAAAACAATGAGCGTCTCGTAATTTTTTTTTAAGAAAAAATTTAGGATTTTGCTGCTGTCATTGGCCATAGAATAGAAATTCAAAACATCTGTACTTACTAGCTTTTGTTAATATATATAGTATTACTAACATGCTCTAATCTGGAAAGCTTCAATTTATCAAAAGTTTTGAAGAAATATGAGATTTAAATGTATTTCTTTGCCACTAAAAGTTCAAGCCCAAAATTTGTAATGTCATATTTCCGAAACTGTTAATTTTATAAATATTTTAAAAAACAAATTAATATATTGCTTCTTAAGCTCAATTTTTCTATATTGTCATATTTTCCTTTAATGCAATTGTTTTGGAGTTATTTACAAAAAAAGGATTTTTTTTCAGCAAAATACCTAGGTACTTATATTTTTAAAAACAACTATTTTAGAAATGTCAAAAAATGTGAGCATATTAGTAATGCTATATATTAATAAAAACTGGTACAGATTTTTTGAATTTCCATTCTATGGACAATGGCAGCAGGAAAATTCTAAATTTTTTCTCCAAAAAAATTATAAAGCACTCTTTGATTTGCACATAAGATAGTTATCTTTCAAGATATACGGATAGAAAAAAATCCTATACAAGAATACTTCAAGCCCTTTAATTTCTGTTATACAGGGTGTAATTAGTTTCGTGTCATTAAAAAAAACTGGTAATGGGGACCGACTAGATAAACAAAAAACCTTTATGACTTTTCTCTCTAGGGGCACTTTGAAAAACACTGATCTAGGTTAACATATTTAATATTATAGTAGACAACTATTGAGAACTACTGCTTTTCTTGGCCGATGGACTTGTATTTCCCATTTCCCAATTATACAACTTTTAAATTGTCATAAAAAAGTGCTGGCCGGCACACGCGGTGTCAAAGGATCATCGACCGCCTTTGATGTACCGCCTCAACTGAACTGAGGCAAGTATAAAGAGGTAAATAATTCGTTCTCTCTTCGTGCACAATTGCAAGCAAATAATGGCCATAGAGGTTTAAACAGAGCATTTCTTTACATGTGTGTTTTTTAATTTGGAACAAAATATTGGATTGTTTATAATTTTGAAAATTTAAATGTGGTTTATTAACATTTGTAACATAAATGAGTGTCCTGGGTTAAAAGCTTACTACCTACCTAAATGATTCAAAATCTCTGCATCTGTATCAATACACAGTTCGGTACGTCGAATTAAGTATATATGCACTTCGTTCAACACTAAACACTAAGCTATCAACTAACGTTGTCAATAAAGAAAAATAAAATAAAAACCTGGTACAAAAGTCAAAAAGGAATACAAAAAGAACGAACAAGTAAGTTGTGTCTGTACGTAATCAAGAATTTGACAACTTGAACGGTAAGTCAATAAATAAATCTTAATTATAAATACACAATGACGCGAAATTCAAACATAACAAAAACAACGAACTGGACGTGTGTACATAACGAAACACCGACAGTAACTAAAATATTGCACAAGGGAGAGTTAGGGTATAGTTTTCTTCAGATCAGATCTAAATCTAAACCTACCTCAATATTCCAGCAGTTCTCAAAAAATTTTATTGAAAATTTGCGAAATTTTTGTTTATTTTTTTTCTCCAAAACTATGAGCTTTAGACCCCATGTTATATAAGGTTTTTTCGTTTGTCTTGTCGTTCCCTACCACCAGTTTTTTTTTAGTGACATGAAACTAATTACACCCTGTATATATTTTTAACATCATACTGATTGTTTCTGACATATTTGAGGTTTAAACATTATTATATCTCGACTGATAAACGTTCGAGCGCTTTAAACTATTGTATTTTTAGAACTATTCATCGTACAGAAATAAATAAAAAACAAAATACTTGCAATTTCATAATCTCATTTCTTGTATCATTCCACTTTTTCCGTAAATGTAAGACTTTTGAGTTATTTACGAAAAGTTCTCAAGGTAATCGTAAAATCGTAATCTTCAAATTGTTATAAGGAAAATATAAATTTTCATGATAACGCCACCTTTTTCTCTTACTATATGATTCTATATCAGATTCCGTGGTTACTATTTTACTTCTTTGCCCACCCTTCAAGTAAAAAGTGGCAATTTTTAAAGGGCACTCACTAGTAGAAACTAAATGCAAAAAAAATCATTCAAATCCATTCATTATATGTGGGTTCCGTCATTTTTCATAATGACTAATTGCACTGCACCACTAATAAAGAAGAGAAAGTGTACTATTTGTTTTTCAATTATTTTTTTCTTGGTGTACAGGTAAATCGACAATAACATTTAATTGGCGTTCCGCCAGTATGAGCTGTCTTGCAGTGGCTTTGCTTTGGACAATTTTGTATATTATGTATGCGATTTCTAACTACTTATTAATGGTGTCAAATGTTGTCAAGTGTAAGTAAATAAGATATTATGGGTGAAACACTTGTCGGTCGTAGATCGTATATTGCAGAGAATAAATAATTAAATACCAAGCAAAACAATTTATGGAATTTGCAAAACTCGTACAATTGCACGCCCTTGGATTTACTTTTCACTCTTCTTGAATCAACTGTGGTTTTATTTCACTATGTACATGCTTTAAAAAGATTTTTGAGTTCGTTTGTCTCAGATAAAGAGATAGAATGGTTTTATAGAACAATATTTTCCAATTGCAGTAATGAATATGGAGAATTAAAGCACTGAAGAGCCATTAATAGATTGTTCATTTCATTAGCCTCTACAGGTAACTCAACAAGGTAGACTAACCTAATAAACCTGACACCGGAGGGGGTTGATTGAGGGTTGAATAGAACGTGTTTACGCATTATCGGGATTATTAACTGATTGGTGTCGGATTTCGATTGATTCTACTCATTACGTGATTACTTTGCCACATTGAAATTCTTCTTCATGATGGAGTGGAGCAAACATCAAACGATTTTAATTTTGTTGCGATGAGAATTTATAGTTACACTGTGGTGGTTTTTTCTGGTCTCGCCTAACAGGGTAAATAAACAGGGGTGGCGATTAAGCAATATTATTAATTGATTTTCTAAAAGCAATAAATAAACAGTAGTGCATTACACAGTTGTTTGTTAAACTTCTACGTAAAATGTTTTAGAATATTTTATCACGGTTTGAAAAATATAATACCAATATAAAATTAAGAGTAACAGTAATCAGGACTTGATTTAAACATATGTAATGCTTCTTAAAATATTTCTGCATTTACATGAGTTTACTTTTCAATGTGGTCTTTCAATTTTTTAACACATATTGTTATACTCAGAGAAGTCAGTTTATCTTCGTCGAGGACGGACGTGTTTGTGTTGACGATCCCGAAAAAAACTCAAAAAGAACCGGTTAAAACTCCATTAAACTCGATAAAATTTAAGACATCGGTAGATTAACAAATTCAGCGTAAAATGAAGTGTAATAATAGAAGAACAAAGCACACACCCAATTAATAATTGAAAAATTAAAAAACTAATGTGAAGTGTTAGGTGTCGAAAATAAAGTAAACAAGTGTCTATATTAGTGGAGTGTCTATAGCTGGAGCACGTCATAAACACTCGGTCAAGTGGATGAGAGCAACATATGTGTTTATAAGGCAATACAGACAGTCAACTGTGGATGAAAAGAGATACGTTTTGTTTGTTTAAATTGTAGCATTAGTTTATTAGTGTATGAGTTTATTTATTTCTCTATTTATTTATTAAAATTGAAAAAAATTAAAAGCAAAATCTAGAATTAAATATAGATAGTGAAATAGAAAAACACCCGAAATTTGAAAGCGGCAGTTGAAAGTAAATACTACAAAAACAAAGTAATACACAGGGTGTGCAAAATATTTTCTATGGCCTCTTTCTCATAACCCGCTATATAAAGCTCTTTCTACCGCAAGACAGGGCTTTTCTTTGCTCTTTCACCGTAAATGGATATTTACCTGTGGCACGGTTAATAAATAAAGCCCCCAGTGGCGAGCAAATGTATATATGTCTTGGCAGACAAATGAAGTGAACGCAAGCAAGCAGAAGGATGTGCACACTGCTAGATTCAGAAACAGAAAACTTAGAAAATAAGATGATGATAGATGGAAAAGAAGCATGGAAACTAAAAAGAAGCATCTTGCAGACGCCTACACTGCCCATCCGATGATGACAGATGGAAACTGAAAAAGAAGCATGGAAACTTAAATGAGGCATCTTACAAACGCCTACACTTCCCATCTCCCATGCGCCATGTGGCTCTCGCTGCTGACAGCAAGCATGTTGCACGTCTAACCCAGAGTATGCAGCCGGCAGCCGGTCCGGCATGCGGTTTGGCCGTCCATCTGGCGTGTTGGAACGGACCTCCAGACAGGATGCCCGGAATCGGTAGCAATGCTCACCTTATGCTGGCAAATCAATCAACAAATATTGTTACACTCAGAGCTGAAGGTGGATGCCATTCTAGGAATGCTCATGGACACTTTAATCCCAACGGATAACTTATAAAAATTTTCGAATTAAAATACCAGATAGGGAAGACTGCGAAAACGGTCCCTTAATATCGGCACAAACAGTCTGGTATACAGACGACTCCAAGGCAGATCAATGAGTTTGAACTGGAATTGAATAAATTTGGAAAAACACGCCCGAATATTTCAAGCCACAGTGGCCGCAATACAGTGGTGTGCCAAGAAAATTATAAGGCAAGGAACTGTCAACGAGTCGATTGCCCTTTTTTTATCGTCAAGGTGTGCTAAAATCAATCGGTTCAAATCAGGTTAAATTGATACTGGTATCGGATTGCGTAAGAACCATTATATACCTAAGAAGTCAGATCAAAGTAAGTGAGTATCAGGATAGAAGAGTCACAAGGAAAATGAAAAGGACATACAAGGCGCAGTAAGACCCGAAACCCTTTGTGATGTAGCTAAGTCATGCATAGGAGAATCTGTTGATAAATGGATACGAAATAAATATATAGAAGTGGAAAAGTTTCCCGCTATAAAGACAATGGGGGTCAATGAGTTAAAGAACGACCGGTTAACATTACAGAGGAATCACTACGCCAAAATAGAAGGACCTTTAAAACATTAGTACGTTTTCCATTCGAATACGGTCGACTTAATAGACACAAGAGTCTAATAGGCCTGGAAGATGATGCAACATGTAGGTTCTGTCAAGAGGAAGAGGAAACCTCAGTTCATATGCTGTGCTATTGTGAAAGCTTAGCTAGGCAAATACCTTAACTATTTAACGAGAAAACCAAGAGCTGATAGCCATACTAACATGCCGTGGACACAGGTACAAAGGACAAAGCTGGATAAGGAGCTTTAAAAAAAAAGCTAGAATAGGAGCGCCATAATAGATCCACAGGATCACAGTGGTCATGGTGAAAGCCAATCATCCATCTCCTCCTTTCTAAATCTAAATCTAATATAATCCAGATGATATTAATAATACTAGAAAAAACCAAAGCATTAATAATGGTATTAAGTTATAGATGATTGGACACAGGTACGTACATGACACCTTTGCCTGATTGTTTAACCAATTTAAGGGATTTGAAACGACTGATTTTAAAATCATCGTCAGTAAAATATTTAGTGGAATATGTATAACATTTTTTATCAATTAGTTTTATGATAATTATTGTATACTTTGCATTTATGTAATTTTATTTATTTTATTAAAATTTCTTGTAACTTAATCATTTTGTTGGAAAATAAATTCTTTATTATTATTATTATTATTATTATTATTATTATCCTAGTGGCCAATTTCCAGTATTTGAAAGAAACATTAGTTATCGCACCTTATTCTATAATTACCTTGATGTAACTAATGTGAAATAAGGTACTTCTAACTGTTAAATTTCATCGAGTGAGATGTTTTCACTATGGAGAAAACTGTTTTTTTGATATAATTAAAACAAAATATTTGATATCTTAAACCACTTCCAAATATTTAAATAGCATTCTACATTTATCAAATTAAAATTTTAACAAGCAAATATCATAAAATATGAATAATTGAACGGGTATGCAAAACGCGATATGATTGGTGGTGACGTCATCAGTTGCATTAATGGCAGAAATCGCGTTTAACAAAAGGCAAATATTTTATTGGTTTTATTTACGTTTTACGTGTGATTAAATAAGGAATGGCTAATGGGAGAATTGTGAAAGCTACTTCTAAAAATATACCAGCGGTGGATGTGCTTCATAGCAGACGTGAGGAACTCTAAAGTTGCAATGTAAATACCTCGTTTTGATTCCATTTGTGTTTATCTACTATCAAATACTGTTGCGTGTTTTCACGCTTTTAGGAAATACCCTCTATGAATCCGTGGGTTCTAAATAATTTTAACAAGGGGTAAACCACTAACACTTTAATTTAATAATTTCCTGATTATACAATATTTCTTAATTAACCAAAATAACCTTTACACTTTGTTTACTTATATTTAACCTCACTTTTTCGACACCAAACTTCACTTTAATAAACTTCTTCCGCCGGCAATTGCGCCCTATATACTCTGAAATTGCCTCCAGAGTCATCCAGAACAGAATCGAGAATCTTCTCCCACCACACTCTAGAAAACTCTATCTCTTTCTACAAGCTTCTTGTTACTATTAGGCATAGGCGTATCATAGGGGGGTGTAATGCATAACACTGCCCCCTCATTAAGCCCGATCGTCCCGATCAGGCAATTCAGAATCATCAGTGTATTTCGCCACTTCGCCTCTCCCATGTCTCCAACATTCACTTTCCTCGAGTTCCGCTGTCGACAGTTTCGTTTGATATGCCCTGCTCTGCCACAGTTGTAACATTTAATAGTACCCCCGCTTGGCTTTCCTTGTCTTCCTGCAGTATCCAATTTAGCCAGTATTTGAGTAAATATTTTCTCCATCTTGGTCAACCTAGGGTCCTGGTTCCTCTTTTCTGGTTGCGATTCTTCGATACTCACAGCTTGTACTCTTGGACTCGGGGTATCCTAAAGGACAGCTTCCACCTCGAGTGCATGCACCAACGTTTCACTGCTGTTCTGGTATCGAGATAACCTGAGGACTCGCCTGATCTCATCATCCTGTATACCATATACAGAAAAGCCTCTACTGTCAGTTGGTCCTGGAATTTTTTCGGTACATCCGGGTAAGCCAGGTGAGCCAGGCTCCACACGGCAGCTTCGAACTCTTGCAAGTTTTCCCCACCCTCTTGAACGTGGGATTTCAGCTCTGTCTGGTACACTTGGGCAAGATGTTGTTCACCATATCATAAGTCTAGAGCAGCTTCTAAATCTTTAAAATCCTGTTGTTGCTCCACTGGGAGTATTTCCAATGCTTGGCCCCTTAATGCCACGATTAATGCCATACCACTTGCTGGTTTCGTCTATCCCTCAACTGTCGCTTAAGCAGGTCTATTTCCCCATTGATTTCTTCTTCAAACTTGTTTACTTTCTTTTTGACTTCACTTACTTCTTCTCGATGCCGTCTTTCCAGCTCTTCCAACACTTTCTGGAATTGTGCAAATAAGCCCTGTATTTGCTTTTCGGTTGCCATACTTCTGGTTGTTATAGGCATACGATTACGTTGAAATCAAACAATTTTAACAACTACGTCACTATCGGTAATGGGACTGTCCAGAAAAACCTCAAAACGGCACGAAAAGTCTTATCTAGAATTTTTGTCACTTAACCTCTAAAGTCCAAATAAAATGTGCCAAAAATGTCTCAAAAAATGCACTTAACACTATTTTCCTGTTCGAAAATAATCCTCGAACAATGTCCAGTAAATTAGTCCTCCCTGTGTTAGCACTAACTTGGAGAATACACTGCCAAACCTTCTCGAACACTTCCGAAAAATCCTCTTGTTAAAATTCCGCTTCTGACATTAGTTGTTGCGTGTTTTCACCGTTTTAGGAAACACCCTGTATGAATCCCTGGGTTCCAAATAATTTCAACAAGGGGTAAACCACTTTATTTAGTAATTTACTGATTATACAATATTTCTTAATTAACCAAAATAACTTTTACACTTTGTTTACTTGATATTTAACCTCACTTTTTTCGCTACCAAACTTCACTGTAATAAACTTCTCCTTCCGCCGGTAATCGCGCCTTATATACTCTGAAATTGCCTCCAGAGTCATCCAGAACAGAATCGAGAATCTCCTCTCACCACACTCTAGAAAACTCTATCTCTTTCTACAATTTTCCAGTCACTATTAGACATAGGCGTATCATAGGGGGGTGTAATGCATAACAATACTTTCTAATATCTCTTTGCTGTTGGATCAGTGAAGATCAAATTATGGAATTTGTATTTGTGATTGGCCGGATGCAGTACATTATGAATCGATAATTCAGTACAGTGAATTATAGGTACGATTTTTCGCAAAAAAATCTAATAATTGTCATATAATTAAATAGGTGTAGAAAACAACACTTATTATACTCTTGGCAAATGCAAAACGAAGAGTATATTGCGTTTGTTTCAAATTTATTTCTTCGAAAAAAAAATGAGAGCAATTAATTGGATTAAATTTAATTTGGATTTTGCGGCGCTATAAATGTTTTAAGAAAAACATTTTTTACGTAGATGAGAATTTTGTAATGTAAGTATGCACAATTGGTATGCTATTAATATTAACTACTTTTTTTATAATATTTAAAAATGACATTTCTATCTGTATCGTAATATTTGGTACTCCGCAATGAATATTTCTTCTGTAACTGTGTTGAATTTATTAGTTCAATTCTGTATATTAAGCCAAGTTTTGTAAGACGATTTTAGAATTGTCTTTGAAAAGAGTAGGTACAAGTATTTCAATTAAATGTGAAAACTACTTCAAAATATCTTTTAATTTCTATTAACTTTGTCCAGTGTTACTTCCTTAAGAATTCCTAAAAATAGGAGTCACGAATAATTTCACACCATACTATGGATATTTCGGTTTAAAATATTTGTATTATAGCAGCCCAATTTTAAATTCTCAATTTGCGACATCAGATTTAGTACCGGCTTTCCTGAAAATGCTTAACTATCAATTTTAATGTACCATTGAACAAATTCTCGATCAAATTTTTTTTTCCGGTTTTTGCTCACCTTGTCCTAGATATAGCCTGATGAAACTAATACATGACCACCGTCAAGCCATATTCTTTCAAAAGCTTAAACCATGCCAGAGAGATGATTAACCAAACATAAAAATCATATAGTAGGGGAGTCCTCGACCAAACTCTCCTGTCGTCACGGCATGGCTGAGCCCATAAAAAGTGTGTAGTTTTAATTTAAATAACCAACTTCTTTCCTTACAGCAAAGTCCCAAAGTGTTGCGAAAGGGGTGTAACTCATTTTCCGTCGGTAAAAAAAACGCTGTAAATTAGTTGCAGCACCCCGTCAGTTTTTGATATAATCTTGTTAAACAACTAAAACAGACGACGAATTTATGAAGAACTGACATTTAGGGCGTTGCAGAACATTGATAACACTCTTATTAGTTGTTAAAGAAAAGAGTTGGATAAAGTTACAGCGACATGGATGAAACCTTCATCAAATGATTCCTTATACCCTCAAAACTCCATTAAAAATAAAAACTGACTTTCGAGACACAACGCATCTTCTCCTCAGTGGCAACGCGCCGCGCGCATCTCGTTACGCCACTAGCTCGCTTCTCCCTCAAGATCCAGCTTCCAGGCACATACTAATACAGACTTTGCACTCAATGCTATTCCCTGCGCGCCAATATTCTTGACTAAAGATGACGGTCTCGGATGATTGGGAGTAGTGTTTGAGCTCTTTGCCCCAATCATCTCTGTAGACCAAAGATCTTTAATAAACATCTTTGCTGTAGACCTGGACCGACCTCGTAAGGGGTGGGCCTGCTTTTTCACCTACCCCACCCGCAAATGTGTATGCGATGTTAGAAGACCTCCCCTGGTCCTGGCTGTTGGACCCTGCCAGCTGGGTCGTCTCTTCTGGCGTTTTTCTGTCCTGGTCTTTTGTCTTTGCTGACATGTGCTATTCCCTATGTTCACAGTTTCATTTTTTGCTGTGTGACTTGTACTCGAACTCGGTCCAGGTTGATTTAGGGTAGTAATTACCAAATGAGATGTAATAGGTTGTAAGGCGGTTCTGCAATTATTCACATTTTAAATATATCTTGTTAATTCTGCTAGAGCACAATGGTGTGATTTACATGCAACATGAGAAGTAATTTAAAATAAAAAAAATAGCAAGCAATGGCAAACATTTAATTTACTTTACTGATTTTTAAATTTACTAAAATGTTTGTTTGTTTATACATTTCTAATAAAGTGGTTGCTTTAATAAAGTTAAATTGAAGTAGGAAACAGACGTGCCGCAATAACTCGAAGGTGGTTAAGAATTTTGCAATAAAAAGTTCAACCCGTTCGCAGGCAACGGCCAAATTGTCAGTTACTATTTTTCCTAGGTTCTCTGGCACCAAAAGTATGTAATTACGTGGGAAACTGACATATAGTGATGACAACATTTTCCAAGTGTCAGATAATTGGAAAATTTCCCCCACTAGAGATGCGGGCGGGACGGGAAATGTCAATTATTATTTTTCCTACATTGTTTAACAGTACCTTTAATAGAAAAACAAGGAAGCTGACGTGCGGCGATAATTTTTACATGTTCGATAAACGAATTTACTACCCCTTTAGCAACTCCAGAAATATCAGTGGTAATGGAACTTTTTCTTCAGGGAGTGATAAACTATTGAAAAATAATCGAAATCTTCATGCCGGGATGCGGTTTAAAATCCTGGTCGGGGGCTCCTTTACTAATACATACTAGTAGGGGAGCCCACGATGCTAAATGGGGATTTACTCGAGCGTCGTAGGGAACTATTTGATTTTGAAGATTAGATGGCAGAAAGAAAAAAAGGTTATATGATGTATACCCTTTCCCCGGTGGGGGAAGAGTCTACAGGCTTTCAAAAATGTAAAAAAAAACAATCACATGGAAATACTCGAGCGCGTCAGATATTGATAGTGTATATGCCCCACGTGTCTCCGATGACGGAGGTATGTTAATCTGCCGGTTTGCATGGTGGGAGCGGCCGCACGGAAGTGTTAAAAATGGGAAAAATAAAAATTTATTCGAGCGCGTCAGATATTCAGAGGCGATGTTAAGTGAACCCGAACGAAGCTGCCATTCAAAAGACTGACGATTCGGATGTGACGCAAGCTTGTGGCGGCTTTTTGAAAATGCAAAGGAATTCTTAATCTGACGGTTTGAAAAAAAATATTTTTATGATTTTTTTTTAAACCACTGAATGTGATCAATAAAATGCACGGAAAATAGCATGCAAATAAAAAAAAATTACAAATTTTGTTGAAATTTGTAAAGAAAGTTTTTTATTTTATTTTCTGCACACGTAAATCTATTTCTTTTAATTATAATACATCTAAACACATATATTACATGTATATATACTTTCGGTAATCTCTTTCTCTGATAAAATTACCAATGATAAATAAATAACAGGTAAAAAAATTTTGACCGAGGTTAATAAAAAACAATATTTTTAAACTTTTTGATATTTTTATTGGTGGGTGATAACTTTACAGAATTCACAAAAAATTAATGAAACAAAATAAACATGTTAAAAATATTTTGTTTTGATCTTCATCTTCATCCGTGGAATTATCATCATACAGCAAGTCTGGTTCGATTTGATCATCAATTTCATCCACAGCCTGCATATCTATAACAAGAAATCGTTTATAATACTTGACAATATATTTTTTATTTAATGAAAAGCGTATTATTAAAGTATTGAAAAGCAAATGTACCTGAATCTGGAGTATCCCCTAGAATATCTGGTGTTATGACTACATCTTCATATACTTCTGGTAATTGATCACCAATGGCGTGATGTCTGGCGTGTGGGAACGGTGCGAGAGAGTGAGAGACAGAGAAAGAGTGAAAGGGAGAGAGATGCGCGGAGTGGGAAATACGTGCTTCACTGCGGTGCACGCGCTAAACTTTATTGACGATTTTTGTTACTTCGGCTTGTGGAAATCGGCAGATTATATTTTTCCCATTATCCTTGAATTATTTTCTTCAAATCAAAAAAAATTCGACCGCGCTCGAGAATGTCGAGGTGACGCTTTTTTTTTGCAAGTTTGTGACCCTCCCACTCCCTTGCGTAACGCTGAAATCGTCAGATTATTGAAACGCACACTTTTCAGCATGTAATTAACCCATCACACCTTAATCTGAAGCGCTCGAGTATTTCCAACTATGGATTTTTTTTTACTATTCTGATCGGCTGCCCTACACGCGCGGCCCTATATAGAGGGCTTAGATATGGTGGAGGTACCCAACAGGGTGCAAGGTATTCCCTATATGTTAATCTGCCGCGCTTGAGTAAATCCCAAAAGCCCCTATTGGGCTCCCCTACTATACGGGTTGAATTGAGAACATCTTTTTAAAAAGTTTGAAAATGGTTAAAAAGAAATTCCTTGTAATAATTGTGAAAAGTGTCTAAGTGTAGTTTCACCATATTCCAATCTATTTGCAATATATCTATTAAACAACAAAAGCTCGAGATATAATTAACTCATTTTCGAGGTTAAGTCTGTCTGTAGGTTCTATATGCCTTGTTAATATAGTGTAATCGCAGATTTATACTACAATTTTGTAAACTCAAGTTTTATGGCTGTATTTATTACACGTATATTAAAAACTATTTTGACGATACTGGACAGAATTATGGAATTATTTCATGGGTAATTCATTTTATAAAAACAAACGTTTTTATCAAAGAGCTACAAAAATTAGATATTCCATTTTTTCACGCACGTGGGTAGCTCCGATGTATTCACTGTACACACTGCTTTACTTTCCAATGATTTAGCGTGGTAATTTAAAAATGAATCGTCGAGTTGAGTGGCATGTGCTGTGGGTGATTCTTGAGTTAATCCCATTTAGGTGGGGCCCCCAATTTAAATATCTCATTATTCAGATTGCCGGTGTCTGATATCTAACATGCCCATCAGATGTAGTGGATGAATTGTAAAGTAACCTCGCATGACGCTGAAATGCTTTTAACGTATTCGAAAAAATACACTTATTGAAATTTTAGATTAGTAAACATCACTGTTATAAAATTCTTAAAACCATCGAATTTAGGAATAAAGCAAGATTTACCTTATAACTCGATGAGATGAGTTATTGATTGTTAGATTTAATTAATTTTTAATATTTATCAGTAACACTATAATACACAAAGAGCAAAATAGTCCGACATCATGTCTTCGCCATCGGGGCGTGTAGATAAATAATTTAGGTTGAAAATTCTTTGCTTAAACCTTCATTTAAGTGTCAAGAAATAGGCTCTGAGTGTGTGAATTCTGACTAGGAAAAAGTCTTGTTGCATCTTACGTTAGTTATAAGAAAAAAATTGATATAGAATCCCACACGGAGTATAGGTGCACTGTATGGAGCGTAGAATTTTTATACTCTTTCGATTTATTGTACTACTAGGCCATATCTATAATTATTACTGGATCTAGTAACCTATCTTCAGGAGAGCTAAAATTATAATAATAATAACTAACACGAAAACTTTTTACCTTAATATCTTTAAAACTTTGAAAGATACAAACAAGCATCCGTCTTTTTGTAGGATCTATGTATTTATTTCCAAATAACTCATGTAAACCGCTCACAGAAAAGAAATATTACTATTATTATTAAAGCAGATAGACTGTAGGATAACAATCCACTCACCATGATATGTGGAGTTAGTGATTATAAATACCTGAGCGACATCTGCTTTACACTCGTTTTAGAACATTGGAACTGACTGCACATTACCATTAAATGCGCTTAAATGCACTGAGAGAAAATGGAACGTCCAAGCAGGCATATAGTCAGCACCCTCTGAAGAAATTCCAACATTACCTGCGTGGCACTATTTTACATATTTTCCTAAATTATAGAGGAATTGACACCTCCTAAAATCCGATGAGCACTCACTGCATTCTACTTCTGGCTGCAGGCCTACGTCCACGACGATTCTACGCCTGTTCTCTTAGAAAAGTTTCTACTGCATCTCAAGATAGATTTAATGGTAATGTCCAGTTAGTTCCAATGTTCTAAAACGAGTGTAGAGCAGATGTCGCTAGAAGTACTGAATCGAAACCCAGTGGCAAAGTACCTCGATGTTTTATTTTGCGCTTATACACGAAAATACTAATTTAAAAAATATATAAATTAGTGGTGACAAATCTGTTGGTAGAGAATTTTAATTTAAAAAATATATCATTAAAATCGGTCATGTGGGCGATGCTGGTTAATTAGAAGAATAAAACGCATTGTTTATTAATTATTGTTTGTCCCGGTTTATTGTTTGTCTCGGTTTATTGTTTTACTCACGATCTGTATAAAAGATTATATAAGATTTTCCAACCTAACAAGACGATTTAACAAATTAGAATAAAATAATAATGATATTACGTAATTAACCCATCTTATGAATACCTATCGTCTCTAGAAAAGCAAACTGTTCCGGAAAATTACAAAAACAAATTGAAACATTAGTGCCCAACACTTAACTAGGCATTAGCCTTTATTTAACCCAAACAAAATAAACAGAACTAATGAGTTTAAATAGGTAAATGCAGAAATTGAAGTGGTAAGTGGCGTAATGTGAAGTCATCATAATCACCAAAAGTGTACAATAACATTCAGTGAGAAAATTAGAATAAAACAATAAAGTCTCTAATGTGTTTCATTAAATTAGTAAACGAAGTAACCATTTCCCTAGTATAAGCAATTACACACAAGCTGTATTATTTTCTTCTTCCTGAAGGGTTGTGTAATAAAAAGGTTAATTATATAGCGCGGGGCGAGACCCTTATCGCTTCACTGGGGTCTCATCGGAAGTCGACGAATATTTACTTAACGCCTGCCCTGCAAAACCTCTCTTGTCCAAATGTGAATTTTGTGGACTGTGTGGTTGGACTTTGTATTGCTAGAAACCCTTATGAATATTTGCTTTTTACTGACGCGTAAGGGTTTTTAATAGTTTATTCAAACACTTAGAGGTTACATTTTATTGTTCTATGATCTAAAATTTTGAAAGTTTATGTATTTGTTTGTGGTAGACATTTGAAATAAAAGTATTTACGTAAATTGTTCAAAAACAAATATTTAATAAATCATATCAAGATAATTGGATTATATTCGGTCATTTATTTATTATTATACTTTTCGCAAATACAGAATGAAGAGTATTGAATTCGAACGGCACATTTCTAAAACAGGGAATATCGCTCGCAGGGAAAAACTTTCATATCACTGTGTTGGTGATCGAATTCTGAACAGTTTTCAAAATGTCCATCTGCCCGTCTGTCTTTCCGTAAATCCGCCCGTTCGTCCGTTCTTCCGTCCGTCCGTCCGTCCGTCCGCCCGTCCGTCACGTTTCTTGTAAGCACGATAGCTTTGAAAAGTCGGATTGTAGTGAAGTTTGGACAGTAAGTTAGTGCTAGCTAGAGGAGGAACCATATTGTTTTTGAAGAAAATCGATCAATAAATAGAAAAGTTATTAATTATTTAAATTCTTTAAATTTATATATTTATATTATATAATATTGTTACATTGCAAAACCAGCAATAGTCCCTATTCATATATCATATATCAACTTAACAGCCATAAATTTGTCACAAGTGCGACAAGACTCTGGACCAAGCTTTGGCAGCTTTCATTCATCTCTCAGTTAGACAATCCCGTCACTCGTTAATATAAAACTAACATTATACTATTCGCACATATTTTTTTACTAACAAAAAAACTGGGAAGAGTATTCTATACTTCTATAGAATGTGTAACAATTACAAAAAAGAGGAGTAAATCGGTGAAGACTATAATGGTTAGCTTGTTTCATTTTATATTTTAAGCAGGATGTCCAACTTAAAATTATTTGGACCATTTTATTGAGAACTATGAGAGATATTTGAATTCTGTCAAAAATATTCACTAGAACGTTTAAATGACTTTAGTTTCTAGTAAAAACAATGTTTCTACAAATTGAGGTATAGGTAGCAATGCAGGGAAACATTTATTGCAGGAACCTTGAAAATAGGTATATGCGATGAAAAATTGCATTCTAAGCAACTTTTATACTATGAATGATTTTCTAAAAATCGCCGGTTTGCGAGATATTTCGACTTCAATACAATTTTTTTAAGTAATAAAGAAGGGCATAATTTCTTAAACACGATGTGAACTTAAAATTCTACACGATTGTTTTATTAACTTTAATATTATAAATTACTGACATTTGAAAAATATGCTCAAAATAATATGTTTTCGACTTTTTCATGAAAATGTAGAGGGTGCCCCATTCAAAAACAAATAACTATGTAATTTCCGTACAAATGAGGTTGGAATAAATTTCGTTACTATTTATACATTTTTTTACTATGAAAAATGTCTCCTCTAAAAAAAACTATAAAAAGGAATTTTTGTTACTTCAAAAAAATTATACTGAAATTCAGATATTTATAAAATCAGTGATTTTTCAAATAATATTGGTATTATAAACGTTGATTAGAATGCAATGTCTCATCACATGCACCTCTTGTCAATGTTCCTGGGATCGAATTTTCTTGCATTGCAACAACATATCTATATGTCAATCTGTTGAAAGATCACTTTTACTTAAAACTAAAGACATTCATATAGTCATTTCAAATATTATTTCAGTTATCAAGAAAATGGCCCCGGGGCGCAGGGTCACCGTGTATATCAGATATTTGTAAATGCAATATCGAGTTAACTTTCGATTTATGCCGACATGCTGTACAGAAAACGAAGTAATAAATTAATCACAGCAATTCACAAAATAATCTAAGTGAATAAAGACTGGTTTTGATGTTTTATCTTATTTTATTTCTTCAAATTCATATTTTGATGTTAGCTGCTCAGCTGTTCGTTTAAAAATAAATATTTTATTAGAGCATTTCCATCTAAAGTGGACCACATTATAGATTTCGAAATAAATATATACATGGTGATTTACCACAAATAGTCCTATTATGTCACATGTTAAATGACATGTGATCTGTTTTTGAATCTCTTAAATCGTATGAACATGAAGTCACCTATAAAGATGGGAATGAATGGCTGAATATCTTACATTTGATGTTTTCTCCTCCGTTATGCATGCACATGCACATGCACGTCTTAGATTCAAGCTCTACCACAGCCGGTAATTCATGAATAGCATATAAAAGATCCTTGATCCATTGTAACGAAAAATATATAAACATCGGCTTCTTGATAACTACCCTGAATATTATTTGACATTCAATTTTGGCAGTTCCTCATATAATAATTTTGAAATCAAATTTTTTACGGGTTATATTACTAACGTTTAGATAAAAGAATGCAAGAAGCATTACTGACTGAAAAAATAGTAATTAACGTTACAAGACCGGAGAGAGGTGTTTCGTAGCTCAACCCGATCTTGGGAAGACCTGCGAAACACTGTTTTTCGGTCATGTAATGTGCAATATTTTTTTTAGACTATTTTCTGCTTGTAACCCTTCAAAATCCGAATCCATATTTTCCACAAGTTGCGAATTGACTTTTGAAAACTTGTAAAATTTATAGAAGTGTATTTCCGAATGGCCATAAAGTATTTTGTCCACGACTATTAAATAATGTACTCAATATGTATGTGTTTCTTTAAGGATAATGCTATCCATTATTCTCTGCAGTGAATAATGATTTCATTATTCACTGATTGCAGTGAATAATGAGGACAGTCAATTGTTTGCAAGAAATGACATTAGTGGCTTTTTACTCAAAATTTAAAATGTCAAAATTGTAGTAACCAAAAGAGAAGTGTTTCTCTAAGTTTTCTAGGAAGCACTCAAATGCCGAAGAGGTATTTTAATAAACACTCAAAAACTACATTAGTAAGTTCTTTTCAAAGCATCATCTATTTCTATTAGCAACACGCGGAAATCCCCAACATTGTTTTTGAAACCATTTACCTACATGTCTACAAACTGTATTATTTTATTAGTAAGCCATGACAATGTGTCAAAGCGTAAATTGATTTGAAACGTCAAAATTTGTGCGATTTCAACGCCAACGTTATTTACAATAATTTTACATTTTAGGTACTCAAAAAGGGTAATATAATTATGTAAATCGGTACTGACAGTGAAAATTAGATTTCAAAGATACCGCCAGAGATAAAGGAAGCTGCAGAAATCGCTCACCACATATTCACTGTAGGTATAGATGTAGACACACGAGCCTATTTTACTTCTGCTACAATAATTATGCAGTACCAATTAAACTTGTGGCCCGAAAAATTGAGAAAATTATATATGATGTCTGATGACATATGAAATTTTTCCAAATAGGAGACATTGAATGAAGATGAATTAAATAAATATTTAATAGTCGTGGACAAAGTATAGTATTCTACTCGCATATAATGGCTATTATTCACTCTGGTGATTTACGACACTCGCCTGCGGCTCATGTCTTAAACTTCACCCTCGTGAATAATAGCCATCATTATATGCTCGTTGAATAATATACTATTATCTGCTCCCACTATGGTAAGTAGACTATTGTTACATTGTTTTCAAGAAGGTAAGTTGATTTTACCAGTAAAGTGCTAGTTGCTATTAACGACGCAAGGTAAGTGAATTACTTACCCCTTGGGCAAAGAAAGAGAAATCATTGAGTACTCACACCACAAACTCGCCGGTGATTTTAATGTTGCTGATTTCTCCATGAAATATGCTAACAGTAACATTTCAAAAACACCAGTATTTTTACTCTGACACTATTTCTTGAATGCTCCATACGCTCGTTCGTAGCGCCCTTTCGACTTTTCAGGAAATAAATGTTCGCAGGCAGCCATTTTCTATTTGAAATTCATTTCAGATAATTCAGAGTTACAAAACTACACCTCTTATGTAAGCGTTGTTTGTAAACAACACCTTAGTAACAACAAATTCAAAGCAGACTACTTGATATCAACTAATGTTAAAAAATTACTTAGTGTCACTGTCAAAATAAATTGATCAAGAAATTTAAAATCTAATTTTTTATTTCATGAACAATAGGGGAGCAGATAAAACATTAATACACAGGAGGTAAAGACAAATTTATTTTAGGATTTTAATTGCTAGTATAACCAGAATTCAGGTTATCGAAAGAATGCAAAGATTGCAAATCAATAATTTTACAACAAATCTTTTAGTTCTCATGGATAGTTTTTTCTGCTGTTTGCAAAATCCTATAAAGAATATGTTTCATTATAATAACACAGGTCAGCGACTAAAAAACTTATTTAAAACTACTAGGTGACCTTTATAGATTTTTGGGTGTCGAATCCGGGAAAAATAATGAAAAAGTTCCATCACCCTCAGTTTTTTTGCAAATTTCATTTCTTCTGGGTGCCGCATGTCGGTATGAAATTTTAAGTTGAAAAGTAGTGATGATTGTTATTTCTGCTCTTATGATGTTAATGGCTATAACTCTAAGAATAAAGGAGATATAGTATATCCCAACCTCCCTTCTACATTGCGACCTATGGCTCATGGACCAGATGTGCCTATACCTCAGCTTCCATCAACGCTAGGTGAGATGAGCTGTAGCGATTCTGATCCAAATGAGGATGATTGAGAATTCCAAGATCTTGCAGATTATGCCACCCCTCAACGTTTCACTCAGTCTGAGCTTGACGATTTGGTGAGAGACTTAGGATTTAACAAGGAGAATGCTGAACTCTTGGGTTCTAGACTAAAAGAAAAGAAACTACTGGCTGCTGGAACATCTCTTTATCAGTACAGATTTAGAGATCGTGTATTTACTGACTATCAATGTGGATTAAATAAATTGAAAATACATAAACAGTATCTTCCGTTGTAAATAAACTTGATGTGGAATAACAAAACATTTTTTATTTTTTTTGAAACACATCTCTACATTCCAAAATAGTCATATTCATTCTTATTAGGTTGAAAATTTTGGGTCGAGTTGCGGAGAAACGGTGGGCGATGGAGAAATACTGATGTCATTTTCGGATTCAGCTTCCTTCAAAACCGTTAGACCACCCTAAATAATAAATAGTTATTTTTGTATCTAGGCTGCGAAATACTCCTTTGGTGATCGAGAATGAAAGTTTTGTGACGAGGCGCGGCCGAGTCAAAAAATGGTTCGAGATGACCAAAGAATTTCACACACGAGATGCAAACAATATTTTTTCAACAACGACTTTAATTTGATTAGAGAGAGCAGAGTTAAGTGTCGTCGTGAATAGACGTGTTTTTTAAGATGCTCTCTAAAAAGCGGTAAAGAAGTGGTAGAAATCCCGTTAAACTCGAAAAAATTTCAGCCACTAGTAGATTAAGAAATTCTGTTTGAAATGAAGCGCCTCAATAGAAAAACAGAGCTCATATGGAATTAATAATTACAAGATTTTCTAATAACATTAAATCAAAAAAGCAAA
Source organism: Stenurella melanura (assembly GCA_963583905.1). Taxonomy (NCBI): domain Eukaryota; kingdom Metazoa; phylum Arthropoda; class Insecta; order Coleoptera; family Cerambycidae; genus Stenurella; species Stenurella melanura. The sequence continues at coordinate 106,027,113 of OY757311.1, forward strand.
CAAGCTCAAGTGAAGTGCAGTGTCCCTACCTACGTACACTCTAGACGACCCAAGTGGTTCAGGGGCAATAAATAATAGCATAGTCAGTGTCAAGATGAGGCACATATGTTTACAACGCAATATAGCTGTGTTGTGACCTAAAGTTATTGTATACAGTGGAAAGTTTTTAAATGGGACAATATTAATTCAACCCAAGAAAGAAAAGGAAAGGAAATAAAATAAAACAGCAATCACAAGAAGCTGTAGAAAGACAGATAAGCTATAAATTTATTTATTTTTATCTTTAATTGATATTATTCTATTCCATCTTTCTATCTGATCTTTACCACCTTAATTTTTATCAGCTCGATTTATTGATTCAAAACATAATGTTTTATTATTAATTTGGAAGACGGAAATTGAAACCGATTGTCTCAAAGAAGCGGCAATTGAAAAGATATTAAACATAGTATATAGGTAATAAACATAATATACAGACTGTATTTTACGAGGGCCACACCAACTATCTCGCTTAATATCTATTGTAGAAGAATAAAGTTTTAGAAACAGTTATTCCATTTTTTGTGAGCTATATTTCAGTAAAAAGAAATTTGAAATCCATAGCCTACTTTATGAGATATATTACAAAAACCTGAAAAATAGGAAAACCACAAACGGTTATAGCTTCCTTATTTGAGGAGATACGAAAAAAGTTAAAGGAATGAAAGTTGACGGCAAAGACAATAAGAATAATAACTTGTAACAAAAAAATTGAAAAATGCAGTTGGCTTTGACATACGCTATTGTGCAAAAATGAAAAATACATATCTCAAAGTAATTCCGTTATTTTTTTCTCATTCCAACGATATAAAACATGTCACAGAAATTTTAACCGATAGTGTCAATATTTAATATTTTACGAATACCACAATTCATATAATTGAATCGTAACAATCAGCTGTGTCATAATAGTAAAAATTCACTTTACAATAATTATAATTCCGTAATTATTTATTACAATTTAATACAAACCAATAAATATCTCATAAATAAAAATACAAGTACAAAACGAACATCCAAATAAAAAAACGAAAAACTATGTATAACAGTACTACCTACTACTATATTGAAAAGAAATGGGCTTGTTCCGCATTTTTTTTATTTCATAAATCGAAAGTGCAAGTATAAATTAATGGATCTGCAAAAAATCAGAATCTTATTCGCACGTTCAGTATCTTAAAAAGTATTACAAATTTCCATCTCGCGAAAATGGGGCGTGGCCAGGCGCTACGTCACTATATGCATAGACTCGGCGATCTCAATAGACTTGATGCTCCTTATTGGTTATAATTATAAGTGTTTTCGAAGTATTGTTTGTTTTGCTTACTACTTGACAGTAGGGGAGTACAATTTGGTGAAATGTCAAAAAATTACAATTTCCTCTCGCTCTTGCCAGAACGAATTTTCGACTTCGACCCTGCAATTTACGATTATAATTCATCGCCGACCTTCTCCTTTCCGTAGACACATAGAACGAACTTCCACTCGACGTATTTATTTAGTTACCAGCGTTTAAAAATTCCATGTTTTTCGACTTTTCAGGTTAAATTTGAAAGGTCCCAGAAAGCCATTTTTCTTACATCATTTGCGTATAGTGACGTCACAAATGAGCGCTCGGTTTTTGCAACTATTACTAATTTCAACTCCTTATATCTCGAGAACGGAAAAAGTTTATAATACGAAATTTTAAGTGTATAATGAGAATATCAAGTACTATATGAAAAAGTATAAAAACCATATAAAAAGAATATCATGGAACAAGCCCATTGTGTGTATTTATTTTTCTAACTACAAATGCTCAAATTGTGCACCATGCATTCTGACACATAAACGTGCTCTACGAGACACGTCACGCATTACATTTTGGAGCATTTCAGGAGTAATTGCCTCACATGCGTTTCGACTTCTGGTTTTGATGTCCTCAATATTTTCAGGGGCAGTTTGAAATACCTTGTCTTTAATGTAACCCCAGACGAAAAAATCCAAGGGAGTAATATCTGGTGATCGAGCTGGCCATAGAATGGGTCCATGGGTGCCTATCCAGCTATCTGGCATAACTTGATTTAAATAAATTGTACATATTACAGCAGTGTGAGGTGGAGCCCCGTCTTGTTGAAAATATGAATAATTTAATCTTTCTGCCACTGTTAATTCATAAAGAAAATCTTGAAATTCGTTTTGCAGGAAATTAAGGTATCTACGAGCGGTTAATTTGCCATCATAAAAATAAGGTCCAATTACTTTAGTCCCTAAAAGACCCAACCAAACATTCGTAGAAAATCTTTCTTGGAAAGCAGTCTCTCTGCACCAATGTGTATTTTCTCGTGTCCACTTATAATGCATATTTCTATTGAAAAATCCATTATTAGAAACATTTAATTCGTCCGACCAAAGAATTTTGCTACATATCAGCGCGTCATTCCTTTTCTTATTTAATAACCATCTACAAAATCTTACTCTCCTTGGCTTATCTCCCTCATTTAAATGTTGAACTTTCCTCATTTTGTAGCATCGAAATCCGTTTTTTTTCAATATTTTTCTTACACTGTCTTTTTTTATGCGACTGTTTCTCTGAATTTGTCTCAAAGAGGTTTCCTCATTTTGGTTAACATAATTCATTACTCTATTCACTTTTCTTACATTATCCGCAACATGCGCTCGCCTTACTACTTTTTTTGAAAATGAACCGTGCGTTTTTAGATTTTGAACTAACTTCCTAAACATAGCATCTGGAAATCTATCTCCGCAAACCGTGACTGCCATCTCAGCGTCAAAATTGCACTGACAATAAATGCTAATCATATCGAATTTTTTATTATTGGTGTACACCATAATTACTGATATAAAATTTGTCTTAGAACTCGACAACGCAACATACAACATACAACAGTGACAATCTGTCAAATTTATTAATAACTGTATACATTGTTTTTCACTAATTATGGCACAGCTGATTGTTACGATTCAATTATATGAATTGTTCTATTCGTATAATATTAAATATTGACACTATCGGTTAAAATTTCTGTGACATGTTTTATATCGTTGGAATGAGAAAAAAATAACGGAATTAATGGCGTCATGGCCTACTTTGAGATATGTATGTTTCATTTTTGCACAATAGCGTATGTCAAAGCCAACCGTTTGTGGTTTTCCTATTTTTCAGGTTTTTGTAATATATCTCATAAAGTAGGCTATAGATTTCAAATTTCTTTTTACTGAAATATAGCTCACAAAAAATGGGATAACTGTTTCTAAAACTTTATTCTTCTACAATAGATATTAAGCGAGATATTTGGTGTGGCCCTCGTAAAATAGACAGTCTGTATAGGTGATGGAATGGAAAAGTGCTCAAAATTAAAACCGATTGTTTCAAGGAAACGACATACAGGGTGATCAAACTATCCCTTCGGACCGTTTTGCTCATAACGCGCAAAACACAATAATAATGGTGATAATAATAATAATGTTACCGCGAGATAGGGCCTTCCCCAGCAACTCCACCGTAGATGGTTATTTACTTGTGGAGCGGTTAATAAATAAGGGAAAAAAGGGAAAAAAAAATACAAAAATACAAAAATAAAATAAAAAATGAAAGCTTCTAGATTCAGAGACACAAGAAGCAGAAAACTTAGAAGAAGAAAAATAAGGAGATGACGATAGATGGAAACTTAAAAGAAGCATGGAAACTGAAAAGAAGTATCTCGCAAACAACTGCACCACACCCCAGCCGATGATGACAAATGGAAACTTATTAGAAGCCTGGAAACTTAAAAGAAGCATCTCTCAAACACCCACACTTCTCATCGTATATTTCCACCCCATGCGTCATGCGGCTGTCGCTGCTGACAACAAGCATGTCCAATGTCCAACCGGACGTATGCAGCTGGCCCGGCGGTATATAAAACATTCGAGATTTGGTTCCGGCACGCGGTTTGGCCGTCAGTTGGGCATATTCGACGGACGACCAGGCTGCGTTTTGGAACGAACCTCTATGGATGCCCGGAATTGGCAGCAATGCCCACCATACGCTGGCAAATCAATCAATCAATCAATCAAATCAAACAACAACGACTTTAATTTGATTAAATTAAAATCATAAAACATTATCTTGTATTATAATATTTAATGCAGATTAATTTAATAAAACGTAGTTAGGCCGGTCGTCGTAAAGTCAAAATCATCGATTTTGGTCAGAAATATAAAACCGCAATTTTATCGACTATTCTTATAGGAAAAATTGCGCTGAACACGATGGTGACATTAAAAAAAATTATAAAACACATGCTTCATTGTTAAAAACAATGGCTTTTAGCGAAAATTCCCACTTTTTGATGTTTTTTGACTTTTTGACGAAAACGATGTATCGGATAAAAAATTTAATATTTTATCAATACGCGTCGTTTGAGACCAGTAGCAACCTTTTCGCTTTGACCATTTTTACAAACAAATCAAGGGGCCAAAATTAACATTTTTTTCCTGTTCAACAAAAGGGCATACGGATATTTTATTGTAGTCAAAATGTTGAATTTTGTTCATAGAATTTAGTTTTTTTCGTGTGTCGATATCTCGCGCATTTTGCAATTGCTTAAACATATAAGCTAATTTGTTTATTAAGGATTTGCGACTTTCCATGGCATTTTTTGCACTATCCACCCCCGGCAATCGATAAATAAGTATTATCAAGAATTATCGATTCTGATACCATTTCTGTGTGGTCTTGCCTCTTTTTTCTTTTATTTTACCACCTCCCCCGCCGTTTTAAAAAAAATGCTTAGTAAACCAATGAAATATCTCGGCTCAGCAACGTCTCATCGGAGTGCAATTATCGGAAAATGAAAGACAATAAGAAAAGGAAAATTTTGAGCCTAGCTAGACCTCGATCCGTTAACTAGAACCGGAGATATAGACCATTTTGCGTTTACGACTGTCATTTGTTTATTAATAATTTTTTTGAAAAAATCTTGTGTCACCATAAAGTTAATATATTAAACTAACTAGTTTTCAATTGTCACACAAATTCATTGGTTTTTCATACATTTTATGCTTTATAACAATTAATTTATGAACGCCGTACAATATATTTAAGTGTTTACGCTCCGCGTGTGCCTGTGTAGTTAGTTTCAATTTGAATTTGTTTCAATCAAGAACTGTGTGTCTGACATGAAAAACGAAAAAAACCGTTTTCATGTAGAACTGATCAGGCCAATCAGAAAAATTATCCACATGAAAAAATGTCAGTGGCGTACCACTTTTTTGGTAACAAATACTTATCAGCGGACATGTTCGCGGGGACGCCACTGGTGAAGCGATAAAATAACATCTTTGATTGGAATATGTGGTTTTATATTCTATTAACACATACCAAAATTGAATATAATATTTAAAGTACTTTCTGAGATATCAAGGACTCTTTAAACCAATTTAAATCACTTACAGCACATTTAAAACTGAGCGCGCTTCAAATTTTATATATTACAAAGTCGTTACTGCGCAAATCGCTCGGAGCGTAAACCCTAAAGAACGTTGTACGGTATTCATAAATTAATTGTTATAAAAGCATAAAATGTATGAAAAAAATGGATTTGTGCGACAATTGAAAACTAGTTAGTTTAATATATTAACTTCATGTTGTCACAAGATTTTTTTCAAAAAATTAATTAATAAACAACTGACAGTTGTAAGCGCAAAATTTCCAGTTCTAGTTAATGGATCGAGGTCCATCTAGGCTTAAACCTTTTTTTATTATCTTTCATTTTCTGACAATTGCACTTCGATACGACGTTCCTGAGCCGAGATACTTCATTTATTTACTAAGCATTTTTTTTTTAAACGTTGGTTGGGGGTAAAAACAAAGAGAGGAGAAGCAAGACCACACAGAAATGGTAGTTTTTATCAATATTTATCGATTGCCGGGGGCGGAGAGTGCAAAAAATGCCATAGAAATTCTCAAATCCTTAATGAACAAATTAGTTTACTTGTTTAAATAATTACAAAATGCGCGATATATCGACACAAAAAAAACTATAAATTCTATGAATAAAACTCAACATTCTGACTACAATAAAATATCCGTATGACCTTTCGCTGAACAGAAAGAAAATTGTTAATTTAGGACCCTTAATTTGTTTATAGCAATTGAACGGTCAAAGATAAAAGGTTGCTACAAGTCTCAAACGACGAGTACTGGTAATATCGTCATTTTTAAATTTTTTATCCGATGCACAGTTTTCGTTAAAAAGTAAAAAAATATAAAAAATCAGAATTTTCACTAAAAACCATTGTTTTTAACAATTTTTTTAGTGCCACTATTGTGTTCAGTACAATTTCCTATAAGAAGTCAGTAAAATTGCTGTTAAATTTCTGACCAAATAAAAGTTACGACGACCGTAAGTAGCAGATCGGTCTCAGGTGCAAATCATGAAATCCAATATGTTTGTTCACTGACATTTTTGATATTGTGAGTGATGAATATTGTGAGTTTTTTAAAGTAAAATAATACATAAGATAATAATGGAGAGTCTCGAAAGTGAATATGACTTATCTTGTTCCCCACAAGAAACAGCAGATGCAGCCAACATTGTTACACTGAATCTTCTACCGGAGAAATCCAGACGGCAGTATGAACAATTTAAAACATGGTATTTGCAAAAAAACTTGAAAAAATCATCCGAAAATGTTTTACAGGCATATCTTGCGGAAAGACCGAAAGTAGTTAAGTCGTCCACCTTAGGGTCAATATATTCGATGTTGACGTCAATTCTTAATGTCAAGGAAAACGTGGATATAAGGACGTTTCCAAAATTGGTTCCGTATTTAAAAAAACTTTCAGTTGGGCACCAAGCTAAGAAGTCTATGGTTTTAACTCGAGAGCAAATTAATAATTTTTTAACTGAGGCAGATGATAATATTGATTAGTAATAAATGTTTTTTAACTAGATGCTTGTTTCATTCTAGTGTATACATTAAAAATTATAAAAAAATGGCAATAATATGTATGTGATATGCAAAATATTTTTTATTCGAATGTGTCAAAAAATGACGTTTCTTGGAAATCAAAAGCGAAAGGTAGAACTTTTTTATCTACTTCAAGTAAGCGGCCTGAAAAGACTTTTCCGACCTAGGCCGGAAAAGTGACAGACAAAAAGATTAAGCGTTCTTAGTTACCTACTTTTTAAAATGCTGACCCTTCTTTTCTACTATAAAATGGTAATGCAAATATGTTTCAATACAGGCAATATTAATTGAATAAAATGAGAGGTTTCTAAATTTTAATTAAATAAGAAACCTGGGATTATTAAACGTCAATTAATTATTATAATGACTAGTAAGTATAATACCTACATGTTGTAAGACGAAAAGAAATAATTGCGTATGTTCTCACCTTATAGATATGCAACACTTTTTACGTTCGAGTTTGCATAGTGGCAAAGCATAAAATTGCACAGAAAAATACTAAATTAAGTCTTTAATTTAACCTAAAAAACAGTACAATGTACAACAAAATCTTATTTTTAAACTCCCTTTAATTTACAAAAATGTACTTATATATGACTACATTATCTCTGAACTTTTTATGTTAGTAGTAAAATTGGAACAATTTTGTATAATTATCGGTCGGTTCAAACTTTCGAAGTCTAGTGCAACATTTTCAGTTAAAGTGGATTGGGATGCGATAATTGTCTGAATTTTGTGTGTGTTTAGTGTGTTATATTCTGTTTGAGCAATAGTAGTGGTCAAGTCTGTGTCTAAAATACTATTTTCTTGTGAATGTTGTGATGTTATTGTGTTTCGAACCGTAGAAGTGTGGGGTAAGTGATTCAATATTTTGTTAGCTATTTCAAGTTTGTTATTTATTGACTCATCCACATAGCCCTCAGCTACAGTGGAAGATCTCCATCCTCCGTGGCGTTTAAGTAAGGTCATGTCTGCTCCTGCATCAGCCAGCAACGTAGCCGACGTTCTTCGGAAGCAGTGCCCCGTACATTCTTTGGCATTCGCAAGCTTCAAATGAGATGCAATTTCAAAAGGAATTGCCCCGATTTTATGAATTCCCACAACACAACGAAAAATCGGCCATTTCCTTCAAACTTTGGTGGTCGCAGCAAAGAATATTTCCGATAATATCTTAAATATTCCCCTGTTATAGTAAATGAGCGAGGTCTATTTGTTATATTATCGGGAATTTTTATTAAAAGAGCTGTTCCTAAATCCCCTATTCGTGCCATTTTTAAAAATGCCAATTCTTCACGGCGACAGGCACCTGCTACGCCTAATATATATACCACCTACAAATAATATGATGTTAACGGCAGGTAGGTATTTAGTTTAAAAAATTACCTTATGCATTAAATATTTGTCGCCTGGCGCTTCTGTTAAACATTTTTCAAATTGTTCCCGTGTCAAAGTTTTCGATTTTTTTGGTACATAGCCAACATCTCTTTTTTAGAAAGGCCCTTAATTTCATAAATTTTGAAATGTCAACGTTTCTCCTAATTTTCAACATACAATTTAACATTGAATAAGCCGACCTTAAAGTTGATGATTTATAATTTTCTGCAAGTTTAGTCACATATGCAAGTAACACATTTTCGGAAATTCAGTTTATATGGTTTTGCTCCAAATATTTTTCAAATTCATAATAGCTTCCTTCATAAATAATTTTTGATTTTCCTGGAATTAAATCACTCGAAGCCCAATTTGCTAGCTCTCTTACTTCTGGGGGTCGGCGCCAATATTCTTGACTAAAGATGATAGTCTCGGATGATTAGGGGTCGAACTTGAGCTCTTTGCCCCAATCATCGCTGTAGACCTGGACTGGCCTCGTAAGGGGTGGGCCTTCTTTTTCGCCTATCCTCCCCGCAAATGCGGACGACATTGGCGATGTTAGCAAACCTCCCCTGGTCCTGGTTGTTGGACCCTGCCAGCTGGGTCTTCTTTCTTCGCTGGCATGTATAGGCTCCCGGGAGCCTATACATGTCTTTCGTCTGTCGTGAGAGGGAACGGCTGTTACCGAGCCCTCTCGGAGTTTGAAAGGGATTTGGGGGTGTTGACTAGTCGGAAGCCCAGGGTGCCAATTGGTATCATGTGCTCCGATTTCTTCGTTAGGAAGTGTGAACTGTGTAGTTCAGGATTGTGTTCGGCCAGAGACGCTTTCTTAGCGTCAGAGGCCGGCACGGGCTAGGGTAAGGGTACCGAGCTGGTTGTTAGCTTGGTACCTCCGGAATCGGGTAGGACGTTTTTGGTCATTGTCTCCTTGCGTGTGGCTTGCAGATCGGGCTGTAACAGATAAGGGTTAGTTATACTTACCCATTATCCAGAATCTGGAGCTTCGGCCTCTTGTGCCTCGGAGCGTCGTTGGGGTCATAGTCAGTCGCCTGTCTGACCAGCGGATTTCCATGCTCTGTTGCACGGGCGTATAGGTTCTTCGCTCTGTCCCGGATGATTTCAGTTACTGGGGTGTATTTCAGGTCTCTGAAGATGTCGGCGTTTCTGACAAACCATAGTGCATCCACGGCACACCGAAGTGCGACGTTTTCCACGGCTTGTATCCTCTTCAGATGGGTGGCTGCTTGGTATCCCCAGGCAGCGGAGGCGTAGGTCAGAATAGGTGCAATGAGGGTCCTGATAAGCGTGAGCTTGTTCTTCAGGTTCAGTTGGCTCTGTCTACCTATCATAGGGTAAAGTAGAGTCCTCCTAGTCCTCGCTTTCTGCATTATCGCTTCCGTGTTCTGTCTCCACGTCAGGCTTCGATCCATGATAACGTCAAGGTACTTGACGGTATCGTGCCATTGAATATTTTCGCCGTTCAAGGAGACGTGTCCTGTGGGAGTTTGCTTCCTGACTCTCTTGAATAGGATGGCTTTGCTCTTCCTTCTGGGGGTGTTCCCGAAACAAATTCTTCACTATTAATTTTATTGTAATTATTTTATGTAGTATATTTTCGACTAAATTCGATATTATAATATATGAATTGAATGAATTCAATACCAATTTCAAGCAAACTGATATGACAGCAGTTGTGCAGTTGTTATTTATTATATCTGGCCTTAATTCACAGCCATCTGTTATAAGAAAACTTGAAAATTGTATCATTTGGGGGGTAGCAAGTAAATCTTAAGAACCTATTTTAATTTTCCCTATCATTTTTATGACCATAAGCACATTCGAATAAAAAATATTGTATGACACACGTCCGAAAAACTGTTTTTCGGACACGGCTGGCAATATTTCGTAGTCGCCTGAAAAACTAAATTTTTCATCCTCGTGATATAAACTACTATTGCAGCAAAATAACGTCAATGAAAAAATGTCTCATTTTAGACACTGACGTTAATGTGCAAACAAAACTTTTTTGACAGTTTTCCTAATTTTTTTTTTGCAGGCCTGTGTAATGATCTAAGTGTAAGTGTAAGTCTATTTGCCGAAAATTAACTGAAGTCACCAATATGTTAGATTTTGTCTCTTTTAACGACAGAATGGGTGCGACTCTATAAGTATGTGTACCTTTTTATTTTTATATTGCATATTTCTAGAATGAAGTGCTTCGCCGTTTACGTCTTTTTAGTAGCAAGAAAAACCAATACGGCTCTGACGCTTATGGTATTAAATATAATTAAAGCAGTTATTTTTTTGTTCGTGTACCCATAATACTTAAAATCAATAAAGGTTTATTTTTTAATTGTAACCTTAATATGCTTAATACCGACAAAATACAGGCTAATTCGCATACACGTAACCTTTCAAATGATATTTGCCGTTGCATCTAAACTGGGTAGAAGTAAATATAAATATGGTGTAGCAAATATATGCAAATTTTAATTATGCTCTAGGCGATACAGAGTAAAATGGATGTGTAAAATTTTATGTCAGTCAGTTTAAAAGGCTAGTAAAGAATTAATCAAGCAGCATTTTGCTGTGAAATCATATACATGTTAGTATCTCTAAAATTCTAATTGTCCGACCGTGCCCGTTACTTGCCTGTGAAAACACAAATTTGTATGCGGAATTAGGAAATACAATTAGTCTGCTGAAGAAATCCACTCGTTTGCTTTGTTTAATTGTATATTTTACTACGGGATTTTCTCTCTCGTTTCCTAGGCATCATTTTGAAGCCTTTAATTGAATAAGTCGTAAGATGCGTCCTGGACCAAATGAACTATAATTATGTAAATGCACCGTAAAACTTTATTATATACACATTGTTGCCGTTTATTCTCGACTGTGAACATATTGGAAGATATAAAACATGAATAGTATCAAACAGAATTTATCTTAACTTAGTATATCTACAACGCTTTATATTAAATCATGCAATCTTTGTTTAATTTATAAAATTCAATCCTCAAGTGACACAAAAATTAAGAATGCATATTCTGACTTTTTTTCCTAGTATTTCACTCATTAACATGTAAGCCAGTGAAATGTCATTTTTGGGATAATCTCTATAATCAAATGCCATTATTAGCAGTAAATCGAGTGTCTAGATAAGTAATATCACTATAATATTCCACATATTTAGCTGTAATAATAATATGTAGGCACTGACATATGTCATGTTTTATTTCGTGAAATATTTTCCACAAATGTCACTTGTGCTTTTAAATTTTATCTATACGTTTTTCTCTGAGTTTATATCCAAACAAAATATAACTCGTGCAAATTATAATAATATATTATGGTCTTTTACAATAAAATCAAAGAGAAAACTTTCAGGTAAACATGTTGCAATATATCGAAGAAGCAGGAAAATTAATTATTGCATGTGTAGACGCAAATTACATGAAGCTACATAAATACTGGTGAAATATATGCTAAAAATGTTGCATCAAAAAGTACCTAGTAATAAGGGATGCAAAACGTGCAGTTTATTACAATTATTCGTAGCAGGTAGCACTTATTCAGTCTTTCAGAAAGCATTCTCTGCTTAACTAAATAAACTCAATTTTGAAAACAGATATTAAATAGGTAAATATATTATTAGAAAACTTTCAATCATTGCTTCATTCACTGCCGTAAATACTATTTGGATTATGTAGTATCTAGTAGCAACACTAGACGGGGAGAATAGAATAGAGACATAAAACCATGGGTACATAATGTCTACAGGCGAAACATTAGACAATGTACTTTAGTGGAGTAAAAACAGGACATTGATGTGCCTGCCTAGTTTTGTAACAGCTATTTTATAATTTCATACCTTCTGCGGTATCACTAGGAGTATATATCTGAGTTTTGAACTTCCAAGGCCTATTGCGTTTTTTTATAAACAATTTTGTTTTTGAAAAGTGTTTTTTTAGATAAAAAGGTAAATATCTCCGGTTCTAGAGGTTCGATCGGAACAAACCAAAAACCAAAAACGTTCGCAATTAAAATTCCAACAAATTCGCATTAGTTTTGGGTCATTTGAGTACGTACATAACGTACAAAATGGAATCAACTGGCTGAAAAGCGTTTTTTTTTAACGCCCAGGGACGTCCAGACTTCCGATTGGCTTCAAACTTTTAGAAAATATACTTTTTGTTGAAAACAAAACAGTCTGTAATTTTGGTGCCCAAATATTGAACCTTGTGGGCACAAATGAATTTGTTATCTGAAATTTGAATTGTCCGTGACTTTGTACCATTAGGTAAGTCCAATATGGATCATTCTTATTTCAAAACGTAGATCTGGGCACCAGCTTTCCGATGAGATTAAAAAAATTATTTGAATGTAATTTTGGCCATTTTTTGGCATTTATTTATAAACTCAATGACAACAAATGGATTTTTTCGTCCATTTTGAAAACATTTTTGAATACATTTTTGAAAAAGTTTGATCAGAAAAGAAAGAGAATTGCGAGAACTTTAATTTTAAAAAAAGGAAGTTAATTTTCGTCTACCTGAAATGGCCGAAAATATCCATTTGTTATTATTTCTTTTATAAATAAATGCCAAAAAGGTGACTAAAATGACACAAAAATATTTTTTTTAATGTCACCGGAAAGCTGGTGTCCAGATCTACATTTTGAAATTAAAATGATCCATTTTGGACTTAATGGCACAAAATGGCAGGCAATTCAAATTTCAGATAAAAAATTCATTTGTGTCCACGAGGTTCAATATTTGAGCACCAAAATTTCAGGGTGTTTTGTTTTTAACAGAAGGTGTATTTTTTGAAATTTGAAGCCAATCGGAACTCTTGACGTCCGTGGGCGTTAAACTGAAGGTAACCCGCTCTTTAGCCAGTTTATTTTATTTTGTACGTTATGTACGTACTCAAATGACCCAAAACCAATGCAGATTTGTTGGAATTTTAATTGGGAAGGTTTTTGGTTTTAAGTTTGTCCCGTCCGGACCTCTAGAACCGGAGATATTTTTTTAAATTTTAACGTCTTATTTATTTTAACGTCCTGGCGAAGTTTAGCTAATGCTATTCCACCACTTGACCAGGACGGCGAAATGAGATACGGTCACCCATCTAAGTGACGGACTCTCCCGGAGTTGCTTAACTTCGTCGATCGAGTTCTCGCTACTGAAACCGGCACCATACCTCGCCTCACCTTTTTACCTAAAAAAAACACGGTTCAACAAACAAAATTGTTCTCAAAGAGAGTTACTCGTCATGCGGTTTGTCGTCATAACGCCACTAGCGGACCACGTCCGGGAAATCTCCCAAAAATTCTCCTCCTTTCAATTGGGCGATAGTCCTCTAACACGCAACATAACCCAAATTAGAATGCATAATACTCCCGTCCAGATCAAACACCCCCTACCATATCAGGCGTTGTCTATCTTCCGACAGCCTTTACAGCCACACTTTTTCTAACTATAACTTGCTCTCACCCTATACTTCGCCTTTCCCCACCTATCAATCCCTATCCTTTTTTTTCACCCCTCTGTTTGTCATTGTGTTGGATTGTTATTTGTCTTTTTTGTCCTGTTGTCCTATTTTGTTCCAAATTCATTTTAGACCAATAAAATTTTTAAAAAATTGTAAGTATTAAAAATCTTAACTTTTCGCCTTCCCTACCTTCCTAACGGCGCGCGGCGGGTAGACCGTTGGGACCCCAATTGCTTCGAAAGGGTTTTTTCGTTGAACTTTTTCCCGTACCAGCAACCAAAATTTAATCAGTGTTTTGTGCTCTAGTTTTTATTGTGCTAGTGTTCTATGTATTTTAAGCCTGCTGCGCAGACATCGTGTAATTTTAATGTTAATTTTAATGGCGGCAGGAGTTTTAACTTGTTTGTCCATTTTATTAAGCCGAACCGGTCGCGATCCTCCCAACCCTACGCACACCACGGCGCTAAGCGATGTGGTTGTCTGGTTGGCTCCGGATCACGATTCGGGGAGGCAATGTTGCATTGGTGAACTTTAATAAATTGCTTGATGATGATGATGATGGTTGGTCGCGGCATATTTGTGAACTAGGAGCAATAAGTTGAATATTGGTTACATTAATAACCAAATGATCTTCGACCGAAATCCTTCAGCTAATTGCATCATTATTACTGTATCAGAAAACATTTTTTCCCAGGGTCAATGGTATGTGAAAAATAAATTTCGAATGTCTAAACTTACACTATTTAAATATAGTTCGTATTTGCCTTTATTAAATTTGTCCAAAAATCATATAATTGTAGAATGAAGAACTTAAGAAATTAATAATAAAAAAATAGGCACCATGATGGGTTCAATAATGATAGACAACAATATATCATAGCATTTTAACAAATACACAACCGTACATTTTTAGGAAAATTTTATTTTATAATCTATTATTATGGATCATCCGATGGAGTTGAAATCAAGTTCAGTTGACATGTATTCAAAATATACTATTTCTAAGAACAAAAATGGACTAAGAGGAAAAAATTAAAATGTGATAATTTAGAGAAAAATGAAATCCGCTGCGCAGTTAATAAAATCGTTGATAATAAAATTCATACTTTAAGCAAATTTCTATACTCCTTGAATGAAAATAAATATACTTAGAATGAACCCATTAATGCATGTGAGAACTCTATGTCCATGGATCCAGCATTTGCCAAAGTAGATAGTGTTGTTGTAGTCCACGGAAATTGGCATTTGATTTGGACAAAATTAGTAAAAATCTGAATATTTTT
The DNA here is from genome assembly GCA_963583905.1 of Stenurella melanura. Classification (NCBI taxonomy): domain Eukaryota; kingdom Metazoa; phylum Arthropoda; class Insecta; order Coleoptera; family Cerambycidae; genus Stenurella; species Stenurella melanura. The sequence continues at coordinate 106,042,256 of OY757311.1, forward strand.
TAAAATTTGCATAGAGTATATAGACTCCAATACTAATAGGCTAATAGATAGGTGAAGAATCTGTTGTTTTTATCAGTCAATCAGTCAATGTCAAATATAATTATTTTATACTTATTCATGAACATTGCATTGGTTTTGCATAAACATCGTTATGAGTGGCTTTGTGCTTTTCTGATGAGCTTAGAATAAGGGCGAAAAACGTTTCAAATGCTAAGCATTTCCAAGAAACTGAATGAGAGATTTCATGAAAATGTAATTGAAATTGTTTTAAGACAAGGTAGGTAAATAAATTCATTTTAGGCCTTTGTTCTCATTTTTAAGTAAATCTTCATACCGTAGGGGTTCATGTAGATTCTAGTTAAATCTACATAGCCGTAGGAGACTATGTTGGATGCTAGTGTTATAATGAGAATGTGAAATAAGAAATTGGACAAATTAATTTTAGGACTTTAATTTGCTAGCATAACCAGAAATCGAGTTATCGAAAGAATACAAAGATTTCATCAGTATTTTTACAAATAGTTTTTCTTTTAGTTCTCATAGGTAGTTTTTTCCTTTGTTTGCAAAATCCTATAAAGAATATGTTTCATTATTATAAGCAAACAAATAATGAATAATTCACTTTTAAACATACATACAGATATTTGCAAAAAACAGTTTTTTAAATTTCGACCTTGAATATCTCGAAAAGAAGGGGGGGGGGCTTGCAAAAAAATAAAAACGACTTATAGATAATCTGATCCTCTACAACTTGCACATTGACCTCATGGGCATCCGATGCATAGAATGCGAAATATTTGCAAAAAACTTTGACCTTCAATGTTTTGGGTAGCCATGTTGGGATTTTTGTAACTTTTGTGAATTTGGGTTTGGGACACCTCAAACGACGTCTGTGCAAAAAATCAGATTTTTAATAATTCTGTCCAGGTTTCCTCCTGTTTTGTCTGATTTCCGTGGACTATTGTTTCTCATGTAATAATATAATATAATGGAGTTGGTAATGGAGTGGCTGCTGCATTATATCAAATAAGAAGTAGGTTGTGGAATGGTTACCAAGGGGATTCATAATTTGTAATTTTCGATTTTTGTTTTGTCAAATAAAAAGGGCATACTTTTTCTTTGATTTCCTTGTGAGTGGAGCTTCGACATTTGGCGTCCAACTATAGAGGCATATTGAGTCATATGGAAAATTGAAGACTAGGGGCGTATGCTAATGGTACAATCTCATCACAGACGTTGGGGATTTTAAAAGAGGTGAAGTTCCAAGGCAGACTTTTACGAAACTTGGAAGTTACTGAAGTGCAACTATCTAAGAACAGGAATGGAAGATTTGAAAGGTTACATTTGAGAAATTGGAAGTTGCTGAAGTGAAGCTATTTTAGAGGAAGAATCTAAAATTGGAAATAGAAGGCGGTGAACTGTGAGTAGAATTAGTCAGAACAAATGTGAGAAAGTCGGATGGTTAATTTAAAAAGAAAATCAAAGCTGACGTTTGTGAATTTCCATTGTATTATACATAGATGTGTGTGTGTATATTTGATAGGCTAGATTTAAGTCTGTGGACAATATAAATAACTATTATCTGCTTTTATTAAAGTGTATATGGATAAATAAACTGCTTTTGAACATATAATAGTATCCATAAACAAATAGCGTAGTTTATTCTCCCTCACTCCTAAGTGATTTATTTTTACACCAATAACCTTTAACTTCTTACGTAGCCTGTTCAATCGATATAATGCGCAAAATAAAATAGAATGGTATTATTGAAGGGGGAAGGTGACTTGACATGTTTGAATAGTTTGCACGTTGTCAAATTATTACATTAATATCTATTGTTATATTCGTAGATAAAGTATAGTATTTAACTTGCGATAGTGGTAATAACAGAGTTAATGATTTACAGCACTCGCCTGCGGCTCGCGCTGCAAACTTCATCTGCGTGAGTTACTATTTACATTATCGTATCGTTAAATAATATACTATTAACTTTAAAAGCGTAATTATTTGAATATTATTAACATTATATATTTGTTATTGTTTAAGTTAGTAGTTTAAGTTAGGTGACATAAATTGTCACAAGCATATGAGGGTGAGATAAATTTGAATTTAGAGTCAGTATTGAAGCAATTGGCTATAGGAATAGTTAATTTACAAAAAAACTTTAGGAACATTACACATAGTTTCAAGAAATCTGATATTGAACGTGTCAGTGGGGCAAACAAAATAATATGGATTTATCACCACTGTCATAATAGAATTTGCATCCTGGCGAAAACTAGGTGGAAGTACTTAGTCGAGTGTTCTACCCGAATCACAAATTCCACCCTATGCAATTTTTGAAAAAAATGAACAAAGTTTTAATTGATCAGGTGTGCTTGAAGAGTGTAAAATTAATTTAACTACTATAGTTGTCACAAAGATATTACTGTAGACTGGGTGTCAATTAAGGGATGCGTGCTCATCTTATAGTCCAGTCAACGGGGGGGTTCACCTCTAATTTGAGTACTAATGAATGGATTTTGATAAAACCTTGTGCGATGTGTTTATAATGACGTTAATAAAAAAGTTGAGAAAAGGATTAGAGTAAGAAATGATCGGAAGGAGTAGAAAACACCCCTTTTATCACGGGTTCCGTAACATGTAGAATTAGGCCAAAAATGAGAAAGAAATAATTTATTTACATTTTTTGGTCCAAAATAAGATGTTTTTACTCTAGTGAATTTTTTCGAAAAATTCATTATTTTCGAGATATGGCCACTCGAAAATTCCTAAAAGTGGGGGAGGGGAAATGTAAAAGTTAAAAAAAAATCTGACAAAATTCAGGATCACGTGTTATCGACATATAAGACTTTTCTTATTTGCAACGTTTCGGTAAAGCGCGTTTTCACCGAGTTTTTCCGGAAAAACATGAAAAACTACTACTTTCTTTGAGATTGCAGCGCTTTAAAAAAATACGTTATTTAAAAATTTGAAAAAAATTCAGACGTAGGCATTGTTGGGACAGAGCGAAGAATCTATACGCCCGTGCGGCAGAGCATGGGAATCCACTTGTCAGTCAGGCGACTGACTATGACCCCAACGACGCTTCGAGGCACAAGAGGCGGAAGCTGCAGATCCTGGATAACGGGCAAGTATAGCTTAATCCTTTTTCTGCTTCAGCCCGACCTTCAAGCCACGCTGCAAGGAGACAATGATCAAACACTTCCAAATCACCCGGTCGCAGGAGTACCAAGCAAACAACCAGCTCGGTACCCTTACCCTAGCCATTGCCGGCCTCTGACGCTAAAATAAGCGTCTTTGGCCGAACACAATCCTCGAGCTACACAGTTCACACTTCCTTCCGACGAAATCGGAGCACATGATGCCAATTGGCACCCTGGGCTTCCCACTAGTCGACACCCCCCAAACCCATCCAGACTCCGAGAGATCCCGGCAACAGCCGTTCTCTCTCACGACAGACCAAAGACGCTCCCGGGAGCCGACATGTCAGCGGAGAAAGAATACCAAGGCAAAGGAGCGCCAGAAGAAACGACCCAGCTGGCAGGTTCCAACAGTCAGGACCAGGGGAGGTCTGTTAACATCGCCTGCACTATCCGCATTTGTGGGGGGGGGGGAGAGGAAAAAAAGCATGCCCACCCCTTACGAGGCCGCTCCAGGCCTACAGCGATGATTGGGACAAAGAGCTCAAGCTCGATCCCTAATCATCCGACACCGTCATCTTTAGTCAAGAATATTGGTGCACGTATGCATTGAGGCCTTCTAAATATCAAAGAGAGGGATAGTTCTTCATGCTCTTCCGGAAAAACTCGGTGAAAACGCACTTTACAGAAAAGTTGCAAATAAAAAATGTTTTTCGATCCACCTGAATTTTGTCAGATTTTTTCAAATTTTACATTTCCCTCTTCCCACTCTTAGGAATTTTCGAGGGGCCGTATCTCGAAAATTATGAATTTTTCGAAATAATTCACAAGAGTAAAACCATCTTATTTTGGGCTAAAAAAGGTAAATACGGAACCCTAATATTTTTTTCAACTCTTTCATTAACATCATTACAAACGCATTGCACAAGATTTCATCAAAATTCATTTATTGCCACTCAAATTAGAGATTTTGGTCATTTTAGAGCTTCGTTGACTGGACTATTATACCAGGCATAGTTTGGCGAAGCTAATATCAAGTCACCGCACCGCCGAGCCATATTCTACAGTTTGCAAAAGTTTCATAAGAAATCCAGATCAATGATTGAAAAAAAGTAAAACAACATACATTCGGGTCGAATTGAGAATTTCCTTCTTTGTAAAAAATATAGTTGGTTAATAACTTCATTTTGTTTTGAAATACTTTACGTTACTATTTAATATTTCTTATTGAAGATTGACTAAGGTTAGTTAATAAATTCTCTGTGTATAAAAATCCTGCCTGACAAAATATTGGAAATAGAAATATATTATCAGCATGCTTCCTGGTACTTTTTGTCCCATAAAATATTAATGAGTAAAAACACATTTACATTATTTGGGACTTTACAATGCACTGCTCACTTTTTAGCAATATTTCATTGAACTCAACATTGCAATGGCAGTAAGCCGTGTAATAGATTTTCCGGACAGGAAGGGCGAATACTAATGTTAAAGGAGGGAGTCTACACCCATGGATCACCCCAATAGACTGCTGTTTCCCGGGAGGGCCTCTTTATCGAGTAATCGCCGGGAATCCAATTGATCTATCAATATGTATAACGTCTTAACTTTTACTGTCTCTGTGCTGCTATTGACTTTATTTATCACCCCTTAGATTCAGCGTGTCTAATTGATTATTCTAAAAAATTGTTTTACTGTAATAATGTGGCCCTCGGGCCCTCATAGATTGAATTAAATAAATTTTTAATTCAACTTGATCACTATTGGTAATAATGATAAAGAAATTATCGAAATTATCATTATTTACCTTAATACTACAATGGAAAAGTAATTACTGTATGGACAATTTATTTTATTTTCAATTGGAACGTTTAACATGATTAAAGTATATGTTTTCTATTTGAAATAAAACGTAATCGATAGAATTATCTTCGAAGGTGAATGAATAATATGGCTTCATGAATTGCAACTACTCAATAATTTTAATTAACCTCAGGTGGCTTTTCGATTTCTGAAAAGATACAAAATCTATCTCACAGTTATTTTCTGCACTGCAATTCTGAGTGGATAATTTTTTTATTTTTGGGATGTTTTGATGATATTTTACTCACTATGAGGTCATAATGTTAGTTTTATAATTTATTTATTTCCGATTAAATAGCTCAATTTTGCGAACGTATTTTTTGAACGGCTCATAAGGTGAATGGGTAAAAATTTAATTCATAATAGTGACTTTTTCAATGAACATGTAAATCATTAAAAAAATCTTCTTAAAGTTCTACAATTATCAAAATTAAAAACAGGATTCTATAGTATGTGTTGATTCTCTTATTCTACGACGTTCTAAAGACGGGGATACATCTAAGAAACGTTGCCATTCGTTCATATTCATTTGCAATACCATTATTGATGCTTGTTTGCAGACATTTCGGAAACGTTTTTAGGTAACATGACACATATGAACGAATTTCATGCGATTTCCAGCATTCGCGGCGTTCTACTCATTTGCGAAGTGTGTCGAACTACTGGAAATTATTTTAAACGCGTCTATATAACAACGTTTGCAGACATTCTTTGGTTCGCATTCTCTTTGATCTTCTCATTTTACCAACAGCCGATGGAAAACGTTCGTTCGTATTGCTGGCCATTCGGGCAACAATTAATTTCTTGCAAACTATCATCCACACTTGACGAACGCATAGAAATAAATGTTGGACACGGCGAACGAACGCCAACGTTTCTTAGATGCATCCTCGGCTTAACATCATATTCATGCTATTCTAATCAAATCAAATCAAATCAAATCATTTTATTGGTGTTATATACAGAGATCGTACTTGCATAAGTCAGTATTTCAGTTTCAAATATATACATATACATATCTTGTAATCATATAAAATATAAGACAAACAGCAGGAAATGAAACAAACGGATATTTTCTTATATACTGAAATTATGCGATAGAAATTCGTCATAAGAATAAAAAGTTTTCTCGAGTAAGATGGATTATTATTTTTTTCTTGAATGCCCGATCTGGTAGGCTTATTATATTCATTGGTAATTTATTATGAATTTGGGTGCTAAATATTGGATTCCCTTTTGACTCTTGGTTAATCTTACATAAGGTGCGGTTAACATATTTTTGTGTCTTGTCATGTAATGGTAGTCACATTCCTTGTTTATACTTTGAGGGTACAAGTTCTCTCTAGAATACAGAAGCAACTCATAAATATATATCGATGGTAATGTGAGTATGTTTAGCCTACGAAATTGTTCTCTACAGTCGTCTTTATAATTTAACCCAGATATTATACGTATTGCTCTTCTTTGTAGAGCAAAGATTCTAGGCCAACTTGATGCTTGTCCCCAAACTAAAGCAGCATAAGAAAGCAAAGAGTGGCATAGTTCAAAATATGCATTTTTCAAGGCTTCTTCACCTACTTCATTTGCTAAATTTTTCAAGATGAATTTATTTTTTGCTAATTTTTTTGGCAAGTTTTCTATGTGTACCTGCCAGTTCAATTTATCATCCAGATAAACTCCCAAGAACTTCGTGGATTCCTGGGGTTCGGGAACATAGTGCCCTATTTTATTACGCAGTGAAAAAATCATATGCACTGTTTTTTCTCTATTTAATGTAAGTTTATTTGACTTGAACCACTGTTCTGCCTTTGCCTCCATCTCACGCGCTATAGCAGAAAGTTGTTCAATATTCTTGTTTTGAACCGAAATAGTTGTATTGTCTGCAAAAAGTTTGTCACTAGGGTATTCGTTTGCATATGGAAAATCATTTACATGTATTGAAAATAGGAGTGGGCCAAGTACTGAGCCTTGGGGCACCCCATGTATTATTTTTTGTTTTGTTTGAATGCATTATTTAGTTTAATTGTTTGATATCTATTTGTTAAATATGATCTCAATAGTGATATACTGTTTTGGCAGAACTTATATCTCTTCAGCTTTTCTAGCAGTACTTCATGTGAGACGCAGTCAAACGCTTTACTTAAGTCGCAAAATATAGTGCACATATGTTCTCGACCCTCGTAAGCCCCTAAAACCCGTTCTATTAAATCGAGAATTACAGAGGTGGTATTTCTTGATTTTCTAAAACCGAATTGTTTATTGTAAAAAATATTATTGGTCTCAAAGTAGTTTGCCATTTGTTCTGAAAAGCATTTTTCCACTATCTTTGAAAATATTGGTAGTAATGACACAGGTCTATAATTATTTGCATCATTTGCATCTCCTTTTTTGAATATCGGAATTACAATAGCCTCTTTGAGACGGTCTGGAAAACACGATTCTTTGATGCACAAGTTTATAAGTTTGCATAATGGTGATATAATCAAATTCTTAATAGCTTTTATTAGGATTATGTTTAGACCATAGATGTCTTTACTGTTTGTTTTTTATAGAATCAATGGCTTCTCTAATAGTATTGTGAGTTACTAGTTTAAACTCAAATACATTTATATTGGATGATTCATTATGATACATTTTATCTACAGGATCTATTTCGCTATCACCCAACTCTTCCAGGAGATTTTCAGCAACTTCACTGAAAGAAGTGCTAAACTCGTTTGGGGATAAACTAGTTAATATCTTTTTTCTGTATGTAAATGTGTGGTTTTCCCTTTTTGTTTATGATTTGCCACATGGATTTTATTGAATTTTGAGAGTTTCTTATTAATTTCTCCTTATTATTTTTTTTGCATTTATAATAGCGTTTATGTAGTTTTGTAATCAGACAATTCCCTTTTCAGATAACTACCTTTATATTGTTTATATAGATCTGACAATAGCATTGATTTTGACCTCATTTCACGCAAGTCTTCGTTGAACCAGTTTGAATCATAAGTGAAATTTATTTTATCTTGCTATATCTATTTGTCTGACCAATGTACATAGCAATAACATAATAACTGTTATTTTTATTGTTATAATGACTTATTTTTAGAACCATTATACCTAAATATTATGAGATCGTAGTTCGCAACCTACTCCTGTAAATTTGCAAAAAAAAAACTTAAATACAGGGTCCACCATTTAAAACTCCCCAGACTCGCAACTTCCTTATTCTTTAAGCTACGACTATGTTCGGCACGTCAAATTTTAGATATTTTTAAGGCCTTTAAATATGCATGCAGAGTGATTACAAAAAAATGAAAATATTATTATGAAATAAGACTTAATTTTCTTGAATATTTCTTTAACTGACCCTGTACATGGACTTCAATTTTAGAGAAAAAAAATTTAAAGCTCTCATTTTGACTCCAAACTGAATTCCTTTAAAATAAATTTGAAAATAATGTAAATAATAATTTTAAGCTTTATTTGTAAAAGGCATATAATAAACAATATTTAAAGTAATCAAACAGCAACAACAAATAAACGCAAACCATTTTTTTTCTTTTTCTGTGATATCACTTGATGAACCCATTGCTAATAAGTGCATGTTTTTATGTATACATATTTCTTACTAATGAAATTTGGTTGTTCTTCTAATGGCTCTACAGATATTTAAATAAATTTTTTTTTATAATCATGATTCAGTTTCATGAACTTTCTTTTATTCATTTTATTTTATTCATTTAAGTTGTTCAGATTTAATAAATCAACAATAGCTTTGTTATTAGTAATATTTCTCATTTTCTAAGTTAGAGATGAAAGTTTTAATATGTCAAATTAAAATAAATTAGAGTAGTTATTTTCTGTTGAATATTAATTCGCTCGTCAAACTACTAACAATTCGACATGGTTCAATTTTCAACTTTGGAAAAAAACAGAGTTTTTATTGATTTATGGAGAATATAAACGTAATGCTAGAAGAGCTTGCACAGTCTATTCTCAACGGTTTCCTGGTGGACGCTGTGCTGATCATAAAACCATAAAATTGTTAGTTGATAATTTTAATAGATATGGTTCTTTTACCAAACCAAAGAGAAACGGAAGTAAGCCGGTGAGGAATAATATTAATATAAATGAAGTTGTCGCTGCCGTTAATGAAAATCCACAAACCTCAATATCAGCAATTAGTGCTAGGACAAATATTTCTTCGACTTCGGTCAAAAGAATCCTCAAAGACAAAAGTTTATCATGCTTATAAAATGATTTTAGTACAACTTCGCCAAGGAGATTATGAACGGAAACTTCATTTTATAGCACGAATGTCCGTACTGAATGAAAGATACAATTTCCTCCATAAAGTTCTTTGGAGCGATGAGGCGACATTCAATGAAAGCGGTAGTGTAAACAGGCACAATATGCACTATTGGAGTGATAGGAATCGGAGATGGATGCGAGAAAGAAATTTTCAGGTAAAACATAGAGTTAATGTATGGATAGGTATGCTTGGTGGCAGATTAATAGGGCCACATATTTTTGAAAATAATTTAAATAGCGAAATTTACCTAGATTTTTTTACGAAATTCCCCTGCAAGTTATTAGAAATATCTGGTTCCATCAAGATGGTGTTCCTCCACATAATGCTCGTATTGTTTCTAATAATTTAAATAGGATTTTTGGAAATCAGTGGATAAGCAATACCGGACCTGTGCGATGGCCAGCTAGATCGCCAGATTTAAATCCGCTGAATTTCTTTTTGTGGGGTTGCCTTAAGGGATTTGTGTATAATACCAACCTCAGAACATTGAGGATTTAAAAAATAGAATAAGAAATGGATGTAATTCTATTCGACGGAATACTTTATTACGTACAGTGAATGGTGAATTAATAAAAAGATTTAACTACTGCATTCACGTTAATGGGAAAAATTTTGAACAATATTTGTAAAAAACTTTAAATTTTCTCTTTACCTGATAAATTTTTGAAGAAAACAGTAATGTTTATTGCAAAATCAACATTGTTTTATTTTTAGTATTCTTGTTAACATAATTAAGAATTATTTTGTTTGTTTTTTTTTTAATAATTTTGCACAATGTTTTTAATTTTTAATAAAAATAATTCTACCAGCTTATAATTTCTTTAAAAGTGTTTTTATTAAAACTTTCATGGCTAACTTAGAAAATGTGAAATATTACTAATAACAAAACTATGGTTGATTTATTAAATCTGAACAACTTAAAAGTCGAAAGTATAAAATAAAATGAATAAAACTAACGAAGTTCATGAAACTGAAACATTATTATAAAAATTTGTAGAGCCACTATACAAGAGCACTGAAATTTTATTAGTAAGAAATGTGTATTACATGAAAACATGCACTTATTAGCAACGGGATCATCAAGTGATATCACAAATGAGAAAGAAAAATTGTTTCCTTTTATTTGTTGTTGCTGTTTCACATTAAATATTGTTTATTATATACCTTCTACAAATAAAGCTTAAAATTATTATTTACATTATTTTCAAATTTATTATAAGAGAATTCAGTTTGGAGTCAAAAAGCGAGTTTTTACTTTTTGCTCTAAAGCGAAACAAAATATCGAATATGGCATAATAACCTAAACTGAAGCTAATTAAAACCTTTATAAGAAAACAGTAACACAGTTCATGTACAGGGTGAGGGAAAAATATTGAAGGAAATTAAGTTTCATTTCGTAATAATTTTTTATTTTTTTAAAATCACTCTGTATGTATATTTAAAGGCCTTAAAAATATCTACAATTTGATGTGCAGAACATGGTCGTAGCTTAAAAAATAAGGAAGTTCCGAGTCTGGGAACTTTTAAGTGGCGGACCCTGTATAAACAATTCATGCAAATTGTAAATTTATTTAATAATAAGAATCGCAAACTATTTATAATGAGATTTTGAAAATGAAAATATAAAGTTTTTGAAAAGTCGCGTGTCGGCATTTAATCCAATAAGGATGGTTTTATTCCTTTGACCTATGCACCCATTATAGAAACATGTCACCTAAAGTAATTACAATTATTAAAAACATGCATTTGCAGGCTAAGTAAAACAGTTCTTCCATTAGATTTAATTTCACTTTGATTATATCTCGAAGGTGATACCTGCCTACAATCTTAAAATTACTTTTCTCAATAACGTTGTTTGTATTTTGTGCCATTTCTCTTCTGTGAGATTCTAATAGAAAGCAATTTTCCACGTATGCACCAAAACAGGGTAAAATAAACATATTTAAATAATTCAAGAAGCGCTTCTATTACAAATACATTACAAGGAATGCACTGACAGAACATAAGTTCTAGTCTGAACAAACGTAATATAAAGATTCTGAAAGATTGCTTGCTATTTTTTCTTGTCTGTTTGACTTGAATTGACTTTTAAGAGGTTTTTCTCCTTGACAGAAGACTCTTGAATGGTAAATAGGATTTTATAAATAATTCTGTTCTTAAAAATACTTTTACTTATATTAATTTTAAAACCGTTCAGTGATAAATTGAATTAAATACAAGTTTGTTATAATACAACTATACAGTGAAAACAATGCACATATGTGAAAATACAATACAGCAGTACCAAATGAAACTAACATTGATCTATGTAACATTTTACTACACACGCATTTTTTAGAACGTTTTGTAAAAATTGTCATTTTCGACTGCTAAATAATAAATAGCCCAGTTGTAAGAGACAGGAACTGATAAAATCGGATAACTAAATTTTATATGACTGAATTTTTCAAAATAAGTATTTTTGGTGATGTAGAATACGATAAAAAAAAGTTTACAGCTGTAAGGTGCCGGCGACCCCTAAAAAAATCGAAAATATTGGCCAAAATTTGGTTTTTGGCAAATAACTCGAAAAATAAAAAATATATATCAAAATATTAATAGTACTAGGCGATAGAGGGGAAAATTTCACATTAAAAACGCATATGAAGTTTTTTATACGATCAAAAATGTAGGTTCCAAATTTTTTTGTTTAATGCACGAGAATGGAACGTGGCGACACATAAATACGGCTCGAGAAGCGTGCGCGGTCTCGGACGCGTTACACTAAAGGACCCCACACTAAACCTAAGGGAAAATGGGTCCCAGTCGAGAAGCACTAACGAGAAGTAGTGTCCTACGTAACCGAGTACTAACGACTGGAACGATAAGTCAATAAAATAAATCTTAACATAAGGGGCACAAAATTCAAAAAGAACAAAAGCAACAGACGAAACCAAGGAACGGGTTAGGTCGCGTCGTGTGTATGTTGTTTATCAAGTAAGGGCACAAACTGAAATTATTACTTCAGAATATTACAAGGAGAGTATCGCACGCGTAATAAGATAATTTGGCCGCGAAGAAGCGAAAAACATGGCGGTGTCCCTTGTCGGTCGCTATTAACTGCTTTGTCGGCATACTTGTTTGCAGGAATGTCAGAGTATCATGTGCCACAAGACGTGAGGCAATAAAACCTACCCCAATATGCCAGCAGTTCTCAAACTATGTTGTTAAGTATTTTGGAAATGTTTTTTTATTTTTTTCTCCAAAACTATGAGCTTTAGACCCCATGTTATATAAGGTTTTTTTGTTTATCTTGTCGTTCCCTACCACCAGTTTTTTTTAATGACATGAAACTAATTACACCCTGTATATGGCAGAGCAGAAGGCATTATCACTAATATACCTTCAGAAAAGCTAAAGGTGGGCTCTGCAGTCAGTGGATTACCCAACCAGCAGTTTGACAGGATCGCAGAAAACTGCTGTGAATCTATGTCAAGTAAATGGACTTGAAATCGGCTGGTGTTCTATGCACGTTGATATGCTGCAACTGCATAGTAAATACCAAAATCCAGAAACAAAAAAAAAGTATTGTTATTTTGTTTCGATATTTTGAAATCTGCACCTCTTGGTCACATCTACTGGAGAAAGGATAACATAGCTCAATGAAAACCAAATGGTAAGAGCCGTGTAGGATAATTTTCAAAATATAAGACTGTCACTAATACTTGGTGGGAAGTTTTAGTGGGTCCATGCAGCTAACAGGCATCCGCTACAGATGGCGTTATCCTATTGGACATGCTATACAGCAAAAGAAGACAAACTAGAACTCTGTATGAATAACAAAATGTCTACCAAGACGATGCCAGCAAGAAGAGTAATAAAATTAACTTATTTTGATTTGTGTAATAATATGACTTTCATTTTGATGTCATTTGTTTATATTAACTATACATATTACGATTTATTCCAGTCAAAAAAAATATATGTAAACGACACTAAACGCGATATGATTTGACAATTTATGGGAATTTGGAGAATATGGGGATGTTTCCCCATCTTAAAATGTTCTCTTAGGTTCTAAATACAGATATGTAAAGCGGAAATCCATGTTGAAAATGTACATTGAGCATACTAACCGAAGTCTCCTAACGCCCCAACTATATATGTGGACCAATATTATCTTAAACTTGCATTCAATAAATTAAAATAAATAATTAAGTTTATTCAGAAAACACAAAATTGACTATTTAGTACTCAATATATTAAATTTACGCTAATTAAAGAAGTTATTATAATAACTGGAAACTATATCGCAATAGCCAGTAATGACAATGTATATAAAAAATACTAGAAGTAATAATTATTGTATATTTCTACAGAACTATCATATATTTTCTAGTGTAAATAAAGTGAGTAGATAAATATCCCAGCGCAGGGTAATTAAAAAAATTCTCTTGTAATTACCTGACCTATTCTTAACCCTATTGTAATACTGTTTACTCAAAACAATCTAAACATATTAATTATAAAAGCTCTGACGTTCACGCTATGTTTTATGTCGATTCTACGATATTTATAAGAGTAACATAAAAATGGTTTTATATACGTTATTCCTCTAAATACGATAATATCTAAAAAATTACATATTCAGTTAAATAAAAGTTTTTATTCTAAAAGTATTATTTTATACGAATTTTATGATTTTCTTAATTAGCATTGGGACTACTTACTAATTAATACACAACACTCAGGCATTTAGCGCTTTGAGTTCGTGATTCTTAAAATTCAAATCCCTTTAAAATGATGATAACTTATGTAATCGTTTTGATTTTCTTATCTTAACTAGTTTGGCATTAAAACATAAATATTGGTAATAATGTCGAGTAGACCAAGAGCCTATATTAGGATAAAAGTGGTACAAATTGCTACTACCAGGCATATTATACATATTATTACGTAAGCCGAGAGAAGTTCTCTATGCCACATTATTAACGTGCTTGGCCGTCCCGACGCTTTATCCACTCATAATTTTAAGGCGTTGCTACTTACTGGTAATATGAAATTATGATTTAGCATCTAAAAATATACAAGAATGCAAACTCGCCAGTAATTTTACGACATCCATCTTGTTTTGCTGGAGGAATCTTCATAACTCAAATTTCGAATGAGTTGCTACTACAAAAAAACTACATCATTTGTTAATTTATAGCATCTACATTATAAAGCAACAAACACCAGTTAAATATTCTCGTCCATTTTTTTACAAAATCTTAAAATTATGAAATTCGACCGAAAACTTGAATAATTTGTATCGTTTTTCAAAAAATTCATTTAGACAAGAAGGAATGAATATTAAGACAAAACTTCACTTATTTATTTTTGGGGGTATATAAAACAAGTTTGTGAGGCCGCCAGTCAAATTCGTCCCCTCCTCCCCTTTTCCACCCCCTTTAAAATACATATTTTGTAATAAAATGATGTTTAAAAAAACACCTTTTTTCGAGTGTTTTTAATAAAAAAATAATACTTTTTGGACGTTTTAACGAAAATACCCCATTTTCAACCCTTATTGAGGTGTCGAAACATACTAAAAATATATGTTCAAATTTTTGTCTTCTTCTATTAATGCCAGTGGGGATCTTAGCTCATTTTAAGGTTTTTTAGCTAAACGTGTAGTTTTTAAAGATCCGTGTTGCTAACTCACCTTCAACCCCATTATAACTCTTTTCAACCCATGAAGTAAAAATGACGCTTCTCTTGTTAAAAAAAAAGTTTCGTATGATGATTTACGTACAATTTTAATACGCATTCTATTATAATTTTTGAACGTTTAAACGAAAATGCCCTCTTGTCAGCACTTTTAAGGGGTTGAAATATACTAAGAATATAAGTTCAAATTTTCTTCTTCTTCTATTAATGTCAATGGGGATTCTAGGATTCTAGGTCGTTTTAAGGTTTTTCAACCCCTTAACATACTCCAATACTATATATTTATAATCCATATGTTGCGTTTGTAAGATTACCATTTATTTCTTATTAATTAAAGTTAACAAATTCTTCTTTAAACGATCAGAAATACTGGTTTTAAAGATATCGACGAAAGAGTATAAGGAGTATTAATTTGTCCCTATATTTGCTGCTATTATTGTTAATAAGTTTTTATATTTTATCTATTATCTTTTTTTATTGTGTGTTATAGTCATAAAATTGTATAAATTTGTGCTCTTGCATTAAATTGTGTTTTATACGGTTTTAAAGTGGTGATTTTTGTTGAAAGTTACATCAATTGAATGACAAAGTGACCAGCTTTGAGCAAACAAATTTAATTTGGTTTAATAATAAAAAAGGAAGTAAAATTGTTTGAAAATAAGTGATTCTCTAAATTATCCATTAATATAAATAAGTGTAAATAAGAGGAACAGCAAAAAATTCCAATAAAAACTCTGATAAGGTGTCAGAGTTTTTGTGAATCAACATATTCTATCAATAGCCAGGCAGGGACTCAGCACAAGTGTATTCTGCTTGAATTTTCTTGTTTTTCTTGTAATCATGCTTAATTGTGCCAAATGCAAACTGGACATTGGGGATAACGAATCATATTTTGAATGTGATTCATGTAAGAGACCATTACAAGTGCAGCCCTGCTCAGACCTAACAGCTTCTGAGATAAAATGTATGCAGTTAAAAAGAAGGGTTCTTCGCTTTTTATGCCAGGATTGCAATAGTGGTTTGCTTCAAATACCCTCGATAATTCAGTCCATCAGAGAGCTCAAATCTGAAATAGATATATTGAAGGCCACCAAGTCAACTGAGCCTTCTGTTTCGAACATTAATTCAACAGCCAATACGAGTGAAATAATTGCAGAAATGAATGAGCGCGAGCTCCGTAAAAAGAATGTTATGGTTTTTGGACTACCAGAAGACCATAATAACACACAAGTAGACAGGGGCACAGCTCTTGAACTTATAAAAACGGCATATCCCAATGCCCCCGATAATATCAAAATATTTCGAGTAGGACAAACCAATGCAAATAATACAAAGCCAAGACCACTGAAGATAATCCTCACATCAGCAGATGAATCAGCACATGTATTGCGAAATGTGACGGCAATCAAAAACATACAAAAATTCAGCAATATAGTAGTGACCAGCGACAAAACTCCAAATCAAACTCGTCAATACAAGCGACTAAAGGAAGAACTGATTGCACGCACTAAGGAAGGCGAAACAAATCTGAAAATAAAATACTTTAATGGCGACCCAAAGATCATAAAAAACTAAGCGTGATGTCCAAACAAAACTCTACCGAAAACGTTAGCTGCTACTACCAAAATGTTAGAGGACTCAACACAAAAACCGTAGAATTCTTCAAGTCGTCTGCAGCGTCAGAATATCAAATAGTTGCTATCACGGAAACCTGGATACAATCCAACATCTACAGCTCCGAGCTATTCAGCAATAACTACCTAGTATTTCATAATGATAGAAACTTAGAGGCCAACTCTGTCTCGCGTGGTGGTGGTGTAATATTGGGTGTTAGAAACGATTGCTCAGCAGCTGAAATAGACATATCACATCGCAATAATTTTCATAGCATAGATATAATAGGTTGTAAAATAATTTATAAGCACAAACTATTTTATATATTTGTCCTATATATTCCGCCAAATACAAGTAAAACTTAAATTTATAACTTATATGAGACACTAGAAAGCTTAGAAAATCTTTATGATAATAGAATATTAATATTAGGAGACTTTAATGAACCCCATTTTATTGCATCCAATAATCTAGAATATGCCATGAACCAAAATCTAATTAACCTACAACAACTAACTAGCTTCTATGACTTAAAACAATTCAACTCTATAGTTAACTGCTCAAGGCGTCTCTTAGATCTAGTTCTATCGAATAATGACTGTCAGGTACTTCATGAAGACCTGCCATTCACACCAGAAGATCCATATCACCCAGCTTTAAATATAACACTAAAATTTCCGAAATCTCATCCAATCATACCGTATAATGTCGAAACCCTAAACTACAACTTTCGCAGAGCCAATTTTCCCCTATTATATGCTCACCTAAGTAACATAAACTGGGCCTTTCTTGACGATCAAACTGATTTAAACATAGCTGTCGAACAATTTTACCCAACCCTATACTCAGTGCTGGATTTACATGTGCCGCTTACAAAAAATTATGTTAGAAAATATCCGCCCTGGTTCACAAAGGAAATTATTAATGAAATTAAACAGAAAAATAAAGTTTTTGATAAATTAAAAAGCACAAACTTGGAGACCTACAAACAACAATTTAAAACATTGCGAAAATCCATAAAAAGTAAAATAAAAATTGCTCATGACCAGTATATAAATAAAACAGAAAATTGCATTAAATCAGATCCCAAACGGTTCTGGTCCTTCATTCATGATAAGAAAGGTACATCTAGCATACCGGGCCTTTTATATTTCAAGGACATTGAATATAACAGCCCTCTCACAATTGTAAACGCTTTTGCGGACTTTTTTCAAAGCAATTATACACCATTGGGTCCAAGCCATATAAATAATCCCTCATCCATAAACTATCCACAAATTTCTGTTGAATCATTAAGCGAATCTGAAGTAGTCAACGCATTAAAACAACTTAAACCCAAACTCACGCAGGGACATGATAACGTCCCCAGTTTTCTCATCAAAGACTGTGCCCACGTTTTAGCAAACCCGCTGCAAAAAATTTTTAATCTATCTTTAAGCACAAATTCTTTTCCAAATGCATGGAGGATTTCAAAAATACATCCGATCTTCAAATCCGGTGCTATAAACAAAATTGAAAATTATCGACCAATCACCCTTCTTTCTAATTTCGCAAAGGCTTTCGAAATGTCTGTCTACAGTAGAATATCTCCCAAAGTGAAAAATCTCATAAGAACAGAACAACATGGATTCATGAGTAAAAGATCGACCACGACAAACTTAATGTGCCTCTCGCAAACAGTTAGCAATGCCATAGACAATCACTCTCAGATAGATACTATTTATACAGACTTTTCGAAGGCTTTCGATAGATTAGATCACTCATTATTGTTAACGAAACTAAGCTATATTGGTTTTGATAATAATTTAGTAAGTTTTTTCCAATCTTACTTAAGCAATCGCTCTCAGTATGTAGAATACAGGGGTCATAACTCATATGAATTTATAGCAACCAGTGGTGCACCCCAAGGCAGTAATCTGGCTCCGCTTCTGTTTTCTATTTTTATTAACGATATCGGTGACGACCTCGAGAGTAACGTACTTTTGTTTGCAGATGATTTAAAAATATATAAATCAATCGAAACTATTAATGACTGTCGGATGCTACAAAAAGATCTGAATAACTTAAACCGTTGGTGCCTAACAAACAAATTACCACTAAACATACAAAAATGTAAATATATATCTTTCACATTAAAAATAAACTTCATTGAATTCAATTATTCAATAGATGACTCACCTTTGAATCGGCAAGAGCAAATCAAAGACCTTGGCATTGAGTTTGACCATAAATTCAGTTTCTCACCACACATTAACAAAATAACATCATCTGCCAAAAGAATGTTGGGTCTCATATTTAGAGGAATTGCAAAGAATTCAGAAGCGAAGATTGCTATATAAATTTATATACAGCCTATGTTCGGCCACAACTTGAATATGGTTCATTAATATGGTCACCTTGCTACAATATACATATACAACAGTTAGAATCAGTGCAGCGGGTCTTCATGAAATACATTGCATATAAATTAGACGGAATTTACCCAAGTCAAGGTATTGATAACGATATATTACTGACAAGATTCAGTCTTCTACCCCTTGAAAACCACAGAATATATTACTCTTGTTTATTTGCATACAAGCTTACCAACAATCTAACGGACTGCCCTGAGCTTTTAGCACAGTTAAATTTTCACATTCCTAGACCTAACATCAGAAATGAAGCCTGCTTTTATCTTCCCACACCAAGAACCAACATAATGGCAAAATCCCCAGTTTACACTATATGCAATAATTTCAATAAATTTTGTAGCTCTACAGATATTTTCCATCAACCAGTCAGTACATTTAAGAAGACCATAAAAAATAAGTTAGCAATCTAGTCTTGGTTAGGTATTTTACACAAGCATGCCTGTATTAATTCCAGTATTAATTTCAATCTTAATCGTAATTGTTAGTTTCTCATATTATCTTCTACTGTTTGTCATTTTTATATTAATTGTTTTTACTTATTAATGTACCTCATATTTTGTCCTGTAATTGGGTACTTACCTGTTTGGACAATAAAGAGTTTATTTATTTATTTATTTATTTATGAGGGATGTACCCCACATACCTCACAATACGTATGCTAGGTACTCTAAAACAATTCCATATTCTATGACGAAAACTTGTCAAGACTTATTTCCGCAAATATGCTTGGATTTAGTTAATGTGCTTTGGTTATGTTATAAGATTTTTCTTTCATGGTAGGAAAACTAGGAAAAGTCTGTTATCTTATGACTTCAATGAAGCCAATGCACTTGGAGCATATGTATCTTTTAACGGCGCAGCGGCAAGCTTGCTGAATGCTCGTTCTCTTTCTTCCGCGACTGTAATTAAAAAAGTACAGAAAATATAAAGTACAATACAAGCGTCCCATAGATACATTCCAATTAGAGCTACATTCAACAATGCAAGAAGACCAGAAATGAAGTCTGTACGACTTGAAAATGAAGACAATGTGACCTAAAAATCATGTAATACACATTTATATGTTTGTATTAACTTGTATGGTTTCTTTGTGGGATGTTATCTATTTGATTTCTTTTAAATTATTTGCTTTTACAGTTTTTATATAGCAGTTTTTATTTTAGAGTTGTTAGCGTCAATTGCTGAGCTAATTACTTGACATTATATTTAATATGTTACTCGTTTTAAAATAAATATAAACAATCTGAAAAATATTTTAGATAAAAAAGTAATGTAATCCAACAACTGTTATGAAATAATTACTTAAAATAACTGTTAAAAATTAATATTGCGTCTCCCTTCTGACAAACCCAGAAAAAGAGTTACAACCATTTTGGGTGCAATTTTCAATGTGTGACTAACTGCTTTTTGTTTAATTAATTTAATATACCTGTAAGTGTGAAGCTAAACCTAACAGTATATTTAGAGAATATAGATATAAAGTTGTTATTTTATGTATAACAAGGGACAGACATTTGTGTGGGGTTGTATGCAAATGATTTCAAAAAATGTGTCATATGATTATCGCGTGCTTGTCCATCTCCGAAAATTAATGAAATTCGTTAACAATCAGATAAACTATGTTGAAAACATTACGTAAAAATGTAAGTATCTTCATTTATACTACATGTCAAAATATTTCTATATGACTCTAGGAAATATAGAGAAAATATGGAAATTCCATTGTTATGTTATGATGTAGGAACGCTACATAATTACAACAAAATGCATATAAAGATGTTATCTGAATGAATTAAATTTAATTGGTGCACCGCACACCTTTAAAAATACGAAACAATGCATGCAAAGCAACTTATCTATGTAATGAGGCATTTACTTCAATATTTTATAAATAATAGGATGCTTTTTAATACATTAATTTGACGATTATATAATTGTGATTCACATGTATGACCTGAATTTTTTTAATTTCGGAGGCCACGAATGTAAAATGCTTTATAAGTGCTCTCGAAAATTGAATAGAATTCAAGCTGAAGGAATGCTCAGTTGTCCACCTCAAGAGCAATTATCAGAAGATGATCAGCTGGTAGATTTACAAATCGGGGTACTGGAGAAACCTACACACCAGTAGATGTATAGAAGAGTTAGATCCATGATGTAAAACAAACAGAAGAGAACTTCCTCCATGGCAAGCACTAATAAAGTCCAGTATACTTTAACTTGGCCGGTCCAAAGGTATCTTCGTCGGCCGAACTAGGGACTGTTGACATACGTGAACAATGTTTTTAGGCTATTGCTTTAACTTTGTGTGCAAGAGAAAATGAAATCGTACGCGCACTTATTTACTCATACACAAGACAAGTCAAAGTTTACTCGACTCTATCTACTTTGAAAATAATTTGTCCTCGAATTCTCGGGGATGAATAAGATGTTTGTAACCAATACAACATAACATAAACACATCACACATAGAACACAACCCCCAAAACCAAAGTTTAGGCTGGGCAAATAGCGTTGACAATATCTATTACCCACCAACATTACCAGTGCCGGAGCTGGGAATCGAACCCAATACACAATACATAGCCTGACAAAGCACGCTTGCCATTATGAAGCTTTAGCCGGCTGACCTACCGTGCCGGTAGTTTATTATGAATGCTAGTGCTTGTATGCGTATTATCTTACTCTTTATTGTGTATTTTGCCACTTCTGCAAAAATTATTTAAAAAGTTATTGGAAGAAAAGAAACCTGTGCACCATTTCCATTTAAAATATTTTTATTTTATTTAAATATTTTACAATTCATTCCTTATAGTAAGGCTTTATATATTTCATTTATTTCAAACATATCAACACATGTATATTAAAAACAATGGACCGCTGGTTGGCCAGGACACTTCAAGAAATGTTTCCATTCTTCTGATACTGTTACACACTCCAGTAGCTTTGTTGCGCCTTTGTCTTTCTATGGTTTTCTGAGGAAATGAAAATAGTCCACATAAAACTAAATATTGTATTTCAGATATACAGGCAGCAAATCTTACAACTCACTTTTCACCAACTTCCAGGTGCCGTATTGACTTGGAATTTGACATTTTTTAAAAAGACAGTGGGCAGTCTATTGTCATTTAGTCGATTTTTTCTCTACTAATGTAACAAAAACTTTACTTTTTTAGGATATGTTATTGTTAACGCTGAAATGTGGAATAGGGACGATCGTTTGTTTTAATGTATTGTCACGTGTTTCTGTAGATGTACCTAGTATCGTTGGGTCTGATGGACACGACAAGGATTTTATATTAATTAGGCCGGAGCCGTGTCGTCGCTGCGATATCTAACAACTCTACTCACAAGGGGGATTCAAGTTACTCTTCAGATTCCTCAAGACGAAAATAGAGAAAATTATTCTTACTGTGATTGCTACAGCCTACTCTCTCCGTCGAAATCTTATGTCGGGCGGTGCACTTCTAATGAATATATCTTATAATTAGCACTTTCTCAGAAACACTTTGTAATAAGTAAGACCGTCGATGGATTCTATGAGTATTCGGATAGGTACAACAACGTGACGGGATCAAAGGTGATCCGTAGTAAGTAGTTATCCGACTCCCGCCACAGAATCGCACGTCGCGTCGGTCGCCAATTTTATAATTAGTGGATCAATAAGAAATCTAATTCAAAATATATTTTCATTTATTGAAATACTTCATAAAATGCAAAAAATGTAAGTATTCAACACTTAACTAATGTATATAAGGCAAACATCAGAGAGCACTATCACTCGGCAAGCCGTTACATCCCGTAGGATCGTAACTCATCCAGCGTCGAGAGAACTATGACAATCGACTGTCCAGACTCCCTGTTAGTTATGATTGTAAAATGTATGTCGAAATTTTTGAAAATTATTCACTTTTAATTTTGCACTGAAATTATCGAAATGCTTGAAATCCTTGTCAGGATGCTTAAAGATGCTATCTATATGAGTTCAATGGTTTTCCTGCTTGCATAAACGTACTAACGGCATTGAACCCAAAGATACTTTTCTTCCGTCGACTCGCCTTCGAGCGACTACTATGGCGATGTCCGCCTGAGCCTGGATTAAAGATATTTTGGGTCTGTCGGAATTGACTCTCCGACTTTGAATTTTTTGACTAATTTTATGTACGTTCTTGTGGTTTGGAGAAGGATTATTCTCCCTCACTTTGAAAATAATTGAATGAGGATTTTGGTTTTTATTAGAAAAACCGTCCCATTGATTTTTTCTTAAATTTTGACGTTTAAAATAGCTTCTCGCTACATCCTGACCGAGGATTCCGCCCTGTGCACAACCAAATTCCTGGTACTTTCGAAAAACCAAATTCGTGGTATTTTCGAAAAAATTAATTCGTGGTACTTTCGAAAATTTTGTCGAGAGAAGCGGTTTTCCGCTCTGTGCAATTCTCTTTATTGTACTTTCGGAAAACGAAATTCGTGGTACTTTCGAAAAATTAAATTCGAAAAATTTGTCGGACGGAGCAGTTTTCCGCCCTGTGCAATTTTCTTCGTGGTACTTTCGATAAACCAAATTCGTGGTACTTTGGAAAAATTTGTCGTGCGGAGCGGTGCTCCCCCTTCTGCAATTCTCTTCGTGGTACTTTCGAAAAACCAAATTTGTGCTACTTTGGAAAAACTAAATTCGTGGTACTTTCGAAAAATTTCTTGGACGACGAGCGGTTTTCCGCCCCATACATCTTGAAATATATTTTTTTTTGAGTGAGTGAGTACTTTCGAAAATATTTGTTTTTCGAACGACGAGGCCCAAAAGCGATTGACCGTCGTCTTCGAGATGAAAAATTTTTCTGTCAATTTTTTGTCATTTTTAGTGAAATAATATTTTATGCAGATTTCGATGAAAGACGATGCCAAAGGCGGTTATCGATCTTATGTAAAGTGATAATGTTTCAAAGCTGATTTTTTCATGGGATTTTTGGTCTGAATTTATTTTTTTAGTAATTTGGATATTTTTCAAATGGATCATTTTACTGGGTTCAATAACATTTCCATCCCTAGGAAACACTCTTTAAGAATCCGTGGGTTCCAAAAATTGCGAGAGTTAAACACCAACACACTTTATTTAATAACTTACTGAAAACTTCACAATAATTACTAAAATACACTTTTACTGACTAAAATAAACTTTACAATATTTATTGCTTCACTTTGTACCACCTCGGATTTCTAACCTTGAATTCATTAAGAGCTTCCCCTTCTTCCTGTTTACATTATCTTATATAGTCTAGATTTATCTAGAAACCTTCCAGTAAAGTCTTGAACATTGTAGAAATCTCGATTCCCTCCTACAAGTTTCTAGAAAACGTACGACTACTGCCTCAAATGGCGTGCATGAACCCAATTGTGGAGACATGGTATTGGAGTTATTTATTACTATAGCTACATCACCATTCATGAGCTTTCAGCTCAATACCCTATGGGGCGCAAGCGCGTAACAGTATGTTAAATACGAAGACTTTAGAATAAATACTACTTAATACAGAACTGTCGATATTTACATGTTAAATACTACATTTGTTAAGTTCATCTTTTAATATAGACCCTATTTGTCATTTTTACAAGCAATACTATGTTATATAAAAAAATGTAATACATGAACCATGAATTTACAGCGATTACAAACTTAAAATTTTTCTTATAACCAAAACTTAAATTACTTCCACAGGCACGTAGTGGGTTGGAAGCTCGATTGAAAATATATAAATTGAAAAAAAAATTCAATTTTTTTTTTCTTGAAATAGGTTTAGAATGTCATGAAACGTCGAGATTTTAAATTTAAGCGAAAAAAAATTTCTGTCTGTCGGTCGGTCTATGGGTCTGTCTGTAACTTTTTTATCCACATGTTTTCTTTGGAACGGTTTAAGATATTGGCTTGAAAATTTGTAGACGTATGTATTAAAACGAAATCTGGAACTATATTGTTTGTGAACATATCCGGTGAAGGGTTGGGAGGTAAAGCAAGCTGGTAAGGGTACAGAAACTTGAGATTAGGTGTATATGCTAGAAGCCAAGCCCTCAATTTTTGTAATAATATTTTCCATTCCCTCCACCGGCCCCACTCCAATATTAAAGGGGTTGATAAAATAAAATTGAGATATTTACTAGAAATTTGGTACACGTATATATTATAACGGCACCTGGAACTAGATTATAATTTGGGAATATTCTGTTGAAGGGTTAAATAGGGGTAAATATCGGAAAATAAGTTAAGCAAGCTGGTAAGAGTACAGAAACTTTGGAGTTGAAGTGTATATACTAGAAGCCAAAGCCTCATATTTTATATAACATTTTTCATCCCCTCCTCCACCATTTTAAAGGGGCTGATAAAATTAAATTGAGATATTCACTTGAAATTTGGTACGAAAATTACAATGACATTTGGAACTAGATTATGTCTTGAGATGATTCCGTTGAAGGGTTGAGAGTTAAATACTGGTAAATAGGGGGAAATAAGTAAAGCAAGCTGGTAAGAGTACAGAAACTTGGAATTTGGTGCATATACTAGAAGCAAAGATCTCAGATTCCTTTATAACATTTTTTAACCCCTCCACTACTCCCACCATTATTAGGGGGCTGATAAAATTACATTGGGACATTCACTTGTAATTGAATACACGTATGTATTATACCGACATCTGGAACTAGATTATATTTTGAGAGGTAAAGTAGACGGAAAATGAGTAAAGCAAGCTGGTAAGAGTACAGAAATTTGAGATATGGTGTATATACTAGACACCAAAGATTATAATATATCTCAACCTCCCGCCCCATCACATCCACTCCATTATTAAAGGGGTTGAGAAAAAGAAAGAGATATTCACTTGAAATTTGGTAAACGTACGTATTCTAATGTTTCAGATGATTCAGTTGAAGGGGGGTGGGGGGTGGAGGGGGTGTACATTGGGGAAAAGGAATTGAGTAAGCTAATAAGAGTTCTAAAACTTCATATGTTAAAAACCAACGCATCAATTTTTTTATGACATCGATCTCAATTTATTATTAAAGTTCTATGACCAAGTATTTGCACATACTAGAGTGCAAACATAGTCAACATACTTTCCTTTAAAGAGACTTGGATGGAAAATCTGGATGTGGAAGTAGTGATTCCTTAGGCAGCGGTTTTTTTTATATTAATGTTATGAAACCACATTCCAATTTATTAAAGACACTGTACACACTACGTCAAATTTGCTATATTCTAACGGCATTGAAGTTCGCATATACATATTTCTTATCTCGATCCTATTCTTATGATATAAATCATTATCCTCACACGTCTATTTTTAGAACCAACGACATTACTTCTCATTTATTTTCAAGGAAATCGTTCGAGGAAAAAATCTCAACTTGATACCCCACTTGCGAGGTTCCCATCAAACTGATTGAAACATTATAAAAACATGCACTCTTACCGGATACCTATTTATCTTCCTTAGCGCAATCTGAAAAGTTTAAAATTTTCTGAACTGACTTTGCTTCACAACTTACTTTTTAATAATGTTAAAAGCAATAAGTACTTTCGCAAAGACTTGATTTCTTTTTATGGGCTTTTCGATAATCGATCGACGTCTGCGGAATGTTAAATCAATGAATCTCAAGTTTAAGGTATTCCATCTAATGCAAAGCTCTTAAGGATTAAAAATTATATTACGTTGAAATTCAGTAGCATGGTATGATGTGTATAAGTACTATATACAGGGTGGACCAGTGATAATAGGCCATAATTCAAGTGTACATTTTTTGGACGAAAATATGAAGATATAACCTAACACAGGTACGTTAGTAAATTGTTGCTGTGAAAAAAGATACAGTGTGTCAAAGTTGCATTTTTTATTCCTTTTTATTTTTTTTATTCCTTTAATGTCACAAATACCTCCTTACCAAATTTGATAATGAAACATTTTTTAAGCTAAGAAACAATAATTTATGTATCACATCACGCTAGCCTGTGGAGGGCGCCTCACGAACTACACCCGATGATGAATATTTTTTTTTACGAACCGTTGTGGCAGTTTTGACTAGAAAGTCTCATGTAGGAGTCATTTATACGTAAACCTTGCTAGAACTTGATAAAATCAACAGTTTTCGAGAAAACTGCTGCAAGAGATTTCAAGAATTCTTTGAAAACAAACTCAATAGGCTTGTTCGGCATTTTTTTAAAATTTCGTAAATCGAAAGTGCAATTATAAAATAATGGATCTGCAAAAAATCAGAATTTTATTCACACGTTTAGGGTCTTAAAGGCAATTACAAACCTTCAACTCGCGAAAATGGGGCGTGACCAGGCGCTACGTCACTATACGCACAGACTCGGCGATCTCAGTCGACTCGATGCTTTTTAGTTGCTCTAATTATAGGTGTTTTCGGAGTATTGGTTGTGTTACGTATTTCCTGTTTGATTCAATATGAGCACAAAGATAAAGACTGTTAAGTATTGTATAATTCCAGAATGTACAAATACAATTAGAAATGTTCCAGAACTTTATTTATTTGTTTACCATCCGACCAAGAGCTAAGAAGAGCATGGCAATGTGGCTTTTCGAGGGGTCGGTTTTTCGGAACACGGACCGGGGCCTCTTGGTTCGGGAGTTCATTGCGATTGTGTTAGGATGGACTCGGAGGAGGTATTTCTAATGGGTTTTCCACAATTAATGCGCAAAAGTATGCTATCTCTCTCGGCTCTCATTTGAAGGGACTATATGGGAGTACGATTTGGCGAAATGTCAAAGAATTACAATTCTTTCTCGCTCCTGTCGGGTCGAGTTTTCGATTCTAACCCTGCAATTTACGATGCCGACTCATCGCCGACCTTCCCCTTTCCGTAGAGACAGAACGAGCTTCTACTCGACGTATTTATTTAGTTACGAGAGTCTAAAAATTCCATGTTTTTTGACCCTTCAGGTTAAGATTTGAAAGGTCCCGCTCGCGTGGAGCCGATTTTTGTATTTGGCCCATACAAGTTGCTATCAGATTAAAGCATCAATCTTCCTATTTCTATAGAGACGTCGCGAGCCCTTTCACTCCAAGTATTTATTTAGGTATGAATTTTTAAAGCATGGACGGTTTTCCATTTTTACGAAAATATCCATTTTTCGTTCGCACAGGCCGAGCCAAAATTCCGATTTCCACTATAAAATTTACGATGTTGATAAAACTGCGTTCTTCCTCTTTCCATAGACACCTAAGACGACCTTCAACTCCACGTATTTACTTACTACTGAACGGCTGTTAGTGGTCGCGGTGTCTCGATAGATCTCCGAGTTCAAAGTTGCATCTAGTGACGTCAAAAATGGGCGCACTGTTTTTGCACCCATTACTAATTTCAACCCCTTATATCTCGAGAAAGGAAAAAGTAAATAATATGAAATTTTAAGTGCATAATAAGAATATCGAGTACTATATAAAAACGTATAAAAACCATACAAAAAGAATATCATGAAACAAGCCTATTTGTTAAATTAATTACTTTGGAAATCCTCGTCATATTCTCGCATATTCTTGAATAGAAAATAGTTTTTTCGATTTTCCCCCACCTTATTTATTTTATTTTATTTATTTATTTTATTTATTGCATACACTGTTCAACAGGTAAGATACCCAATTACAGAACAGGAATAAAGGCATACAAAGCATTAATTACATAATATACAACAACATAGAAAGAAAGTAAAATGAAGAAAAAAATTATTTAAATGTACGAACTATGAATAACTAATGATACGAAGAAAGAGAAAAAAATAACATGGGAAATGTTTAAATATAAAAACTATATATACATATATACACATATGTGATTCAAAGCAAATTAAGAAAAACAAAGACACTCACTGGTTATTTAATTTAGAACATTTTGTTTTATGTCACTAAGGCTGCAATTAAAAATATCGAAGTCGTTACATAATTTGTTAGAAGTACTGCAAATCGTATATAAAGGTGAATTATTTAGTACGTTGGTACGCGGCGTAGGTAAATAGAACACTTGGTGATTACGAGAGGTTAATCTGGGAACGTGAAAATTAAGCTTACTAATTATTTCGGGTGCGTCAAAATCATTGTGTAGTAATTTAAACAAAAATACTTGAGAAAAGTACGTACGCCTATCCTCAAGAGTAGTCATAGAATATCTTTCAAGCAAGTTACTGTGCGGAAAACCAATCACTGGATAGGTACCGTCGGATTTGAACCACAGTAATTTAAGAAATCTACGTTGAACTGCCTCCAAGTTATTCTTGTAAACATCATAACTGGAACTCCAAATTAGCGATGCGTACTCAAGTTTCGATCTGACGAAGGATTGATAAAGAATTTTCAGAGTATCAGTATTAGTGAACTCTCGACTAGTACGAACGATGAATCCAAGGGCTTTGGAGGCTTCGGACACAATGGTATCGATATGATCAGTGAAGGATAATTTACTATCAAAAGTTACGCCGAGGTCGCGAAATGTTATAGGTCTTTGAAGTATGACATTATCTAACCTGTAATCAAAAATAAAAGGTGATGTTTTTAAAGAAAAGGACATTACGTTACATTTACTAGGATTCATGAATAATTTATTTACTATACACCAGGTGTTTATTTTGTCAAGAGAAGTCTGAAGTTGAAAACAGTCATCGATTTCATCAATTACTGTGAAAATTTTTAGATCGTCGGCATATAAAAGGTGAGGCAAATTAATTTCGTTCACTATGTCGTTAATAAATATGTTAAAAAACCAGGGCCCCAGAATAGATCCCTGGGGAACTCCAGATGTGGCAGCAAATTCGATCGATTTGAACCCATTTAATGCAACGTACTGACTCCTATTCATTAAATAAGATTTAAACAAAAGGAGCAAAGAATATGAGAAGCCGATTTTTTCTAATTTATTAAGTAACAACTGGTGATCAAGTCTATCAAACGCTTTGGAGAAATCGGTATATATGACATCTACCTGCCCACGTTCATCTAGGGATTCACAAATATATTGAGTTACACAGAATAAATTTGTTGTTGTTGAACGCCCTTTCATAAATCCATGTTGAATAATAGAGTTTTTGGTGTTAATCGAATGATATATTCTATCATGAAGTAATATTTCTAAGACTTTACAGAAGTTACAAATTACAGAGATTGGTCTGAAGTTCTCAATATCTAGTTTGTTTCCCTTTTTGAAGATGGGACATACTTTGGAATATTTCCATAGGTCAGGAAATAGGCAGTTTTTTAAGATTAAGTTAAAAATTAGAGTTAGAGGATATGCAAAGATGATAGCGCAATCCTTTAATAAAAAAGCTGGAATGGAATCAGGACCGGTCGTCATTTTGGGTTTAATTCGTTTTAGAGCCCGAATAACCTCATCTTCACTGAAAGAGTTTATGCTAACAATAGGGTTATTGTTAGGTATATCGGTCTCAAAGTGATGTTCCTCGATATCTAATGAAGACTCATTATAAGATTGACCGAAATAAATGGCAAATGCATTTAGTATATCAGAGGGATTGTTTAGCGAAGGCCCCTCGAAGAACATCTCTTCAGATACACTGGCCGACCCTTTTCTACTTTTGATGAAAGCCCAAAATTTATTGGGATCATTTTTTATATTGTCTTCAGAGTTCTGCACGAAATTTCTGTAGGCTAAATTGGTATCATATTTTATTTCCCTTCTGATGTTTTTGAGGTTATTGTGTATAAGTGGATCACTGGTTCTTGCATACTGCCTCCTAAGACGTTCTTTAAGGCTAATTTTTTTTATGATACTGCCATTAAACCACGGAGGATATCTGCCGCTACGAGAAGTCGATTTCTTAGGTACACAAGATTCAAATACAGAGTCAAGTTTGTTGTAAAAATGAGTGCATGCATCATTGACGTCATTAAAAGAAGAGAGGGAGGACCAGTCTATGTTGAGAAGGTTTTCATACAATTTGGAGAAATCACATTTGCGGAAATTATAACTAACGTCATGATTGGTTGGAAAATTATTAATAAGGTTCTTAACAGTACTTATTTCAGTTGATATGATCAGAGCAGGGTGATGAAAATCTTCATTAGTTAACGGATCAGGAGATTGAGATACATCACAGTTTTTGTTGTGTAATACTAGATCAAGAATATTGTCATTGCCATTAAATATTGAGTTGTATTGAGATAAATTATTAGTGTCTAGAAAATTATTCAAGGCTCTAATTTGGGCGTTAGATATAGCTTAACGAAATTAATAGGGGACCACCACCAAGTCATCATCATATTCTTATTAGCAAAACATTTCATTAGAAATCGCTTAAGACATTCCAGATCGAACACACTGACATGAAAACACAAACATACTGGTTGAATTGAGAGGTGACTCCTTTTAAAATTTGTTTAAAGTCGGTTAATAAAAATGGACTGCTAATCCAAGTGCGTATCCAGGATTTCGCTTAGGGGTGTCGATTTTCATGAAATTCGTTCTGGTTTTGGGGATGTGAAACCAAAAATGGGGTAAAAAGTTAGTTGAATATCCATCATATTCTACTTGCATTTGGATAACGCTGTTTGTCATAAATTTAATAAAATAAAAAAACCGCTGTCTAAGGAACCACTACTTCCACATCTCAATCACATCTCATTACAATACATACGCGTTCTAACTTTCAAGTGAATATCTCAATTATATGTTATCAATCCCATTAATAATAGAGCGGAGGTGATGGAGTTTGAAAAATATTAGAAAGAAATCTGAGGCCTTGGTTTCTAGTATATACACCAAATCCCAAATTTCTGTACCCTTACCAGCTTGATTTACTTTTTTTCCCCATTCTTCTCCTATTTAACCCGCAACGCTTCAACGGACTTATCTCAAAATATAATCTAGTTCCAGATTTCGTTATAATGCATACGTCTACCAAATTTCAAGTGAGTACCTCAATTTCATTTTATCATACCCTCTAATAATGGAGTAAGGGTTGTGGGGGTTGAAAAATGTTATAAAAAAATCTGAGGCCTTGGCTTTTAGGACATATACCGCATTTCAAGTTTTTGTACTCTTACCAGCTTGCTTAACTTATTTTTCCCTATTTTCCTCTACTTACCCCCACTCCTTCAACGCAATCATGTCAAAACACAATCTAGTTTCAGATATCGTTAAAATACATACGCGTAGCAAATTTCAAGTGAAAATCTAAATTTAATTATATCAACTATTTAAATTAGGGAATGGGGGGGGGGGGGGGGGGGAGAGACGAAAAATATTACAAAACATTTTGAGGTCTTGGCTTGTAGTACATACATCGAATTTCAAGTTTCTGTACTCTTACAAGTTTGCTTTACATATTTTCCCCCATTTAACCCCCAACCCAATAACGAAAGAAAGACGACTTTTCCTGAGAAATTTACTCTACCTAAAATTGACCAATTATTAGACAATAAATGAAACCAAACATATCCGCCAAAAAATAAAAAGTACTGTTTCTTCTAAATGTCTTTCTGAACTCTTTGCAACAAAAATGAAGTCAATTGACCCTGTACTTTCAATTTTGGAGATTTTCAGTTTTTACTTCCCTCGCATACCGAAGGGAAGTATTGTATTCGAGAAAAAATCACCCTCCGAGATTTTTTCGGATTCTGACGTTTCAGAACGTTTGATTACGAAAATATAGGTTTTTCAATTCCGTCAGTCTGTCTGTCTGTCTGTCTGTCTGCCTGCCTGTTAGTGCATTTACTAAAAAACTACTTGACGGAGAGCAGTCAAATTTGGCAGCTAGTTGACGCTACTGTCAGCGCAGAAATGGTAGAAAATTCACTGGAAAATATACAGGGTGGACCGTCTAAACGGAATAAATAGTGAAAAAAATTTTTTTTCGCTCAAATTTAAAATTTCCACGTTTCATGACGCGCTAATCCTATTTCGGGAAAAAATATTTTTGAAAAAATTTTTGCCAAGATGAAAAATTTTTTTTTTTGCTCAAATTTAAAATTTCTACGTTTCATGACACGCTTAACCTACTTCAGAAAAAAAAAAATTCAAAATTTTTTTCACCAATATTTTTGAAAAATTTTTTATTACTAAAATGAAATAATTTTTTTTCTCTCTTCAAATTTAAAATTTTCGTTTCATGGCATTCTAAGCCTGATTCAAAAAAAAATTTGAAATTTTTTTTTCATTTTTGAAAATTTTTTTACCACTAAAATAGATGGATTTTTTAAATTTCTTCAAATTTCAAATTTCCACGTTTCATAGCGTTCTAAATCTATTTAAAAGAAAAATTGGAATTTTTTTTTTACTATTTATAAAAAATTTTACCACTAAGATAGAATTTTTACTTCCCTCGCGTACCGAAGGGAAGTATTGTATTCGAGAAAAAATCACCCTCCGAGATTTTTTCGGATTCTGACGTTTCAGAACACGTAGATTACGAAAATATAGGTTTTTCAATTCAGTCAGTCTGTCTGTCTGTCTGTCTGTCTGTCTGTTGGTGCATTTACTAAAAAACGACTTGACAGAGAGCAGTCAAATTTGGTAGGTAGTTGACGCTACTGTCAGCGAAGAAATGGTGGAAATTCCACTGGAAAATATACAGGGTGGACCGTCTAAACGGAATAAATAGTGAAAAAAATATTTTTTTGCCCAAATTTAAAATTTACACGTTTCATGACGCGCTAAACCTATTTCAGAAAAAAAAATTTTTGAAAATTTTTTTCACCAACATTTTTGAAAAAATTTTTACCAAGATGAAAAAAATGTTTTTTTGCTCAAATCAAAAATTTCTACGTTTCATGATACGCTTAACCTATTTCAGGAAAAAAAAATTTGAAAATTTTTTTCACCAATAAGTATTTTTGAAAAATTTTTTACTACTAAAATGAAATAATTTTTTTTTCTTTCTTCAAATTTAAAATTTCCACGTTTCATGGCATTCTAAGCCTGATTCAAAAAAAAAATTTTTTCAAAACTTTTTTCACCATTTTTGAAAATTTGTTTACCACTAAAATAGATGGAACTTTTTTTTTATTTCTTCAAATTTAAAATTTCCAGGTTTCATGATATTCCAAACAAATTTCGGAAAAATAATTTTTTTTCATTTTGTTACCAGTTTGGAAAAGAATTTAACACTAGAATGCTCAAATTTAAAAGTTTCACGTTTCATGACATTCTAAACCTAGGTATTTCAGAAAAAAAAATTTTGAAAATTTTTTTCACCAACATTTTTCAAAAAGTTTTTACCGCTAAAATAGATCGAATTTTTTTTTTATTTGCTCAAATTTAAAATTTTCACGTTTCATAGCATTCTAAACCTATTTTAAAAAATACATAATTTTTAATTTTTAAACTTTTTTAGCACTACTATGTAATAGAAGGAAACTTTCCTTTTTGCTCAAATTTAAAATTTCTACGTTTGACATTTTAAACCT
This sequence comes from Stenurella melanura, assembly GCA_963583905.1. Lineage (NCBI taxonomy): Eukaryota > Metazoa > Arthropoda > Insecta > Coleoptera > Cerambycidae > Stenurella > Stenurella melanura. The sequence goes on from OY757311.1 coordinate 106,076,698, forward strand.
ATTTCAGAAGCAAAAATTTTGAAAATTATTTTACGAACATCTTTTGAAAATTAAAAAAAAATGAAATTATTTAACCACCACTATACTTCCACTCCATTACGTGAATGTTGGATTGAAAATGTGACAGATCCCAATAATATCTGGCATATGCACCTATTATACTTTTATTGAAAAATGTACAGGGTGGTCATCCCAAGAAATAATTCACTCATGGTGGACATTTGTAAAGGCATTTGCGCAAGCCTGCCACATGTGGCCATGCTATTTAATTTAGTATTGAACTTTTGCTGTTGGATGAGCAATCTGTATATTTTTTTGACCAAAACTTATCAAGTTTTCTTTGTAATAATAGCAATAAGTATATTCCGATTATTACTTTCAATGTCATTTCGTAATTATTAATTTTTTAGAGTGACTGCCATGCACAAATAACGAGGGAAGTTCTGAGTAAATACCTTTACCGATTTTTTCATCATAAAATGACGCGACTATTTTTCGATGTCAATAGAAATATGTCTATGTTTGTTCATAAGGACAAGACCGAGGAGGCAGCTCTCATGCGTGGTTGATCTTAAATATGTTTTAAGAAGCAGCAATGACCAGATTTGCAATATTGAAATGAATTAAGTCTTTAGAAGAGACACAGTGTGGAAATCGGATTTTTCAAATTCACCACTTTTCCGTCATCAATCTTCGAGTTCACCTTTTATGACCAAATCTGCTGCTCCCGATTCCCGATTATCATGTATGTAAAATTCAGCTAAAAACAACGCAGTGTCGTGCAAAATAATCGTATCTTTTATAACATTAAAGCAATATAGATAATTCTTTCACTAAAAATTGCTTCATACTTTTTTGCATATTTCTAATTGTAGTATTGTCTCAATACTGAAATTTATACTACACTATTATTTACGCTTTATTACGCTTTATTTGAACAAATTCTGCACCATTTGTTAACAACATTTTTGAGAATAGTTTGGTAACATTTGAATCTAGAAAGAATAAGATTTCCATTGGTTTTAAAATCATTAAGAAATATTAATAATTAAGCCCGGAAACGTGGTGGAAACATAAAATGTATTAATTTTCAGTGTTACAAAAAATTTCGGAATTTCTTTTACACATTTTTGAAGTCGAGGACAGAACGGCGCCCTCCACACTTAGATCCGCAAGATTATGGGGTACCTATTTTTTCAAAGCTACATCTTCGAGTTCACCCCCTATGATCGAATTTTGCGCCTCCTGATTCCCGACTACTAGTACTAGCACAGGAACAGGTTTAATAGTTATATATTCACTTTATAGATTAAGGTTTCTGTAATATCAGGTTTTGTTTCCAAAGTTTAACATATGCCAAAATAAATCTACTACGTCATCAAATTTTTATAACGGAATTAATTATATTTCAATTTTAAACAAGCATATCGGATTCGCAAAATAAAGTAAAACTTAACATGTTGTAATGATATTTATTTTAAAATACAATGAATTTATTGGCGACTTTTTTCGACGTTTTTATTTCTGCAATATCGGGTTTTATTTTCAAGGTTTAACATATTCCAGAATAAATCTAATACGTCATCAAATTCGCAATAAAAATATTTCAATTCTAGATTGAAATCTAGAAATCTGAAACTTGGCAAAGTTTTAATGATATTAAATTTAGAACACAATGAATTTCTTAAAAAAATTTTTTCAAGATAAACACCCCATTGAATATACGAAATTCAAGATACATAACATTTCATTTAACAAATGAAGATTTGAGGTGTTTGCCAAGGATTCGTCGTGTAAATCATAATGGTCATAAATTTACAAACAAAACCGCTTAGAGTAGGAGAATTAAGAAAGCGGGGAGTACCGTTAAGTGAAGTAATGATGACAATTACTCGTCACGTGACCCATAATTATCACTCAACGGTCGCAGTGTTATAGCACCCATGGGAGGCACTCGCCGGGTCTGCTTGGGCCCCACAAGACAACCTAACACGCAAACTACCGTGCAGGTTTCATTGTCTGCCCTCGATGTAGGATATCACTCGCTAAATTGCCAATTCCTACATTTAAAAACTTCCTAATAGCTAGATGTTTTATAAAGGACTCAGATGAACTTTTTAATTGATTGTTTTATGATAATTGTGTTTGAAAAGGGAATTAATTATTTATAACTGAAAAGGATACATTGGTTATTTCTTTGTCTGTGTTCCTATTTCACTTAGGTTCGGGTCCACTTTAATACAAAATTTATTCCGATATAACAATTTTCTCGGAAAATAATATAGTACAGGCAACGAAGGCAATATTTTGTAAAAACCTCGCAAAAATTAATAAAAGGAGCATCTCTGGGATTCAAGTAGGTAATAACCTGTAGAATGGAATGATGTATTCTTTGTACTTTCAAGTTTCGGGAAAATTCAAACAAATTTGGAAAAGCTTTTTGATATTCGTTTTTTTTTGCTCTAGCGGCTAAAATAATCAAAATACAGGAAAAAGTTTTTAACAAAAGTTGTAGCTTGTCTTTTTCTTTACAAAAGATGTTTTTCTTACTTAAGCCGTTTAGGAGATAAATCCAGTTTTCCATTTATAGCTTTGAGCCGCTCCAAAATTCGCCGAAAATGGGAATTCTCCGGGAGTTTCGTATGACCGGACACATCGATCCAAAATTCTTACTATTCAGAGCCGCTAAAAAAATGAAAATAATATAAAATGTAAGGAAAAGTCTCAGCTTTATTGTGGAACTAATAACAAAATTCATACAAATTTTTATCATAGAGAGAAAAATGTTAGAAGATGGTTTAGTAAACTTTATACAGTCATATCTTTGAGTTTTATGTATTATCCCTATTTCTCCCGTAACAGTGGGTCTTTTTCACTGCATGGATTTGAACTTTAATCTGTATTTCGTGAAAATCTCATTAAGAAACAAATAAGTTGTATGTTTTACAGTATAATTGTGCATTTTCTGAACGTGTATGGATAATGTAGACAAATTTAAAAAAAATGCTGCACGCATTTTAAAAACTCTAAAGTTATTCCAAAGAACATGTTTTATTGTACTTATAATCCAAAAATTAAGATTGTGCTGTTATTATTAATTAAGATATAGCGAATTGAAATCTAAAATTTAGAGGCGACTGATCGATGAGAAATATACCCTCTACTTTGATCGCAATGCATATTTTTCCAACAAAAATAGTTACAATTAAATGTTTATATCATTATATGAGATTATATTAGCAAAATGAATTATCATTCTAACGACTCCCGGCAAAGACATGAATGAATCTGTGGATCAACTGTACAAAGTTTACTAAGCCAGCTTCTAACACATTTTCTCTATGATAAAATTTTTTATGCATTTTGTGATTAGTTCCACATTAAAGCTGAGAATTTTCTCTACAGTTTGTGTTATTTTCATTTTTTTAGGAGCTCTGAATTATCGATCGATGAGCCCGTTCATACGAAACTCTCGGAGAATTCTCATTTTTTGCGCATTTCGAAGCGGCTCAAAACTATAAATGGAAAACTCGATAACTTCTAAACGGCTAAAGTAAGGCCAAAATTTTTGTAGAGAGAGACGAGCTACAACATTTTGGCCGCTAGAACAAAACAACCGAACATCAAAAAGTTTTTCCAAACTTTTTGGAATTTTGTCGGAACATGGAAGTGCAAAGAATGCCTCATTTCATTCTCTAGGTTATTACCTACATAAATCACGGATATAATCCTTTTATTAATGTTTGTTACCCTCAATGGCTAATTTGCCTGTGCTAATAATGTGTCAAAACTAATTATTGTTTCAATTAGATTTACTTTTCAAGCAAATTATTAAGAGATAAAAAAACTATTACTTAAAAAAATAATGAACGAAGGAAATGTGACTGAGGAGGATAATATTTCTCATATAGCTAGCACAGCTGCTACGGAAGAATCTTGGTGTAAAGACTTTTCATGAAAAATATACATAGTGATTGTCCTAAAATTAATTATTTTGAAGCAATGGTGAAAGATCTCTAAAAGTACTTAGACAAAACTTTTCTATTTGGCACCTTTCATGTATTATTTACTTTCTCTGTTAAATGACCACCCTGTATATTCTCTTAACTAAAATTGTATCATGTTTTGTTCCTGATAATAGTGACAACTACATTCTAAATATTATTTTCCTCCGTCGTTTCTTTATTTTTTAGGATAGCGACCCCATGTTTTTCATTGAAAGTGCAGCAAATAGTGACAGCAGAATTCCTTAAAATTTAACGTTTTTGCGCACGTCATAACTTTGAGCCGAAATAAAATAATTGATGGTCAAAAGTTTTAAATTAAAGCTTATCAAAAATGTAGATGACGGCATCTTTTCTTTTTTCAATATAGAGGTTGCTAGCCCCATAAAAGGGCGTTAAAAGGGTTATTATGGGTACAAATATTTTCCACTAATTTTTTTTCAAGGCACTCTTGGTAGGTACAAATAGTTAAAATATTAAATTATTCTTCAAAGTAATTAATTGTAAAATCTCCACATCAAAAACTGCCCCTCGAACACATTACTCATTAAAAAAATCTAAGAATATATGAAAATGTTTTAAAATACATTATGAGAATTCTTTTAATGTGAGGGTAGTTTCAACCCTAATTCAGGGGTGATTTTTAGACATGGGGATTTTTAAATTTAAATACTCTGAAAAATAACTTTGAAGTAATTGTATAAAAAACCACCACGAAAGAAAATTCAGTGAAAAATAATATAATCAATTCAACCCCCATTCAGAGCGGTAGAAACCTCCATATTGAAATTAAAAAAAAATAGCGTCATCTACATTTTTGATTAGCTTTAATTCCAGACCTTTAACGTTCAACCATCGTCTTCGGTGATATATATTTATTACTAAAATTTGAGCAGATTTCTTCCTTGACAATTAGCAAAGGAAAAACCAATTGCACCTTCTTTGAAACATATACATACATCATCCTAAAAAACCGCTGCCTAAGGAATCACTACTACATCCAGATTTTTCATTCAAGTCACTTTAAAGGAAACATCTTGACTAGATTTGCACTCTAGTATGTGGATATTATTGGTCATAGAATTTTAATAATATTTGGAGCAGATGTCATAGAAAAGTTTGAGGCTTTGGTTTCTAGCATTGTACACCTATGCTAGCTTAAAAAATTAAGTTTTTAATTTACCCTATTTATTTTCCCCTACTCACAACCTACCACGTTCCACCCCTTCAATGGAATCGTCTCAACCAGATGCCATTACAATACATACGTGTACTAACTTTCAAGTAAATATCTCAATTTCATGTTATCAAACCCATTAATAATGGAGCGGAGTCAACCCTACAACGGAATCATCTCAAAAAATAATCCAGTTTCAGATGTCGTTATAATACATACGTGTCCCAAATTTCAAGTGAATATCTCAGTTTCATTTTATCAACCCCTTTAATAATGGATTCAGGGTGGTGGGGGGTTGAAAAATATTACTAAAAAATCTGAGGCCTTGGCTTCTATTACATGCAGCGAATTTCAAGTTTCTGTACTCTTACCAGCTTGCTTTACTTATTTTTCCCTATTTACCACCAAGTACCCCCAGTCCTTCAACGCAATCACGTCAAAATATAATCTAGTTTAAAATATCGTTATACGTGTAACAAATTTCAATTGAAAATCTAAATTTAATTTTACCAACTCTTTTAATAAGGGAGTTGGGGTGGTGGGGGGATGGAAAATATTATAAAAAAATCTCAGGCCACCGCTTCTAGTATATATACTAAATCCCAAATTTCTATACTCTTACCAGCTTGTTTTACTTATTTCCCCTATCTACCACTATTTAACACCCAACCCTTCAAAGGAATCATCTCAAAATATAATCTAGTTCCAGATGTACTTATAATATACATGTGTACCAAATTTCAAGTGAATTTTTCAATTTTATTTAATATGGAGTGGGGGGGGATTTGAAAAATATTATAAGAAAATCTGAGGCTTTGGCTTCTAGTACATGCACCGAATTTCAAGTTTCTGTACTCATACCAGCTTGCTCTACTTATTTTCCCCAATTTAACTCCCAACCCTTCAACGGAAGCTTCTCAAAATATAGTCTAGTTACAAATGTCGTTATAACACATACGTGTACCAAATTTCAAGTGAGTGTTTCAATTTTATTTTATTGAAAAATATTATAAAAAATTTGTGACCTTGGCTTCTACAATCTACAATCAACATACATCAAATTTCAAGTTTCTGTACTATTACCAGCTTGCTTTACATATTTCCCCATATTTACCCCTATTTATCCCCCAACTCTTCAGCGGATATCTTCAAAAAACAATCCAGTTCCAGATCTCGTTATAATATATACGTGTATATAAGTCAATATCTTGAACCGTTCCGGAGAAAGCGTGGGTACAAAAAAAAAAAGTTACAGACAGACCGACAGACAGACAGACCGACAAACAGACAGAAATTTATTTTTCACTCAAATTTAAAATCTCGACGTTTCATGACATTCTAAACCAATTTCAAGTTTTTTTTTTTTACGATTACTATACTGCCAATTCACTACGTGGATTTGGAAGTAATTTCGATGTTTCATGACATTCTAAACTTATTTCAAGAAAAAAGATGTTTGAAAATTTTTTTACGATTTTTTACACTTTTTACACTTCGGATCCACTACGTGGATATGGATAGTTAGAATGCAGGATGATGAGAGAGACAAATATAAACTGGAGTAGGGGTGGTGGGGGGTTGAAAAATAATATAAATAATCTGAGACCTTGACTTCTAGTAGAAACATCGAATTTCAAGTTTATGTACTCTTACCAACTTGCTTTACTTATATTCCCCTATTTACCACTAAATAACCCCCAACCCTTCTACGGAAATCTCAAATTATAATCTAGTTCCAGATGCCGTTATATTACATACGCGCATCAAATATCAAATGAATATATCAATTTTATTTTATCAGTAGGTGTGGTGGGGGGTTGAAAAATATTATAAAAAATCTGAGGCCTTGACTTTTAGTACGTACACCGAATTTCCAGTTTCTGTATTCTTACCAGCTTGCTATACTTATTTTCCCCTATTTACCCCTATTTAACCCCCAACGCTTCATAAGAATATTCCCAAAATATAATCCAGTTCCTGATGTCATTATAATATATACGTGTACCAAATTTTAAGTGAATATCTCAACTTTATATTATTAACCCTTTTAACAATGGATTGGGGAGGGGGGGTGGTATGAAAAATATTACAAAAATTTTGAGGCCTTGGCTTGTAGTACATACATCAAATTTCAAGTTTTTGTATAAAACTTAAAAAGTTCTAAGCTAAGAGAGAAAGATGCAGAATGTAAAGTTGTAGAATATGCTACCTGAAATTGATTAAAAAATAAAACTAGCAAATACTAATTAACCCTATTTATTAACTAATCTCGTCGAGCATGAGACATCAGGGGTGAGTGAATAACAAAACACTTTCGTTATATAAATATACAAAAACTTATTGGATGGAAATGCAAAATATAAACTCAAATATTCGCGTCTGGCCAGCTCCGCGTAAAATAAATATTTTACTATTATTAAAAAAAGTTGAACAAAAGTTGAACGATAACAATTTTTATAACAATATCAAATCTATAAACTAGTTACAAAGGGAAACCGACAAGTTAATATTCGATATGTTAGTTGTCGAACTAACATATATTTTCACACACCAGGAAAGAGAGTTACTGGAGAACATGCCGAGGTTTAAATTCGACACTCGCGACGTTTTCACTAATCACTTTTTCAGGGAAACTATCGATGAAAAATAAATGTTTATGACAGGATGCAATGTCCGGAAATTATAATTCTGATTACTGGATATCCAGGTATTACAGGATCATGACGACTAAATACGTTAGCAGACGTTGTTCATAGCGTCGGCCATTTAAAATGCAGACAACGAAGAAGGTAGAAAGTTGGTAAAAGTACTTACAGTTTGATTCTTCTGTAACATGGTACTACACTATTTCGCTTTACAATTTGATAAATATTGATAAAATTAATGCTAGGCATCAATTTACTAAAGCAAGACTGGATGACCAATATTATAAACTTTTTGAAGTGTCACGACAATTCTCGAGCACAACAGCCCCGGTCAGGAGTATAGATTTCTAGCGTACTAGCAGGGTAGGCTCAAGGTAATTTTAGAACAAAATATTAAATCAGAGCAGTATTTTACGTAAATTACTCTTATTATCGAGTGGACAAAAAGTGACCCGGTACATGTACTCTTAGTAGATTGTTTTACACATTTCCCCCTATTTACCCCCAACCCTTCACCGGATATCTTCAAAAAACAATCCGTTTCCAGATCTTGTTATAATATATATGTATTCAAAATTTCAAGTCAATATCTTAAACCGTTCCGGAGAAAACGCGCTGACAAAAAAAAGTTATAGACATACAGACAGACTGACAGAAAAATTTTTTTTTGGCTAAAATTTAAAATCTCGACGTTTCATGATATTCTAAACCTATTTCAAGAAAAAACATTTTTGAACATTTTTTTACGATAACTATACTTCCAGTCTACTACGTGGACGTGGAAGTAAAAGTACGAGACGTCACAAAAATACTTCATTAGCAACGTGTCTAGAGTAGAGTGGCTCAAATTCATACTTGTAAAATAAATTTCGATTTATTCTTTATCTCAATTCTAGAGAAAACGCGCTGACAAAAAAAAGTTATAGACATACAGACAGACTGACAGAAAATTTTTTTGGCCAAATTTTAAAATCTCGACGTTTCATGATATTTTAAACCTATTTCAAGAAAAAACATTTTTGAACATTTTTTTACAATTACTATACTTCCAGTCTACTACGTGGATGTGGAAGTAAAAGTACGAGGCCATCACAAAAATACTTCATTAGCAACGTGTCTAGAGTAGAGTGGCTCAAATTCATACTTGTAAAATAAATTTCGATTTATTCTTTATCTCAATTCTTTATTGTAAATTATAAAACACGTGATAACCTTTATTTTACCTCCAACTTCAAACTGCATGGAAATCATGGATGGATCGAATTTTATACCGGTATGTGTATGTATTTACTAACGATCATATGTTGAATATAAGCTATTTCCTTAAATATTTTATATCGAATGTATGTATATTTAATTGGTTTGATGCAGTATTTAATGATTAGAACTATTTAGTTCTCAACTATTCAGTAGTGTGAGGTACATAACTCTGGAGATATACCAAAAATTAAGGAAGTTCCGATTATGATATAGTATAGTGTAGTATTTTTTAAACAATTAGATATAATCATTTTGTTATTATTACCTTTGATTGTTTGGATAATGTTAAATGGGATTTTATAATAAGCAAACAGTTCAGTAATTTCAATCAGTTTAGATGAACTGAAATATTAAAATTACTTGAGGGAAATTTTAATTAGATTTACCGCGGCGCCTTCGCCATTAATTGCAGTTCTCTAAAGGAAACCATTTTATTAGAATCACTATTTATTACCCAGTAATTAAGCAATTATTTTCTGTTGAATAACTATACACACATTGATAATTCGACTTACACGTGACAGCAATAATAAGTTCTTTATTGCAAGAATTTAAATTCGGTCCATAAATATATTTCTTCAACATTATTGAGTTTATTATACTTACCTATTCGATTTAATGATATAGTATTATAACCGGACGAAAATTTACATTAATCGTAGAAAAAAATTTTAGTACAGAGATTCATTTCATAATGGGCTGAATTCAAATATTGAACCAAAAATGTCCGTGTGTATGTATCTTTGTGTGTATGTTTATCTTTGTGTGTGGGTGTGAGTGTGCGTGTATGTCTGTGTAGACCAATTTTTAATTCGAAAATGACATTTTTGAGCATAATACTATACTTCCCTCTTCAACCCCCTAGGAGTGACAGCTACTCCTTTAAATTTTTTAAATGAAACGAGGGTATAAGCAATATAAGATTTTTTGAATTTCTCTAATTCTTTAATTGAAAAATATTACATTTTAATGCTACTATATAAACATGAAACCGTTTAAATCAAAGGTTCAAACTGGCACCCGTTGTTTCCTGACAATAATGGAGCTGTTGCTGAAATTCTTCTAAAACATTTTGTATCGTCTCCGGGGTGATTTGATTAATTTCTTGCATTATTCTGTCTATTAAATCATCGAAGTTATTTGGCCTGTTGAAGTAGACTATCGATTTTAAGTAACCTCATAAAAATAGTCAAGCGGGGTTAAATCGGGAGAATGGGCAGGCCACTCAATTTTACCATGTCTGCTGATCCACCTATTGGGGAAAACTTGATTCAGATAGGCTCTTACTTCCAATGCAAAATGTGACGTAACTCCGTCCTGCTGATATCAAATATTTCTACCAATTTCATTAGAGTTGTCATCATCTGTGAAAAGTATTTGTAACTCTGGAACTAAGAAATTTACAAGTAATCCAAGTAACGCGCGCCAGTTAATGTGTCAAAAAAATATGGTCCAATAATTTGAAAATTTATAATTCCAGCCCAAACGTTCACCTTCTCAGGATATTGAGTATTGGCCTCCATCAACCAATGTGGATTTTCTGTACCTACTCCAGTTCTGTTTGTTGACTATAGGTAGTCGTATTCGGTCTCGTCAAACTGAAACTTTTACTCGTTTATGAAGTGAGTTTGTAGTTTTACTATATATAATAATATTTTTATAATGGATGATCGTATGCCATCTGAAGAAATATTACTACCGAGATCGTTAATGTAATTGGTGATTTCTTATTCGAGCCCTGGTTCAATAAATAGTGAATGATAAACTCCTTTAATTGTGCTGGTAGTAGTGTTATTAGTATTTGATACGCTTGTTATAACATTTGACTCATTTAAATAAATGATTCTTAAAGCATTAGTCAATTTCTTAATTTTTTTCTTGTAGTGCAATTCTCTCTCATAACTTCTTTTATTTTGTTATTATTATTTTTATTTAGTGCTTCATTTGTGACTTCTTAGACCTGTTTTTTAAGATTATTTAAATTGTTCTTAATTATCTTCCTTATTTTGCATAATTAATAATGGTCGTTTAATTGGTTTAATTGGTTCTTTTATTGCTTTTTAGTACATATTATTTTTCATCCTGTTGTTTATATTAATATATTTTCGGGTCAAAGTTTTTATTTCAGTTGCTCCTTGCTATTTTATGCACCAAATTTTCTATGTTCATTTTTATCTCGTTTGCGTTTAATATGTCTATTTAGTTTACTTTGGTTATATTTTCTAATACCTTATTTGTTATTACATTTCTGGCTGATACCATTCTTTATTCAATTACTTATTTTCTGTCGATTAGTGTTATAATATAGCTCAGTTGTCAGAGACAGAAATTGATAAAATCCGGTCACTAAATATCATATGGCTGGATTTTTCAGAATAACTAGTTTTGTTAGTGTAGAATACGATAAAAAAAGTTTACAGCTGTAAGATGCCGACGACCCCTAAAAAAATTCAAAATATTGCCCGAAATTCGGTTTTTGGACAATAACTCGAAACTTCAATTAAAGAATTAGAGAAATTCAAAAAATCTTATATTGCTTATACCCTCGTTTTATTTAAAAAAATTAAAGGAGTAGCTGTCACTCCTAGGGGGTTGAAGAGGGAAGTATAGTATTATACTCGAAACTTCACATCAAGAACGTATTTGAAATTTTTCTTGTACGATCAAAAATGTAGGTTTCAGATTTTTTTTTAATGCACGAGTATAAAGGGTGGCGACACATAAGTACGGCTAGCAAAGCGTGCGCGGTCACGGACGCGCTTCACTCGCAGATCAAGAAATATACATGGATATTGAAAACAACAAGTAATGTTTGAGGCCAAAATCTTATTTGTTGTCTTTATTATTTTGTTTACATTTCGCCGGCTTATGATTGGGCAATTTGAAACACCCGGTCAACGTACTTGATGACAGTTGACATATCAACAAAAGTAATCTGTTCTGTGATTTGTTTTTAAGATTGTTTTTGTACGATGTGCATTATAAAGTGTTTAACCATTGTTTATTGATATGTATATAAAATTTTAACAATGCCTAAAAGTGCTTTGTATGCAATGCGTATCAAATGAAAGAAAACATGCCATCTTATCATAAGTAAGTCAACAGACGCATAGGCGTAGAGGACGGGTCAGGTAGCCATGTCTATTTTAAGTTCATAAAATTAATATTTAAATAAAATATGCATCTTCCTCATTTTTTTAATTTAATATCTTAGAAGAATCAGAATCATTTAATTATATGTAATATACCTAGTGTAATATAACTGTTTCATAAATACCAAAGCATCAAACATTAAGCTTATGTAGACGGACGAATGTAAACATAATCCCTCCTTGCCCCTTCTATCACTTTGTTGTTTACTTTGGCTTCAAACACAGTATATACCATTTCTACAGTGCTCTTTATCTACGTCTTTTATTGATCTGTGGCTACACTAAATTTGTTGTAACTTTTGAATGATATTGAGCTCAACAAAGCTTAAATGAAACGAGAAACATTGGATTTTTTCAAATATAAAAAGACAAAAAAAATTTGAAAATTTTTTTGCGATTGCTATGCTTCCAATCCACTACGTGGATGTGGAAGTAAAATGAATGTATGCAGAAATAGTACCTATATGAAGTCAGAATATAAAGATTTCCGATGAAATGTTTAAGATAGAGATTTGAAAGTTTCACATATTACTCTGGAAGTAATGTATAAAAAGATCCGATGGATAGGTATGCCAAATAATTTTTGTGATAAAAGATATTAACGTTTATTTTACCTCAAGTATCATGAATTTTGGAGCAAAGAAAAATTATTCTTTTATTTTCGTAAAATAAAGAAGGTTAATTCAATTTTTAAGGTAAATCCTCTTAAAACATCTTAAAGCACAGATTTCAAGCTTTAAAAATCACACCTACAGATATTTAATAACGCGATTTAAACCAAAGTAATAGGTGGTTAAAGTTAGTTATACATATCAAATTTATTATCACTTCCCAAGATTTTGAAATTTTGGAAGTGTACATCATCGAAAATAAATTTTTTAAATTTTTTTTACTCATCGGATATTTTTATACATAACTTCAAGAGAAAGATGTGAAAGTTCCAAATTTGTATTTTAAAAATTGTAGAAATGGTAGAGATTTCACCGATTCCATCGAAAATCTATGTTCCGACTTCTATACAGGGTGTCTCAGAATTGAGTTCCTGGACAGAAGCCTGTGATTCCTGGGTTCACATTGAGTCCATATAACCCAACTTACCTTAGTCCAAAAATGCGTCCGTGAGGAAGTACATCCTCTTAAAGTGGGTCACAAGAAAGAAAAATCCGATAATTTCCGTTACATTGGAGATAAAATTTTCAAATTTTGATGGGAGCTGTATTCCTCCCTATAAGCACTCTATGTGAACTTGATAGAACACAAATATCTTTTGTTTCTCTATTTTTTTCCATAATAATTAATATTTAATACACTGAACTGAACTTGTGGTAGGTACCTTATGAAATATCTTGAAAATAATTGTTAATTATAAATTAAATACTGCTTATACATGAATAAATCAAGTATTCACTATGTAATACTCTCGATAAAGACCTAATAAGCCGAGACATATGTAGAGTATTTATAATATATTGATTGATTCATCTAAAAGCAGTGTTTAATTTATAATTAACAATTAATACTTGACTGGCTATATTTTTTTAATCACCCTATAAAATTACGGAATACTTAAACATTTTTGCAGAGCATTGAAAGTGCTGCAAAAAAGGTCCTCTTAAAATGTTTTGTAATATTAATTAAAAGACAAGAAATTATCGTTTTTTCTTGTATTTGTATTTAACATTTATTTGCAATTAAAGAATAAAATTTTGTAATAACAGAAAAGTAGTTTATTTAACAATATTACATTCATAACAAATGCTCCACATAATTTCCAACTGTTTTAGTACACAAACTAATACTTTTTTAAAATTTCGTGTAATATCAGCTAAAAATCAAGAATTATCGTTTTTTCCCTATAGTTCATAGGCGCTTGTGAAACATAAAACCTGCTGCATTGCCATGGCAATACAAAAATAAATTCATTAGTAATGTCAAAAAATAGCAAGTATATGTTTAATTTAAATTTATCTTCAATATAACGGAAATTATTGTAACTACATTTTTTATTCTATCTCACTTTAAGAGGATGGACTTCCTCAGGGATGCATTTCTGAACTAAGGTAAGTTGGGTTACATGGGCCCAAAATGACCTCAGGAATTACAGGTTCCCGTCCGGGAACTCAATTCTAGGACACCCTGTATGTATTATTCCTACAAACATTCATTTTTATATTTGAAAATATGATAATCCAATAGTCGTATATTTCTAGTTTCCTTTAAGCTTTGTTGACCTCAATTTCATTAATGAGTTCAAAAGTTACAACAAATTTAGTGTAGCGCGTCCGTCAGTACTGGTGTCGCTACGTTCCATTCTCGTGCGTTAAAAAAATCTGGAGCCTACATTTTTGATCGTACAAAAAATTTCATTCACGTTTTTGATGTGACATTTGCCCCTCTAACGCCTAATGTTATTAGGTCTTTGATATATATTCTGACAAATTCAGCCATATAACATTTAGCGACAGTTTAAAACCCCTGACGACTCTGTTAATAGCTATGTTTGGTATTTTAATGTATATAATTATTTTATATCCGAACAGTGATGCTTATATGTATTGTAGTTTATTTATGAATTTATGTATTGTAGTGTAGTGGTATTTAAGTATTTACTCTCTTTCAATCAAAGATTCAGCAATAATTTAATACTATTTTAAAATTATCTGACGTAGTTACTCTTTAATTCCTTAAATACCCTAAACTGATTGATTTGCCATATATAATTTATTTATTCAGTCTAAATAATTTTAAATAATTTTAATGCATACTATTAACTCATGACTTAACATTACAAAATCTCATTTAAATTTAATGATAAAACCCTAATTTATGCGGATTAGGGACGTCAAGGCAATAAAATGGATGAAAATCTACAAATTTCCGCGATTTCACTGAACGCTGAAAATAACATAAATCGACGGGATGAGCACAGACTCTAATTCGTCAGGATTTTCCAAATCATATCATCGGAGGCTCGCTTTGTGTGCTGGTACACTGGCCAGTGGCCGACACTCTCTAGGGAAATTCAATCAACGAGTCGGCGAACGGTCAATCTGTTGTACAGGGACGGATTGAATGAGGGCACGAACTATGAATAATGTCTTATGAAGGATTCTGTAATATATAAATTTTGACTAACCTACCAAATAGGTTTGACGTTGATTAGTAATAATTTAGTAAGTACCTAATTATTTTAATTTTAACTGTACTTATTAAATTAATAGTTTGAACTGACATATGGTCTATTATTCATTTAGTTTCTAAAAGATTACATACTTCAGGCTTAGCGGGTTTCATTTTAATCTTTGAATTCAAATATAGTGAACATATTGTATGATCTAAGAAGATGTTAACATGATATAAGCACCTGAATATATAACATTGCCGATTCGGCACACTGTCGGATAACTTTAACTCGATAATATTCTACTAATTTAAGAAAATTCTAACATATTCAATGAAGACCTTCAAATATTAGGAAATAGTCAGTAGGTACTGATTTTTCGTTCGTTGTCACTTAGTTTGTTTACAAATGGCTAAATAGCAAAAAATTATATAACCACGCCAATGTATTGGCGTTGGTCAAAAAGATTCAAGCAAATCTAAATTCTCCTAGCCATTTCATTACGAACAATTTGTTTATCTCGTCACTGCGATACGAGCTATAGAACTACATATATTGAACACAGAAATTGGAAAAACCCAATTTGAACATTCTTTTGTTTAAACAACAACCTTCTGGCCCTCGGATTCAATATTAAACTTTTTGCCACACTCCTTGTAATTTTACAAGTAAAGTTACAATATTATGTGATTTAGACTTCTATTGGGTGTTTCTGTTTAAATAAATTTTGAGACATTCATACTTTAGGGCGGTACTGAATTAAGGTATGAGGAAATATTTTTGTTAGCAGCACCCAAATCAACCCCTTATAATTAAAAATAAATCCATGTTTAATTTTAGCTCTCTATTTCGATTCTAGACCCTCCTGCAAGATAGAGAGAGATGCAATATCACTAAGAACTTTAGCGGTAATTTTCTTTAGAGCACAGCTCAAAAAAAAATATGGATAAAATTTAAAGCACACTGAGGAGTCTTCACTGCAAAAAGTCATTCAAGCACGTTTCGGACGATCACATGATGTGCAAAGATAAAGATACCGTTAATACATTTGATTAAGGTCCAGCCCGTAGACATATTATATATCTCCAGTCTGTCCGAACAAAGTAGAAAAAGGAGAGGATATGAATGAATATCTAGTTAGAGAGCATTGTTAGAAGAACAGATCAAAGTATATGTTGATACTTATTTACATATTCAATTCTTATTTTTAATTTAAAAAGTTTGAAAATAAAGTAAAATATGCTTAATTAAACAGAGAGTTTCCCTGAAAGGTTGAATAAGTGCTAGGAAGCGTATTGGTGTAGGTGCTCAGAGAATTTTCGTTTGCAAAATATGAGTGCCGCAGTCTGTTATTTTTATGGTCTATGTCCTCTTCATAAAAGACGATGTTGCCCTTGGCCGTCGTGGTCCAGTTACTCTGTTCAACGCCAGTCCATGCTAGTATGTTTGACGTGAATGAATTTGTTGTTTTAGGTTTTTTTGATCATTATAAACAAAAAAGGTATCTTGTCATTTTTTCGTTAAGTTGACCGTTTTCAACTTATAAACAATTTAATGTTTGAAAAAACACAAAAACGGTCATTTTCAAGGTTGAAATACAGTATTAAAAAATAAATTATTTGAGTTCGCCAAAATTCTTATACAATCTTTGAGCACCCATTAAGAAAATCTCGAAGAGTAAGTGTAGATTTTTTCATTCTAAAGCTTAAAATTTTAATTGTTACATAGACGTCTTCACCAGGGAGGCATATTTACAGATACTAACGTATGTTAACATCAGGGTGTTAAAATCACTAAGCTTTTGCACAAACAGTACATTTACGTATGCTAATGATTGTTGACACACGAGTGTTAAAATCACTAGGATTTTGTGCTAACAATAGTACATTTATGTACGCTAATGGATGTTGACACTAGTATCAAAATATGCAAGCACCTCGCGCGCAAATTTTGACCCTGGAGCCTTAATCTCGAGTGGTGATGCAGTTAGTTGTATGTGCACTAGCGTATCGTTTGTTGTAATTTATTAAATTTAATTTAAAATGAAGAGCCATGAACAAAATGTTGCTCTGTTATCAAAACGGATCGATCCTTTGTGTAAAATAATAAATCTACAGTTGTAAATGATAGCAAATATAGTGTGGAGTTACGAACATAACTTTCTAGTGACTATATATTGGCTTCTAATGATTGAGTAAAAAAGTATTCGATGGAGACTCAAACAGATTGGGTCGTTTTTCAAATATATCCAAACTTGACAAAATTGTAATTTCTTAAAGATTTTGCTTGTCAACATTCCAATAAGAGCAAATCAGCACATGTTTACTTCCAATCAAAGCAGTCATATTTAGAAAATGCTAGGACTTTTTAATAATAAACTAAACAAAATCGAAACTCCATCAGATTTTTGTGATTTTTGCATGTCAATGAATAAGCAGCCCCTATTTAGAGGCAGAAAAATTAAAGTACAACCAACTACCGTCAGCAGAAGGAAACATCGCGAAGGGCTACTTTGCGGGTCGCGCAGGATACAATCTGTATGGCCGTCTAAAGAGAGGTAGCAAGAAGAACAAAAAGAAGTAGAAACTTGACCAGAAACATTGCTCAAAGTCAACCTAACGCTAAAGGGCATGGATTCGCTCATTAAACTACTGCTCTAAGATATACGTCAAATATTTTATCACTAATATTTTATTTATTGGTATTAAAAAAACGTATCCGATATATCAATAACTTAAATAAATGAATCCTTTTTGCGTAGGTACGTATTAACGTAATATACGAGTGTCAACATCAACTAGCATGCGTAAATGTGCCGTTTGTGTAAAAGCTTAGTGAGTTTAACACCCTGGTGTTAACATACGTTAGCATCTGTAAATATGCACCCGGGAGCGCGCTCTTTCATTTGTTGGAAACGGTCAACTTTACGAAAAACCGACTAGAAACCTTTTCTGTTTAGAATGACTAAGAAAATTTACATTCAATCGGGTCAAAATAAGCGATTTTTGCAAATTAATAACGTGTTAAGACATTGTGATTAATAACATTACTATTTGATGGAGCACTAGCATTGTTTATTTTCATTTGATTATGATTTTTATATCATATATCATATTGAAAGATAAAAATATCTATTGGATCGTGTCCTTTAATTTACCAAATATTATTTAGGGTACATGTTATAGTGTAGGGCATTCTGACGATTTTCGTTAATTTAATGTCATAATTTTAACGTCCACTAATTCTTCATAGTTACAGATTTTTTGCAAATAACAACAGCAGACAAAAATAAAAAGTTGCGAGTGAGAACGACCAGAATATCAAATTATTATGGTTTTCAGGGTGCTGAAAATGAATCTGACGTTAGCTCTTGTTACCCTTAAATTCCCTAAAATCATCACGTCTCCGTTTGCGAAAGGGACGTCCAGTACGGCCGAGAACGAAACGAAGGGGTGCGACTGCTTCATGGAGACGAGTTCTAAACGGACCTGTCAAGTTTGGATGGATCTGACGCGCCGCCCCCGAGATATTGAGGTAGAGCCGTGGGGGTCGAACCAAAAGAGATGGTCGGGATACCGACTATGGGACGTCAATGGGTGAGTAGAGGACGTCAGGTGAGGGAGGTCGGCCCCCGGACCCATTAAAGCGGCAGTGGCGGAACGAACGGACAGAAATATGACCGGCGATGGATCTCCAATCCTTATTTTCCTTAAATTTCGACGTTTCGACGATCCCCTTCAAGAGTTTGTCCTGAGCCCCCGCCAGAGCTTCTACTTGTATTACTCGTCAGTAGTAAATTTCGAACTATAACACCCTTAAGCAAGGAAATCATTAGTCTGATGAAATGGCGGTCGATGGCGTCGTATAGGATCGTAACGACGATTTGTCGTTTATTCGTGCCACCGGCCATATTTCAATCCATTCGCCCCCGTGAGTTAATTTCCTTGCTTGACCTCCTTTATGCATTCAACAACGTGAAGTAGTCGGTTTAACTTCATCTTTTTTAGATCGGCCTCCACAGCGTGTCATTCATATCTCGGAGATGGCGCGTCCGATCAATCCAAATTCGATACGTCTGTATAGAATTTATCTCCACGTAGACGACGCACCCCTTCGTTCTGGAGATAATTAAACCAACTGATTCTTTATATCTAATTTTACTTTTTAAAATAATCAATTTTAATTTTCTCTTTTGAATGTAAGGTTTTCTCGAATATCCTATGGGAAGGGGCGATCGCCGCAGTGACTCCTCTAAGGGTACCCATGTCTTTCACATAATTTCAATATGGTTTTTGTATGTAAGTGTTGTCATCCTTACGACAATTAACACATGGGGACAAACATTGATGTAGGAGGAAGAAGGGTCTAAATATCGATATTTCCAGTGAGTGTTGAGTGCTTCATCGCTGTAAAATTTCTGTATTATGCTAGGTTATTTGTCATCTTAAGTACATTCTTTCACTAAGCAAAACAGTATGGTCTAGTTTAGCCGGGTCCGGCCATCGTCGGGTCGTGCAAAAGAAATTGTCTTTACGGGCTAGAGGCGTGGGTATACGTTGGTTAATAGTAAATATATCTTTGGAAATAGGTGCTCACAAAACATTTCAATGGAGAAAAATCATAGAAAATTTCATCAGGAAGTCAACTACTAAACTGAAAACTGAATCAGGATATGAAAAATATACACTATCAATTGTGCTATTAAAAATAAAAAGATTTAGTTAAGACAAACAAATTGCATTATAATTTGCAAACAATAAAATAAATTATTTTTTTGTAAGATCATAAATGTCCAAATGAAAAAATGTCATAATACATTCTGTTTATAGACAAATATTAGAAAAATCTTACAACTGAATTACACTAATAAATCACAATTATTAAGCGCATAAGTACAAATTGTAAACAGGCTTTATAGTAAAATAATACTGAACTGAAACCAGTCGCAGTCCAGTTAATCATGCTTAGAAAAGAGCCGACTATAATGTTAACTTGCCTTGGGTTTTAACGAATGCGAAACTAAGAAATAGTTTCTCATCTAAAACCAACACTTCGTTCTTATAGAGAATTAACTATAGTGAAACTTACTTTGGCGGAAGAAAAAAGTAGTAGTCCGATTTCCATAATTGCATATAAATTTAAGACAGTTATAATTCTAGGTATTTCCGAAAGAGACAATGATAATGCGTGCTAGTACCCTGTACTGTTATTTTTCAATTCACAACTAACTAATTTGTATTGATTTGCTCTTGATCCATACAACCATTTCTAAATGCCACCCGCTTCCGTTATAGAATGTTCTGAATCATGACGCCGTTTTTCTTTTTTCCTCTTTCTATTTCATAATATCTTGTCAGATATTTCGGGCTTATACCTAAGTTGGCTGTATAACACGTCGGGCAGTGGATACCTGTTAAGCATACAGCATCACCAATATTTTAAGTTTTGGTACCGGGCTACATCCAGCATTGCAGATTTTACTTATTTTCAATTCGTTTCAGTATAATGATGGTATAGTATAGCTTGCAATGTCCAAGTGCTGGTATTATGCTAATGTCAAGTGCTACACTATACAGGGTGCGCCAAAGTTCTGATTTTGGTCGATTACGGCTGTATTTGAAATGGTGGAAATATATTGTCTATAGATTATTGTCTTGATTTTCAATTCTGAATAACCAGAAAATATGTACAATTATACAGGGTACTCCGTTTTCGTTGTCCGAGCAACAACTTCGTTATTTTAAATGGAACACCCTATATTTTTTTCCTTTATCGAGTTACCCATCTAATTATATTCATAATTCTATTAAGGTGGTAGGTACTTAAAATGAACCGTTTACGATATAAAAAAGATTTTTTGACAAAAAGTGAGGTTTGCGGATAAGTTTTTGAGTACCTCTGATTTCATAGACAAGAGAGTTTTCAAAATTCTGCTTATACTGTTATGTTGAGCATATTAAGGGCTAGTAGGGCAGAAACATTATTAATATTAATCTTATACAGAGTGCTGAAAAAATTGAGTTTAATGTTTCGCTAATAAAAAAGGCCGTAATTCAATTTTTTCAAATGGGACGTACTATTTTCAGTTCTGTCATCTAATGAAGTGTTAAATTATCTTTCCATTGATATATCATAGTAGGTATTTATCTTTAGGAGTTGCATAGATATTAAGGTTAATTGTCTGGATCAGTCATTTTTCTTGCTGGAACTTCATGAGGTTTGTACTGCACTTCACCAGTTTCGATAAATCTGTCTCTAAGATTACTAAATGCAGGTTCTAAAGGGTGTCTCCTTTCAGGATATCTGGTTTTATAGACTCGGGATGCTAAGAGGCTGTTCCTTGAGCACTCCCCCAGAATAAAAATCATGTCAACCATTTCTTCCCGCGAATAATTCATATTTAATTATATTATTGCAATTGAAGTTCATAATTATATATAGTCAGTATTTTATAATGTAAGAAAAGCCAGCGTAACAATATATGCAGTAATTACAGGCGTCAATATAAATATTTTATATAATATATTATAATTAAATAAATCAGATGTTTCATTTATTATATAAACCTATTTTTCCCAAGAAATATGTACAAAAATGTACATTCATCTTAGTCAGCTCCATAGTAAATGAAGATTACTACTTTTTTGACGAGATTGAGGTGATATGTTAATGTTTTTCTCCTGTGTAGCATCCTCAAAAACGGGGGAGGACGGAAGTTTTGCCGGGGATACCCTGAGAACGCACTCTCACCTCATTAGAGGGTGATATTAGCCATTTACGGGCTGGGTCACCCCGAGGAGGAATTCCACCATCACCACAGTATTCAGTATCCTCGAAAATGGGGGATCACCCAGTAAGAGTAAATCAAACAATTACAATACGCGTTAACCCACGTTTGGGGTTTGCTTTTGTCCGTTTACGCGGGTGGGTCACCCTAACGAGAAAAATTTAATTCTTTTTATATGACGAAATAAAAACATACTGTATTGCATTTTTTAAAGAAGTTCCATAATTTAGAATTAAAAAAAATAAGCCGGATGACCTCATGACATTAACAATAAAGTGAATCAGTTTTGGCATGCATAGGGACTATATCGTGCACGGCTCTTGTTAAAATTGTATTGTTACCTAGCGGTCTCTATGGCCTTAACATTATAGCTAGTGACTATTACCATTACGTGCAGTATTAATTGGATGTGTTTTATTTTGATTTAGACACTTCAGTTTAAAATCCACAATTGTATTAAAGATATTTGTAGGTATTTAAGGGATATAAATTGTTTTCGGTTATCTCAAATAGTGGGATTTGCAGTAATTTTCTCTCTGTTATCTTTATATGATGTCATGTTACACTTGAATTAAATTTATATTGATTTTGTCATAGATGAATGGTAGCTAAATCACTATTTCAATTTTTGTCAAAACAGGAATCGACGAGGAGTTTACGCCTTTCGCGAAAGAATTACTTACTAATGTAGGAGCATCACCTCTGCTAATTATGTATCTGTCACGTTCATTAACTTCTGAAAGAGTTTGTCAATTTGGTCTTTGCTTTTAAACTCCAAAGTTCTTGGATTCTCTCTTGAGAAACACATTGCTTTATATCTGGCAATATGAACATTTCTATCAGTAATTACTTTCGATACTATAGTCCCGGAAAAGCTTACTTTTATTGCGGAAAATGGGTCCCGAAGTAAATATTTCTGTGAGATTCCAGCCGACAGGGAGATTTTTCCTATTTATTGTGACAAACTTACCTACCTCACTGATTGTTTGCATACGTTTTAAACCCCCTTTGCGTATCTCCACATTCATCTGGCTCTCTTCGGTTTCTTCAGTTTTTTCGATTTCCTCGGATCTCTCATTGTTTTTAGTGTTGATATTGAAACTGAACACGGAATCGTCATCGTATTTATCTTCTTTAAGCTCTGTATATGAAATTCTGTTTTCGCATGTTTCTCCTGCACAGTGCTTGCAAACAGCTGAGCATCTTATGCCCGCTTTTCAGCGTCCACAAGAATTCGTATTATTTAAATATTTTTACTTTGATAATGAGAAAGTAAAAATACCCTATAACAATGAAAATGCAAAACAGTCATAATAGTGCAAACAATTAATTATTAACTTTATTAACTTTCTAAACATGAACTTTTACCAACGTTATAAAGTGATAAAATGATCACAGAATGGTTAAAATAATAAAAGCAAGTTGCAAATAAACGATTAGAAAAAAGCTGTTACTCAGAAAAAGTTTCCCCCACCCCACAACCGAGACCCGTTGTAGTTACGATGAAAATCATAAGGAGCAAAGTTGTAGAGCTCGAAGCGTCCTCTACACTGGCATCTTCGTGCTGTTGTAGCTTCAATAGAAACCGATATAATTGAAAATTCATTTTTGCACCTGTTAGACCCCCGTCCGCCCCCGCCCACCGGACTTAAGAATATAAAGTTTTGTGCATTTGGAATACTGAGGGGGGCTTAAAACGTGTCAGCGATTTAGGTGTGCTTGTCACAATAATTTACCTGACACCTGGACTATAAAGGTTGTAGATGAAATTATAAATAAAATTAATTGAGGTTATCTATTTTTTGACTTTTGCATTTGCATTGTTCTTTTTATACAGCACTTTGACTACCAGTTTTACCTTATGTACATATTGATAAACATACTATCCTCTAGATAGGTGCCATCCATCACATATGTTAACTTAATGCATTAACTTAAACCATTGATAAATCGACCTTTAGTGATAGCTCAGAGGTTAGGGTATCTAGCCTTCACCCTGGGTGAAATAAGTAAAATTTACAGAGAATTTTCCAATGTATTGAATATTGTGCTCATTTAACAAAAAAATTGTTACATAGTAAAAAACCCATTATTTCTACTTTTCATTGCATACTTGATTGATTGTTTATATACACTGAACACCCGTACTAACCTGTCAAAACTCGACGTATCCCAGAAAGTTATTATGAGTCAATCGTTAATAACGGTGTATCCTCCTTAATAGAACATTTCTGGGAATTAGAAATCCTGTGAATTTCTTACTACTGTGCGCGAAGCACAGTGATTATTCTGCGAAAACTCGTACTCCGGTATTCAGGACAACGGGAATCATAAAATCGTTTTTCCTTATATTCAATTGATGAAAAGATTCGTTATGATAATGTTTTCATTCAGTCTGTTACTTTGGCAATGGTTAGGAAGGAAACGTTAAGCGATGTCAACTACTTAAAGTTCCAGTTGAACGTGACTCACCATATCGAATTCATTCAGAATTTTTCTAGTATATTCCTATACTGGGTGTCCAGTTAGTGTTCCCTCGGAAGATTGTGTAAAAACGGCTAACTTTACAAAAAAACTTTTTTAACAAAACCTTCAATGTTTCATCTTTACTACAACGTAAAATTATTTTCAATTATACAAGGTGTCACAAAAACGAGTACACAAGGAATTATGATTTTTTTAATAGAACACCCTATATTATTTTGGCACCAGGTAAGCCTGCAAGGGTCCTATATTACAATCTAAAATATTTTGTCAATCGGATGCAGCGTTGCCAAATTATGATTTTTTTCCTGTCTTTGGCAATTTACAAACATTTTTTTGACTGCCTTATCTCCGCGATTTATTAATTGTTTTTTCTAAAAATGTAGGATGTTATTTAATAATGGCGTATTTATAAAAAAATGTGTTTGAAATAAATTATTATTGTACCGGATGTCCAAAATATTTGTTTATTTTTCTTGATTTTCAATTAATGTTATAAAACATACAATTCCTCAAATTTTAATATCAACACTTTATATGTATTTCAATCGGTTTTTGATATATGATTATTCCAAATGATTTTTGCGTAAATTGAGGTGCACTTATTTTAGAATTAAAATCTAGCATGGCTTTGGTCTTTTGTTTTGCGTTTGGTTTTCACTTTATGACATTTCTGTAAGGTGTTTAAGATTATTGTGATTAAGTGGAATTGACATTGTTAAGTAATATTTAAAAATATGAATTGTAATTATTGTCAACAAGATTTGATATCTATGGTGTACGTTATTGGCGAATCTGATGGAAACTGCTTATTGACATTAAGAGTGTAAGGTATAAAATATCCCGATAGAAGGTGTCCTGATGTGAGGTCTCTGGGAAATTTTAAAGAACGAGAAGTGTTGCATATGAAAAGAAGGCCATATGACAAAATGTATTAAGTGAAAAAAAATGAGCTGGCTATAACTTTAGCGATAATCGAAATTCCTACAAGTGTTCGGGAGTTAAGTAGGTATTTAGACCTCAGTAAATATAGTATTTCCGTATGTCTTCGTAAGAATAAGTTTCACCTGGATCGAGTACAGCTGCACCAAGAACCTTTGGATGTGGATTTAAATCGTAGATTAAATTTTTGCCAGTGGGCTCAAACTAAACTGAAGAAAAAGAGGAATTTCTCAAATTTGTGTTGTTCACGGATGAATCAACGTTTCATTGCAAGGGAATTGTAAATAAGCACAATTTCCAGTATTATGACAGAGAAAACTCTCATGTTGTACAGAAATCATTACCAGTACAACTGGGGTGTACATTGTTTGGGGGGGGGGGGATTGTACATGGTTATATGTTGTTGGTCCTTACTTTTTTGAGAGAAATATGAATGGAGCAGATTTTATTACAAATAATATGTGGTTACAACTTGATGATGTACCACCTCATTTTAGTAGAAATGTTCGTCAGGCCATTAGTAACCAGTTTCCTGAAAGGTGGATAGGAAGAGGAGGTCTGATGTCATAAACTGTTAAATCATATCTAATTTATTATTCTATTAAATTATGTTAGGTCCCATTGCACGGCCGCCTAGGTCACCCAACCTGACATCAATGGATTTTTTCCTTTGGAGATTTGTAAAGTCCGACGTTTATAAAGTAGAACCAACGACTCGAGGAGATATGATGGAAAGAATTCGTCAATGTTTCAATCACATAAATATTGTTATGCTATACAATGTAAAACGTTCATTTACCAAGAGACTTCAGTGTTGCGTGGATCAAAATGATGGACATTTTAAGCAATTGTTAGGTTAGTTTCAATACCGCGAAAAAAATATTTCTCAAAAGCCGTTCATAATTATTAAAAGAAACTGTATGATATCCAAATGTGAGAAATTGTACGCGTTATTAATCCATGCAAAAAAATATATACATTCCATTTATCAAAATAAATTGAAAGAAATATGAAACAAAAAACCAAAACCGCACTACATGTTAATGCTAAAATAAAGAGAACTTCAATTTACGCAAAAATTATTTGAAATAATTGCATCTCAAAAACCGCTTGAAATAATGTGTTGTATTAAAATGTGAGGAATTGTATACTTTATTTATCCATGTAAGAAATTATGGGCATTCCATTTAAAAAAATTGACAGAAATAATAGTTAAATATCAAGAAATATTAACAAATATTTTGGACATCCGGTACAATAATAATTTATTTGAAAAATATTTTTCTATAAATACATCATCATTAAATAATATCCTACACTTTTAGAAAAAACAATTAATACATCGCGGAGATATGGCAGTCAAAAAATATTTGTAAATTGCTAAAAAGACAGGGAAAAAATCATAACTTGGCAACGCTGCATCCGATTGGCAAACTATTTTAGAGTGTAATACAGAAGCCTTGGAGACTTAACACAGGGCGTTCAATTTAAAAAAATCATAATTTCTTGTGTAACTCGTTTTTGTGACACCTTCTATACTTACTTATAATTTTACGTTGTAGTAGAGATGAAACATTGAAAGTTTTGTTAAGAAAGTTTTTTTGTAAAGTAAGCCGTTTTTTTGCACAATCTTCCGAGGAAACACTAACTGGACCCCCGGTATATACCCTATATCCCTATATATCCCTTGATTAATATAAATTACGTATTGAAATTGTTGTATTTGAACACCCAAATAATTCTTGGTTGAACCAGCAGATCTTCGAAATGTGTTCTTCAATTTCTCGATAAAGCCATTACCTACACTAGGAGTTATTCAGGAGAATTTTTGCAAAATAAGTAAGCATTCACCGAACTTTGTTCCAAGTTAAAACTTTAGAGGAAATCTGGGAACATACGATTTCATCAACAAAATGATTCTTTCAAGCTATAAAAGATTTTTATCAATTCACACGGGCGACCAGTTTTCTTGACAGTATCAACTGCCTCATGTGGATTACGTCACATTGAGAATTATGTGAGATTCTTAATCAGCCATAACAGTTTTGATGATATCAAACCTAGTTTCAATTTTATTAATACGAATTTCAACATTCCACTGCATGTTCGACTTCTTAGAAGACTGCATCGACAAAATAATTATCTAAAAATAATCGAAGTTACCATTTCCTCCTTACCACTATAAAACATATGTAGTGTTTCTTTTATACATTTCTCCTCTTTAAATACAACATCTCTACTCAAAATAACTTCATATTCATTGGCCATCTCTATTGCCACATTATCCCTCTAAATAATGCCTTGTACGTTTTCCGTTCTATTTAATTCTGAACCAAGCATTCTTCTTCAAGCGACTCATAGGAGGTTGGAATCTTGACCATAGCATATGGAACATATTATCTGCACCATTATCTGCACTCAAGAACCAGCGACTTTTCGGAAACTGTTCTTATAATAAAAAGTTTCTTAGATTGCAATGTCTCATAATTTTAAGATTCCTGGGGTGGAATAATTTCGTTGTATCGCAACCCCTTCTATAACTCCATTTATAGAAAGATCGTTTTTACTCGAAGTAAAGTCATTCATAATCTAGTGTGTACCTTTTATAGAGTACAAATATCACTTTAAGTTATCGAAAAAATATCCCCGAGAGTTCTAAGTGGAACACCCTCATCGCTTCAGCTCGTAGTTCTCCAGGAAAACTATTGGAATGATCATACTTCTACCATACTACGATTTTATATCCTTGCACTCCTATTCAGTTTAGGAGAGTAGGACTTCAAAATTCAAAGATGGGTGAGCTTCTAATGTTTTCACTTCCTTCTTATTGAACTCGATTCCACTATCAGTTCCCTTACAGTGTGTTCCTGTGTTTTAGTTTCTCGTAGAAAAATCTCTATCTATGAACATTCTTAACACTTTTTGAGGAACCTCGAAATTTTCAAATGACGCGAACCAATTTTTTTGAACCGTCCACATTGCGTTGTTCCAGAATCTACAACACAGATGTCTCCTTTATGCAAATTGCAGAAACATTAATATACAGTGTGTTGCATTTAATTTGAATACACACTTGTATTGTCGCAACTTTTAAATAAATAATTTCTTGTGTTACAATAGAACTTCATAAACTGCATCTTTTGAGGTTTTAGTATAAGCAAAGTGTCTAAATACGACCTACTACCAGCATTTTAAGAAGGTGTAATCACGATATCTCGCTTCGCGAAAAAGTTATTCAAGTAAGTTGGTCAAAATCAAATTTGTAGCTCATGAGGACAGTTTTTAACAGCAGCAGTTTAAGAGTAAAACGAAAATGTCTAGTGAACATTCAACTTTATAAGAAAAAAATGGAAGTTATAAATCTATTTGGAGTATGGAGCATTTTAACTAGTAGAGAGGTTGCTCAAGAATTTAACACACGCAATCAGCTTCGTCCCCCTGTTCAACAATAAACGGATTGTTTAATCCTACTAGTTATGGGTAGGAAAAATCCAGGAAACCCACCACACCAAAATCGACAAAACCTCCAAGAAGAAAATATTTTGACTGAAAACAGTGAAGATTCCAGAGCCAATTTAAGGTATTTATCGAATTTGATAAATCATATAATATTATAAATTAATTTGTATCTATAAAGAAGCAATACCATTTACAGCTTCTATTATTTTTAATACTAATTCTTATTACTGACACACTTTACATCTAAAGGAGCGTAGGTAGTAGTCTCTAAATGCCCTATGATAATCCGTCCCTGTCAATCAGCGAATTGGTAAACGGTCAATGGACTGGACGTTGCCCGTCAAATCCACTAGCGTGCCCTGCCAACCCCTAACGCAAATTACACCGCCCTTAAACATTTCCTCACAAAACTCAAGATAAATTAAATTTGTTAACGTGTTACTAACATGAGTATTTTTCTTAACGCTGCTCAAAAGGGGGGACGTGATAAATGATTTACTTTGACCAATGTTAAACCTTTTAGTTGCTTTCGTTTTTTACACATATAGATATCAGATGCTTATGTTACTTATCTTAAATTTTATTAAAGTTATGCCTGATGGAACATATTTCAAGTATAAATTCAAATTATTCGTCAGCTGCTCTTGGTTGAAAACTATTTTATATGGTTGAAATATTTAAAATTATCATTCTGGTATAATGTTAAATACAAGCCTTTAAGAGTTAATAGAAAATTAGTAAAGCACAATAAAGTCGTTGGTAAAACGTAAAGTATATATCCCGCAAGTTGTTATATCCAATGCGTTTAACATTAGTTCATTGGCCAAATTATTCACATGCGATTTTCTCTAAAATTACAAATCCTAGAAAAAAGTTAACTTGTACTTCTCCTATGTACTTGGTATCTATTTTGAAAGATACAGAAGTTTCCCTTTTAGCATATTTACCCCTGTAAACTCTTATATTTTATTAACATTCTTAGATAAAAATTAATATTTTCTTCAATTATTAAAATTTGACTTTCATATTAATACATTTTGTTAATAAACATGTAGTGCTAATGTTAATGAACCAGTAAAATCGTCCAAGAAAAAACATACAAATATTTAATAAAATTTCTCCCCAAAATTATATAAAAATTTGACATTTTTCATAACGCGAAAGACGTGAAAAGGCCGTTCTTTCGACGAAAGAACAATAAAAATATTTTTATCAAAAATGCACTCAAAATTAACGAGCGGCGGAAAACCGCCCTTGAACAAGTTTTTCAAAAGTACTGTAAAATTTAATTTTTCGAAAGTGCCCTAAATTTAAATTACCTTATAGGTAGAGAGCTGGCTGTATAGATTTCGTATGAATAAGATACATGAAAAACTTTGTATGAGTGAGTAAGTACTACCACAAACCTACAGGGAGCCACTTCTCGTATATGCAAATTTTGCCCGCGTCACGGAATTTTACCGGAACTGACGTCAAAATTGGAGGATGCGGACAAATAAGAAGATGCAGCCTACATTTTTTAATAACTAGAAGGCTTGTACTTTAAGTTAAAAAAAAATCATGTATTCGATGACCTAGGAAACCAGAAAAAAAAATTTAATCGAGGGTGTCTCAGGGTTGCGAGCGAATTAAGCTTGGCAGCCCACTACAATCTCATTGCATACCTCAAAACCTACATATTGACTTAACTTTTATTCATGTACTAGATGACACAAAATATCGTGACCTATCACGATATTTTGTGTCATCTAGTACATGAATAAAAGTTAAGTCAATATGTAGGTTTTGAGGTATGCAATGAGACTGTAGTGGGCTGTAAGTGACGTCAGAATTCCATGACGTGGGCAAAATTTGCAAAATTGAAAAGTGGCTCCCTACATGGTAGTACTTACTCGCTCACATAAACATTTTCATGTATCTTATTAATAGGAGATCTATACAGCTGGCTCTCCACCTATTAAATCAATTTAAAATCGATACCATTTTTTAGGGGAGAAGCTTCTCCTTTCAAGTAGTTGTATTTAAAATAGATTATTTGCAGATTAACTAATTAAAAATTATTTATTTCATGAAACTGGGCGCTTGCACGATGATAGAACATACACCCAGTGGATTGTGCAATTTCGCTCGATAAATAGAATAACGTCCCAATAAATATTTAAAAAACTGTCTGCATTGAGACTACCTAAGCATTGATCACCTCTATCTGTTTTACGCGCTAAACCAAATACTACAGAGAATTCTATTATCTAGTCATGAAGGGAAAGTGGATTTTCTATTTATTAAATATTGTAATTTTCATTGCGAGTTATAATATATTTCTATTAATTAA
Source organism: Stenurella melanura (assembly GCA_963583905.1). NCBI lineage: Eukaryota > Metazoa > Arthropoda > Insecta > Coleoptera > Cerambycidae > Stenurella > Stenurella melanura. The sequence goes on from OY757311.1 coordinate 106,108,061, forward strand.
TTATCATTTATGCTGTTTATTAAATTCGTCTCCATCTTTCTGTATATTTTGATGTCTTTCTGTACAAATCAGTGACAAGTCTATATCCTTCTTAAATGACATTTTTGTTCTTTGTAGAGTATTAATCGTCGATTGCTACGTTATAGATACCAGCGATATTTGGTACAGGGTAAACAAATATAGGGGAAAATGGGCAGCTAGTGGAAGCGGCTGGAAACTCTCCACCAAATGTTTGCGAACATTCCTTGATTTGGTTATTAACTGGGTTTGTTACTGCTGATCTGTGCCATACACGCCTCTGATCCGTGGGTTCTAGAATCTATACTTAACGAGCCGCAGTTGTGAGACTTGGAACTTTCATACCACGCCAGAATTAGTTTTTCAACAATAATTTAAAAAATACATTTGCAATACTAATTTTTACATGATTTTCTTAACAAACTAAGAAATATTATTATTTGCTAATGATGTTATTTTATATTTACGGACCAATCTGGAACCATAATTTCTTAAAATTAAATTCGAGCTCAAACTGATATTTCAATTTAACAGTTCTTGCTGTAATTTTTTTAATAAAGGGTGGTATCGATACTAGAGAAATTCAGTTTATCTTCGTCGAGGACGGACGTGTTGTGTGTGACGCTCCCGAACAAACGCAAAAAGAACTGGTTAAAACGCCATTGAACTCGATAAAATTAAAATCATCGGTAGCTTAAAAAATTTTGCATAAAATTTTATGTAATAATAGAAGCGCAAGCACGCAACAAATTAAAAATAGGAAATATTTGTTAATAATAGTATAAAATAAACACTGGTATAGCGTGGCTGTTACGTCGTAAACCAACCCTTCAAGGCGCCTCTCAAGTGGATTGTGTAAGCAACCTCTATTTTTAAGGCAAGATAACCAGCTGTGGACGAAAAAAGATAAGTTGTAAGTAGTAGTTTTAGTTTATTAGTGTACTAGTTTATTTTTTAATTAAAATTGAAGTAGAAAATTAAATGTAAAATTGAAAAGGTATTAAAGATAGATAATGAAATAGAAAAGTGCCCAGAATTGGAACGCGGCAGTTGAAAGTAAAGTACTACAAAAACAAAGTAATATGCAGGGTGTGCAAAGTATTCTCTTGGGCCTCTTTCTCATAACACGCTGTAAAAAGCTATTTCTACCGCGAGACAGAGCTCTTTTTTGCACTTCCACCGTAAATGGATATTTACCTGTGGAACGGTTAATAAATAAAAGTTCCCTGAGGTGAACGAATATATGTATGTCTTGGCAGACAAACGAAGTGAACACAAGCAGGCAGAATGAGGTGTACACTGCTAGATTCAGAAACAGAAGAAACAGAAAACTTGAAAGAAGCATGTTTCAAACGCCTACACTTCCCATCCGATGACAGATGGAAACTAAAAAAAAGCATGGAAACTTAAAAGAAGCATCTCACAAACACCAAATAAACAACTTTAATAATAAATTTTGACGATTTTTTTCAATATTGTTAAACACAATCAAGGACTGAAATATTTTTTTATTGAAAGTACTAGTATTAAAGTTCAACCTCTATAAATTTGATCACTGTACGACGTATAATACGCCCTCACGAATTTCTTGGAAGAAAAAATATTATCTCGGCTTCTGTGCATGTTAGGACATTTTTTTCTTAATTTGTAAAAAAATTGCAGTGTTCTAGATATGCAACAGCGGATTCTTTAAAGTTAAAATGTAACAAGATATTTGTTTATATCTACACACATAAAAAGGTTCTCGCGTAGAAAACTTCATAAAATCGACCAAAATTTCAATTTTTCAAAAATTCCAACGGGATATCATTTTTTAATAAATTTTTCAATTTTCTAAATGAGTTTCCCAATGAGCTTGTTCGGCATTTTTTTTTTATTTCATAAATCGAAAGTGCAAGTATAAAATAACGGATCTGCAAAAAAATCAGAATCTTATTCGCACGTTTAGTATCTTAAAAACTATTACAAATCTCCACCTCGCGAAAATGGGGCGTGGCCAGGCGCTACGTCACAATACGCATAGACTCGGCGATCTCAATAGACTTGATGCTCCTTAGTTGCTATAATTATAAGTATTTTAGAAGTATTGTTTGTTTTGTTTACTTCTTGACAGTAGGGGAGTACGATTTGATGAAATGTCAAAAAGTTACAATTTTCTCTCGCCCCTGTCGGGACGAATTTTCAATTTTGACCCTGCAATTTACGATTAGGATTCATCGGCGGCCTTCTTCTTTCTGTAGAGACATAGAACGGACTTCCACTTGACGTATTTATTTAGTTACCAGCGTTTGAAAATTTCATGTTTTTCGAACTTTCAGGTTAAATTTGAAAGGTCCCAGAAAGGCAGCTTTTCTTACGTCACTTGCGTATAGTGACGTCACAAATGGGCTCTCGGTTTTTGCAACTATCACTAATTTCAACTCCTTATATCTCGAGAACGGAAAAGGTTAATAATACGAAACTTTAAGTGCATAATGAGAATATCGAGTACTATATGAAAAAGTATAAAAACCATATAAAAAGGATATCATGGAACAAGCCCATTATAAACGAATATTACAAAAAATGGCACAACTGTTAATTAAGGCTTAAAAAAAAGGTCGTTAATTACTCAAAAAGTAATAAGCCGATCTTGCTGAAATTCTCTGTAGAAAATCGGGACAACATAGACACCATCTTCAAGAATTTTTAGCCCAATATGTATGTGAAGTTGTTATCGAGTAAACAAATAATGAAACTAACGTGTTTTGGAAGCTTTGGAAGCCATTTGCAAGTTAACAATTGTACTTAGCGACCTCTATCTGTACTCATTTTTTAGAGAATTTCATAACGAACAATTTTCCTGGCGCTTATGTTATACTAAAAGTCAGCAGGAACGAAGATATTTAAAGAAATATAGAAAAGGGGCATATTTTACTCACTATTTGTTAATTATAAAATCAAGCGATTCACTAATTGGTAAGCAAACTTAGGGTGCTCAACTGCACCCTAGAACGAAATAATCTCGCTTATGGGCCAAAAATCCAATAAAAATCCCTCGCCATCTAGCCTATTTGGAAAAGCAGAATCAAGCAAAACCATGTGAATGAAATAAATGAAAATAAACAATCGTTGAATATTGTAATACCAACTGATTGTAACCTTAACTTAGGCAAATATATTAGATTTTGAAATCTAACAATAAATAATTCAAACAAAATTCAATTTGTATCGAGAATAGTAAAGTTAACATCAAGACGCATAAAAATCATTTATTTAGAAATCCCATAAGTTAGAGACAACATTAAAAAGATCATTATGTTGAAATTGGAAGCAACATTTACAGGTCGTAATGTTTGCTTTAAATAAACCATGTATTGACAGAGGACGATAACTTGACGAACGGTTCTTTAGATCCGGCCGTAAAAGTTAACGGCCACATTTATAGATCAATTAACCTTAGATAACATATAGGGTAAACGGAACATCAATTCTAAAACCCACAACGAGCAATCAAATGCTAGCACATTACTGCTTTTCTAATTTTTCGTTACTACATTTTTAAACAAAGTATAATTTATGAATGATCGTGGATTCTTTTAGTCAATACAACAATCTACTGGAATTGTGTTGAGGATTATCGAGTTATATTCTAGATTAATACAAATTTAATTAATGAGCGCATAGCGTATTTACTGTTTTGCTGGGCTTTAGTAAATGCAATACTCGTATCTGCTTCTAATTATTTTCCAATAGTCACATCGCCACTACTGTATTGAGACCTGGTTACCATAATTTAATTTCAAAATTAAAGAGATTTTGCAGGTAGAAGGGATGTCTTATACTTATATGCGGTTATCTCATATTTGACTACAAGACGGCTCTGGAAAAGGTTGAAACTTTAGGTGTGTTACCTCTGAAGTAGTTTTCACAAACACTGTACTTGAGTTCTATAATTCGACACCCGTTTCGCTAATCATGTTAGCATTATGTGGAGATGATTAAAACTGAGTTTTAATCATCTCCAGATGATTGCAACATGGTTGGCGAAATGACGATCGACTACTTCAGGTACATGACGTTCAATTTAAAACTCTGTATCCCTCTGACTGTTATTTAATTTTGATCTACTGTTATCTTTCAGTTATCATTGCAGGGGGCTGCCTTGTCCCTGTTCTCTCTCTATGGAACCTCGTAGTTGACTGAGAACTAAAGAAAACTACAAATGAGAGATTATAGGCCCAAGGATATGCTGAGGAAATAGTCATTCAGGGATCAGATAATACCCCGAACGTGTTGAAAAGTTAACTGATAGGGCTGAGGACAAGCCTATCAAGCACCTATATCTTTCAATTTACTAGAAGGAGAAATCTGAGTTTTCTAGACAGCTGCATATGTCGGTGGAGGTCAAATGTTAAGATATTTGATTTCCATCGACACCTGCAGCTGTCTAAATAACTGAACCCCTCCAGATTTTTCCCTCTAGTAAATTGAATAAATTCAATAAAAATAATATTATAGACTCTAAACTTACCGGCAACTCGGTAGACGTATTGGCAATATGCATGTGATCATATGGTATAAAATGGAGGCTCAAATATGGTATGTTGCATTGACTCTATACTATCATGTATGCTACATTCGTTTGATGGCCTAAGAAACTCAAACATTATTAACCAAGAAGCTAAGCCGGGTATAAAGACTTAGTAATCACGGATGCCATGAAAGGCACCTCCATAGTAGTCTTGGAGACATTGAACCTTCTCCCATTTAGCATGGTGATCCAGAGAAGGCCAGAATCGAGACATACAGGGTTGCATAATGATTCACACCTATTAAACACGAGGTCAGACCACGTGATATTAAAAATCACGTTTAACAAACGTCAATAACACTATTTCAAACAGCAGGAATTAGTCAACAGAAACTCCTGATTCATTAGGTAAGGGTTTGAACTGGACGAGACGTTAACCAGCAGATCTCTATTTGAATTAGACATTTAGGCGGCATTAAAGGCAATAGCCGCCAGTAACTTGTAATCTCTAGCGGCATTCAACTACCCTTGGTAGCTCAAATTCAAATTCTGGGTGATTTACTAAATAAGTACCCATAAAACTACAGAGGTAATGCGACTCTCCAAAGGACCATGTCCAAAACAAACTGAAGAATTGCCCACAGAGAATAGGATATGAACTATAACAGGACTTCTAACAGGACGCTTTTCTGTCAAGTAGCATATGTAAACAGTTTAAGAACATTTGACAATGACCTAGACCCTAGATTATGCGGTAAAGAACCAGAAGTCGTGGATTACATTATATTTAACTGCGATGCACTGATCCGTAGAAGATATATTAACTACTGGTAAAGAGCGACAGACACGGAATCAATTAATATTTTTTCAGTTTCAGACCTGTATTACCTGATCAGCGACAGAGGAGTATTAAAATGAACAGAGTGAGTTAAGGCACGGAACTCATGGTAGGCCTAGGTGGCTATAGTGCCTTCTTGGAAGTAAGAAGCAAGATATTTTAATTGGTAAAAGTATTAAATTAATGCTCGATATACCTTCTTCTTAAACATGAATAGAGGTGCTGCATGCGATTCAACAAAAACAAGTAAAGCTACCTGATTAAGTGGAATGCATGCAGAGGTAACTGAGAACAACTGGTATGCAAAGGAACGTTCCAAGAGTAACCGAATTGCAAAGTATCTTCTACCACCCTCGACAGGAAAATCACTGCGCTCGAATTAACAAACTCGCACATACACATACATCACGAATCATTGTTTGTTTAGAGTGGGCATCAAGGTCACTATATTTTTTTGCATTAAAAATAGTTTCATTGTCACTTAAATCTGCCATGATAAAACTGCAATGTTGTGTTCTTCCTCCAATAATATTGAGTCCATGAATCAACTTTATATTTTCCTGGATACTAAATACGTCACAGAATTGCATAAGTGCATAGGAATGCTTACTCTTTGCAACGTTGTGGACATTTTGCGTCACATTTTGCAACTGAATGGTAGCAAACAACACAGTATTGGATTTTTAGAGATATACACATACATTGATACTAAGGCAATAGGGGCAACAATTTCTTCAACGCTAAATAATACGAATTTAGTATGTTATTTCTCCTGGCCTCATAAATGCACTTTTGGAGAAAGGCCTACACATTCGAGGTCACTATACTTCTAAAGTAGTTTCCACAAACACCAAAACAATATAACAACACACTCGAATGTTATCACTCGATGCACTTTTCGTCAATTATGTTGGCAATTAAAGCTAAATTACAATTATAAATGTTCCTGTATTTATAGTAAAATAAAAATTAAATATATTTGAACCAATTCAGTTAATATTGACATCCCTACTTAGCTGTGTCTCGGCTCCATGAATAGTGACCTAATAATCAATAAAGTGGATTATTTGTGATAGGTACTTTTCCACTATTCATATTTTTACATATGAAATTACTAAGCTTTCAAAAGTCGTCTCCAGCTGTTTACTGTTTGTTACATTACTTACCAATCTTAAGTTGTTATATCCATTCAATGATTGTTTTTAAAGGCATGTTGGGCAACTCTACACTTTTCATATCTTCCGTTTTGAGACGAATTATATGTTCCTTGAATTCTTGGACTTATTTCCTAAATTTCGGTCCGATTCAATTTTATCTTTTGAGATACTTAGAAGTTGTTGCAATTTATTTTCAGGTGTATTCAAGAATGCCATACTTATCTAGGTTTTTAGACATCTTGCGTAGACCACAAGTAAACCGGGATGCATATGGAATTGACACAAATTTGAATTATGTTCAGTGTGAACTCTACGGAACTCGTCGATCTTTTAAACCGAATGGAATTTGTATGAACTCCGGTTTATTCGTGATCTAAGCCGAAAAATCTTAAATATGACAATTCTCCACTAATCTGGAAACAAACAACAACAAATTTTAGGCAACTCAAAAGATAACATTGAATCAAGCCAAACAAAGGTTTTAGATAGGGAAATGGCGTTCAAATTCGACTACGATAGGTTACCGTCTGTCTGTCGGTAATCGAAGAGAAAATATAATTACGAAACTTTTTTCTCTCTGAACTTTTTTGGTATGGTGGGAGAATATGGAAGGGAGGACATTTTTTTAATCAAGTAGTTAGCTATATCTTTCCCCATAGGTAGTTAGTATATGAACTACACTTACCCCAATTATTCTGGCAGATGAAACTTCCGGGAGGTGCGCGGTAACCGGAAATTGAAAACAAACATTTTTGTCACCGGACCAAAGCTAGCGCAAAATGTTTGTTTTGGCCTGTACAGTACTGTACTGTAGTGGCAGACATTTCTGTCGGGCGGCTTTTGAGTAATTTGCCATCAAAGTGGCGAAAAATGGACAAAAATTTGAAATTATGACAAAAAATAGTTAAAATTGAAAAATACGTCTGCCAGGTCAGGTTATGGTTCACAAGGCACTAAAGAACCCTAACCTTGGCTGGAAGATATAATGCCAAATTTAACCCCCCCCCAAACACCTCGCAAAAGTAAAAAAATAAAAATTCACATTTTAATAAATATTAGGAAACGTTCTTTGGATGTGTTGTTACAGTAGGAATTACGAAAAAATTGAGATTCGGTTCATCTTGATCGGTGCATGATTAGTAAAGTTATTAACAAAAAATCAACCTTTTTTCAACAGTTATTTTCTCCAAATGTTGCTATAATAGGATTGTCATTTTTTTGTTTCCAGAAATCTTTAAGGGATGGAACAGTGATATGCAAGTGTCATTTTCTTTTCATTTCAATCATTTCTCAGTGTTTTTGATTTTCTAAATCAGCCGTCGAGAGCTCCGTTTTCAGCCTCAAGCAGACAGTGACACTCAGTGCGCTGCTAACCCCCCCACCACCATTACCAGCAGTCTCGTTACGCTGTTGCATTCATTTAAACATCCTGCATGTTTTCAATAATAATAATAATAATAATAATAATAATAATAATAATAATAATAATAATAATAATAATAATAATAATAATCATAATAATCAACACGGCCGCGAGACAGGCCGCGGCCTGGCTCGCTTATTATTAAAAAGGAGTTGATCTGTACCCCTCTAAAATTGCCGTTTTACCGCGGAGTGTTTGTCGCGGGGAGGCGGTTTTTCTGCGCGGGTCCGGCGTCGTTTGATTCGCCTTCGAATTTTCCTTCGCTTAGGCCGTATACGGGGCGGGTATTTTTCGTGGTTTTTCTATAATTAACGAGTAAAAGTCCGCCATCTCTCTCGCCTGCTTTTTTTGGGAATGAGGAGTCGAGGGTGAAGAGAGAAAATAGGGGAAGGCGTCTTAGTATTTCGTAAAGTCAAAAAAGTACGATTTCTTTTCGTTCCTGTCCGGCTCAATTTTCGATTTCGACCTCGCAGTTTGCGGCTACCTATAACTAGAATCTCTCCCCGTTCCGCCGCGACGCCGTACGGCGCTCCAGAATATGTATTTCGAAAAATATGAACGTTTTAGTATTGCACGTTTTTGCACTGTTTCGGATCCGAAGCGAGACTCATTTTTTCGGTTTTTCGCCTATAACTCGAAAACGGTTGGAGCTAGCTCAAAATAGAAAAATCTCACAGGACAAGAGCGTTTCTTTCCGCTTCCTCCGGTATCTTCAAAATTTCCATACGACACTTCGTTTCGGAGATATCGGCCGGAGACTAAGATCGAGCTTCTACGTCAAGTATTAACTAAAATATGAGTGTTTTAAGATTTCATGTTTTACAATTTTCTAGGTTACGTTTTAACACAGTCAAATTTGTCACATTTGTCTCGCCCCTTTGAGGCCGAATTTTCGATTTTCCCTGTAAAATTTGGTATCACGGGAAAGGGCCAAGCTCCCCCTTTCCATCGAGACACAGAACGATCTTCTATTCTATGTACTTGCTTAATTATGATTTTTTTTGTGCGTAGATGTTTTTCACTTTCTCACAAAAAACCCAACTTTCACACGCCCGTGTCGTGCCGAATTTCCGATTTGGCCCGCACACTCCACTATCACAACAAAATATCGTCCCTTCCGATTAATTTGAAACCTAGAAAGGCTCTCAACTCCCATTATTTTCTGAAAAATCACAGTTTTTAAAGTCCATGTTTGCTCTTCCGACATAAATTTCTGCCGGTAAGGCAGACCGCTGAAATAGGTGGTAAAAATTATGTGTGTGAAGTTAGCAACGCGTTTCTGGCAACGCGGCGTTGCCAGCAATGCGGAAATAAGTTTTGATGTCGAATTTTTACAAATTAAATAGAATGCCAATAGTACGGGTGCGCAAAACAAATCTCGATAATCGCAATTAAATTTATTTGTCATCCGATTGACCTGAAATTTGGTACTCGGGGATTATCGACCACGGTGCTCACGAATGTGACGTCGGAATCGCAAAATTCAAAATGGCGGTGCCAAAATGGCGGACGATGTTTGTCGATTATGGCGTCACACCGCTCAAAATCGGTATGTGGGGGTTTTCGAGGTCGCCGATTACGAATCCGAAATCGAAATGAAAACATTCAAGATGGCGGCGGAGCTGCAGGACACAGTTTGCCATTTACGGTGCCATTCGTTTTAAAATAGGTATGTATATGTTATCGAGGTCACAGATCACGAATATGTTATCGTAACTCAAAATTCAAAATGGCGGCGTCCCCATAGCCTAATATTCATCAGTTACTGTAACTTCTATATTTTCCAATCGATTCAAATGAAACTCGGTATGATGAAGTTACTGAAGTAGCTGACTGTGAATATGACGTAGAAATTGAAAAATTCAAAATGGCGGCGGAGTTGCAGGACCCATTTTACCATTTACGGTGCCATTGGTATGAAAATAGGTATGTATATGTTATCGAGGTCACAGATCACGAATATGTTATCGTAACTCAAAAATTCAAAATGGCGGCATCCCCATGGCATAATATTCATCATTTACTGTAACTTTGTTATTTATCGTCCGAATCAAATGAAACTCGATATGTTGAAGTTACTGAAGTAAGTACTTGATTGTGAATATGACGTCGAAATTGAAAATTTCAAAATGGCGGCGTCCCCATAGCCTAATATCCGCTATTTACTGTAACTTTCTTATTTGCCGTCCGATTCACCTAAAACTCGGAATGTGAAGGTTGCTGAAGTACCTAATTACGAATATGAAAGTGAAAAACTGAAAAACTGAAAAATTGAAAAACTGAAAAACTGAAAATCTGAAAATCTGAAATACTGAAAAACTGATAAACTTGAAAAATTGGAAACTTGAAAACTTGAATTCTTGAAATCTTGAAAACTTGAAAATCTGAAAACTGAAAAACTGAAAAACTGAAATAAAAGGCTGACAAATGAAAAACTGAACAATGAAAAACTGAAAAACTGAAAAGCTAAAAAACTAAAAAACTGAAACACTGAAATCCTGAAAACTTGAAAAACTTAACTTAATAACTTATAAACTTCAAAACTTCAAAACTTAAAAACTTAAAAACCTAAAAACTTGGAAACTTAAAAAATTAAAAACTTCAAAACTTCGAAACTTTAAAACTTTAAAACTTTTAAACTGAAACTGGAAAACTGAGAAATTGAGAAACTGAAAAACTGAAACACTGAAAGACTAAAAGACTGACAAACTGACAAACTGGAAAATGAAACTAAAAACTGAAAACCACAAAAACGAAAACTGAAAAATTGAAAAACTAAAAACTGAAAAATTGGAAAATAAAACTAAAAAATTGAAAAACTGAAAATTGAAAAATTGAAAAACTGAAAAGCTAAAAACCCAAGACTGAAAATCTGAAAACTGAAAAACTGAAAACTGAAAAACTGAAAAATTTAAAAACTGAAAACTGAAAAACCGAAACACTGAAAGATGAAAAACCGAAAAACTAAAAAACTGAAAACTTAAAATTTAAAAAACCCCAAAAAAGTGAAAATTGAGAACTAAAAATCAAGCTTTCTACAATGATTCAAGCGTTTCCTAAACGAGTGCGGAGCACTCGCCTGACAGCCTCAGCTGTCACCCCTCCGGAGGAGCTAGAATGGGCGTTAGCCCATTCTAGTAATAATAATAATAATAATAAGTATCTTGCTGCGGCCGATACCTACTTGTTTGTGCGCCCACTACTAGTGGAGATCTCATTCATAATAATAATAGCAATAATAATGATTGTTATTATTATCATTACTATTATTATTATTATTGATGTTATATTTAATTACAATAATAATTACTCCAGAAAATTTTTTAAAAAATTACGACAAAATGTTATCGCAAACAATTTTAATATTTAACAAAAATGATAATAATAAAAATAACTGGAATTAAACAAATTTAAATAATGGCATTAAAATTAAAATCTATTTAAATTTTTTCTTGTTTATTTTATATAACAATTATCTAAAGCTGGGTTCACGTTTCTGTAAGTTATGAAAATACGTTTGATTAAATAGATCCCACATTATGTGCGCTTTAGTATATGTCAGTATCCGGTTTGTTATATAAAATAAACTTTAGAAAAAAATTTTAATGTCATTATTTAAATTTATATAGTCACAGTTATTTCTATTATTATCATTCTTAGTAAATATTAACATTGTTTCCAATAACATTTTTCTTTATTTCATTTTTTAAAAATGTGTTACTTGAGTAATTATTATTATTGTAATTTGCAAAATAATATCGATATCAAATAATATCAATAATATGTAGAAATTTTTCTTTTTTTTTGTAAGACTATACACAAGTGTTATATTTGTTATAAAAATCAATATGATTGTAAAATAATGTATTGTACATAGGCTGGAAGACCTCGGTTGTTAGCCACTTGGAATTTCCAATAAAGCTTTATACTATTACTAATATCAATAATAATAGTAAAAGTATTAATGATAATAATAATGATAATAACAACAATTATTATTATTGTTATTATTATTAATATTGAAAACATGCACGATGTTTGAATAAATGCAACAGCGTAGCGAGACTGCTGGTAGTAGTGATGGGGGGGCTACCCGCGCACTGAGTGTCACTGTCTGCTTGAGGCTGAAAGCGGTAGCGCTCGACAGTTGATTTAAACAATCACAAACACTGAGAAATTATTGAAATAAAAAGAAAATGACACTTTCATATCACTGTTCCATCCCTTAGTGATTTCTAGAAACAAAGAAAATGACAGTTCTATTATAGCAATATTTAGAGCAAAGTACGATTGAAAAAAGTTGATTTTTTGTTTACAACTTTATTAATTATGAACTGATCAATGTGAACCTCCTACTGTAATAACATATTCAAAGAACGTTTATTAATATTTATTTAAAAGAAAAGGAGATACGAAAATGTGATTTTTTTTACTTTTGAGAGGTGGTTGAATTAGTTCAATTTGGTGAAAACGTCTGCGAGCAAAGGTTAGGGTTCTTTAGTGCCTTGTGAACCATAACCTGACCTGGCAGACGATTTTTCAATTTTAACAATTTTTTTCCATAATTTCAAATTTTTCTCCATTCTTCATCACTTAGATGGAAAATGGCTCAAAAATCGCCCGACAGAAATGTATGTTGTGTTAGGTTTGGTCTGGTAACTAAAAATTTTTGTTTTCAATTTCCGGTTACCGTGCACCGCCCGAAGTTTCGTCTGCCAGCGTAATTGGGGTATGTGTTACACATACCCCAATATATGTACTATGTACTACAGTAGTACATATACTAACTGCCTACGTGGAAAGATATCGGTAACTACCTGATAAAACAAATGACCCCCCCCCCCCCTCCATATTTTCCAACCATACCAAAAATTCTTAGAGAGAAAAAAGTTTCGTAATTATATGCTCTCTTCGATTCCCGACTGGCAGACGGTAACCTTTCGTCGTCGAATTAGCACGCCATTTATTAGACTATTTAGGAAATGTTCAATTATAACAAGATTCAAGGAACATCTGGTCCATTTAAAAAATCAAAGAACTGAAAAGACTAGTGTTGAATAAATTTATTTTGACAGCAGTCATAGAATAAATATCAATAACTAAAGGTTAATTAGATATATAACAAATATAAGATAGCTGGACTCTCTTGAAAGCTCAGAAATTGCAAAATGTGAAAATAATATGAATTACGACAAAACACCTATTCCAAATAATTCCCTTTGGTTATTAGCGGAGCTAGGGAATTTTATCTCGGAGACGTCAAAATCAGGGTTGACTCTGTCGTCGCGGAAAGATTTTTATGTAACTGTGACCGAATATATCTTACCTTTTTAGGGAATTCCGTAAAATCCAAAGTTAATATGGTCATTTTATTATATACATTGATTCGAAGAGGAAGTATTGGGAGATGTAATATTGAACTAACACAGAACATTAGCGTAGAACATTATACAGGAACTTTAGAACAGGCGATAATGGGAAAAAATTTAATAAATTGAATATCAAATTTGAGAAAGATGGCGAAAAAGTTGTAGGATTAAGTTCAAATTTTTAAAAACGAATGATTCCTGGTTGAATGGTGAAATTAATTTTAGTGAGCTGAAAGAGTTGATAGAGGACATGATTAATTAACCACCAACTTCCGAAACACCTGGCCTGCCAAGAAAATTGTTTGTGACTATAGTGATAGCGACTATTTTTTTTGCTTGCTTACTTTCATTTTTATTACGTTAATCATTTTGTACAAAAAAGATAAATGAAATAATTTCATCCTCTTAGAAATATAACATTGTCCGCTGCACCCCTTCAAAAACCATCCCTTAAGATCTTACATTTATTTCACTATATTTACTTTACATGTTTTTCGTAGATTCACAAATCTTTTTCAAAAAGTTACGTAATTAAAATAATATTTAATTTTCAACCCACTTAAAAACCACCCCCTTGGCCCTTAGAATTTTTCTACTATTTTTGTTGTATTCACGGGTACGATATTATCGCACCTACAAAGTTTCAGAATTTTAGAAGTAAATAAATGTTTTAAACCCCCTCAAAAACCACCCCTTTAGTGTCTAAAATGTTTTTAATATTTTTCCACTTCTAACAAATATTTTCGGTTCATTTGCAAATTTGTATAATTTTGTCCTCCTAAAACTTGAACATTGACCACTGTGCGTCGTCTAATTAGAGGAGGTAATAAAGACGCATTAGTAAAAAACATATAAATGTACCACTCTACACTGGATTCTAACGTTGACACACGGTGTGAGTCGAATACCTTCAATAAACTACAATTTTAGGTAATTGTCACTACGTTTCACAAATATCGTAGATTTCCGATATGAGTAGATTATTGTTTTATGTTGCCAGCAGTTAATTGGGTTTTTATATTTAATTATTATGATGATATACAAAATAAACACGCTACATATATTAAACAGAAGAGGAAAGTATTGTTGCGTACATCTGGTACAACTTTAAGTAATTTTATTAAATTCTATTAAACAAAATGAATTTTTCAGAAATATGTACAGGTATTTACCATACTCTAGTAACGAAAACACCAGACATTATATTATCATAGGTAATCTGTTTAAATTTAGGAATGTACACATTTATTATATTTTCATGTTTCATCCATTTGCCTCTTTTTGTATTTCAGTTTTTGCTAACAGCTCTCGTAGAACACAGAGGCTTCGATCGCATAGTAAATATATCTATTTCACAGCACATATTTCTTAATTATTGGCTAAACCAAATATACTGCAGGAAGTATTGTGGGTTGCATAGAACAACGCAGACCCAAATTCTTAGTAATTTTTAGTTTATAGTATGGTAATATGTTAATTGAGACTTGAGAGGGGATATCACTTTTATTAGCTGGCTAATTCGCGAAAATCAAACAAATGAACCCAAGAGGGATTTACCTTCGGTACAAAAGAATTCACCTATAAGGAAAAGTTTGTATAGTAACAGCGGAAATAGCTAAATATCTAAATCGCTCTCACGTATTGGTGAATTTGTGTGTATCGACAGTAAATCCCTCTTGGGTTCATTTGTTTAATTTTCGCGAATAGCAGAATTGGCCATTTCTGTAGCCAATTCTGTAGCAGCATACACTTTGACTTACAGTTTTTGACAATCATTCAGTCACGAGTTGTGTCACTTCTGCTGTTATCAAACTTTCTCTTAGTGATCTATCTAATAAAAGGTATTTAGATTCATTTATTTGATTCCTCTCATTAGTATTTAACGGCCTTTAGCCATATTTTTCATTTCTGCTAACTAAACAACCATAATTCTGAAACATGTGCTGATAATATTTTTTCTTCCTCCCAAACGTAAAGTTTTGCTGCCAACTGATTAAATAGATAAACCACTGATTATTTAAATAGATAACTGATTATATAGATGATTATTTACATAGATAATTAATAGGTAGATAATAGATAATTAATAAATAATTTACCTATATAATTATTTAAATAATTTACCGAAACAATTTACATAATTAGTACAAACAGTCTACATAATTTACACAAGGAAAATCACTTCTTTCCTTTGATGGTTAAATGCCTGCTAGATTTCATAAGACAGATAGTCCAGTCAAACACAGTTTAGTCAAGTTCAGCATAGTCTAGTCCAATTCCGTTTAGTTAAGTCCAGTTTAGTCCAGTCAATCCAAACCAACAGCAAAACCCTAGCGTTATACAGGTTATATGGCAAGACGTCAAACCAAGTCGAGGAGCTGTCTGTGTTCGGAGAGGCTATTAGGAAAAACTACCAGAACTCACCAGGAGCCCTCATCCACTACCTATCCATCGTCAGGAGGATTGGTGAGATTCTGAGAATTTCATTGGTATTTTTTTTGCTGTGTAATATTTACTGTATAACTTTCATTGCACAATATATTTCTTTTCTTTTAATGATAAATTAATTAAGCTATAAATATTTTCTCTTGGAAATTGTGATAATATTATTTAATATTTCTATTTCATAATTGATAACATTATTTTATACTTTTTATATTGATTAAATTCGTAGATTTGTTCTTATATTGATGATTTTTCTGAAGTTATTAATAAATAAGTATCTTTTATCGTAAAATTCAATTTTTCATTTTTTTTTGTTTGTCTGTCCGCCATAAGATCAAATCTTTCCACGGCGGTTGGTTTCACCATCACAGGGGTAGCAGTAACTCTTAAATTTTCCGTGGATGGCGCTCATAATTTTTACATCATTTTAAGCTACCTCTGAGTGTTGGAACAAACTAGCTAGGTAAAATATCACAAAAATATTGGTTCACCCCCTGGCTGATTTAAAAAAAAATATTTTAATTGAACCCACGAAATCCCAGCCACGCACCAGATCAGCTAGCCGTTCGCCGTCACTACTTGTGTGTTGGTTGAATTGCCTTTGGTTATCACCTCAACCGGTGATATCATTGTTAATTTTTCTAAGGCCAAGTAGTGGTGTAACAGTATGTGTTTGATTTAGGATAATACCACCTTGGTTGGCGAAACCTAAGTCAAGATATAGTAGAGTGTAGTGTACGAGTGATTTAGTGTTGGTGTATTATATCTTCCAAAATTAAGATACATTTGTATAGAACGGCATCAACCCAATGAAATGTAGGTAGTCTCCAATAATGCAAAGCTTACTAAAATCAAAACAGATTTGTATGAGTTAGTAATGTTTGAAGTTGTCTTCATTTTAAGTGTAGTCAAATTCAATATTTAAGTAGTTTACAAATCGTTTCAATATTTTACTTTACGAATTAATGAAAATAAATTATTATTTTCAGCATTTTCTTGAAAAGAATATATTATTAACTTAAAAAAAATAAACGTGCTTTAACAGGCTTCATATCATATCATAGACGATTAAATAGAATCACTCACGTGAAAAAGGATTTTTTATGTCCCCGTACACGAAAAACGTTTATAAACCAGATCACATTCTGAATAAAACGTTAGATGGGAGCAGAGAGGCATTATGCAAAGTGTATTTTAAAATGTAACATTATACAAATTTTATTTATTTATTTGACAATAGGCTCACGTACTGTTGGAGTTGTGGTAATATAATTTGAGAATAGTGAACGGCGATCTGTCTCCGCGGTGTTCTCCCGATCCAGGGGGATGATAAAAGGGAGTTCTGAAGGGCCCCGCCTCCACCAAGATAGGGGTGGAAAGCGGCGATACATCTTCTATTAGCATCTCGGATGTCGCCCGACCTGTTTACAATTTACTTATGTTCGTGTCACATAAAGTTGCCAAAAAACTTTTCCCTCAAAAGAAACATTAAAGAGACATTAAGTATTCGAAATTAACTGTCGCATGTACTACTTGACAAAAATTTACAAATCAGATTTCAGTTTATTACTTGTTGCAGGCTGAAAATTGTTAGTCTAAGAAGCAGGGACAATTTCTACTACGGTCAGTAGAATGACTGAATTTATTTCCAGAGGTTCTAGAGTACTTGTGAATTGTGTTGGTCTGCATGTACTAGGTAGTTGCATATTAGAGATATGGTGCGTAAAAGACGCATTATGGTTGCAAAATATAACCGGCAGAGTGGTGTAGCATTGATGAGGTCTATACATATGAATAATATAAAAATGAAACAAATACTCTCTTGCTTTTAGTACGACAGTTTAAAGACGCATTATCATTGCAAAAAATAGGTATTAAGATGGCTAAAAATCATGTTGTATTAGAGTATCAAAACTAAATAAATTTTTGATTGTTTTATAGTTACGGCGGATCAAATTTGGATAGCCATCATAAGAAATAATTCAACTGTGTTGGAAATTTCTATAGGTATTTGCGCAAAACTTTCCAATTTGATTGATACCTTTCATTTATTATTTATTCTTTCTGTCTGATAACCACCCTATAAATTTATTTAACTAAAATTTCAGGTATTCTTTGTAGCAATAGTGACAACTAGATTCCGATTACACAGGTTTACAAAAAGAAAAAAGTTTTCTGGATCTGGGGTCAGACCATACGTTTCTTATGTATTTTTCGACGCTGAATTCGAATCTGTTTTTAGCTTTGCTCTATCACGTCAGGATTTTGAGATATTCTAACCTAAAAGTTGGACATATTTGAAGTTATGTAGCTTTGAGAATTTTTTTTCTGAAGAAACCATGTGTGGGATCTTAAAGTACAAGTCTTCACCTTTAAAATACCGTTGAGTTTGCTCAAATATCTTTTTTTTTCGCCGAGATATTGCAATTTAAATAATGACCATAAGGTTTCCGTACTAATTAAATGTATTGTAAAACTAAACACAAGTAAATGTAATGTTACTACTTTCTTTCCGAAACGCTTAGAGCAGGTAGTTAGAACTCATCTCAAGTTAATGATTTATAATGAGCCTATCCACATTGTTAATAGTGCAAAAAATTTAGGAATTATCTTCGACTGTAGATTAAGATTTGAGGAATATGTGTCACTACTCATCAAAAAGCCATACCTTGCCTTGAAGTTGCTATACAGAAATATAAGACTTATAAATTTTAAGTTACGCAAGGAACTTACGGAGACTCTAGTATTGCCAATCTTAAGTTATGGAATTACATTATATTATCCCTGTCTTAACAAAATTACGCAAAATAGGCTCCAAAAAATACAAAATTGTTGTTGTCGATTTGTTTACGGTTTAAGAAAATACGATCGAGTTTCGGCAAAAATGAATCAACTTGGCTGGCTAACATTAGAAAATGCATACAAATACCACACATCAGTACTTGTTAAACGCATTCTCACTTGTTCTTCACCACCGTATTTACAAGAAAAAAATTTATTTAGACGTGATCTACATAACATAAATGTTCGACATGTTGGTCAAATATCCTTGCCTAGATTTCATTCAGCTTTGTTTACTAGATCGTTTACGTATAACACAGCCAAAATATACAATAGCTTAAGCGATAATCTGAAAAACATCTCCTTATGCAGTTTTCGTAATAAAGTTAAACACACCCTTCTACAGTCACAAAGTTATCCGTAATTATTGGTTATTCACGGTAAGGTCTGTTATTAATATTAATGTTATTAATCTTATTAATCTCATTAATCTTTTATAAATCTCTGTTCAACTGTTATGTTATTTTTCAGTTGTATTTGCAACTAAATGCCTTTTACATACATCTAGTCGCTTATATGTGTTCTTGTCTTTTTCCCTTCTCTTTATTATTTCACATATATTTTGTAAAAAATAAAAATTAATAGTTTAGTTTTAAGCACACCTGTTGTTAATATTATTAATGTTATGTCCGGGTAGGGTTAAGTAGAGTAGCTTCGGCTAGACTTCGCCCTTGGTATTATGTATGTATTAATACTAAATAAAGGCAATTTATTATTATTATTATTATTAAAGATATGAGATGAACAGACAATTTTAGAAATTCGATATCTCAGCTAAAAAAAAAGGATATTTGAGCAAACTCTACGGCATTTTAAAGAGGAAGATTTGTACTTTAAGATCCCATACATGGTTTCTTGAGAAAAAAAAATCTCAAAGCTACATAACCTCAAACATGTCTAACTTTTAGGTTAGAATATCTCAACATCCTGACGTGGTAGAGCAAAACTAAAAACAGATTCGAATTTAGCGTCGAAAAATACATAAGAAACGTATGGTTTGACCCCAGATTCAGACAACTTTTTCTTTTTTGTAAACCTGTGTTATTATTATTATTATTTTCCTCCGTCGTTTCCTAATTAATTGTTTTTTAATGTTGCGCGTTGGTGGAAAATAATATTTGGAATATGGTTGATACTATGATCAAGGAGGAAATCTGGCATACTTTTAATTAAAAAAACCGCTGCCTAAGGAATCACTACTCCCACATCCAGATTTTTCATCCAAGTCACTTTAAAGGAAACATCTTGACTAAATTTGCACTCTAGTATGTGGAAATTATTGGTTTTAGAATTTTAATAATATTTGGGGCAAATGTCATAGAAAAGTTTGAGACGTTGGTTTCTACCATATACGTTAAAAATGAAGTTTCTAGTTTACCCTACTTATTTTCCCCATTCACAACCTAGCACTTCCCACCCCTTCAATGGAATCATCTCAATCAGATGTCATTACAATACATACGTGTTCTAACTTTCATGTGAATATCTCAATTTTATGGTATCAATTCCATTATACCATATATATATTGGAGCGGAGGTGGTGGGATTTCAAAAATATTACAAAGAAATCTGAAGCCTTGGCTTCCCAAATCCCAAAATTTTGTACTCTTACCAGCTTGATTTACTTATTTCTTCCTATTCACTTCTATTTAACCCCCAACCATTCAACGGAATCATCTCAAAATATAATCTAGCTGTAGATGTCGTTATAATATATAAGTTTACCAAACTTCAAGTGAATATCTCAATTTTATTTTATCAACCCCTTTAATAATGGAGTTAGGGTGGTGGGGGGTTAAAAAATATTATTAAAAAATCTGAGGCCTAGACTTCTAGGACATATACCGAAATTCAAGTTTTTGTACTCTTACCAGCTTGCTATACTTATTTTTCCATATTTACCTCTATTTACCCCCCACTCCTTTAACGCAATCATGTCAAAATATAATCTAGTTTCAGATATCGTTATAATACATACTTGTACCAAACTTCAAGTGAAAATTAAAATTTAATTTAATCAACTCTTTTAATAAGGGTGGGGGATGGAAAATATTATAAAAAACCGGAGGCCTTCTCTTCTAGTATATAAACCAAATTCCAAATTTCCGTACTCTTGCCAGATTGCTTTAGTTATTTACCCTATCTAACCCCAATTAACCCCCAACCCTTCAATGGAATCATCTCAAAATATAATTTAGTTCCAGATGTCGCTATAATACATACGTGTGCCAACTTTCAAATGAATATCTCAATTTCATTTTATCAACCCATTTAATAATGGAGTAGGGGTGGTGGAAGGGTTGAAAATTATTACAAAAAATCTGAAGCATTGGCTTCTAGTACACACACCGAATCTCAAGTTACTGTACTCTTATCAACTTGCTTTACTTATTTTCCCCTATTTACCGCTATTTAACCCCCAACCCTTCAGCGGAATTATCTCAAAATATAATCCAGTTCCAGATGTTCCAATACATACGTGTACCAAATTTCAAGTGAAAATGTCAATTTTATTTTATCAACCCCTTTAATAATGGAGCGGGGGGTGGTGGGGGGATAAAAAGTATTACGAAAAATTTCGAGGTCTTGGCTTGTAGTACATACATCAAATTTCAAGTTTCTGTACTTTTACCACCTTGCTTTACATATTTTCCCCTATTCACCCCCCAACCCTTCACCGGATATCTTCAAAAAACAATTCAGTTCCGGATCTCGTTACGTGTACAAAATTTCAAGTCAATATCTTAAATCGTTCCGGAGAAAACATGAGGACAAAAAAAAAAAAAGTTACAGACAGACCGACAGACAGACAGAAATTGTTTTTTTTTCGTTCAAATTTAAAATCTCAACGTTTCATGACGTTCTAAACCTATTTCAAGAAAAAAAATTTTTGAAATTTTTTTTACCATTACTATACTTCCAATCCACTACGTGGATGTGGCAGTAATCTATAAAGTGGACAATAGAAAAAATAATGAATAAATGAAAAGATGGCAAATAAATAGATAGATGATAGACCTTTATTAGCAGCTTCTGCTATACAAAAAGACAATACAATACTACAATATAGAACTTAGCCTAAATAATAAATAGTATACAATAATTTGGAGTCACAAATATACTGTATGTACGTTATGTAATATAAACCTAAAATTACAATTCGATAACTATTTCATTTTTGTATCCACAATGATAATATGCATTAGTATATTTACTAATTTTTACCATTTTTTGACAACAAACATTTTTTTTAATTAGCTTTGGATATAAGTCTACGTGACTCCTTAGCATTTTTTTAAATTTATAATAGCTGTCACAATGTTTTACTTATGTTGGTAGTGTATTTATAGTGCCTGGGCCAGCAATGAAATGGACTTCATGATTATAACCCTTTTAAAACCTATTCGGGGGGATTCCTTTTGACGAGTCTACCACGAATATTCATATCGCCTTATATGGAAGCGGCGCTTTAACCCTTACGCACCCCTCAAACACGTCATTTTTCAGCCTTTAGGGTTTGTGATAAGAACCCGTTTGTTTTTTATTTTAATGAGAAGATTATATATAAAAACCCCTATACGGAAGCTATTGTCCGACAAAAAAAGTGACGCGTTCGCCCAGTCCGACACCCGAAACATGTCAATTTTGAGCCTTATGGTTTCGTGACTGTAACCCTTACCATTTTTGGCACAAAGTTTAAAAATTGAGTGTAAAACATCGTGGTAAACTTGCCCGACAAAAAAAATGACGCGTTCGCCCAGTCCGACACCCGAAACATGTCAATTTTGAGCCTTATGGTTTCGTGACTATAACCTGTCGGACAAAGGCACCACGTGATTCATTAACACTTTCTTAAATCATTTATATCTATGTCCGACAAAAATATGGACGGTCCGACAAGAAAAATGCAAAAAAGATGTTTTATTAGTGGTGCTTTTTTTCAGAATAATTATAGACTAGGAAGCATCTGTTTTCAGTTGGCTGTTATGAAGGGCACGTAATATTTTTGTGAAAAATCCTTAAGAATAACATAAAGAACTGAGGAATTCGCAGCCTGAAAAAGTTTAGCTAAATTTTTGGTGATTAATGTTGTGTAAAATTCCGAAAAAAATGACTTCTTTACTATTTTTTTTTCTAGTTTTAGTGAAAGTTCAAAAGAGATCAAAGTTTTGTAATTAAATTTTACATAAGATCTTACTATCTCACTCCTTATTGAACAAGTGCAAAATAATTTGCAAAATAATAACTGTTTTCTACCCTTCAATAAATACTGTAAAAACGAAAATTACGACCACGTGAAATAATATGGAGCAAAACTGATGTATATAATATACTAATGAAACGGAGCAGCTGATGCCCTTCCTTCTTTTTTCACTCCCTTTCCTTCATTTGTACATGCGCTGTAGAACGACTTTCTTGGAAGAAAGATCACCGCAGAACACGGAGTAGTATTAGTATACTACTCCGGCCCGCGGAAATTTAAATTCCCATGAAGAAGCTATATTGTCATTATTTTATTAGTATAGAAAAAATAAATTACGGGTACAAGTATATAGCTTGAAAAGTACTTATTATCAAATAGTTGAATTTGTTAAAGAAATATAAAGAGATAATTATTTGATTAATGAATATTAATTCATCTAAATTATTCTAAATTATGACATTACTTCTTTGATTTCTACCTTTAGAAACATGCTAGTACAATTTTTCGCATAGAACGTTGTTTATTCGTTGCTCATTTATCAAATTTAAATGAAAACTGAGCATTAATTACTAAGATATGTTTAATTAAACATGAAAAAATCTCGATTTTTCCCTCCGTTAAATTCCATTTAAGACCGTGTCAAACACGTAAAAATAGACATACTTATAACTCAAATCAAACACACGCTTGGGCTACAAAAATTGAACTGAGTACTTTTAGGACATTGATTAATCAATTCTCATAATTTGAATAAAAACTGATCGTTAATTTAGAACCTCCTATGATCTTAAAGTAGAGATTATAATAAAACGCATTAAAAAACATTTTTGCATAAAAACAATGTCTTTTTTCCAGTTTTTCTAGATTTTGCATCACTTTTTTTGTCGGACAAGTTTACCGTGGTGTTTTACATACAATTTTTAAAAATTGTGCCAAAAATGGTAAGGGTTATAGTCACGAAACCATAAGGCTCAAAATTGACATGTTTCGGGTGTCGGACTGGGCGAACGCGTAATTTTTTTTGTCGGACAATAGCTTCCGTATAGGGGTTTTTATATATAATCTTCTCATTAAAATCAAAAACAAACGGGTTCTTATCACAAACCCTAAAGGCTGAAAAATGACGTGTTTGAGGGGTGCGTAAGGGTTAAAGCGCCGCTTCCATATAGGGCGATATGAATATTCGTGGTAGACTCGTCAAAAGGAACCCCCCCGAATAGGTTTTAAACGGGTTATAATCATGAAGTCCATTTCATTGCTGGCCCAGGCACTATTAAGCCTTTATATAATATCGTTTTATATAATAATTATGTGTATTTCCATATTAATTTTCCTATTTCCTATAACATCAACAAACGTCAAAATATCAACAACAGTTAATAAACATCAAGTACCAGCAAATGTCATAGACTACTAAATGTATTTGAAGAATGAAAAGTCAATTTTTCATTAGAAAAATATATGTTTCGTGAAAAATAAAATACTGTATGCACCACGAGCGTTATTAGATTATAACGCCCATCAGGCAACATGCATACCTCGGGCCAAAGGCATCATGTTACCTTCCGGGCGTTATAATCTATACAACGCACTTGGTGCATAAAATACTATTATGTCGCTAGCTGCCACTGTGGTGTCGATAAAATGAGTTCAGACGAAAGTGTTGTTTCTGACATAGAATTTGAAGCAAATGCACCCATTGAATTCTTGGTGCCTTCAAAATCTTTAGATAGGCACTAAATGGAGTATGGACGATTTGAGAATTGGGGCAATTTAAAAAAAATACGCGGCGTATCGCAAAAAGTTCTGCTAGCTTACTTCTTCTGTAAAGCCGAAAAAGAAACGCCATCGTCATTGCTTACACACTATTCCATGTTAAGGTCGATTAATTCCATGCGGAAAAATATTGACGTAGGCAAATATACCCAACTCTTGGCATTTCTAAAGAGGAAAAGTGAAGGCCATAAGCCACTAAAATCCAATATCTTTTCCAAAGAAGACCTACACAGATTCCTGAAGGAAGCTAACGATGATCGTTATTTGATGATGGCTATTGTGTTGAGACTTTTTATAATTGTGTTATTGCTTATAGGTGTCCTTAACTGTTGGTGTTTTTGGGGCTTGTCGTAGAGAAGAATTAACGAAATTAAAACTGACTGATATAAGTAGCTGAAGTAAAAATTTCAAATACTAAAACCAAAATTACAAGAGACTTTTCTTTACTAGAGAAAATATCGTCGTTTTTTATTGTCTACATAGTTTTTTCTACATTTTTCTGTTTAAAACCATTTAAAACCATGTAATTAGTTACATGTCTTTAAAAAAAACTGGTGGTAGGGAACGACAAGACAAACAAAACATCCTTTATAACATGGGCTCTAAAGCTTATAGTTTT
Organism: Stenurella melanura; assembly: GCA_963583905.1. Taxonomy (NCBI): domain Eukaryota; kingdom Metazoa; phylum Arthropoda; class Insecta; order Coleoptera; family Cerambycidae; genus Stenurella; species Stenurella melanura. The sequence goes on from OY757311.1 coordinate 106,133,264, forward strand.
GGAGAAAAAAAATAAACATAAATTTCCAAAATAATTAATAACACAGTTTGAGAACTACTGGTATACTCTGAAATTCGTGCAAATAAGTATGGTGCGCCTAAGAGATCATCGAAAAGCATGCCGACAAAGCAGTTAAAAGCGACCGACAGAGGACACCGCCATATTCTTTGCTTCTTCATGGCCAAATTATCTTATTACGCGTAGTATACACTTCCTTGTAATATTCTTAAGTAATAATTTCAGTTTGTGTCCTTACTTGGTAAATAACCTACAATACGACGCGACCTACCCGTTCCTTGGTTTTGTCTGTCGCTTTTGTTCTTTTTGAATTTTGTGCCACTTATGTTAAGATTTATTTTATTGACTTGTCGTTCAAGTCATTAGTACTTGGTTACGTAAGACACTACTTTTCGTTCGTGCTTTTTGTGTTACTTTTTGGATTTTGGACCAAGTCTTTCTTTTTTTTTTTATTGATAACGTTAATTCACAGTTTAGTGTGGTGTTTTAAAACGTAGATTTTGGACATTATGGGAGATTACACTTATCCAGAGCTCGCGGATATGCACTTGGTGTATGGAGAAAGTGGTGGAAATGCGGCTGGTGCGCGAGAGCTTTAGAACAATTGCAACAACATATTCTAATGTGCATAGAAACTATAAAAAATGATCCCAAATTACTTACAATGTTTGAACGGAGTGCGTATATCCTTAGTTCGACGTGCCGAAATGTGTATAAGTGGAGATGGAGGTCATTTCGAACAATCTTTGTGAAAAATTCAAAAGAATTGTTCAGTTATTGGGTGTATCCTATTGAACATTAAAGGTATGATTATTATTATTAGTATTCGATGTCTTGTTTTGATCTGTTTATTAATGTTTACATTGATTTTCATAGAGACCAAAGACTCGATTTTTAGTTTTTCGATACCTGATTGGGAAAAATTATGCGCTCAATTCGTTAAAAGAATCAGATTTTTTCCTAACTTAAAATACAGAACTATTTTCTATTGTCGTATCTCGGACGTCTAACTGTTTGTTTTCCAATTTCATAAAATAATTATTAATTTTTTAAGCTTTCAACACAATGTTGCAAATGTTAATAAACCACTTTTAAATTTTATAAATTCTTGTAAACGACAATAAAAGCTACAATAACTTTGTTCCAAATTAAAAAAAAACACATGTAAACAAATCCTGTTTAAACCCTTGCGGCCATGCTGTGCCGTAAGAGAAGGAATTATTTACATTTTCATAATTAGTGGTATAAAAAGTTCGGTACAAGTAATCCCATCAAAGTGCCGCACTTCTAACGACGGGAACACAAGTCGGTTATTACAGTTTTTTATTATTTCTAATATTCGGAACTATAACATCCATTGACCCTGAAAAACAGTGGTTTTCAAATGTTTCCTACCTTAACATTAAAAATGTAAACTCAGGTCAGTTTCAAAGTGAAGTAGAGAAAAAAGTCATAGGTTTTTTTGTTTGCCTAGTTGGTCCCTATTACCTGTTTTCTTTTAATGACATGAAACTAATTACACCCTGTATAAGCTTAGAATTTTTTTATATTTTATATAATTTAGAGTAGAAACCAATAGTATAACATTTAATATATTCTGCGCCAAAGTGGCGATGAGGATGGCTGATAAAAAGCAATGTTTGAACATGTCCATAAAGAGATAATTGTAGACAATATCGTGATTATTAATGTTTAGTATTAAATTAATTAAATATTTTTTTTATTACAGCATGCAAATATAAAAATACATCTGGACTGATAAAAAAATAATAAAAATTCTAATTTTTATAATTTTTAAAAATCAGTTCAAACATTTCCTCCAAATACTTGATTTTAAGAGTTATCTACGAAAAATGCTATTTACTCCATATTACCCCAATATTACGATAATTTTTGGGTAGAAACCGCAAGTATTAGTAGTAGTAATTTGGTTAGTCAATTAATGTAGGTTTTGATGAATTTTATTCCTTGTAAAATGTATCACTACAAATTTATGTCCTGCTATCTGTAACTAATTTTCTATAATCTATGAACGTAAACATATTTTTGAAACGAGTGAACAATTTTTGGTAATAATAGAATACATTAAACAGAATGTGAATGTCCCAAAAAATAAGTTTTTCTTTTAAATGTTGTCAGCTTAGAACAAATATATTTTCTGATAGTCTCCACTTGATTCTTGTGTGTGTAGAGATGGTACAATGTTCTGGTCTTATACACTTGAGATTAATTAATACGTCAACAATGAAGATACTTAATATAATATTAGCCATAACTATAGCGTTATTTGTCATATTTTGAAACTGTTAACCCATTCTGCGAGTTCTACAGATCCATAAACCTTAACTAAAAGAACAGCAGAGAAGGAGAAAGCAAACAACAGAGCGCAGATATTCATATATAAATATATAAAATTTCCATTTAGAAAATGGTGCTTCATAATAAATTTAAGAACGGACAGTCAGTCTGCATATTCCAAGTCCGGTATTACACTACACCCTATGCCTCCGACAAAATTGACCCCAGTTGATATGTTGAGCCTCTTGAACGTGACAAAATCTCCGCAGGGACTTTAAACCGTTCTGCAGTTGCTTTCCATCCGCATTACCTCAGACCACTTTGATGATTCAAAATATTTTATGTCGGAGAATATGTCAAGGAACATTTATTATTACCATTCGACCAATTTAAAATGTATATGGACTCTAAACTAAGCGCATTTGCTTTTCAATCTAAATATGAGGCACAATTTCGAAAATCAAGTAGAAATCTTAGACACAACTAAAGTAATCAAGGTTATTTTTCCGAATGTAGCGCAAAATGCAGAATTCTCATCCAATAATTCTAAGGCAGTATTTTTTTTGTCGAATATAAAACTACTTAAGAAAAATAATTGTAGGCATTTGAATTGGGAGTAACTAATACATAGTTTTTAAATACAATTCATAGATAAATCGGTTATTCTATGATAATGCATGGATTAGCGGAAAACACAAATATAAGATTCTGTGATTCACAGTAATGTTGGCGGAAGGAAAATTCTACAATTCATATTATAATCATATTTCTCAATTATATGAGTAGTATCCATAATTTTCAATAAATACGTCAATTACTAAACTAATATTTCTGTTTGACTTAAAACAGTTAATGCTTTAGCAGTTACAAAATATATAATAATATCCATAAGTACATCTTACAAATGGCGGAAACCCGTGGACAAATAAGAAAAATATAGCAACATTAATATTGTTGTCAAACATTCCTTAAGTTACAATAGTAGTTAGTAGAGTTATGTAAAGTACTATAAAATAGTAATTGAAGCACATAGCATAAAGCACTCCTTTTAAAATATTTGAAACCACGAAGGAAAACGGACCTTTTCGAAATATAATTATAAAACTCTTTGACTAATGCTTTGCTTTAAATTCAACTAGCAAGCACTTTAATAGCTATACATACACAAAACCACCTGGAGCAAAGAAAAACTGCTAAAGGCGATGATTCTACGTAAAGTTTGTTCAACCTGAGAGACAACGTGTATATTGCAATTTCAATTTGATCTCAATGCGTACCAAAATTTGTCAATAAAACACCACAGAAAGCAAAGGAAGTCAGACTGACCCAATTTGATCCATATCGTTATAGTTTAGCAGAAGACAAATTAACCTATCTAACTCCAGTGGACTTAATTACATCAATCTACATGTAGACGTACCAAAAACACCATAGAAAGCAATGGTTCAGTTTGATCCGAATTGATCTGTTTGTACCGACCACATCCGAAATCACTAAATTATAAAAATTGCTGATAAAACATCATAGAAAACAGTGGAACACAAGCTGACTCGATATAACCAAAATGTTTAAAAGTGAATTATTTATTATCTGTTTGCTTAAAGTAATGAAACCTATTCTCTATAGGATTTTGCAAACGGCGGAAAGAAAAACTATCTATGAGATCTAAAAGAAAAACTATATGTAAAAATATTAATGAAATTTTTGCATTCTTTCGATAACCTGACTTCTGGTTATGCTAACAAGTAAAAATTCTTATTTGCCATTCTCATTATAACACTAGCATCCCACATAGTCCCCTACGGCTAGGCACGTTAAATTAGTATTCACATGATCCCCTACGATATGTAAATTCAGTTAAAAATGAGAACAAAGGCCCGAAATTAATTTATTTACCTACCTTGTCTTTAAAAATTTGTTCATTCTAATGAATTACATTTTCATAAAATCTCATTCAGTTTCTTGGAAATGCTTAGCCTTTGAAACGTTTTTCGTCCTTATTGTGGACTTATCAGAAAAGCCCAAAGTCACTCATAACGATGTTCCATGCAACACCAAGACAGTATCCATGAATAAGTATGAAATATTTATATTTGACATTGACTGATAAAAAACAACAGATCTTCACCTATCTATTAGCTAATGTCAAATATAAATATTTCATACTTATTCATGGATACTGTCTTGGTTTTGCATGGAACATCGTTATAAGAATTTTTACTTGTTAGCATAACCAGAAGTCAGGTTATCGATAGAATGCAGATATTTCATTAATATTTTTACATATAGTTTTTATTTTAGTTCTCATATATAGTTTTTCTTTCCACTATTTGCAAAATCCTATAAAGAATATGTTTCATAACCAAAATGGACTCAACTACATCGATATACATTGCAAACGTACCAAAAATTATCGGTGAAACGTTTAAAAAAATTCACAGATTTCGCAATCCTTGCAACCATCGGGACATTGGAAATGATACCACCATACATAAAACATAAACTTATTCCGTACGAAGGGAAACCGCTACGATTCGTTCCAAAAAAACATGATTTTAGGTACTTGTTACAAAAATAACTAAAAAAGCGTGGGGACACTCCCTCACCCCCCTTTTCTTTGTCTGCGGCGCTAATACTACCTGCGGCGCAAATAGCTATTAACAATTAGATATCAGAATAAAAACCTACTAACCTAACCTAAAAAAATCACACGAAAGAATGAATTTATTTTAAGCAGAATAAAAACCTACTAACCTAAGCTAAAGAAGTCATAGAAAAGAATTTGTGAAAAAATGTATTAATCGTCACAAAATTAAAGAAGACATAGGAGCTTGAACCTGGGACCTTTCGCACCGGAAGCGAGATGATGATGATGATAATAAATTTTATTTTTAATTTAAAACTTATAAAACATTACCTCCCCGGATCGAGATCCGAAGTCAACCGCACAACCACGACGCGCAGCGTTGTGGTGTTAATACAGTTGGGCAGATCGCGACCGGTTCTGCTCAAGACAATTAAATTATAAAGTTAATACTCCTGCTGTCTGTGGCGGTTTAAAATTAACATCAAAATTAAATATATTTAAAACTTAAATTTTAAGGCACTGTAAACTAAAGCATACAATGGGAAATGGGGTGGTTACACTAAACAAATTTTTGTTGCTGTCATGGGACAGAACTCAATGAAAATCCCGTTCTAAGCAAATGGTTCTAGTGGCCTGCCCGGCGCTAGGAAGATAGGTGAAAAGGAAACATTGGAGTTTAAAAGATTGGAATTTTTACAAAGGTTCTCGATCTAAAGTGAATTTCTAGACAAAAAGGACAAAATGACAAGAAAGACGAACAGATTATAAACAATAGGAAAGAGAAGATAGATGCTGTTTAAAAGGTGTGAAAGACTTTACCTATGCGCCAACCGTACGGCTGATGATGAGCACTAGGGCAAAGAATAAATAATGAGACAAATGATATCATACTTCTTTATTCGTCGCCGCAGCAGCACCAATGCGTCCCGGCTCGATGCTACAAGATTTGCTCTCTACGTACCACTTTCCGTTGAAGAGGCGGTACAATTTCGATCGGCGCTGACCGATATCGCTTCCCACATAGTAACAGGCTCTCGCTCAGTATCACATAATCTGATCTTGATACTTTTATGTCGACGGCCTTGGAAAAAACTTTTTTCCTATACGTTACACGCGAACATTAACATTTCCAATGTTAAAATAATGGTCTACAAAGTGATCCGATGTATCTTTAATAGATCCATTTTCCACCAAAATTATATAAGGCGTTCTTCTTTGGTTATAGTGTCACATGAATATGCACATGAACTTTTGAATCTCCGTATCTATTCAAGCACCAGTAATGTCAATGTTAACGAAATAAGTGCCCTGCTAAACCTTACTTCGATTTACTGTACTAATTCCTTTTTCAATAGTTTAGCCAACTGCACCATACCGAGAAACTAAAAACATTCACTGGGCTGAGTTGGGAGAACACTATTTGTTTGAGAAATATGTTAACTTCGATGAGAGATACAGATCCTCGTAGTATGAAGCAAGCATTATTGTATTTCTATTTAAGTTAACAACTGGAAATTCAAATCGAATAATATCATCTAACTTTGGTCTAGAACGAGAGCAACAAGTATCCGAGTTTTATATTTAAATATTAAAGGGTTTTGAAGTAGATATTTTACTGCAGCATTTTGGATTCACTGCAAATACTAGAGACGATCTAATTAAAAACCATACATGTTATATAGCTACCAAATTGTTAAATACCGACCACAACGAACTGGTACTGATTTTTGACGGCACTTGTATTCGGCATGGTAAAAGCAGTAACAATGAGTAACAATGTAAGTCGTATTCAGGTCAAAAGAAGCAACCCCTTTGTAAACCATTTACAATATGTATTATGGGTACATTGTGGGTACCGCCGGACATTTTTATACCACCCAAAATGAGGCGACGATAATGAATACATTATTGATCGAATCTGCTGATTTGAAACAGTTGTTACAACCTAATGACTTATTCATTCTTGATAGAGGTTTTAGGGATGCCTTGGAGGATATCAGCAATAGAGGCTTTGTTCCAATAATATCAGCCTTGAAAGTTAATCGACCACAATTGACAACAGAGGAAGCTAATGCTTCTAGAAAGGTTACCAATATACGATGGATTATCGAAGCTGTCCATGGGGCAATAGCTCAAAAATATACACTATTATACAATGCTATGCTTCCGGATGTTAAACTCCTTTTCAAAATTGTTAGTTTTTTGCACAACACATTTGAAAAAATACGGTATTTGGATGGAAAATTACGTGGCGATATTATTGACAGAATAAATAATAGAATGGATGTGCCAAACACTCTTAGTGAAGAAGTCGCTGCAAAACGTTGAAATCGACGGAAGACGTCATTTAGACAATTAGTGGCTGTAGAGTGTAGATGTAATGGATTTTCTTCAACTCAGTAGACGTGACTTTTGCTTCTTTTTACCATTTCCGTTTTCACTATAACATTTTATTTTATTTAACTATGTACATTCTATAGGTGCCAGGATCTAGTGTAAAGTGAATAAATTACATATCAAAATATTTACCGGTTCATATCAATTGTCACAAGCTGTAGCATATTTAGCAGAATTAATTGGAGACGACAATAATCCTCAAGTTAGATATGTTACAGAGTAGCCAAATGTACTAAAGATGGAAGTGAGATCTCGTCACATAAATAGTAAAACCTACCACTGTTACTTAGAATATGTCCCTCTCGGTTCAGACTACAAAAGCATTTGTCGGAATTGTTGTGATTGTCCTAATGGTACTAGAACTGTCGGTTACTGTTTACATATAGCGGCTATCATCTATTACATGCCACATGCGAGATATCTTTTAAGAATATTTAGACCGGCTAAAATGCTTTGTAAAATATTTGACACAAACAATACCAATGTTGTCATAAACGATGATGGTGACGAAGATTGACAAACTGGGGCAGAAGATACGAATTTATATACAATATGTACAGATTTGATGACTCATAAATGGGTACCACAGTTATTATATACATATTTTTGAAAGTGTTCTACCTTTTCGATTTTAATGAAACTACTGGTGGTACAAGAAGGAACGGTAATTTTTAGAAAGTGGTCACAATAGAAATCACGTGATACAAGGCTTCGAATACGTTTTCTATTATTATTATTATTATTATTGCTGTATATAAGAGTTTAACATAATAGTCTTCACAATGTTAGCTTTCAATAATTTTTTTGTTCATGTCTCTAAGTTAAGTAGTGTACGAGAAATAAAATTTTGAAAAAGTCCCCATTTTTTCAATTTTTACTTCCCTCCCATACCGAAGGGAAGTATTGTATTCGAGAAAAAATCACCCTCCGAGATTTTTTCGGATTCTGAAGTTTCAGATCACGTAGATTTCGAAAATATAGGTTTTTCAATTCCGTCAGTCTGTCTGTCTGTCTGTCTGTCTGTGCATTAACCTAAAAAACTGCTTGACGGAGAGCAGTCAAATTTGGTAGGTAGTTGACCCTACTGTCAGCGAAGAAATGGTAGAACTTTCGTTGGAAAATATACAGGGTGGATCGTCTAAAGGGAATAAATAATGAAACAAATTTTTTTTTTTTCAAATTAAAAATTTCCATGTTTCATGACATGCTAAACCTATTTCAGAAAAATAAATTTTGAAATTTTTTTTCACATTTTTGAAAAAAAATTTACCACTAAAAAATGTTTTTGTCTTTCTACAAATTTAAAATTTCCACGTTTCATAGCGTTCTAAACCTACTAAAAAAAATTTTTAGAAATTTTTTTTACTATTTTTGAAAAAATTTTACCACTAATACAGACTGAATTTTTTATTCTTTGTTCAAATTTAAAATTTTCACGTTTTCATGGCATTCTAAACCTATTCAAACAAATTTAGAAATTATTTTGATTGAAAATTAAAAAAAAAAAATTTTTGAAAACTTTTTTAATCTATTTATCATTAGGTATAGAATAGATGAAATAATTATTTTTTTGCTCAAATTTAAAATTTCCACGTTTCATGACATTCCAAACCTATTTCGGAAAAGAAAATTTACAACATTTTTGTTACCATTTTGGAAAAAAAAATTCACGTTTGCCATGACTGACATTCTAAACCTATTTGAGAAAAAAAAAATTGAAAATATTTTTCCCAAACATTTTTGAAAAAATTGTTACCACTAAAATAGACGGATTTTTTTTTCTTTGCTCAAATTCAAAATTTTCACGTTTCATGGCATTCTAAACTAATTTAAAAAAAATACCACTGTAGAATAGAAGGAAACTTTCCCTTTTGCTCAAATTTAAAATTTCCACGTGTCATGGCATTCTAAACCTATTTCAGAAAAAAAAATTTTGAAAATTTTTTTAAAAACATTTTTGAAAAATTGAAAAAATTGAATTTTTTAACCACCGCTATACTTCCACTCCACTACGTGTATGTGGAATTGAAAATGTGACAGATGGCAATAATATTAGGCATATGCACCTATTATACTATTATTGAAAAATGTACAGGGTGGTCATCCCAAGAAATAATTCAGTCATGGTGGACATTTATAAAGGTATTTGCCCAAGCCTTCCATATTTGGCACCTGTTATTTAGTATTGAACTTTTGCTGTTGGATGAGCACTCTGTATATTTTTTTGACCAAAACTTATCAGGTGTTCTTTGTAATAATAGTGATAACTATATTCCGATTATTATTTTCAATGTCACTTCTTAATTATTAATTTTTTAGAGTGACCGCCATGCACAAATAAAGAGGGAAGCTCTGTGTAAATACCTTTACCGATTTTTAAAAAAATATCTCCGCAGCAGCTGCATGTTGGACTGAGGAACCTACATACATCGTTTACCCATTGACTTGCCTACACGAACCATAGATATTATGGGCAGTTCCTATCGGGGACAGATCGCCCATTCTTATCCGGCTATACCCTATAGTGGATTTCCTAGAGTACTAAAATAGATATTAAAAAAATATTTAAGTACATGCATTTTAACGTAAATAGTATAAATTAAATTAGGGCCTTCCAAGAATGTGTGCTGTGTTCTTCTTTGCAATTCAAATTATATTAATCATCTTCCATCAAGTTTGGTGGTAACTAATGCAAAGTACATTGATTTAGTTATCTAAGAAATCCAAGAAATAAAATTTGAAAAAATGAAACCATTTCGTTAAGTACTTCCTCGCTAACCAGTGATCTACTTATCCTATCGGTATACTAAAATACAGGAAATTTAATTCTAGAATAGTTTAATTATGAATTCTTCACTGGTTGGGTTCTTATGGTAAAGAAAAAAGCTGTAAAATTATTCCTAAAATACAGTAAAAGTATACAATCATGCAGAAACTGTAGAAACTTTCAATAAATACTGAGATACTTGTTTTATTTCATTTTTGCAGGAGGCAAATCTTACACGACGGTTGCGTGAGTTTATGCACTTTGTCGCCTTAAAAGTCCTAGGCGGTTAGGGCAGCCATGTAGTAGTCTGAGTTACATAACTCACAATCTCTGTACAAATTAATATTTTATCGTGGACAATTTTTGACTTTCCGCTTTTCATGATGTTCTTGACTGTCTTTGGCACGCTATGGGAAACATATTTAAGAAAAATACAGTAGGACATGACATCATAAACAGATATTTAATTAACTATTCAAAAAGACGAATAATTTAAATGCAACAATGAATCTGCATTTTTTTGCATATAGACATTCACAAAGTAAAAATTAGCAAGGGATTAATCACAATTGACTATATTATATATTTCTAACATTATAATTTGGATATAACTATTTTATAACCATATAATTAAAACAGATTTGGGTCTAGCAATGCCATATATCTATATAAAATTACGTTATAACATATTTTTTATAGCATTTTGTAAGCAGCGGAAGATATAATCTATAATAAATTTAAAAAAAAAATCCGGGGGAAAATCTATCTACGAAATAGCGTTTTCATTTTCACCTCTAATCCTTGCATTATTTTAATAGTCTATTATACTATGATTATGCTAGAAATTAAAAGAAATCTAAAATAAATTTTTGTACAAAATATCTATCTATACGGATATTGTCTGTAATTGTTTATTTGTGGCATATTCAGATTTTCTTACTTTTTATTGGGTATTTTGCCACTGAAAAATATTTAAAAATTTTAATGAAAAAACCTCTGCGCCAAACGGATCAGACAGAGGTTGGTTCTTGAGTACTTGACTGTTTCAAAAAGTCTTACACCTAAAAATATATAAACTAGAACAATGTTATAAACTAAAAACTGAAAATGAAAGCTATAGGTAGTAAACGTTTCGGAAGAGAATCTACTTCCGTTCTCAAAACTACCTATAGCTTTGGTTTTCAGTTTTTAGTTTATAACATTGTTCTAGTTTATATATTTTTAGGTGTGAGACTTTTTGAAACAGTCAAGTACTCAAGAACCAACCTCTGTCTGATCCGTTTGGCGCAGAGGTTTTTTCATTAAAATTTTTAAATATTTTTCAGTGGCAAAATAGCCAATAAAAAGTAAGAAAATCTGTCTATTTGATAACAAAGAAAATCTAGTTGAAATATCAATATTACATTTTCATTTTTATTGAATAAATGTGTTTTGAAGATAAATTTATTTTAAAATATTTTAATTTCTAGCATAATCAGAATGTAAGTGATCAAAAGAATGTAAATACAAAAAATTAATATTTTAATAGACAGATTTTCTTTTTTATTTTCCATAGATTCTTTCTTCTGCTGTTTGCGAAATCCTATTAAATTGTTTTATTATAGCTATATGTACACAGAAAATAATTCACTTTAAAATACATAAAATTTGTAATTGATTTACATCTCACAAAATTTTAGAATACCGAGGTTCAATTATCATAAATATGTGCAATTTATACATGATTATATTAATTCTTTTATCTTTTATACAAAATTCTATATCATAATAACATTCTAATAACTTTGTTCAAATTACGCTAAATTATTTATTGATATCTTCTAGAATATCAGGGTATTAAGAAGACCATAAAGCATAAGTGTGGTAAGTTCGTTGTAACATTTTTATTATTGCTCGATATGTAATATAAAGAATATCGGTCATAAAATAAAGACTTACGTATAATAGATATTTGTTACAAATGCATTATTAACATTTTCTCAAATTATATTAGGTGAGAGTTCAAGTTGTTTTGTCTGTAGGAGTCTTTTCTATTTTGACTAAGCTTTTGTTAGCTCCTTTATAAGTTTTTCGTTTTTATTAAAAAAGAGACTTTTTATAAAAATGGTTTATACCAGTTTAAAAAAGCAAGGCTTACTTTTATCACAGATAAATTTATTTCTCGATAAAGTGTTATAATACTTAATCCCAATAATCCTAATCTTTAATAAAAATATTTGTAATGCCACATAAGAAGCCAGTGGATCTTTTTGAGATTATTACTCTATTATTAGAAAACCATGTAATTCATTAAGAGGTATTAATTTTGTATCTGCTAACATAGCTAAAATTACAAATAATATGATAATGCAGTCTCGCACAAGATGGAGCAGCTTTGCGCAAGATGGAGAGACGATGTTTAGAGGCAAGCTGGCAGAAACGGAATCTTGAGTACTCAAGACAGAGGGCGCGGCCGTGGAAAAAGAGAAAGTCTATGTCCAGAAGTGGACGAGAACGGGCCAAAGAAGAAGAACAAGGTGACTTATTAGTTGGTTAAGTGACTAATAGTACGGGAGCCTGACACAGTTGTATCAGTTGGAGACATTATTAATCACGTTCCTTAAAGCAAACAACGAAAATGATATGAGCATATTTCCTATCATTGAAAATTTCACTAAATAATTCGTGAAACTTCAGATGCCTTGTATAGTTGATGCAAGTATTTGTATCAAGCTAATATTTCTAGTATTCACAATCGTACAGATATAATCAATTGTCTTACATGTTCAAAGTTGGAAAGAATGACATTTCAACTTAGTTAGCGTCCGTCAGGTCGAGCGGCTAATTTTCTTAAGTGACTAATGTGCAATTACACACGTGTGGAATACAAAATTTTATCCAAAACTTTCTTTTAATGAAACTTTATTTGAATTATTTATTATTTTTTTTTTAAATGCAATTCATTTGACAAATTAATTTCTATATTTGTAAACATTTGTTATTGGGAAGGTTATGGAATGGCTGCTATGGTGTTAATTGTTATTTATTTCAATACGCATGAACAACAAATAAAGGTAAAAAAGAAGCAAATGAAATTTGTTTAAGCTTACTACCTAAGAAATTCCAAATTTTATGACAAGGAATTCAGCGAATGTAACGATTGGGCAAAACGTATAGGTGTTACTTTTGTATAAATGAAGTGAAGTGTAAATGCTGGCTTATTTTTCTTAGCGTACAGAAAAAGTGTTTAGCTTCTTCAATGTGGAAACAGTATTCAGTACTAAAGGCAACATTAAAGGCTTTTAAAGATATTGATATTTCTAAATATGAAAAACCGATTGCTAATTTAATAAGTGATGATCTGACACACCAAGTAAAGCTGTTTTTATAGTATCTCACTAGTAACTCTCTGAATATTCTCTCACTAGTGTGTAATACATAACATTCTATAAGTAAAAATCACCATAGTAATTGCCATATTCTATGCCTGTGTTGCATAAATATTTATATATTAAAAACGACGAGACTTTACTTTGACGTTTGTCCTTTGACATAAGGATTATTTTGTTTTTCTACTTCCATCTTTAAAATGGCGTTTATCGTATACGTTTCCATGACGCTAAATAATCCTTTAAACACGCTTTCGACAAACCGTGACTTCGTGCATTTTAGTCACAGGCTGAACTTAGCAACGAGATATTAGTCACGGCTGAGGTTAATTCTAAATATTTTAATGGCAAAAATCAAGTTAGTTTTCCGTAATTCTTGTCATCAATCTGTCAAAATAAATCGACGCGTTGTGACAAGAGACAAGTAATTTTGTTTTACTGTTACCATGTTATTGATACGTTAATAAATGAAATATTAAAATAACTTCCAAATTTTTTATTTAGATATTTGCTGTCGTAGAAAAAGTATAGTATGCAACACGTTTTATAAACTTGCTAGTCACTCATTTTATTAAACACTCGCTCCGCTACGCGTCGCTCGCGATTAATAAAACTCGTGACTAAAATGACGTTTATAAAACTTGTTACATAATATACTATTATGGCCTACTTAATAAAGACTTAAAATGCTATCCTATTCAGCTGTTCCAATTCTTCAAAACCAATAGCAACGATAAAAAAACATTACCATAGATGGCGTAAATATTATTTTATTTTTGAGTTTAGCAAGAAATACTAGAATATTTGTCGTCAGTACTATACTAGTAAATCGGACCTAAATAGCTAATTCCATAGGATCTTGATACTCTGAACATAATGCCGTTACGCGTTAGTGCTTACGTCATCTATATTTATGTTCCTGTTACTGTTACTATTGATTTTTGAAGATTCTGGACAGCTGAATAACATAATCTGCTCCGTTTTACTCACCCTCGTATCATTGTCTAGTTATTAGGGTACGAGTATAGTCAGAAATGGCCCTTTTAGTACTTTTAGGTTAGGTTATCCCAATATTATGACGTGATGGCACAAAACAGCCAACTGTATTGTGTTCAGCATCTCAAAAACCTTCGGAATCACCTATTTGGGCTAAGAAAAAAAAGCGTTTTTTTGCAGCTCTGTGAATTATTATCAGGCAGATTATTTTTTAATCGCTAATTCAATTTATTAATTAAGTTTTCACTGATCACTTTTGTTGCCTGCCGTGCTTTAAGGTAAAATTAATCATGTCTCCAGCTAATAAAATTATGTGTCAGGTAATTGCACGAGCTCCTATACTACACCAGATTGTTAAGTAATATTTAAAACAAATAATGTTACGAAAAACAATGAATCGCATTTAAAGAGCGAGTCTATACCCTGATTTCGACATGAATTCGAAGCGTGGTTAATACTTGGATGGGTGATTCTTTTCGGGGAAATTCAGCATTCTCGCTACACCTTCTTACGGTTTGTATATCAGCCCATACTACGTAGACGATATGCAACTTTAGGCAGGGGTTGTATAGTGGATATACCATCCTTCGAAGGGGATGTACCCAGACAGTACACAGTTATCCTACAGCCATCCTAGGGATATAGAAGTTAGGATTAGCAATATCCTGAGGATATCCCAAAATACACCTAGGAACATCCCTGGGATCCAGAATTTACACTATTTTCCATATCCTCAGGATATCCCACAAACGCATTTTTTTATATCCGGAGGATTAACCTGGGACCCTTACAGGATCTGTTTTATGCTATCCATAAGATATCAGTGTAGGCTTTCAGTGTCGTAGTTTACCTAAATAGCCAGACCGCAAGTTGCTTTCAAACAATGTTAACAACTTGGTATGCTACTAAGTCCTCCATTCACAATTGCATAGGAAACTGTTAGTATTTCACTTCGAAATAATAGTTTTGCTACTTGTAAGCTTATGTTGAAACTACTGGGGCATTTAAGTTTAAAAATATGTAGCAAATGTATTATTTTGGCATAAAATACTAACAGTTTTCCTCGCATTGGAAGATATAATAGAGTGACAAGCTGCTAACACAGTTTGAAAGCAAATTATCAGTCAGTCTAATGACTATCTAAGTTACTATAGGTTACTGTACGGTGATTTCCTAGGTATATAGTTTTGTACCATCTGTATTGGAGTTCTGAAAAGTCGCTTCTATGGTAATAAATATGTTGACGTTTTGCAGATAAGTGTATAACATTTATATCTTAAAAGTCAATTTACTGACAAATTCTGAATTATTCAGTTGGATATTATTCTGTATAATAGGTTTATTACATATAATATGTGATAAAATATCTAAAAAAGAATTTCTTGACATTTTAAATTAAGACATTTTTGCTTTTTATTAAGCTACACCCAAAATTTTCTATACATCAAGAACAAAAAAATAAAATGTAATTTTTCTCGGCAGAGCTTCTACATTTGGCGTTGATAATCATGCTCCAAAGTATGGCCTGGGTTCCGCATGATTCAATATTGCGATATGGTTAACCTAAATTTCACCGGCCGCCACTGTTCTTTACAACTAGGCAAATTTAAAAACAAGTGCATATTAGTAGTAATATTTTCCTTGTTTCCGTTGTTTTCTATGAATTGCGTGTTCCAACTATGTTTTTGTAGTCTTCTGTATTCTTTTCTGCAGAGTTTGCTTCTAAAAAGACACACATACCCATGCATATTTACATTGGTACTTACTTTATATAGGTACCATGTTAGTCTAATTTAATGTAAGAGTAAAAACCATAAATATAGCAAGTATTATATCGAAATAGATATCGAGATGGACACAGAATCAATGTACACTAAATGGTACCTATATTTAGCTTAAAATTCTTATATAACTACCTAAATAAATCATTACAAGTTTTCTTTAAACAATTTTATAGTTTATGTAAAAGCTAATTTTTACAATTGATAAAAATAAATAATTGAAATAACACATATCTTGCTTTATACTACGTAGACCATTTGCTGCATTTTCATCAATTATATGTAATTCTTGACATAAACAAATAAAGATGTCTTGAACTATTTTATTTTGATAGCAAGAGCGACGAGCGAACGACCAAGAAATATGATATGAATCGATGGCACAGATTTATCATGATGGCGTCATGCACTATGCGCATGCTCTACTTAAGAATAACTGTATATGTATATGTTGAAAAGGTAAAACGACTAATAGGTACAAAATAATATTAATTACTTATACTTATATGTAACATTGGATACAATTGTTAATTAGTAGTAAAGATACGAAAGTTATCAATATAGTTTAAAAGTAATTTTGACGCCATTTTATTTACGCCTCAGCTCACTGGTAAATCTTTCTATTGATTTATTGTTGCTTACGATTCAAGAAGTCCGTGGTTCGATTGCACTACATTCGTTTTAAAAAAAAATGCCTAAATAAATATAATTTTAGATTTTACTGTTTTTGTAGAAATATATTTCTTAAAAAAAGATGGCAAAAATGCCCCCTTGATTGGATATTCGTGGGCAACCTGGATAAGATAACCCATGAATATCGATTCAATTATATCCGTAGGATACACGTATTTTGTACACGTATAGGATACCAACATCCCGTCAGGATATCCGTAGGCAATCAGTTGCGGATATCCGTAGGTTATCCAGAATAGGATCTTTACAGGACATTAATATCCAGTCAGGTCAACCCAGGGGTGACCTAGGGATATGTCTATGGAATCATCCCAAATCTGGGTCAATAGGACTATAATTGGATGTCCTCAGGATATCATGTGCTGGCTGGGTAAAGCAGTGGGTCCATCGTATATTAAATGTTAGGCAAGTAAGCAGTATTCTCTATTGAACAGTAGGTACAGTTCAATAGAGAAGACGCTCGGCAAAATTTCCAGGTTGAGGGTGGCGTGTCTCCTGGGGTCGGCAATTGACCATAGTAGCGCAAATAGGTTGACGTTAAATACATGAATTAAAAAAAAACACCTTTAAAAACGCCCACTGAAAATTATGAAATAAAATTTCACCGTCGCGCCGCGCGTCTTTCGGTTTATTGAATCTTATTACCTAATATCGATTTTGATGTTGGTTAAAAATTCGTTCATATTGATATTTGCTCATTTGTTACACCGACCTTAATAATCTATATTAAGTATTAAGATTCAACTAGGACGGTGAAATTTTATTTCATTTTTGACCGCTTTTTAATGGCGTTCAGTTTAAAAAGGTATCTTATTGTTCACTATCCTCAGTGGCCAAATTTCATGTAAATCTGCAAATTATCTGCAATTATGATAACCCTATTGGAATCACTATTTTGTACCTTCAACTTTTGACATCAGATTCGGCAGCAGCTAATCCAAAAATATATAATTATTCATTTAAGCACCATAATTGTAGCTGTGGCGAATTCGCTGTATTTTCGCATACTCTCTCGTAGAATTTATGTTTTTATTATTGCTTCAACGCCGGCTAAATGCGAGTGTAGGTAAATTAGAAATTGCTATTAAAATAATTCTTCTACAAAAAGAATACTTCACAACTGACGATTGCTTTGACGACAATATTATATAAATGTATTTACTTATTTGTTTGTATTTGTACGTGCATGTTCTTTAGAAATAATTTTCCTCCGATTCGCTGCTTGTGATAACTTTTTAACTTCCACACCCATAAACATTGAGAGGTTACTGCAATGGGGTCATTTAGTCAAGATTCATATACTTAGTATTTTTTATTACAATTATGCGAAGTAATCATCAGATAGTTATCATACTGAAAATTTCAGGTCGATCCGACAAGTAGTTCCAGATACACGCTGCTTTAAAGTCCTATCTCGCTGAATTCCGCGACGGCGGAAGTCAATAGGAGACGGTAGGATCT
Organism: Stenurella melanura; assembly: GCA_963583905.1. Classification (NCBI taxonomy): domain Eukaryota; kingdom Metazoa; phylum Arthropoda; class Insecta; order Coleoptera; family Cerambycidae; genus Stenurella; species Stenurella melanura. Next base: position 106,151,630 of record OY757311.1, read on the forward strand.
TTTATTAGGCCTAGCGCACACTAAGATTCGATTTTTTACAGCAGATTTTAAAATCGTACTGTAAAAAATCAAAAGTCGTTTTGTACGCGGACTATGATTAAAAAATCGCGGAAGAAATGATTTTCAACATGAATGTCAAGACCATTGCTTGTGTGTATTTACTGTTGCGAAGGAAGAAAAAAAGACTTATCGATACTGGATTCCTCCTTTAACATCACCAAGATTTATGAAAGAGTACTTCTACCAGAAACACAGTGAACTTCGATTGCATCACGAAAAATTCTGGTGCTATTGCAAAATGAAAGTTGAAACCTTTGATTTTTTTTTCTTGATTCCTTAGTTCACTCCAATTACATATAAGATTTTTGCAAATCTCCTCCCGTAACTTAGTTTCCAAATTCCGATTACAGTAATCAGTAGAATGTTTGTCCCATATAGCTGCTCTACTTTCGACTTCAATTATTACCCGTTCGATGTCTATCGCCTCGTCAGGAGAAGCAGGTGACACTGGTAGCGACATTTTGACTACTGAGCAGTGAGCACTCGTGAAGACGATTTTATCGTTGTGCACGAGTCTTCATGAACAATCATGTGTTGCAATTTGAGTTGCGATAATCGCGTTGCAAGCAAAATGCGACAAATCGCAATTTAAAGATCGCAGCGATTATTTTCTCACATGTGCGCGTAGTTCAATACATTTCTATGTATCATATTTCTGCGATAAAATAATCGCGCTGTGAAAAATCGTAGTACGCGCTAGGCCGTAAGTGCGAATCCGTCTATTTAAAAGTAGATTCGTCGCATCTGCCAGAGATGGATCTAATTATGACGATGGAGTATTTTAACACAAATTTCCATCAGTTACATAAGTGCCGAAATGAGAGGAGTATTTACACACGAAAGAAAACCGGTAAAATTTGGAAAAATATGTTGTTTGTTGGGGTACGTTTCGCACCCAATGGAATGGCTAATAAATAGAATGTGTTACTAGAGTTTCGTATCACAGAATTACGTTAAGTTTAAATTTTCACAGGTACATTTGTTGTTAAACACACAACACAAGAAAGTCTAGTGTGACTTTTCTTATTTAATTTTTTACCGTTTGACACAGTTTGGTAGAATTTTGACCAGTTACGTTGCCGAAACGGACACGGAGTACTGCCCTCTCTGATTGTTTGGTCGCCACTCACTCTCGGGGTCGCGGTCTAGGATTTTTATATCGGATTCTGAATACGGAAGCACTGAGTTCTCCTTGTTCCCTTTGACAGCGGATAGTCCTTTGATAATTTGGTCTTCGAACATCGTATAGCTAGATATTTAATTTATTATAAATAATATTTAAAAACAGTATGTTTTACTTCGGTATTTGCACTATTCACGATACAAACAGTACTTTATACTATGACTATTTATATACAGACTGTTAGGCATCTAGGCAAGCGGTTCATCTCTCGCTGCGATGGAACCCTCGACGTCACGCGGTTATAACACGAAGGCGCCACGTGGTGGTGTTATTGATTAATTTTGAGACCTACAGAAACTAGAAAATTGTTTTCTTTTGCATTTCGCTCTAGAATTAAAAGCAAGTATCATAAGTTACCTTTTATATCTTTTATAACATGTTATAGCACTGAAACTGACGAACTGATTTTGATGAGATTTGGCACAATGGCGATATTGGTACAGTATATGAGCTGAAAAGGTTTTGGTGCAAATTGGATGATGTTTATTGCTCTTCTGGCATGTGCTCTTTTTTATGACAAGCTTTTATTCAACTTGACATGTTCGTCCGTCAGTGAGTGTCGGCGTCGCCAATGTCAAGGTCATCTTTGAGATGTTGGTTGCTGAGGCGTGCAGATATTGGGCAACTAAGCTGAGCGGCGAGGAGAGAGGAAAGAGGAAAGAACCCTGTGAACTGATTCATTAATTTCCTAACATCGATACGTGTCACATAGTTTAATTTAACTCGACTTTATAAATAGCGTATTTTAATACATATAAATATTCTTGAGTTTAGCTTATTTTTCTTAGGGGTGGTTCACCCCCTCTCCCTGTATTTCAGAAGCGAGAAGTAACCTAGTGCACAAACCAGTGACTTTTAAAGTTAATTATTTGAATTGAGTACCAGCACAGTCTCGAAAATTACCAGGGTGACCTACAGTGAAACGATATTATGGAACCATTTGATGACACATCCACGGTCTGAGATATACCGGATGAGTCACGAATTGCGCTCGCTCCGATATTTCCTAAAATATTTGGAACAGAAAATTGGAATTTGGAGGCCTTATTACACGACTAAAATGCCACCTTTTCGATAAAAAATCAAGTTTGGTGCACATCCGGTTTGACCGGAAATGCCCACAACTTTCGATTTTTAAATGGAACACCCTATATATTTTTACATTTTTGGAATCTAGAGGAAATTTTGAATACAATACATCCATTTTGGTCACTTTTTGATAAACATTAAAAATTTTATTAAAAAATCTATTTCTGAATCCAGAGTGCTGTGGTGGCCAAAATATATTTTAGTTTGTGTGCTACGTTACTATAAAAATAAAAAGAGCAATATGATTGCATTACTTAATTCTCTAGAGGCGCTTAAAATTTTTAAATGTGATTTTTACCCACTAACCCGGTTTTTTTAAATGGGAATTTAATCGTTAACCAACATTTTTAAATACCTTATTTTCATACGAATCTAATGATACCAAAATTTTGAAAATCTGCTCAGAAATATTTGAGATTTCAACAATGCAACCAAGCTTTTAGAAACATGCGGCTAATAGATAATAGGCTTTGGAAACTAAAATGGCACATTTCTGTGTAAATCTGGTAACCTAATAACATTGGAAAAATCATAGTAGCCATTGAATGTAATAAAACAATATCAGCTGTCAGACAGACTCGTGTAGTTATAGGCAATCTTGAGCTATCAAACATTTAATAATTGTGAGCGCAAAGAACGTTACAATTAAGTTTAGCATAGGTATGTGGAGGTAAACACAATTACATCCACAAGGGCATTTGCAATAGAATGCGACATCAGTTCGGTTTTCAGAGTTTTATTTAAATGAACATAAATACGCAACGCTTTATTTTATATCTATCTGACAGCTGATATTGTTTTATTACATTCAATGGCTACTATGATTTTCCAATGTTATTAGGTTACCAGATTTACACAGAAACGTGCCATTTTAGTTTCGAAAGCCCACTAATCTATTATCTATTAGCCACATGTTTCTAAAAGCTTGGTTGCATTGTATTTTGGCTGAAATCTCAAATATTTCTGAGCGGATTTTCAAAATTTTGGTATCATTAGATTCGTATGAAAATGATGTATTTAAAAATGTTGGTGAACGATTAAATTCCCATTTAAAAAAACCGAGTTAGTGGGTAAAAATCACATTTAAAAATTTTAAACGCCTCTAGAGAATTAAGTAATGCAATCATATTGCTCTTTTTATTTTTATAGTAACGTAGCACACAAACTAAAATATATTTTGGGCACCACAGCACTCTGGATTCAGAAACAGATTTTTTAATAAAATGTTTAATGTTTATCAAAAAGTGACCAAAATGGATGTATTGTATTCAAAATTTCCTCTAGATTCCAAAAATGTAAAAATATATAGGGTGTTCCATTTAAAAATCGAAAGTTGAGGGCATTTCCGGTCAAACCGAATGTGCACCAAACTTGATTTTTTATTGAAAAGATGGCGTTTTAGTCGTGTAATAAGACCTCCAAATTTCAATTTTCTATTACAAATATTTTAGGAAATATCGGGGCGAGCGCAATTCGTGACTCACCCGGTAGAACTTATTCGGATAAAATGTTCCAAGAAGGTTACATATTGTGGAAATACGTTAAACATCGAAACGCAGCCCGAACATGTAAAACATTCCAAACCAAAATTTACTGAGCAAAATGTCGTCGTGTGCCTTACACGGTAAAGTACCGAAAACTTGATGATGTTCGATGCCAGTTAGAACCATAGAATCATTCGATGTTCATTTTCTTTGTAAAATGTGGAATCACGTGCAAAACACTGAAATGTGTTGGCACTTTGACGACATTCGATGCAAATATATTGTTGTCGGGTCAGGGTTCAAAACATTGCGATTTGTCAACGCGCCAATATTATTGACTAAAGGTGACGGTCTCGGATGATTAGGGGTCGATCTTGAGCTCTTTGTCCCAATCATCGCTGTAGACCTGGACCGGCTTCGCAAGGGGTGGGCCTGCCATGTCGCCTACCGCACCAGCACATGCGGGCGGTGTAGGTGATGTTAGCAGACCTCCCCTGGTCCTGAGTGTTGGACCCTGCCAGCTGGGCCGTTTCTTCTGGCGCTCTTCTATCTCGGTCTTCATTCTAGGCTGGCACGTCGGTTCCCGGGAGCGTATTTCGTCTGTAGTAAGAGGGAATGGCTGTTATCAAGCCCTCTCGGAGTTTGGAGGGGTTTGGGTGGTGTTGTCGAGTCGGAAGCCCAAGATGCCAATTGGCATTATGTGCTCCGATTTCATCGGAAGGAAGTGTGAACTGTGTAGCTCAAGGATTATGTTCGGCCAAAGACGCTTATTTTAGCGTCAAAGGCCGGCACGGGCTAAGGTAAGGGTATCGAGCTGGTTGTTTGCTTGGCACCCCGGGATCGGGTGATATGGATGTTTTTGGGCATTGTCTCCTTGCAGCGTGGCTTGAAGGTCGAGCTGAAACAAAAAATGGTTAAGTTATACTTACCCGTTATCCAGGATCTGGAGCTTCGGCCACTTGTGCCTCGTAGCATCGTTGGGGTCGTAGTCAGTCGCCTGTCTGACCAGCGGATTCTCATGCTCTGCTGCACGGGCGTACAGATTCTTTGCTCTGTCCTTGATGACTTCAGTTATCGGGGTGTATTCCAGGTCTCTGAAGATGAAGGCATTTCTGACAAATCATGGTGCATCCACGGCGCACCTAAGTGCGACGTTTTCCACGGCTTGTATCCTCTTCAAGTGGGTGACTGCATGGTATCCCTAGGCAACAGAAGCGTCGGTCAGAATAGGTGCAATGAGGGTCTTGATAAGCGAGAGCTTGTTCCTCAGGTTGAGTTGGCTCTGTCTACCTATCATAGGTTAGAGTAGAGTCCTTCTCGTCCTCACTTTCTGTATCATCGCTTCCGTGTTCTGTCCCCACGTCAGGCTTCGCTCCATGTTAACGCCAAGGTACTTGACGGTATCGTGCCAATAGATGTTCTCGCCGTACATGGAGACGTGTCCTGTGGGAGTTTGCTTCCTGACTCTCTTAGAGAGGAGGGCTTTGCTCTTCTCCGCGTTGATTTTGACTTTCCATTTGTTCCACCACTCTTCCAGAAGGGACACTGCTTCCTGGAGGTTGCGATTGGCAAGTTTTGCACTCTATGATCTTGCGATTATGGCCGTGTCGTCTGCGTAGAGCGCCGAAGAGTTCCTTGCGGTTCTTGGCATGTAGAGGTAAATGGGGTGGGGAGAGAGTACCGATCCCTGCGGCACGCCTGCTTCCATGGGTCTGTAGTTCGATAGCTTATCGGCAATCTTCACATGGAGTTGCCTCCGGTGAAGGTAGGATCTCACAAACTTGACGATGCCGACAGGGTAACCCGTCGACAACATCTTCACCAGGAGACCTTCATACCAAATCCTGTCGAAGGCCTTGGCTACGTGTAAGAAGATCGCTTCTATGACTTGGCGGTGGTTGAAACCCTTCGTGATGAACTCCGTTAAACGAAATACTTGAAGCTCAGTGAAATACTCGATTTTGTAGGCGATCTGTTCATCTGGGATGATTCGGAGCCCATCGGTCAGGGTTTTAAGTCTCTTCAGGATGATCCTCTCTGCTACTTTACTCATCGCCAGTAGAAGACTGATGGGCCTGTAACTTGAAGGAAAGGTTAGATTCTCACCTGGTTTGGGAATCACGATGACGTCTGATTTCTTCCTCTTGGTGGGGAAATAACGTAGTCTCAAAATGGACTCCTGACCTGACGAAAGACAAGTGTTGTCGAATCAGATACAGAACACGGTGATTTGTCGGTATTTTGACTAAAGACAACGTTGTTACTGAATCAGGTTACAAAACACTGTGACATGTCGGTACATCTGACGAAAAGTAACTGTAGTTGTGGAATCAGGGTGCAAAACACTGCGATTTGTCGGCATTCCTGACGAAAGACAACTGATATCGAATCAGGGTGCGGAACATAGCAACATGTCGGCGCTCCTGACTAAAGACAGCTAATTGCTGTAGACATTTGTATCTCTGTGTAATTTATTTTGTGTTATTGTTCACAGGGTGACGATAATCATAGGATTGAGGACAATCCTGAAGGCCAGGGATGGCCGAACTGTTTAGCATCGCCAGTGTCAATGTCATTTTTGGGTGTTGGATGTTAAGGCATGTAGATTTTGGGTAACTAAGCTGAGCGGAGAGCAGAGAGGAAAGAACCCTGTGAAATGATTCATTCATTGCCTAACATGGATATGTATCACATAATTTAATTTAACTTCACGTTATAAATAGCGCATTTTAATATATATAAATATTCTTGAGTTTAGCTTATTTTTCTTATGGGTGGTTCAGCCCTCTCCCTATACGAGTTACTTTAGTTCAAATTTCGAAAGTCAATTTTAAATCATTTTCACTTGATCTATTGCCTTGAAATTTCCCACACATATGTAGTATCGATGATAGCACAATAATTTAAAATCCATAGAAAGTGGACTGTATAGTATAAGTTAAAAGAGGGAAAAAAAAAGGAACACATTTGCATCACCGGCGACTCCGGCAAAAATTGAACAATAATAGCAGAATGTTCATTTTATATGAAATGCATCTAGCATTTTATTTATTTGGTTCGATATTTCTCAGCACGAACATGTAAAACATTACAAACCAATGTCGCCGTGTGTCGTACATGGTAAAGTACCGAAAATTTGATCGTGTTCAATGACAACTAGAAGCATAGAATCATTCGATGTTTATTTCCTTTGTAAAATGTGGAATCATGTGCAAACCACTGCATTGTGTTGGCACTTTGACAAAAGACATTCTATGCAAAGATGTTGTCGAATCAGGGTGCAAAACACTGAGATTTGTCGGAACTCCTGACGAAAGGCAAGTTTTGTCGAATCAGAATACAAAACACGGTGATTTGTCGGTACTTCTGACGGACAACGCTATTATCGAATCACGGTGTTGTGGAACATAGCAACATATCGGCGCTCTTGACGAAAGCAGTTAATTGCTGTAGACATGTGTTGTTGTTCACAGGGTGACGATAACAAAGCCACACAAAAAAATTCTTTCTGACCTGGGGATATGACCATGCTCACTAAAAGTTTTTGGGATCGCTGAAGCCGAATCCGAGGTCACATCAGAATTTTGCCATAACCTCAAAAAACCCATAATTTAAACGATTTTGACATCTCTTCACATAAATTGCTGTAACTTTTTCTAGACAAAAATGACCCAATTTTTTTGCACTGGATCGGTTGCAAATTAAGTTTACAATCCCATGATATAGGGCACGATATTCTTCCGGCACTTTGTAAGTGAGATATTGGCCGCCAAAGTGAGATGTCTGAGGATTTAGCTTCTCGAGCAATACGGCCCAGCTTCGAGGCCCATTTCTGCCAAACGAAAGTGGGGTGTAATTTAATTTAACTTGACGTTATAAATAACGTATTTTAATAGCTATAAATATTCTTGAGTTTAGTTTTCTTTTTTTATGGGTGGTTCTCCCTATATGAGTTACTTTAGTTCAAATTTCGCAAATCAATTTTAAGTCATTTTCACTTAATCTATTGCCTTGAAATTTCGCACACATATGTAGTATCGATGATGGTAAAATATGTTAAAATCCAGAGAAAATGGACTGTATAAGTTAAAAGAGGAAAGAAAATAGCGCATTTGCATCACCGGCGACTCCGGCAAAAATTGAACAATAATAGCAGAAGGTTAATTTTATATGAAATGCATTAGCATTTTATTTATTTGGTTCGATACTTCTTAACTTAATTATATATTTTTTACGTTTCTGTACATTTTAACAAAAGCCTATTTCAAAAAAGTTTTTTACTCATGTTTTATTTTATAACATAATAGGTATTAATTTTTCTATATCATGCGCAAGTCACATACTTGCGAAGTATTCTGATCTTAACGTTATATCACACACCCTTTTTTACGTTCAGTTTCTGTCAACATAAAAGAAGGATTCTCCATGTACTGCGACGACGAGTTGGTAAGTCTAAGTTCTAGTACATATGGAACGGAAGTCTGCGTTGCATAGCTCAGCAATAAGGAGCCTGGTTATTAACTACATTAACAAATTTTAACAAACGTTAAATGTAGAGTTTATAGCCGCTTCCAGAAGCTACCCATTTTTACCCTGTAATTTTATTATTGTTAAGTATGTTAACAGTTAATCATCTTTCACAATTAACTTTGAATGTGTCTTGTTGTACCCTTGCTGCTTCTATGTCTTTGTTATTTATTAATTAATTGTTACTTTTGCACTTTTTTCACCGTTCCTTTTGACTTACCATGTAAGAATTCGCACCTTGTCGTTACAAATGGGGAATAAAATTATTAATATTGTTAAAATTAAGTTATGATAAATAAAAATCTTCCGCAATTGTAAAAAAAATATATGAAACTTAGGTGATTTTGGCCATTGCCATGATATAACACTAGGCTAACAATGACTCTGTATAATCTTCACGCCGAGGCACACTGGGACGACACGGCATGCGTCGCTTCAAAAGTCTCTAGAGATCTCAATTTTTAATCAACCTTAAAAAATCTTAAGGGGGTTGGTCCTGAATAGATTTCTAAAAGAACTGTCCTCTTTGAAAAAAAAAATGAAATTTCATTTTTCAACAATAAAACACATTTTTTTTTTTAATACATACAAATACAATACAATGTGCAACAAATTTTAATTAAGTATAATGTATTTAACGGATTTAAACAATAAATCCAATAGACTAATAATCTGAAACTCAAAAACTTTTAAACCCACAATCCATAATCCGAAACACATACAAATCATCTATAAACTCATAACGGAAAATTCTGTTAATCTAAAATACATAAATCTTATACTACGAAACCCAAAACTTACTTATAAGAAATAATCTATAAATCGGCGAAACAAAATTGATATATTCATTAACCCTTCATTTATAATTCGTAAAATATTGTATTCAAAACTCAATGACCTTTAATCTACAATTCTTAATCTATTGAATCTATGGGAGCTGAAGATCAATAACCATAGTAGTTCAGTCAATGAAGAACATGCTTGGGAACAGAATTTTTGACTCCAGGGCTGTATTTGAAGTAGTTAGGAGGTAAACATACTAAGGGCGGGTTGTATAAGTTAAGGCTTAACCAGAGAGGTTAGTCAAATTCGTATTGTACAACAATTGGTTAGCATTAACTGACCGGGTAAAAGTTCAATTCCTTAGCTGCCGAAAAATAAATGGTTAAAGTGAGGTAACTGTTGCTTTATAACATCAAAATCAAGAAAGTGTCAAGTGTCACAAATTGCTGAAATCATTAAGGGCGAGTTATATAAAAATCACATTACCGATCGGTTAACAAACCGGAGATAAAATTTAACTGACTTAACTGATTTAATGATTTCAACAATTTCTAATACTTCACACTTTCTTGTTTCTGATGTTACAATTCAACAGTTACTTCACTTTAATCGCTTATATTTCGGCAGTTAGGAAATTGAACTTTTATCCGGACAGTTAATGCTAATCAATTGTTGTACAACACGAATTTGACTAACCGCTCAGGTTAAGCCTTACCTATGCTTTATACAACCCGCCCTAAATCAGTTAAGGGCCGGTTTTTCAATGTCCAGTTAAATAGCTTAACCGTCAGATCAAATTTATCTGACATATAAACTGTTTTTCAATGTGCAGGTAAAATTTATCGGAGGGTTAAACTCACTATCTGAAAGTAAATTTAGCAGAAAGTTGAAAATGCCAGTTAAGGATTTATTCTACTGTTAGTGGATTTGCACATGCGCATTTGTTTCAATTTCTGACAATTCTAAAACATTATAACCTAAAAACTAATGTGATTGATTAATGTGTTCGTTTTTAATTTGTGATTTATATTAAATATATTATTGCCAATAATGAATAATAATAATAATATTCTGGATACGAGTGATGATGACGATGATATTATACAATTTATAAAGAACGAAAGGAGACCCTATACCACAAGGAAACGAGAAAATAATTTTGAGAATTATGATGACAAAGATTTTTTAATAAGATTTCGACTGCGTAAAGAAACTGTTTTACATATCGTTGAGATGATAGAGGACGTTGCAGGAATAATTCTGTTTCTCCAATCACTTAAAGTGTAGTTAGCACCTTTTTTCCTTTTTACGCTTTCTGTTGCAATTATTGCTGATACACAAAAGCACAAAATTAAAAACAGAACATCAATTAACACGCTAGACAACGCAATAAATTTTGAGGTTAAATTTGATAAACCGTGACTGAAACACGCGCGCAATTTGAATTAAACCAATTGAAAGAAACTTCAGGTAGAATCAGTAGTGCCAGCATAGCTAAGAAATAATTCAACTCATGAATACGTAGCTAGCAGTTAAATTACTGTTGATAAACACTACCATAGATATAACTGCCAGCTAAGCGTAACTAGCAGCTACCTATCTGGCAGTTTTAACTGGACATTGAAAAACCGGCCCTAATTTTATCCCCGGTTAGTTAATCGATCGGTAATGCGATTTTTATACAACTCACCCTAAAAGTCCCCGGACCTACGAGGTGAACGGGGTGCAGGGGGGGAACGTAGATGGTCACTTTTTTGGTTTCTAACATAGATCTCCAAAACAGTGAATCGCAACGAAAAGACTATTCTGTTCCAAATGATGGCTAATAAAATTTCCTCCAAGATTGCTATTATTAATTCGCTAGCGCAAATTGCAAGAAACGCTTTTCTCGCCTAAGTCCATAATTTTACAGCAATGTCCCAACAGTAAAAGTTGTAGGGCATTAAATATCCTTTAAAATTTATTATTATTTGAAATTTTGTATTAAAATGATCAAAAACTATAGCAATTTGAAATTTTCTGGTAAATTTCGATATTTCGAAAGAAAACCGTACATTGCACTTTCTCTTTATCTAGGGCTATATACATCTTTATGTACAATAATCGAGAAAATATAGCACTCCACTATCGATTTCTTTTTACATTCGCTTCCTGAAGTCATCTAGAAAGTTTGTGACCACTTTTGGACATGTATTTTTGGGAAATTGCATCGGTGCATTGAAAAATACATTCTTATAAGTTATGATTGAAAAAAAAACATAACTTTGTCAAATATCGACCAAATCAGACATATTTCACTACCCGCGGGTTTTTGGGGTCGTCGATCCTGAATATAATGTTCAAATTAACCTCCCGGAAACCTGGAGGTCAGAACATGTAGTGTCAACGCCATCATCAGAAGTTCCCGGGAAATTCATTGGAAATGAATCGAAACTGGTTACCCGGGGGCTTTCGGGTCGCTCAACTCGAATCTGCCAACGGCAACCTGCTCCAGAGTACCTAGTGCTGACGACCTGAGTATCAACGTCATCTCTGGAACTGGCGTTCCCATTTTCTGTATCCTCTTTCAAATATGTTAAAGTATGAAGAAAAATAATGGAAGGTAAGAAAGTTTTGAGTAATAACTATTATGTAATACTTCAACAAAATGGGCATATTTTCTCTTTCTCAATGAACTTACTTTATTGCTGTAGTTGAAATAGTTAATTTAATTTCAAGTAATTCGAAGTACAAATGGAACAGAAGATATGGGTGCAGATGTATGCAAGTACAATTTCAAAATTATTATTGTCTGGCTCATTAGCTGACATATTTATATTCTCTTTATCTACAGTTTCATTTCTGCCGCGAGTATTTCCTCGGCAGAATAATTTTTAACATTGGTGCAATTAGAGCCTCCACAATTTTTTGCAAGCGATATTGCAAATCAGGCCATTCTTCTTACACTCACAGGAATACCCACAATCTGTTTTGCATCCACAGAATATTAACTTCATAATATTTGGTGGGCCAGGCGATTGCGTCACTCTTATGGGGATAAGCGTATTGTTTTCGACTTTCTATTCCCAATTTGTTGAATTCAAGACTTGATCCTCTCCATAAAGCCAATTTTGTACTTGGAAATACACACTATTCAGACGATGTGTCAGTGCATCTACTGTACATACAATTTTCCCTATATCTATTTTATTCTTGTTGGCAACAGCCATTAAATATATCCTATATCTATACATTTCCACTAATTGAATATTAGTGGGCTTAAACTGGTCGGGCATATTTGGCTTCCTGAACGCAAGCGGGGCATTGTACTGTACATACAAGGAACCGCACCGAATGGAGCTTCGTTGAACGACTCTTTGAAAATGAAGAGTTCTTTAACAGATCTTCATTTCAAAATTTAATAAAGGGACAGTGAAATATACGGGGCTTTGTTTCGGAATTTCGAAATTTGCCAGAGAATTTCAAATTGCTATAACTTTTGATCATTTGAAAACAGAATAGCAAATAACTCATTTTAAAGAAAATGTAATGCTCCCTAACTTATATTTGTAAAACTAAGGGCTGATGCGCTGGAAGGTAAAGTTGTTGGAAAGTGTGAAATAATTAATAATAGAAACAGGAACTAATAATAAATAAATAGAGATATAAGCGAAAAGTAAAAAAAGTGACCTTCTACGTGCCCCCTGCACCTCGTTCTCCTCGTAGGTTCAGGAACTTTTCATGTGTTTACCTCCTAACTACTCTAAACAGCCCTGAAGTTTAAAATTCTGTTCCCGACCATGTCCCCCACACTCCCTCTTTGAGCATTCATTGACTGCAATATAGATCCATAATTATACAAAACTTTAATCCATAGATTAATAACTTGATAATAGTGGATGCACTAATTTCGTACGTTATTGCCGGATACTAAAAAAACAAAAAAAAAACAACAAAATTTATTTTGAAATGGGGCTCAACAGTTCTTTTAGAAATCAACTCAGAATCAATTTCCATGAAAGTTGGTTAAAAATTGAGACATCTAGACACTCTTGCACAGGTTATTCCCTTGATCCACAGATAACTTTTTCAATTAACTTCTTTTAAAAGTGAATTATTATTTGCTTGCTTATAATTGTAATGAAACATATTCTTTATAGGATTTTGCAAACAGCAGAAAAAACCATCTATGAGAACTAATAACAATGAGATTGTCAAATAAGATATAGACAAAATAGACAAATTCATTTTAAGATTTTAATTACTAACATAATCAGAATTAAGGTCATCGACAGAATGCAAGGATTTCATTAATATTTTTATATTTTTTATGTTTTTGTTTTTAGTTCTCGTAGATAGTTTTTTCTGCTGTTTACAAAATCCGATGAAGAATATGTTTCATTAGCTTCTTTTAAATCTCTCGATTTAATTTATTTCTTAAAATATCTTAAAACCACCCTCTATATGTAATATAAAATGTCCATACTCCCTGTAACCATCTGCAATTCCTCAGAGATATTTTATTCATATCAATTTAATAAATAATATTCTAGTGATGTCACATAAGTCAGAGTTATTTTAAGATAAATTTTAACCCTATACACCTAACATCTGAAACGTGAATTAAGATATATCTGTACTAAAAGTAATAACGAAATATAATAAAAATTTTGTAGCCAAATATATCGGTCGTATATGTCACATGTGCCGATAAAATGAAATAAAACGCTCACTCCGGTGGCGTCTTAAATATTTTATGAAATTAGATTTGTCCTTTAATATTCTAGGAAAGCGAAGAACAGCTGCGCCTTTAACACACGGGAACACGTTCGCCGAAATTAAGTAATTGCCCTAAACCGAAAATCTACATAAAAGCAAAATATACAGAAACAAACGGCTCCGTTCCAGATTTGAACCGAGCGAAATCATGTAATATTAAAATAATTTAAAGCACCACCGTCGCTAGCTGGGTAAAACTTCCATAAGTAATGCATAGTATTCGCGACATAAAATATGTCTCCGCTTATGCAGAAGAGGTGAGCTTAAAGCTGCTTTTCAGGGCAGAGCCGGGGAGCTCTCAAAGCACGCGGGATTTGTCATAAAACGTTTCATAGACCACGGCAAATGCCTAAAGGGACAGTCGCCGTTATTATACGAATTTTTGTTATGTAAGCTTTTATTATTTTACTATATACACCGTTAAGGTACAGATATAAGTGTCTATAAAAACATTTTAGGTTACCCTTTAATGGCTCATAGAATAAGAAGTATCTCTAAGTTATTTTTATTTATGTGAGCGTAAATCATTCGGAATAGTATTTCTTTTCTTTTTCTTTTTAAGGGCATAGTACATGGGTTAAATTTAAATATAATTAGTTACAGATTAGAAAGATAGTGTCTTTTGCAAAATGTTTTATTTTATTATACAGGGTGTTATTAGGCTTATTAATTCTAAATGATATCTCTTGATACAAAAATAACCATAAGGTCATAAACCTAACCGCTTTTGAGGAAATATCACTAAGTCCCCGTTCTGGAAATACGAAAGCAACGCAAAAAATCGGTAAAAAATGTACACATATCTTCTCAGAGAAAAAATAAACAATAAATAAAATGTGCTAGATATGGAAGGTTTGCCAAACACCTTTAAAAATTTCAACCACAGTTGAATTATTTCTTATAGTCTCAGATCCGGCCGCTGATTTCTGCAGGTATCTGTTTTTTAAATAAAACTTGATTTAAATAAATGATTAATGATAATGTTATACTTACGTTACTGCCGGGTAGCCTAGCAAAAATTGGCCGCAATTACCTTTGATTAAATATATTGTAATTAATTTATTTGAACGAATTGCAACTATATTTTTTTCAAGTGAATGAATCGTCACTTGAAAGAAAATGACGTGAAGAATGTAAAAAAAATGGTTGTCAGTTCTCAGTAAGCAGCAACCTCTAAGCTGACAGGTTTAACGATGTATAAGGTATCCAAAGTCAGTTTGGAACTCGTAAAAGGAGACGGACAAAGGAATACTTTATTTTATAACGTTGGACATGAGCGTCGACCCACAATTTTTAATTATTGAACCTACAATCACTTTATAATTATTGAAAATATTGTTTCACTACTTTATATTAATTAATATGATTTATATGATTTATTACACATTATTTATTACTAGTAAATAATGTTAGTTTAATGAACTACTCCATAAATGACTCAGTGAAAGTAAATAAACATCATTTGACCTACGGCTATGTGACTGGCATAAATCAAATCAGGCAGAGGGCCTGTAATAGTGGGCCAGATAAACAATCGACTCCTTTCTTTTGAGGTAAGCGCATAACATCTGGTGAACTAAACTGCTGGCCACTCGAACTTACACATAGAGACTTTTAGGCAAAATTTAAAGTTAAATATTTTCAACAGGAATGCAAATTTTTGAACGCGGCTTGCAAATTTTAAGAGCTAGTTTTTTTCGGATTAAGCTGCATGACGTATATTTATCGTAGGACCATAAGTTTATTATATACGGGGTGATCAATGAAGTCATGCAAAAAATCAAAAAGTTTGTATGAGTGAAATTTCCGCAAAACATTTTTTTGGTCGTTGCAATATGGTTCCTTACTAAGGTAACATCAATATCTCTAGACGGTTTTGTCAGTTTTTGGATTAAGGCCCTTACGCCTTGTACACACTACTCAACATAAAATTTGGATACCGAAATCTTTAAAATGCTATAACTTGACATTGGATTGACGGTTCTTGATGATTTTTGCGGATTTGGAATCCTTATTTCACGTAGATTTTCTATGGTCTAAGCATTTTATTTGAGGGTTGAAATTTACACATTATACCGGGTCGATAATAAACAAAAACGTAGGGTACGACGCGCTCTAAAGTTTGGCATTATTTAAGTTTTTGTAAAAATAAATTCGCACCTCAAGTTGTTTTTATTTAATGTTCTTCTCACTGTTCTGTCCGAAACTCACACCCCAGTTTGTTGTCTCAAAGAATCATTCAGTTTTACAGAGTTCTTTGTCCACCCCCATGTCCATAATTATGATCGGGTGTAATTTCTACGCGACGCGTCAATTTCAAAGTCGGCATTGGAAAAACAAATTTGTTGCTATGGAATTAAAAACTGTTTACATTATTTTAGAAATAATCTGACATATTTCAATGTTATAATTTTGTAAAGTTTAATTAATATGAGGCGTTTAACCACGGAAGAAAGGGAAAATTGCATTCGACTTCTCAGCGAAGGAATGTCAAAACAGCAAGTTGCGCACATTTACAATGTCAGCCGAAAGACAATTTATAATTTGAACCGCCACGTCGAAACTACTGGTGATCATAATTATGAGCATGGGGGTGGACATACAAAAAAAATAAACCAAAGAACTGAAAGAATTTTAATGAGAGAAACTATGCGGAATAGAACAAAGAAATCTAGAAAACTAAATGACTATTTAAGACAACAAACTGGGGTGAGAGTTTCGGACAGAACAGTGAGAAGAACATTAAATAAAAACAACTTGAGGTGAGATTTTTTTTTTTTAAAACATAACATAATGCCAAACATTTTAAATTATAGAGCCCGTCGCAGAGCAAAATGTGTGCGGTTATTACAACGCCATAGAGCGAATAGGCGGGCATGGGCAAATCGGCATGCGAATTGGGGTAATGCAGAGTGGAGCCATTGTTTATTTACTGACGAAACAAGATTTAACTTGTTTCACTCCGATGGCCGAATGTTAGTTTGGAGAAGGCCAAATCAGCGATATTTGGAGGAAAATATGGCCCCTCAAGAAGCATTTGGTGGCGGAGGTGTTACAGTGTGGGGAGGTATCATAAGAAATGGTAAAACCGAGCTATTCATTACCAACCAAACCATTAATGCTACTGTTTATCAGGAGGAAATTTTGGAACCTATTGTTGTTCCTTTTGCTCGACATTACGGCCCAGAAATTCTATTGGTGGATGACAACGCTCGATCTCACAGAGCGCGAAGGATCACAGAGTTTTTGCAGGCACAAAACATCAATAGGATGGACTGGCCTGCAAAGTCTCCGGATCTTAATGTCATCGAACACGTTTGGTCTTATTTAAAACTTAAAGTAAGATCTCTTGATGTACCCCCTGAAACCTTAGAAACGCTCAGTGAGGCCATTCGTGAAGAATGGGAGAATATTCCACAAGATTTTATAAATAATCCTGTGGATACTCTACCAAATCGATGTCGGGAAGTAATATTCCGAGCAGGAGGACCAACAAAATATTAGCTTCTCTTTTTTTTAATTAATGTACCTAATTTTAATTAGGTAATTTTAATTTAAGTTTAAATTAAATTAATTTTTAATTTTTTAGTTAATTTTTTTTTCAGTTATTAAAAATTACCAGAATTAGAATTATAAATTTTTTAAGAATTGACTTTTGGTCGTTGTTAAGCAATGTTGTATATTGTAGAATTTAATGTAATAAACTTGTTCTTGTCGCTACGTTTTTGTTTATTATCGACCCGGTATAATGTGTAAATTTCAACCCTCAAATAAAATGCTTAGACCATAGAAAATCTACGTGAAATAAGGATTCCAAATCCGCAAAAATCATCAAGAACCGTCAATCCAATGTCAAGTTATAGCATTTTAAAGATTTCGGTATCCAAATCTTATGTTGAGTAGTGTGTACAAGGCCTAAGGGCCTTAATCCAAAAACTGACAAAACGGTCTAGAGATATTGATGTTACCTTAGTAAGGAACCATATTGCAACGAGCAAAAAAATTTTTTGCGGAAATTTCACTCATACAAACTTTTTGATTTTTTGCATGACTTCATTGATCACCCCGTATATAATAAACTTATGGTCCTACGATAAATATACGTCATGCAGCTTAATCCGAAAAAAACTAGCTATTAAAATTTGCAAGCCGCGTTCAAAAATTTGCATTCCTGTTGAAAATATAGAACTTTAAATTTTGCCTAAAAGTCTCTATGTGTAAGTTCGAGTGGCCAGCAGTGTATATTTTTATACGGATATCGTTTCCAATATTCAAGAACGGCCTTGGGTCTTATTTTATCACCTCAGGCTTTGAAATGACTTATCCTGGTAGCAACGCTTTAGACTGAATTTCCAAATTAATAATATAATTCCAACTCATTGAACTATTTATGTAGGTTTCTAGATGCTTGGTTAATGGATAATATATTATCTTTACTATCAAACTGTAGATCTATATATGTTTCTCTGTACAACTCTGTAATTGGTTTGTAATTGGACATGTGGTTTTTTCTAGATGTATGATTAATCCATTGAATACCATTCAAAAAATAGTTTTATTATGCTATTAACTTTTGTTTGTAGTTCGTCTTTGGACGGGATGGTCATATCATCTGCGTACATGAACACTCTGTCATCTCGTATATAGAGTAGCAGGTCGTTCATGGACAACAAAAATAATAGTGGCCTGACTACACCACCCTGAGGAATTCGATGCTAAAATTTAGCATTAATCTTCTAAATTATGCAACTGGGTTGTAGGAATGTGTGTGAAGTGTAATGTTTTAAGTGTGCCATTCAGTAAATTGTATTTCTGAAAATTACTGATTTGTTAGAAACAAAATAGGAAAAGGAGAAAAGTTCATCGGCATACACTACCTATTTTTGGTGGTAACATAAAAAACAAAATATACAAAATATTACGAATTCAACAGATTCATGACAAGATGTCTATTATTAACATTTTTTGTTGATGACATATCAATATTAAAATCTCCTGCCACTATTGCTAATTTATTATTTTCCGTAGCTATCTCTAATAAACAATCTAATTTATCAACAATAAAATTTACATCGGCAGATGGAGGTCTATATACAACACATATTACATAGGATGAGTCCACTACTTTAACCTCGGCCGCAGCACATTCAAATATAAAATCCTCACTTACCAAGTTTATGTCCTGACGAATAATTGTAGATAATGAATTCAAAGCATACAACACAACACCTACATGAGCATTTTTTGCAGATCTACAATGAGACGAAATGAATTTGTAATTTTCTAATTGAAATGCGTTAATACTATAACTATTTTGCCAATGCTCACTTAGTGCTATGAAATGGGAATATAAATCACTTTTAGCAACATTTAAATTATTAATACAGTTTGAAATTCCTTGAACATGTGAACAAGTGAAAAAAACTTAAGCATGTATTCAAACAAATAAAGTTTTTATTATTACTATTATTAATTGATGATTTATCCACTAAATTTTTTGTGGATGTATTTGTGTTTGTGATAAAAAAAGAGGTGAGAATCCTGCGATGTTGTTGGGTTATTCAGAATACTTCCGGGGGCGAGATCATAGAAGCTTGCTGGATTGCCCTTGCTCATTTTGGTAGATTGTCTTTGACTATTATCTCGTGTATTATCCAGGAGTCGTTGACTCATCCGGAAATTGAATCTTAAGAAGTGAACTTCTTCAGGCTAAAAGTTAATGTCGTAGACAGTATCAAGGAGAGATGGATTCACACCCACCATAAAGCGTTGATTATCAGGTGTTGGACTATTCATTTTTAATAGCTTGATAGTAACATTTGTGGACTTGGTTTTTTGCTAGATATAGGTTACCAGGTACCAATATCTTTGTTGTCTTTGTCTGTTTTCTTCAAACCCTGGAAATTACCAAGGGCTGCCCCTTTACCGACATTGAAGTTTCTAGTTACTCTTTTTTATTGTATTTTGGATAAAACCTTTAACACAACTAGATGCATTACCAGAGTTGATTGTCCCAGGTCTGCTATGTATGGATGAATCTACAATCGTTCTTAATTTCTCATTATGGCTTTTACTATTTGTTTGTTGGGGTGATATATCTTTTTCTGTATTAGTAATTTCTTGCAATACATTTTTTGGTGTAACTTCCAAGGTTTTTAGATTTGAGTTATGATTTGGTGATGCCTTACTACTTTTGGCTGCTACATGAGTGCTTATTTTCTGTTTGATTTTACTTCCCTCGCATACCGAAGGGAATATTCGAGAAAAAATCACCCTCCGAGATTTTTTGGGATTCTGACGTTTCAGACCACGTAGATTACGAAAATATAGGTTTTTCAATTCCGTCAGTCCGTCAGTCTGTCTGTCTCTCTGTCTGTTGGTGCATTAACTAAAAGACTACTTGACGGAGAGCAGTCAAATTTGGTAGGTAGTTTATTCTACTGTCAGCGAAGAAATGGTTAAACTTTCACTGGAAAATATACAGGGTGGACCGTCTAAACGGAATAAATAGTGAATTTTTTTTTTTTGGCTCAAATTTAAAATTTCCACGTTTCATGACACACTAAACCTATTTCAGTAAAAAAAATGTTGAAAATTTTTTTCACCAACATTTTTGAAAATTTTTTTACCACTAAAATAAAAAAAAAAATTCTTTGTTCTAATTTAAAATTTCCACGTTTCATGGCATTCTAAACCCATTTAAAAAAAAAAAAAAAATTACCTACATTTTTGAACAATTTTTTACCACTAAAATAGATCGAAAACATTTTTTTCTTTGTTCAAATTTATAATGTCCATGTTTCATGGCATTCTAAACCTATTTCCAAATAAATTTGAAAATTAAAAAAAAATGTATTATTAATAGTTTTCCATCACTGCTATAGAATAGATTAAAATAGATTTTTTGCTCATGTTTAAAATTTCCACGTTTCATGACATTCTTATCATATTTCGGAAAAAAATTTGGAACATTTTTTACCATTTTGGAAAAAAGTTTTACCACTAGAATAGATGGAAAGAATATTTTTTTGCTCAAATTTTAAATGTTCACATTTCATGGGATTCTAAACCTATTTAAACAAAAATAATTTAATAACATTTTTGAAAAATTTTTTAACACAAAAATAATAGATGGAAAAATTTGTTCTTTGTTCAAATTTAGAATTTCCACGTCTCATGGCATTCTAAAACCCTATTTAAAAAAAAAGTTGAAAATATTTTTTATCACCATTTTTGAAAATTTTTTTACCACTAAAATAGATGGATTTTTTTCCTTGTTCAAATTTAAAATTTTCACATTTTATGACATTCTTAACCTATTTCGAAAAAAAAAAAAATTGGAACATTTTGTACCATTTTGGAAACAAAATTTACCACTAGAATAAGATGGAGAACTAGAATAGACGGAAACATTTTTTTTGCTCAAATTTAACATTTACACGTACTAAGCCCATTTTAGAAGGAAAACATTTTGAAAATTTTTTTACCAACATTTTTAAATAATTTCAAATATAATGAAATTTTTTAACCACTACTAATACTTCCACTTCACTACGTAAATGTGGAATTGAAAATGTGACAGATGGCAATAATATTTGGCATATGCAACTATTATACTTTTATTGCAAAATGTACAGGGTGGTCATCCCAAGAAATAATTGAACAATGGTGGACATTTGTAAAGGTACTTGCGCAAGCCTTCCATATTAGGCACCTGTTAGTATTGAATTTTTGTTGTTGGATGAGCACTATATTTTTAAAAAAGTTATCAATCAGGTTTTCTTTGTAATAATAGTGACAACTATATTCCGATTATTATTCGCAATGTCATTTCGTAATTAATAATTTTTTAGAGTAATCTCCATGCACAAATAAAGAGGGAAGTTCCGTGTAAATACCTTTACCGATTTTTTTGTTCACTGATAGGAATGTTTTCACATTTATTATCTTGACCATTTAAATTATGTTTAAAAAAGTATTTTAGTTCCCTACTTAAAACAGATTTTAAGGATTCCTCATTGCTTTCTGTTAAGAAGGATTGTTGTATAGGAACACTAGGTGTCTTGCAACTGTTCAATTGCTTCTCAAGGGAGTGTATCTTATCTTTCAAAAGTTGATTTGAGTCTCTTAGCTCCTTGTTTATTTCCATACGCAGTTTATTTTCATATTTCAATGATTCTATGATTATTTCTGTAGTGGATTCATCTTCACAGTTGACGCTTGAGTTTTAGTGGGGTTTTTCTTGGGTAAATACCTGTTTACTGCAACAAACTTTTCTAGTGGCACAGCTACTATGAAATGCTGCACCACAATCAGTACATTCCACCTTTTTATCACCCTTCTACTGCAATAATTGCAGAGGGATATCACTTGTGTGTTTACACTGTCAGCCATCTTTACTTTGCTATATACCTATGTATGTATGTTCAAACCTGGTGATCGAATTTTTAACCACTTCCCGATATCCAATCATGTTGAAATTTTGCACACAACTTTGGTTCTGATGATAACACAATATAGTATATTTAATATTATGGTAGATTGAACATGGCGGCCACCAGAAAGACTACCTTTTTTTTGACAACCCCCTCGACATGGGTATCAAATGAAAGGGTATATAAAGTAGAATATAATAAGCTGTGTAAGGTCATTCTAGATCAAATATGGCGACCGGCACAAAATGGCGAATCACCTATTTTTTTACAACCACCTCAGCATGGGTATCAAATGAAAAAGTATGACAAGTAGAACACAATAAGCTGTATGACGTTATTCTAGATCTAACATGGTCGCCGACATAAAATGGCGGATTACCTATTTCTTTACAACCTCCTTGATATGGGTATCAAATGAAAGAGTATAACAAGAGTAAATGAAATTATGGCGTTTGAATAAAAAATGAGTTAGGGAAACTAAAAAGCAAAAAATAAATAAATAAAAAAAATGTTTTAAAAACAATGGTTTTCTTATAAAACTGAATTGCACTAAAAAGTGGCAGTGACAGTGATTAAATTATAAAATGATGATGAAAGAAAAAAACCATTGAACGCATCAGCATTGTAATAAAACGTTATGAATAGTATGTTGTAATATAACATCAGATACTTTATGAGCGTCCAATGGTTATACAAAAAAGCCATTGTTTTTAAAATATTTTATTTATTTAATTTTTTTCCCGGAAACCAAATCGAAAGTGTGATATATCGTTGAAATCGGAATTTCAATTGTTTTTTAATTGTTCGATTACAAATTGTAAGTAATTATAAAACAAACATCTTGTTGTGCCAAAATAGCACAAAACGTAATCAGATCTCAACCAAAACCTTTTCAGATCTTCTAGAGCGTTAAAGAAACCCTCATGCAAAATTTCATCCAGATCTGTTCAATATTTGCGTCGCTATCGTGCTAACACACGCACGCACACACATACACGCACACACATACACGCACACACCTACCCGTCTTCCTATTATTGTTGCATCACATGCATGTTGATCAATTGTGGCCACATTAAAAATTTCCAGTGAGCAAGATGCACAATTCAGTCACGAATATGGCAAAACATGTTCCATTGGGATACACTTCATTGTACACTATTTATAGAGGAATGAATATTATAGCCTCTTCGATATATTGTGACATCTGAGGTCATTAGTTCAGAATACTATGGACAGTGTAAAAACGATGTCGCAATAATAGAAAACCAAATAAGTATGTAACATTTACGGACAGGGGTGCTAAAACAACTAATAAATAAATGAAATCTAATCATAAAGCCGGTATCGGGTAATATATTATCAATAAACATCAACATATAGATAATATCTACCGGACAATTTCAACCGTGCATTAAAAAACCGGCCCTGAATTGAATAAAAAAATACAACAAATATATTGTACAAAATATCTTATAAGGGAGAGAAAATAACTGAAAACCGAGATGGATCGGGAATAACATATATCTACAGAGCGATTCTTAATTCTTAGACTAAAAAGTTAATGTGTACTTACTTATTTATAAAACAGAAAATAAATACTTGTAAAAGAGAATCTTCATATTACTACTCCTTCTTTTGAAATTAAAAATATTACTTTGTCATTACTGGAAAGTAAAAATAAAATATAATCTTTGTATAAAATTTAAAAAAAAACTAAAATTCAGGATATCAAACAACAAAAACAAATAAAAAATGTAATGACTTCCATTTGTGTTCTCCCCTGGTCCAAAGGTATCTTTAAAAAGTACGCAGTACATTGATATAGACAAATACATCTGGTCAATGAAAAAATCGTAAATGTAAGTGAATATATTTTTTTAATTGTTATATGCTTCATTAAAAATTTTTAACTCAAATAAATTTTATAAGTACAAAAATTATATTTTATTTTTATATTTCATTTACATTTTCAATAATGCGATTTTGCTTGTTAGAACAGGTAAGTACATCAAATTTTCATGAAGTAACTTGTAAAATATTACCAAAGAAGACCTATTAAAATGAGGATGAATTAATTTTATTTTGGCATATACTTTATGCTGGTAAATACTTAGTATATATATGAATAAATAAAACAATAGACTTCTGAAACATAATATATTTTTATTTTTCAACATTTATTTTCTCAACTAAATCTTATAGTGGAGTAGACCTGGCAGAAAAAAGGGGGTGAAAAACAAGTGCTTTTTTTCAAACAATTTTTTTTCCATCTTATAGAGGATGACTTCCCCCACTTCCCTGACACTTGCACATCCGAGATCTTGGTGGTACGGGGGGAGAGGGAGCTGTTAAACATATGGAAAATCGGTTTTTCTCAGTTTGCGCGCGACCGGGGAGACGGACAAAAAATGATTCAGATCAAAAAGAAAGGTCAGCCGAGGCGCGTAAACTGATTTTTTAAAATCGGCCGATTAGGGTCGGAGATATGGCCGTTTGAAAGGATTGAGTTACAAGGTAGAAAAAGGGATTGGACGGGAGATATGAGGGCTGTTTAAGAGATAAAGGATGGGGTAATTTTTTTTCTATTATGGGTGGTTATACGAAGAGGTCGAGGCCACGGGGGGAGCTCTCTAGGGCAATTGGGGAAGAAGAGGAAGGGAGGAACGTGCAAAAAGGGAAAACGTCTATATCTCCGGTTCTAATAGGGCGATTTCAAAAAACAAATGGGATTTCTTCCTTTTTTGGGCAGCTATAATGTTGGGTACGTAGGAAATAATTTTCGCCGAAAATGTAAAAATGGGGGCAAAAGAAAATGTTTTTTTTCAAAACGATATTTTTTATGAAGGGGGTGAATGACGGAGATAAACCACTCCTAAAAGACGGGGATTCTCATCCCCTTTAAAACGAAAAAAGAATTTTTCGAATTCTTTTATTACGACAGGCAGGGCGACAACTTTGAAGCTTAAGCCCTACAGAAAGGTAAAGGAAAGTCCTACGCCCTTCTACCAGGACTTATTTTAAAGAGAGCAAATTTTCCTTTTTATGAAAAAAAATCAATTCGATCGGACAGTAACTTGCGCTACGCGCGCGAGTTACACTTATAAATTTATTTCTTTTGAATCAGCAGCTGCAGCGGAGGGAGAGTAGGCGTGACCTCTACCCGCTCTACTCTCTCGCCGCTCTCACTTACACACACACAAAGGGAAATCGAAGGTCAGAAAGGTAAGTCTGACATTTTCCCCTAATAAAAAAATCGTTTTGAAAAAAAATACATTTTTTCTTTTGCTCCCCAATTTTACATTTTCGGCGAAAATTATTTCATACCTATCCAGCATTATAGCCGATAAAAAAAGGAAAAAATCCAATTTAGATTTTTTAAAATCGCCCTGTTAGAACCGGATATTCGTTTTCCCTTTTTGCACGTTCTCCCCTCCCTCTCCTTCCCTAATTGTCCTAGAGAGCTCCTCCCGCTGCCCCAACCTCTTCCTATAACCACCTAAATGGAAAAAAAATACCATCCTAACCCCATTCCTTATATCTTAAACACCCCTCACACCTCCTGTCCGATCCCTTTTCCTAGTTTGAAACTCAATCCTTTCAAACGGCCATATCTCCGGCCCTATTGGCCGATTTTACAAAAACAAAGATCAGTTTACACGCCTCGGGGAGGCCTTTCTTTTTTATCCGAAACATTTTTTGTCGGTCTCCCCGATCGCGCGGAAATTGAGAAAAACCGATTCTCCATATGGTTAACAATTCATTGATTTAAATATCTTTTACTAATAGCCGACGGTTTCGGGCATGATCATTTTTCAAATAGAATTTGACATCAGTCCATATTCTCCGCTCTAACACTGGAAATTGTTTAATGCATTCAATGCATTTGTCTTTTCCTGGCAACAGTTCTTTCTTTAAATCAAATTTAAAAAATGTCAGAACGCTGTTGATTTCTTCTGGAGTCCATGGAATTCTTTGCCTCTTTTCTTTTGCTATTTTTTTCCCTCCAGCATCAACAACATCAGAATGAAGTAGTTTGTTTGACGGAATCCGTTCCTTATAGGGTGCCAGTGAAACTGTAGAAGATACAATAGCTTTTAATACAATAGGATAATAAACTATTCAATTTCATACCTTCTGCAGTTGAACATCCAGCCTCATTATCAAAATTACTATCTAAACGGGACGAGCTCTGCATTGGGATATGTTCCATTTGTGGATTATTTTCCAGATCCACTATGTCCTCTTCTTCCTCTTCAAGGGGTGGCAAGTCTAAAATAAAAAAACATAATCTGGTTTAGACTAAATTTTACTCCTTTTGGGAATTAAACTTTAGACATTAAAATATTTTAATACAATTACAAACATACATGCAATCAATGGAATAATTTTGTACACAAGAGCTATTTAATAATTTTAATCCAAATATAAGATGATTCATCCATTTATTGCAATAATCAGCTAGATACCAGTAAAAATTATTGAATTATTTTTTTTAATCAAATAGCGTCCATACAAATTACAACATTTATTTTGTAAATATAAAACATCTAACACGACATACTCATTCAAATTCTATGTTTCATTACAACAAAACTGTACCATTTTTTTTAATTGCTATAAAACTGCTTACTTTAAAAAAACCGATGCACGTTGAACACAACATACTTAAAATGAGAACATCATGAGCAGAATTATAATTTTTCTTCTACTTGAAAATACTCATTAAATAAAAAAATAATAAGTTGAAAAAATTACCTATATTTATTTTTTGTTAGTAGATACATAATTAAAGTTGACCGAGACAGAATTTTTTTTGTTATAGGTAATTTCTTCCTTTTTAAGAAAAGAAAACAATTATCGAGCTCGTTTTACTAGGAAATAGTGCGCTATACGAAAAAATGGCATTTAAATAGTTGAAATCTAATGAAATTATTTGTTACTATATTGTTATGTATTACACCCCCTTGAATCTGGAAATTGCTACGCCTATACCTAATAGTGAGTGACTGGAAACTTCTAGAAAGATATAGACTTTTCTAGGGTGTGGTGAGAGAAGATTCTTGATTGATCTGGAGGCAATATCAGAGTATATAAGGCGCGATTACCGGCGCAGAAGAAGGTTATTAAAGAGAAGTTTATAAAAGTGAAAGGTAGCGAAAAAGTGAGGTTAAATATCAAGTAAACAAAGTGTAAAGGTTATTTTGAGGTATTGTATAGTCAGTAAATTATTAAATAAAGTGTTAGTGATTTATCTTTTGTTAAAATTATTTAGAACTCACGGATTCCTACAGGGTGTTTCCTAAGAGGTGGAAATACGTAACAACATGGTTAAAGTCAAAAACCCTATAAAATATTTGTATACCAAAAATATGCATATTGCTTAATAACGTATTTAGGATAAATCCTAGTAACGTTTCCAATAACTTTTTTTTATGATTTTGAATGGCACAGAAAGAAATCCTATAATTGCTTTTTTTTCAAATTGACGGAAAAGTTCCTAATTCAAGAGAATTTTTTCTCTTTCAATTTTTCATATACTTACATCTACTAACAAAAAATCATATTAAAATAAATTTTGTTGACTACGAAAAGGATAGTTTCTGTGAAAAATTCAACTTAGAACGCCACTAAAAGCAAATAAAAAGTGACAGTAGAAAGAATTCCAAGTGACAAAAAGTATTGCCTTGTGTTATTAACTAAATATAGAATTATTTGCTTTGTTATTATCAAATAAACATTATTAGAGTTTGTTACGAACGAGTGGAAAAGTTTAGTTTATTTCAAAGCTTCTTTATTTAATGCAAATTTTTCAAGTAAAAGAAGAAAAACCATAATTTCCCGCATGATGACCTTATTTTAGGCATGTTTCACCCAACATGCAGCTAGGGTCTTAGCGGTTTCTTGAAGGATAAGTCTTCTTATATGCATTTTCAAAAAAGAATGGATTATTCTTGTTGTTCCTTATTGTAGCAAAATTTCATATATTTTTACGGCACCAAAGTTAAAAAGTAGAAAAACACTGAAAACACTCATTTGAAATACAACAAACAGAAGAATATACCTGCAATCTGTAAAACTTTTACACAATGACGCTAACGATATCAATGTCAATAGTGACGTGACATTTTACCTCCTGCTGTCTTTCGAATACAAGCTTCGGTTCAAATTTTCCATGTCACCTATTTATTTTTGAGTGTTTTGTGTATTTTTCTATTTTTTTATTTCATTAATAAATAATTATGGCCTCACCTTGAATAGTAATTTCATTCAATTGCTTTTCTGCAAATTTATGTGCATAACACATAAGAAACAAGTGTTTCAAAATAAATATTCTACCTCAAGAGTGAGAATTTCTATTTTCCGTTATTAAAAATGATTTCGGAATTATTACATTCTAGGTATAATGGTTGTGGAGAAAAACATAATTCATTAGGTATTGTGTTCTCTTATTAGAGTAAACCGTTAGAAAAGAAAATTATTATTATATAAAATTGTACTTACCTTTGTAGTTGTAAACAAATAATCACGTGCACTGAACCTATCTGCTGTAATGAAAATAATCACAATTATCGAGCACGTCGGTCACAAGTGTACTAATATAAAATTCGGTAATGTTCTAGTTATTAGTTTATTGTACGAAGTGTGTATAGTAGAGGGCGCTGGTGGCCAGAGATTGCAAAGAGGTTACAAAAATAGGAAAACTTGACAAATGTATCGGTTGTGCGGCTACTTCGAGTGTGACCTCAAACACACCAATTTTATATTTAAGGTTCAAACGTCATAATATGACGTGGGGAACAAAATAACGTTGAAAAATATTGTGACATCGCGTGTATGAGGTCATAATACTTGGAGAGGTCACTGTACACCCTGAGGCACACACAAGAGGTCACGACTAATAGCAAACAAACACACAGATACACGCACACCCACAAACACACACAAACATTTTTCAAAAACGACTTTTTTGGGTTACTGGGACCTAAAAACTTAAAGATGTTATCTCAATTTTCGATTTTGGACCAATTTTAGTAAGTAACCTCCACAATTTTTTTTTGGGGAGGTTAAAAAATCGTGATAGCTATTTCTCCTAGATTTGATTCCCTTTTTCAGAAGATAGCAATATCGGTAGGAGTTGTTATGTGTTGGTGCTATTTCAATAATGTAACCCCGTTCCAGACAACCTAGGCTGTTGAATTGGGGATTGTTTAGTTTATGTGACATGCTTTCTAAAACTTTTAAATTATGTAAGAACACTTTTAAGAAATAAACACAGTCTTAAATTATATGAAAAATATAATATTCTTATGATGACACGATCCTAGAATAAATATTTAGGAAATAGTAAGCGTATCCATCTATCACATAAAACGACATTATGTTTTGAGTTTTGGAGAAGAGAAAATCGCTATTTGAAGTGGTAATTTGGAAAACACGCGTACGAATAGATGTCCCCAAGGACAGGACTATAAAATATGAAACAAAATTCATAAAATGACGAATCCTGCGCATCTCATCAGCCTTGCTATGTTCTGATGTGTTTCAATCATCGGTATTATCCAGCGGTTACTGTTCGGTTGCACATTGAATATGATATGTAGATTTCATGGGCGACTCGTTCGTTTAACTTTTGTAAATGACAAAAAAATTGTTCACTTATGTTAGATAGTTCACTAAATTTTACACCAAATATTAAATAGCAAATATATAAATGGTACATAATATTAAGTAAGGCGTCAGAAATAATTAGGATCATTTTACTTCTTTTCTTTCCCACAAAATGACAAATCCACTGTTTTGTCCCTAAAATTCTATAAAATAGTTACGAAAGTTATCCAGAAGCAACAGAAACTTTTGTATGATCTAATTGTATATTGTTTAATTAGTTCTTCTAATCCACATATAACAAAATTGAAATGACAGTAATTCTTCTATTACTTAATGTTAAAGTTATTATATCATTATTATTAGTCATTTGAAAAAAATAACTTAAGCTGTTTTCATTTTCAATATCTTACATATATCAAAACTTATTGTTTGATTTGCACGCAATAACCGAATAATTTAGCTACAAAATTTATATAATATCCAAATATTTCTTATTAACATATCGTCAGTAAGAATCTTGGTCTTTTCTTAGGACAAATTTAGGAAGAAATACCAACACGAATGTTCAAACACAGTTACAAGTATAGATAGACACTTAGTAGAACTAAAAGTGCACATCCCGTGCGTTGTATCTATGGGTATATTAACCCTTTCTTTAAATTTTCTCAGGTGCGATTTTCCCAAATACTAACGTGGTCAATATTTCAGATCAATTGTTTGTTATGTTTTTGAGTTAGAGAGAATTAACCGTTTCATTCCGGCACTGGTTTTTACATGTCGAGCCCGCAAAACGGCAGCTGGAGGCCCTTGCGGAACCGTACGGTTCGGGTAAATTTATGCGCATATACATGCTTTATTTAGCCATGTAAATTTAAAATAATCAATAAAATAATCATTTATTTTTTTAAAAACATAAGAAAACATAGACTTTCACAAAAAAAAAATGCGAAATAAAAACAGATACGAACTACAGTGTAAATATGGCCTTGCGTAAATATCCGGTTCCCGCGCTGGGAGCACGAAACATTTTTGTGGATTTATCCGGTTCCAGAAATTGAAGGGTTAAACGAAAAAATAATTTATCTCATTTTGCGTTTAATTATTTATTTATTTAATAAACATCGAGAATAAGATAAATAGTACTTGTCTTTAAGATTCGTTTTCAGCTTCATGAATTCGCCACGGCATAGTTTGGCAAAGTTCTTAATTCAAGTTTATCCATTATCTGGAAATATCGACTAGTATATAAAAATAATAAACATATTATAATAAAAATATGAAAAAAATATTCATAATTAATAAATGCCTAATGGTTCATTTCGATGTATTTACTCTCTTTCCGAAAGAATCAGTAGGTAAAACTTCTAAAATAATCAAGGACAAATTGTTGAACGATAATAACTTGGAAGTTAGTAGGTACTAAATTAAGTGTGAATATTGAATATTGTAATGGAACCTTCAACGATGCGTATAGAAAAAACTTATTATATTCATCGCAAATATAAAACGAATAGTATCCTGTATTTGATCGGCACATCTAAAATAGGTAGTATCGCTCGCAGAGAACAAGAATTTCATATTACTGTGTTGGTGATCGAATTCTGAACAACTTTCAAATTGTCTGTCCGTCTGTCCGTCTGTCCGTCCATCACATTTTCTTTGTAAGCATGATAACTTAAAAAAGAAAACGCCGATTGTATTGAAATTTGGATGGTAAATTAGTGTTAGCTAGAGGAAGAGCCCTGTTATTTTCGACAAAATCGATCAGTACATAAAATAGTTATTTATTATACAGCAGGGTGTATCGAAAAAAACTTATGATGATAATGATGAAGAATATAGTTATTAAACAAACAAGTGCATTAATAACAGCGATTAATAATCCAGATATTTTATTTTATTTTTTAATTGTCGAGATTATTAATCGTCTTTTAATATACAAGTTAGTTACAAAATTTTTCCGTCGACTTTTAATAAAATGGAGTAAATCTGATTTTAAATTTTTATTTACTAAAATAAGTACAAATTCGATTAAGTATTAATTAATTAGTTTCATCTAATTTGTGTTTAAAGATATTTACATTTACGTTAGATATAGTACAATTACTGAAATTAAGGGAAGGCATAGATAAATTATTAGTTCTATGATATTCTGAATTTAAATTCAGGTTTATATCATTATCTTGGATAATAGGTCGTGTTTTGGCGTTTCGTGGTATGTAAAATCTTCTTCATCAATATCCATTTATTCAACGTTTTACAACATCGACTTCAGAAGTGACAAGCCTGACAGTGACAGATATTGGTGACACGGCGTCTGGATTTAAGTATTTAATTTAATGTATGTTGGGTGTCTATACTATACTTTGTCCACGACTATCAAAAATTTAATATTTATTTAATTCATCTTCATTTCATTTCTTCTATTTAAGAAGTTCTTATGTCATCATATAAAATTTTTTCGATTTTTCGGGCAACAAGTTTAATGAGGCGATTTCTGCAGCTTCCTTTATCTCTGGCGGCGTCAAAGAAAACTCATTTTTACTGCCAGGATCCATTTATTTAATTATGTTACTCTCTTTGAGTACCTAATATCTAAAATTATTGTAAATAACGTTGGCGTTGAGATCGCACAAATTTTGACGTTTCAAATCAATTACAGAATTACGCGTTGACACATTGTCATGGCTTACTAATAAAAGAATACAGCTTGTAGACACGTAGGTAAATGGTTTCAAAAACAATGTTGTAGTAAAGATATTTTGAATATTCGAAGTTCAAAAATGGACATTTCTGATTCAGAGTTTTCTCTTACACCATCGGAATTAGTAGAAGCAGCATCATTAAAATTATTGCCAGCTAAATCGCGGAAAATTTACGAAACCGCGTATTCAAGATTTACGGACTGGAAGGTGAAAAAGACATGCAGTTCTTTCTCAGAGACCGTGTTATTGGCGCAATAACGAAAGCCATTAACAGTGTGGTCGAATTATTCAATGATTAAAAGGACCTTACAATCCAATAATAATGTAGACATTTCAAAATATTACAAACTAATTACATTTTTTAAACTAAATGGAAAATGTTACATGTAGCTTAGTGACTTGTCCAAAAATAGCTTGATACTTCGATTTTTGAGTAAATGCAAATCCTTTCTAGGGTAGACAAAGGGTATCAACATTAGATTTTTGAACAGACCCATCTCAAAAACTCATGCTGACCCCCCTCCACCCCCCTCAAATTTGATATGTGGAATGTTTTAGTTCTTATCGTTTTTCTCAAAAACGGTAAGCGATACAAACGTCGTTTTGGTGCCAATTCATAGAGCGCAAAATTCTGCATAATGACTATGGCCTAATTCTTGTTTATGTTTTCACGGTAAGGCCTCACAAGAACAAAAAAATGATGGGGGTAATCATAAAGACACATGTTGTTCAATATCTTTAAAAACAATTTAAAAAAAATAGAAGGTACAAAAGTTTTAGATTGGCGTTTTCTCTATCAATGGGTATATAAACATAGTGTGTACTATTAATCAAGAAGTATTGTATAACCCACCTTCGAACTATTTAAGCAAAATCCTAATTTGAAATCATGAGGAGGCAGATACACGAATTTTCGTACACGCTTACGGCTATAAAAAAAATGTCATAAAATCTGTCGATACTGATGTTTTAGCACTTGCAATTTTTTATCAGTATCAAAATAAAAATCGATACGTATGGATTGAGTTTGGCACTGGTAAGAACCTAAGGTATATTTCTTGTATGGAAATTGCTAACAAAATTAATGAAAAAAGTCTGGCTCTCCCCTTTTTTTTCACTCTTCGACAGGTTGCGACACCACGTCTTTTTTTTTTGGAAAAGGAAAAGTTCTGGGAAGCTTGGGAATCTTTTGCGGAGCTTACACCTGCGTTCATTGATTTAGCGCTGCATCCAAAAGAACTTACATCGGAACAACTCAATATTATTTCAAAATTTGTTAAAATAGCGTATGATAAACATTCTAAAACCAACAATATTGACGTTTGCCGAATGCAACTTTTTGTTCAAAGAAACCGAACCATTAAGAATTTACCGCCAACAATGAATGCTTTAACACTGCATATTAAGCGATGTATTTTTCAAGCAGGATTTGTTTGGGGTAACCTGTGCCAACCAGTGGTAGAACTTCTATGCCCATCTAAATGGGAATGGACTCTTCAAAACAATAAATGGACGCCACTATGGACCACTACCGATATTTTATTAAAATGTAAATGCTAAACTTCTGGCCCAAAGTGGTGGATAGCAAGAAAAGAAAAATTAAATAATCAGCAATTATATTGTTGAATTAGCATAAATGCGTGTCAAATTGTTCCGCAGATGTTTGTACAAGCTGGTTGCCAACGTTAAAATAGGAAGTAAACAAACTTGAGTTTAAGTAAAATAAAACTGTCAACTATATCAACAGTTCTGTGTAAGTATCTATAAATATTGAATATAGCACAAACATATTCTTATGCTGTGTATTTCGCACACACAGAACAAACGATTAACGATTTTCCGAAAAACGCCTCTGAGAAAGGGAAACACATTAGATTTTTAAAACGACAGCGAAATATTTTCATATTTATAATCTTATTCGTGTCAAAAAACACCACTCATTTGACGTAAAAGTCACAAGCATTGAGGTTCTTTTCCGGCTTGATCCGCCCAACCCTACGCACACCACGACGCTATGCGATGTGGTTGTCTGGTTGGCTCCGGATCACGATTCGGGGAGGCAATGTTGTATTTTCGAATTTTAATAAATTGTTTGAAGAAGAAGAAGAGGTTCTTTTCCAGTAGTATTTTGTAGATTTCTTAAATGTTATTTAGAAGTAAAGACGTGCGGCAAGTCCTAAAAACAGTAAGTAGTTATTTTTGAAACATATAATATTCCATCTTATATTAGAATAAAAATGTGTGGGACCATATTATTATGCAGCTGCTAGGTTTAAGAGCAAGAGGCCACCCGCCACTGTTTTTTAACATTTTATTATTCAAGTGGATCTGTAGGCGACATAGTTCCGCCTTTTAGAGTTATTGAAAAGCTCGATCGCATATCTCGGGCTGATGGTAAAATGGGTGGCTGTCCTTACCCGTTAGTGAGTCTCAATCCCAGGGGTCCTAAGACCTCGTCATGTTTTTATTTGGACACTTAAGTTTTCATATTTTACATCAAGTGATATTAAATCATAGAAAACCCAAGTCTTAAATAAAAGGTAAATAATGTGATATTATATTTTTTAATCAAATTGTCTCTCGGAGTACGTGGAACCAATTACAAATTGTAATTTTTTTATTTTTGTGTGTTTACTAAATACTTTTAGCGACCCATGATAGTTCATACATTCATTTAGGCGAAAAGAGCGCCTTCTTATGGAAATACTTTGAATTTCGCGAATTTGAAACCTTTTACAATGTATTCTGAAATCGACAAATTTAAGCGTCTGTCCATTTAGTCCTGGAGCTACCGTATGAGAAAAACACGAGAGTCGGAACACGCGCCTTTTCACGGAAAATAGAGGAACTGTTAGAACTGTAAGCAATAACGCGAATTTATTTTTTAGTTTTTACGATTGATAGTACTGTATTAAATATATATTGGCAGCCCTGTTAACTTTACAATAAATGCAAAATAACAGAATTAATATGTTTTGGATACTTACATTTTTCGTTTTTATAAAAACACGTTACAAAGTGGTCTAGTTTGCACATTAAAATATTATTGCCAAAATGTAATTATTATTTACATTGCCTCACAACAAGTTATGGTTTCAGAGGCTGCTTATACTACGGTGTAAGAGTTAATTGGAGGTAAAAGTAAATGTGAAGTCGAAATCATCAAGTCAAGATGAATGACACAACGGAGGCCATGACCACAAGTGCTAATGCAAGTATCGTATCAAATCCGATTTATATGGGTCCTACAGATCTGCCAGGAATAGAAAAACTTCAAGGCCACAAAATTATGGCAACTGGAAGTCCCAGATGCGTATGGTCTTAATAGACTGTGGTTTATGGAAATGTGTACTTGGTCAGGACAATGACTGAACAAGATCAAAGGGCTAAAATAAGCCTATCTGTGAAACCAGTTTGTGTGAGTCATATTCGAGGTGCTTCCACAGCTAAACAAGCCTGGGAAAATTTGAAAAAAGCTTTTCAAAGTGCTGGTTTAAGTAGATAACTTTCTCTCAAAAGAAAGTTATGTAGAAGTCGACATGACGATTTTGTATCTATGAACGAGTATGTAAGTGGTATGTGATCACTAGTTCATCAGTTATCAGATACTAAAATTCAAATTGACGACAGTGAAAATGGAATGTTGCTTTTGAGTGGACTACCCGACTTTTATGTTTGTTAAGTGGCTATGGAGCAACACACACAACAATAATCAGTGAAGATGTAATTAAAACTATATTAGCAGAGGATGCGCGTCGTGGTTTACGAGAAGAATCCACATCTGCCTTGGCTAAGTTTTAAACAGAAAAATATTGTTTGTCATGAGTGTGGCGTTGAAGCTCATATTAAACCTCGTTGTCCAAAATTAAAGAAGCAGAAGGCCAAATCTAATAAATCAGACAAGTCAGCTAAATCTGAGCAGAAAAATACAGTTTTATTTACTCCACCTGCTCTAGCTACAGATAATTTTGATAGCAGTGCATGGTATGTTGATAGTTGTGCCAGTAATCATATTAGTCCTAAAATGGATTGGATGGAAAATTTCAATTGATACTTGTTACTGTTTTTTGCACTGTTGATAATAGAAATTTATCAAGTAAGGGTTCTGGTGATATTGTAACCCACTTGGTTAACTCTATAAATCAAACAAGCACTGTTGGTACCATTAGTAATGTAAAATATGCTCCAAATGTTGCAGCAAATTTACTTTCTGTCGGCCAGATTGCAGTTAAAGATTATTTAATAATCTTCAAGGAAAATGGTTTTGAAGCTTATCAGAATGATGAAGTTACAATTCAAGGAACTGTTAAATTTACGATTACCAAGGTTGGTGGTATTTATCAATTGGATCAATCTTCCCAAAGTTATCATACGTCTAATATGTGCATAGAAGACACTGCAATGCCTGTAAATCAAATGATTAATAAACAGACTTGGCACCGACGTTTAGGACATCTTACTAATCGTAGTATTTCATTATTGAAAGATAATCTTGCTGATGGTATAGATTTCCAAGATAACAAAAATTATTCACGTATTCCTTGTATTGAGGCCAAACAAACACGGAAAAGTTTTCCCAAGGGCCAAGCTAGGCGAGCTAGTATAATTTTAGAGTTAATACACACTGATATTTGTGGGCCGATGTCTCAACCTAATTGGGGAGGCGCCAGGTATGTTCTTATGTTTACTGATGATTTCTTATGAAAAACGATTGGTTATTTTTTAAAACAGAAATCGGAGACTTTTGCTATTTTCAAAGAGTAAGGGTAAGCAAATGGTTGACTGGATTAAAAATCAGGAGAGTAAGGTCAGATAATGGTACAGTGTAGTGTAATGAAAATTTTTCATATGTGTTTAAAATGTCTGACATTGTACATGAATTAACTGTCCCGTACACTCCAGAACAGAATGGGGTTGAAGAAAGATGTGATCAAACTATAATTGAGAAAGCTTTGCACCATTTTGATTTATCAAAGCCTTATTGGGCTGAGGCCGTATCTACAGCCATATATTTAAAAAATAGAAGTCCTACAAATGCTGTTAGGCGTGCTACACCTGAAGAATTATGGACCGGATCCAAGGTTAATCTTAATCACATTAGAGTTTTCTGCTGCCGTGCATATTGTCACATACCAAAGCAGTATAGAGGAAAGTTTGACCCCAAGGCTAAACGAATGATTATGCTGGGATATTGCGAAAATAATAAAGGTTATAGATTAGTTGATCCTGACAATCCAAATAAAGTTGAAAAAGCAAGAGATGCTGTATTTCTGGAGCACATTATGCACCCTAAAAATGTTTCAAGTAACGGGACACATCCAGTTGATAAAGTCGAGATCAAACATGTAACTTATCATAAGGATGGGGATAATCATATTCCCGATGTTTGCTTAAATGAAGATTATTATCAGTGTTTAAAGTCTGAAAGTTCTAGTGAAGAACGGGGTTTGTCAGATAAAGACATGAAAAATTTTCTTCGAGTAGATCTTCTGAGCCGGAGCCGGGATTACCTTCAACCTCATCTGGTAGAGTTCTTCGTCCATCTGTTTGAATAAAGGACTATTTACATAAGCCTGATGATGCATGTCTGCAACTTGTAGCCTATGAGTCATTGAGGGAGCCAATATCAGTGGATGAAGCAATTGGTTGTACGGACAAGAACAAATGGATTGAGGCTTTGAAAATTGAAAACTTACGATTCTTTTATCAAGAATGATGGGTTTTAGTAGATCGCCCCATATCTACTAATGTTGCATCAAGTAAGTGGATATTTAAATTAATGAAAGACAGTGATAATAATATTCGCTTTAAAGTCAGATTAGTTTCAAAAAGTTTTTCACAATCCTACGACATTGACTATTATGAGACGTTATCAACTTTAAAATTGTCAGTTGCATTATCAGTTCAACTTGATTTGTCAATCGAACATTTTGATGTAACCACCGCCTTTCTACATGGCGAGCTTGATGAACAGGTATATATGAAACAGCCTAATTTTTTTACAAAGAAAGTTGAGGAATCTAAAGTATGTCTCTTGAAAAAAAGCTGTGTACGGCCTTAAACAGGCGTCAAGAGCGTGGAACAAAAAGGTGAATGAAGTCTGGTTACAAGACGTCTCAAAATGAACCATGTTTGTATTATAAGATTTAAGATAATTCAATAATTATTATTATTGTTCTTTACGTAGATGATTTTTACATTTTTCATAATGATTTGACTCCAAAGAATAGTCTGTTTGATACCTTAAAACATAATTTTAATATTAAAGACCTAGGCAAAGCACAAAATATTCTGGGTATGCAAATTTTAAGAAATGAATCGGAAGGTGAACTTTAATTAAGTCAGAGATCTTACATTATTGACATACTGAATAATTTTGGTTTTTCTTATGCTAAAGAAGCTTATAGTCCGATTGAACCAAATGTAAACGTTAAATTGTCTGAAAATAATGCTAACGTTCCGCACCAAAATGCAATTGGATGTCTCATGTATTTAATTGTGAATTCAAGGTTAGATATTGCCTATACAGTTAGTTTCTTAAATTAGTTTAATACTGGACATTCGTTAGAGTTTAAAAAGAGTAATTCTACAAAATAGAGGGCTATGTAGATGCTACGTAGGGAGACCATGAACTTGATAGAAAGTCTCACACTGGATATATTTTTAAATTGGCTGGTGGACCTATTTCTTGCAAAACTTGTAAGCAGAGGACTATTGCACTCTCATCATCCGAGACCGAGTACCTGGCTGCATCAGACGCTTGCAGAGAAGCTGTTTATCTACGTAGGCTTATTGCAGAAATTTTGCTTGAACCGAAGAAGCCTATTACCCTTTATATAGACAATCAAAGTGCGATAAAAATTGCGGAGAACCCGGAATTCCATAATCGAACCAAATATATAGACATTCGGTTCCATTTCATACATGAAGCTGTTAGTGCCGGAAAAGTTACATTAGTGTATAAACCTACAAGTGAGATGACTGCCGATGTACTTACAAAAGGTTTGGAACGAGTTAAACATAAGAAATTTGTGAGACACGGGGCTAGTTAAAATTCAGCGTATTAATGTTTTAATTACTTTATGTTAGCTTAAGGGGGACTGGTAGAACTGTAAGCAATAACGTGAATTTATTTTTTAGTTTTTACGGTTGGTAGTACTGTATTAGATATATATTGGCAACACTGTTAACTTTACAGTCAATGTAAAATGACAGAATTAATATGTTTTTGATACTTTTAAGTTTTTCGTCTTGATAGAAACACATCTTACAAAGTGGTCTAGTTTGCACATTAAAATATTACTGCCAAAATGTAATTGTTATTTCCATTGCCTCACAACAGGAACTTTTAATATAAGACCCATTTTATACTAATAATTTTTGCGAGGGACGCGGCCTAAGCTGTCAATGGGCATCGGAAAAGTCGAGGAAACACGAAGCCCAACAACTTCAAACTTGTGAAAATATATTCATTGTATGTACTTTTTGTAAGAAAATTTCTTTTGGCACACGATGGAAAAAAATGAAAAAAAAATTGAATTTTTTTTTTTGTGAAAATAGATAATTTTGATGATACTAAGGAGCATTTACAATATATCATATTTGACCAAAATGCCATTCTAAGGGGGTGAGACTGCTATTGAACCAAGTATAACGATCCATTTGAAAAAATATCCAATTTACTATAAAAGCAAATTCAGACAAAAATTCCATGAAAAAATAATATTTAAACCAGTAAAAAGACTTGTAAACACCTTTGGCATCATATTAAATCGAAATCTACGTTCAAAGTTATTTCACTAAAAATGACCAAAATATTGACTTTGAAATTTTTTCATCTCGAGGACGACGGTCAATCGCCTTTGGGCTCCGTCGTTCGAATTTTCAAAAGTACTCCAAAATCAAGTTGCACGGAACGGAAAACCGCTCCGCCCGACAAACTTTTCGAAAGTAACACGAATTTGGTTTTTCGAAAGTACAACGAATAAAATCTCGCAGGACAGAAAACTGCTCCGTCCGCGAATTTGACTTTTCGAAAGTACCACGAATTTGGTTTTTCGAAAGTACAACGAATAAAACCGCACAATACGGAAAACTGCTCCACCCAACAAATTTTTCGAAAGTACAACGAATTTAATTTTTTGAAAATCTCGAAAATTAATTTTTATAAAAATACAATAACGAGACATAAACAAAGCAGAAAATCGCTCCTCGAGATGAATTTTTCGAAAGTACCACGAATTTGGTTTTTCGAAAGTACCACGAATTTGGTGGTTCACAGGTCGAAATCCTGTCAGGATGTAGCGAGTAGCTATTTTAAACATCAAAATTTAGGAAAAAATCGATGGGACGGATTTTCCAATAAAAACCAAAATCCCTTTCAACATAAGTTGAATAGAGAGTTCAACTTCAAAACAAGTCTAGTCCGAAGTTGATGACCCTTTTTGTTCCCCCTCCACAGAAGCAAGAGCGTGATCAGCTCTAATTCGCATCCTGATCGTCCCATTGCCATGATTTTTTCTTTCAAATTAAAGAGAAAAAAGTCCCTCCATGTATAAAAGATATTGTTTAAATATAACCTTTTTTTCGTGCAAGAAACACGATTTGAAAAAATGTAAAAGGTTTTTTGGGTGTAGCTTCGCAATATTTTTCAAAAATCTAAAACCGTTTTCACCTATGGAAATTGATGGAATTATACACATAATGAGCAAGGACCCATTAGTTTGTCAAGATTTTGGACGAAGTTACGTAGCTCCGAATATTTTCACCGTCTCCCCCCTCTTCCTCCCACCCCAAATCCAGCACCACCTTCCCACCTTGACCAGAATTAAACTTTACACTTTCCCTATATGCACCAAAAACTTCAGGTTCCTATCATCCTTCTTTCCTGGAGAAATCATCGAATTAACACTTGAAACCACCGGCAAAAAAACTTTTTCGGCGCATTCTTCAATTGCCCATAACTCGAGATCTAATTAATATTCTTGGACAAACGGCCCAGATCACGTATTATCAAATTCTTTTTAACTTTGAATCTGACTATTTTCTCATACGGGTATTATTTTCCGAGTTATCAACTTAAAAGTAGAGAATAATTGCATAGCACAAACTGAAAAAATGGCCCAAAAAAGTTAAATTCCATTGCTGGCTTCCAAATCCAGATCCGTTCTATTATAAATAATAGAGTATTAGTTGTAATCTTGAATGGGCGACTACGAATTTCTATTCGTTTTCGCGCGAATACGATACAATACACAATTACGTGGTACTGTGGATGAACCTAGTACCGCGCGTCTGAGAGACGCTACAAAAATTTATAATTGTCTGACACCAACCGTGCCCTTGCAACGGTATGGCTATATCCACTCTCAGGGGGGTTTCGAATAATTCTTAAGACTTCCCTAGGTGAAAATGAAGAAGATTATACTTACCTCGGTTGCTATAGTCTGCCTTCCGTCGTATCTTGTTGTCTAGCGGCGCACTTTTGATCAGCTTTGTCGTCTTATAAATTAGCATTTGAGAAACACTTCTTAGACCATAATAACTCTGGATAGATTCTGTGAGTAGTCGGACGGCTGTACAAACTTGCCGGCCCGTGAACAACAGTTATCCGATTCACGTCACAGAATTGCGCGCAGGTCGTCGATCTTAGATCTAGCGAATCAAAAAAGAGTAGAATTCAAAACATATTTTCATTTATTGAGAGTAAAAGTTCAACAAGTACAAAAATAGCAATTCATTTGAGTTTCTCTAAAACTTGATCTAACGTATACGGGGATGGATACTCGAAGGTAATTTCTTCGATACCCTGAATATTTCTATATTGATTTATTAAATCATCAAACTCTCTAACCGTAACACGTTCCAATAATTTTCGTATTAACTACGTTCAACAAGACATAACATATAAATAACTTAACCACAATTTTAAATGAAGTCCCCAAGTATATAAATGCAATCGAATAGCCCCATTTTAAATGAATTTCTTGCTTAGCTGTTTCTCTAAATCTACGGCTCTCTTCATTTGAGTTTCAGGTCTGATATTCTATATTTTCTAGATAACTTTTATAGTGAAGAACCACAAATTCTAATTCAAGGCACTTTAACATTATGTGAGTCTTATATTCTCTGTTTGGGTGTGGATCATTATTGAACATGTTACAAGTGAATCATTTACATATATTATAATTTGTGTGTTGAACATCTCTAAAGGAAATTGTATCTTCTAATTTAATTTTGGAACATGTCTTAAAATGTAAACATCTCTTGCATATAGAACAATCTACATACTGATCCTGATCATCATTCATTGATAAGGGCATGAAATCTCCCGTACCCTTAATA
The DNA here is from genome assembly GCA_963583905.1 of Stenurella melanura. Lineage (NCBI taxonomy): Eukaryota > Metazoa > Arthropoda > Insecta > Coleoptera > Cerambycidae > Stenurella > Stenurella melanura. Next base: position 106,194,609 of record OY757311.1, read on the forward strand.
CTGTCTCGTCATCATCTTCTTCGAAAGGAAATTCACTCTCGCGCAAAATTCTAAAATGATCTGATTTTTCATAACAAATGAAGAAATATAATTTATTGCTCTTTCTACGTCGGTAACTAAGTTTGAATTTAGAAGAATAACGATAATATTCTCAAAATTAAATGATAAATCCTCCAATGAGGTACACTGCAACAACACAGCCACCGAATCGACAATAACACTATTGGGTTTCTGCTGATACCCTATTCCATATCATTTTGATAAAGTGCGCTCATATCATACGAAGATGGTCTAATAACTAACATTGCTGAATCAAAATATGCATAAATTCTCTCACCTCTCTTAATTAATATCTTGACCTGCTCTTTGGAATACAAATAAACAAGTGTTCTTCTATTTGGAAATTGAATATGCTTCTCATGGCCATTTTGTTCACCAGCTTTAACGATCAAGTCTAAAATAGGGTCTTTATTTTTGTCATTTCCGCCAGTGCCTCTGATCTTGCCTTTTGGTACACAGGAAGCGATCGCAAATTTTGCCAATTCCCTTCATATATTAGTTCAGCGTCTACTTAGTACATTCGGTAATGTTACCTTGAGTGTTTCTTTAATCTGTTCTCCTTCGGTCCCCTTCAACAGACAGGAGTACTCCTCTGTATGATTAGTATTTTATGGACCTTCTTGATATATCTTTATAATAAACTCGTTTTCGACGACTTCTAGAACAAATTTGTAGTACCGACAATGCGTGTGTTTACACCTAGCGTATTCTAGTACCAACACACTGCATTTCTTGCTTTTGCTGTTAATTGGATGACCCTTAAATAGGTACTAAAACGCATGAAATCTGTCATTTGGTCTTGTCAATAAAAAATTATAACCGTTTTTGATGACAAGTATGTTAACATGTTTGTTAACTCATAAAATGGTGAAAATAAAGGCTATAGTGGGTTTCTGACATTTTCTTGTACAGATTATAATATCACTACATATTTTAGTAAATATTTAATTAATATAGGCACTGCCATAGGTAAGCAATGTTGTGGATTAGGTAATATTATCATATTAGACGTCGTCACAATATTCATCGACTTATGCCAATTGATCATTTTCGGTCACCTGATTTTAATACCGTCATCTGGAGGGCACAAAAACCTTATACAATCACAAAGAAATGCAAATGTAAATAATGAGCTGTTTTCGCACTATCGAGACCGCTAGATGGCAGCAGGGGCTAACCAGGTTTTACTGCCAAATTTCGGTTGGCATTACATCAATTTTAATTATTTCAGGTTGGCTGATTGACTTGACGTTCGCGTGCACAATCATCGGTGATAACCTCACATAAGTTTGTTTTCATGTTAATTGTTAGAAACGCTAAAAACTTTGTGATGGATGCAGCTTCAGAAGTGGCATTGATAATCAGAGATTATGGAACTTGGTCACTTAATGACCTCAAACAAGAATTAAAAAACCGAGGCGCTAAGGTGTCGGGAAAGAAGTCTGATCTGGTTTTGAGGTACAATACGATACACTATGACACCTAAAGATCTTGATACAATCTTATTTATTGCAGGCTTCAACACTATGACAGTATTGGTGTGTTGCATGTTAAGCAATTTTCGTAGAAACGTTATTGGTGAAAATGCATAACAGCGTAAAATTGTACTTATGATTAATGTTTGTACCAAAATGTAAAGAAATTAAAGTTAATAGACTTCTCTTGCAATAATAATAATGATTAAAACCTGATACCTAACCAATAATCCGCAAAACAATGTCACAGAGAGTTGACAAATGACAGAATGAAACAAAACAAATAATTCAAATAATACCGCCAAAATAAACCTGGTTAGCCCCTGCTGCCATCTATTAGAATTTCGGTAACTACAGAGAAAACAGCTCATTAATTAGAGATGAGTTGCTAGCAGAAGCAGTTTAAGCAAAGATTAGAGAACTAACAAGATAGGAGAGTCAGACGGAGAAGACGAAATAGACGAAGACAGTTGTGAACTCCAATTTAAAGGGACACGACATCCAGCGGACAAGGTTTCGGGATTTGTCGGGTACGAATTAAATGGATTTGACTAAGCTTACAAAAAGATAGGTTAGCTCATTAGTGACAGTTGCGTGTGGCTGTGTTTTCGTCATTTTATAGAAAATAGTTTAAAAATTATTCATTCAATGTATACTTCGATCATAACTAAATAAATACCTTACGTATAAACATAGATATACTTCATGTGTCATATATTACAAAGCAATCTGTTTTTTAGTGACCTTGGGTACTGACAGTTAGCTGAGTTCTGTCGTTCTATCAGGACAGTGTTATCCATTTTTCACTACTGGCCTCTCTTTCTAATGTATTTTCTTCGTCTGATTGTCACATTGTGGCAACTGCGCGAGAACTCCAATTTAATTGTCCAGGTCACTGGCGCCATTGCTAAAAGGTAAAAGGTTTTCCGCCGACTGTCCTATCTTGTTAATTCTCTAATCTTTGGTTTAAGCTTGTTATTAAGAAATAACAGCTTTTACCCGTTTCTAAAAAACGAAACAATGAGTTGTGTGCTCTCCACGCCGACATCGTGAAGTCAACCGAAAATGATCAAGTACTACAAACATTAACGGTTGTATAAAACTGTTGTTGTAATATTAACATTTGTTGATAATTTATAATATTTTACATTAATTTTTTATTGATTACATCTTAGTTTCACTAAGCTCACACATTTTTAAATTTAAAATGTTTACCACACTAGAACCAGCATAATCAGAGGTTTGTGTTGTGAATTGCAGGATTAATAATAAATTCAAAGATAGGACATGAAATTGTCTCAGTTTCAATTTTTCAAATCATAACACATTCTTCAAATATGTTGTTAGGAGTATACGATGCCTCGTTTCGTTTTATCCGCATTGATTCATATAATTGTATATGATATAATGAAAATGTTGATAACGTATACAAAAAAATTTTAGGAGAGATATTGCAGTCAGCGATACCGCACGACACTCGCTAATTACGTTACGTTATTAACGCAAATAACTAAGCTTTGTTTTAGACTTATTGCACTGCAGTTCCATTCGTGCGTAAGTAGGTTATGTAAAACGTCACTTTTTATGTCAAGTCGTCGTCAAATTTAGAAATATATTATTACTGTTGTCAAATATTACAACATTATTAGAGGTACATTTTAAGCATGTAAATTTCAAAATCAAACTTGCCTTATTTTCTAAAAAGGGGGCCCCAATTTACTCAAAAAGACCTTTAAAAAAATTTGTTGGAGTCGATTGTAAGCCAAAATAAAGATAAATTTCTGTATATGATATGATATAATATTTATATACATTTAGGCTTTAATGGAAGAAATGTTGGAAGCATGCATATTGGCTGGTGGTAATATAGAATACACAAATACAGACCGGCTGATTCTGTTTGTTCCCGATTTTCACCGAAGTGGGGATAACGTCGTTCATACGACGCTCGTTAAACGTACTGAAATTACGTCAGGCGCTAAGTTATTACCGCATGTCCTAACGCAGATTAAATATGCGCATGCTTAGATGTCAAATAACGCGATGCTGTAATAGCGGATGCCGTTATGTGACAATGCAATATCTCTCTATTGACTATAACTGAGCGCAATAACAGCCGGTTTTACAATCGCGAGTTAACTTTCATGTTAGTTGACTCGTACTTGCAGGTTAACTACAATTTTACCGACACTTGCGTTTTTCAATATAAAGTTAAGTAATGGTTTATAAACGAGAGGTTATGAATAAAATTTATAATGTTGGTAATCGAAAAATGGGTAATATACATAAAATGTATGAATTTCTGCTAAAGTCACGTCACCCGCTATCAAATATAAATGTCAGAAGCAATTTATGAGTTATTGGTCTATTATTAAGTAAGTAGGTAGTATTTAGTCTCGATCTATTTAAAAAATATCTTCCATCCTATTCTTCGAAAAAGTTAGGTCTATACCGGATTACCTTGACTCCTCATCACTGCTATATGCATTTACTTCGTACATATCCATTTTTACGCGAAATATCAAAAAAATATTTTGTGCAGTTATTTTACAGGTTATAAATTGCCAGTAAACTGCCAACTTCTAGTTAACCCACACCTCATCTGTTAGTAAAGATAACTACTAGATAACTACAACATTGAAAATGACCAGCTATTGTAAAACCCAATTTCTATAATAACCTGAAAGTTAACTCTCACTGGAAGTTAACCAGCAGATTGTAAAATCGGCTGTAAGTAAGGTAAGTGCAGGCTAAAACACGACAGAATTCAAATAATAATAGAACATCTTACATGCCTCGTCTACCATAATTGAATGTTTAAAACTATGCACATTTTACATAATTTATAAAGTTAGGTATGAATAGTCTTAGTTTAGAAATTATCAATTTTATTTCCAATTATAATGGCAAATGTTTCACAGTTTTGGTGACCAACAGTTCAATGTTAGACTGATGCTTCTTAGTACGTCGAATTTAAAAACAGAAATTATGTTGTTGCGTTTATTCACCTTTTAGGAAACACCCTGTGTGAATCCGTGGGTTCTAAATAATTTCAACAAGAGATAAACACCACTAACACTTTATTTAACAATTTACTGACTATACAATACTTCAAATTCGAAATAACCTTTGTTTACTTGATATTTAACCTCACTTTTCACTTTTCAACTTGTTCACTTTTATAAACTGCCTTCTTAATAAAACTTCTTCCGCGCTGGTAATCGCGCCTTATATACTCCGAATTTGACCCTCTAGATCCATCTAGAAACAATCAAGAATCTTCCCTTACCACATTCCAGAAAAGTTCATATTTTTCTGCTAGCTTCCAGTGACTATTAGTAGGCATAGGCGTATCATCTCCAGTTCCAAGGGGGTGTAATTCATAACAATATTATTCTTCAACCATTTTAACTTAATATTGCAGTTATGTAGTTATAATTAGACATTATAGTCATAGGCAGGTCCTAAATATACTGTTTTGATGACATGGAAACCCTAAACTTCATATGGATCTATACCCACTTTACAACAATCTCTTGATAATTTTCTTCACAGCTATAAATAGTAAGTATCCATTTATATGCAAGCTGTATAAAATGGTCCAAATTTTTACATGCTCTAACTTCATTACTCGTCATGTGGTGCCGGCAAGACACCAAATAATCTATGACTACACTTTTAAACATTTCTGAGATATCATCCACGGATGAAGTTTGAAACTTCCACTTTTAAACCATATCGATTAACTGCATGAATATACTACTCCAGCCTAAAAATGTATTCAGGCGACTCCTAAAATGTAGAGTACAGATAAATCAACATCACATCTTACTAGCTAAAAAACTTCTGCCTAAGGAATCACTACTTCCACATCCAGATTTTTCATTCAAGTCACTTTAATGTAAACATCTTGACTAGATTTGCATTCTAGTACGTGGAAATTATTGGTCATAGAATTTTAATAATATTTGGGGCAGATATTATAGAAAAGTTTGAAGCGTTGGTTTCCACTATATAGGTACGATAAAAATGACGTTTCTAGTTTACTATACTTATTTTCCCCTATTCACAACCAGCCACCTCCCACCCCTCCAATGAAATCATCTCAATCTGATGTCATTACAATACATAATAATTGTCCTAACTTTCAAGTGAATATCTCAATTTTATGTAATCAATCCCATTAATAATGGAGCGGAGATGGCGGGGTTTGAAAAATAATAAAAAGAAATCTGAGGCCTTGGTTTCTTGATTTCCAAATTTCTGTACTCTTACCAGCTTGATTTACTTATTTTCCCCTATATACTCCTATTTAACCCCCAACACTTTAACGGAATCATCTCATAATATAATCTAGTTCCAGATGCCGTTATGATATATACGTCTACCATATTTCAAGTTAATATGTCAATTTTATTTTATCAACCCCTTTAATAATGGAGTAAGGGTGGTGGGTGGTTGAAAAATAATATTAAAAAATCTGAGACCCTGGCTTCTAGGACATACAAGTTTCTGTACTCTTACCAGCTCGCTTTACTTTTTTCCCTATTTACTTATTTTACTTTACCCCCCACTCCTTCAACGCAATCATGTCAAAATATAATTCAGTTTCAGATATCGTTATAATACATACGTGTACCAAATTTCAAATAAAAATCTAAATTTAATTTTATCAACTATTTTAATAAGGGAGTAAGTGGTGAAGGTGGGGAATGAAAACTATTATAAAAAACCTGAGACCTTCGCTTCTACTATATACACCAAGTTCCAAATTTCTGTAGTCTTCCCAGCTTGCTTTACTTATTTTCCCCTATCTACCCCTATTTAACCTCCAACCCTTCAACGGAATCATCTCAAAATATAATCAAGTTCCAGATATCATTATAATACCTACGTGTACCAAATTTTAAGTAAATATCTCAATTTTATTTTATCAACTCCTTTAATAATGGAGTAGGGGTATTGGGGGGTTGAAAAATATTATAGAAAAATCTGTGGCCTTGGTTTATAGTACATACACCGAATTTCAAGTTTCTGTACTGTTACCAACTTCCTTTACTTATTTTTCCCTATTTAACCTCCAACCCTTCAACGGAATCATCTCAAAATATAATCTAGTTCCAGATGTCGTTATGGTATACACGTGTACCAAATTTCAAGTAAATATCTCAATTTTATTTTATCAACCCCTTTAATAATGGAGTAGGGGTGGTGGGGGTGTTGAAAAATATTATAAAAATTTGAGGCCTTGGCTTCTAGTACATACACTGAATTTCAAGTTTCTGTACTCTTACCAGCTTGCTCTACTTATTTTGCCTTATATACCCCTATTTAACCCCCAACCCTTCAACGGAATCATCTCAAAATATAATCCAGTTCCAGATGTCGTTATAATACATACGTGTACTAAATTTCAAGTGAATATCTCAATTTTACTTTATCAACCCCTTTAATAATGGCGTAGGAGTCGTGGGGGGTTGAAAAATATTTTAAATATTTTGATATCTTGGCTTCTAGTATATGCACCGAATTTCAAGTTTCTGTATTCTTACCAGCTTGCCCTGCTTATTTTGCCCTATATACCCCTATTTAACCCCCAACCCTTCTACGGAATCATCTCAAAATGTAATCTAGTTCCAGATGTCGTTATAATACATACGTGTACTAAATTTCAAGTGAATATCTCAATTTTACTTTATCAACCCCTTTAATAATGGCATAGGAGTCGTGGGGGTTGAAAAATATTATAAACAATTTGATATCTTGGCTTCTAGTACATACACCGAATTTCAAGATTCTGTACTCTTACCAGCTTGCTTTACTTATTTTGCCCCATTTACTCCTATTTAACCCCCAACCCTTCAACTGAATCATCTCAAAATATAATCCAGTTCCAGATGTCGCTATAATACATACGTGTATCAAATTTCAAATGAATATCTCAATTTTATTTTATCAACCCCTTTAATAATGGAGTAGGGGTGGTCAGGGATTGAAAAATATTATTAAAAAATCTGAGGCTTTGGTTTCTAGTAATTTCACCGAATTTCAAGTTACTGTACTCCTATACCAACTTGCTTTACTTCGTTTCCCTTATTTACCCCTATTTAACCCCCAACCCTTCAACGGAAACATCTCAAAATATAATCCAATTCCAGATGTCGTTATAATACATACGTGTACCAAATTTCAAGTGAATATCAATTTTATTTTACCAATCCCTTCAATAATGGACTAAGGGTGGTGGGGGGTTGACAAATATTATTAAAAAATCTGAAGCCTTGGCTTCTAGTACATACACCGAATTTCAAGTTTCTGTACTCTTACCAGCTTGCTTTGCTTATTTTTTCCTAGTTACCACTATTTAACCCCCAACCCTTCATCAGAATAATCACAAAATATAATCTAGTTCCTGAAGTCATTATTACATATACGTGTTAAAAATTTCAAGTGAATATTTCAATTTTATTTTATCAACCCCTTTAATAATGAATTGGAGGGGGTGTGGGGATGAAAAATATTATAAAAAATTTTGAGGCCTTGGATTGTAGTAGATATATTAAATTTCAAGTTTCTGTACTCTTACCAGCTTGCTTTACATATTTCCCCCTATTCACCCCTATTTACCCCCCAACCCTTCACCGGATATCTTCAAAAAACAATCCAGTTTCAGATCTCGTTACAATATATACGTGTACCAAATTTCAAGTCAATATCTTAAACCGTTCCGGAGAAAACGTGCGGACAAAAAAAAAAGTTACAGACAGACAGACCGACAGACAGACAGACAGACAGGCAGACAGAAAAAATTTTTTCCCTCAAATTTAAAATCTCGACGTTTCATGACATTCTAAACCCATTTCAAGAAAAAAAAAAAATTGAAAATTTTTTTGCGATTACTATACTTCCAATCCACTACGTGGATGTGGAAGTAATTAACTTACCATGTCGAAAATTAATAACTCTTGACAGGCACGCAAGATAACACCCCGATTTAAAAACTCAAATAAAACATTAAATAAAAATCAGTTTAACAAATCACGAATTGTATAATAGATAGAAAACACCAAAATATAACATAGAACAAAGGCTTTGCATTTGTTTCAAATGCTATAACAATTATTATATTCCCCCTGTATAAAGTTATCACATACATATTAAACATAATTTTATACGAAAGTCTCGTTACCAATTATGCAAAAATGTTTCAAAGACTAACATACATTTTGTAAAGTTCGCTTTATTCAAACGGCTTGAAATCAAATTTTCCAAATTAAATGAAAAGTTTCAGTTCAATATTCATAGCATTCTCTCGAATGTCTTCAACTCACGAGGATTAAATTTGTTCTTTTGAATACGATAATCCAGTAGTCAGGATCTGTTCGGAAATTACATTATTGGAAACCTAATTCAATCTTTTATTACGAATACTAATATATCTGTTCTAGTTCTATGTCGATTTAGTCAACTAACATTGGTGTTTGGTAGCGAAAGTAGACACTTATATGATACAAGACAGTAGTTGATAATATATAGAAATTGACATAGTGATTTAAGAAAAATCTCTTCATTTTGGAAAAGGTGAAAATTTAACAGATCAGCGAAGTTACTACGTAGGGCAATTATTCACAATTTCCAAATAATTTACGTAAATGCAAATAAATATAATTCGTATCGCATCATACATACCGCCGGCCTTGAAATGCCAGGCTATTTCAACATAATGAAACATAAATCTAAATATAGTAAATAGTCCCTCCAATGCCCGTTTCTAAACATGAGAGGCGAGAGAGATAGCCGATTTTTGCGCCTTAATTGCGAAAAACCCATTAGAATTACCTCCTCCAAGTTCATCCTAACACACTTGCAATTAACTCCCGAACCGAACGGCACCGGTCCCGTTCCGCAAAAACGACCAATCAAAAAGCCACGTTGCCATGCTCTTATTAGCTTTTGGTCGGATGGTAAACAAATCAATAATTTTCATTTTTACTTACGTATTTGTGCATTCCGGAATTATACAATGCTTAACATTATTTTTCTTTGTTCTCATATTGAATCAAACAAGAATTAAGTAACACAAACAATACTCCGAAAATACTTATAATTAAAAAACATCGAGTCGACTCGGATCGCCGAGTATATGCGTATAGTGATGTAGCGCCTGGCTAAGCTCCATTTTCGGGAGGTGAAGGTTTGTAATTATTTTTAAGACATTTTTAATAGTGCGAATAAAATTCTAATTTTTTGCAGATCCATTATTTCATACTTACACTTTCGATCTATGAAATAAAAAAATGCCGAACAAGCCTGATTGACTGACTTATACCGTGATATCAAAAATTATCTTGGTCAAAGATGATTATGGAATTAAATATTACTGTCTTAGCTTAGTCAAATTCTATTTAGCTGCCCAGGTCCCTGGGCACCAGGGCGGTCGTTACTTTCTCTGTCCCAGTGACGTATTACTTCACCCGGATTACCTCCCCTATCTTCCCAAGCTGTGTCAACTCTGCAATTGGGTATGCTTGGGTTAGTTACCCAGCCAGCACACTGACGACAATTTGCCGTCATCAGACGTCAGTTTAAGGTCAGTATTGGTACGACGTAATTTGCCAAATAAATGACGTCAAAATGATGTCATATTTACGTCATACCACAGCTACATGTGAAATATTTACCGCATATATGCCATGTAATTTTATACAACTTTTATATATTTATGACATTTAAATTCAAACTATACTGCGTCTCTATCACAACTGCAGTATACATCTTTATCGCCACCTTATTGGAAATAGGTCTAACAACCAGTAGCTGGCCGCTGACCTATATTTCCCTCAACCTTGTATATACAGAGTGACCCATTTAAAAGCGGGGCACCTTTATAACTTTTTTTTTTTGTTCGACTTGAACCAAATTTTACCAAAAGATAGAACAAATTAGGATCTACTTACGACAAAAAAAAAACATTCGCGTCTTACAAATGCAAAGCCACTTGCGGTACCAAAATAAATGGAAAAAATAAAGAAATCATATTAGGCATTTTTTTATCGAAAAACTTTATTAATGAAAGTTGTTTAAATTGTCCAAAAACCTAGAGTCCAAAATTTCAGCAATATTAAAAAATATTGAATTTTGTTTTTGAAGTCCAAAATTTCGACAAAATTAAAAAAAAATGCAAATCACTTGACAACTGCCTGGCAGCTTACGTTTAATTTCAAACAAAATTGTTATGGCACAATTTTCTAAAGAAAAAAAAACAATTAAAATGAAATTTGCGGACTAAATTATGAGAAATTCAACTAGATATCTTCATCTTCTTCCCGTTGTACTACAGTCCCTCATTGAACCCTGACCTGCGTTAACCTTTGCCTACATTTGCCTCGGTTTCTCTCTACTTCCTGCCAGTTTTTTTATGTCAAGTAATTTTTCTGCATCATTTTGCATATTATCCTGCCAGCGGGTCTTCGGTTTTCTTGGTGAGGGTCAACGTTTCACAGTCGTAGGTGACAATTGGTCTTAGACGCCAAAGTGGCCAAATACAAAACCCTGTTTCGTATTTGGCCACTTTGGCGTCTATTTGAATTAGTTTGGACTTTATGGTTTCGAGTAGTGCATAGAGATCCCTATTTCCTTTTATAATCTCGTTTCTAATTTACTAGTTACCATGTGTGAATTTTATTTATTGTGCAGTCTTGATACCATTTATTAGCGTTTCCAGTGTTATTGCGATAACAATTATCACAATTAAAAATATATCTATTTGTAGATAACAATTTTTTTTGTCAGACTCATTTTTTCTATATGTACATAAACAAATAACCCAACCTCAATCGACTGTTGAAGAAGAGACAATCTTTCGTAACGTCAAAATGACGTATTTTACTCCCTCCATATGCCCTAAACAACTGCACGTGGTAAAAGTAGGGCAGCTAAAAATAATTTGGTTTTGTTGTTATCCATTTGTAACGCTTATGTTATCATTTTTTGATTGTCAGAGTATGACAAGCAATTCTATTGAAGTTTTTTTCTTTCATATCTTAAAATCAGTTTCTGAATGATTTTAATTATGGTCTTCACCAATGAGGACAAAACTACATAATTGAATGCTATTGTCGAACTGATGTGCTTATTAATGGATTTTGGGATTACACTCAGCGTTTATGCTTGGATTATTTTCAGGAGCACTTACCAAACTCAGCAATAATGCCAAAGGATTTTTATGCATGTTACTAGTTGTATTGATGTGTTTCGTGAAACTAGCTGTGTCATAAAAAGGGTGGCGACAGGTCAACCGTTCGTTCAGGAGTCGTTCATGACGTTCTTCAACGTATGGAAAAGGAGTTTGTAAAACCTTTGGAATGTCTGTCTCAGGAAATTTCAATTTCTTATGGAACATGCCAAAATATTATAAATGGGGACTCAAGCATGCAAAAGGTGCAATTATATAAATCTCCGTTGCCGCAGACCACCTAAGACGTCCTGCGTACTGCCATTAATTTGTCAGTGATTTAATGAATGTCTACCTGCTAAACTTAATAATTTAATTTTAACTTAGTAATTTTCTGATAAAGCGTCATTTTATCATTCGCGTACATCAATTCTCAAAATATGTGGATGTGGGGCACTGATAATTTCAAGTAGGTTATATCTCCACTACATCCTCAAGAATAATAGGAGAATAACAACCCGATTTTTTCAATTTCGTCGTCAATGCCGCGACACAAAATAACAAAACAATCAGAATGGAATCTTTCACGGATGGGGAAGTTTGGCGCATTTCTAGGCGCGCATATAATTCGCCATGTTCCTGGAATAAAACAACAAATAATCGGGTGCTATATTTAGAGTTGCCAGATGTACAATAATTTCTGACGAACTAACAGTAAATAATTCTATACATTGTTTTATCATAACAGTATAGCTAATATTGATAATATCTTTTGAAGCAAACAAATGTGTTTAACAACTTAATATACTTTGAGAAATGAGAAGGTTGGTTACATGAGAAAAATTATGTACAGAAATTAATAATTTTCAATTACCTTATTATGGTAATTTCTAAGAACCCATCAGGCAACATTACGTATAACCTATTGATAATATGGGCAGATAGATATTTGTATATGCTCTGTTTATTTAACTACGTTTATTTAACTTGGATGATTTGTGTAAAAGTGATAAATAATAAAATACGTCCTTGTGTGTACCCGTGTGTATTAGCATCATTCATTGAAAATTTTCGATAAAAACGTGGGGGTCATTTAGAAGAATATATGTGTAGAAATCATACATTGTTAGTATTTGATCCATTATTTTAAAATAAAATTAGTACGATAAAATGAGAAGTTCAGCACTAAGATACCAAGACAACTTTAAATTCAGATGCAGTTATTTTATAAGGTTTCTTGAGAAAAATCGAAAAGTGTATTCTACAAAATTAAATTACAAATTCCTAAGTGGACCTGGACTACAGCAGTAAAAAATACGCCCCTGATTTTTCTTCGAACAAGATGGACGATCTTATAGTTAAATTGACGGCGATAGTTTCCCTTCTGATTATTTTATTATTCTGTGGCTGAGAGATAATAATAATAATAATCATAATGACGAATTCCGCTGGTGGTTTAAAAAAAAATATCGTGACACAATCTCCTGAGGGGTAAGTACTTTCCGTCCAAATTTAAAAAAAATCGCATTGTTAATAAGAGAGCTGTGATATGGGAGTCATGAAAAGTGAGACATACTGTATATATAGCTGTTTATTATGTGTAACATTTTTAAAAAATTAAATTTATTTATTTATTTATCATACTGTCTATTACAAAATTGAAATTGTCAAAGTAGTAGATAAGCAGGTGGAACGGTGCAACGTCCATAAGTAGATATAAATATTTAATAAATGCAGATGCAGGAACTTAAACGTCCGCGGATTCGCCATCTTTAAAATGTAGTGTAGTCACTGAATGCCAAGCCAGAAAAAGCCATAAATATGTATTATATTAAACTGACCATAGTTGAAATGTTTACTTCTTAAACACGCTTCGTCCAATAACATGATGTAAAGACATAAGTGCATTGTCTAATGTTAACCTAGTAAAGTTCTTCCTTTAACATTGTCAACCAGGTTGTATAAACCTCTACAAAACAATTTTATACGCATCTATCCTCGTTCAAGAATATTATTGTTCGTTCTTTCATTTTTCTTTTTTTGCTATTCGCCTCTTTTGATAACGTTTTTGGCAAATCCTACTGGGACTGGATATTGTTTAATGAAACAATAACACTATTAACTAGGTATATCAACAGTCCTGTGTAAGCGGTAAGTTTCTACGGATATTGAATATAACAAACATATTCTTAGTGCTGTGAATTTCACATACACATCACAAAATACTTCTCAAAAGGAAACAGGATAGGTTTCCGAAACGTCACGAAATATTTCATTTTTATATTTTTATATTTATTTGTATCATTTGTCAATAAAATGCAACCTCTAACTGCTCCTTTGGGGTAAAAGTCACAGGCGTAGAGGTTATATCCCAGTAACATACTGGTTAATTGTATTGTTTTGTAAATTCCTCGAATGCCATTAGAAATACATACTGCAGGGAGTTCCAAAAAGAAAAGTAGAAGACGATATGAGAAAGGGTACCTACTACTTTGTTTTCTATCACTGATTTATTGTTACACACACGTTACTGCAGTTTCGGTATCTTAACGTATCATTTTCAAACGTTTCGTAGATTTAAATAAACGAACGTACCATTTTCAAACGTTGCGATCACAAAGTAATGGTTTCCGTAATCGATTTTTTGAAAAGCAGAAGAATTAGGAGAATACCACAACTAACGTTTAGACAATGTCACATACTCACAGCGAAAAATATGTACAAAGAAGAATTATAGTGATAATATTTCACTAAAGACTAGATTTACTACAAGCATGACAAACAAGTAGGTACCAAGAAAATTCGTCAATTATTTACCCCTTAGTAATTACAAAAACACTATAGCCATACCTTCCGGTTAGTGAAGGTCCAGCAGCAAGCATTTTAAACCTGCAATGTATCTACTTTTAAGCCAAGAGCAATAAGTATAAAGATGATTTTCTATTAATTAATTTAATTTAAGTTTTTACCTATAAGAAGAACTCTCATATCACTTTCAATCATATCTCAGCTGATACAAAATATGTACAAATAAGAATTACAGTGATAATATTTCACTAAACACTAGATTTACTACAAGCATGACAAACAAGTAGGTACCAAGTAAATTCGTCAATTATTTACCCCTTAGTAATTACAAAAATACTATAGCCATACCTCCCGGTTAGTGAAGGTCCAGTAGCAAACATTTTAAACCTGCAATGTATCTACTTTTAAGCCATGAGCAATAAATATAAAGATGATTTTCTTTTAATTAATTTAATTTAAGTTTTTACCGATAAGAAAAATTCTCATATCACTTTCAATCATATCTCAGCTGATACAAATACATCATATAATTGAACGCTAGCTCCTATACTATAACAAGTAAACATCTATTTTCAATCTTGCGTTGCTTAAAATAACTAATTTACTTCCACATCCACGTAGTGGATTGGAAGTATAGTAATCGCAAAAAAATTTTCAAAAATTTTTATTCGTGAAATAGGTTTAGAATGTCATGAAACGTCGAGATTTTAAATTTGAGCGAAAAAAACATTTCTGTCTGTCTGTCTGTCTGTCGGTCTGTCTGTCTGTATGTCTGTAACTTTTTTTGTCCGCACGTTTTCTCCGGAACGGTTTAAGATATTGACTTGAAATTTTGTACACGTATATATTATAACGAGAACTGGAACTGGATTGTTTTTTGAGGATATCCGGTGAAGGGTTGGGGGTTAAATAGGGGTAAATAAGGGAAAATAAGTATAGCAAGCTTGTGAGAGTACAGAAACTTGAAATTCGGTGTATCTACTAGAAATTGAGGCCTCAGATTTTTTTATAATATTTTTCAACCCCCCACCACCCCTACCCCATGAATGGGGTTGATAAAATAAAGTTGAGATATTCATTTGAAATTTCGTATACGTATGTATTATAACGACGTCTGGAATTAGATTATATTTTGAGATGATTCCGTTGAAGGGTTGGGGGTTAATTTGGGGTAAATAGGGGAATATAAGTAAAACAAGTTGGTGAGACTACAGAAACTTGAAATTCGGTGTATGTATAAGAAACCAAAGCGCCAGATTTTTTTATAATATTTTTCAACCCCCACCACCCCTACTGTAATATGAAAAGGGTTGATAAAAAAAATTGAGATATTCATTTGAAAGTTGGTACACGTATGAATTAAAACGACATCTGGAACTAGATTATACTTTGAGATGATTCCGTTGAAGGGTTGGGGGTTATTTAGGGGTAAATAGGGGAAAATAAGTAAAGCAAGCTGGTAAGACTACAGAAACTTGAAATTCGGTGTATGTACTAGAAGCCAAGGTCTCAGATTATTTATAATATTTTTCAACCCCCACCACCCCTACTTCATTATTAAAAGGGTTGTTAAAATAAAATTGAGATATTCATTTGAAATTTGGTACACGTATGAATTATAACAACATCTGGAACTAGAATTTAATTTCAGATGATTCCGTTGAAGGATTGGGGGTTATTTAGGGGTAAATAGTGGGAAATAAGTAAAGCAAGTTGGTATGAGTACAGAAACTTGAAATTCGGTGTATGTACTAGAAGCCAAGGCCTCAGATTTTTTAATAATATATTTCAGCCCCCCACCACCCCTACTCCATTATTCAAGTGGTTGACAAAATAAAATTGAGATGTATTCACATAAAATTTAGTACGCATATGTATTATAACGACATCTGGAACTAGAGTATATTTTAAGATGATTCCGTTGAAGGGTTGGGGGTTAAATAGGGGTATATAGGGGAAATAAGTAAAGCAAGCTGGTAAAAGTACAGAAATTTGGGATTTGGTGTATATACTAGAAGCGAAGGTCTCAGGTTTTTTATTAGTATTTTCCATCTCCCGACCACCCCCACTCCCTTATTAAAAGAGTTGATAAAATTAAATTTAAATTTTCACTTGAAATTTGGTACATTTATGTATTATAACTATAGCTGAAACTAGATTATATTTTGACATGATTGCATTGAAGGAGTGGGGGTTAAATAGGGGTAAATAAGGGAAAATAAGTAAAGCAAGCTGGTAAGACTACAGAAACTTGAAATTCGGTGTATGTACTAGAAGCCAAGGTCTCAGATTATTTATAATATTTTTCAACCCCCACCACCCCTACTTCATTATTAAAAGGGTTGTTAAAATAAAATTGAGATATTCATTTGAAATTTGGTACACGTATGAATTATAACGACATATGGAACTAGAATTTAATTTCAGATGATTCCGTTGAAGGATTGGGGGTTATTTAG
Source organism: Stenurella melanura (assembly GCA_963583905.1). Lineage (NCBI taxonomy): Eukaryota > Metazoa > Arthropoda > Insecta > Coleoptera > Cerambycidae > Stenurella > Stenurella melanura. Next base: position 106,211,585 of record OY757311.1, read on the forward strand.
GGGTAAATAGTGGGAAATAAGTAAAGCAAGTTGGTATGAGTACAGAAACTTGAAATTCGTTTTATGTACTAGAAGCCAAGGCCTCAGATTTTTTAATAATATATTTCAGCCCCCCACCAACCCTACTCCATTATTCAAGGGGTTGACAAAATAAAATTGAGATGTATTCACATAAAATTTAGTACCTACGCATATGTATTATAACGACATCTGGAACTAGATTATATTTTGAGATGATTCCTTTGAAGGGGTGGGGGTTAAAAAGAGGTATATAAGGGAAAATAAGTAAAGCAAGCTGGTAAAAGTACAGAAATTTGTGATTTGGTGTATATGCTAGAAGCGAAGGTCTCAGGTTTTTTTATTTGTATTTTCCAGCCCCCCCACCACCCCCACTCCCTTATTAAAAGAGCTGATAAAATTAAATTTAAATTTTCACTTGAAATTTGGTACATTTATGTATTATAACTATATCTGAAACTAGATTAAATTTTCACATGATTGCGTTGAAGGAGTGGGGGTAAGTTGAGGTAAATAGGGAAAAATAAGTAAAGCAAGCTGGTAAGAGTACTGCAACTTGAAATTCGGTGTATGTCCTAGAAGCCAAGGCCTCAGATTTTTTAATAATATTTTCAACCCTTACTACATTATTAAAGGGGTTGATTGAATATTGAGATATTCACTTGTGATTTGGTAGACGTATGTATTATAACGACATCTGGAACTAGATTATATTTTGGGATGATTCCGTAGAAGGGAATAAGTAAATCAAGCTGGTAAGAGTACAGAAATTTGGTATTTGGTGTATATACTAGAAACCAAGGCCTCAGATTTCTTTCTAATATCTTTCAAACCTCACCACCTCCCCTTCATTATTAATGGGATTGATAACATCAAATTGAGATATTCACTTGAAAGTTAGTACACGTATGTATTGTAGTGACATCTGATTGAGATGACTCCATTGAAGAAGTCGGAGGTGGTAGGTTGTGAATAGTGGAAAATAAGTAGGTTAAACTAGAAACTTCATTTTTAGCATATATGGTAGAAACCAACTTCTCAAACTTTTCTATTACATCTGCCCCGAATATTATTAAAATTCTATTACCAATAATTTCCACATACTAGAGTGCAAATATAGTCAAGATGTTTCCTTTAAAGTGACTTGGATGAGGAATCTGGATGTGGAAGTAGTGATTCCTTAGGCAGCGGTTTTTTATAATAAGTACAAAAAGGAAGAAAGAGCAGAGTAACAAAGTATTCATTTACACACTCTTGGATATTAGAGAAGCAGTAAATGATATATTAATCTTGGTTTACTACAGAATTGTGTTGCAAGAGAGATAATATGACAACGCAACGAGCGCTACAAATATTTTATCAGTTTAAGTGCACCCAGGAATAGTTACGTATTAAATTGTTCTTATATCGTTAACTGTATATCGTGTTCAGTTACATTATACTGACTAATTAGTTTAAACCTATGCCATAAAGCAAAACATAACTAATTATATTATATTACAATTAATTTCTTTTAAAAAATCCATGATTGTACGGAAACTGTTTGAGGTTTGTAATAGCGCCGTGGGAGTTGATCGGGAATTTAGTGTTTTTGATATTTGAGAGCAAATACGAAGCACGTAAATGTAATCTATATCTATGGTCCGTCATTTCACCTCATGACATATTCAGGAAAACTTACCTATATCAGACTAACCGATGCATGTCTCTGCCTCAGGGGGCCCTGGGAAAGGCAGAAACTTAAACAGATATTTTAGATGATACAAAGATATGACAATTTTTGAGACCAACTCTTAATATTAAACACCAGGGAGTTCTATAGGGTCCAAAAGAGTTTCCAAACGTCTGCCACTTTTATGCGGAATATTTTGGATTAATAATAGAATTTTTTAAAACTTCATAAATACACTTCTATACTGTTCTCGATATATAGCTATTAATGCATAACTTTTTATATAAAATGTTCCCACATTCACTCAATTTGTTAAAAACAGGCGTAATGTTTTGACTGAATTCTATTAGTATATATTACATACCGAGGTGGAAAATGTTTCATTGTTGTCGTGAGATGAAATAGTTGACCGAGGCCCGAAGCCGCGAGCTCAACTAATTCTCGAGGGACCAATGAAACTTCTCACCAATATTTGTATATCATTTTATTCACAATCATACAGTAATAATTAAATTGTCTTACATGTCAAAAGTTGGAAAGTATGACATTTCAACTTCATTTGACAATTGAACTAAAATGTGACATTTCAGGTTGGAAAGTGACATTTCAGGCTGGAAAGTGACACTTGCTTACCAGGTAAATAGGGCGCGTGCAAAATCTGACAGCTAACGAGAGTGGAGGGCATATAACCTCAATGTTCCAAATGAATTAACGTGAAATTCACTGTTTTTGTTTGCTTTTTTGACTTTTTCAGCTATCGAAATAAACATTTTTAAGTTTAATTTTCATTATGTACCGGGTAAGTCACGAATTGCGCTCGCCCCGACATTTCCTAAAATATTTGGAATAGAAAATTGAAATTTGGAGGCCTTATTACACGACTAAAATGCCATCTTTTCAATAAAAAATCAAGTTTGGTGCACATCCGGTTTGACCGGAAATGTCCACAACTTTCGATTTTTAAATGGAACACCCTATATATTTTTACATTTTTGGAATCTAGAGGGAATTTTGAATACAATGCATCCATTTTAGTCACTTTTGATAAAGATTAAAAATTTTATTGAAGAATCTATTTCTGAATCCAGAGTGCTGTGGTGCCCAAAATATATTTTAGTTTGTGTGCTACGTTACTATAAAAATAAAAAGAGCAATATGATTGCATTACTTAATTCTCTAGAGGCGTTTAAAATTTTTAAATGTGATTTTTACCCACTAACTCGGTTTTTTTAAATGGGAATTTAATCGTTCACCAACATTTTTAAATACCTCATTTTCGTACGAATCTAATGATACCAAAATTTTGAAAATCCGCTCAGAAATATTTGAGATTTCAGCCAAAATACAATGCAACCAAGTTTTCAGAAACATGCGGCTAATAGATAATAGATTAGTGGGCTTTGGAAACTAAAATGGCACATTTCTGTGTAAATCTGGTAACCTAATAACATTGGAAAAATCATAGTAGCCATTGAATGTAATAAAACAATATCAGCTGTCAGACAGATACAAAATAAAGCGTTGCGGAAATCTCTTTGAGTAAAAATTAAAGAAAATGAATAATTTTAGTAGAAATGAAAAGGTCGATATGTTACTGATATATGGAGAGCGTCTCAAAAATTCAACTGCAGCTGCAGAAATGTATCAGCAACGATATCCCAACAGACGTCATCCAACCAGACACTTGTTTGCCAGAGTGGAACAAGAATTAAGAAACGAACCCAATCAACAAGATGACCATCAAACATTTATTGTAAGTGAGGACAAAGAAATTGATGTATTAGGATTTGTGATGGTACACCCAACAACATCAACAAGGGAATTGTCAATGGAATGCGACATTGGTCAGTCTTCGGTTTGCAGAATTTTAAAGAAACGTAAGTTTCGGTCTTATAAATACTAAATACACCAACATCTTTATGGAGATGATAACGACAGGAGGCTAGTATATTGCAACTGGTTCTTAAATGCAGTACAACAAAACCTAGGTTTTCCTTTTCATATTTTATATTCAGATGAAAATAGATTTACGAACCAAGGTATGTTTAACAGAAATAATACTAGGTACTGGGCTCAAGAAAATCCGAGGTTGGTAGGGCGGGGGAATATTCAGGAAAGTTTTGGGTTTAACTGTTGGCTTGGAGTACTTGGAGATCGAATAATTGGACCCATATTTTTTGATGGAACACTTACTGGCGAACAATATTTATTCTTTTTACAAAACCAGACAGCAGAATTTCTTGACTTACTTCCTCTTGCCTATTTACAAAATCTGTTTTTCCAACAAGATGGTGCTCCCCCACATAATTCCAGAAGAGTGATGGAATATTTAAACAACTTGCCTGGTGAACGCCTTATCGCAAATCAAGGTCATATCAGGTGGCCTCCTAGGTCACCTGACTTAACACCCCTCGATTATTATGTATGGGGCACTCTCAAAAATAAAGTTTATAAAACTTCTTCAAATAACCGTGAAGAGCTGCAAAATAAAGTTGTACGGGGTCTTAATGAAATAACGCCGGCTGAATTGCGTAGAGCCATTCAAGCAACTGTACGCAGAGTCGAATTGTGTATAGAAAAAAATGGTGGACATTTTGAACAATATCTATAAATGTCAATTTATGGTTTAATTATATTAATTATTGTAAAGATACCTACTGTTACCTAGTTTAAGTTTAATTGTTCAAACGGAATTGATTTTTATTTATTTATAGACCCGATATTTATGTTCATTTAAATAAAACTCTGAAAACCGAACTGATGTCGCATTCTATTGCAAATGTCCTTGTGGATGTAATTGTGTTTACCTCCACATACCTATGCTAAACTTAATTGTAACGTTCTTTGCGCTCACAATTATTAAATGTTTGATAGCTCAAGATTGCCTATAACTACACGAGTCTGTCTGACAGCTGATATTGTTTTATTACATTCAATGGCTACTATGATTTTTCCAATGTTATTAGGTTACCAGATTTACACAGAAATGTGCCATTTTAGTTTCCAAAGCCCACTAATCTATTATCTATTAGCCGCATGTTTCTAAAAGCTTGGTTGCATTGTATTTTGGCTGAAATCTCAAATATTTCTGAGCGGATTTTCAAAATTTTGGTATCATTAGATTCGCATGAAAATGAGGTATTTAAAAATGTTGGTGAACGATTAAATTCCCATTTAAAAAAACGAGTTAGTGGGTAAAAATCACATTTAAAAATTTTAAACGCCTCTAGAGAATTAAGTAATGCAATCATATTGCTCTTTTTATTTTTATAGTAACGTAGCACACAAACTAAAATATATTTTGGGCACTACAGCACTCTGGATTCAGAAATAGATTTTTTAATAAAATTTTTAATGTTTATCAAAAAGTGACCAAAAAGAATGTATTGTATTCAAAATTTCCTCTAGATTCCAAAAATGTAAAAATATATAGGGTGTTCCATTTAAAAATCGAAAGTTGTGGGCATTTCCGGTCAAACCTGATGTGCACCAAATTTTATTTTTTATTGAACAGATGGGATTTTAGTCGTATAATAAGGCCTCCGAATTTCAATTTTCTCTTCCAAATATTTTAGGAAATATCGGGCCGAGCGCAATTCGTGACTCATCTGGTATAGACAATTACGTGTTTTGTACAATAACATTTTCTTTGATTTGGCGAGATGTGCATTGTTTACCTATGTGTTTTTAGTTATTTTCTTCGCATTTAAACAAGGTATGGGATTGATTTTATTGTTATATATAGAGCATATTTAGATTATTTAAAATTTAAAGGCTGTTAATTATTCAGTTACCAGTTTACCATAAAAAGCCATCATATTGTATGAAATCTGGTTGTCAAAGTTTCACTGAATGCCAGTTTAAGCTTTAAAAGGTATATGATTATTACTTAACTTTGGAATTTAATACTTATTATGTAACATATTTAATAAAAACATAAGTAGTATACCTACCGCATACACGAAAATAAAGTTATAGTTATTTCAGATTGCCATCGATTTACATCAAAGAAGTTTGTTGTCAATTAAGAGTTCAAAGAGAAAAGCGGTTAAATGCTTTAAGGCTGCATAACCCATAAATTTATTTGTTAGTCAATCTAGATGAGTTACCTTACCTAGTTCAGTAGGTTTTCCTAAAAATTATAGAGCATGAATTTTAAACGAAATTATTATTCATAAAGATTATCGTTAAGATAATGTCTGAAACTATGACCATATTTCATCTTTGACTCAGTAAGATCGGATCTCTCTAAGGCTCTTTTCGCTTTGCTCTTTTGATTGAGCACAAACTTTTCTTCTTTTGGTGTAAATCGATGGCATTCTGAAATAAATAATAATTTTATTTTCGTGCATGCAGAAGGTATTTACTACTATGTATTTATTAAATATGTTATATACTAAACACTAAATTCCAATGTTAAGTAATAATCACATAACTTTAAAAGCTTAACTTGGCATTCGGTGAGACTTCGACAACCAAATACCATAGAATACAATGGCTTTTCGTCGTAAACTGATAACAGAATAATTAACAGCATTTAAATCTTAAATAATCTAAATATGCTCCATATATAATAATGTCAATCCCATATATAGGAAATATTATAGTACAAAACACGTAATTGTCTATATATAATGAAAACTAAACTTAAAAATATTTATTTCATTAGCTGATAGCACAAGAAAGTTAAAAAAGCAAAAGAAAACAACGAATTTCACGACAATTAATTTGGAACATTGAGGTTATATATCCTTCACTCTCGTTAGCTGTCAGATTTTGCACGCGCCCTATATTTATGTATTAAAAACGATGCAACGTCAGTTTGATACTTGTCCTCTGACATAAGAATTTTTTGCTTATTGCCTACCTAATAAAAACGTAAAATGCTATTTAAAAATTTTATAAACGGTTTATTGGTTTTTGTAAACTAAGGAGGATGATTGTGAATCAAACAGTAGACAAACCGTGCTTAAAAGTTTCATTTCTGCGGCGAGGTCAAGTAATAGTGGTCCATATAAAATACAAAAGTTATAGTCAATACCTCAAAAACAAAAGACAATATGTTTCTTTGTTACTCCTGTTACTAGACCTGTAGCCATAAATAAAATGTAAGGGATGCTCGTCGGATTTCAGGGAATGGCAATTCCTTCATAATTTGGGAAATATTTATTTATTTATTTATTTATTTATTTAGGTGAACATGTCTACAGGATGGATATCCCAATTACAGAAAGTTGTCTATGTTCAATTTTAACCAACACTAGATAATTAATTTAAATTACAATAATTTTATTTCACTATACTGAACTAAGCTAACATAAGATGACACTAAACTTACCCAATTAAGATAGGTAATTATAAATGTGTAAGCGGGTAAAGCATGATGAATAATACTAGAAAAAGTAACGTTATTTTTAAAGAATACTCTAAAATTGTTTAAATACAAAAAGCAAAAATAACTTATATCTACCTACGTTCTACAACCTACATAATTCAATGAATATTGTTTGAAACTACCCTCAATCTATTTTTCGATTTTTTTGCGAACAGCTGAAACAGATCACCAAATCTATCACAGTATTGTTGTATGTTATTATAATCATCATAGTAAAGATAGGTGATCTCATTACGTAGTTTTGCCTCAATATGGGTATGAGAAATGTCCTGTTGGACCTCGTCTTTAAATTAGAAACTCCAATAAAAATCTCTACTAGGGTGTCTGGGTCGTAAGTTAGATTGTTCATAACTTTATGTAAGTACATTATGCTATAATAAACCCGCCTGTTATGCAGGGTCATTAGATTATATCGTGGTAAATTTTGCAAATACTTGGAGTTCCCATGATTCCCATTCCCATTGATTTCTAGCTTTACCTTGGATGGGGTATCCAAGGTGAAGCTAGAAAGTTTAATAATTTTTTTCTGTATGTTCACTAAACTCTGCATGGACTTTGAGTAGAAAGGACACCAAACTACAGAGCAATACTCAAGCCTAGATCGAACAAACCTCATGTATAGCGTTGATAGGGTCTTAATATTTTTAAAAGACTTGGAATTGCGAGTTACAAAACCAAGATTCATGTAACCGAGATTAGAAATATAGAGAACGTGTTAATTAAATGATAATTTAGAATCGAACTTAATATCGAAATCAATTTTTGATTCCATTTTTTCCAGAATCAGGTTGTCCATAAAGTAGGAAAAATCCATAGTTCGCTTATTACGTGAAAAAGTTAATATTTTGCATTTTTGAATGTGGAAAGGTAATTGGTTATCTATAGACCATGTAACTAAGTTATTGATGTCATGTTGCATTAGTATAGAATCCTCGCAGTTACGGATGATTTTATACATTTTTAAATCATCTGCAAAGAGTAAAATTTTGCAATTTTTGACAGAATAAACAACATCATTTATAAATAATAGAAATAGTAAGGAACCCAAATGTGACCCCTGCGGGACACCAGAAGTTGCAAAATAATCTTCATATTGTTTTTGATTAGGCAGGTATGAGTATGAGTTTTAAAAACATATCCACTAGTGGATTGTTTTCTATCACATTCGTTAAATCTCTCATGGAATACGTTTCTATTGTATGAGGCGCAATTTACTAAATACACACTTAATGGTGTATCCTTCTAGATAATTTCTATAAAAAGTACTTATAAATATGTTTTTTAAAAGACATATCGTGCATTCATGCTTGGAACTAACCTGATAATTAAACAAGTATAGCATAGGTAACAACCTTAACCGCCAATAGGGCGCGTGCAAAATCTGCCAGCTAACGAGAGTGGAGGGCATATAACCTCAATGTTCCAATTATCGTGAAATTCGCTGTTTTCGTTTGCTTTTTAACTTTCTTGTGTTATCAGCTATTGAAATAAACATTTTAAAGTTTAGTTTTCATTATATACAGACAATTACGTGTTTTTTTTTATTTGGCGAGATGTGCATTGTTTACCTAATGTTTTTAGTTATTTTCTTCGTAGTTAAACAACGTATGGGATTGACCTTATTATTATACAGTGTGAACCTAAAGAAACGTACAAAATTCATATCATATGGTATGTGTCATTTGTCAAAAAATCCCTCGTTTTGGTGATATATTCCTTTAGTTTTCTGGTGATATGAAAAAAATTGATATTACCTAAGCCATTCTTTTGGAAAAAAATAATTTTATTGATTGATACCTTACATAAGTAATTGTGAGAAAAAAATCATGTCAATTGCTCAAATTGCAACCCTCCAACCATTTGCCATTGACCAAAATGGGTGTAGACACTTTGTACACTGTTCTGAATCATCTCATGGGCAATTCGTCTCATCTCTAAACCAATTCTGTCTTTCAATTCTTCTATGGTATCCGGTCTGTTAAAATACATCCTTGACTTTAAGTAACTCTGAAGAAAAAAGTCTAAGGGGGTTAAATCCGGTGAACGCGGGGGCCACTCAATCGGACCTCGACGACCTATCCACCTTCCAGTAAAAGTGTCATCTAAACACTGACGCACTGCTATCCCAAAATGAGGCGGGGCCCCGTCTTGATGCAACCGGACGTTTTCAGCAGGAATATCTTCATCTTCATTGTTTGGAAACATAACTGCTAAGGCTGGCACTAACTCAACTCGCAGAAACTGTAAATATCTTGCGATCGTAAGATTCTCTTCAAAAAACAAAAAGATCCCAATAAACGATCACCAATCATACTTGCCCACATGTTTACTTTGCCTCGTCGCTGTGTATGGGCTTCTTGAGTCCAATGAGGATTTTCGCGTGACCAACACCTACAGTTATGTCGATGTACAGTCCTATTTAAAGAAAATGTAGCTTCATCAGAAAAAACAATGCTCTTTAAAAAAAATTGGGATTTCAGGTCATCAACTGTTCACAAAACTGTAAGCGCCGATCTGGATCGTCCTCATTCAATTCGTGGATTAATTGCACCTTGTATGGATGGTATTTTTCTTTTTTCAATAGACGTACAACAGAAGTTTGATTCACGTTATGATTTAAAGCCAGCTACCTTATCGAAAGATGGTGGTTTTCCTCACTTTCTAGAAGAATATTTAATTTGGTTTCGTTGCTTATGCTAGGGCGACCAGATCGAGGGAGGTCAACTACACTGCCAGATTCATCATCTCTAGCCACCAATCTACTTACAGTGGATCTAGAAATTTGCTTTTCGGGATACTTGGCATTGAAAACATCACATGCTTCCTGATGAGTTCTCAGTCTATCACCATATTCAACCATCATCAAAATTTCTACGCGTTCTCTTTCACTTAAACGTGGCATTGCATTCACTAGTTTTACACTGTCTCAGAAGTGTCACAAAACTGAGGTCCCACACGTGCCAGGAATAAAAAAAGTTATCGATACTTTACAAAAAAGGCCTGTATCTCTCTGTTGTTAAGGTGATTGTTTTTTTATTATTTTGTTTCGCTTTTATGTCAAATGTTTTAATGCTAGTTAACACAAAAATGTAGGCAACAAGATTTATCAGTCCATAAGAAAGTGGAACATTACTCGTGAATTTGCGAAAGGTAAGCTATTTTTACATAAAATGTCATTTTTCCAAAAGAATGGCTCAAGTAACATCATTTTTTTTGTATAACCAGAAAGCTAAAGGAATATACGACCAAAGCCACTAAACAACGTCTGTTTCCATTAAAGAAAAATTATGATGGCGTCATAACTCAAAAACCAATGACGTCATAAGTTTTGGAATAGTGACAAAATGTAGCATTTACAAAACTAAAATCGACCTGTTCGAGGATTTTTTTGAAAAATGACCCATACCAAAGATATGAATTTTGTGCGTTTCTCTAGGTTCACACTGTATATGGAACATATTTAGATTATTTAAGATTTAAATGCTATTAATTATTTTGTTATCAGTTTACGACAAAAAGTCATCATATTCTATTTGGTATTTGGTTGTCGATGTCTCACCGAATGCCAATTAAAGCTTTTAAAGGTATGTGATTATTACTTAACATTAGAATTTGGTGTTTATTATGTAACATATTTAATAAATACATAGTAGTAAATACCTTCTGCAGGCACGAAAATAAAATTATTAATTATTTCAGAAAGCCATCGATTTACACCAAAAGAAGTAAAGTTTGTGCTCAATCAAAAGGGCAAAGCAAAAAGAGAGTTAGAGAGATCCGATCTTACTGTGTCAAAGATGAAATGTGGTCATAGTTCCAGACATTATCTTTACGGATAATCTTAATGGCTAATAATTTGATTTAAATAAATTTTATACTCTAAAATTTTTAGGAAAACCTGCTGGACTAGGCTAGGTAAATCATCTAGATTGGCTAACAAATAAATGTATGGGTTATGCAACCTTAAAGCATTTAACTACTTTTCTCTTTGAACTCTCAATGACCACAAACTTATCTTCCTTGGTGTAAATCGATGGCAATTTGAAATAACAATAACTTTATTTTCGTTAATGCGATAGGTATACTACTATGTATTTATTAAATATGTTATATAATAAGTATTAAATTCCAATGTTAAGTAATAACCAGATACCTCTTAAAGCTTAAATTGGCATTCGGTGAGACTGACAACTAGATTCCATATAATATGATGCTTTTTGTGGTAAACTGGTGAAAGAATAATTAACAGCATTTAAATTTTAAATAATCTAAATATGCTCTATATATGACAATAAGATCAATCCCATGTGTTGTTTAAATACGAAAAAAATAACTAAAAACACATAGGTAAACAATGCACATCTCGCCAAATCAAAGGAAATATTATAGTACAAAATACGTAATTGTCTATATATAATGAAAACTAAACTTAAAAATGTTTATTTCAATAGCTGATAGAAAATATTATAAAAAATTTGAGGCGTCGAGTTCTATTACATACACAAGATTTCAAGTTCATGTACTCTTTCTAGCTTGCTTTACTTATTTCCCCCTATTTACCCCCCATCCCTTCACCGGGTATGTTCAAAAAACAATCCAGTTCCAGATCTCGTTATAATGTATATGTCTACAAAATTTCAAGTCAATATCTTAAACCGTTCCGGAGAAAACATGCGGACAATAAAAAAAAGTTACAGACAGACCGACAGGCAGACAGACCGACATACAAATAGAAAATTTTTTCGCTCAAATTTTATATCTCAACGTTCCATGGCATTCTAAACCTATTTCAAGAAAAAACAAATTTTGAATTTTTTTTTTTACGATTACTATACTTCCAATCCACTACATGGATGTGGAAGTAAAATTATACGTATCCGTATCTTCAGGTGCATTGTTTGAAGTTGTTTTTTGTATCTTTTTTCCCACCAGGTTTCCAAACCAGCATTTAATGTGATGCAGTTAACCAAAATTATTGTTTTAATTATTCAGTTATATTAAGTTTTATGATATTATTTCTATCACCTTACACACCTTCTAATTAGTAGTTAAGAGTAGATTATACGTCTTAGAGATTATTGTACTCTTTGCAAATACAAAACGAAGAGTATATTGCATTCGATCGGCACATTTCTAAAACCGGTAATATTGCTCGTAGAGAAAAAAAAATTCATATCACTGTGTTGGTGATCGAATTCTGAATAACTTTCAAGATATCCATCTGTCTGTCTGTCCGTCCGTCTGTCTGTCCGTCCGTCCGTCACGTTTCTTGTAAGCACGATAACTTAAGAACGAAAAGTTCGATTGTATTGAAATTTAGAAAGTAAGTTAGTGTTAGCTAGAGAAAGAGCCCTATTCTTTTCAATAAAATCGATCAATAAATAAAAAAGTTATCAATTTTTGAAATGAAAAAAAAAATTTTGTTTTGTAATTAAACAAAAAATGTTTCAACCTAACATCCTTTCCAAAAAAAAAGAAACTGCGAGGAGTATCCTATAGAATGTGCAACAATTATATAACAAGTGTAGTAAATCGGCTAAAAGTATAATAGTTAGCTTGTTTTAGTTCTTTTTCGAACTGACCCCCATCCAGCCTTTCTATTGTCGCAGCACTCCGGCAACGTGAATGGTCGGCTGGTTATGGGAGTAAGATGCGGAAAATAGCTGTTATCTCATAAATTTTAAAATAAATTTAATTTCATTTGAATTGTGCAAAATATTCCTATCTACGTGTTTATTATTCAACGTGTCAAATTATAAAATTATTTCAATATTAAATTAAAACAATTAGATATAATTGAAAGTTTTATTACATATAATACTTTTACTAGTTGAAATTTACGAAGTGACTGTGAGGCTCTGGAAATGAAGTAAACTGAATGGTAATATTTTAAATATTGTTGGTATCATTGATGTTCTTGAAATCGACCAAAAGCACGTTTAATCAAAATGGGGCGTTTTAGATGGGACACCCTGTATAACGAACTGTGTAGTTGGAAACTTTGTTTTTAAAAAGAACGTCTTAAAAGCTACAACGAGAAAGATTATAATTAATTCTCCACAATTACCTCTATACGGAAACAATTTTCAATTCATTTTCTGCCAACATGAAACCATGAAATGTTAACAAACATAATAAAATACAAAAAAGCCGACATTTCCTCTACTTGTTCAGAATAATATCGCCTGACTTGCAAAAGTAACATTTTCAAAACAAATTACCCCTAACGATAAACATTTAAACGTAATAGTAACCAAAAACACTAATGTGTTTTAATACTAGCCAAGGAAAAATTACTACACACAGTTAAACTCCTCTCTTTTTAGTACAACCGATTCAGCTGCTGGCTGTTGGAAAAACACGAGATGGGATGAGAACGAATTTCCTGCTTGGATGTGTTTCGTTAACAGGTCGCAGGGGTGGAATCTTTTCTGCTACGTACTTGTAAAAGTGGTTGCCGCACTTCTGTGACCAATTATTGTTTCAAAGAGCTGACCTCGCTGTAGCAAACCTTCCTTTGAAATGGCATAATAATTTTATACTGGTTTCTCCATGAACGGAGCGGGAGAAAATTATAAGAATTCCTAAATAATTGAGTACTACTTGTTTTCTATTTACTATTCTCGCTTCTCACCATCTTCCACGATAGATTCCCAAGCTATGTGCTATACATTAGATGAATAGTATACAAGGGCTTTCAAAACTATTGTTATTATTTTATGAAATGTAATAAATTTATTTCAAAATTTTAAATAGGTAAAAATGTACATGAAAATCAATGTATATCTATGTTGATATAAAAAATGTAACCACAACTTTCTCAGTTGGCTGCACGGAAAATCGGAGTGACCGTAGCAACCAGTTAGCTCAGTCGTTGGTTGAAGGTTCGATGTGTGTAAAATTGTTTTTCTTATCAGATTATTAACAAAAACTTTTAGGGCGCCAGTATATTCAACTATTATTCTAATAAACAAATCACTAATATATTTGCAACAGAATTAGGAAAAAACAGTCCAAACAAATTCAAATAACAGTATATTGACAACAAAGTTAAAATTTACAGTCTTTACAATTAAATATGCGAATTAAAATAATTAGAAATGAATATGTAGAATACAACAAAAGGAAAATGATTTATGTGTAAATTGATTATTAAGAAAACAAAATTTAAAAGTAATTAAAAAGAAAATCTCTACCAAAAAAAATTAAATTGAAAAGATCAACAATAATTTTCTTCTGACCAAGAAAAGCTACGATGATAGGTAATTGCTTACGTAACTGTGGGCGGCAAGTGCGGAGTTCCAATATGTCAATTCCTCTTGCCACAGGTACCTGGGATTGAGGACCTATATTGTTTGTCCGGGTCAACGAGAAAGTTCCAGGATGACACGAAGTTGGAAATGTTCAGCCAATTATAATTCTCGTACAGCCACTAGCAAAACTACCATGTGCTTGATCCAGGGTTGGTCGATCCAGATTATTATGTGAAAACAGTGGTCAATCAGGAACCAGTTGATACAGATTAAGTTAAATTACAAAGTAGAAAAAAATCTAATGATTTAAATTTAAAATGACTAAATAAATTATTAATTGACTTTAAAACTTATTGAAAAGAATAAAAAAATTGAATACCACTGGTTTGGTCAAGGTCTCGAATTTTATAAAAACTGCAAAAAAATCAGAAAATTTAAGCACTAAATTAAGAAGAAAATGGTTGAGGACCCATAAAAAAACTCTACTACTAAATTATCAAAAAAATTCGACCTGAGGCTCTGAATCAACAAAATTACTATAAATTATGACAAAATGTTCAAAGTAGCATACAAGAAATTGATATTAAGGTATGAAAACAAGAAAAATGAAATAAGAAAGTATAAAATTTTGGAGACGATCTCTCTTACTGTGACACAATAAAATTTAAATGAATTGACTTTACGTCTCGTATTTTAATAAATTCAATTATTCACAATTAGTGTACTAGTCGTGAAATAAGACTATCTAACGAAGAATGTATATATAGTATTACTACTGGTATAGTATCTAAACACAAAATGTTTAGCAACAACTGTCCCAAAATGACAATTAAATAAACCACTGCTGGGGCAATCCATTAACACGTGGTTTCTATTGACCACGAAGTTAACCTCAAATGTACTATAATAATTTAACTAAATGCCAGCTTAAAATTCAATATTATAAAATACTACGTTATTATCATAATGCAATACTAATCCAATAATAAAAATAAAAATTTCAGCAAAGCATTGTAGGATGGCTATAATAATTCCAAATATTTTAAGTAAAAATTAGAAAACTCTCACCTCAATGACCACGAAACGAAAAGTGCACGAGTTTTCAATAGCTGTTAGAGTCGTCTCCGCCGATATCCTGCTCGCGCATGCTGAGTTGTTTTTAATTTGAACTTATTCCAGTTATAACACGGTCGCTAAACAGGAATTTTTTGCAACGAATTGAATTTATTCCTAATACGGGTGCTGAATTGAAGATATTTGGCAACTAATTAAGTTAAGAAAGAACTTGTTACAAGAAGGACTTGAGCTTGCACTCATATAAGATGTAATCAATATTTTTTGTCGACAGACCACACTAGGCTTCTTGCGTGCTGCCAGTGGTTTATCAATAATTTAATGTACGACTACTTACCAAAATTAACATTTTTTTCGTATGAAGCGCGGTTTCACCTTTCCGGTACATTAGTTCTCAAAATTTGCGGATGTGGAGTACTGATAATCAGCATGTTCATGTTGAATCTCCACTACTTCTTCAAAAAGTTGGTGTTTAAATGACAGTTGGGGTCCGTTCTCTCTTCAACTTCACCATCAGTGCTGAGAGGTACAAGAACAACATCTTATCTGTATTTGTTCAACAACTATACGATGATATACAGCATTCAGCCAGAAACGGAGCCACAAAAATGATGGTTCATAAACCAAAAATCGAGATGATTTCTCAGGAAATTCTCAACTTGATAAAGTTTAAAAATAGAGTCCGGAGAAAATGGCAACTGAGCAGGTGAAATATAGACCGAGAGCGTATGGTCACACTACAAAACCCCATAAAAGACAAATTAGCTAAACATAGGGAGGAGTCCTGCAACGACAGAATAGAAGCTCTGTCGCGAAAGGACAACTCCCTATGGAAGATGTCTCGCCTGCTCAAAAAGCGTTATTCTCCGGTACCAACCCTTATACAAAACGACGTCACCTACTATCAAAATCAAGAAAAAACTGAGATAATCGCAACTCAACTCCAAATTACTAATACAGCTACCCGAATTCCTTACCCTTTCATGACACAGTGACTCACTCGACAATGATGACACCAGATAGAGTACCCATCCCCCAAACAAGATCCCAAAGCTCCTCACAAATCCTACAGACCTCGAAAATATCACAAAAGCATTTCCTAACAATAAAGCTCCTGGCCCTGACAACATCCCAAATATCATCCTAAAAAACCTTCCCCCCAAAATGTTCTGCCAACTGACCTACCTTATAAATGCACTACTAAGACAGCAATATTTTTCTGCAACATGGAAAATAGGTATTATAATGCCTATATTAAAACCCAACAATCCGCCACATTTAGTCTCAAGCTACCGGCCTATATGTCCTCAGAGAGAAAAATAGAAGATAATTAATTGTGGTTTAAAATGGTAAAAGTACAAAACAAACTACCTAAGGCTGATAACATGTTCTGCTATGAAGACACAAGCCGACTGTCACTTCGTCACTTGTCAATTTATCTTAATCAATGCAGCCAACATAGGTAACCTAAATTCACTGTGCAGGTTATAGTTAGGGAAATGGTGTGTAAATTCCATGACGAATAGCTACCGTCTAACACATTTGCAGTCGAAGAGAGCATGTAACTACGAAAATTTTTTCTCTCTGAAATTTTTTGGTATGGTGGGAGGATATGGAGGAGGGAACTTTTTTTAAAACGAATGGTTACCCATATCTGTCCGCATAGGTAGTAGTATATGTACTTGACATACCTCAATTACACTGGATGAAAATTCCGGTCGGTGCTCGGTAGAGAACATTTTAAATAAAGAATTTTTTTTTTTAATTTCCCCTACCGCGCACCGACCAGAATTTTCGTCTACCAGTGTAATTGGGGTATGTCAAGTACATATATTAACTACCTATGCGTACAGATATCGGTACCCAAGTAGCACCTTAGGTCTGAATTACATAATGCAGACTTAGTTTTGGTGTAATTTTCCCGTTCAACCTAACCTAATTGACGTAAAATATAAGTAAATGGGGAATGAGACGACGTCGGTAATACGTTTTAAATAAGGCCACTCAGTTATAATGACCTATAAGTTATAGAACATATTTCCCTGAACAGGTAATTTAAACGTAAACATTGTGTTTAATTGTGGCCGTTAATACGTAATATCTACCAAACAACTTATCCTTTTTCAACTGCAGTCTTTCTTTCTCAGACTAATATGGTTTTATCTACAGCAATGATGATTTACTTATAAGGCATCAGCAGGATAAGACATAATAGAAACCAGACATCTATTATAATGATGTAATAGGAGTATATCATATATTGGCAGATGACATATAGTAGTGAAATAATGTGTCCACCTTTCTCCTCTCTGTGGTTTTTGATGCCAATCAATTTTCATCGTAAATATACCAATTCTACCTCGGAATATTAAAAGCGCCTCAAATATTTTACGCTTTTAAAGAAAACGTTTTTTTCCAGCTTGTGTTTTAAAAATATTTGTAAAAGCCTATACAATTGCTCTGCAGGACTTTTCTGGAGTATAAAATATGCTAATATTGTACTGGATGTCTGTTATATCATTAATATAGGGTTATATTAATGATTTTTTTCAATTAATCACTCATCAAAATTTCATTATAAAATGCACAGCTGGTTGAAAAATATGGCGAATGTAGTACCGCACGCCTTCAAAGTATTCTTTCCCTATATTTTAGACCTCACTAACATTTTTCCTACAGTCTATGTCGTTAAAACTTATATTATTGACTTAAAGTTAAATGGGACCAATATAAGGTTAAAATAATTTTGTAGTCTTCAAAATTGTAAAGTATTTAAATTTCATTTAGAACTAAATTAGTCATATTTTCCAGTCCAGGTTTGACATCAGATTCAAGGAAAATAGAACAACAATCATTGTCTATTCGTCAAAAAAAGCAAAAAGAGTATTAAAACACGGCCGTATCTAGAGACGGCCGTGATTAAAACCTCAAATAAATAAGTTATTTATTTGAGATCAAAACAAATACATACGTTGGTCACGTGGGCTTAGTTCACAGTGTCATTCACGCGTAAAATATAAAAATATGCTTAATACCAATTAGTGTAAAAAGCTGGTTTTAGTTGGATTTTCTCCCTTCCAAGTTATTCAACAAAAAATAATGATACGTTTTTATTTTCAGAAAAAATGAATAACTAGGTTCGAGATTTTTATATGAAGAAAGGTCAGGAAGTAAAATTTCCCTAATCTGACTGTAGGTGGCATGTCGATCTCTTGCCTTCCGACGCGGGATATTTCAAAACAAGTTTTAAATATTAAAACTTGTTTATGTGGTCAACAATCGTCAAGCATAACCTCTGAAAATTTATTATATGGAAAATGTGACACTACCCCATGGCTCCAAGCATTAAAGTAAAAGTAAAGGAGTAACTTTTGACAGTTGACACTACTGAGAGGGGCATCATCAACATAATACAGTCATTTTAGTCCTGTGAAGTAATTTAGACAATGAAAACGAAATCTTGCCTTCCAGGAAAGTGACCTAGTTCTATTTTTAGGTAAAAATGACTTCTAGGACATTATATGAAGTAATATTTACCTTTAGGGTAAACACATATGCTAGGTAAGTGGGGAAGTAAAATTAACGTAATGTTAGCTGTGACCATGAGGTTAAAGTTTTAACTAAAAGTTGACTACAAGGACAAGACAAAACTAGGTTACATTTATGTTAAAAATTGGTCAAGTTTCCCTATTTTTATCCAGACAAAAGTCAGCGACTCCAAAGTTAATAACTTGGTCTAAAATTACGTAATATTTTCTTATACATTGACCTCAATATGCACTTTAGTTTTATAGTTAAATTTTAAGGAACAGTTACGTTAATATTTCTTGAAAATTAAACTAAAGTCAATGTGACTATCAGGCATTTCTTAAGAAAATATTACCTAAATATTGCTTAATTAATTACTATTAAGTCCAAATGCCTTTAAAGTTGAAATTACATTATATCAACTATCTTAGGTCATTGTGGCTTTAAACTGGTAAAATAAAATAATTGTGCTGCTTGGGTAACCATCGGTTTAAAAAAGAAAAGTCCCCCCATCTATATTCTCCCACCATAACAAAAAATTTCAGCGAGAAAAAAGTTTCGTAGTTATATGCTCTCTTCGATTACCAGACTGTTAGACGGTAACTTTTCGTCGCCGAATTTGCACGCCATTTCCTAGATTATTAACCCAGCAAATATTTAGGTGTTATTTGACGTCAAGACTACCTAAATTATGTATAATAAATTTAGTCGCAAATTTAGAATTAACCATGTTTTGGTAAAGTTTACGTTGATGCTACGTGGAATCGACATAAATGGCTAATAAGACGACATCAAAATAAAGTTATATTGTCACGCAGGAAATAGTCAAATCCGGGAAATTAGCAAATGTTTGTATAAATAAAACACATTGGACCCTAGTTCATATTAGATCTAATAACAATAAAACGAAGTCAATGCCAATTAATAGTAGAATGGGCTTGTTCCATGATATTCTTTTTATATGGTTTTTATACTTTTTCATATAGTACTCGATATTCTCATTATACACTTAAAATTTCGTATTATTAACTTTTTCCGTTCTCGAGATATAAGGAGTTCAAATTAGTAATAGTTACAAAAACCGAGCGCTCATTTTTGACGTCACTATACGGAAGTGGCGTAAGAAAAATGGCTTTCTGGGACCTTTCAAACTTAACCTGAAAAGTCGAAAAACATGGAGTTTTTAAACGCTGGTAACTAAATAAATACGTCAAGTAGAAGTTCGTTCTATATGTCTACGGAAAGGAGAAGGTCGGCGATGAATTCTAATCGTAAATTTCACGGTCAAAATCGAAAATTCGTCCCGGCAGGAGCGAGAGAAAATTGTAATTTTTTGACATTTCACCAAATTGTACACCCCTACTGTCAAGTAGTAAGCAAAACAAACAATACTTCGAAAACATTTATAATTATAACAAGTAAGGAGCATCAAGTCTATTGAGATCGCCGAATCTATGCGTATAGTGACGTAGCGCCTGGCCACGCCCCATTTTCGCGAGATGGAGATTTGTAATAGTTTTTAAGATACTAAACGTGTGGATAAGATTCTGATTTTTTGCAGATGCATTAATTTATACTTGCACTTTCGATTAATGAAATAAAATAAAATGCCAAACTAGCCCATTGTTTAATAATAAATAATAAACAAATACATATAAACATAACATTGACCGGTCTAAAAGTCTGCTAAATAAATAATATATAAAACGAATAATCGAAACAAACAGGATCTTGGTTATTTTCATTTCATTGAGTTCCGACGTCTTAGTGTCGACAGACAGTCTTAGTTTGGGGGCCTCATCCCGGCGCCTCCACCATATACCATATAGAAAAAGGGCGAGGGCCTTATACCATTGGCCCTGCTCCCTACGTGACTTTGGGTTCTTTGGAGAGTGTGTATTAATAAAGGGAAACTTTGAGAATTTACATGGTTTTATTAAAACATTCGTTTAAGGGATAACGAACAAACAACAGATACAAATAATCAACAAAAATAATATACACAATTTAAACGATCTACCAATATACATAGTGGGTAGGAAAAGGTGTCACTTTCACTTAACTTAGTAATCTCACGGGCGGAGATCACTAAAACTGCCTGAAGGGCCTGGGCCCCACATCCTAAGATGTGGGGCCACAAACTAAGACTGCCTGTCGACACTAAGACGTTGGAACTCTATGAAATGAAAAGAACCAAGAGCCTGTTTCTTTTGATTATTCGTTTTATATATTGTTTATTTAGCAGACCTTTATACCAGTCAATGTTATATTTGTGTTTTATTATTAAACAATTCTACTATTGGCATTGACCTCGTTTTAGTGTTATTAGATCTAATATGGACTAGGGTCGAATGTGTTTTATTTATACAATTTATATATTTGCTACTTTCCGGATTTGACTATTTCCTGCGTGACAATATCAACTAAAATAGGTAAAATTACACATAAATCGTACTTCTAGTCGCAGAGCATATTTGGTTACTAACACCTGTTTAGGTGAATTTTACTTAAATTCAACGTCAATTGGACATCAAGTTGACTAATCTTAGGTAGATTCTACGGACGTATGTGAAATTGGAAAATGACACCAAGCGGAAAAAAATAAGATTTTTATACTTATTTGGTATTTTTCTCTATAAGTAGTCGATATATTCTTGTCAATCACTTACAAGACTGAAGATATACCTAACTCACAATAATGATACAAAACAAATGTCGGTAACTAAAATAAATCCAATTTATAAGGAAAGTATTTGCAGTTCTCGCTTGTTGAAATCGATGCGCCGAAATTTATTTTGTGTATAATAGCAGCTGTACCTCGTAATATAATAATGCGTCTCCAAAATATTCATCTATAAGGAAATTCCTATTGCCAAATAAAAAAAATATCGTTAGTTTGAGCCGAAAGTTTGCTATACTTGTTAAATATGAGTTTACAGGTATAATTATCTATTTTTCTACCCTTTCGTCAGTTCGTTTCCATACACACTCATTTTACAAATTTCAATTTGGAATCATACTTTAAGTGCGCTGAGAAAATATGGCGCCCTGTTTTAATTAGACCTCAAAGTTTAAATGACCACGAAAATCTACGTATTTTATAGATAGAAATTATCACTGGTCAAATTACCCTAAAATTTACGACATTTTGCTTAACTTTACCTATTGAAAGTATTATTAACTCTGATGTTATATCAAATAATTACTTGTAGGTAAATGGCACCTATTTATATTACCTTGTTTTTGAATATATTACCTATTCGTTATCTCTACCTATTATGTGTAAATTTTAACTCAACTAGTCTATTATTTTGTTGATAAGAGAGTAAACTGAAAATGTTATAGTGAAGCTCTATGAAATTGCCTTGGTAACCGGCAGCGCCCGAAAGTTTTGGAGGCTCGGCTGGCATTCGGCTATTCCCTTTTATTAAAATTATATGACCAATATTTCAATATCTCCACATACTAGAGTGCAAATATAGTCAAGATTTTGTCCCTTAAAGAGACTTGGATAGGAAATCTAGATGCGGAAGTTGCGATTCCTTCGGCAGCATTTTTTAACTTTTGGCACACTTCATTTGTATATTATTGGCACCACAAACTACCCAACCATACTACGTTAATGGCTTCTTTTAATAACTGAAATAATTTTTAGATAATAACTAAATCACCTACCTAATTGTTAAAACAACCTAAATAATATGAATTTTACAAATAGGTTAGGCGGGGGTTAGCTTCTGAATTACTATTTTATAGTCAAGTTCACTTTGAGGTCGACTTGCTAGGTTACTGCTACAAAGAGGTTTAAAACTTATTTCTTTGGAGTAACTTTAGGGTCAGTTTAATGGTAAATTACTTAATGGTTGAAATCAAGTAGATAAGCTAGGTAGAATTTATCGACGTTGTCGACCTAATATTACTTCAAAGAAGTGTAATAAAAGTGAACAAATAGGTTGCTATTTAGGTATACATTACGTAGGATTTCCAACAGAATCTATCTAGTAAGACATTCGATTATTAGAGACATTTTTTAGACGCTAAAAAGGTAAATACTACTTAATCATATTACCTCTATTTCGGCATTATTGGAAATTTATCCTTGAGGTCCTTTTTGGTAGATTTTGTTAGTAGTTTTTCACTGGCTGCTTTTGTTAAATTTACTTTCTAAATTAAGACTAATTGGCAAATTTCTATTAGGAAGTCTAGTTTTTCAGTCAATTTTACGTCATCATTTCTTCAATAAATAAATTTCTCTTGTCCCAAGTCGAGTTAGAGCTAATTCTAACAAAAGTGTTTGCTGGGAAGCTACAGTGACGGCATCGACAAACGGGCTTTTGAAATACGTTCTATAAGAATTTTCTCTAAAAATAAGCAAAAATTTAATAGGAAACCTAATGACTCCAAATTCGTTGCAATGTTTAAGCCTTCGAATAAACATACTTAGTTTAAGATTTGAGCACCTACTGAAACAGCCCACTGTGCAAATTATTAAAATAATAGCATTACACTGGATTGTAAATACTATATAGTTAAATTACATAGTTCCTAGGGCCAATACTGATAAAATTAGACTTCAATTATTATTATTGCACAGCGCAAACTTTTATAAAGCTACGATTTTTATGTTAAATAATATGTGTGAATGGTTAAGCAATTGCTAAAAACTAATTATAATAGTATATCATGCAATTGCCTGATATTTGTTTCAGTTAGGGCACTGCCTTCTCTACTTACAAGCCATGCACCTAAAATTGCTAAAAACTAATTATAATAGTATATCATGCAATTACCTGATATTTGTTTCAGTTAGGGAACTGCCTTCTCTACTTACAAGCCATGCACCTAAAATTGGCAACGCTATAAAGTAGATATGCATTAGAGAAATAGAGGTAATATGATTAGGTAGTATTTACCGACCATTTCTTTGAAGAAATATTTTGTAGTTATCTCTTTTGAGGCAGTAGGTATTAAATGTTCTCTTAAATGATTAAAACAACCCGGTGAAAGAGTGAAAGCAATAAATGAAAAAATTACTGTTGAGGTGTGATATCGTCTCTTTTTCATTAACATTAACTTAATTTAATCAGAAATTAATGCCAAGTTAATTCTGATTTCACATTTTTCGGTATTCAGTCTGTACATGTGTACATCCAGACAGACTCGGACATTATTCGAATATTCCAAAATAATTGCTGTACTACATCAGCAGTTGGATTTTTATATTTTTGAGTTCTAATAATATGAGCTTCATTAAAGTGTTTGATACACACAGAAGAACTAGTTGATGGTAGCCAGTTCTGTCGCGGAATTATCCGAATTCAAGGTTTCTTTCGTTCTTCACTTTTGGGGAAGGAACATGCCGAAATTGTCATTTTTTAACGAAACGTCTCAGTTTGATTTTCAGCATGACACACAACCTTTATTGCATGATATTGTCACTCATATAAATAAAAGTTTTTCTTGGGCTGTCCGTGTAAAAAAAGAATGACAAATAAGTTAATTATACCACCATAACATGACAGTACCACAGCTGTGCCATTTGTCAACTAAACACGATAGGACTACCGGCAGCGTTGCCACTTTTCTACTTCATGGCTTGAAAGTAGAGGAGGCTGTGGTTACAGACATGATTAATTATTTGCAGTTGATAAGAACTAATTATTAGTTTGCGATGCTAATAGCTAATTACCTGACACATTTGTATAAGCTAGAGACACGATTAATCATCTGCCTTAGAACATGGCAGACATAAAAAACGACAACATAGTGGTGCAAACTTAGGGTGGCCATTTCCAAGAAAGAAACATCTGATAGGGTATCTACCATGCTCTAAGGAATGGGATCATGAGTGTCTCTGACTGATAAAAATGTGTAAGGCAATTGCACCCTAGCTTCTGTACTAGAGTATCACCTCATAAACACAATTACTTAGATAACAGGGTTGTAAAGCGAGATCTGTACAGAAATATTAGCGTGTTAAATGTCAATTAAATCAAGTGATATTTTGGCTGCAAGAATTTATGATAACTCCATATAAACGGCATATTGGGACACTCTGTATATACAAGAAGTATGTCAATAACTGAATAAATAGAAAGCATTTTCTTGAAAGTTAGTATTAACTAAATGGTCGAGTTTCTATATTTTTAGATGAAGCATATGGTATACATGTTTTGAATACTTTAAAATTGTATTAGTATACTCAGTAATATTATTCTAATAATTATTTAACAATAGCAAATATTTTAACAATTAGACAGGACAGATTTAAATTCATAAGCGAAGCCAGCAGAGTAAATTTGTAGTAGCGAAACAACGGCGAGCACCACATATATTATAAAATCCAATCTAAACTTCAGGCATGACAAAGTGGCGACCTTATAAATATGTGGCCATATCTAGGCAGGATTATGGTACTATATTTCAGGGATGTCGTCTGTGCACGCCTGAAATAGCTCCACTCTTAAGAAATTCTAAAGCAAGTCCTGAAGAATTTTAAAGGAATTTCCTCTTTTTATAAAAGGTTTTATCAAAACGAATATTCAAGATAAGTTGGAGGAAAGTGGAAACGTATACTTAAAGCGACTGCTTGGCAGAGAAAACTGCCGAAATATATTTATACGAGTAAAATCCTGTTGAATAATATACGGTATATAAGAAATTACGCTCTTATATATTAATAGAAATACAACCGAATTCAAATTCAATTTTATTTATTTGGTTTAGGGATTGTTGAATATAGTATAATAATAGTCAGGCGCTAAATGGAAAGTAATAAAAATCTGATTTAATTTGAGAAGCAACAAATTCGCCAAAAATTAAAAGCATTGATATATTAAATTTCGGTGTTTAATTTTTTTCTTAAATTAGTGCCATTCCAATTCAACAAAACCTTATTAACATTATCTAGAATACAATGTTTTCTAAGATACCCGAATTCGGAGCTTGTCCGAAATGACGGGGCGGGATCTGATCAACTTGAATAATGCTCCACTTAACCTAACCTCCTTTTGCCAAAGGAAAAATTAAGAAAGGTGTTACAATTTGTTCTCCAAGAAATGAATGATAAAACTTAACCAAAATAAAGATAACACGCACTGTTATTTAATTTTGGTGTGCTGACACGGGAAAAAGAAACAAACCAAAAAACCCGCTGCAAGAAATGGCGATAACTGCATGGAGCAGATGCCCAGCTACTTAATTCATAGTTTAAAATATTATCAAATGTAGAAGTTAAGATAACATAAAGATTATAATTAAGAAGAATAATTTAGATCAATAACAGAAAGAAGCGAAGACAGGACATAGAAGAAAATGAAATATGAATGTTATCGTTAACGAAGGGTTACAGAGAGGAGAAGCTAATGCTAAAAATGGGCTAAGAATACCCAAAGATGGGCAACGCCCAGTATGGCGGAGTGTGCTTCATTTTAAGCGGGGCACTATGCTCTTGGACTTAAATAATATTGTTTGTTAACGGACTGTCACCCATTTTTAATACTTAAAATGCACAACTTATACGCCAACACCACTGCGCTGCACGAAACCAGTGCTGCGAATTATTTTTATGTTTTATGCAGTTTCGGTATGTTGCATGTCGTTGTACTTTTGTGAATTCATTCGGAAATCTTTGTAATAGTCCAATTAACGGTTAACGGGGGGTTTCACCAACTTGAGTACTGATGAATGGATTTTGATGAAACCTTGTGCAATGTCTTTGTAATGACGTTAATAAAAAAGTCGAAAAAAAGATTAAAGTAGAATATGATCGGAAGGGGTAGAAATACATCTTTTTACATGGGTTGTTGTAAAATGTCTCTATCGAAGGAGAAAAATCAGCGATGTATCAACATCGTAAATTGCAGGGTCAAAATCGAAAATTCAGCTCGACTCGAACGGAAAAAATGGTCATTTGTTGAGATCTAGTGAATTTTGTGCAGAATGAAAGCGACAGAAAATGAATTTTCACCACCCATTTCGTGACACTTTGGGACTTTGCTGCATGGAAAACAAAGGGTGTCGTTTTTGTCTAGAAAGTGTATGTGAAGAAATGTCGAAATCGCTTAAATTATAGGTTTTTTGAGATGATGGGGTTAACAAGACCACGGATTCGGATTTAGTGACCCCAAAACCATATAGTAAACATGGTCAGATCTTCAGATCAGAAAAGATTTTTTTTGTGTGGTCTGTTATTTGTTAGGATGACCGCCCTATATACTTTTCACTAAAACTATAATAGATGACTTTCCTTCCAATTGTGTTAACTATATGCAATATTATTGCCATCTGTGACAATTTTAGTTGTATATCCACGAAGTGAAGTGGAAGTATAGTAGTGGCTAGAATTTTTTTTTTGTAGTAAGTAGGTTTAGAATGTCATGAAACGTCGACATTTTAAATTTGAACAAAAAAATGTTTTTTCGTCATCTATTCTACAGTAGTGGTAAACAAATTTCATTTATTTTTGATAGGTTGAGAATCTCATGAAACGTGGACAGGACTCCCAAGGTATTCACAGAGCTTGTGATTTTCCTGGGGGCTACTTTTCCTATATCTTTTTTAGGTACTTTAGCCTAGTGTGGTGTAACATCCTGCATTCGCACATAATGTGTTCCGCAGTTTCGATTGCAGTATCACAGTATATACACATATCATTGTGTGCCTTGCCCATATTCTTGAGATGATGTCTCAAGGAGCAATGGCCTGTCAAGAGGCCTGTTATCAACCTTAAGTCAGACTTTTCGAGTTCGAGAAGCCTTGTGGCATTCTTTGTCGAATAGGTGATAAACTTTTTCGCTTGTCTTTGGCCTGGTGTATTCCTCCAGTAGGATTATTTATGTTCCTTTTCCCATTTTAGGATCTCCTCCGTTATGTGCCTTTTGGATAAGCCACAAAACGGTTCGGGCCCAAAAAGTGGAACTTCAGCACCTTTTCTTGCAGGGACGTCGGCTAATTCATTTCCTTCTATTCCCTCATGCTCCGGCACCCACATCAAGGTAACCTTGTTGTTTTTTGCCAGTTACTTCAGAGATTGTTTGCATTCCCAAGCAATTTTAGACTCAAAGGTGTAGGACCTTAGAGCTTTTAACGCTACCTGGCTATCTGAAAGTATATAGATCTTTGCCCTTCGAATGCCTTTGTTTCTGCATTCCTGGACACATAGAATAGATTTCTTCTTTGAAGATGGTTGGGGTCTTACCTAGGACTTTGGATAGCCTACAATTAGGCCCCGCTACGCCCACACCAACCCGTTCAGCCATTTTCGATCCATTTGTGTACCAGATGAATGACCACTTCTCCAACTGCAGGGCTTCGACCCTGCTAGTCTGACGGTTTTCAATTAGCACATTAAACGGACAGTCAAAGTCTCGCTTGATTGGCATTGAGCCAATGGGTTTGGTCGTGGATTCCAGCTGAATTACCCCAGAATCCTTAGGTGACCAACCAGATCGCCTGATTTGAAATAGAGTACCTGCTACAGCCTTAGGGCATTGAATGCTGCTTCCTTCCTTACATGCAGATGTAGAGAAAGTAGGTCTAGCATTGCCCCCCACAGTGCTCCTGTAATACCTAAGTACGCAAGGCGTTGCAACTTATGCAACTTTCCTTGTGTCAGTTTTTCTTCAGTTTTTGGCCACTACACACATGATGCATAGGTTATCATGGTCTCACAACCGAAAGATAAGACCAGTAGATCATTTTCGGTTTTAGGTCCCAAGTTTTACCAAACAGCCTACGGCACGTCCAAATAGCCGCAGTGGCTTTGGTTAGTGTTCTTTCTAAATAGGAACTCCAGGTAAGTTTTTGATCCAGAATTGTTTCTAGATATTTAACTTCCCTGGAAAAATTCAGCACTGTTCCATTTGACATAGGAGCTCTTAAACTTAATTTTCTCCTTTTGTTAAACGGAACAATAACTGTTTTGCTCAGATTGACACTGAGGCCCTCTTGCGAGTACCATTTGGATATTGTGTTTAAGGCGAGGTGCATGAGATTTGAGATCATAACCTCATGCCTACCTCTTACAGTAATAACCAGGTCATCAGCATAACCCTGAACGCTGAAGCCAGAATTGCATCCATTTAATTGTTGGGCACTGTATTCCCCTTTTATCTGCGGCTCTTTGTATGGACTCATATCAGGTGTTATCAAATGCACCCTCTATATCTATGAACGCACACATAGCCACTTCCTTTGCAGTAAATCTCTTTTCAGTGCCTTTAACCAGGCTATGTAGAGCATTTACTGTCGATTTGCCAGATTGAGAGGCAAATTGTTTTGGGCGAAGCGGAGCCCGTGTGAAGGTTTCACTTCTGATATGCTCATCTAGTATTATCTCCATTGTTTTCAGCGGAACGACATGATCTTCGTTCCTGCGATGGACGCCTGCCTATCTTTGGAATAAATGCCACCTTAAGTTCCCAATAACATGAGTAAGAAAAAGTTGTAAAAATACATATTTTGCTGACGTTTCGGAAACCTAATCTGTTTTCATCTTCAAAGCTTTATTAGAGTATCTTTCACATGCTATGTACATTAAATACACAGCTTTAAGGATATGTGTATGTTATGCTCAATATCCACAGATACTGTTTACACAAAATACATCAATTTTGTTATTATTCATATCATTTGTCGAAAGACCCTTTAACTGCTCTTTCGAGATAAAAGTGACACGTCTAGGGGGACCAGTAATATACTGAAAAATTGTATTATTCTATAAATTCCACTGTCATTATTTTTAGAAGGGAATACTTATGTGGTAGAAACTAAAATATTACGAAATTATAATTAGAGTACTGTTTACTTTCCTACCTTTATTAATCTTATTTCTCATATTCATTTTTTATGCACCGCTACGTTGATGTGGACCAATAACTCAGAAACACGTGTCCGCAGTGTCCGCTTCCTTACTTAGGGTATAGCGCTAATTCTTATTACTATTATTTATCTCACCCCAACAATGTGTTCATTCTTTGTATTATCATAAATGTTTGAAATATTGACCATTAACAACAAGCCAGTAGAAAAGACGTAACAACAATTTTTGTTGAACTATGTCTTTGTACTGATTGCAAAATTTTGCAAATTAATCGTTCCCGTAGCAATCAACCATAGTTGTTGTCTTACACCAAATTTTTCAAGTTTCAACTACTTCCTAGTGTCACTAAAACAACATTTAATTTTATTTATATGTAAAAATTTATACAAAAAAATAGTTAGCGAAACAATAAAATTTAATGTGGTCAGGGGTGAAACAATTCGTCCACACCAAATATTAATTTCAGTACAGCGATGATATCTGCGAGTATTGAATTGGGACCGAGCGGCAAAAGGAATGAATAGAGGCAGTAACAGCGGATATTTATGAACAGTCACTGAGGTATGTAATAATCTGAGGCTGGATTTAATTTGGCGGACTGATTTCACACTGCCTCTGCAGAACGGTAGTTAATCACTCTCCCGCTCGGTACTTTGGCCTCTCCTAGCTCGCAAATTCCATGGCAGTAGTGCAGAGTAAATATCATTTATTGAGTTAGGCTCGTGGAATATATTTACCATAGTGTTACCTAAAAACACTTATTAATAAAAATGAGAAAGGGAAGCTTAAAGACAAAAAAAATGTATTTGAGAAAAAAATTATAAATATTATAATTTAATGAAACATATTCTTCATAGGATTTTGCAACAGCAGAAAAAACTATCTTTGAGAACTAAAAAGAAAAACTTTCACTAAATTATTGATTTCGTTTGCATTCTTTCGATAACCTGAATTCTGGTTATGCTAGCAATAAAAATCATAAAATGAATTTGTCTTTTTCTTATTTGACAATTCTCATTCTAATACTAGTTTCCACATAGTCCTCTGCTGCTATGCAGAGTAAACCAGTATCTACATAACCCCTTACGATCATGAAGATTCAGTTAAAAATGAGAAGAAACACCTAAAATGAATTTATTTATATACCTTGTCTTTGGGAAATTTTCATTCTAATGGATTACGTTTTCATGAAATCTATCATTCTGTTTCTTGGAAATGTTTAGCCTTTGAAACGTTTTTCGTCCTTATTATGGAGCTCACCAGAAAGGCATAAAGCCACTCATATGACGTTTTATGCAAAAACCAAGACAATTTCCAAGTTCCTTGACATTAAATGTTTGACATTGACGGAATGAAAAAATTGATTTTCACCTATTATTACCTAACTATCAATGGAGCCTATATATCCTATACATGTTTAAAAGTGAAATAAAAATGGATTTGTTAATAGGTATCCATTATTATGCTTCGGAAAATCCTCACTTTTTTATGCAAGATGATAACCAACACAGATGGTCTATAAACGTTTGGGGAGGAATTATTGAAAAACATGTAATAGGGCCACATTTATTTCATGGTACATTGATTGGAGCTAATTATCTTCATTTTTTGGAAAACTATCTGCCACAATTATTGGAAAAACTCCCTGAAAGAATTCGAAATAGGATGTGGTTTCAGCACCACATTATTTAAAATCAGTTAGAGACCACTTAAATAATACCTACCCTCATCAATGGATTGGAAGAAATGGACACACTAAATGACCTGCTAGATCTCCAGATCTTACAAAAATGGATTTCTTTATATGGGGATACGTGTAGGAAATTGTTTATAGAGACGCACCAACAACATTACAAAATATGAAGGAATGAATAATAACTGCCTTTAGATCTATCACACCGGCAGTTTTAGGAACAGTGGGAACCTCATTTCAAAAGCACATAGAGATGTGTGTTAATCAAAATGGCCAATATGTGGAACATTTATTATGATTTTTTCTACTGAGTTATTTGAAGAAACCTCTTATTGCTCAATAAAACGAAATTGGTTGCAATTAGCCATAGGGAAGTACTTACAAAAAATGGTCGTTTTTCATTTCTACATCACATCGTTGAAAAAAGTACAGGGTGTTCCATTTGAAAAAAAAATAAGAAAATTTAATTAAAAAGTTCTTAATTGAAAAATTATGTTTTGCCACCCTGTACGGTTTTAGGAAATGAAAATGATTCAAAAACATTAATTAGATGTCTTGTAACTGGTATTCATATAAGTTTTAAAACTAATAATTGTGACTGTGGGGATTTTTTTAATATCCATCTGCAGATTGCATTATTTCAACAAAAAAATTCATTACATCCAAGTGGTTTGGAGATATTCAATGCTAATACACAATGCTAATACGCTATACACTTGGTCCTGTAATTTCGTCTTGGCTCGCCCTATATGTTTGAAAATAATTTCCAGTTCCAGTCCAGATTTTTCTTATCTAGTTTACTTGCATTTTTTAAAAAATTTCTAGCTATCCTAGAACACGAATTTAATACTGTACGGCGTTTGTACAATTTGTATACTTTCATAGATTCATTATTCAGCAACGTCCTACAAATTTGCTGGTTACATCGTTTTAAGTGTTAACAAACTATGCTAATGCCATAAAAAAAATTTCACCCTAAAATTGCTCTTTTCAGAGGGGAATAAATTTTCGTGGCGCAGCCATGAAAAATGTATGGCATGCAAAAAATGTCCTAGTTTCATGAAAAAGCATTAAGATCATTTAATTTGATGTTGGTTCAAATCACCACCACTATACTAGTTAGGGGTAGGGGGTTGTACCGCTGTATCACCCAAAAGTGACGACATAGTGCCTAAAGTTATGGTTTCATATACCAGCATCGTATTGAATATAATTCATGCTGGGTCACTTGACCACTTAAAAATTGCGATGGGCTTGCAGTCTTGTAGTCTTGTTGCTTTAAGTAGCTGCCGCTAACTTGAAGCAAAGATGTCCAGCGAATGATATCATGGACCAAGCTGGTACTCGTATCGAACGTATCTCCCTTTCCATAGTATCATGGTATGACAACAAACGCTCCCATTACATGTTGTATTAGGTATATTTTATATATTAAACAAATTTCTGTTTTACATTTGGATCTTGTTGAGTATATATTCCTATATCATACAAATATGCAAATTTAATCTATATTTAACCACTTTTTTATAGCCCTTCTGTGAACATTTCTGGCTTCTATAACATAATTGGTGTCAGCTGGATCAGAGGCTCTCAGATCGGAATGATGAGATCCGTCTGTTATATTCACAGCTAGAACGCGTGCACTAATATTATGTAAAACCCCACCACAAGACCAAGGATCCATCATACCATTACTGAACACAATATTAGAAAAATATCTTAAATTCTTTCCTCCATAGTTTAATTCTGTCCAGTCAGGTGCTAATGGACGCACACCATATTTTTTAAAACACTGCCTTGAATAATTGTTAAAACTCCATTGTGATACTTCGAACATCTCCTTCCCCGTCGAGCACATTGGCATTATCACTTCTACACAAGCTTGGTAATCCCACGCATAATCTCTCATATCGTTTGATGTACTATTAATTGTATTACATTGTGTTTTACCTGTGTAGTTATTATAAATTTCTAGGGCTGCCCCTATGGCAGTCAAAAGGACTTTATGATCATCATTTTTAAAACTGGTTAGTTTGTCACAAAATGTCTTCAGAGGGTGAGCCGGTAGGGGAACAAGGAATGTCGTTGGATATGGATAGTTCATCATAGCTAAGTTGATGTAAATGTTACTTAACCAATCAATTAATTCATTTACATCGTCAGGTGTTTTAAGTTCATTACACAGTTTCCATAGACGTGAGAGATATTTTTTGCCTGAAAATGGTTTTAGAATGAAAAGAAATGAAAGGGCTGTTACTTTCGGTCTCTGTTAAACAGTAACCGTCGCGTCGGTCAAGCTAATTCCGTTGTCATGGAAACAATTGTATTTTCAATGATTTAGAAGGCAGTTAAAGTTTAACGGAGATCTAAAGTAATGGTTCTTAGTTAAATAGAATAGACTAAAGTAATATTAATCCAATCAAATTATGCAAAAAAGACCGTTTTTCGTCTAAATATAGAGAACGAGCTAAAATATATCTTCCCCGCCGTTTTCGAGGGTGCTGATCTCGATGGTCACAATAAGAATTCTTCAATCGCCTGCGTTCAACCACTATGTCCAATGAAATCCCTTTTTATGGAGAGGCTTGTGAGAAGTTGTTGGAATGGAATTTTTGCAAGGGTAGTAGGTAAGGGGACACTTCCGCGAGACAGTCCAGACAGTCGTTAAGTAGGGAATCTGCATTACCGACCGGAAGTTCAAGATGGCGGCGACCGGAAGTTCAAGATGGCGGGAAATTCAAACATGTAATCTGCATTACCGACCGGAAGTTCAAGATGGCGGCGACCGGAAGTTCAAGATGGCGGGAAATTCAAACATGTAATCTGCATTACCGACCGGAAGTTCAAGATGGCGGCGACAGGAAATTCAAGATGGTGGGAAATTCAAACATGTAATCTGTATTACCGACCGGAAGTTCAAGATGGCGACAGGAAATTCAAGATGGCGGGAAATTCAAACATGTAATCTGTATTACCGACCGGAAGTTCAAGATGGCGGCGACCAGGAAGTTCAATATGGCGACGACCAGGAAGTTCAAGATGGCGGCGACAGGAAATTCAAGATGGCGGGAAATTCAAACATGTAATCTACATTACAGACCGGAAATTTAAGATGGTGGGAAGTTCAAGTATGGAATCTACATTACCGAGGGGAAATTCAAGATGGCGGGAAACTCAAATATGGAATCTACAGTACTGTCCAGAAATTCAAGTCCTCTCCTTAAATTCCGGGGCAAGGGACCCGGCTACTAATTTTGGGGCAGTTAGCCCGCCCCCCTAATTTAGGCAGTAGGCCCTCTCCTTAAATTTAGGGCAAGGGACCCGCCTACTAATTTGGGGCAAGTGGCCCAGTCACTAATTTAGGCAGATAGCCAGCCTCCTAATTCTAACAAGCGGCCGCGCCTCCTAATTTAGCCGTAGGCCCACACATAGTTTGGCAGTAGGCCCCCTCCTTAAATTTCGGGCAAGGGACCCGCCTACGCAAGCGCCCCATCTCCTAATTTAGGCTGATAGCCAACCTCCTACTTTCGGCAATGGCCCGCTTTCTAATTCTGGAAACTGGCACAACCCTAATCTGGCAGTAGGGTCTCTCCCTAAGTTTTCGGCTGTTGCCCACATAGTTCAACTTGTAATGGTCCAACAGCGCCATCTAACAATCATTACTTTAAACTCTGAATATTTATATCTTCCGATAGAGGGGTCACATGATACATATAATTTTCCTGTAATTATTTTCAATGAAAAAATCCAGCGGCCATCAGGATTCGAACTAACGAACTCTGGGTTGAAAGTACAAAGTCTTATCGCATAAGCTATCGAGACATTGGTTTTAATATCTATAATGGTGTTATTTACTAATCCGCCTAGAGAACGACGTCACACATGTGCAGTAAAGCCTATCGTAATGAAATTTATTTAAATTCCTTAAAATGTAACAATAGGTCCATCTAGATCCGATGATCGAGTTATAAATGCATACTCCTCTTCTAGACAAATATTTTAGTTTATTACGTTCAAAAGCAAATTTTTATTCTCATATCAATGAAGCAAACATGGAATTTAATATATTCAGCAGAGCTTTCGCCGGTGCAGTATTTATAAAGAAATGTACCCACAGAAGCAAAATGTTAAAGTAAGACGAAAAACAAAATGGAAGAGTGTCTCAAAGCAATGCATAACATACAAAAAAAAAAAATTCGTACATACTTCAACAAATTTATAAGTTTTATAGATTAAGAGGCACCACAGCCAAGATACGACAATAAAATCACCAGCGAAAAAATGAGGAAGTACAGAAAAATAATTTAGTATATATTTTAGCTAGATAAAAAATTCAGCTGAGTACAGGGACATCATCTCGATGATTACAATAAAAATTTTATTCACAATGGATACTAGTCTATGAGTCGAAGTAAGACATTAACGGAATCTAGGTATGAAATAATATTCCAGACAGGTTTATTAGTAATGGATACCCAGAACTTGAAAAATTGTCTACCCAATGAAGCCAAGCGCTATATTTATTGTAAAGTGATATTCTTATTACAGACTAATAAAAATTTATTCTGGGGTGTAAAAGTATTTCAGATTCAAAAATCATTTGTCGCACACCTATAAATTGATAACATATTATAAAAATTGTACTACTTCCCCAAGTCATATAATAAGCTACCACTTCGATAAATCAATGATAACCTGCCATACACAAAGGTATCATTCCACGACCGATTTCAGGAAAACACACGGTATATTATTTAATTTTCAGACAAATAATATTACATAAGCTAAGACAAAGGTTAATTCTATAGAACAATACAGGAACTTCCTAAAATATCGTGATGATAGAAAGTTTTACATTATAGTATAAAATTCTATAATTAATCAAAGACGTATACCTGCTATTCAAAGTTTTACAACAGTAGGGCACCTCTCGCTAATATATTATGCGTATGAATAAGCCCATTGTTTCAATTATAAACTAATGAGTTCGATAAACTTGAAAATAGTATTTTTATCTGGAGATGACATAATTACACTGTTGTTGATAAAAACCACAAGCTTTAACAAGTCTGTATCGGGCGGTAACAGATTTCAAGGCGAGGATAACGCAAAACGTTAATAGAATAATAAATTCAAATACGTACATACATACATTCGAGACAAATGCATTGCACAACAATTTATAATATTTCAGCACCAACTAATCATTTCCAGGAACCAACTAGATGGCTACATGTACTCCTCTAAAAACGAAATAAATTAAATGTGTTTCGATTCACGTATAATTAAATGAAAATTTGTTTCAAACGAGACGAAGTACATAAAAATACATTGATTCATATGGAAAACACGCATAATTTAGCATAATGAAGGGGCCTCTTTTTAGGTTTAGAATCGAATCGGGTCTTATCGGGATTTACGATTGTTATAAAATCATGAACACAATGAAAGCTTGTTAGTCTGCTGATAGTCGTCTATCTTAATAGTTGTCCTTTGGTGGTGTTAACTAAACAGTTTATCGGTTATTCGCTTTTTTTTTTCTCTTTTACCTGTTTTACTGAAAAGGTAAGTTTAATACAAAATATGACATGTCGCATATCAAATTAAACAGCACAATCCA
Organism: Stenurella melanura; assembly: GCA_963583905.1. Lineage (NCBI taxonomy): Eukaryota > Metazoa > Arthropoda > Insecta > Coleoptera > Cerambycidae > Stenurella > Stenurella melanura. Next base: position 106,248,660 of record OY757311.1, read on the forward strand.
TAGACTTGAACGTAGTATAATTTTAGATGTATTTTAGAGTTTGAAAATATTTTCTATTAGTGAAAATTAATTTAGCGCCAAGAATTATATTTTATTTATTCTTACTAGCTACTTATGTTATATAAAATTTAAGTCCATGACGTATGGTTTTTAAACATTTCTGTAATTTTCTGATTTTCTAAAAGTAGCCGTTGTTTCAGATTACATCTCACCCACACAGATCGTCCCTGTGATAATAACTTTTGGCTTTACATCGACGCTTGATCAATCTTTTGATAACAGTACACTAAGACGGTGTTACCAGATCTATATCATTCCGGTAAAATGGAAAAATTCATTATCGTCAAAGACTTCGTCAAGAAAAATAAACGTTTTAATATTAAAGCGCACACTCTCGAGTTTAAGTTGAAAACTGTACCAGAAAATAAAGAACCTGTAGGCTGGATACGTGAAGCTATGAATCAGGTGATTCAAAAAGGAACAGAGGGTCTTCAGCCAGGTGATAAAGTGGGATTTTCATTTCGCTGTAAAGACTTTAAGAGAGGTGAAGGATGGGTTCGATTTCAGCCGGTGGAAAATGTGACATTCGACGATGTTTGGGATGTAATCTGCAATGTTTACCAATCTAACTCCTCAGGCCTTAACACAGAAACTTTCTGCTTAGGCGTCACCTCACTAAGAATGCCCGTAGGCAATGGAAGAGGCAAAAATTATAACTCATTCACAGAAGAGTGCGCCAAACGTCGAGGGATCATAGTTATAAACAATAAAGACAATATGTGCTTACCTAGAGCTCTCGTAGTGGCTATAGCATGTGTTTCTAGAGACAAGGATCAAACTAAAGTGCGTCAAGACACAGGAAAGATACAAACTCAAAGAGCTCTACAGCTGTGTACCGATGCTGGTGTAGTTATACCGGATGCAGGGTGCGGTATTCCAGAATTACAGCGCTTCCAAGAGTATCTGAAAACATATAAAATAGTAGTGTACAAATATGACTCTAAGGGACGTGACGTTATTTTCAAGGGTCACACAGTCGGTCCCTCATTAAATCTGTTACATCATAATGGACACTATAACGTTATAACCTCCCTTACAGCGTCCTTCGTATGTGGTTACTATTGTGAAGAGTGCCATGTACCTTACAATGTAAAAAATAAACACAGGTGTGATGGATCATGCTACGCATGTCAGCAGAGTCCGGCCTGCCCACAAGCTTTAAAAATTACATGCCAGGACTGTAAACGATCGTTCAGAGGACAGGTATGTTACGATAACCATAAGAAGGCAGGGTCTATGGGAAAAAGTACCGTATGTGAAAAAATAACCAGATGCGCTGAGTGCTGCAAGACAGTACAAAGTGGAAGACAACATACTTGTGGGGAAATATACTGTAAAATATGCAACACCCACACCCCTCAAGATCACCTCTGCTTCATGCAACCGAACGAAGACAGCCCCAAAACTAAGGACATCCTCTACGTATTCTATGATTTGGAAACGAGACAGGAAAAAGTACTAGAAGATAGCTCTTTCAAACACGAGCCTAACCTTTGCGTATTCAAACAGTGTTGTGATGCTTGTATAGACACCGAAATGGAAATTTGTAACAAATGTGGTTCTAGATTACAAGTATTAAAGCATGGGCCTATTGAACGTTTTGTTGAATTTATTTTAAATCAAAGAAAAATTTTTAAGAACATTGTAGTTATAGCACACAATGGACAGGCGTTTGACCATCAATTTGTGTTAAATTATATACTGACTCAGACCGACTTAAAGCCCGAACCGATTATGCGTGGAACCAAAATCATTATGATGAAGGTGGGAAATGTTAAATTTCTGGATTCACTTAACTACTTCCCCATGCCACTCTCCAAACTACCAAAAGCGTTTGGTCTGGGAGACGGATTTAAGAAAGGTTACTTCCCCCACCTCTTCAACACCGAGGAAAATAAAAATTATATAGGTCCTCTACCAGCCGTAGAATTTTACGACCCCGATAACTTAAAAAAGGAGGAAAGAGACAAGTTTTTGGAGTGGTACGCGGAACATAAAAATGATGAATTCGATATGCAACGCGATTTGGTGGAATACTGTATTTCGGATGTAAATATTCTGACTCAGGCATGTTTGAAATTCCGACAACAGCTATTAAAAACCGGAAACGTAAACCCATTCACCGAAAGCTGCACGATTGCCTCGGCTTGCAATAAAGTATATAGGCGCAATTTTCTAAAACCCAACACCATTGGTATTATTCCCAAAGGTGGGTACCGCTGGAGGGATAACCAAAGTAAAATAGCTATCCAATGGCTTGTTTGGGAAGAAAAACTTCGTCGTATTAATATAGAACACGCTGCAAAACAGAAAGAAGCCAGAATTCACGGGGTCAATGTCGATGGTTACTGCTCCGACACCAATCAGATTTTTGAATTCCATGGATGTTATTATCATGGATGCATGGTCTGTTTTAAAGACAACAGAGACGCCCCACTACATGAGGACCCGTCTACTACACTGAATTTTCGATATGAGGACACAATTGCTAAGTCAAATAGATTAAAAGACCTGGGCTACGAAGTTATTGAAATGTGGGAGTGTGCATTTAGAAGAATGTTAAGGGAAAATGATGAAATTACGTCATATACGGAAAAACACCCACTTATCATGTCTTCACCTCTCAATCCACGAGATTCTTTTTACGGAGGCAGAACAGGCAATACTTATGAATATTACAAGTGTGCCCCCGGGGAAACCATTAAATTTACTGATATTTGTAGCCTATATCCATGGGTATGCAAGTACGGTAAGTTCCCCATAGGTCACCCCACGGTTTATGTAGGGGACGACTGTCCTAGAAATTTTTCCCATATTGAGGGGGTAATAAAATGTAAAATATTACCACCAACAGATTTATACCATCCAGTATTACCAGTAAAGATGAATAATAAGCTCATCTTCGCCCTATGCCACAGTTGTGGAGAAAATATGAATCAAGGAGAATGTTCACACAACGATGATGAAAGGGCTTTAACGGGAACCTGGATAACGGATGAGGTGACAAAGGCAATGGAGAGGGGATACAGAATTATGGAAATTTATGAGATTTGGGCTTATCAGGTGGATCAATTCGATAAGGTCAAGAAGATTGGTGGCTTGTTTACGGAGATGATGAACAAGTTCATCAAGATAAAGCAACAGGCTTCAGGCTGGCCGAGAAACTGTACTACACAGGAAACACGAGAAAATTATATAGAGCAGTTCCTCGAAAGGGAGGATGTAGAGTTAGAGTTTGAAGAGATTGCCGAAAACCCCGGTCTAAGGTCACTGGCCAAGTTAATTTTAAACTCATTCTGGGGGAAGTTAGGGCAAAGGGAAAATCAATCTCAAACATGTTTTGTCAACGAACCTAGTCAGTTTTTCAGAATAATGACAAATCCATCAATACATGTAAATGCGGTCCTCGAAATTAATGAGGAAACACTCGTAGTTAATTGGGAGCATAGGGAAGAAGCCTTTGACCCTCTTTCAACAGTTAACGTTGTAATAGCTTCGTATGTTACCACATAGGCTCGTCTAAAATTATACTCTTACCTAGAGAGGTTAGGTAATAGAGTATTATATTATGACACCGATTCTGTAATTTATGTTTCTAAACCAGGAGAGTATGATGTTCCTACTGGTGAATTTATAGGCGACATGACTGATGAGTTAGAAAGTTACGGAATGGGGAGCTATATCACAGAGTTTGTGTCAGGAGGGCCTAAAAATTATGCATATAAGGTATTCTCGACTAAGAACCAAAATGAAGAAATTGTTTGTAAAGTAAAAGGAATCTCTCTAAATTATGCTGCTTCCCAACTAATAAATTTTGATTCAATTAAGGATATGGTTCTAACAACTGCAGAGCCTGTTTATATTACAAGTAATCAAATTAGGAGAACCAGAGAACACGATGTGGTAACAAGAGAGGAAACAAAAATTTATAAAACAAACTCGACTAAAAGAAAGTTTTACGATGACTTCACCTCCGTGCCCTATGGATATAAAAAATTTAAACGCAGCTAATAAGTTCTTACTATCGCAACGTTTTCTTTAATAACAATAATATTGTCTATAAATCTGTATATTATTTATAATTGTAACCCCATATGTATGTATGTACTGATTACGAATGTTTTTCTTGTAATAAATTTATACCAATAATATAAATATACTTTCTGTGTACTTTTAATATGTAAAACCATGTTTTATTCAATAAAGACTTTTCATCTATTTTTGAGTTTTATTTTTCCTACCTTGAAGGTTAACTACCACAGTACTGTGTAAATACTGGGTACCGAAAGATAACCATTCATGAGACTGACATAATTTACGAATTAAATATAGGCAATATTGCTGCAATGTAAAAAAGATATCCATCGATATTACAGAGGTTAGGGATCTTTAAGGCCTTGAAGGAAATGAAAATATTTTTCATTATTTTCTATTTATACTTTGCGAAAAACATAGTTATGGTACCCCGTATTATTAAAGAACAGAAGTGTTAAGAATAATGAGAAATTATGCATAGTAACGTCATAGATTCAGTATTAACTGATATTATTATTATTATTATTATTATTATTATTATTGCAGCTGATGATTTTAAATATTCTGTTAAATAATAAAAATATACGAGATACTTTTAATTTTTTTCATATCCACATCCATTTCATTATGTTATTAAAAACACTGGAAAAGTTTTCTCTGCTAATAAATAAACATTTCATTCACAAACACCCTAGCTCTGAAAATATGATATATGCCAGATCTCAGGTTAGGTAGGTACTATTTTTACATAAAGATTATCGTGCACATTTTTATTCATTATTTGGTCAAAGTAGGATGAACTTTGCAATTTAGCACAGAATATTTGATAATTCTATGCTTATACACCGGTTTAAATGAAAATTCGTAAAATTGTTATCAGCTATAGGTGTTCAATTAGTATGAAATAGAGGGGCATAGCTACTTATAATCAATAGAAACTCTGCAGATGGATAGTTTATATAATCTACAATTTCAAGTTAGAGTAGATAATGCGAATAATTTAGTTTACCCAGAGCATACCAATTCTCTAAGTGTTTTACCGAATTATTGAATATATGTAATAAGAATACATAGTGATGAGATATATTAATTAACAACCTCTATAAATGCCTATTTTTTTTTTTTGTTCAAATTTAAAAATATACTCACTATTGGGGACATATAAACAACGCCCTCTTACGGTAGTCTAAAAACTATTCACAAGTGAGGTGGATGAAACAAAAAATTCTTGAGGTTCACGAGGCCCTAAGAGAACTTTGTTACTTGATGTTATCTAATACAAACTGATTATAAGATACCAATCAACGAAATTTAAGTTAGTTTACATTTTTATTTTATCAGATCGGGCGGTCAACAATAGGATAGGAAGGATGGTAGAGGCTGCGACCATCCCATCCCTACTTTGAAAGGTGAATACCCGAGCTATGTGAATGGCACATAGGTCAATAACCTTAGTTTAATTTAACATGTTTTTCGCTAGAGTAGGTAGGATTTCGGGGGGCTATGTGACGCCAAATATTAAATATGAGAGGTAAGGTTCGGGGCGCCCCGAACCTTACCTCTCATATTTAATATTTGGCGTCACATAGCCCCCCGAAATCCTACCTACTCTAGCGAAAAACATGTTAAATTAAACTAAGGTTATTGACCTATGTGCCATTCACATAGCTCGGGTATTCACCTTTCAAAAGTAGGGATGGGATGGTCGCAGCCTCTACCATCCTTCCTATCCTATTGTTGACCGCCCGATCTGATAAAATAAAAATGTAAACTAACTTAAATTTCGTTGATTGGTATCTTATAATCAGTTTGTATTAGATAACATCAAGTAACAAAGTTCTCTTAGGGCCTCGTGAACCTCAAGAATTTTTTGTTTCATCCACCTCACTTGTGAATAGTTTTTAGACTACCGTAAGAGGGCGTTGTTTATATGTCCCCAATAGTGAGTATATTTTTAAATTTGAACAAAAAAAAAAAATAGGCATTTATAGAGGTTGTTAATTAATATATCTCATCACTATGTATTCTTATTACATATATTCAATAATTCGGTAAAACACTTAGAGAATTGGTATGCTCTGGGTAAACTAAATTATTCGCATTATCTACTCTAACTTGAAATTGTAGATTATATAAACTATCCATCTGCAGAGTTTCTATTGATTATAAGTAGCTATGCCCCCTCTATTTCATACTAATTGAACACCTATAGCTGATAACAATTTTACGAATTTTCATTTAAACCGGTGTATAAGCATAGAATTATCAAATATTCTGTGCTAAATTGCAAAGTTCATCCTACTTTGACCAAATAATGAATAAAAATGTGCACGATAATCTTTATGTAAAAATAGTACCTACCTAACCTGAGATCTGGCATATATCATATTTTCAGAGCTAGGGTGTTTGTGAATGAAATGTTTATTTATTAGCAGAGAAAACTTTTCCAGTGTTTTTAATAACATAATGAAATGGATGTGGATATGAAAAAAATTAAAAGTATCTCGTATATTTTTATTATTTAACAGAATATTTAAAATCATCAGCTGCAATAATAATAATAATAATAATAATAATAATAATATCAGTTAATACTGAATCTATGACGTTACTATGCATAATTTCTCATTATTCTTAACACTTCTGTTCTTTAATAATACGGGGTACCATAACTATGTTTTTCGCAAAGTATAGATAGAAAATAATGAAAAATATTTTCATTTCCTTCAAGGCCTTAAAGATCCCTAACCTCTGTAATATCGATGGATATCTTTTTTACATTGCAGCAATATTGCCTATATTTAATTCGTAAATTATGTCAGTCTCATGAATGGTTATCTTTCGGTACCCAGTATTTACACAGTACTGTGGTAGTTAACCTTCAAGGTAGGAAAAATAAAACTCAAAAATAGATGAAAAGTCTTTATTGAATAAAACATGGTTTTACATATTAAAAGTACACAGAAAGTATATTTATATTATTGGTATAAATTTATTACAAGAAAAACATTCGTAATCAGTACATACATACATATGGGGTTACAATTATAAATAATATACAGATTTATAGACAATATTATTGTTATTAAAGAAAACGTTGCGATAGTAAGAACTTATTAGCTGCGTTTAAATTTTTTATATCCATAGGGCACGGAGGTGAAGTCATCGTAAAACTTTCTTTTAGTCGAGTTTGTTTTATAAATTTTTGTTTCCTCTCTTGTTACCACATCGTGTTCTCTGGTTCTCCTAATTTGATTACTTGTAATATAAACAGGCTCTGCAGTTGTTAGAACCATATCCTTAATTGAATCAAAATTTATTAGTTGGGAAGCAGCATAATTTAGAGAGATTCCTTTTACTTTACAAACAATTTCTTCATTTTGGTTCTTAGTCGAGAATACCTTATATGCATAATTTTTAGGCCCTCCTGACACAAACTCTGTGATATAGCTCCCCATTCCGTAACTTTCTAACTCATCAGTCATGTCGCCTATAAATTCACCAGTAGGAACATCATACTCTCCTGGTTTAGAAACATAAATTACAGAATCGGTGTCATAATATAATACTCTATTACCTAACCTCTCTAGGTAAGAGTATAATTTTAGACGAGCCTGTGTGGTAACATACGAAGCTATTACAACGTTAACTGTTGAAAGAGGGTCAAAGGCTTCTTCCCTATGCTCCCAATTAACTACGAGTGTTTCCTCATTAATTTCGAGGACCGCATTTACATGTATTGATGGATTTGTCATTATTCTGAAAAACTGACTAGGTTCGTTGACAAAACATGTTTGAGATTGATTTTCCCTTTGCCCTAACTTCCCCCAGAATGAGTTTAAAATTAACTTGGCCAGTGACCTTAGACCGGGGTTTTCGGCAATCTCTTCAAACTCTAACTCTACATCCTCCCTTTCGAGGAACTGCTCTATATAATTTTCTCGTGTTTCCTGTGTAGTACAGTTTCTCGGCCAGCCTGAAGCCTGTTGCTTTATCTTGATGAACTTGTTCATCATCTCCGTAAACAAGCCACCAATCTTCTTGACCTTATCGAATTGATCCACCTGATAAGCCCAAATCTCATAAATTTCCATAATTCTGTATCCCCTCTCCATTGCCTTTGTCACCTCATCCGTTATCCAGGTTCCCGTTAAAGCCCTTTCATCATCGTTGTGTGAACATTCTCCTTGATTCATATTTTCTCCACAACTGTGGCATAGGGCGAAGATGAGCTTATTATTCATCTTTACTGGTAATACTGGATGGTATAAATCTGTTGGTGGTAATATTTTACATTTTATTACCCCCTCAATATGGGAAAAATTTCTAGGACAGTCGTCCCCTACATAAACCGTGGGGTGACCTATGGGGAACTTACCGTACTTGCATACCCATGGATATAGGCTACAAATATCAGTAAATTTAATGGTTTCCCCGGGGGCACACTTGTAATATTCATAAGTATTGCCTGTTCTGCCTCCGTAAAAAGAATCTCGTGGATTGAGAGGTGAAGACATGATAAGTGGGTGTTTTTCCGTATATGACGTAATTTCATCATTTTCCCTTAACATTCTTCTAAATGCACACTCCCACATTTCAATAACTTCGTAGCCCAGGTCTTTTAATCTATTTGACTTAGCAATTGTGTCCTCATATCGAAAATTCAGTGTAGTAGACGGGTCCTCATGTAGTGGGGCGTCTCTGTTGTCTTTAAAACAGACCATGCATCCATGATAATAACATCCATGGAATTCAAAAATCTGATTGGTGTCGGAGCAGTAACCATCGACATTGACCCCGTGAATTCTGGCTTCTTTCTGTTTTGCAGCGTGTTCTATATTAATACGACGAAGTTTTTCTTCCCAAACAAGCCATTGGATAGCTATTTTACTTTGGTTATCCCTCCAGCGGTACCCACCTTTGGGAATAATACCAATGGTGTTGGGTTTTAGAAAATTGCGCCTATATACTTTATTGCAAGCCGAGGCAATCGTGCAGCTTTCGGTGAATGGGTTTACGTTTCCGGTTTTTAATAGCTGTTGTCGGAATTTCAAACATGCCTGAGTCAGAATATTTACATCCGAAATACAGTATTCCACCAAATCGCGTTGCATATCGAATTCATCATTTTTATGTTCCGCGTACCACTCCAAAAACTTGTCTCTTTCCTCCTTTTTTAAGTTATCGGGGTCGTAAAATTCTACGGCTGGTAGAGGACCTATATAATTTTTATTTTCCTCGGTGTTGAAGAGGTGGGGGAAGTAACCTTTCTTAAATCCGTCTCCCAGACCAAACGCTTTTGGTAGTTTGGAGAGTGGCATGGGGAAGTAGTTAAGTGAATCCAGAAATTTAACATTTCCCACCTTCATCATAATGATTTTGGTTCCACGCATAATCGGTTCGGGCTTTAAGTCGGTCTGAGTCAGTATATAATTTAACACAAATTGATGGTCAAACGCCTGTCCATTGTGTGCTATAACTACAATGTTCTTAAAAATTTTTCTTTGATTTAAAATAAATTCAACAAAACGTTCAATAGGCCCATGCTTTAATACTTGTAATCTAGAACCACATTTGTTACAAATTTCCATTTCGGTGTCTATACAAGCATCACAACACTGTTTGAATACGCAAAGGTTAGGCTCGTGTTTGAAAGAGCTATCTTCTAGTACTTTTTCCTGTCTCGTTTCCAAATCATAGAATACGTAGAGGATGTCCTTAGTTTTGGGGCTGTCTTCGTTCGGTTGCATGAAGCAGAGGTGATCTTGAGGGGTGTGGGTGTTGCATATTTTACAGTATATTTCCCCACAAGTATGTTGTCTTCCACTTTGTACTGTCTTGCAGCACTCAGCGCATCTGGTTATTTTTTCACATACGGTACTTTTTCCCATAGACCCTGCCTTCTTATGGTTATCGTAACATACCTGTCCTCTGAACGATCGTTTACAGTCCTGGCATGTAATTTTTAAAGCTTGTGGGCAGGCCGGACTCTGCTGACATGCGTAGCATGATCCATCACACCTGTGTTTATTTTTTACATTGTAAGGTACATGGCACTCTTCACAATAGTAACCACATACGAAGGACGCTGTAAGGGAGGTTATAACGTTATAGTGTCCATTATGATGTAACAGATTTAATGAGGGACCGACTGTGTGACCCTTGAAAATAACGTCACGTCCCTTAGAGTCATATTTGTACACTACTATTTTATATGTTTTCAGATACTCTTGGAAGCGCTGTAATTCTGGAATACCGCACCCTGCATCCGGTATAACTACACCAGCATCGGTACACAGCTGTAGAGCTCTTTGAGTTTGTATCTTTCCTGTGTCTTGACGCACTTTAGTTTGATCCTTGTCTCTAGAAACACATGCTATAGCCACTACGAGAGCTCTAGGTAAGCACATATTGTCTTTATTGTTTATAACTATGATCCCTCGACGTTTGGCGCACTCTTCTGTGAATGAGTTATAATTTTTGCCTCTTCCATTGCCTACGGGCATTCTTAGTGAGGTGACGCCTAAGCAGAAAGTTTCTGTGTTAAGGCCTGAGGAGTTAGATTGGTAAACATTGCAGATTACATCCCAAACATCGTCGAATGTCACATTTTCCACCGGCTGAAATCGAACCCATCCTTCACCTCTCTTAAAGTCTTTACAGCGAAATGAAAATCCCACTTTATCACCTGGCTGAAGACCCTCTGTTCCTTTTTGAATCACCTGATTCATAGCTTCACGTATCCAGCCTACAGGTTCTTTATTTTCTGGTACAGTTTTCAACTTAAACTCGAGAGTGTGCGCTTTAATATTAAAACGTTTATTTTTCTTGACGAAGTCTTTGACGATAATGAATTTTTCCATTTTACCGGAATGATATAGATCTGGTAACACCGTCTTAGTGTACTGTTATCAAAAGATTGATCAAGCGTCGATGTAAAGCCAAAAGTTATTATCACAGGGACGATCTGTGTGGGTGAGATGTAATCTGAAACAACGGCTACTTTTAGAAAATCAGAAAATTACAGAAATGTTTAAAAACCATACGTCATGGACTTAAATTTTATATAACATAAGTAGCTAGTAAGAATAAATAAAATATAATTCTTGGCGCTAAATTAATTTTCACTAATAGAAAATATTTTCAAACTCTAAAATACATCTAAAATTATACTACGTTCAAGTCTATGGATTGTGCTGTTTAATTTGATATGCGACATGTCATATTTTGTATTAAACTTACCTTTTCAGTAAAACAGGTAAAAGAGAAAAAAAAAAGCGAATAACCGATAAACTGTTTAGTTAACACCACCAAAGGACAACTATTAAGATAGACGACTATCAGCAGACTAACAAGCTTTCATTGTGTTCATGATTTTATAACAATCGTAAATCCCGATAAGACCCGATTCGATTCTAAACCTAAAAAGAGGCCCCTTCATTATGCTAAATTATGCGTGTTTTCCATATGAATCAATGTATTTTTATGTACTTCGTCTCGTTTGAAACAAATTTTCATTTAATTATACGTGAATCGAAACACATTTAATTTATTTCGTTTTTAGAGGAGTACATGTAGCCATCTAGTTGGTTCCTGGAAATGATTAGTTGGTGCTGAAATATTATAAATTGTTGTGCAATGCATTTGTCTCGAATGTATGTATGTACGTATTTGAATTTATTATTCTATTAACGTTTTGCGTTATCCTCGCCTTGAAATCTGTTACCGCCCGATACAGACTTGTTAAAGCTTGTGGTTTTTATCAACAACAGTGTAATTATGTCATCTCCAGATAAAAATACTATTTTCAAGTTTATCGAACTCATTAGTTTATAATTGAAACAATGGGCTTATTCATACGCATAATATATTAGCGAGAGGTGCCCTACTGTTGTAAAACTTTGAATAGCAGGTATACGTCTTTGATTAATTATAGAATTTTATACTATAATGTAAAACTTTCTATCATCACGATATTTTAGGAAGTTCCTGTATTGTTCTATAGAATTAACCTTTGTCTTAGCTTATGTAATATTATTTGTCTGAAAATTAAATAATATACCGTGTGTTTTCCTGAAATCGGTCGTGGAATGATACCTTTGTGTATGGCAGGTTATCATTGATTTATCGAAGTGGTAGCTTATTATATGACTTGGGGAAGTAGTACAATTTTTATAATATGTTATCAATTTATAGGTGTGCGACAAATGATTTTTGAATCTGAAATACTTTTACACCCCAGAATAAATTTTTATTAGTCTGTAATAAGAATATCACTTTACAATAAATATAGCGCTTGGCTTCATTGGGTAGACAATTTTTCAAGTTCTGGGTATCCATTACTAATAAACCTGTCTGGAATATTATTTCATACCTAGATTCCGTTAATGTCTTACTTCGACTCATAGACTAGTATCCATTGTGAATAAAATTTTTATTGTAATCATCGAGATGATGTCCCTGTACTCAGCTGAATTTTTTATCTAGCTAAAATATATACTAAATTATTTTTCTGTACTTCCTCATTTTTTCGCTGGTGATTTTATTGTCGTATCTTGGCTGTGGTGCCTCTTAATCTATAAAACTTATAAATTTGTTGAAGTATGTACGAATTTTTTTTTTTTGTATGTTATGCATTGCTTTGAGACACTCTTCCATTTTGTTTTTCGTCTTACTTTAACATTTTGCTTCTGTGGGTACATTTCTTTATAAATACTGCACCGGCGAAAGCTCTGCTGAATATATTAAATTCCATGTTTGCTTCATTGATATGAGAATAAAAATTTGCTTTTGAACGTAATAAACTAAAATATTTGTCTAGAAGAGGAGTATGCATTTATAACTCGATCATCGGATCTAGATGGACCTATTGTTACATTTTAAGGAATTTAAATAAATTTCATTACGATAGGCTTTACTGCACATGTGTGACGTCGTTCTCTAGGCGGATTAGTAAATAACACCATTATAGATATTAAAACCAATGTCTCGATAGCTTATGCGATAAGACTTTGTACTTTCAACCCAGAGTTCGTTAGTTCGAATCCTGATGGCCGCTGGATTTTTTCATTGAAAATAATTACAGGAAAATTATATGTATCATGTGACCCCTCTATCGGAAGATATAAATATTCAGAGTTTAAAGTAATGATTGTTAGATGGCGCTGTTGGACCATTACAAGTTGAACTATGTGGGCAACAGCCGAAAACTTAGGGAGAGACCCTACTGCCAGATTAGGGTTGTGCCAGTTTCCAGAATTAGAAAGCGGGCCATTGCCGAAAGTAGGAGGTTGGCTATCAGCCTAAATTAGGAGATGGGGCGCTTGCGTAGGCGGGTCCCTTGCCCGAAATTTAAGGAGGGGGCCTACTGCCAAACTATGTGTGGGCCTACGGCTAAATTAGGAGGCGCGGCCGCTTGTTAGAATTAGGAGGCTGGCTATCTGCCTAAATTAGTGACTGGGCCACTTGCCCCAAATTAGTAGGCGGGTCCCTTGCCCTAAATTTAAGGAGAGGGCCTACTGCCTAAATTAGGGGGGCGGGCTAACTGCCCCAAAATTAGTAGCCGGGTCCCTTGCCCCGGAATTTAAGGAGAGGACTTGAATTTCTGGACAGTACTGTAGATTCCATATTTGAGTTTCCCGCCATCTTGAATTTCCCCTCGGTAATGTAGATTCCATACTTGAACTTCCCACCATCTTAAATTTCCGGTCTGTAATGTAGATTACATGTTTGAATTTCCCGCCATCTTGAATTTCCTGTCGCCGCCATCTTGAACTTCCTGGTCGTCGCCATATTGAACTTCCTGGTCGCCGCCATCTTGAACTTCCGGTCGGTAATACAGATTACATGTTTGAATTTCCCGCCATCTTGAATTTCCTGTCGCCATCTTGAACTTCCGGTCGGTAATACAGATTACATGTTTGAATTTCCCACCATCTTGAATTTCCTGTCGCCGCCATCTTGAACTTCCGGTCGGTAATGCAGATTACATGTTTGAATTTCCCGCCATCTTGAACTTCCGGTCGCCGCCATCTTGAACTTCCGGTCGGTAATGCAGATTACATGTTTGAATTTCCCGCCATCTTGAACTTCCGGTCGCCGCCATCTTGAACTTCCGGTCGGTAATGCAGATTCCCTACTTAACGACTGTCTGGACTGTCTCGCGGAAGTGTCCCCTTACCTACTAAGGGTTATCGTGGGAAATGTTGCAAGGGAGTTGGTCAAGGTCCAACCATCATTTGCGAAGGGGTGGAAAATACATTTTTTTGTTGTTGTTTTTGGCACCCTTTAAGTGTTGAAATTCCCAGCAGGGATTCCCATCCAATCCCCTGCTAAAAACAACAACAGCACCCTAAAAAACGGGGGAAGGCATATTTTATAACCCATTCCCTATACTTCGACGAAGAAATCGTATTTTGATTGGATTAAATACAGTATGTCCGCGATGGGGTTTACAATAGGTATAATGGCTAACATTTTTTAATTTTCGAGAAAATATTATTCTTTATAAAAGTTGTTGCTTGCCTAAAAAATAGTAATGACGTTCACAAAAATTATGTTTTTTTTACGGGGTGATAAAAAATTACAAAAACTTAAAATTCCGTAATAGTAAACTGGTTCTGTTTTTTTTTTATTTTGGAACAAAATGTGAAATAAAATAATTGTTTCAAATTATATGGTCTGTCCACATCCAAAATTTCATTTGAATGTTGCATTTATTCCGAAATTTTTAGTAAAATACGGTTTTTGTCAAATTTTTATTTATAATAATAATAATAATAATAATAATAATAATAATAATAATAATAATAATAATGCTGCACACTGCTTACGGAACTGAAGATCATACCGGCATGCCGAAACTGGGCAGACATCTTAGCCGGTAGGATGCAGAAGGCCGTCATCCTCGGTTCGCTACGTCTGCTCAGGGCACACGATTTCCGGACCCAGTAGTCACTTACCCCACGGTGTGGGGAGTGGCTACCGGTACTACCAGCTCCCCTCGGTGAGGATCGGAGCCACAGAGAAGGGTGACTGGTTAAAAAAATAATAATAATAATAATAATAATAATTATAATAATGTATGCGATTTCGACCTACATCCAACGCCATAACGCGGCGTTACGAGTGCTGTACTATCATCTACGGCACTCGTACGGGATAGACCAAACACCAGTGCTGCCTTACGTCCCCGGAGATATTGAGTTCGTTGTCGAAAACGAGAGGTGCCGAATTTATTGGAACTACTCGTTTCCAACAGTCAGGCTAATTCAAGCCAACAAGCCTGACATAGTCCTCCTCGACCATCAAGACAAGATGATGTTTGTGATCGAGTTCTCGGCACCTGTTCAGCCAAACATCGCTTTGAAAGAGGAGGAAAAACGGACCAAATACCGTGATCTCCGGTACGAGCTCCAAGTGCTGTACCCAGGCTACTCGGTCAAGATGGTCGTCCTCATAATCGGTGTACTGGGAGACATGAAGCCTACGCTGCTCTCAGGATTGAGGATCATATCGGCCTGTCAGAAGTCTGCTGATTGGTTGGCAGGCGAAATGCAGAAGGCAGTCATCTTGGGGTCCCTTCGCCTGCTTAGAGCACACGATTCTGGAATCTACAGTCACTAACTCTGCGGGATGTGGGGAGTTGCTGTGGATATATTGCTGGCGCTCTTTCCGTGTAATGTCGGAGGCCACGGAAGACTGTCCAGCGTCGGGAAACCGAAAAAAAAAATAATAATGATTTTATTGTTAGGATTAGTTACATAAAAGAAAAATTTGCACTATAATATATGAACTGTAACATTGAAATATTCCTTATTTATTTTTTATTTTCACAAATACTACACGCTGTAAAAATTTGGAATCCTATTTTAGGAACATCCTGTATGGTTCCTGTAATGTTATAATTGATTGTTAGGTACGTTGTTACCTAGTTACGTATACATATAACATATCTGCATTAAAAAATAATTTTTAAAATGTTAACTGTCGAGCAAAGAATTCTCTTGGTACAGTGTTATGGAGACGGTAAAAGTTCAGAGCGTTAGGTTATTCAAAAATTCAGTGAGAGATTTCTCGGTCTGCGCACAGGAGAATATCCGAAGGAAATACTCCAATAAACACATATATATATGTAGCGATAGCCAAGCGGCCCTCAAGGCCCTTGCATCGAATCGGACCAAGTCAAAACTGGTCCAAAACTGTAAACAGGCTCTTTGTGAACTTGGCTCATCAAACTGGGTCAGGCTTCTCTGGGTGCCTGGACACAGCAACATTGAGGGTAACGAGCGGGCCGATGCTTTGGCCAGAAGGGGCTCTCGTGAACCTCTGCTCGGTCCGGAGCCGGCTCTCGGCTACCCTAGATCCCAAGCCAAGAGGTTAATAGATAACTGGACTCGCTCCCAGTTCATTGACCTCTGGGATTCCTATCCAGGACTCCGGCAAGCGAAGCTCCTAATCTCAGGACCCTTGCCGGAGAGAACAAAGCAATTTCTGCGTCTAAGCAGAAAGCAAATTAGAGCCGTAACAGGCCTCTTGACCGGACATGGCTCTTTTAGGAAACACCTACACACAATGGGGGTGGTTGACCACCCCGATTGCAGGTTCTGTGAGGACGAGGAGGAGACCTCCATTCACGTTCTCACTTCTTGCCCAGGACTGATGAACCTGAGGCAAAAACACTTCGGCGCTGGCTTTCCAGTGCTGGAGGAAATAATGAGTTCTCCCGTGGGAAGGATTTCAGCCTTTGGGCTGGAATCCGGTCTGTACGGGGGAGCTCCTTAATTTGTTAGCGGTAGCACAATGGGCCACAAGGCCTGAGTGCGGCGACCTCCAAGCGCCCCGCTAAAAGAAGAAGAGAAGAGAGATTTCTCAATGTGTATGTTTCGAGAATGGCAGTTCATAAATTGGTAACAAAATTTAAATGACGTAAAAAAAAAGAAAAAAAGTATGACAAAAATGACGCCGCCACATTATTAGTGTTGGCATCTGTTGCCGAAAATCCCAAACTTTCGTTGAGAATCATTAGGTGTTTAAAAAAAGTTGCATTCAAAAAAATTTAAAAGAAAATAAAGCATTTTCATACAAACCACATTTTAACCATACCTTAGAAGAAGGAGATGAATAAAAACGACTAGATTTCTGGGTAGGAAATGAAATTTTAAGTGGCAACACGAATTTTGATAAATTTATTGCTTTCCGACGAGTCAACTCTTTCAGCAAATGGGACTGTAGCTTCACAAGTAAGATATTGGAGTGAGTCCAACCCCGAATTTAGAATTTCTACAGGAAGGCGATATTTAAAAAAAGTAAATGTCTGGTGCGTTATTTCATATCATGGCTTAATAGGGCCATACTTTTTTGCAAATACGTGCAATAGTAAGTAACTCTTATTTACACATGCTAAATACATTCTTTTCTCAGTTAGAAGCCTTGCCGTTGGAATATTGTAATAGAATGTATTTTCAGCAGGATGAATGTTCATCATGCCTGCTTCGTACTTAATTGATTTATTAGAAAATTTGGGCAAAGGTGAATTGGTCCAGTTTTGTGGTCCCCAAGAAGTCCAGATTTGATCATTGCGGATACATTTCTCTGGGCGCGTCCAACACAAATTACCTACCGACAACCCATAGACAACGATGGTGAAATTCTAAAGCAGCGCATTTCGGCAGCTGTGCAATCAATTTCCAATGAGGAAGTTAGAGGTAATTTACACAACATTCGAAAACGATTAGAAACATGCGTTCAGTTTGGTGGAGAAATTTTTGAATTGTGATATTTAATAAAGTCAGAACCTTCAAATATGTATGCACTTTTATAAATTCATAATTGTTTATCTGGCATTTATTCTCCTTGTTTGAATGCAATTATAAATTTGACAAAAACCGACAAGTAACTATTTTACTAGAAATTCACTAATTTCGGAAACATTGCAATATTCAAATAAAATTTTGAATTCGGACAGACCATATAATTTGAAACAACTGTTTTATTTCACATTTTGTTCCAAAATAAAAAATAGTTTTATTTACTCTTACTGAATTTGAAGTTTTTGTAATTTTTGATCACCCCGTATAAAAAGTATAATTTTTGTCAACGTCATTACTATTCTTAGTCAAGCAAAAACTTTAATAAAGAATAACATTTTCTCGAATAGTTAAAATTTTTAGCCATTACATCTATTGTAAACCCCATCTGCGGACATACTGTATACATATAGGTAGTTCCTTCCGTCAGTTTTTGTTTAAATTAGGCAAGCCACGATTTTTTGTATTGCCTATTTTGGACAAAGGCGCTGAAGTTTCAGGTTCAAATGAATATAATGAAAATTTCACACATCACTTCTTTAGCCAATAAGAAATTTGCTCTTGGTTTCGTTAAAATAGCAACCCAAAAAATTTCTGGAAATTTTTATCCTCCCTGAGCGAAATTAATAAGTGGAAATTTTTCTGTCAAATTTGGACATTTGCTTTGACACAAAAATACATATCTAGGTGTGAAATTTTCTTACCGAATATTCCACGAGCTTAAATTATGGTCCGGAAATGTTTCTTCTTTCATGAATATTTTAAGAAAATTCATGACCTCGAAAAAATTTCCGGAAATAATTTAAGTACTAGGGATATTATAAGTGAAAATTTCACACGTCACTTTTTTAGCCAATCAGAAGTTTTTTCTTGATTTCTTTACCATAGCAACCTAAAACATTTCCGGGATCTTTTCCTTCCTGATAGTACGACATCGACAAAAGTGGCTTTGGGCACCGCAGTTGCCGCAGCTAGATGGAGATGTTGTAGGTATCTTTAGATACCATTTCCCTCCAATGGCAAGTCACGTGACCGCGCTCTCTTCAAGAGAGATGCAAAAAACAAAGGGCCGCTTAAATGTTGGCAAAAAATTTGTGACAAAATTCATGCACATTTTTACGCAAAAATGAGAATCTTTTCTCCGTCGGAGTTTTTTTCCTGAAGTGTTTCCTTCTCTCGTTTTTTTTTAAATTCATAGACCATTATTAATTAGTTTAGGGTGAAGGAAGCGTTTTAGGAAAAACTCCAAGAGGCAAAAGTCGCTTAATTTTGTTCAAAGATCCCGCCTCCCTGCTTCCAGAATTTTTTAGACAAAAATAAATTCGGCCAAGAATTTCCTTAGATTCAAGGACGCATATTTTGATATATTTCCGCCAGTGGACGCTCAAAAAAAAATTTTAGGCAGTCGACTATAATCCGTCAATAATGACAGATGATAAAGAAAATCAGAATATGATAAAAAAAGAATATCTAAGTGCTGGATAGAGGGACTAATTTTTAAATTGTTCGATTAGTGAATTGCGCTTTTAATCATACGTTACAACATAAAAGAATAGCACTTAACTACAGAGAAACAATTTTCTTTATATTCTAAAAAGGCAAAATATTTAAGAAACATGTTTTCAGCAGTATTACTGAAAAGTATGAAACATAAAATATCTATCTTTTCTATTGAATACAATGGGCTTGTTCCATGATATTCTTTTTATATGGTTTTTATACTTTTTCATATAGTACTCGATATTCTCATTATGCACTTAAAATTTCGAATTATTAACCCTTTCCGTTGTCCAGATATAAGAAGTTGAAATTAGTAATAGTTGCAAAAACCGAGCGCTCATTTGCGACGTCACTATACGCAAGTGACGTAAGAAATGTGGCTTTCTGGGACCTTTCAAATTTAACCTGAAAGGTCGAAAAACATGGTACGTTCAAGCGCTGGTAACTAAATGAATACGTCGAGTGGAACTTCGTTTTATGTCTCTACGGAAAGGAGAAGGTCGGCGATGAATCCTAATCGTATATTGCATGGTCAAAATCGAAAATTTGTCCCGACAGGAGCGAGAGAAAATTGTAATTTTTTGACATTGACAATTTTGACCCCTCTACTGTCAAGAAGTAAGCAAAACAAACAATACTTCGAAAACACTTATAATTATAACAACTAAGGAGCATCAAGTCTATTGAGATCGCCGAGTCTATGCGTATAGTGACGTAGAGCCTGGCCACGCCCCATTTTCGTGAGATGGAGATTTGTAATAGTTTTTAAGATACCTATTAAACGTGCGAATAAGATTTTGATTTTTTGCAGATCCATTATTTTATACTTGCACTTTCGATTTACGAAATTAAAAAAAAATGCCGAACAAGCCCATTATGGATGCAGCACACCGAGCCCCGCAGATACATCTCAACAATCCACGAATAATTGAAGGTTAATAAACACGCTTGCGTGACAACACGCTTGCGCGACAACACGCACTCACCCACGCACACAAACACACACAAAATTGTCCTTATAATAGTCTTATATATAGTTTTCAACATATGTCTCATTGATACTGCTGAAAACGCCATGTTCAACGATCTTAAGGCTCTGGAGCTAAAAGAAGGCATTTGGAGCGCCGTGTCCCTGGAGACTTTTGATCAGGACCTCGAATTATACAACATACTAGAATTTGAAGCAATTTGACCGAAAGCCATTTTACAGTGCTACTGGCAGTGAAAATGAGATTTCTTTGACAGCGTCAGAGGTAAAGGAAGTTGCAGAAATAGGTGAAATGAAATGAATAAGAATTAAATAAATATTAAATATTTAATAGTCATGGACAAAGTATAGTATTCTACTCGCATATAAGGGCTATTATTATATACTCGTTGAAGAATATACTATTTGTTCAACGTAACCATAGCAACCGAAATACTAAATGTGACAACGACTTCTGATTTGTCGAAAGCCGTGCGGTCACAGAAGATAGGAACTAAGCAAAGTTCGCCTTTGTGGCGGGACCAAATTTGTTCATAGCCACCGTTACGATAAGGTATATATTTGTCAAAAGCCATATAATAATTCTTGACGTTGTGCGATTGACAGTCTTCCAACGCTTACACGGTGGTTCGTTACTTTGGTGACTTTTTCGATCAATTTTCGACAATTTTTATTCAGTTTTTATTTATTTATTTGATTTTTGGTGTTTTCTGAAGGAGGGTAACAATAGGTAAGCTTCTTTTTATTTCCCAAAGATCCCAACAGTTAGGTACACATTTATATTATTGAAACAATTGGAAAGTAATCTTAGTTATGTTAAATAATGAACAGTTGAAAATAAGTAATATGAAAGGAAACATTTTCTTATCACTTGCAGCTACTAACTCTGGGTATCTTTGACATCATAGGAAAGCGTAAATATTATAAAGGAACATAATTATTTAACGTGAATTTAGTATTTTCAGGGCTGCAACTTGGATGAAGGCATGTTAAAGGCATAATCTACTTGATATAGGCGTGAATAAGCTTCATTTAAATGATAAGTTTGGGAAAAAAATATGTTTGTGTAGGAACACGTAAACGATTGCTTGATGAAGTCGTTCCAATAGATTTTATAGGTGTACTGAATCAAGACGCAGCTGACAAAAGTATCGTTGATGAGCCAAGCACAGAAATTAATACTTTATTAGGTGGGTCTTTCTGTTAGAGAAATTTAAAGAAGTATGTAGATATAGAAGAGAACACAGTACATATATGTTTTTGAAATTGCAATGCCTAACAGTTTTTAAATTATTTTCAGGTATTACCATATTGTTCCTCATTTATATGAAAAAAGCCCTACAGTTATTTCTGCTCAAAGTTTTCCTATCATTAGCCATGTACTTATCTAGTAAATATAAAACAAGACAGTTTTTTCAGTACACAGTGAACTGGACCGAGATATTGACATATTTTGTATGTATATCATTTCTCAGAGTGTAGTAAGACATATTACTGTCACTCCGAGGTCACAGGAATCAGTCCCCCGATATCAAAGGTACCGCGACAAGGAGTTCCTGTTTTCCATAGTGCAGTATTATTTCATCACAGTGTGTTGGAATGATACTTGTTTCGACACAATTTTTAGTTGTGGAATTTGTAGTTTCTAAAATAGTGCCATGGAAAAAGATTTACATTGCTCGCTTAGCTGCAAATGTCAACTATTAGTTCTCAGTCTACTTTTAATGACAGTCGTAGAAAAAATAAATTCTTTATGTCGAATAACTTGAGCATATCATTTTCTACATATTTATCTATTATTATGTTGTAGGCATTACTCACCTTGTTTTGATTGAGTCACGTTTCGTATAATTGCCCAAGACTTTTGAATAGTTTTATTGCAATTATCAGTTCCAAAATGTCCAAATGCATTAGAGGTTATGCTATAGAACGCTTCGCAGGGCGTTGAACTGTCAAAAAACCATATAGGTGCAGATGATGCAATAGCTCCAAGAACGGAATTGGGATACTTCATTCTCAACCACGCTGCCAACATACCTCCATAAGACCCCCCAAAAGCTATAAACGGAAAAGTATCAAAGCTGATCATAGTGCTAAGATAGGCTTTTTTTAAGAATTCTATGAGGTAAACAAAATCTGCTAAGGCCTGTGATGAAGATAGATATCCTAATTTTTCAGGAGTGGAAAAGGAATCACTTCCAAATGGTAAAGAACTTCCGTAATATCGGTGCTCAGCAAATACAATGAGGGCATTAAATTCCGGTGCAATATCAAATATAAATCCAGTATTTTGAGCAAACATTGTTATGTCCCCTTCATTTCCAGTATAGATAAATATCGGCCCTCCTTTAATATGGAACGAACTATGCACCAAATACCTTAATTTAAATGTCTTGTTGGTGGTAAACGAAAAATGATCCAACGGCATATCTATAAATTTTGTGTCGAAGGCATATTCTGATATTACATTATGCCAGTACAGTAGTAAAAATAAAAGTGATAAAATCATCACTGGTCTCTGGTTACGAATTCATCAAACTCTGTAAGACATTATTCAATGTACTTCAAACATATGACACACAATTTGACAAATAGGATTTTTGAGAGTTTGTTCATTTGTACCAAGTTGATACATATCGCGCACCGAAAGAATCTATCAAATAATATTCTTCTGGTGGTATATAATGTAATATATATATTATTATAATACAGGGTATCTTGGGCAAACGTACAAACATCTCGCATCATAATACATACTCAAAAGAAGTAAAGAAATCTTATAAAATGTTTGTTTTATTCCAACGATTGTTGTTAAATTACATATGTTCTAAAAATATGATATAGTGGTGTTTATAATATTGACTGTCAGTAACGCCGAGTAAACTACAAGTTCAAGGCTTTCCGGCCTACCTCTGCATTTTATTATGTTCATTACATCTGTAAGAAATAAAGAACGTAAAACGTCAGATAGACTCGACTCTTTTGAATGATTCCGATGTTCTTATGAAAAATACCTCCGCTGTCATCGTCGGTACTTCAAAGATAAATTTCATGTGTTCTTCAGCTTTGCGAAATATTATTGTACGATATACCGCAGCTCAACAATCATACAGCGTTGTCAAATTTGTTTAGTTTTAAGGAAATTTGCAGTAAAAATTTACATAACTGGGAGTGATGAATAAGATGGTGAATTACATGTTATTGAAGTTAACTAACTGTTATTAATTTAACTACTGACAGCGGTGAAACAAATTGCACTATAATAAACAAGAAAATTGTATTTTTATTATCATTAAAACATATTTTTTTACAGTTAGACAAGAATGACGAGTGCAGATAGTGCCATTTTTGCCCCTCGAAAACAAAAAGAAATCCCATTCCAAAAGTTACTTTTTGTGTAATTGAAGATATGCACTGTTATGTGTACACATTATATTTCCTGCGTTTTCTGCATTTTTTCGCAAAAATAACATTATTACAATGAGAAGCACCCCATTGGAATTTTGAAACATGTTGATTAATTGATCGATTAATACGTTCTTAAAAAGCCCGATTAGAAATTGGTTCAGCGTGTGCTTTATTAAAAAAAATCAAAATACAATCTCGGAAGTACTATAATAGCGTAAGCATCTGTGCATTTTGGGTTGGCAGCGATTTTTTTTTCGGTTTGGTAGGGGGCCAGTATCCAGGATGAAACTCCCGCCACTTGATTCACAATCGAACCCATACGAAACCGAAAAAAAAATTGCTGTCTACCGAGAATGCATAGATGACCTCTGTTATCCCGGATCATTTAATTAACTTAATAAAGTAAAATCATGAATAAGTTTGTCGTTTTATTATATTATTTAGTTATAAGGTTCCTAGAAACTACAAAAACACCATCACATCATACAGCGAGGGGCGAAATACTGTCCTTATCCGCGCTCGTCCCTTGTCGATATGTGGGATTATTTTGCCCTCGAATCGTGAACTTCGTATGAAACGCGATGTTTGTGAAAAATGGCTAAAATGGTTATGAGTAAATTAATGTTACTATTAAACAACAGAGTGACAAAACTGTAAAACTTGCATTCGAGTATTTGGAGTGTGGTTGAAAATATTGCAATGGAAAGAAACCTGATTTAATTTTAATGAATATAAAAATATACAGCATATACTGTATATTCTTATTCAGATTGTGGCGTTGTTTTGTAAGGTTTTTATTCGGTGTTTAATATTTTGCCCAAGTTATTAAACTTGTGGGCCACCCTAAGAGCGACGTGGTTAGCGTCACTAGTTTAACCTGGCTAGCACAGTAAAGATACGGAGAGCAAATGGGCAATGAGTTCAAGGCTTGGGCGCCATGATTACTTAGTATAATCAAGGAAAAAGAAATATGAAGATAAAGATAAACAAAAGACAGATATTACATATATACAATAGATTGTATTACAAAACATTATATTACAAAAAGGAATGAACTATCACAGCATCAGCAATACTGTATAGCAAAATATCAAAAAGAAACTATATTACAAGATACACTGTATTAAAATTTGCTCAACAGCAAGCTAAATTTGAGGCTTTTACGAGAACCAAAAATATATTACAAAAGATACGCCTCGTAACTTTACCTTAATAGTAAAAATCATGTATTACAATATAAGGCATGGGGCTTTACCATTACCTAACTTTGAGGTAAACTTGAGAATTTTACGAGAGAAAATAACTATATTACACAAAAAAAAACGTCTCGTAAGGGTATCGCAATACTCATAAAACATATATTACAACGAAGTGCCCCATGGCTTTACCATTACCTAACTTCAAGGTAAATTTGAGACTTTTACAAGAGGCAAAGTAACTGTATTACAAAATATGTCTCGTAAAGTAGCTCAAAAATCATCAACTCTATATACACTCGTTACAACAAAATGCACCACAACTATTACCATATATAACCAAACAAAAGTGCGTATACAATACTACGATGAAATATTTACAACAACGAATCAAGTTAAAAGATAACTGTGAATATTACAACGAATTAAAAAAACAAAATCTTACAAAAGACGCTTGAATCTAAGATTTAAAACCTAAGATACTTGGCTTTATGAATCAAAACTAGGTAGGTACCTTGCTTTCATGAAGCAAAAAGCACTACTGTAAGTGAAAATAATCCCTTTTATATGAGGTAATAATCAAAAGTACTTATCATTTGTTTTAAAAATCCTGATGAGAGAAATTCCTAAGTGCGCTCCTGTTCTGGGATGAATACAGATTTAAATGTTATGTAGTTTGATGTTTGGGACCTCCATTTTGCTGACTTGGAATGATTTGCGTGTCATCGCCTTAATTTCCTTTTGAGGTTATGAAATCGTAGAAACGTGCTATGCACAAAATAGTTTGTCACCAAGACAAAATCAAGGAAATCTCTTCGCCCAGTTGGCATTCGTATATACAAAACGATAATGCAAAACGTAGTATCAAAATCTTGACTTCACATGAATATTATTTGCTTAGTAGTAAAATCTTAAAGATGCGTCGTGTCGAAAAATTCCGTAATAAAGAGAAACGTAGTATTGCTGAGTTTAATTACTAATTACTAAGAAAAGCTGAACATAGATAATTTTTCATGAAGCAAAAGTGTAACATTGAGATCACTTCGACATTAAAAGGAACTTTGTTATTTATAGAAAAAACTTTATACGTCTATAAGGTTCCTCAATTTTAATATCCCCTTTAGGGTCTAACAAAATTTCAATAACGTCCATCTCAAAGGACGGCTCGAGTGAATGAGAAGGAATTTAGTCTAGCGCGGCGTATTGTTCGATATGTCCTGGACCGGCAGTCACGTGGCTCCGCCCAAAAAGTAGTTCTCTTTTATTAAGGAAATATTAAATTAAATAAAGGATCTATATTGGTGTTGATAGTTTCATGTGACTGACCGACTTTATTATAAATACTCGACTCAACTTCTTTTCTTAGTTGGTTTGATTTATTTATGTAATTTAATTTGAATATTATCGAGCGTCCGCTGGTTAATATACTGATGCGTAAGCATAAGCTACTGACAATTTCAAATCTGCCTAGGAATAGTTCGTTATAGTACCAGAGAATAGGAGAATAAAATGTTTGATTATTAAAATTTTTCTAATAAATGCTAGAAAACGTAACGAAGGATGTTTTTGCGCATTCCGCACGTTACAAGATAAGTTTTTGTTGAAGAGAGATAGCAAAAGGTACTCGGTCGTTCTACGATGTTTCAATGTTTATGTTAATATATACAACGAGGTCTATAACTAGAGGAGACTAGCCGTTGATTGGCCGCGCAACGCGGGTGTCTTCGTCCTTGTCGCACAGTTCGTACCCTCTCCCTCTGTTTTGCAAAGCAACACAGCCGACATCAAAGAGTTCTATAACGCCTACACAGCCTTCTTACCTCGCGCGTTCTTTGTTTGAATTCGACATCAATCAAAACATCAATAGCGTTCTGCTTTATTTACAATTACAGGTGTTTTCTTCTAATTTTACTTCTGTTTATAACGTTTTGTATACTAAATAATGTTTGATATTATTATATATTATGTAATATTTTATTTTATTTTTTTGTCACAATGGTTCATGCTTGTAAAGTTTGTAGTCAAAGTAAAACACCCATAGTCACAGGAGTATGTTTGGATAAGTAATTTAATATTTCCATCAATAAAACTTTTTGTTTTTGTATTTAGCAATAACATAATATCGCTATTTTCATTTACACTTGGTGTAGAGTTTAAAGTGGTGTAACTGCACTCGACGAAAACAACATTTGAAAAGCAGTTACACCCATCTAAAAGAACGAAATATTCATTTACACTAACTACACTTTTAGCACTGGTGCACAAAGTCCTAACAAAAAAAAAATGGAACTACTGTAATCAAGCGTGCGTCACCTCCCGTCATGTACTGTGACTAATGTGCGACAAAGCGAGAACGAAATGTGTGAGGATGAGAACAACCGTGCCATTTGCTGATTATACCTGACGTAGCTTATCTCCTCTAGTTATAGAACTCTTTGAATATACGTAATTATTCAGTCATTTACTGTTACTGATCATATACACGTCATATCTAATAAATACGTTTCAATTCAACAAATAAAGTTAACTATCTCATATCCAAGTTCGTCAAGAGATTATGGGCCCAAGTTTACGGTGGAAAGTTGAAATAGTGTTTGAATTTGAAATATTCAATCGCAGTGAACATATGTCATCGTCAGGATCAGTGAGGATTGAATTGTTGAACAAGGACAATTTCGATACACGGATGATTCAGATGGAAGCTATTTTAGTGAAAAACGATGAATGAATGTATGTGAGCGGGGAAAAGACGAAGCCGGCATGGCCATAGCAGATAATAATGAATCTGCGGCTGTGATAAAATTATGGAAGAGTTGTGACCGGAAGGCGAAGTCAGACATTATATTGTCGATTAAGCCATCGTAATTAAAGCAGGTAAAGAATTGTATTGCTTCAAATAATATGTGGGATAAACTGCAGATTATTTATGAGTCGACAGGACCGGCTAGAAAATCTACATTTTTGAAGCAATTGACTTTACATCGGATGGATAATACTGGGGACGATCGTAGTCATCTCCATAAATTTTTCGATATAATCGATAAGTTAAGTGAGATGGAAATTAAAATTAATGAAGATTTATTACCAATAATGTTATTGTACAGTTTACCCCCAAGCTTTGAAAATTTTCGGAGCGTCTCGAGACGATTTACCGATCTGCGAGTGAAGATTGTAGAAAAATATGATGCAAGGAAGAATGAAACACGCACATCATAGCAAATGCAATGACCGCGAAGAATCAAGCGGGAAGTATTGGAGCAAGAAGACGATTACAAATAATGAGAGGGCCAATAAAGCTGTGAGCTTATACGTGTATATTGAGAATTCGATCAAGCATTTAGTGGTAGCCTGATATCTCATGGGAGTAATTAGTGGTTAGACAGTGGTGTAACGACTAGAAAAGGATCTAGAAAATTTGGAAATTAAAGATACTAAACCTAGAAAATTGAATTTAGCTAGCAGTGCCTTTACTGAAATTAAGGCAAGAGGAACAGTGTTAGTAGCATCGGAAATTAATGGACGACAGACCAATGTCACTCTTCAAAATGGGTCTCATGTTCCTGATCTTCGTACAAATTTATTATCAGTTGGCAAAATGACCGATTAAAGTTTTAAGGCAATATGTAATCAGAAGTTTGCTGAAATTATCAATAAAGAAGGACGAACAATGCTGCAAGCAGATCGAATTAATGGATTGTACTTTATTCTTTCCCAGGAAAATATCACAGAATTAAAACCGAAAGCTACGGAGACTTGACATCGAGGGATGGGTTATTTGCACATGCGAGATCTCCAGGAGAGTGATCGTATGGGAACTGTGAAAGGTATGAAGTTGGATAGATTGGCGGAAAATTTTAAATGTGAAATTTGTATTCGGGGGAAAATGACAAAAGCTACATTTCCAAAAAGACTTGAGAAATCTTCGGAATTATTGGAAATAATTCATTCCGACGTCTGAGGGCCAGCAAGAGTACAGTCAAATGGAGGTGCGCTGTATTTTGTGACATTCATCGACGATTTTTCTGGATGGTGTGTTATTCGAAAAGAAAAATGAAGTTTTGGATGTTTTCAAAGAATTCAAAATTTTTGTATAAAATCAGACAGGAAAGACCATTAAATATTTACAGTCTGATAAGGGGCAAGAGTACTTAAATTATTATTTTAATGGATTTCTAAGAACGAATGGCATCGGGCGAAGATTGACTCTTACACATACTTCTGAACAAAACGGGGTGGCAGAAAGACGAAATCGTACCCTAGTGGTGATGGCGTGGTGCTTGCTCATTCAGGCAGGACTACTAAAATCATTCTGGGGAGAGGCTATAAATACTACTAATTATACAAGGAATAGGTGTCCTTCGCGAAGTAACAATGGAAAGACTGCGTTTGAGCAATGGACCAGGATGACACCGAATGTGAGTGAATGTGACTTCGAATGTGAAGTATTCACTTTGAATCGCGATCCAACCAAGGGAAAATTCGAGTCGAGATCAAAGAAGGGTATTTTCATTGGATATTCGGAGCAATCAAAAGCCTTCAGAGTATGGTTATTACTCGAAATGTGAAGTTCCTGGACAAAAGGACACTAGAAGAATAGAGGTCTCCAAACGAAAATTTCTTAATTTTTTTAGGAATAAGAATTATCAGAGGGTATCTGAGGAGGATTATTTCGATGCAAAGGACAATGATCGAATAGAAAATATCACCGAGAGGAATAAAGTAAATAATTTGAAGAGATTGTCGATGAAATAGACGAATAATTTCGACCTGGCAGTCGTCATGAATGTGAGGTGCCTGCAGTGGTGAACAAGCCAAGAAGGGGCAGGGGGTCTTCCCCCTAAGAAGATTATGACAGGAAACAGGGGAAGACCGAAGAAATAATACGCTCATTGGTGATGTCGATACAGTTGATCAAGTCGAGGAATTATGGGTTTGGCGGAAATTCTGATAAGCGATGGTGACTGAATTGAAACCTATCAAGAATGACACATGGGTATTTGCTGATCGACCACTGAACCAACCAGTTATTAGTAGGCGGGTTGTATTGAAGAATAAATACAATGCCCATGGTACTTTGGAGAGAAGAAAAACCAAATTGTGGCTAGAGGCTTTTCTCAGCGTCCCGGAATAGATTTTAATTAAGCTTTTGCTCCGGTTGCACGTATTGGTTCGATACGTATGATCACATCAATTGCAGCTCAATATGGGATGAGGATAAAGCAATTCGATGTGACAACTACATACCTGGATGGAGTGCTAGAAGAGAAAATGTTTATGGAAGTACGAGACTACACAGAAGATACACTGGAGAAAATTATTCCTATGGAATCAAAAACCAGCGAGATCAAGAAAAAAGCCACGAAGCTGCTTGAAGATTTTCAGGAAGGCAATAAGGTATGCTTTATGAGAAAGGCTCTCTATAGTTTGCGTCAGGCTGGACGTCGCTGGCACTTCAAATTGTGTAAGGAATTGGATGAATTTGGCATCAGGCAATCTGAATACGGCCAATGCGAGTTCTATTTGGGACGAGGGGAACATACATTTCTGGTGGCGATTTATGTGTATGATATTCTGGCTGTTTCAAGAGATGAGCAGAAAATTCAAGAGCTTGAGGAATTTTTGTGGAAGAGATTTGAAATAAAGAGTCTCGAAAATATCAAGTATTGCTTAGGAACTGATTTTATGCATGAAAAGAATGAAATTAAAATGAATCAAAAAGGATACATGAAAGATGTCCTTGAACGATTTGAGATGATCAACTCGAATTCAGTCACTACACCAATTGAATTAGGAAAAAAATGTAAAGAAATTGATAACAAAAGTGAAAATAAATTAAAGGAACTGCCGTATAGAGAATTATTAAGATCGCTTATGTATTTTGCTGTGTGTACGAAACCTGATATTTCTCATATAGTGAGGTATTTAGGCCAATATAATTCATGTTAGGACGCGACTCACTGGGCTGCTGCTAAACGTGTTGTCAGATACTTGAGAGGAACAGAAGATATTGGTCTTAAATTCAGAAAGACTGAAGAATCATTAAAGGGATACGTTGATGCAGATTGGGCTAACTGTCCGAATAACAGCAAATCCAATACGGGTTTCCCTTTATTCTGGGAAATAGTCCGATTTCATGGGAATCAAGAAAGCAGCAATCGCCAGATCTTTCAAATATCGAAGCAGAATATATGGCTCTTACAGAAGCTGCAAAAGAAGCAATATATTTGCGTCGAATTTTTATTGAAATTGGTTTTGAGAAGTTAAGATACGTTAAACTGATGAGTGACAGTCAAGGTGCTCAGAAGTTAGAGAAAAATGCTGTCTTCCATAACAGAACTAAACATATTGATGTGAGGTATCATTTTACTCGAGATATTGTAAAGAAAGAGGAGCATTTTTCGATTGAGTATATATCTACAAAAGATGTGGCTGCTGATGTTCTCCCGAAAGGACTTCCAAGACTTAAACATCTTGAATTATTAGGAGTTCAAGATCCCCAGAAATAGAGTATCAATCTCCTACATTTCGAGGGGAAGTGTTGAAGAGAGATAGCGAGATGTACTCGGTCGTTCTACGATGTTTCAAAGTTTATGTTAATTTATATAATTATTGAGTCATTAGCTGTCACTTATCACATACACGCCATATCTAATAAATACTTTCAATTCAATAAATAAAGTTAACTATCTCATATCGAAGTTAAGCGCGTCAAAAGTTTTATATAAATTAATGTAAATATATATCAGTTTTACATTAAAGTAGTCTTAGAAGCTATTTTTGATAAGTCTGTTACGAGACAATAAATATAAATATGAATATTGGCTATGTGCTAAATATCAGTGGTACTGTGGCTGAACGTAGCATCGCGCGTCTAAAGGCCACGATAAAAATTTATAAAGGACAGGTGCCAGCCGTGCCTTCGCAACGATATCTAACTATAACCACTCTCCATGGGGATTCTATAGTCTGTTTTTAAACCAGGAGAAGTAAACATGAAAATTCCATTTACACCCATTTACATCATCTTTTTGCGCCATTCCAGGGGTGTTTTTAAGCTCTAGCTAATGATTTTGGCGGTGTACGAGTTCTTTTGACCTCGGATTCGGATTCACCGGCCGGAAATACATAGGAATACATGAGTCTGGTCTGAGTCGCTGGTCTAATTTTTTTTTGTGGAGCCATGTAATTCTTACTCATGATACTGGCAGGTACATGGTTCTCACAGAATTATTTAAAAACACTGTAAAAAACCAATATCAGTGTAGACAAAGCTAAGTGCAGTTTAATCCAATTCTTAGGTATAACCGTAATAATGTTTATAAGATCTAATTGATAAGAAAAAAAGTAAGCGGTAGATCAAGTTGTCGATCATTAATTAATCTGTTATATTAGGTAATAAAAAGTGTAAATAATTTTATATATTTTTAAGCATCTTTATCGAAAATATAAGTAGTATGTCAACATTTAATTTGGTAATCTGACCAAAATATTATTATTTTGATTTCCAAATAGATATTAAAATTCGATAATATTATCATAGCAAATATTTGTGTTGACTAATTTCACAGTAACAATATGTATTTTTTTTTAATATGTTGGCAGTAAAAAGGTTGCAAAAACTGAAAATTTAAACTCGTTGATCAATCAACGAACACGGTAGCTGTACTGAAGATCAATGTTCGAATCCATTCTAGGTTAGAAATTTAATTTCTAATTTTTTACTATTCACATCAGAAAATATTTACAGAATTAGCCACCAAACAAACTTTTAACAGATTGGAAATAAAGAAAATTTACATACCCATTTCCACCCCCTGCCCTCAAATTACCAAACAACTGAAAACTGCCCAACCGCACACCCGTTATCCATATGTTAATAATACTCGCTATCATCTACA
Source organism: Stenurella melanura (assembly GCA_963583905.1). Classification (NCBI taxonomy): domain Eukaryota; kingdom Metazoa; phylum Arthropoda; class Insecta; order Coleoptera; family Cerambycidae; genus Stenurella; species Stenurella melanura. The sequence continues at coordinate 106,281,553 of OY757311.1, forward strand.
AAGTAATTTTTGTACATTAGTCTCTTATATGCTGCAACGTGTATATTATGATGTATGTAATAGAAACACTATTCAAATAATATAAAGAACATGCTAAATGGTACGTTAAAAAAGTAAATTAAAATGAATTTCAAATTAAAAAGATCAAGCCAATTAAAACAGATGAATTGATGGAAATTGACCTATTAAAAAGCTTGAAATATCAAATCAGTTCATTATCGACCGTTGAATAGATAACATCTAAAATTTATCAAGAAAAGATTAACAATAAATTAAAGCATAAAAGATGAAATTTTTTTTAAGATAAGGTAGGTAAATAAATTCATTTTAGGCCTTTCTCATTTTTAACTGAATCTTCATACCGTAGGGGGTCATGTAGATACTTGTTTAATCGTCTTAGCCGTAGAGGACTATGTTGGATGCTAGTGTTATAATGAGAATGTGAAATAAGAAATTGAACAAATTCATTTTGGGATTTTGATTTACTAGCATAACCAGAAATCAGGTTATCGAAAGAATGCAAAGATTTCAGTACATTTTTACATGCAGTTTTTCTTTTAGTTCTCATAGATAGTTTTTTTCCCGCTGTTTGCAAAATCCTATAAAGAATATGTTTCATACCTCCTTATTGTTCAAATTTTTTTTTTCAATTTCTTTTGAGAACATCTAGTCGCCCCCCGTTTTTTAAATTTTAAACGGATATAGTGTGGAAAACGTATGGTAAGTATTTCAATTTTTTGAAAAAATCTAGCCGGACCTCTCCGCATATAAAAAATCTCCTTTTTAGAATAAAATATCGTTTCAAATGGAAATACTATGAAAGAGCAGTAATGGATAGTCCCAGGTACACACACTTTAATTTTTAAATTTAGCACATACATGCAAACGAATTGTTGCTCCGGCAGTTACCGTAGGAGTTAGACGGTTACACCAAAGGGCCCAGTTCGTTTTCTGGTCCAGTGGGAAAACAGCTGAGTGAGAAAACACTGGTTGTCAGATTTGATGCCATGGAAAACGTGTTACCGAGCTGTTTTTTGATTGATTTGATTTTTGTTACAACCGTTTAGGTAACAGTGGTCCCGGAAAGTTGTCCCACGCAAGGTAGTTAACTACTGTCAACCGTCTGCTGCGACTCTATGTTTCTGAGAAACCCTCAAAGACACTTCAAACACTGGCATAGTTCGTAGTAAAAGGTATACTCCTATGTGGTTTCAGATAAAACGAAATCCTTAGTGCAAATATGGTGCCAAACACTTATGGAGGTTTCCTAATTCAGAACGAATTAATAATCTTAAAGATGTCCCAACTATCACAGCTCAAGCACCAAAAATAAAATAAACCATGAATCGGTCTCGACAACTTCCTAGTGAAGTCAGAGAAATAATAGATGAAGTGATTACAACGAATTCTTTTTTCACCGACCTAGAGAATATATTACTTGCAATGATAACAGACAGTGATAGTAGGTAGTAGGCTCAACAGAGAGGTAGGAGTAGGAAGAAGTACACAGGACCACACAAGAAGAAAGTGATCTGTTCTCGGGACCCGACATAGGAATCCTTATGTATTTCGACATGCTGAACACGAATCCGATGTCCGTTTAGTTCCATTGCCCACCAATGTTCAGTAAATCGTAATAATAACCTAAACAATTTGGCTGATGCACCTGATCTAAGTCCAAAAATTGAAAAAAAAAACTAAATAATTTAGATTTTCTCTTATTTTCGGCCTGTGCACAGGCCGACAAAAAAGTGATCTGTTCCCGAGACCCGACATAGTAATGCGATGTCCGTTTAGGTCCATCCCCACCAATTTTATGTAAATCGCAAAAATAGCCTAAGAAACCTGATTTCTTTAGCTTATTTTCGCGATTTACAAAAAAGTGGTGGGTGATGGAGCTAAACAGATATCGGATTTGTGTTCAGCGCGTCCCAATACATAGGGATTACTATGTCTGATCCCAAGAACAGACCACTTTTTTTCTCTTGTGGTACTGTGTTATCAAAGCTAGATCTAACAAACAACAACCAATTCGTTTCTTTCAAGTACTGACCTTAAATTTCCAAGCAGAAAACTATACAAAACTTATAAATTGGCAGAAATCTGTCATAACAGAGCCACCTATTACAATACACAGAATAGATGAAGATTTGCAAACGACGCTGAAAGAAAATTGTTGTTAGTAAAATATGTTAATACGAGCATCAAATTTGAATAAATGTAGAAGATTTGAATTTTTTCGAAGGCCATGTCGATAAATATTAGAATTTGCAGGGTAAATATCATCAATGAACTAAAGTTATGCACACTTATTGGAAAAAACAACTTACGGAGAATGCGATGATTTTTGAACGATTAAGGAATTTCTGCTGAAACAAGATTTTCAGAGATTCACAAAATGTCATTTAAAAATATCAATTAAAAATAAAGAGTGGAAAAGAGGTTACTACATCAACATTTCCGTTATAAAATTCTCTAAATTCCGGTGTATTCCTGTTTGTTGTTTTTCTAAATGAAACATCGTGGGTTACCCTGTATGTTCTGATAAACGAGAAACGAGAGTTATTTACCAATGTAAAGTCATGCTATGTCTATTTTAGTAATCCAGTATAAATGTGCGCCACTGGTAAAGGCACCATCTCAGTTCCAACGGGAGTGAGCATACCTCTGAGGGATAACTAGCTTCATAAACAGCTTCTGATAAATGGGAATTCTAGCGTGTACATTCTCTGCAAATTGCATCCAGCTATTGCATAAATTGGACCCGATAAACTATCTGAACGGCTGCCATTCTCAAATAAATCACCTCCCATTGCACATTAAACATTAATAATTCACCCATTAACGCCTAGATTCAAATATTATCTCCAATTTAACTGGTTTCAAATTACACGTTACATGTCGTGTTGTCATATTGAATCTAATGCGAGGAGAAATTAAGAAATTCAGATTTATGCAAAAGAAATAGAAACACAGTTTCCGAAACAATAGTAATAAAATATTATACATGGCATTTATTTCCCATTTCTAAAAGAAGATAAGAATTTCGATTTAATATTTCACTCGGAAACGTCCCTTTATACCGACTGTTTCCAAAAGATTACCTTTCACCGTGTAGCTGTAGATTTCTGACATCAAACCAAGACTATTTAACTTGAAAATAAGGGTCTAACTGTATCATTTTCAAGACAGTGTGTTAAAATCAATATTGTTTAATTATATTTGGGCTCTATTTCATCAACCATGTTTCGGTTTGATTTAAGTAAGTGTATATTTTTGAGATCGATTATTATAATGGTGATATTGCCCGGGTCATGTTATAGAGGGCGCTAGATATAGGCCAGGCAAAGAAGAGAAAGTTCTCAAAGTTTATTCTAACTAATATTGTATATCGATAAAGTTCTCTTCATTTTCTATCACATCATCCATTTACTTCATCCCGTGTACGCGTAACTCGCAATCTAGAAAAAAAAATGTGGAAGTTGGGCTTCTAGATAACTAGCTAACCAGTTTAACTAATTCCTTCTTAATCAAAATTTCAAAAATTATTTAAAAAGTAGACCGTACCATTTTCAAGTGAATTGAATAATTCGCAGGGTACAAATTAAAGAAAAAACCGTAGTATCCCTTTTTCGATAATTCTGAAAATAATCTATAAGTACTCCAGTCAAAATAAACATTCAGCTTCGTTATAATTCGCATAGAACTGAAAATTTGTACAGGCGCTGAATACACCATTACAAATGAAATGCCAAAAGTCTCCATCGATCCCATGTCGGCTAAAAATTTTATTAAAGGTCACAAATGTCATACAAAGTTTGTAGATCATACAATTATCTACAAAAACTGTTTCAATACTTTCTTTCCTATGAATCATCATTTATGAGATATCGCGATTTCAATAGTTGGAAAGGTCGTATTCTGCATAAATATGCACACATTTCCGCGCCACCTATGAGGCAGTGTACTTTTTGACGTGGTTTCCCCTGTAGGCATAATTCACGATCGATTATGATTAAGCAAGTCTGATCAGACAGTTTCCTATTGATTAAAAATGTGGTACTGTTGGCAATTATCAAAGTGGAACGGATTTTTGTTGACTTTTAAAAATCGTCGTATTATTAATAATCTTCGAATTCCACTTCAACAGGCATGTCTTCTTCTTCGCTTTCCTCTTCCTCCTCTCTTTGCTGGATTTCTGTAAGTTGTTGTAAGGAAAAGATTGATCAGTTATCTCCTCATTGCTATCATTTTCAAAAGGGATAAAACAACAGTACATGAATTGTCTGAAAAACGCCATGATTTAATTGATTGTGCAGAAGTATTTACAGAGATTGTCTCTTCTCCATACAACATCATCTCAAATGAAATTCGCTTCATTCCTGCTATGTATGGAGCTCCAAAAAAATTGATTCTATAGACAAGTGTAGATATTCAAATTTTGTAAAAAATACACAGAACAATAAAAATATGCAGTTCCACCAACATCTGCTGCTGCTTATCAATACTTATACCGTGTCTACTATCAAATTCAAGTATTGCTATGAAGCAAACTGAACGCTGAATACTGGGGAAGGAAATGAATAGACAATAGATTTAGGCCAATTCATACTCTTCTCCCGCCTGCTCCAGAAAAAACATCTTAATACAATTTTTTTGTAAATTCAAGAAGGGTTGTAGTAATAACTGTGGCTGTAGAAAAGTCTGATTAATTTGTTCACCAGTATGTAGCAGTTGCCAAGGCCAGCCTTCCTCCAATGTTGAATCAAATACAACAGATGAGAATATTTATGATATCAATGAGGAAATAATTGATCCATCTTTTTCTTACAACAATTTACAGAAATCCAGCAAAGACAGGAAGAAGAGGGTAAAAAAGATGAATGCGAAGAAGACATGACTGTTGAAATGGAATTCAAAGATTATTAGTCAACACTAATCCGTTCCACTTTGATAATTACCAACAGTACAATTTTTTTAATCAATAGGAAACTCTCTGATCAGACTTACGTAATCATAATCGATCGTGTATTATGCCTACTGGGAAATCCACTTTATAAAAATTCATAGATTTCGCAATGCTTGCAACCATCGGCACATTGGAAATGATAACACCATATATAAAACATAAACTTATTCCGGAAATAGCTACGATTCTTCCCAAAAAATATGATTTTAGGTACTGTTACAAAAATAACTGAAAAAGCGGGGGGACACCCCTTTGTCGGTGACGCTAATAATTATTAACAATTAGATGTCAGAATAAAAACCGACTAACCTAACCTAAAGAAATCATAGAAAAGAATTTGCGACAAAATATATTAATCGTCACAAAATTAAAGAAAAAAAAATCATCAGGCATAGGAGTTTGAACCCGGGACCTTTCGCACCGTAAGCAATCAATCAATCAATCAATCAAAACAAATTTATTTTAAATTAATAATACATATTTTCCTCACTAAGCACTCGTCCGGAGCCAGCCAAACATTCAAAGCATGAATCGCCATGGTAATTGAAGGGATAGACGGAGCGAGGCTAGGTTGGATTAAAAGTAAACTTAAATAAGCACAATCTCCTTTCGCAGGATCGGCGAACTAAAAAGTGTATAAGATAAAATATGCAAAAAAAATTAACTTAAAACAGTTGATATATGCAATGTAAAAGACGCTAGTGTAGATAAAATATCACAGATATATATATAATAGCTTTGCACGGGAAAATTACTATCCAAAAAACCCGTTCTAAACAATGCAGCAAGAGCGAGCGGCTATATCAGACCGCATAATTTATAATTTAAAATGTTTGCTTTCTGAAGAATTTAATAAACAACGAATAAATATGATTTGGAAGAAATAATTTAAAGCGACCAAGCAAACAAAAATACAAAAAGGAAACGAAGAAGATAATAGAAAAAAGGTAAAAATCGGAAATTGTGTTTGTGAGTTTTTATAGTTGGATAGACAAAGAGGGTTTGGCTATGTTGCCGAAAGATGGGCAACGCCTGGTATAGTAATTTGTGTTTGATGCGAAAAGGTGCATTGTGCTCTCTGATTTCCGTAATGTTGTTTGTTAGTGGAATATTACCAAGTTTAAATTGATATAATTTTTCCGATGTAACTAGTATGCGAGAACATTACCTATGCGCCAACCGTATGGGTGATGAAAAACGAACTTTTTGGAGGAAAACTTATCAGATCTTTTTTAAAGTACTTAAAGAGGCCTTTAAAATGGGCTTTAATTAAAGTCTTTAGCGTAAAGACTTATGAAGTTATGATAAAAATAATAATGGTTGTCTCTTTTTTTCGCAGAAAATATCAGCAATGAACCAATGGCTTAACTTCCTTAATTTTTAAGATATCTGATCGCTCCAAAAATCATTTTGCAGGGAATTTTAAGGGCTATAACATTTGTAAAGTTAAACTTCTTTGAATCCTCAGTTTTTGAAATTTTTGGGTTTAAAAGGCTCAGGGAAGTTGGTCCTCGCACTCAAATGCGAATTTAAACCGGTGATATCTCATTTAATTTTCATCCAGTGAAATAGAAGCAAAGACATTTTTTTTAATACCCTAAATTTCCATACTCCTGCATTTTTTACATACCCTCTTTAGTGTTTGAGTTATTGTGAAAATTTAAAAATCATTTCAAAATTGAATCAAACTTTTTTGTTAAATTTAGGCATTTTAAACCATTCAACAAGCCATAACTCTGTTCGTATTGCATCTACAGAAATAAAAAGAAAACAAATCGATTTGTTATTTTATTTGCTCCTGATGGTTTTTTTGATAAAACGTAGGGCTTTCGAGAGAAACATACATTTTTTAGATGAAAAATCAACATTTTCAATCGCGAATAACTCGAAAAATATTGATTTATTGAAAAAAACTTCATAGAATGTTTTTTGCTTATAATTCATCCCTTTATCGATTTCTGTGGTTATTTTCAGTTTATTAATTTCCACCCGCAGTGTAAAAGCACACCTTCGGACCACATAGACTTTGCAATACTATCAATTGCGAATCGAATGCCGTTTATTTAATAAAAATCGATCTTTCCTAATCTAAGTTCGAGGTATTGCACTTTTTTTGTCTTTATTGACTGGACTAAACCCCTTTTGGGGGTTTGGGTGTTAGTTTTCACCCCTTGCAGGATGCGGTCAAGGCAATTAGAGGAGGTTCTCGTTAATGCACTGCGACCATTCTGCAATAAAAACAAGAACACTTGCTCTTCCAGATCCCCCTTCATCCCTGCGTTCCTCATCCAGCAGGGGGTAGTTTATACCTTTCTGAAGGCATGGTTCTAGGGCGGCATTCAACCTCTACCATATTTTTTTGAATTCTCAAGAACTTGTAAGCTAGAAGCTTTTATGACACAGTTCTAGGTCCAGAAGGGTATAGAAGGAGTGCAGAGGGTGTATCAACCCCTTTGGGAGAATTGTTACTCCTTTGCTGAAGCTCTTGGCATTAAAGAAGAAGAGTACGAGAGATAAAAAGTCCCCATTCATACTTCTTTCCATAAAGATACTTATTCGCAAATTTACCTTATTAAAGGGATGTTTTTGCCCCTACACAAACATTAAAGGGTACAGGAATTTTTTGACCTCAAATTCGGATTCAGTGTCCTAAAATAGATAGGAGTGCCATGCTAAGTCACCCAGATCCGAAACTTTTTTTTTCTTTTATGGGGCTGTGTTATAGTACATTTTCCAAAGAACAAAAGTCATCAAAACCGTAGTTAATTAGCTAACCAAAATATTTTTTTGTTATCAACTAGTACGAAGGGTAGGTAGCGAAACTTAAAAAAAATTGCCTAGATAGGGTAGCAGCTTTGTCCTATAAATCCCTAAATAATGGCGTAATTTATGTACCAGGCGCCATTTTTAATGAAATATTATCGCAGTGCTCAGCGACACAATTTGTCATCGGCAGGCAAACGGAAAAAAAATCACCAAAAATGGCCAACACGGAAGCCTCTATCAAAAATCCGAGGATGACCAAACCTCTTCATGGGTACGTTCCAAATGACCACTATACACCGTAACCCACAAATCTGATAAATCTCCCTAACGACGTTTATATTCCACACATATCATATTTCGTAATTCCATTAAAAAAACAATGAGTTTAATTCACAATAACGGTCGTAAAAATGTTATAATCGACACGTTAGGAACTCGCGGCATGGAACACAATGGTATTCAACCAGTTATACTATACTGTTTCGACTAGAACGATAACATTGGAACAATTACGATATTTAAATTTAAATGTACAGATACGAAAATAGACTGTAATAAAATACATAAAATATTAATTTATTGGATAAAATGAAAGATGAGGAAATTTTACGAAAAAAAGATTTTAAGCATTATTCTTTGTAGTTGCCACGATGTTCGAATAAATAAATAAGCAAAAAACGTAGTAAGTTTATTGCTGCGTAATAGAGAATGAAGGACCATTGAAATGCGAAACTGCGCGTGCTCTCAGAAAGAAAATGTAATAATTTCTTTAATAATCATCAAACTAAAACAAATTAAGAAGCATTTTAAATAGCAACAATTCAGCTTTCTAATTTATTTATTTCTTAGCATTTTCCTTTGATTTATATTACTTAACATTTAATTTTAAAAAACTCATTCTGAATTCGTAGACTTATTCAACTTAACCATTATAGTTATATATTTAATAAAATACCACGAAAGGAAAAATTCTCCTAGGAGTTATTTATGAGGCGCCGTTTAAGACATTATTAAGAGTACAAATATATATAATAATTATCGAAATATATATATATTTTCATCAAATATTTATATAGAAATGATCTTCTATCGTCGTACGGTAGGTGGCGCGATGTCCGTGCCCGAGTTAAAATTTGGCAATGAAATGAAATAACCAGTATTTTATTTCAGGCAGAAACTATACCACAAGTCCACAAATTAATGAAATGGACAACATACCTACATACCGTTTCATAATTTAATACAAACAAATCAGAGCACGCCCCATTGCCAAATTTAATGCGGGCGTTTTACCGACATTTAATCCGCATGGCGCCATCTAGCGAACGACAATAAAAGGTCGTTTCTATATAAATATGTGTTAGCAGAAATAATCAGTGTTGCCAATGTGAGCGAAAACGCTCCCATTGTGAGCGTTTCATTTATAGGTGGAGCGAAATTTGTTTGGGGAGCAATTGGGAGCATTTCAAGCTTAAAGTAGGTAGCGACAATCTTTAATAGGTTTATAAATAATGTTTGGCAACAAAGTTACTAAAAATACACAAACTTGGTGTGTTCGGCTTGTGACTTGTGAGCTATCCTGCCAAGAGGGGGGTCGGGGGTGTTTTCCCCCCGGTCTTCAATCAAAATTTCGATCGTGGCAGATATTCAATTTTGAGGAATATCACCCCCCCGCCCTTTGAAATTTTTATAGAGATAAGTAGGTCATTATTATGAATGCCACCCCCGCTCATCGAAATTTATATTGAAGATTGGTGGGAGTCGTATGTTGCAACCTCCGGGCCCTGCTTGTGCGAGGATATTGAGAGGATTTTGAACGTGTGTGGGAGCGAAACGGAGCATTTTGAATTAGATTTCGGGGTATAATTTAAAACATTTGGATTGGCAACACTGGAAATAATATTTATTTGTAAACGAAATATATTTGTATTTTTACGAAGACATATATTTTTACAAAGATAAATATATTAGCAAATAAATATATTTAATGAAAAAATATATTTATTTCAATAATTCTTATATGTATTTGTAATACTAATAATGTCTTAAACGGCGCCTCATAGTTATTGGTTTATACATATATTTATAAAATGGCATGAAGTAACCATTTTTAACAGTTGACGGCATAAAATGGTACGGCGGCATTTAATTTTTTTCATTTTTGTAATTTCTCAATTACTTCAACATCCACGTAGTGGTTTGGAAGTATAAATAGTAATCGTAAAAAAAAATTCAAATTCTTTTTCTGTTGAAATAGGTTTAGAATGTCATGGAACGTGAGCGAAAAAATTTCTGTCTGTCTGTGTGTCGGTCTGTAACTTTTTTTTTTGTCCGCACGCTTTCTCTGGAACGGTTTAAGATATTGACTTGAAATTTTATACACTTATGTATTAAGTATAACGAGATCTGGAACTGGATTGTTTTTTAACGAATCAGGTGAAGGGTTGGGGGCAAATAAGTGTAAATAAGGGAAAATAGGTAAAGCAAGATGGTAAAAGTACAGAAACTTGAGATTCGGTGTATATAGTAGAAGCCAAGGCCTCACATTTTTTAATAATATTCTACATCCCCTCACCATCCCCACTCCTTTATTAAATGGGTTAATAATATAAAATTGAGATATTCACTTGGAATGTGGTACACATATATATTATAACGACATCTGGAACTAGATTATATTTTGAAATTATTCCTTTGAAAGGTTGGGGGTTAGACAGGGTAAATATGGGAAAATAAGTAAAGCAAGCTGGTAAGAGTACAAAACTTGGGAATTGGTGTCATTACAAGTCAAGGCCTCAAATTTTTTATAATATTTTTCAACTCCCCCAATCACCCCGTTCCATTATTAAAGGAGTTGATAAAATAAAATTGAGATATTGACTTGAAATTTGGTACATGTGTATGTATTGTAACTATATCTGTGATAGATTATATTTTGTGATAATTCCGGTGAAAAGTAAGTAGGGGTAAATAGGGGAAAATAAGTAAAGCAAGCTGGTGAGACTTGAATTTGGTGTAAATACCAGAAGTAAAAGCTTCATATTTTTTATAACATTTTTGAATGTGTTATAACGACATCTGAAACTAAATTATATTTTGAGATGATTCCATTGAATGGGTGGAGGTAAGTCGAGATAATTAGGGGAAAATGAGCAATGCAAGCTGGTGACAGTAGAAAAACTTGAGATTTGGTGTCAGATTTCTTTATCATATTTTTCCAACCAACTAACCAACGCCTCAATTTTTTTTATGATATCTGCCTCAAGTATTATTAAAATTCTATGATCAATTATTTACACATACTAAAGTGCAATTATAGTCAAGATGTTTTCCTTTAAAGAGACTTGAATGGAAAATTTGGATGTGGAAGTAGTGATTCCTTAGGCAGCGGTTTTTTTTCAATATTTAAACATTTAAAAATTCTGCAAAATATTTCAAAAGTTACCGTAAAAGAAAATCATAATTTTAAACTAAGGGTTGAAGGATAAACTTTTTTTTTTCTCCTTCACTGGCTTTGGATGTCTCCATTCAGTCACGCTGTTTCTTGTTAAATCTGCATACATTAAACATATTACAAATAAACTAAGTTGAAACCTATAAAAACCTTCTAGAACTAATCGACCTATAACCTAACACAAAGGAACCAACTAGTGTTACAAGGCTCAAGAATTATTGGACATGGACACACACTTCACGTCAAGGGTGCCTTTCATGACGCCTTTGTTTAATACGTAATACACACAGGCAACGGTTAGAGGGTAATATAAAAACAAAGGGTAAGAACAGAGGAACTCATCTAAACCTATATTTTGACACGACATAACCTAATAAACTCCCAAAACATATATTCAAACTTTTCGTTTGTGGCTACTATGTATGACAGCGAGGTACTATCCATAAGTAGCGGAATACGATTCTCCAACATTTTTCTTTTCAGGAAGTTCACACCGATAGAGTTAAAATTACATGCAAGAAGCCAGTGATTAATGTCGCCAATATTTCCGTTACATTCGCAGAGTGGACTATCAATGATTTTCATTTTCAATGGCATTGACCTAAAGGCTCCGTGACCAAATCGGCAGCGAATGTATGTTACAAGCATTTGCCTGTTGTACGGAAACGAAATAAAAGATGGTTTGGAAGGTAGACGACTATATATGCGACAATACTGGGTGTTTTGTATTTGTCTTGTCTGGTAAATACTCAATTTCCGGACCTTTGCTAGTTCTGTCCGCTGTTTCATTACCAACTATACCAGAGTGTTTCTTTACCCAAATAAAGACAACTTCCTTGTTTAGAGTTCTTAACTTTATAACTATCTCCAGAATATCTGTTATTATTTTTGTATTGCATAATGTGCTTGTTTGGGTTTGAAATTGCACTTAGGACAGATTGTGAGTCGGACGGTAAACTTTTCGATAGCATTATTATACTCTTTGCAAATACAAAACGAAGAGTAGGTATATTGCATTCGATCGGCACATTTCTAAAATCGGTAATATTACTCGTAGAGAAAAGAATTTCGTATCACTGTGTTGGTGATCAAGTTCTGAACACCTTTCGAAATGTCCGTTCTTCTGTCTGTCTGTCTGTCTGTCTGTCTGTCTGTCTGTCTGTCTGTCTGTCCGTCCGTCCGTCCGTCCGTCCGTCCGTCCGTCCGTCCGTCCGTCCGTCCGTCCGTCCGTACGTCCGTCTGTCCGCCCGTCCGTCCGTACGTCCGTCTGTCCGCCCGTCACGTTTCTTGTAAGCACGGTAACTTAAGAACGAAAAGTCCGATTGTACTGAAACTTGAACAGTAAGCTAGTGTTAGCTAGTCAGGAACAAAATCGATTAATAAATAAAAAATTTATAAATTTCTTTAATTTGAAAAAAAAATTGTTTCTGTGTTTTATAATTATACAAAAAAAAATCGGTAAAGGTCTTTACACAGAACTTCCCTTGTTATTTGTGCATGGCGGTCACTCTAAAAAATTAATAATTACGAAATGACATTGAGAATAATAATCGGAATATAGTTATTGCTATTATTACAAAGAAAACTTGATAAGTTTTGGACAAAAAAAAATTACTGATTGCTCATCCAACAGCAAAAGCTCAATACTAAATAACAGGTGCCACATATGGCAGGCTTGCGCAAATACCTTTACAAATGTCCACCATGACTGAATTATTTCTTGGGATGACCACCCTGTACATTTTTCAATAAAAGTATAATAGGTGTATATGTCAGATATTATTGCCATCCGTCACATCAATCCAACATTCGCGCATTGGAGTGGAAGTATAGTGGTGGTTAAAAAATTTCATTTTTATTTTAATTTTTCAAAAATGTTTAAAAAAAAATTTTAAATTTTTTCTTCTGAAATAGGTTTAAAATGTCAAACGTATAAATTTTTAATTTAAGCAAAAAGGAAAGTTTCCGTCTATTCTATAATAGTGGTAAAAGAAGTTTAAGATTTAAAAATTACATCTTTTTTTTAAATAGGTTTAGAATGTCATGAAACGTGAAACTTTTAAATTTGAGTAAAACAAGTTTCCATCTATTTTAGTGTTAATTTTTTTTCCAAACTGGTAACAAAATGTTACAAAAATTTTTTTTCCGAAATTGGTTTGGAATGTCATGAAACGTGGAAATTTTAAATTTGAGCAAACCAATTTTTTCGTCTATTTTATAGTTGTGTTATATAGATTAAAAATGTTTTCAAATTTTTTAAAAAATTTTTCAAAAACATTTTTAAATTTGTTTGAATAGTTTTAGAATGCCATGGAAACGTGAATAATTTAAATCTGAACAAAGAAAAAAAATTCTATCTTAGTGGTAAAATTTTTTTAAAATAGTAAACAAAATTTCTAATTTTTCTTTTAAATAGATTTAGAACGCTATGAAACGTGGAAATTTTAAAATTGAAGAAATAAAAAAAAATCCGTCTATTTTAGTGGTAAAAAAAATTTCAAAAATGTTGGTAAAAAAAAATTTCAAAAAATTTTCAATTTTTTTTTTCTGAATCAGGCTTAGAATGCCATGAAACGTGGAAATTTTAAATTTGAGCAAAAAAAAATGTTTTCATCTTGGTAAAAATTTTTTCAAAAATGGTGAAAAAAATTTTCATTCATTCATTCAATTTTTTTTTTTCAGAAATAGTTTAGCGTGTCATGAAACGTGGAAATTTTAAATTTGAACAAAAAAATTTTTTTTTATCTTGGTAAAAATTTTTTCAAAAATGTTGGTGAAAAAAATTTTCAAATTTTTTTTTCCCCGAAATAGGATTAGCACGTCATGAAACGTGGAAATTTTAAATTTGAGCGAAAAAAAATTTTTTTCACTATTTATTCCGTTTAGACGGTCCACCCTGTATATTTTCCAGTGAAATTTCTACCATTTCTGCGCTGACAGTAGCGTCAATTACCTGCCAAATTTCACTGCTCTCCGTCAAGTAGTTTTTTAATAAATGCACCAACAGACAGACAGACAGACAGACAGACAGACAGACAGACAGACTGACGGAATTGAAAAACCTATATTTTCGTAGTCTACGTGTTCTGAAACGTCAGAATCCGTAAAAATCTCGGAGGGTGATTTTTTCTCGAATACAATACTTCCCTTCGGTATGCGAGGGAAGTAAATATCTAAAACTGAGATTATTTACAAAAAAAAAACTGTGAAGGGTATCGTATAGAATGTGCAACAATTATATAAAAAGTGCAGTAAGTTGGCGACGAGTATAATGTTAACTCTAGTTTTATTTTATTAAATATTTCTTATTTTGCCAGAAATTATCTCGACAAGCATAATAGTACAGGCAAATTAACAATTTAGGGTAACAAAAATTAATAAAAGGATCGTCTCTGGGATTTAAGTAGTTAATAACCTGGAGAATGAGATGATGCATTCTTTGCACTTCCAAGTTCCGGGAAAATTTTAAAAAAATTGGAAAAACTTTCTGATTTTCGGTTTTCTTGCTCTGCCAAAATAATGAAAATAGAGAAAGAAGTTCCCAACAAAAGTTGTAGCTCGTCTTTTGCTCTACAAAAAATGTCTTTACAAATTTGTGTCTTACTTAAGCCGTTTAGAAGTTAAATCGAGTTTTCCACTTATAGTTTTAAGCCGCTTCGAAATGCGCGAAAAATGAGAATTCTCCAGGAGTCTCGTACAACCGGGCTCATCGATCGATAATTCTTACTATTCAGAGCCCCTAAAAAAATGAAAAGGGCATAAAATGTAGAGAAAAGTCTCAGCTTTAATGTGGAACTAATCACAAAATTCATAAAAAAATTTATCAAAGAGAGAAAGTGTCAGAAGATGGCTTAGTGAACTTTGTACAGTTGATCCACAGATTTATTCATATCTTGGCCGGGAGTCGTTAGAATGATAATTCATTTTGTTTGTATATTCTTATATAATGATATATTATTCCAAGTAACATTTTATTGCAATTACTTTTGTTGGAAAAGTATGCCTTGCGATCAAAGTAGAGGGTATATTTCTCATCGATCAATCACCTCCAAATTTTGGAGGTCAATTCGCTATATCTTAAGTAATAATAATAGCACTGTCTTAATTTTTGGATTATAAGTACAATAAAACATATTCTTTCGAACGACGAGTTTTTTAAATGCGCCCAGTACTTTTTGAATTTGTCTATATTATTCAAATACGTTCAGAAAATGCACAATTATACAGTAAAACATATACAACTTATTTGTTTCTTAACATTCTTCAATGAAATTTTCACGAAATATAGAATCAAGTGCGTGGAATCGAATCCATGCAGTGAAAAAGCACACATTGTTACGGGAGAAATAGGCAGGATGCATAAAACTCAAAAATGTCAATAAGTCAACTATATGAAGTTTACTAAGCCATCTTCTAACACTTTTTTCTCTATGATAAAAATTTGTATGAATTTTGTGATTAGTTCTACATTAAAGCTGAGACTTTCTTCTACATTTTACGTTGTTTTGATTTTTTTAGCGGCTCTGAATAGTAATAATTATCGATCGATATGTCCGGTCTTACGAAACTCCCAGAGAATTCTCATTTTCCGCGCATTTCGGAGCGGCTCAAAACTATAAGTGGAAAACTGGATTTATCTCCTAAACGGCTTAAGTAAGACACAAATTTGTAAAGACCTGTTTTGTAGAGAAAGGGACGAGCTACAAATTTTGTTGAAAACTGTTTTCTCTATTTTCATTATTTTAGCCATTAGAGCAAAAAAACCGAAAATCAAAAAGTTTTTCCTAATTTTTTTGAATTTTCTCGGAACTTGGAAGTGAAAAGAATGCATCATTCCATTCTACAGATTATTAACTACTTAAATCTCAGAAATGATTCTTTTATTAATTTTTGCGAGGTTTCTACAACATTTTGCCTTCACTGCCTGTACTATAAGTCAGAAATCGGTGCACATTTTTCGGAATATGTAATACAGTAGTAATACCGTTTCATTTTATGCCGTCAAATGTACAAGATATTTACTTGATGTCATTTCATGAATATATGTATAAACTAATCCAGTCTATGATGATTCTTTTCGTGTCATGTCGATTATACAGTTAGAAAAATGCAAAGAGGGAAAATTGAATTTTTTTAACAATTTTCTGAGGATAGAGAAAAATTGTGATGTGGTGGGGTAAAACTGACACCGGATTGGGATTCAGCAAGCCAAAATGCACTGGAAATGATTAGTCTGGTCCGTGTAATCGACAATTTTTTGTGTGTGTCTGTGCGCCTGTGTAATTAGTTTCAATATGAATTTAATTGTTTTAATCAAGAGCTGTGCGCGTCTGACGAGAAAAACGCAACAGACCGTTTTCATGTAGAATTGATCAGGCTAATCAGGAAAAACATCGACATGGAAAAACGTCAGTGGCGTACCATTTTTTTGGTAAAAAATATCACAGGATGTCCTTGCAGAGACGCCATGCGCCACTGGTAGAAAATAATTTTTCTAATTAAAACATGTGGTTCTATATCTTATTAACACATACCAAAGTTGAAAATAATATCTAAAATACTTTCTAATACTAAAAAAATAACGATTAGAAAAAAAAATTCAACACCCTGTAGCAAAAAATTTATGCCGTTGCGGATATGAACTTTTCTTCATAAAATGACCTAAGGAATCACACCCTGAAATATTAGCACGTCATTAAGGAACACCCTGTATAATTTTTTTATATCAAATTTACTGTATTTACTTTTAATTGAATTAGAAACGACTGATTAGTTGTTTAGGTCAGTTAAATTATTAAAGAGTTTACCACAGTTAATATTAAGCGTGGTACTCACAGTTAGTATTGTAATTATATTTTCATTCCATAATATTCCCTCATGAATATGTATAAATAGGTTTACTTTATTTTTGTGTTAAATATATTCAATTTTTACATCATTTCTTCCCTCAGGGGGCTAATTACCTGCATCCAAAGCTAATTTGCATATTTAAAAACCAAATGACCCCTTTGACACAATTAATTATAATTAACGTTCTAATGTGTCCTTGGTAAAATTAATTTATGATGTCAAACGATAAAATTTACAACCTTTTGACATAATTTTAAAACAAATACACGAGATCGTTAAACATTGGAATCCACTTAGTTTAATAAAAACAAAGGTACAAATAATATGCTAATTTGTCTCATTACCAAAAACCTCTAATTAATAAATCGCAAAGAGACAAATTATACCCCTCTATATCATGTCAGCAGTATGACACCGCTGGGAGATCAGAAGGGTTAGGCCGGGGTGGTATTGTCTCCAATGAGACTGGATCAAATTATCGGATTCATACGCAACACGGCAGATTGTTTGTCCTTGTTTCTCCAAGTAGCCAGCCTGTGAGACAAAAACGATGACGTCTGACGTGACGAAAGCAAAAAAAAGTTTCAAATCACACGCACATGTGCAGTTACATAAGACCAGCCCATATACATTTTAAAATATTGGATATAATAGTCTTGAATTTAATCAGTACAACGTATGTGGATGTGTGATAACGCTGTCATTTTAAAAGAACGATAGTACCTACGGGATATGCTTGTTTTCCCCATAGAAATATAGTAAATTTATTCGCATATTTGTATTATAATGTTATTTCCAGTTTTATATTATACGACACCATATGCGAAAAACGTCAGAGTGGTAACAGAATATTTATAAAATTAAATTATTTTTGAATTGTTCAGTTTCATTTAAATCATGGACGTATTGCGGAAATTGATTTATATGATGTATAGGTACACGTATTGCATGAAATGTTGAAACATATTAAATAATGATTACATATCTCAAAATAAAAATCCATTCAGCATTATTAATTACAATAGTTAGATATTTAAAAATATATTTTATGAAAAACACGTGACAGTTGTATACTGTATCTTGACTCAGTCACATATTTTCTAAGGTATCATCGGGTGGAATGATGCAACAAATTTATATTTAAGAAAATGGGCAGCAACTGGAGGCGGCTGGAACCTCTCCACCAATTGTTTAAGAAAACTCCATAATTTAGTTAATAAATGGGCTTGTGACCGCAGAGCTATACGATGCAGCTCTCCGTTCTGCGGATCTTAGTACCTATACTTAACAACCTGCTGTTGCAACACTCGAAAGTTTCGTATCCTGACAGGATTAAGATTTTAAAAATATTTTAAAATTACAGTGACATTTACTTAACATGTTTAAAAGTGAATTATTATTTGTTTCCTTATGATTGTATTGAAACATATTCTTTATGGGATTTTGCAAACAGCAGCAAAAATAACTATCTATGAGAACTAAAAGAAAAACTATGTGTAAAAATATTAATGAAATCTTTGCATTCTTTCGATAACCTGAATTCTGGTTATGCTAGTAAATTAAAATCCTAAAATGAATTTGTATAATTTCTTATTTGAACATTCTCATTCAACAACTAGCATCCACACAGTCCCCTACGGCCATGCAGATTAAACTAGTATCTACATAACCCCCTACGGTTATGGAGATTCAGTTAAAAATGAGAACAAAGGCCTAAAATAAACTTATTTACCTACCTTGTCTAAACATTTTTCATTCTAATAGCTAACTAGTATTGGAGCCTCCAAGTTAGCTAATAGATAGGTAAAAATCTGTTGTTTTTATCAGTCAATGTCAAATATAATTATTTCATACTTATTCATAGAAATTGTCTTGGTTTTGAATGAAACATCTTCATGAGTGGCTTTGTGCCTTTCTGATGAGCTCCAGAATAGGGGCGAAAGACGTTTCAAAGGTTAAGCATTTCCAAAACAGAATTATTTATTTCATGAAAATGTAATCCATTAGAATGAAACATTTTTAAGACAAGGTAGGTAAATAAATTCATTTTAGGCCTTTGCTCATTTTCAACTGAATCTTCATGACAGTAGGGGGTTATGTAGATACTAGTTTAATCTGCACGGCCGTAGGGGACTGTGTGGGTGTTAGTTGTTGAATGAGAATTTTCAAATAAGAAATTATACAAATTCATTTTAGGATTTTAATTTGCTAGCGTAATCAGAATTCAGATTATCGAAAAAATGTAGAGATTTCAGTAATATTTTTACAGTTTTTCTGTTAGTTCTCATAGACAGTTATTTTTCTGTTGTTTGCAAAATCCTATAAAGATTATGTTTCAATATTTACTTAGCATAGAAAAAGACCATCGCATAATTACTCTAGAAGTATGGTACAACCAATTTCTGGAAAAAGGTAGGAAAAACTAAATTTTTCATAATAAGTGGATTGCGAAATTAGAACTCCAAGAAATTATTAGCTGAATTGCATACAGCTTTGCCATGACTTAAGTAACATTTAAATCAATTTCATAAAACTTAATTATGACGCTAAATTCATAAAAGGCAAGGTTCTAAATGGCTACCCTATACATCAGTAATCATATTCAATTTTTGTTTATTTGCAGTTATAAGTAATTTTAAGAAATGTATTTTATTAGTTTCTAGTAATATCATTTTGCATTTCCATACCAAACTGAAATTACAATTTCATAAAACTACTTGGATGTGGGAGTAAACATGTGATAGATGATAATAATATTTGGAATATAGTTAATGCAACTGGCAAGGAAGACATCTATTGAAAAATGTACAGGATGGTCATCCTAAGAAATAATTCACCTATGATGGAAACTTGTAAAGGTATTTACGCAAACCTATCAGGACCACTCCAACGATAGCAAGGGAGGCCATTCTTGGGCTTACTTCCTTGCATATCGAGGTGGAGCTGGAAGCCAGGAAAGCAGCAAATAGGCTGTTCAAAAATGGAATGTGGGACGGGACGGGCCGGGGGTGGGGGCATACAAAGCCCCTCGATCAGCTTGTAAGAGACCAGGTCGTCACTCAATCAGAAGATGACCGGTGTCTCCCCGTCTACAGGTTCACTATTCCATACTCAGTTGTTTTTCCCAATTGAGAGGACTGGGAGCGCCATAAAGATCGTCTAGTGAGTCCCGAAGGTCTCGAATGGTACACAGACGGATCTAAAACTCAGAGGGGAACTGGTGCTGGCATACATGGATGGAAACCAAGGGCTCGTATATCGACGCCACTTGCAAAGTATCCCAGTCTATTCCAAGCAGAAGCATATGTCATATTTGTGTGTGCAAGCGAGAATCTCAGAAGAGGTTTCGCCAACAAACATATTTACATATGTAGCGACAGCCAGACAGCCTTGAGGGCGCTTGCATCAAACAAAGTAACCTCAAGGCTAGTTCTAAACTGTCAGAATATTTTGCCAGAATTGTGTGAATACAACTCTGTCAAACTCATATGGGTGTACAGAGGAGTGGAATGTAACGCAGAAGTAGACTGGTCGGCGGGTGAAGGAGCAACAACTCGTTACCCTGGCCCTGAGTCAGCCTTCGGTTTGCCAAGAAGTCGGACTCAAACAGAGTTATGAGACTGGGCCATGCCAAGGTTCAACAACTATTGGACTCAGCCCCTGCAATGAGGCAACCGAGGCTAAATATAAGGGGCCCTCGGCTGACTCAACCATTAAGTGGCTGCTTGCGCTTGATAGAAAAAAATGAGATAGATAGGAAACTTGATACCAGGGAGACTGTCCTCTGAATAAAGATCTTGATACAATGGCGTTGAAATACAACCATATTTGTCGAATGTGTGGAGTGGAGGATGAAATCACCACTCATATCCTATGCATTTGCGCACCTCTGGCCGGAAAACTCTTCTAAATACCACCTTCTCTGTTGTAACCCGCTGTGCATCGAATGTTATGGTGAAGCTAGTCCTCCAGAGTGGCAGCAGTTGTTTTATGCATCTCACTAGTGGCTCTGCTACCGCAAGACACATGAGTAAATGCAACAATAGTTGATTCGACGTTGTGTCAAATGCCTTACGATAGTCAATCCAGGCCAACGATAGATTCCGCGTGTACTGCGCAGTCTTGTGTAATACAGCGGTCTATCAGCAGGCTGTCTTTGCAACCCGCCATGCCCTTTTTGGCGCCACGCTGCTCGAAAATCTGTTGGAAGACCGGGTCAACCTGCCGTAGTGTCCGTGCATACAGGATAAGCGTACATATCTTGTAGCAGGAGTTCAGACAGGTGATTGGCCTATAATTCCTTGGATCGGACAGATCTCCCTTTTTGAGGATTAGCACGGTACGTCCCTCGACAAGCCAGTCCGGGATTTGCTGCCTTTCGTTCAACCATCTGTTGAAAACACGGGCCAGGCGACGGTGGGTGGAAGGTTTATTTCACCACCAGTTATTAATGCCATCTGGGCCCGGAGCAGCAAAGTTCTTGGTTCCAACAAGTGCTTGTTGGACTTCCTCCGAACTGATTGTCGAGCACACCTCTTCTGGCTCTTCGAAGGTTCTGTGACAGAGAGCCTCGAAGTGTTCTATTGCTGGAGTGTAGACATCAAATGGACGTGTCGTTTCGTAGATTCCTTTCCAGAAGCTCTCGACATCAGCTACACTTGTTGGATTATCTACAACACGCTGTCTCTCTTGAAAGGAGGGAAGGATTAGTACGGAACAGCGAATTTTGTTCCATACTCCTCACCCGCCTTTTTAGCTTCTTCTAAATAGCCATAAGCGCTTGAAATCTATCTAGACAGCTACCTCTTTTTAAACGGAACGAGGGTACGTGTGATAGCTCATTCGAAAGTGTTTTTAATTCTCTATCCAGCAATACAAGATTTTTGAATTTCTCTAATTTTTTAATTGAAAAATGTTACATATTTAATGTTACCAAGTAAACAAAAGAACCTGAAACAGTTTAAATCAAATGTTCAAACTGGACGCCCGTTGCTTCTTGACAGTTGTGGAGGCGATGCCCAAATTCTTCTAAAACATTTTGTATCGTTTCCAGGGTGATTTGATTAATTTCTTGCCTTATTCTGTCTTTTAAATCATCAACGTTATTTGATCCGTTGAAGTAGACTTTCAATTTTAGGTAACCCCATAAAAAATAGTCAAGCAGGTTCAAATCGGGAGAACGGGCCGGCCACTCAATTTCACCGCATCCGCCGATGCACCTATTGAGATAAACTTAATTGAGATAGGCCCTTACTTCCAATGTAAAATGTGGTGAAGCTCCGCCCTGTTGATACCAAATATTTCTATCAAGTTCATTAGGTTTGTCATCATCTGGGAAAAGTATTCTTAACTCTGGAACTAAAAATGTGAGAAATCCAAGTAACGCGCGTCAGTTAATGTGCTATCAAAGAAAATGGTTCGATAATTTGAGAATTTATAATTCCAACCCAAGCGTTCACCTTCTCAAGATATTGAGTATTGGCCTCCATCAACCAATGTAGATTTTCTCACGCCAGTATTCACAGTTCTGTTTGCTGACTGTTCCATTTAAGACGAATGTTGCCTCATCAGAAAAAAATCATGTTTTTTTGTAAATAACGGATCATCTTGGCATCTATTTGCCATGATTTCGCAAAATTCCAATCGGCGACGCAATATGGACGTTTACTAACATCATCATCGGCGGCAACTTGTCTTGTAGGTTTATGTGGACTATCTGGAATATCTAACAATATATCCATTTTCTTCTCATCGTCTAGAATACGTTTCCTACCAGATCCAGGAATATCTGTGGCATTTCCAAATTCACGAAATTTATTTTCCACTCTACTAACCGTAGACTGAAAAATAAGATGTTCAGGATACTTAGTATTAAAGATTTCGCATATCTGCTTCTGCGCTCTTGTTTTATTACCACATCCTAATAATATCAGAATTTCAATTCTTTTGGTAACCGAAAGCCTCATTGTTAAAATAATGATCAACTTGACAATCAGCGATAAATAATTAGAATCATAAGTTTGCACAGATGTAGCAAATAAAGAAATTATAATTTTTTTCTGATATGTAAAAAGAAACCCTTTTTACTTATTTATTTGCTGGGTATTTTGCCACCTGCGTATCAGAAAAAACGATACATTTAAATTGAATGTTATGATATGACACAGAATTAATTAGAAAAGTTTGCTTTGACGGATTTTGGTACATAGGCATAAACAGTTTAGGATACATTTCAAATTATTACATTTTAAAATTTTCAAATTTAATTTTCTTGGTGAAGAATACACAAAATTCAAAAATCTTTCTATTGCTGGATAAAGAATTAAAAACCCTTTCTAATGAGATATCACACGCACCCTAGTTCCATTTAATAATTTTAAAGGGGTAGCTGTCACTTCAAGGGGATTGAAGAGGGAGGTATAAAATTATACTCAAAAAATGTCATTTTAGTATTAAAAATTGACGTGTTTTGTGATTTTACTCATAAATTGTAAATTACTTAGATAATTTTTTCTTTACTTATATGCTTACTCACTGTATATAGATAGCTGCAAACCTTTTTGTGGTATTTAAAGCAAAATAATAACAATAATGGCTTAAAAGAAGAATTATTTAAAATGATCATATCAATATTGACTATGCTCACTGCTCAATTTGCTCATATACAACTAGGTATTATAGTTAGTTGCCCGCGGCGGTCGCTACGTCCCTCATGTTGTGGTGAAATGTCATGGATCCTGTCAATCGTTGTTGTAAGCCAGGATTATCCTATGGCAATCACAGGACTATTGTGTGTGGTGTGAACTAAAAGCTGTCTTAGCCAT
Organism: Stenurella melanura; assembly: GCA_963583905.1. Classification (NCBI taxonomy): domain Eukaryota; kingdom Metazoa; phylum Arthropoda; class Insecta; order Coleoptera; family Cerambycidae; genus Stenurella; species Stenurella melanura. The sequence continues at coordinate 106,305,416 of OY757311.1, forward strand.
TACAAATTGTATTTGATACTACTTTGCAGGGGTTTTGTGATTATGTTTAGCTCTATTATGCTTTTGTTATTATTCTCGCACAGACTGTTGCTGATTAATTCATATAATCGAGTTTATGGGTATAATTCTTCTTTTCTATGACAGTAAAAAGTACATTATTTATATTTTTGAAATGTCGTGTGTAGTAATAAACTAGTTGTATAATTGTTGCACATTCTATGGGATAATCCTCGCAGTTTTTTTTCGTAAATAATATTAGTGTTTAGACATTTTTTGTTAAAAAAATGAATAACTTTTTATTTATTGATCGATTTTGTTAAAAAAACAATGGGGTTCTTCCTCCAGCTAATACTAACTTACTGTTTAATTTTAATACAATCGGACTTTTCGTTAACAAGTTATCTTGCTTACAAGAAACGTGATGGACGGACGGATAAACAGACGGATTTCTTGAAAGTTGTTCAGAATTTGGTCACTAAAACAGTGACATATTTTTTTTTCTACGGGCCATATTACCGGTTTTAGAAATGTGCCGATCGAATGCAACATACTTTTCGTTTTGTATTTGCGAAGAGTATAATAATTCAATGTGAAAAGTCATTTCAACATAAAGCACAATTTAGTTCTGTTCAACTCTGTGCATCTGATAACAATCATAGAATAGATATTATGTAGAATGTAAAAAAAAAAATATGAATAGTGACAAAGGGCCGATCCGAAATTTATTTATTTTTTATTTTATCGTCTTATTTACATTAACGTCCTGGCGGAGTTTAGCTAATGCTATTCCACCACTCAGCCAGAACATGTACACATAGACATCAACAGAACAACCATTCCCTGCGATATTGCCATCTACCGCAGCTGAGACTCGAACTGAGGATAGATAACAGCGACTAGACGTGTTGTGCCACCCAACAGCTGTCGAACTCACTGCTACCATCTCGGTAACACATTGAAAACGCCACTAAACATTCATATCCTGGCCAGGATTCGAGCCCGGGACCCCGTGATCGCAAACCAAACGCCTTAGCATTGAGCAACTGAGACGACGAAATAGTCCACTTTATTGGTTCTTAGGTAGCGGTTAGTTGAACTGTGACAGAGTTTTAGATAGGGGTGACAGGATTGGCTGAATTCGTTCAGCCATGACAATATTTTACCAAAGATTATAGAATTATCAAGCCGGCGAAAAACCTTTGATCTTTTAGAAATGGCGCCATTGATCTCGACATTTACATTGGAGTTATGTAGCAGTTGCCACAATGTATCAATCACACGGAAAAGTAAAATTAGAGAGAGAGGCCAATAGTGAAAAATCGAGAACACTGTCCTAATAAAATGACCGAACTCAGTTGACTGTCAGAAGCCAAGGTCACTAAAGAAACAGGTTGCTTCGTAGCATACGTCACAGGAAGTCTCCAGTATTTCTATGTTCATATATTAGGTACCTATTTAATTAGGATTGAATTATTCATGGACAGAATAATTTTGAAACGTTTTTCTATAGATTATTTTATAAAATGAAGAAAAACAGCCACGCGCGACTGTCATCAAGGCGTACACGTGACGTAACACTTGCCAGTTCTGACGAGCCAACCTTTCTCTTAGTAATCTTGGTCAAATTCATTTAACGCGTGTCCGACATATCCCGGAACTGTTTCCGCTGGATGTCGCATCCCTTTAATTTGGAGTTATCAACGATCCTCGTCTATTTGGTCTTCTCTGTCTGACCGTATCTTGTTAATTCTCTACTCTTTGATTTTAGCATGAATATGGGCATGTTCTTAGTTGTACTTTAGATTCAATCATCTACCTGCTTCGCAAACTGCGCTGTGTTGGTATTCATGTTTTGAGAGTATTGATGTTTGTGGAAACTATGTCTCCTAATACAGTTCTTTTGCAGGCTTGCTACAGACGACATCATTGAAAAATGCTCAGACTTTCAAGCTAAATTTTGTTTGATTCAACAGTCGACGTTAGAGAAAACTACACTGCTTCAAGTTTGATTGGAATGGAAGGGGTATAGTGGTAGGTAGTGACTTTGGCGAGATGTAGTAATGAACCGCACCACACGCAGTACGCTCGAGATTTTCAGTTTTTTTAATATGTTCTGCCGTTTCGATCGTTTAGAACAATGGAGGTCTTTTAAGAGCCTGTCTAACATTTCTTTGAGAGAAAATGGTGGGTGTGCCTCGTGTTCATCATACATATTTTTTTTTTATTTTAAAAATTTTATTGAACAGTTTTTCTTCAAATGAACTCGATAATTTTTTTTAGGTCTGTGCTTTCAAAACTCATTATGTTTCTTCACCAAGATCGGTTGTAACACAACGTTTCCGTTCTGTTGAATTTATCAGCACAGCGTCCATACTTCTTTTTATGCTCCGTGGTTCGAGCTGACAACAGCACTGGGATATGCGCAATGCGCGGCCGGTAGTGTGACTAAATAAGTCGGCGGCTAGCCAGTGACGTGTCATTATAAGCTTCATAATAAACAAAGAGAATTAAAGTTGAAACTTATGAATGCACTCGAAAGACAGTGCGCTGTTGTGCTCCGTTTTGTAAAATCCTGGATATGTGGATTCCACCTACTGCACTACGCTTTCATAAAATTCCACAAGCAAACAGCACGACTTGGTAAACCATTCGTTTTTCTAATATGTGTAGATCTCATAGCAACGACTTCCTGTAATCCTGAATTTTCTTCCTTTTTTCCACATTTGAAGATTTTCTTTTGCAGTTTTTTCGATATTTTCAACGCTCCTTTTGAAAATTCTCTCATAAAAAATTTTACAATACTGTTTCAGTAAATAGTCAGCGCCGAATACAAAATCTAAACAATTGGAACTCAACATATTTCCAAAAATCTTCTTTACAGGTGTTGACGCCGATGGGCGATTGTCGTTGATTTCCGCTAATGGTCTTCTGCTGACACTAATATTTCCTTCTTTTGTTAACAATCTTTCTGTGCACAGCAACACCAGAGGTGCTATCAAATTCAGCCAGCTGTTTCCTTATTTCTTCCAATGCATCTCTATCCAATGGTGGCAGACGCTTCTGTTTGATACAGCAGAAGTCCCTCGTCAAGGCCGCACTAAATTCTTCAAAGCACGGATTTCTAACTTGTTTCCACAGAAATTTCTTATCTGTGGATGATAACATTGGCAAGGATGTGACGTTGACTCTGGCACAGAAATGTATTATAACATTAATTACATTTTCCATCACAATAAACTCATTGATCAACCTACATGTTGCAATATAAAAACACTACCATTGTGTGTTTACAACTATGACTATTTCTAGCTTTGCAGGAACAGACCATGTTATTTATCGAGAGATCTTCAAACCCTCATTATCATTTCGCCCACCACTTCATGAGGTTTTTTGTGAGAGCACTCGTTTGTAGACATAAAGAAAACAATTTGATTTTTTCTGCATTCTTTTCTCTCGCACCACACAAGATCATTCGATCGATCGATATTGGAATTTAATAATCGCTGTGCTTCTATAATGATTCTGGATCTGGAATTCGACTGTACGTAAGTCATAATATTATGGAGCCATCTATATATAATAAAATCCAATCGGTGCGAGCCCCTTCCTCTTCGCCATTTGAACTAGATACGGGCTTTTTAGGCGGGCTTTTTCACGGCATGCGCCCGGTACGGATCGACGCGGGACGACGGCCGACGTTACGCCGTATATGTGGGGATGCCAATAACTAGAGGATTAACTTTTTATTAACCGATTAAATTTGACCATCTCTTTCGAGGCGTGCTTCTACGACCCTCAAAATTATTCGCAATGCTCCGATATATATTCGATGCACGTCTACTAATTTTATTAAAATGTAAAATATCGATTAGAACGTTAAAAAATTTCAGTTTTCGTTCGCTCCTGTGGCACCGAATTTTCGATTTGTGCGGCGCAATTTACGATGCGGATTAGTCCTATTCTTCTTGTCGTCGCGACGCCGTACGCTCCGAAGGTGTATTTCGAAAAATATGAACGTTTTAAGATCTCAGGTTTTCGAACTTTTCTCGCCTTTGAAGAGCTCATTTTATTTTTGTGTTTTCTCGCCTATATCTCGGAAACTGCTGGAGTTAACTCGAAAATAAAAAATCTCAACGGACAAGTTCGTCTCGTGACGGATCGTCTGGTTCCATCGGCATTTTCCCTTCGTTTCGGAGATATCTGCCGAAATAGGCGGCAGTGTAGGACGGAGAATGGGACATTTTTCGCTTTAAACTTTTAAATGGTGGCCCCTAGAACGAAAAACTGCGACCGTGTCGAAATTGTACACAATTAAATGATCTAAAAGTAGTTTTCTTTATTTTCGTCCTGCTCCAAAAATAAACGAGTTGCGAGCAGTTAAAGTGGAGGCCATCCTGGAAGTAATGAGTCATAGTTGAATTTGAAAAGAAATTAATTTCATCGTATACGGGGTGTGCGAACAATTTACCGGAAATTACATAACCAACTTTAGTTATTTTATATTTGAAAAGTATAAGTCAAATTATTTTATGTGACACTTTGCTACTTCCGACATGCAAGTCAAAGAGTTTAATTTTATAGGTTAAATATCTGACATTACAAGTCAGTCAGTTTGGTCTTATAGGTTATATGTAGTGTAGTCAAAGAATTTAATTTTATAGGTTATTAAATATTTTATATTACAAGTCAGTCAGTTTAATTTTATAGGTAGTGTTGACATTTACGAACACTTTTAGGAAAATTAATAATTTAATCATATACAGGGTGTGAACAATTTACAGGAAATCGATTTCAATTAAATTTCCTGATTTGTCGTGCGATTTTGCTGAAAATTCGTATGGGGGGATGGGGTAGTTATCGACGTCGATGGTCACGAAAATTACGTCGGAATCGCAAAATTCAAAATGGCGGACAATTTTTATCGTTTATCATCCGATTCCGCTCAGATTCGGCATGTGGGGGTTCCCGAGGTCGCCGACATCGAAGCTGAAAAATCCAAAATGACGGCACGAGTTGGAGGACATATTTTATCATTTATGGTCCGATTCGGCTCAAATTCAAAATAAATACGGTGATCGTATACCTGTTCTATGTCTCGATGGCAAGAAGATGGTCTAAATACATCTTGCGTTCGAGGAATTTGTTTTTCCGATGGTGCTAAGCGGCGACTATACTTTTAAGTGGATTCCCGGCTTTGGATCCCGCACGGGGCTACTTTTCTTATTTGGCAGATATTTTCGATTATATAATCGCTCTTTCCTTATTTCTATGCAACTAACGTGTTAAAAGTATAAATTTTTATCATTTTTTCAGATTGTAGTGGCCAGAAGTCCGATTTCACATCCAAGAAATCCGGGTTCGAAGCACGCGCCCGAAATATATTTTTTACTTTTTTTTTTTATATTTTCGGCCTTAATCTGATACTCAAATATTACCTATATATCACGCGCGTAATTGTTTTTTGATTTACATGTTTGTATAATTAAATGTTTGTTGGAGCCTTCATTCAGTTTCAGACTAATTCGGTTAGAAATTGTTCAAGATAATTTATAATTCAACTTCGGATTATTTTATGTATCCATAGAAGCCTGATCTACAAAAACTGGGTATACCCGTGTGATTATTATTGCAAGATTCCTATGCAAACGTGATATCATAGAATGACATTAATTTAAAACTCTTTAACGCCCAAGACAATTTTCTTTTGAATTCTGCAAAAATATTCTGTACGTATGTTCAAAATGCTTCCAAATGACCGTAAAAAATAACAAAAAAAATATTCATCATGTGCTTTATCAAAAAACTGGTGATCTATAAATAGATCACTGCGCAGATGTGATATATATTTTAATATATAATAATTATTTTACTTTACTTATATATGTAATAATATCACCATTAGAACCTCAGTAAAATATCAATAAATTATAATAATAATGGCAAAATTTAACAGCTATATTTGGTGCTAAAGTAGGAAACAATTGGCACAAAGAGTAACATTTGATGCAATAGGTTTAAGGTCTACTCTAACAATATTTTCTTTGCCATCTCTGACCATCACGATATTTATTTATTTATTTATTTATTTATTTATTTATTTATTTATTTATTTATTTATTTATTTATTTATTTATTTATTTATTTATTTATTTATTTATTTATTTATTTATTTATTTATTTATTTATTTATTTAATCATACATCATCCAACAGTACAAAACCATTTATAGGATGGAAATCTAAACTAACTTAACCTAACCTAACTAAAATATACAAATAGAAATTATGAAGGCGATTAGACTGCACGAAAGTAGATTAAATTTCAGGCTGCTAGGCAAATATGTCCAATGCACTGCAATGAGTTTCATAGCAAGTACAAATATTAAACAGAGGAGAAAATTTTAATATGTTAGATCTAGGAGTGGATAAGTAAAAGCTTTGAGAATGACGAGAATTAATCCGTGGGACATAAAAGTTCAGTTGGCTTAATATTTCACTACAATCTATTTTATTATGCATAATTTTATCTAGAAAACGCAAAGCAAAGGACTCACGCCTTTCGGAAAGACTGGTAATATCAAATTTTTCAAGTAATTGATTTTGAGAAGCTCCAATTGGTGGATATGTACCTTCATTTTTCCAGTTTAAAAATTTCAGAAACCGGCGCTGAATATTTTCCAATTTATCATTATGAGTATTATACCCAGATTGCCAGACAAGTGAAGCATACTCCAGTTTAGATCGACAGAAAGCAAAATAAAGCATCTTTAAGGTTTTCGTATCATTAAAATCATGGCTGTTACGCAAAATGAAGCCTAACATTCTGTATGCATGCGAAATTACAGCATCAATATGGTTAGTGAATGTTAATTTTTTATGAAAAGTTACACCTAGATCCTTGAACGTAGATGGTCTGTTCAGCATGTCGCCATTAACATTATAATTATATATAATTGGGGACTCCTTGGTTGTATAACTCATAACATTGCACTGGCCAACATTTAGGTGAAGATCATTTTCATCGCACCAAGCCGATAACTTAGTTAAGTTGTCTTGAAGTTTTTCGCAGTCATTAAAATCATTAATCCTGTGCAACATCTTGACGTCATCGGCATATATTAAGAAATATACGTCTAAGTGATCACTGATGTCGTTAATAAAAATATTAAAGAAAAGGGGTCCAAGTATTGATTCCTGGGGTACTCCTGACGTGGCTCGGTATTCAACAGATTTATATCCATTATAAGATACGAATTGAACTCTATTAGTCAAGTAACTCTCAAGAAATTGAAGTAAACCGTCAGATAATCTGAATTTGTCAAGTTTACAGAGAAGTTTCCTATGGTTCAGTCTGTCAAACGCCTTAGAAAAGTCAGTATAGACTGAGTCTACTTGTATTTGAGAATCAATTGATTCAGCAATGTACTGAGTAGCGCAGATTAAGTTCGTTACGGTGGAGCGACCTTTCATATTGCCTTACGACAAAATCTTATGATATTTTAATCCCAGAAACAAACAGAATATTTATGAGCCGAACAGTTGTATTTATTGATCCAGCAAACAATTCTGATGTGCAAAACAAATAACCTCTCAGATGCACCCCTTTGACTTTAGATTGCTCTGCTCTAGTCTTCCACAATATAAACAAACCCTATGGAAAAATGCAATCGACCAAGAAATGAAAGCAATGAATGAAGCAAAACATGGGAACTTTGTATGCTACACCCTGAAAGAGAAGCCATTGGGTGCAAATGGACCTTCAAAAGGAATAAGCCAGTGGAACTAGTAAAAATGCAGGACCTAATTCGATTCAGGAAACCACATGGTGTAATGGGTAAACTTACTAGTAAGGAACACAGCCTAGAATTTGAAGCCATTTTAAATAGTGGGAACATTGTTAAATTGACATTTAAATGTGCAAAAATCTTGAAAAGTGTTTTTTTTTTAAGTAGCTCCAAGACTATTGTCAATAGAAGTAACCGTTTTTTTCTGATGTATAAGTATTAAAAAAATGGTTAATTTAAGACCTTATTGATCCAAGTTGGTCAATTATTTGTTTAAATAATGCCAAAATACTGTCAAAATTTTCAAAATTGTGAAGTATTTTTTATTTCGTGTGAAAGGTTCTTACAACCTTACAAGTTTCAGAAAATATATCTCCGATAGCCCTCAACTTACCATAAAAATTTGATCGAAAAACATTTATTCGTTAACGAGAAAATCAATTTGTTTCTTAAAAACACCTTAAATTTGACCCCATTTGACCCCATTTGACCCCATTCTCGTCAACCAAAGTGGCTCATCCATGGCTTATTTTTTTTGTCTAGACTTATGTTTTATGAAACTGTTGTGGGAATATCATTTTTCTTTTTATTTTAAACCTCCAAAATGGCGTCGAAAAAAGGATTATTTTTTGGGGTATATTCTTTGCGAATATCTTAACAACGAATTAAATTATCGACGTAAAATTTGTATATCTGAGTAGCTTGTAATTTAACACACATTAAAAAAAATGCTTTAACACATTTAGAATCCATGATAAATTTTTTGTTTGTTTAATTCGCCAAATGCTTCTTTATACACATTAAGGGTCGAAATTGATATCCTATCTAGTTGAATACTTGAATTTCGTAATTCCATCAACTTTAATATAAAACGAGCTTTCTACAATGGTAGAAATTAATTTTAATTTGAATATGATAATCGCTTGAGAGAATAATGAGACGTCGATGTGCGCTATGTATATATGCTTTCGATCGAGCGAGTTGAAATTTATGTCGCAACAATAACTCGTTGTATATCCGTTGATTATCACTCAATTTCAACATCTACGCGGTCGGCGCGAGGCCGCGTTATATCTACGCGGTCGGCGCGAGGCCGCGTTATCTACGCGGTCGGCGCGAGGCCGCGTTTCTACGCGGTCGGCGCGAGGCCGCGTTTCTACGCGGTCGGCGCGAGGCCGCGTTATATTAAAATCTGGAGGGTCTGTACCCCTTTAATTTGGCGATAGTGAGCCCTCAAAGGCTTTTCGGGGGCGCGCTCTTTCCGGTCGGGTCCGGAGTCTTTCGATTCGCCGGCGAATTTTCGGTCGCTTAGGCCGTATCCGGGACGGGTATTTTTCGTGGTTTTTTAATTATTAACCGATAAAAGTACACTATCTCTCTCGCCTGCTTTTTTTGGGAATGAGGAGTCGAGGGGTAAAAGAGAAAATAGGAGAGGTCGTTTTGGTATTTCGTAAACGTCAAAAATTTACCGTTTTGTTTCGTTCCTGTGGGGCTTAAAATTCGATTTCGACCTCGCAGTTTGCGGCTAGCTATAACTACGACCTCTGCCCGTTCCGCCGCGACGCCGTACGGCGCTCCGAAATATGTATTTCGAAAAATACGGACGTTTTAAGATGGCACGTTTTTTCGCTTTTTCGTTTCCGAAGCGAGACTCATTTTTTCGGTTTTTCGCCTATAACTCGAAAACGGCTGGAGCTAGCTCAAAATAAAAAAATCTCGAAGGACAAGAGCGTTTCTTTCCGCTTCCTCCGGTATGCTCGAAATTTCTGTACCATTTTTCGTTTCGGAGATATCGCCCGAAATGTGCGGCGGTGCAGAATGGCGGAAAATACGACATTTTTTCCTTTAAACCTCCATAACTTCTAAACGGGGCCTCCTAGAGCAAAATACTTCGCCCTAACGAAAATGTAGAAAAATGAATTATCTAAAAGTCGTTTTTTTTTTTTCTCCAGCTCCAAAGATTAACGAGCTACGGGCGGTCAAAGTGGAAGAATTTTTCGTAAATACGTGAAATTTTAAATTTAAAATATCCGAGAAAAGCTACTTTTGTCGCGCTCGCCGCGGGCCTAATTTTCCATTTTTCCCCTCGAACTTGGTATCGCCGGAAAGCTACGTTCTTCTGCTTTCCAGAGAGACGTCGCACGCCGTTTCACTCCCGATATTTATTTACTTATGGATTTTTAAAGTACTTACGGTTTTCGATTTTTACGAAAATATCCATTCTTATTTCGCACAGAACTACACTAAATTTTTTAATTAACCCGGGGCACGTACTGCACGAATAAAATGCGAATCTTCGTGTTCAAATAGAGACCAAGATCGGGCCTCTATGTCCAGTATTATCTAAAATATGAGCGTTTTAAGATTTCATGTTTTACAATTTTCTAGGTTACGTTTTACCACACTCAAATTTGTCACATTTGTCTCGCCCCTGCGAGGCTGAATTTTCGATTTTCCCTATACAATTTGGTATCACGGGAAAGGGCAAAGCTCCCCCTTTCCATCGAGACACAGAACGAGCTTCTATTCCAAGTAATTGCTTAATTATGAATTTATATGTACGTAGATGTTTTTCACTTTCTCACAAAAAACCCAACATTCACACGCCCGTGCCGGGCCGAATTTCCGATTTGGCCCGCACACTCCACTAGCACAACAAAATATCGTCCTTCCCGATTAATTTGAGACATAGAACGCCTTTCAACTCCACTTATTTCCTGAGAAATCACCGTTTTTAAAGTCCATGTTTTGCTTCCGCCATTTTGAATAACGTACATAACAATATTCTAGGAATTCTGCGTTACAGGGGTGTGCAAAGATTACTTTGCATTAGCTTGGTATCCAGGGTTGGTCAAAGTAATCGAAAATCGCAATTAAATTAATTCGTCATCCGATTGACCTGAAATTTGGTACTCGGGGGTTATCGACCACGCTGATCACGAATATGACGTCAGAATCGCAAAATTCAAAATGGCGACGCCAATATGGCGGACGATACCCTAATATCCATTATTTACTATAACTTTCTTATTTTCCAACCGATTCAAATGAAACTCGGTATTATAAAGTTACTGAAGTAGCTAATTGTGAATATGACATCGACATTGAAAAATTCAAAATGGCGGCGTCTCCTTAGCCTAATATCCATTATTTACTATAACTGTCTTATTTTCCAACCGATTCGAATGAAACTCGGTATATTGAAGTTACTGAAGTAGCTGATTGTGATTGTGACGTCGAAATGGGAAAAACTCAAAATGGCGGCCGAGTTGCAGGACACATTTTGTCATTTACGGTGCTATTTGTCTGAAAATAACTATGTATGTGTTATCGAGGTCACAGATCACGAATATCTAATCGTAACTCAAAAATTCAAAATGGCGGCCTCTCCATAGCCTAATATCCATTACTTACTATAACATTCTTATTTTCCAACCGATCCGAATGAAACTCGGTATTATAAACTTACTGAAGCAGCTGATTGTGAATATGACATCAGAATTGAAAAATTCAAAATGGCGGCGTCCCCATAGCCTATTATCTTTTATTTACTGTAACTTTCTTATTTGCCATCCGATTCATCTGAAACTCGGTATTTAGAGGTTATTAGAGTAGATGGTAACGAATATGATTACGGAACTAAAAAATTCAAAATGGCGGTACGAATTGTTGGATAAAATCTGTCATTTACGGTGACATTCGTCCAAAAATAGGTCGATGAGTGTTATCGAGGCTACAGATCACGAATCTGTGACCGTCGCTAAAGAATTCAAAATGGGGGCGTCCCCACAGCCATTTATTCTAACTTTTTATTTACAGTCCGATTCAAATGAAACTCGGTATGTACAGGTAATTAGTGTACCTAATAACGAATATAACATCAGATTTACAAAATTCAACATGGCGGCAAACAAAATGGCTGACAACATGTGTCATTTATGGACCGATTCGACTGAAAATCGGTACCTAGGTGTTTTTTAGGTTGCTGATACCGAATCTGAAATCGAAACTGAAAAACAAGCTTTCTACATTGATTCAAGCTTTCTACAATGATTCAAGCGTTACCCAATCGAGTGCGGAGCACTCGCATTGACAGCTTTAGCTGTCACCCCTCCGGAGGAGCTAGAATGGGTGATAGCCCATTCTAGTCATAATATTAAAGAGCAGTTGGTGCGAGCCCCTTCCTCTTTGCGATCTTAAGGTACATGCCGTCGAGACGCGCTTCATTTTGCCGGTCCGTGCCCGCCTCGAAAGTGATCGGGACGGAATTCTACAGTGTATAGGCTATACTCGGTTCCGGTATTTTTCCGGGTTTTTCCGTTACAATCGGACGAAAGTCACCTATCTCTCTCGCCTGCTTTTTTGGGGAATGAGGAGTCGAGGGGTAAAAGAGAAAATAGGGGAAGGCGATTTGGTATTTCGCTCCTGCCGGGCTTAATTTTCGATTTCGACCTCGCAGTTTGCGGCTAGCTATAACTAGAATCTCTCCCCGTTCCGCCGCGATGCCGTACGGCGCTCAAAAATATGTATTTCGAAAAATACGGACGTTTTAAGATTGCACCTTTTTGCACTGTTTCGGCTCCGAAGCGCGTCTCATTTTTTCGGTTTTTCGCCTATAACTCGAAAACGGTCGGAGCTAGCTCAAAATATAAACATCTCGAAGGACAAGAGCGTTTCTTTCCGCTTCCTCCGGTATCTTCAAAATTTCCGTACGTGTCTTCGTTTCGGAGATATCGGCCGAAAGGTGCGGCGGTGCAAAAAGGTGGAAAATTGGACATTTTTACCTTTAAACCTCCATAACTTCTAAACGGGGCCTCCTAGAGCAAAATACTTTGCCCTAACGAAAATGTAGAAAAATGAATTATCTAAAAGTCTTTTTTTTGTTTTTCTCCAGCTCCAAAGATTAACGAGCTACGGGCGGTCAAAGTGGAAGAATTTTTCGTAATTACGTGATATTTTAAATTTAAAAGATCCCAGAAAAGCTACTTTTGTCGCGCTCGCCGCGGGCCTAATTTTCCATTTTTCCGGTCAAACTTGGTATCGCCGGAAAGCTACGTTCTTCTGCTTTCCAGAGAGACGTCGAACACCGTTTCACTCCCGATTTTTATTTACTTATGAATTTTTAAAGTACTTACGGTTTTCAATTTTTACGAAAATATCCATTCTTATTTCGCACAGAACTACACTAAATTTTCTATTTAACCCAGAGCACGTACTGCGTGGATAAAATGCCAATGTCCGTGTTCAAATAGAGACTAAGATCGAGCTTTTACGTCAAGTATTAACTAAAATATGAGTGTTTTAAGATTTCATGTTTTACAATTTTCTAGGTTACGTTTTAACACACTCAAATTTGTCACATTTGTCTCGCCCCTGTGAGGCCTAATTCTCGATTTTTCCTGTAAAATTTGGTATCACGGGAAAGGGCCAAGCTCCCCCTTTCCATCGAGACACAGAACGAGCTTCTATTTTATGTACTTGCTTAATTATGAATTTTTTTGTACGTAGACGTTTTTCACTTTCTCACAAAAAACCCAACTTTCACACGCCCGTGTCGGGCCGAATTTCCGATTTGGCCCGCACACTCCACTATCACAACAATATATCGTCCTTTCCGATTAATTTGAGACCTAGAAAGCCTCTCAACTCCCATTATTTCCTGAAAATTCACAGTTTTTAAAATCCATGTTTTCCATTCCGACATAAATTTCTGAAATAGGTGGTAAAAATTATGTGTGTGAAGTTAGGCGTTGCCAGCTACGCGGAAGCGTTGCCAGCAACGCGGAAATAAGTTTTGATGTCAAATTTTTACATTTTTACAAATTAAATAGAATGCCAATAGTACGGGTGCGCAAAACAAATCTCGAAAATCGCAATTAAATTTATTTGTCGTCCGATTGGCCTGAAATTTGGTACTCGGGGATTATCTACCACGTTGCTCACGAATGTGACGTCGGAATCGCAAAATTCAAAATGGCGGCGCCAAAATGGCGGACGATGTTTGTCGATTATGGCGTCACACCGCTCAAAATCGGTATGTGGGGGTTTTCGAGGTCGCCGATTACGAATCCTAAATCGAAATTGAAAAATTCAAGATGGCGGCGGAGCTGCAGGACACATTTTGCCATTTACGATGCCATTTGACTGAAAATAAGTACGTATGTGTTATCGAGGTCACAGATCACGAATATGTTATCGTAACTCAAAAATTCAAAATGGCGGCGTCCCAATAGCCTAATATTCATCATTTACTGTAACTTCTATATTTTCCAATCGATTCAAATGAAACTCGGTATGTTGAAGTTACTGAAGTAGCTGACTGTGAATATGATGTGGAAATTGAAAAATTCAAAATGGCGGCGGAGTTGCAGGACCCACTTTACCATTTACGGTGCCATTCGTCTGAAAATAGGTATGTATGTGTTATCGAGGTCACAGATCACGAATATGTTATCGTAACTCAAAAATTCAAAATGGCAGCGTCCCCATAGCATAATATTCATCATTTACTGTAACTTTGTTATTTATCGTCCGATTCGAATGAAACTCGATATGTTGAAGTTACTGAAGTAAGTACTTGATTGTGAATATGACGTCGAAATTGAAAATTTCAAAATGGCGGCGTCCCCATGACCTAATATCCGCTATTTACTGTAACTTTCTTATTTGAAGTCCGATTCAGCTGAACCTCGGAATGTGAAGGTTGCTGAAGTACCTAATTACGAATATGAAAGTGAAAAACTGAAAAACTGAAAAATTGAAAAACTGAAAAACTAAAAATCTGAAAATCTGAAAAACTGAAAAACTGAAATACTGAAAAACTGATAAACTTGAAAACTTGGAAACTTGAAAAATTGAAAACTAAAAAATTGAAAGGTGAAAAACTAGAAACTGAAAATCTGAAAACTGAAAAACTGAAATAAAAGGCTGACAAATGAAAAACTGAACAATGAAAAACTGAAAAGCTAAAAAACTAAAAAACTAAAAAACTGAAACACTGAAAACCTGAAAACTTAAAACTTAAAAACTTCAAAACTTCGAAACTTAAAAACTTAAAAACCTAAAAACTTGGAAACTTAAAAACTTAGAAAATTAAAAACTTCAAAACTTCGAAACTTTAAAACTTTTAAACTGAAACTGAAAAACTGGAAAACTGGGAAACTGAGAAATTGAGAAACTGAAAAACTGAAACACTGAAAGACTAAGAGACTGAAAGACTGACAAACTGACAAACTGAAAAATGAAACTAAAAACTGAAAACCACAAAAACTGAAAACTGAAAAATTGAAAAACTAAAAACTGAAAAATTGGAAAATAAAACTAAAAAATTGAAAAACTGAAAATTGAAAAATTGAAAAACTCAAAAACTAAAAACTCAAGACTGAAAATCTGAAAACTGAAAAACTGAAAACTGAAAAACTGAAAAATTTAAAAACTGAAAACTGAAAACCGAAACACTGAAAGATGAAAAACTGAAAAACTAAAAAACTGAAAATTAAAAAACTGAAAACTTAAAATTTAAAAAACCCAAAAAAAGTGAAAATTGAAAACTGAAAATCAAGCTTTCTACAATGATTCAAGCGTTTTCTAAACGAGTGCGGAGCACTCGCCTGACAGCTTTAGCTGTCACCCCTCCGGAGGAGCTAGAATGGGCGTTAGCCCATTCTAGTTTCTTTCTTTAATTTGGGGTAGCGTATGAATGTAATAAAAATTGGCATGTTCATTTTGGTTAAATAATAATAAAAATTGTTATAAACAATTATTTCTTTTTTGATATACTTATTTTGCCAATTTCTTGACTATAACAAAATCACAAAATTGAGAAATAGTAAAATCAACACTAAGAAGAAATATATAGTAAATAATTATATTAGTTAAGGCAAAAACAAGTTGATACACTCTCAATATTTTGCTTGTTATTTTAATTTGTTATAAGTTGTTTCGGAATTATTACTGTCATTAAAAATATCATTATTCGCATCCTCAACAATACTATTCTCCATACCAATTAATGATTACATCGAAATTTTCTGTTTCCCTATTTCCACAATTTTTTATTAATTCGTTGATTGATATAACTACATTATTGTTTTCGCACATCTCGCCGTGACAAGCAGAGCACATCCTAGAGCATTTTAGACCATGCTTGCGCCATCCGCATCGATTAACCCCACAACTTCTTTCACACGAACACGTTATTATTTTCAAAATATTTTCAGGATATAGTGGTTCCAAAGTTTGAATTGATTACAAACCATCATTACATTTTTTGCCAACCAAAATCAACAACATTTAACGATGTATTACCTAGCCACAGCTTAAGTTGATAAATATAATATACTCGTAATATATGTTGATTGGCTACTCCGCTTGTGGAAGGTTGTATTTTTTTAATTTTATTTACCGCAATTCGTGTAAAATTATGTAGCTACCACGTTGAGTCAACGTTGATAATGCAAATTTTTCATCTCCTTTACTACTGTACATATGTATTATAAGCTCCATTTGCAAATAATATTGGAATTTTAGCGTGTGATTCGTAAAAAGATTTCGACAAAGTAATCAGTTTATCTTCTTTTATTTCCAAAATTTTGCTTTTGCCCTGGTTGAAGAAACCAATTGAAAAAACGACCAGGTATAAAACTTTTACGTCGCAAACGTTCAGCTAATTTCGTACCATCATCATCGCTGTAGCCATCAAAATTGATTATGCTGTTGATAGTAAAATGCGTCTCAACATACTTAATATATTTATTGACAATGTCGCTAACAATTTCATTCCGCTGCCACTGCACCACATTCATCAAATTAGTTTCTAGCTGTGCATAACACTCGTTTTATATTAAAGTTGATGAAATATGCTAGAGCAATTTTTTTCGAATGTCTATTAAATTACCAGCTACTCAGATATACAAATTTTATGCCGATAAGTTAATTTGTTGTTAAGATATTCGCAAAGAATATACCCGAAAAATAATACTTTTTCCGATTCATTTTGGAGGTCTAAAATATAAATAAATGATATTCCCACAACAGTTTCATAAAATGTAAGTCTAGACAAAAAATGAGCCTCGGATTAACCATTTTAGTTCAAGAGAATAGGGTCAAATTGCGTCAAACATTTAAGGTGTTCTTAATAAACAAATTGATTTTATCGTTAACGAATAACTATTATTCGATGACATTTTTATGGTAAGTTGAGAGCTATAAGGGACATATTTTCTGAAAGTTGGAAATATGTAAAAGCCCTTGACACGAAATGAAAAATACTATGAAATTCAGAAAATGTTGACATTACTTGCCATTATTTAAATAAATAGTTAACCAATTTGGATCAATAAGGTCTTAAATTAACCGTTTTTAATTACCTACACACCAGAAAGGAAAGGATATTTCTATTGATAATAGACTTAGAGATACTTAAAAAAAAAACACTTTTCAAATTTTTGCACGTTTAAACGTCAATTTAATAATGTTCCCACTATTTAAAATGGGATCAAATCAAGGATGTTCCTTACTAGTAAATCTACCCATTACACCATGTTGTTTCCTGAATCGAATTAGATCCAATTTTCGTCTAATTTTGTCTAATTCCACTGGTCTAGAAATTCAGTGTGGGAATTCGAAAGATATAAGACGAGACAGTGGAGCTGACATATTACCCAACAAAACATATGGTCGCTGATACTATTGACAAAGTCGTTACCGAAATCATTGTTTTAAGACATGCGAGAAAACCTATTCCCCAAAGAATTAAATTAAGCATCGTTGAGCAGGGCGGGGGGTGTTGGAAAACAACTCTGCCCCTAGCGCCATAGAAATAAAATATACAGGGTGTAATTACTTTCATGTCATTAAAAAAAAACAGGTAATAGGGACCGACTAGACAAACAAAAAACCTGTATGACTTTTTTTCTAGGGGCACTTTGAAAAAACTGACCCAGGTTTAAATATGTATTGTTAAGTTAGGAAACCTTTGAGAACCACTGTTTTTCAGGGTCAATGGATGTTATAGTTCCGAATATTAGAAATAATAAAAAAACTGTAATACCCGACTTGTGTTCCCGCCCGAAGAAGTGCAGCACTTTGATGAGATTACTTGTACCGAACTAATTATGAAAATGTGAATAATTCCTTCTCTTCCAAAACGCAAGCATAGCATGGCCGCAGGGATTTAAATAGGATTTGTTTACATGTGTTTTTTAATTTGGAAAAAGTTATTGTAGCTTTTGTTGTCGTTTATAAGAATTTATAAAATTTAAAAGTGGTTAACATTTGTAACATTGCAACAAAGCTTAAAAAATTAGTAATTATTTTATGAAATTGGAAAACGAACAGTTAGACGTCCGAGATACGATAATAGAAAATAATTGTGTATTTTAAGTTAGGAGAAAATCAGAAAACTAAAAATCGAGTCTTTGGACTCTATGAAAATCAATGTAAACAATAATAGACAGATCAAAACAAGACAGCGAATACTACTAATAATAATAATAATAACGTCGAAGGCAGTCGTCTTGGGGTCCCTGCGTCTACTTAGGGCACACGATTCTGGAATCTACAACCAGTAACCCTGCGGGATGTGGGGAATGGTTGTAGATAATTCGCTAACGCTTCCCCCGTGAGAACATCGGAGACACGGGAGAACTGTCCAGCATCGCTAACGCGTAATAATAATAATAATATTAATAATAGTAACAATAATAATCATACCTTTAATGCCCAATAGGTAACACCCAAAAACTGAACAATTCTTTTGAATTTTTCACAGAAATTGTTCGAAATGGCCTCCATCTCTACACACTTCGGCACATCGAACTAAGGACATACGCACTCCGTTCACAACATTTGGTAAATTAGGATTATTTTTTATGGTTTCTATGCACATTAAAATACGTTATTGCGATTGTTCTAAAGAGTCAATCGGATCACTGTAAACCAGAGATTTAAAACGTCCCCAAAAATAAAAGTCCATCGGATTTAAGTCGGGCGATCTAGCAGGCCATGGTACTGGTCCGCCACGGCCAATCCATCGTCGAGGAAACTTTCTGTTCGAAAAATGTCGAACAGCCAAACTAAAATGGACGGGCGCCATAGTGCAAATACCACATTCTTCTGCCCGTAGCCAAGGGTACATCTTCCAGCAAATTTGGCAATGTTTGTTGCAAAAAATTTAAGTGTACATCACCATTTAAGCGGGTAATTGTATAGGTCCAATTATTTCATTACCGCAAATTCCTGCCCACAAATTAATGCTGAACCGTCGTTGAAAATGCACCCTTCTTATTACACGTGGATTTTCGTCTGACCAATAGTGCATATTACTTCCACATCCACGTAGTGGATTGGAAGTATAGTAATCGCAAAAAAATTTTCAAAAATTTTTATTCGTGAAATAGGTTTAGAATGTCATGAAACGTCGAGATTTTAAATTTGAGCGAAAAAAAATTTTCTGTCTGTCTGTCGGTCTGTCTGTCAGTAACTTTTTTTGTCCGCACGTTTTCTCCGGAACGGTTTGAGATATTGACTTGAAATTTTGTACACGTATATATTATGACAAGATCTGGAACTGGATTGTTTTTTGAGGAAATCCGGTGAAGGGTTGGGGGTTAAATAGGGGAAAATAGGGAAAAATAAGTAAAGCAAGCTTGTAAGAGAACAGACACTTGAAATTTGGTGTATGTACTAGAAGTTAAGGCCTAAGTTTTTTTTATAATATCTTTCAACCCCCCACCACCCCTACCCCATTAATGGGGTTGATAAAATAAAGTCGAAATTTTCATTTGAATTTTCGTACACGTATGTATTATAACGACGTCTGAAATTAGATTATATTTTGAGATGATTCTGTTGAAGGGTTGGGGGTTAATTTGGGGTAAATAGGGGAATATAAGTAAAACAAGCTGGTAAGAGTACAGAAACTTGAAATTCGGTATACGTACTAGAAGCCAAGGCGTCAGATTTTTTATAATATTTTTCAACCCCCACCACCCCTACTCCAATATGAAAAGGGTTGATTAAATAAAATTGAGATATTCATTTGAAGTTTGGTACACGTATGTATTATGACGACATCTGGAACTAGATTATAATTTGAGATGATTCCGTTGAAGGGTTGGGGGTAAATAGGGGTAAATAGGGGAAAATAAGTAAAGCAAGCTGGTAAGACCACAGAAACTTGAAATTCGGTGTATGTACTAGAAGCCAAAGCGTCAGATTTTTTTGTAATATTTTTCAACCCCCACCACCCCTACTCCAATATGAAAAGGGTTGATTAAATAAAATTGAGACATTCATTTGAAATTTGGTACACGTATGTATTATAACGACATCTGGAACTAGATTATAATTTGAGATGATTCCGTTGAAGGGTTGGGGGCTAAATAGGGGTAAATAGGGGTAAATAGGGGAAAATAAGTAAAGCAAGCTGGTAAGACTACAGAAACTTTAAATTCGGTGTATATACTAGAAGCCAAGGTCTCAGATTATTTATAATATTTTTCAACCCCCACCACCCCTACTTCATTATTACAAGGGTTGATAAAATAAAATTGAGATATTCATTTGAAATTTGGTACACGTATGAATTATAACGGCATCTGGAACTAGATTATTCTTTGAGATGATTCCTTTGAAGGGTTCGGGGTTATTTAGGGGTAAATAGGGGGAAATAAGTAAAGCAAGCAGGTATGAGTACAGAAACTTGAAATTCGGTGTATGTACAAGAGGCAAAGGCCTCAGATTTTTTGATAATTTATTTCAGCCCCCCACCACCCCTACTCCATTATTCAAGGGGTTGATAAAATAAAATTGAGATATTCACATGAAATTTAGTACGCATATGTATCATAACGACATCTGGAACCAGATTATATTTTGAGATGATTCCGTTGAAGGGTTGGGGGTTAAATAGGGGTAAATAGGGGAAAATAAGTAAAGCAAGCTGGTAAGACCACAGAAACTTGAAATTCGGTGTATGTACTAGAAGCCAAAGCGTCAGATTTTTTGTAATATTTTTCAACCCCCACCACCCCTACTCCAATATGAAAAGGGTTGATTAAATAAAATTGAGATATTCATTTGAAATTTGGTACACGTATGTATTATAACGACATCTGGAACTAGATTATAATTTGAGATGATTCCTTTGAAGGGTTCGGGGTTATTTAGGGGTAAATATGGGGAAATAAGTAAAGCAAGCAGGTATGAGTACAGAAACTTGAAATTCGGTGTATGTACAAGAGGCAAAGGCCCCAGATTTTTTGATAATTTATTTCAGTCCCCCACCACCCCTACTCCATTATTCAAGGGGTTGATAAAATAAAATTGAGATATTCACATGAAATTTACTACGCATATGTATCATAACGACATCTGGAACCAGATTATATTTTGAGATGATTCCGTTGAAGGGTTGGGGGTTAAATAGGGGAAAATAAGTAAAGCAAGCTGGTAAGACTACAGAAACTTGAAATTCGGTGTATGTCCTAGAAGCCAAGACCTCAAATTTTTTAACAATATTTTTCAACCCTTCCACTACCCGTACTACATTATTGAAGGGGTTGATAAAATAAAATTGAGATATTCACTTGTAATTTGGTAGACGTATATATTATAATGACATCTGGAACTAGATTATATTTTGGGATGATTCCGTAGAAGGGTTAGGGTTAATAGGAGTGACTAGGGGAAAATAAGTAAATCAAGGTGATAAGAGTACAGAAATTTGGGATTCGGTGTATATACTAGAAACCAAGGCCTCAGATTTCTTTCTAATATTTTTCAAACTCCACCACCTCCGCTTCATTATTAATGGGATTGATAACATCAAATTGAGATATTCACTTGAGATTAGTACACGTATGTATTGTAGTGACATCTGACTGAGATGCCTCCATTGAAGGGGTGGGAGGTGAATAGTAGAAAATAAGTAGGGTGAACTAAAAACTTCATTTTTAACGTATATGGTAGAAACCAACTCCTCCAACTTTTCTATGACATCTGCCCCAAATATTATTAAAATTCTATGACCAATAATTTCCACATACTAGAGTGCAAATATCGTCAAGATGTTTCCTTTAAAACGACTTGGATGAAGAATCTGGATGTGGAAGTAGTGATTCCTTAGGCAGCGGTTTTTTTAAACTTAAGCACTCCATTTCTGTTAAAACTCGACTCATCGGGGAAACACAGACTGTTTAAAAAATTCTCATTTGACGCGTGGTTTCTTAAAATCCACCTACAAATTGCATTCGCTCTGCAAAATTTTGAGGTTCTAGTGCTTGGACACGTTGATAGTTATAGGGATGTAAGTTTATATCTCTCAATGTCCTCCATACCACAAAATGGGATACTTCCACACGGTTCACGATATCGCGGATGCTTAAAGTTGTATCCTCTTCTACAACTTCCAAAATTTGAACTTCTGCGTCAATTACCCTTTCTTCGCGTTGTGGACCTCGTTCTCCTCCATGTCCGTCGAGACGACCTGTTTCTCGAAAACGCTGGTCAAAGTGGTCAATACTAACAAATGTACGAGCACAAGGATGACGTCGATTAGGGAACCTTAAACGATAAAGCTCTTCCTCACCAGCTGCATTTCCACCACTTTCTCCATACCCCAAGTGCATATCCGCGAGCTCTAGATAAGTGTAATCTCCCATACTCTCCAAAATCTGCGTTTTAAAACACCACACTAAACTGTGAATTAACGTTATCAATAAAGAAAACAAAAAGAAAAACTTGGTCCAAAATCCAAAAAGTAACACAAAAAGCATGAACGAGAAGTAGTGTCTTACGTAACCAAGTACTAACCAGTTGAACGATAAATCAACAAAATAAATTTTAACATAAGTGGCACAACATTCAAAAAGAACAAAAGCAACAGACAAAACCAAGGAACGAGTAGGTCGCGTCTTGTGTACGTTGTTTACTAAGTAAGGACACAAACTGAAATTATTACTTGAGAATATTACAAGGTAGAGTATAGCACCCGTAATAAGATAATTTGGCCGCGAAGAAGTAAAAAACATTGCATTACTTATTTGCACGAATGTTAGAGTATCATGTGCGACAAGACGCGAGGCAATAAAGCCTACCCCAATATGCCAGCAGTTCTCAAACTATGTTATTAAGTATTTTCGAAATTTTTGTTTATTCTTTTTCTCCAAAACTATGAGCTTTTGACCCCATGTTATATAAGGTTTTTTTGTTCGTCTTGTCGTTCCCTCCCATCAGTTTTTTTTTTTAATGACATGAAACTAATTACACCCCGTTTAAATGTAAAAACAATTATTCGTCTAGTAGTTACTTGTCAGTCAATTCGTTCTAAAATAATAGAAACTTCAAGAACTAAAAGTTGCTCATGCATATTTAAAATTAATTTGTTTGAACACAATACATTCCAATATTCAATAGGGATGACCCCTTTAAGGGTGGTGTATACCAGTCGCTAAAAATATGTTGATGTTAAGAATATGTATATGTAATTTGTGTATTTTCTTTCATTGTTCTTTCAACAAATAATCAATCAATGAGCGCTTTAATTTGATCTTACGGATCACCAACACTACCGATTTTTAATAAATTAATTTTATTTCCTTGGAGATATTTTTCTGACTTTACTAGAGGACTCGTCCTATAAGAGACATATCTTGACTAGAACAAAAATGACAATTTAGTTTTTCAAAATATCCTGTCATGTAAATGTCAACCGAACTAAGAAAAAATCTAATATTTTAAACTTATTTAATATTATCAGTTTCAATTCATCCAAATTATAGATTAGAATGAAGACCGTAGTATCAAGAACAGGCATAGAGGTTTTGTATCCTTGTACCGTTCATCTGCTAAAAAACGGCGAAATTTTGGAATGTGAATATAAATCCGATAACACAGGGAAAGATATGATGGATTACGTCTGTCAATATCAAAATTTATGTGAAAGAGACTTCTGGGGACTACGTTTTGTTGATACCTTTGAACAAAGGCATTGGTTAGAACTAAATAAACTAATCAGATGTCAAGTTAAAGATATTTGTCCTATCCATTTTCACTTCAGAGTAAAGGTGTATCCTCCAGAACCGTATAAATTGTCTGATAATGAAACCAAACTCCAAATATTTACACAATTAAGGTACGATCTTTTAAGTGGTAGACTTGCTTGTGGACCTAACGATTCATCATTACTCTTAGCACTTATACTACAGTATACTCATGGTGATTATGACCCTAAAGTACTCTTTGGAAACTACGTTAAAGAGAAAATTTTGTTGAATCAGACTATCTCCACTGAAACTAAGGCCATAAATATTCATAAAAATCACTTGAATGGCTTGAGCACAGAACATGTCCAAGATTTATTTCTGCGAATGGCTTGCCAACTGGAAGCATACGGTATAGATCCTTACCTCGTGGAGGGGTCTAATCAACTTAGGCTAAATTTATGGATAAATTATAACGGTATGGTTACTTATATAGAAAACAAAAAAGTGCATCATTTGAAATGGATGGATATCAATAAAGTGATTAGGGAAGATAATAAAATTATTATTGTTTTGGTTAGTGAGGAAGTAATCGAGTTCGTATGTTTGACTGAAGCGGAAGGTCAATATATTTATAGAAGTGTGGTGGACCATCTGCTGTTCTTTACTTCCTCTGGAAGAAAATCTAATGCTAGTGAATTGGGAAGTGAGGTGGACTCCGAGAAAAAATTAGATGCAGAGGAGGGAACTGAGGAAAATTTGAGTAAAAATGAGTTAAACTTAGAAGTTGATGTAGATGCAAAATCAGATACTTTAAGACCAAGTTTCAATATATCGACACTATCTATATGGAACAGATGTATTTTAAGGAATTTGTTTAGTTTTCTTCAATATTATGTAAATCAGATAGCGATATCCGTTTTTATGTTATTAGTATTATTTGATGTATTTTCATATTACAGTCAAGATTATTTTGGTATAGCATTTTTAAAGCAACAGATTACGTCACTAATAAAAAAAATCCTATTATCAATAAATTAATTTTATTGCCTTGGCCCTTTTTATTCTTGCTACATTGTTTCACTGAACTGAAATTTTAAACTTGTCTAAATAATAAGAATCTATTAACTTCTTTATAGCGTGAATTTAGCAATAAATTGCTACAACTGAACTAGTACAAATAGTTCATTGCAATGTTACAAAATTTTGGCTGAACCTTGCATTTTGGGTAGGACAAGATTTTTTCTTTCTATGTTTACGGGGAGTCAGTGTGAGTATAAAACTCAATTTTCGGGGTTGAAAGCCCTCCGTTTGGCCGCCGTCTTGAAAAAGGGGGCGTAAACAGTTTTTCCGCGATATCTTTAGAACCGAAAGTCTCACAAAATAATTTCTTAGACTTTCTTGTAGATAATTGAACTGTCTGTAATCTTGATCTAGATACGTCTTACCATAAAAAGAAAATGAAAAAGTTATAATTCAAGATAGACTAAAATTTTCAAGAAAAATATCATTTAAGAGTTACAATTTGTATTTATTGATTTTATTGAACATACACATCAGATGTTTCTTGTACTTGCATAATTTTATTGCGAACAATTTTCTCTGCTAATTTATTAAATTTCTCTTCTTAGGAGAGGTGTTAGGACACTGCAAATGAATCAAGTGCATCAAAAAGGGCATTGGACCATTCCGAAAGAAATAGAGAACATTCCTGGGATGATTGCAAAAGTAGTCTATTTTCAGTCAGACAATCCGAATTTGCAATAAAATATAGGGGTTACCGATTAAAAAACCTAAAATGACCTTAAGTGACCTTAACTCTTCCACCAAAAGTCAAAGTGACATATACCGCCGTACTGCCCCTATCCAATTCTACAACTTTTGTTTCACATATTTTTTCGCAGATTGCTTGTTACTCGAGATATTTGAAAGTTTAATCACCCGGGTGATTTTTTTAAGTAAGTTATCTGGTGAGAAAAAATAACATTTTAGAAGCGATTTTTTTACTCGAAAAAGAAGAGGTTTGGACAAAAAGTGCAGGAGACAAAAAAGTTAAGAATCACCAGAATAATCAGGAATGTTCTCAAATTTTTTCCTAACACCTCTCCAAAGAAGAAAAATTTAATAAATAAGTAGCAAAAATTGTTCGCAATAAAATTATGTATAAGAAACATCTGAAGTGTATTTTCAATAAAATCAATAAAAAAAGTTATAACCCTTAAACAATATTTTTCTTGAAAATTTTAGGCTATTTTGAATTATAACTTTGTCATTTCCAATTTTAGGGTAAGATATATCTTAGATTGTAAATAATTCAGATCTCTACAAAAAAAGTCTTAAACCTTTTTGTGAGACTTATGGTTTTCAAGATATCGCAGAATAACTGTTTACGCCCCCCTTTTCAAGATGGCGGCCAAAATGGGGATCTCTCAACCCCGAAAATCGAGTTCTATACTTCTATACTCACACTGACCCCCCCCCCCAAACATGCATGGTCTATGTAACATTTCAAAGGACTAAAAATATTTGATGAGATTGTGGCAAAAAACTATGTAGTGACAGTGTTTCTTGATCTGTCTAACACAGCTGCCCCAACGCACAGTGCTTAGTGCTTGTACAGTCGTCCGAAGCACTTTAGTGCTCACGTGCACTGTGCTTACGAGCACTTTTTAAAATCGGTGCTTAGCACTGAACTATATATGTAAATGGAATGCCATACAGATATATGCACGTGAACAAAATACGCCTATCATGCGATTCAAGGTCCCGGGGTTATGCGTCGCCGCAGTAGAAATATAGTATTAAAAGT
The DNA here is from genome assembly GCA_963583905.1 of Stenurella melanura. Taxonomy (NCBI): domain Eukaryota; kingdom Metazoa; phylum Arthropoda; class Insecta; order Coleoptera; family Cerambycidae; genus Stenurella; species Stenurella melanura. The sequence continues at coordinate 106,331,991 of OY757311.1, forward strand.
AATTGTAATTGATTTCATTAATAGTTCGTTCTTTTTGGTATCTATGATATTGAATCCTTTCCCTAACCATTGATTTGCTGGCTTTATCCAAAATTCTTCTTGTTTTGTTGTTCTCAAAAGGCATTTTTAGCCGTAAAAATGTTGGTATAATTCCATGTTTCCGACATTTACATAAGAACGTGATGGTATTTTCTGATCTTGCCAGCTTCTTATAACAATTTTCTAAAAATCTAAAATATTGATTGATATTAGGCCCATATCTGTTATCTAAATATTGTCTAAATGTTATTTGTAGCATTATCTTAATTTTTTTCATTCTTCAATTCTTTGGGACTTCCTGCCACATGTACTTTTTCTTTCTAAGCGGTGCTAGGGGAATCTACAAAATATATCACAATTAACCAGTATGTTACTGGTAAAAAACCTCTACGACTGTGACGTTTACGTCAAAGGATCAGTTAAAGGTTGGTTTTTATAAATAAACAACACAAATAAGTATAAAAACTTGAAATTAAATATTTCGCCGACGTTTCGGAAATCTAATCTGTTTCCTTTTTCAAGGCTTTTTTGAAAATTTTTTTTTGCTGTGTATGACAAATACACAGCTCTAAGAATGTTTGTTATATTCAATATCCATAGATACTTACTATTTACATAGAACTGTTGATATAGTTAACAGTTTTTTAGTTTCTATACAATGTTAAGTTTGTAAAGTTCTTCTTTTAACATTAGCAGCCAAGTTGTACAGACATCTACGGAACAATTCGACACGCAATTATCCTCATTCAATAATATTAAATTAAAGAATCCGCGATAATATTATTGAATGAGGATAATTGCGTGTCGAATTGTTCCGTAGATGTCTGTACAACTTGGCTGCCAATGTTAAAAGAAGAACTTCACAAACTTAACATTGTATAGAAACTAAAAAACTGTTAACTATATCAACAGTTCTATGTAAATAGTAAGTATCTATGGATATTGAATATAACAAACATATTTAAAGCTGTATATTTGTCATACACAGCAAAAAAGATTTTTCAAAAAAGCCTTGAAAAAGGAAACAGATTAGATTTCCGAAACGTCGGCGAAATATTTAATTTCAAGTTTTTGTACTTATTTGTGTTGTTTATTTATAAAAACCAACCTTTAACTGATCCTTTGAGGTAAACGTCACAGGCGTAGAGGTTTTTTACCAGTAACATACTGGTTAATTGTGACATATTTTGTAGATTCCCCTAGCACCGCTTAGAAAGAAAACGTACATGTGGCAGGAAGTCCCAAATAATTGAAGAAGGAAAAAAAATAAAAGTAGCCTATTATTGTCTAATTTGTTTGTACCAAAAACCAAATTTTTAAATACAAAAACAACCAAAATATTGTGGGCGTACATTGACTCGTGGCCACCCGGTATATGATGCCGTATGAATCTTTCTTAAATTGGAGAAATTAATCAATGAAAATGAATTAAACAAATATTAAATATTTTAACAGTCGTGGGCCAAGTATAGTATTATACTCTCATCATTATAATATGTGCAGTGCAATCCTATGTCCTGAAACATAAGACAATAACAGCAAATAATAAATTTCAATATGTTTACATTATGTGGTGCGTGAGAAAAATATGCAGAAGTTTGCATGATGGTTTCTACAGTGCTCCATAAGATCTGAAAAGGTTATGGTTGAGATCGGATTACGTTTAGTGCCATTATGACACCCAATTTAGATTCGGCTTCAAGGATCCACCGTGGGAAGATTCTAGCCGCTTCCAGTAGCTGCCGATTTTTTAATATCTTCTTTTTCACCCAGAGTGATGAAAGAAGCCGTTAGTTTTATATTTACATCTTACTTTAAGCTGTTTCGTCCTTCCCTGCAACTGACACATTGTTTCATGCCCTGGATGTGTGACAGGTCCTGTGCAAGGATAACCTACATATCTCATCTATATTAAATTGGTGATAAAGTTATTTTGACTGATTAACAAATTGATTTACTTTTGCAACTTGAACTTTGAATATCCTGAGAACGAGTTTATTTATAGAATTTGTTGATTTTTCTTGTGTGATATTATTGGGAGGAAGACCTTTCAAATGATATACCACTCTGTCCTATTTAAAATTTTTGAGGTTGTGGTTGCCGCGTGAAGGAATGAAACAATTTTCAGGGGAGTTATATTGTAAAAGTAGCCCCTTCGAAGAAGGAGTTGTTTAAAAAAAAATCAATTTGAACTATCTGAAAACCCATCTGTTTCATCTTCAATGGACCACCGCGTATACTTTGTAAATGGGAAGTAAAAGGTTGAAGGAATGGAATGGCGATTTTGAAATAAAAAACATATTCAATCACAATATCTTTTATTATACTCTTGTGTGTTAGAATAAGTTTTGTGTGATAAAACATTCACAAAGCTTAGGTACAGATATTTTACATACAAAGTGCTTTACAAATACTTATTTTCAATAATAATTTACATATCTCATATACATTTAACACTTACTAGTACTATATCAAAACGAAATAAAAAAATTAACAATAATTATAAATATTTACAAATTTTATACGTTTGTTGCATTCTGCAACAAAAAGGAACATAACTTATTCAAATATAAATAAACCTTCACTTTATAAAAAAATAATATAATTATGATAATGAAGTAGAAATTGTGTAATGAAAAGTATACACTGGTAATATTCCAAGGTAGGGTGTTTACAAATATTAAAGTGACACTTGAGTAGAGGTTGAAAGTGGCAAATCTAGAGTTGTGTACCAGCAAAATCACAAATTTGAGAGAATGCAAGTTGACAGTTGTAAGCTCCAAGAGGCTTCAGCGGCTGAAAGGTGGGGGTGTCGACATAACGCTGTAACCGGAAACCTCTTTCCACTGTCGTGATCTTTCCCTAGCACAGCTCAGGGAGTATGAAGTTACACGACATGATAACACCGCTTTCTACATAATTTAATCAACACCGTTAATCTTAATGATATATTCTAGTGTTTCAAGTAATCACTAATATTAAGCAAAATTGTTTTTATCAGAAAATATATATTGAACATACTGACCAGAATTGAAGGAGATTGAGAAATTATATTGGTACTTTAATATCATAATTCTTAGTCTGCCCCGAATATAATTCAGAAATATAAAAAAGTTCGCAAAAACGCTAAAGCGCATACCACATATCAGTTTTCAGAGTTTTTACAAAAAATGCTATAAAAAGGGCTTCTTTTATTATCGTCACAAAAAATTGCCATACATATTTTCTAACAAGTTAAGAACATAGCCAACGTCACTGAATATAATTGGTTGAAAGTCCTATGGAACTGATGATTCATTGGAATGAGCTACCTAGTCAACGTGAACTTACTGCAAGACCGAACGCCGCGCCACCGCGCCGGCTGTATACTAAACGGTCGGTTCCCTTCATGCTGTTTTGCGAGCTTTTTTACATTTCTGAATTATATATGGAACAGACTATACTACTGATTTTAAAATTATTGTCTTTGATTATAATGATTATACGAGTCTTTGGAAAATGTAGAGAGCAGCATTCTGACCTGGAAAAGTCAAATGCACAGTGTGGTCAGCATGTCATTTGTGGTATAATATTTATTTAACATTCTCACAATGATTTATTTTATAAATTTAATTGGTTTAATAAAACATATTAATTATTGGTTTTAAGCAAACATCAGGAAAAGCTATCTATGAAAACTAACTTTAATTGATTTTTTGCATAGTTTCTAAATATATCTAATATATCTTGAGGTGATTTTAATTACAGACATACAAAAACGAAAAGAAATTTGGTTTACTGTAAATACTGTTAAAAGTATTTTGTGTAATTTTACTCCAAATTAAAAAAAAAAATGAATTGCTGGTACAAAAGCGATCACTAAAAATAATAAAATAAAATTTCACTGTTGTTCGGTTAAATGAACCTTATTACTTAATATCGATTTTGCTGCCGGTTAAAAATGCATTTAACTTTGTTTTTTGTTCATTTTTATACCATCCCCAAAACCCATATCGGGCAATACGGTTCAATTAACCGAAGGACCGTGACGTTTTATTTAAAGTTCTTAGTGGCCTTTTTTTAAGACAAAGTAAAATCACCTTTTTCAATGACCCAAGTTCAAGAAAATTTGCAACAGTTATGTAATTATGGCTGCCGCATTGGATTAGTCATGTTGAATATTTAATGTTTGACTTCAGATTCAGAATCAGCTACTGCGGAAATACCTAACTATTTAACTCAGCTGGTGCCTTCGCCATATAATCGAATATTATCAAATAGAAAGTACCTCTTTCCGATTTTTGCTGACCTTATACTAGACATGGCTTGATAAAAATAATATAGGAAGATTTCCATAGAAATCGCTTAAGTTATCCCATAGAAATCAACACACAAAAGATATACATACGGATCCGAATTGAATACGCCTTTCTTTAAATTATTTTTTAATTTCGGTTAAAAAAGATGATAGTGCTGTATTCAAACAAAGAAACTGAAAAGTAATAAAGTGCCTTTGTTGTGTACGTATGGTTGTTTTAGTTCAAGTCAGAGTAATTAAACAGGATATTTTGACACTTTTATTACTCTCTCTTGTAGTGAATGAACTATACCATAACTTTTCATAGTCTTTTCCTTTCGAAAATAGTCTCCTAGAATAGCTCAAAATTTGTAGATGCAAAATGCAGATTTCGAGAAAGCATCGTTAATTAAATGTTTTTGTTTCACTCCCTCACCTCAGATATCCCAATTTTGGAATCCTAAATTGCACTGTTTATTTTCTCAAACATATTTTGAAATTTGAAGGGCATGTTTTTGTTACAAAATATTGACATCGTTTCATGTATTTCTGGAATCGTACTTTTCAATTTTTTTGGAATACCGTCCCTGATGAGCAGACGTCAAAATGAAGTAAAAAATGTAATTAAAGCGCATTCAATTTTCCCCATATGCAAAAAAACAACACCCCATATACCCTCGAAAATAATTGATCGCGAGCTATGAACCATCAAAATGGAGTATTTTCGCCCCTGTTTTGTAGAACTTCAGTTTATCGAAAATAAATTCTTTAGGTACATCCAATGTAAAAATGAATTTAATTAGAAATGAAACACAAAAAATGTGTGAAACTAAATTAAATATAATGTTCTAGTTTTTAAAGTTTCCAAAAGAAGAAATAAGTCAGAAGACCCCAATAATGTTTGTTGGTTTTTTACTGCAATCAATAAGAAACCAACAAACATTATTGGGTTTTTTTCCAATGAAATTGAGTGTATTTTAATTCGAATTTGGAACTCTCAACACCAAAAACAACGTTATTTAAATGAATATGAGATGTAAGATTTTTGAACTAATAATAATAGAAAGGAATTAGTGTTCCTTGGAAGGGCTTGTCATGGAAAGTGTTAGAACTACAACATTTCTTTATTTTTCTTTCCTTTCCTTTCCTTTCCTTTCTCATTTTGATTAGCTGATTTTTATTTTGGATGCAATGAAAAAAGTTATGTAAAAAACGATATAACTTACGTTGTTTTCAGATTAGATATTTAAGTTTTTTTTATAAGAAATTGGATTTAATTTACCTTTGGTCACTTCTTTGTATATACGATAATCATAGACAACAGCATTTAAATAAATCTGATAAGTATAATTTTTGGACCAAAAATAATTTGACTTATTTGGAAGGATGCATTTTAGAATTTCTTAGAACTAAAAACATTCTCTTTCTCTTCAATATTAAGCAAACATTTATCAGCCTCTATTTTTCTTACAGCTACTTATTGTTAACGCAAGATTCAGTCAGATGAACTAAACAGCCAACGATTTGGTGGTTTTGTGATTTCTTTAGAATAATTTTCCAGTAGTAGTTATCAATCAAGTTAGAATTCAAAAACTCTTTTGTCGACACCCAAATAAGAAGTTAAGTAAAAAAAAAATCCATTCTTTATATATTTTCTATAAAAAATTGAGTAGAGTACATACAACATTGGTTACATGTATTAAGTTCAACAATATTAAACGGTATTTCCATATATAGTCAGGAAAGTCTGCATATCCCATTATGCCTGCCTTTCAAAATGGCTACAGTTTGAAAATTTACTAAAAAAGGTTAACAAGATACGACTGATTTCTTTGGATATATATGTTCATTGATTTCAAACGTACCAATTCCACAAACCTTGAATTACCTTAAGGATATATTCGAATTAAATATTATTAATAAAAAAATTGTTAAAAATGCATCTTATCAAACTTAGGTATGAGCAAACTCCCAACTCAACCAAACTGTCTTCGAACAATATGAAATGGCTCAAAGGAGTAACTTTTTGACACCTTTCATGGCCATATGCATGCGCAGGTTCACGCTCTGGTTCGAAATAAAGACAAAAGAAGTATTCGAGTATTCTCTTAGGATGTGGTTAAGATATGCAGATGAAATATTTACAGTGTTCAACTTAAAGGTTGCAGATGTAGACAACTTCATTTATAGCTATTAAGTTTCGGTGAAACTAACATGTGAAATCGAAACCATTCACAACAAACATTTCAAATGGACTGATAACTGGGAATTGTGAGAATATAAGGAAATTTGATATATGTATACAGAATATATAGAAGCACTCCCAGGTATGTTACGAAATCAGTTGTAAGGTTTCTAATTTGCAGTATGTTGGACAAATGAAACGTCAAATAGTGACTGTATTAAGTAGGCATATCATTCATCTCAAATAAGGATAACTGAAAAGTTTAACGTTGAAAGATGCCTTTGATAATAATAATAAAATAGATTAGTATTGTGCAGATCGTTGAGCCGAAATAGAGTTTAGTTAGGGGTAGGTACATGAATGAGTTGAATTTCTTAAACAACGCCATTGATTCATAATATAGGATATATCCTTAGTTTTATTTTAGTTTTGATCGTCTCCAGATAATGTCATTGTATTTGGAGGAACGTCCGGGAAATAATAATATTCGAGTCTAGTGTTCAAGTATTTTTGTATTTACGGATATTGGCTCAGATACACTAACAGTTCAGGCACCCTCTAGAATTGAATTTGTTTTGAACTAACTTAATTAACCATTTTTAGATAAAGCTACAATCTACTGATTTCTATTTAATATAAAGGAAATTATATTGTCCCTATCTTCCGTTTTGCTAATGACGGTATTCCCTGGGAGATCTTTCATTTCTTATATCTTTTGAAAAGATTTGATATACCTACTTTTAAAATGTAACTAACATCCTTTTATAATAGTCAATATAGAACAAAATAACAAACTATCCCTATATCAATAGATTTGTAGAGAGGTACAATTCAGTACACGACACAAAAAGAACCTGTGAACTAATAGTAGTCGAATTGGAGAGATACAATATCACCTAGGGCGTGAGACGCCGCGTAGAGGCCATATCTTTATTTACAACAGAGCAGCTATGCTCGAGGAATATAAAACAGCCCTCCTTGATTGAGCAACTTGATTTTTAACCAGACTTTCCTCCAACTACGGATTGAAATCGTAGTCTCGAGAAACTGTGAGATTTTTCCCGCAGCATTGCCGTAAATTTTAAAATGCTTTTTTTTTCCGCATTTCAAATGAATCTAAACGCTTTAAATTTGATTATTTTGTACTTTTTAGTAATAGAGACAACGAAATAAAGAAAACATTATGTTTCGAAAATTATAATTCAAGGTATAGAGTATTTGGTTAAAATTAAGTTAAAATTATCTCACAACTCCGTCTATCACTTTGATGATCCAGAATCGTATGTAGGATTATATCGTATTTAACATAAGCAGATATAGATTATATGGTGTTGAAGAAATCAGGTTGAATAATGGGTAAGTGAGGCAAGAATAATAATTTTAAAGGCTTGTATGAAATATAAAAGTAAGTGAAAAAGCCGTAATAAATACATGAGCGTCAACGTAGTTTAAGTTAAAAAAAGGAAAATGTTAAGAAACAAGTATTTACTTGTTACTTTCCATTTAAGTTAGAATACTTGCATCTACCGATATTCTTTGGTAAAACAGTTTGGCTTCCCATCAACTTGATTCTCAATTCTATTTTATTTTCTTTTTTAAATTAATCTGGCCTAATTCCGGCCCGGTCTTCAATTGTCACGGCGATTCACACCATGAGTATATTGCTGACTCCAACGAGTGCTCAGGGAGGATAACATATATTGTAAATTTGTCATTGATTCTCAATAAACTATACCTTCAAAATATTACCAGTGATTTTTATGATATGTGTTATTATATTATATTAAAAAAAATTGCACGGTGAAATAGAAATTGCACATGTATAGGCGATAACATTTAGTACACGTATAAAGTGTTCTGGTAAAGATTTTTTCAATAAAATTTTAAAAAACGCGAAATAAAATTAACAAAATCTCCTTATAAATCCATACCAAAACAACCTACAATCTACTTAGCACCATATTTCATATGATGACTAAAATCACAGATGAAACGTCTAGAATGTATAAAATATTTTTTGGTAAGTCTTTGGTATTTTACGTTGTCCAACAAACATTAGAAAACACTGATCTTATTGGAGGTAAGGGTAAAACAGAATTGATGGTGTCACTGCTCGTGATTATATCTTGATTTACAATTGCTGAGTTTGACCTCAGCATTGATTGTGTACTATTTTGGTCCAAATTGATACCCACTTGAGGTCTAAACGATTGCAAAATTTTGTTTTCTTCTAAGTTATTTTGTACATCTTTGGAACTAAAGGTAGTCACCGGAAGCGAAGTACTTCCGGTAGTTTGGCACTATGTAACAATGGGGCGGAGCTCTGTGTGTTGGGTCTCCTTATGTCTTCTCAAGTCCACTTTCCTCTGGAAGGCTCTTCCACAAAGATCACAGGCGAAAGGTTTGAAGCCGGTATGCTTCCTCGAATGGGTTATTAGGTTGGATGATTGGCTAAAGGCTTTTCCACATACTGAACATTTATGCGGCTTTTCACCTGAAAAGAAAAGAAAAAGTATGTTAGCTCAGATATGTACGTTTAAGTGCGAAATTAATTAACTTTTTAAATTTTTACTTGTAATAATTGTATTATAAATATGGAGGTGTGATTTCCAAAATTTCAAAAAGTTGTATATAAAAATTAAAAGCAGCACCTATTTAGTATCTCATTTAGACTTATTTTTTACGATTTAATGAATGTACGATAACAGCTGTCGCCGGAGGATCGAGTGACGTTGGTATTCGTGCAATTATATCGGTAGTGGGACCAGATGATTTTGAAGGAGAATACATACGTAAGAGGGATACAGTAAATTCAAAGAATGCGAGACACATTATTCTCTTAGTTGTGAGTCATACCTAAATTATTTTAAGAGAAATAAGTAATATACCTATTAATAATTATTTGTGAAACAAAATCTGTCTCAAAATATCTGAAAGTTATTTGCAATGTTTAATATTATAAAAAAATATTGTAATTGTGTATTGTATGCTACATTATGCAATTATTATATACAGGGTGATAAAATTGTTTACTAAACTTTTATAAAACAGCAGGAAAGAATTATAGATAAAAGTAATGGATGAAATAGTAAATGATACCTAGATTGTATCTTATTCAACAAAATTTTATAATTTTTCCCAGTCTTTTTCAATAACCATGTAATCTCACAATAATATGCCACTTCCATTAATAAAGTCCCATATTTTGGAAGGCTGAGCTCCAATGCGATGAGACGTGATCATCCGGATCATCTTCCAGACAGAAACAACATCTCTTAGAATATTAATTGACAATATTAGTTGGTCCAATAATATGGACCACTTATCCTCCACGTCGGTATAATCTCCACCTTACTATGCACTAATTTACGCAAACATACCAACAAGTTGGAGCCCCTCCATATTAAGTACTTGCTATTTGAAGTAGTTTGCGGATAGGATGTTGCTTGCATAATGAATTGGATGAACAGGTGCTATGAAATAACCGAGTAATTCTCCAGATTTAACGCCGCTTGACTATTTCCTAAGAAGCCATTTTAAGAGCAATATTTATTAAACGGAACTGGAATATAGCCAAAGAGTTGCGCCGTCGATCTGTTAAGGAATATCGTCAAAGTATCGTCAATAATAGTACTCTAACGTAAGACATGCCCTCGAAAATTTACAGTTTCTCTTGATTGTATATCTTGTCAATATCTTCATATTTGACAAAACAAAACCACCATGTATTCTCCATTATGGAATTTTGGTGCCTATATATTAATAGAGAATATCTATCTACTCGAGATACATCATTAAAAAGTACACACATCTAATAGTTGTATAAACAGAGAAGTCTGGGTTATCAATCAATGTCATATTAACTATGTAATACGTATCTCTGGGAAATTATTTATTTATTAATAAACAAAGTCAAATGGGAATGAGCCTAAATCTGCTGCACCCGGTATACTTTAAAAATTATTTACTCAACTTAGAGTACTTCATAGTTACAAATACACTAGAAAAATAAGCCAGTTAAGTTTATCGGATAGCATTAAAATATAATGGTGGCTGTAACGGGTCAGATTTAATCTGGCGAAAGATTTATTTTATTGCACACTATCCCCGGTCCGTAAATACAGACCTTATTAAATAAAAACTTTTTATGGTTGACCTCTACTCCTAGATCATCCGGCTATAATCACATCTGATGCGTTCTTCATCTTAAAGACCTCTCTATAACTTACGTGTTATCGATTACTATCAGTTTGCGGCGACCGTGATTCGTCCCGTCATTTTAGGAGAGGCCCCGCCCGAACCCTCTCGTTGCTATAGGAACCAGGTCCTCACACTCGAGAGCAAGATAAAAAACGCGGGATATCGCGAGGGAGATAAAGAGGAACGAACTGATTCGCGAATCATAAGGGAGACGAATTGATGAGGCCATTTCATGAATAGCAAAAAGATAAAGTCAGCGAAACCGTAAAGAACTTTGTGTTGATTGATAAGAAATGGTATATCCGATTCTGCAAGATTTTCTTGATTGGGTTATACCGGGTTATATCAATTTTTGATTTGAGGATGATACGTGAATTGTACGAGTAAGTAAATATGCAAATATTGTTTATAAACTTTTCAAGAAATGGTTATTTTTTTAAATATAAATGTAACGGATAGATCAAATTTAAAATATGCTTCTTGGCATATCAGTGTTTTATCGGCTACGGAGGATGTTAACATTGTTTGGTCAAAAAGTTTATGTTGTGGACAGGATTTGATTTTATCCCACACTCTTCTGAACAATTAGTATGGGGCAACGAAGAATTCGATAAGAAAATGTACACATAGGTAGTCAATTAGGTCCATAATGAATATAGTAAAACCCTAACCTTTAAGTTCATGCCGCCATCTTGGAAACATGGCATAGCGTTGCGGTAAATATCTCAGAATTCGTGACTCGGATATGTAGTCCATTTTTTATTGGTTTTATCCCAAAAATAATTCGTCAACAGAGCAAACTTTGTACACGCAATTATAGTGTTTTACGTAGAGAACATAATATCAAAAATTGGGCAATGACAGGGTTGCCGCTTTATCCCAAAAAACATTAATTAATGGAGTAATTTATGTACTCGACGAAGGTTTTCAATTACATTTATGTAATAAGGAATATCAATTTTATGTATAACACAATATGAAAGCTAAGGCAATTATAAAGATTTATTCCAACTGCATAGTTTCGTCCGCTAAGCGGCCAAATGGAGCTACCCAGTCATAGCATGAATATGCCACAGCGAGTAAAGGATTTAACTAGCTAACACTAACTTACTGTCCACATTCCAATACATCGGACTTTTGGTTCTCAAATTTTCGTGCTTATGAGAAAAGCGACAGACGGACATTTTGAAAGTTCAGATTTCGATCGACACAGTGATATGAACATGTTTTCTGTATGAACAATATTACCGGTTTTAGTAATGTGTCGATCGTATGCAATATACTTTCAGGTGCGGATTCAGCATTTTGTTGAGAGAGGGGCGACAATTATTTAATGGGTAAAAATAAAATAAATGCATTGAAATTTTTTATATCAGGTTTTTTTATCTAAACTTTGCTCCAGTGGGGGGGGATACTACCTTCTCCCCCCTGAATCCATGCCTGTATACTTTTCGTTTTGTATTTGCGAAGAGTATAACAATAGACGACTGAGCGACTGCTTTGGACCGTTGAACGGACGACCAAACTATGCAGTTGGAACAAACCTATAAGTGCTTCGATTTTCGAATGGTTTAATGAAGATGCTTTAGAAAATGTACTACTAGGCGAATCTCGACCATGGGTTTCTACAGCAAACACTTTTTCGAACCCTAATAATGGAAAATTAAACGTGAAATATCAAGGCTTTACACATGTTGATGTGTAAGTATCATCAATCATTCCAATCTGAGGCCATTGTTACTTATTTTATTTCTCAGTGAAAGCAGGTATATTCAAAATAGTACTGTTTCATACTCTGTTGATTTTTATTTCCTTGCTTCTATTAACTTTGATAATTATTGTCATCATTTACAACATGAGCCCTCAAAAATTTGTTTTTGATTCGAATCTAATAGATTAGCTTTAAACATATCAAAATATGTTATCATGGTTTGTACAAAAATAGGTAATTTTGCAAATTTATAATATGAAATAGGCAAAGAAACGGTTAATAACTGCAACAAATTTAAAGATCTCGGAGAAATTTTGTATTAAAATGAACCAGCGAAGATCATTGAAAATGACTAAAAATAAAAGCAAAGTAATAGGTAATTAATCTTGCAACAAACAACCATAAAATGGAATAGAATGGAATAAGTGTAAGATTGGTTTTGACATGTATCTAAATGTTTTAATGTATTATAGTACATTAATACTGACCCTCCTCCAATATTATAATAGCACGTCTTAAGATAGTTTCCACCAAGGCCTTGCACATCATAATCAATTGTTTGGTATATAACACGTGTCTTAGATTATAAAAGGCAGGGACCAATGCTTCTAATATAGATGTTATAAATTTTACGTGATGTCCCCACTTCATATGCTGGTCTGTTACATGAGCAATTGCTATAACTTTTGTAACTGTTTGCGTATAACATTATGTTATACAATATTATGTTGTAGATTACATCCAGCTTTTGGAGAAGAGAAGGAAATATTTTAACGATTTAAAGTTGAGACACTACTATGAAGCCATTTTTGCGCAATACTAAGTTTACTAGAACTCTGATTGTTAACTGAATTACAATTTTTATTGCTAATAATTGAACAGTGTCAATAGTGTCATCTACATAAAATTATTTTTAAAAACGAGATGCTATTTACTGTACATTTACCTTGTGGAACACCCAATTTCAAGCGCACCTGGTTCACTAAGAGTGTTCTTAATTTTAACAAATTATTCCCTATTTTGTAGTTCATTTTTAATAATCTTCAACGCAAGGCCTCTAATTCTAATTTTTTCAAACTTATCAATCAATGTACCATGTATCAGGCCTTGGCGATATCTAAAAATACTACTATGTCTTCTTATTATCATTTAGAATATTATTAATCAAATCAATTAACTCATAGATTTCAGTGGTTTTACCATTTCTGAAATCATATTGTGATTTTGATAATAATTTGTACCTTTCCAAGAAATGTATGATTCTAGGTTAATGCATTTTTCAAAAATGTTTACAATGTTATTAATGAGCGAAATGGATCTAAAATTAGCTATATTGGTGTGACTTAATGATTTATAAATTTTTAGAACTACAGATTGCTTAAAATGTGAAGGTATAATACTCATAGAAAATATGGTTTTATAATATGTTGTAGAGGATGACTTACATATTTGTATTTTCTTTAGCACACAGACAGTTATACCATCCATATTCGAACTACGTGCAACCCTGGAAAACAACAGATTTATATCTGAAATATTTTTTTCCAAAAGTGCATATTTTCCAGGATATTTTATTGCCTCAGTTTAAATCACCATCCCTGTATATACAGGGTATCTAACTACCTTTGTAATTTTTTTATTCTTGTTTTTAAAAGTCATTCGTCATTTAAACTTCTGCTTATTCTGAAAAGTCCTTAGCAATTATCAGGATTACGATTTACTATACATATAGGGTAATCGAAAATGAAGAAATTATAAAAATATAAGAAAGTTGTTTTATTCACATAGAAATGAATTTACTTGCCAATTTTTATTGTTTAAAATAGGTTATTAATAAATAAATTGAGGCAAAGTTAGGTTGGCTCTGAATAATTAAATTATGTAGGTACATATAAGCTTATTAAAAAATGCTTCATATTTTGTTATATACATTTGGATCTCTTCTGTTCAGAATTTAGTAATCGTTCATTTTTAACCGACATCAAAGAATTTAAAAAAGGAGTAGGTTCTCAATTCAACCCGAATGCATGTTGCTTTTTATTTTCATATTTGATCAATGATTTCTCTGAAATGGTTCAAGCTAATTCAATAAAAGTCAGATGAAAATTATAGAGTATGGCTCAACAGTGATCCCATATTACCTTTAACAAGCTATATCTAGTGTAAGGTAGGCAAAAATAGGAAAGAATGATTTTACATTCGAAAATTTTCGAAAATATGGCGAATGCGCTGGCACCAGCACCATGTATAAAATTGTGTTGAAATTGGTTACTACGAATTTTCGGAGTAGCTGATATTAGATCTGATGCCAAAAGTTAAAAATTAAAAGAGGCGAATCCGATAGGGCCGCTATAATTGCAAAGATTTTGTAGATACAACATAAAACAGTTTCAAATTAATAAACAAAATTTTCGTATGCACTCAAATCCCAATAAGTACCTGAACCAGTGAATTGAAAGAAAATTACTACTGTTGCAAGTTTGGTGACAAGCATTAATAACTATATTTATTCGTCAGTCTCTCCACTATCGTCAAAAAGCCGATACTGCGTAAGCAGGTGAAACCACGCATACGTGACTAAGTACGAGCTATGGCTTAGGCATCGGTGGTTTGCAGCAACTAAATTCAAACCTACAACACAAAGCTCTGTGCTTATTAGCATCGTCGTGGAAAATTTTATAAATAATCACTGTAGGCTTGACTGGGTTGTTGTCCCCATGTCACGAGAAGACGTTCTTCTCACAACAGTTTCATCTGTAACGGAGGATTTAAAAGGCTGCTAGAAAGGTAGAAATATATTTTTTAAAGGTAATCGTTTCAAAAAATTATAAATACCTGTCTGTATAAATTAAGAAATAAAATTTCACTCAATTTTACAAATTCCTGACTGCCTTTGTTGAGAATGACAAGGAACTGTACCTACCTCATTACCTAATATCAATTTAAAATCGTAGTCCGGGCGGTAAACTGCACGAATGGATCCCACCTTGCATTTTATGCTCAATCGTTGAAATTTGGTACACTTGTTCGCTAGACCCTACCTTTTGAAGTAAGAAATGTTGCCACGGTCGAAGCCCCCGTGGGAACCCTATTATAGCATGGTTGCCTATCATCAGGAGCAAATCCTTATTTTCGCTGGTCTTGGAGCTAAACATTTTTTTCCTGCCGCCATTTTAAAAAAAGGACCGTGGGCCCTGCTACACTTACTTGTGATCTTATACTTCCAAAATGCCGCATGCGTACCAAATTTCAGCCCTCCACGATACTTTTTAGCTCCAAAACAAGCGAAAATGCGGATTTGCCCCTGAAGGTAGGCAACCATGCAATAACAAGGCCTCGACCGTGGCAACATTTCTCATATCAAAGAGTAGCGTCAATCAAATAAATGTACCAAATTTCAACGCTTGAGCATAAAATGCAAGGTGGATTCTTTTACCCTCCGGACTATCGGTGCAGAAATACGTTTTGCACCGATTTCAAATTAATATTAGGCAATAATGTAAAACAATTGTAACGTAAAATTTGTTTTCGTTGAAGCACCCGTGCTACATAAATTTGAATTACCCGCAGTAAACGCCGACGCGAAGTAAACAAGTGCGCGTACGCGGTAGAAACATCACTGAGGCCATTTTTAAGAGATTCGAAGCTTCTTCACTTTTGCTTCCGACCGACGCTGGTGAGTTAAGATTGTTTACTTATTCTTTTAATGAATTTTCACGTTTATTTCTTTAATCCTTTGGTATTTTTAATATGTTTGATTATAAAATGAGGTCATATTATCGACTTAACGTTGCGGTATAGTTATTTTTGGGAATTATTAAAGGATATTCCGTGTAATAATTAATTTTTATTGAGGCACGTATTTGTGCGATTTCGATGTCTACTGGACATGTATTTGTTAACTCATTAATTATCGTCGCAATTTTGTATTTTGTGGTCGCTTGAGACACAATACCGTGCTTTATCAATTTTTTGGATTATTGTGGACGAGGATTAAACTCGGAAATTAATCAAGGGATAAATTAGAATCTTTGTTTCTTAATCGTGTGCAGACAACCTCATCTTATTAAGTGTCCAAACCTAAAGTCGTTTTGTCGCATTTAATTAACCTCGTGTTAGTACAAGAGGTTAAGAGATAATTTTTTATTAGTTTATTTTTCGGGAGATTAGACATATAATTTTTTTTGCTATATTTGTTACAATATAAGTTTTTTTTCAGATAGTAATTCAGATATTTTCTATGTAATTCAGTTGTGCTAAATTTTGCTATCTGTATTCAAATTTTTTGTCATAACCAGTGTCAGCCATTTTGTGAACGGCTAAAGTTTCATGACAGTAGTGTTTTCTCATTTATTCATGTCCCTCATTATTATATTAATCAGTAGCTTATTCATATATTTTCAAAAGTAAAATTTTACCAATACTCAGGCTTTTTTGTTAAATTGCTAATAGTTTGGTTTTGCAGTAACCTTCGTCACCATAGTTTTTTGTAGTTTTTCTTGTATTCTTTTACCGCAAGTAAAGTTTCTTGCCAATTAGTTTTTTAATTAGAGAGGAACTAATATCTGAAGTTTTCTTTTTCTCGCAATTTAATTTTTTTTCTATTATCAACTGTTTCTTTACATTAGCCTTTTTTTATGTAAAATCCTGAACCAAACCACCATTGAAGCAAGGCACAAGGCATAAATTGAATATTTGGAGTTATGCTCAAAGTACTGGATATCATTCCGTCTCCTGGAAATCAGCGTTGTCAGGACCTGAATAGTACGTCCTCCTTCCTAGGTACCCGCGGCCATCTTTAGGACCCGATCTCGTCGGGATTCCACGTCTCCGCTAAGCTAAGTAGCCCAAATTTATGGGCAAAATTCAACTTTTGGTCAGAAGAAAAATTGTAAACCAGTTGATCGTTTCTTAAATTGTAAATTTTTTGTTAATCTTCAAATTTACTTTGTTTAAATAATATTCCTGTTTTCGTCTGTAAGTTAACCGATCAAATCAAATTTTTCATCATTAATATTTTTAATAATTTGTAAAATTTTCAGTCTTATACATATGTTAATATATTATTTCTTTTATATTTGATTTTGATTGTTTTCTCCCCCTGATAAAGAATGTTATGTACTGAATACGCTGGCGTCCAAATTCTTTGTAGTTTATTATAGTTTTAAAAATATATATAACTCTTCTCGCCATAAAGTGGCTCTCGACCAGCCCTGAGCTAACCGGTTGCTACTCTTTCATAGCTTCCAGCAGCCAGCTGAGAAAGTTGTGGTTGCAAATAGTTCCTTGTTATTTTCAACTAGTGGATAGGTAGGTATTTGTAAAACTGAGTGAAAGTTTATTTCTTACTTTTTAGAGATAAGTACCTATTTATTATTTTTTGAAGGCGGTTCAGTTTTTTAATAATTTTATTATAATAACTATCATTTCCATAAATTCTATTTATTCCTAAAAACTTAATGCGGCATATTTTTCAAATCATGTGACGTTTCCTCAAAGTTTTGAAGTTTTTAATTTTAATTATAACTTAAGGCTCTGAATTGATTTAGGGTGGCTGAACTAATGATTAAAAATATAAATTTAAAACTAATGTACAGTTGCATCAGGCGTATAATCATAAAGGATTGGAGATACGACAATACATTACAAGCAAAACATTGTGAACATAGCGAGTGTTTCCGCTAGGTAGGAAAATTGCAGGGAAACAATAACAAATCCATCCCCGTTTGGCGAGAATGTAGCTGTTCTAAACGTTATACAAACTTTAATCCCGTCGTGTTAGTAAAGAAAATATTTAGCTTGAGGCCAATCTAAATTTGGTGGCTGAAGTGCGAGGCCTGATTGGCCATATCGAGAGCAACTCCGTCTAGTGTTATCTTTTCTGGATTGCTTTGCCAAAGGAAAAGTGGATTTTTCATTAAATTCTACCTTTGCTTAAAAAAACTCCGGGATTCATATTACCTCGTTCATGACATAATTAGTTTTCATCAAATAATTATTTTGATTTGACGTCAAGTAATTCGTAATGTAAAATAAAAACACTGTAATCAAAGATGTTAGCAATAATATATGATTACTTCCACGTCCACGTAGTTGAGTGGAAGTATAGCAATCGTCAAGAAATTTTCAAACATTTTTTATTATTGAAATAAGCTTAGAATATCATAAAACGTCGAGATTTTAAATTTGAGCAAACATTTTTTATCTGTCTGTCTGTCGGTCGGTCGGTCGGTTGGTCGGTCGGTCGGTCGGTCGGTCGGTCGGTCGGTCGGTCGGTCGGTCGGTCGGTCGGTCGGTCTGTAACTTTTTCTATGCACACGTTTTCTCAGGACCGGTTTAAGAGAATGACCTGAAACTTGGTGCACATATGTATCATGATAAGATCTGGAACTAGATTACATTTTTACATTTTGCGCTAATTCCGGTGAAGAGTTGGGGATTAAATAGGGGTAAATAATGTATAAAGCAAGCTGATAAGAGTACAGCAAAAAGGGATTTGGTGTATATACTAGAAGCCAAGGCTTCATATTTTTTAAATAATATTTTACATCCCCCGCCCCACCCTCACTCAGGTATTAAAGGGGTAAAATTAAATTAAGATTTTCACTAGAATATATTTTCAGATGATCTCGTTGAAGGGTTGGGGGTTAAATATTTGTAAATAGGGGAAAATAAGTAAAGCAAGCTGGTAAGAGTAAGAGAAGGGCTTAGATTTTTTTATAATATTTTTCAACCTCCGTACCACCAACACTCCATTATATAAAAGGTTAGTAGAATAATATTGGGATATTCACTTGAAAATTTGTATAAGTATGTATTATAACGACATCTGGAATTACATTGTATTTTGGGATAATTCCATTGAAGGGTTGGGGTTAAACAGGGGCAAGTGGAGGAAAATAAGTAAAGCAACCTGGTAAGAGTACACAGACTTGAGATTTGATGTATATGCTAGAAGTCAAGGCCTCGGATTTTTTTATAGCATTTTTCAAACTTTCCACCACCCCCAATCCATTATTAAACGGCTTTATAAAATAAAATTGATATAAGCACTTGAAATTACAATGACATTTGAAACTTGATTCAATTTTGAAATGATTCAGTTGCAGGGATGGGGGGTGAATAGGAGAAAATAATAAAGCATGCTGGTAAGGGTACAGACACTTGGGATTTGGTGTATATACTAGAAGCCAAAGCCTCAGATTATTATATAACATTTTTCAACCCCCCACCACCCCCATTCTATTATTAAAGGTGTTAATGAAATATAATTGAGATATTCACTTGAAATTTTGTTTACCAATGTATTGTAATGACATATAATTGAGATGATTCCGTTTAAGGGGTGGCGGGGTAGTGGTAAATAGATGAAAATAAGGAAAACAATAATAAGCTAATAAAATTCCAGAAACTTTATGAGCCAACGCCTCAACTTTTTTTGACATCTGCCTCAGATATATTAAAATTCTATGATCAACTAATTATTGTTATTTCCATATACTAGAGTGCAAAATAAATATAGTCGAGATGTCTCCCTTTAAAGAGACTTGAATGGTAAATCTGGATGTGGAAGTAGTGATTCCTTAGGCAGCGGTTTTTTTCTAGTTTCTATTATCTATAACTAATAGCTAAAAAATATTGTGACTGCATACCCTTAGTTGTTCCCTAATAAAATGTTTCAATGTATTATATTTTGTTTTTAACTTCCCTTACTTATCGAATTATTACTGTAATTGTAAAAAAAACACTATTTGAGATTTTTTCGATTTTTACATTCCAAATTATGTAAATTACGAAAATTTGAATTTTCTCATTCTCTCAACCTGTCAAATTCACTCGCTATTATAACGTCAATATAGACAACACTCCATTAAGCCAGCGAATGTTCGGGATCGACAACCATCTTGCTTTTACCCATATACCTATTAACTATATACTGGTAACACACTATAAGCCACTATGTACGGAATTGTGGCTAGAGAAGGAGATAGTTTTCTATCTCTGCTGGGAACTTGGGACCCAACGCGCACGCTCTGACGACACGATCTGATGAAGGAGTAAGGAAGCGCGCTATATGTAACAGGCCAGTGGCCAATTTCTCCTATTAGATTGTGACCATTTACCTTCTATATTCAGTTGAACTGTCACAATCTCGCGTCACTAAGGCATGCGCACCATACCCAGAGTACTCTTAAAGGATAGAGAGACAGGCTTTCCTTGGCATCAAGTTACGAACGAAACTCATAGTATATAGTTAATATGTATATGCTTCTACCCTTTAGTTGAGTTCAACTACCTGTAGAGATTCGTACGCATATTGCATTAAGCCCATTTGTTAAGTGAACTTTGATCGCTGTGTTTTGTTGTTAATTAATTATTATAAATTCTACCAATTGGTTATGGAGCCAGCTACTTCATGTTATAAGTGTTATATCTGTAACATTTTTATTAAATAAAAATAATAGTAACACTATTAAATAAAAACATTTATAAATTTGTACATTTTATTTATAAATACTATGTTTCTAAAAATAGATAAACTCTTAGTTGTATATCCAGCCCTATCGAACACTTTTGTTTGCATGGTTAGAATGAGTAATTATCACAGCTTTAGGGCACATTTAAGTTTGTTGCGATTTATCACGATTTTCGTTACAAACGAATATTTTTATTATGCCGTGTGGTCCTGGATTGAGTTACCTATAACGCAAATAATGATCAAAATATTAAATTTTTCAATAAAGGCAATTGGTCATAAATAAGTCGTCAAATAAGTACTACTGTCAATGTCCAATCTTAAGTTTGATATATAGGGTAGGTACTCAAGAATTAGGAAAATACGATTTATTTATTTAAATTTAAATCACTTGGAACAATTTAAAGATTTTTATATGGTCTACAAGAAGCTACCTAAAATTAAAAAAACTCCAACACTAGCCAAAGGATGCTTTAGATTAGTTAGGTCACCTCCTGCCTCCGAATGCCAAGGCGATGATGATGACGATGACGATGACAATTGTGGTCACGAGCAATCATGTCATTCCGGTTCTAATGACACCTTTTTATTAATTAAATATATGTACAATTTAATTTTGTTTATCACTGAATATTGTTATTTTCCTTGCCTATTTCAGAATTTTAATCAGTTATTTCTATTCCAACCATCCCAATTTATCAGTAATATGTTTTCAATATTTTTCCCGTTATCATGATATTATTTCGGTTCCTAGATTTCGGAATTGTTGCCGAACATGGCTTATTCTCACCCCACTGTGCGTCGACTCCGAGGTGGTAATGGGGTTGGCTGATGTCCAAAAATTTTTTCAGAACTACTGTTCTAATACACGCACTAAAATACAGTTTTATTTTGATAACCCTTCTAATAATGTGGAGGGGATGTCGGAGGTGGTGGTGGCGGTGGCAGATGTCATAAAGAAAACTGAGACTTTGATTTCTAGTGTATACACTAAATCCAAGGTATCTGGACTCTTACTAGTTTGCTTTAAGCTTGTATGAAAGAATAAGGTAAAGTTTTTTTGAATTTTGCTTCCCTTAGCACTATTAGTATAGTGACTTTTTGTTCCTTCATGGGGAAGGTAAAATCTAATTATAGAATATTGCTCTTTATTTATAAATTACTCACCAAACGAGTAGTTTATGAAATTTAATCAAACAAGGGTTCTTATTAACTTTGCAACAATTTCGTTTACTGATTCAGCTCACGTTAACGCTATTTAGAATTCAAATTAATAAATAAACGATACAAGCTTCTTGATTGTTGTAGGTTACTTTCTCCTTTTAAATCAAGACGGCAGTTCAAGAAAGTGTATGTTCCCGAAAGGCTCTTATTTATACGCGTATTTCAATGTTTCGCACCTAGCACACGTCCAGATTACTAAGTAGCCGACTATCCCGAAGAAAATAATATTTCTCTTCCTTCTCTCGTCTCTATGTAAGTGGATATAAGAAAGAGTGAAATAGTCGGTGGTCGTACTAAAAATATACTGCTCGTGATTTCCACCCAGCGTCCAGTAAGAAATGTCAAATCAGCCATAAATTTTATTTGTCCTGAGGGAAAACTATGTATCCTGCTGATTTTGGATTACAGCCATCCTGGAGAGCACAGATTACAGTTTATCGTGATTTGTATTTTTAAAAATGTACGAGTAGCAAGTTCTAAGATTATTCGTAAATAAAATAACAGACTGGACCTAAAAGGATGTCCTTAATAAAATAAATACTTCAACAATTCTCTTAACTTCGAAATAGATGAACTAATAAATATTGAAATGAAAACAATAATTTTAATATTAAAATCAATTATATCGGTAAGAGCCTTTAAAAAAATTTAAAAAATAAAATGTATGCAAGGTAAAAGTATTTCTTTAGTATCAGTTTAGAGGATTATTCTGAATATGTACAAATTTGTTTTATTAGTTAGAACATATAATGGTTCTACGGCAAATTAAGACAAGCATGTTGATGCCGTTGGAACCAACATTTCAGATCCTCGTATCTGGTTCATTGATCTACTTGATATTTCAATATTAAGTAGATCAGATAGATATTTTTCTAACTTTGTTTGTTCTTAGAATTCCCTTTCCCCAGAAAGTTCATTTTCAGAAGTTTTGTTTGTCTGTCTGTGTGTCTGGTTATTTGTACCAGCATAGCTTGAAAACAGCTCAACATATTTTCATAAAGTTTTATGCACATCTAACATCTTTGTGATTTAGAGAATAAGCTACGTATCAGAGGTGGTCGAAAGGTAGGGAAAATAGCGGTAAGGTATTAGAGAAGAGTCAGAGAAGATAGTGCTAAAGCGGTGGGAGGGAGGGAGGGGAAAGTTGACATGATGGCAGGTAGGTGAAAGAGGTGAGAAATTAGTGGAGATAATTGCATAATGATGGAGATGTTAGGATAGTAAGGATGCTGAGGAATCTTACTTTTCTATTAAATAATCTTGCTTTTATTCACAAGGTCATGACAGATGTCTTGTGATTGATATAATGTCCTAGTTGATTTCCTTTTGCTATATGGCACTGTTGACAGCATCAGGAAGTATGTCACCGATGTCGGTTAGACGCACGGGCTCATTAAACCTTTTCCCTATCTGGGACCACTTCTTGAATTCCGGGGAGTAGAACAGTTAAGAAAAAGTGGGCGTAGTTCTCTTGGGCAATAGGAAATCATATTCTTGAATATAACTCTCTCGGTAGGCACTCCCTGACGAAATTTGATAGAGCACGCATCTTATATCTATCACGTGTTATGACATGAGCTTGTTTATTTTTGTGTTCAATTCTGTTTCTGTTAAAGTTCTTTAAAAAAGTGGACATGGATGAAAATTTATTTGCAGACCAAATTTTACAAGCTATAGAGGACGGAGAGCAAGATGCTGCGTGAACACTTCTAAATTTGCACACACAAAATCATCAAAAGAACCATTTTCGACTCATTTATGCAGAGCTGAATGAAAATTTGGAGTTTAGCATCTCTGACGGAATTATTTGAAATTTAAATCGATATTCCCCGGTAGTCTAGCACATTAAGCGAAGACTGCCTTAGCGGACCTCCGACTTGGAGTACTGTAACGGACTGCATTTTTAATTTTTTATATCTTTTTGGCAGGATTTTTTTTATTCTAAAATTGCAGTTCCCTTATTTCCACGCGACAAACGTGTAAAATTTTTTTATCATTTTGCCTTATTTTTGGGCGATAAGGAAACAATTTTTAAAATTTATTCTCAACTTATTGACAGATATTTTTCATTCCAAACTTTGGCGAATATTTCTTTTCCATTAAAAAAAAAGAATTATTACACGATCACTCGACTAGTTAAAAATAGGTGCAAAGAGGTGTGCCTTGGGGAACGTTCTTTTCTCTCGCCATCAAGAATAGTGTCCCAGCTCTTTGAGGACATCATCCGAACATTTTGAAGGTCGTCCTCGTCACCTCTTGCTATCTAGTCTTCCTAAGACTATAAATCATTCTATATTTCTTTCTCTCCGATTGGCGAAAAAAAGTGAAAAGATATGGAGAATATGAAGCTGGAGAGTTGCTTTAAGGACGTATTTCTTGGAGAATCGAACTGTTGGTGCGATGGGTTGTCTAGGGAGTTCATAACAAAGGTCTCCAGACCCACGGCTCGAAAGCAATCATGTTTCACAGAAGTAAAGAACAATGAAAGAACTGGAGTATTAGCACATCTGATCTGTATGCGCTTCATAATATTCTTATCATGCCAAATTTTACTCAGCAGGCAAGGAAAGTCATTTTCGCTGTTTTTGGTATTCTCCACGAAGGCTACAAGGTAGTCCATTTTGTTGAATACCTTGCAATTACCTACTAGTAACGTGTCTGGACGAATTTTATTTGCTGGATCTACAATCAAATTCTAAAACATTCATATTTAAACCGTACTAAGAGCTTCTTATTTGGAGGTTATCCAGCCGAATCATGGGCTCGTTTTAGCTTGTAAGTAAGACGATATCATCTACCGTAACTGATAGGGAATTGCATTTGTTATTGGGTTATGGTTTTTGCAAAATTCTACTATATTTAAATAAAAATGAACAATAAAGAAATATAGAACGAACGGGGACAATGGGACAATATCTCAACAGCGGTTTGGGACAAAATATGACTAAAGTTACCTGTGAATTTTCTTAGAATGGCCGTCAGAGCTATTCGCCCATTAATGTTAAAATCTGAATATTTTTTGCTCAGAAACTACTCTATGATTATATTAAAATTTGGACGGTAATGGGCTTGGTCCACGATATTAATGTTATAAGGTTTTTATGCGTTTTTATATAGTACTCGACATTCTTATTAGGCACTTAAAATTTCATATTATTAACTTTTTCAGTTCTCGAGATATATGGCCTTGAAATTAGTAATAGTTGCAAAAACAGTGCGCCTGTTTATGACATCACTATACCCAACTTTGAACTCGGCAATCTACCCCGACCACTAATAGTCATTCAGTAGTAAGTAAATACGTGGACTTGAAGGCCGTTTTAGATGTCTATGGAAAGAGAAAGAGTGGTGCTTTCGTTCTTATACCAAAGTGAAGGGACAAAACCGGAAATCCGACTTCGCATGGGCGAACGAAAGATGGCTTTTCTGTTAAAAGTTGGAAAACATAGAATTTTCAAAAATTCATAACTGAGTAAATGCGTGGAATTGAAGTCCGTTGTAGATCTCTATGGAAAGAACAAGGTTGGTCCTTTCTCCTGATACCAAATTGTATAGGGAAATTCGTAAATTCGGCTCTGCGAGAGCGAGCGAATAGTGCCTTTTTTAGAAGTATTAAATTGTAATAAAAAAAAAATCAAATCTTTAAACACTGATATGTAAGTTAATGCTTGTAGTGGAGGATCGATATTGGTCTCTATTTAAAAAAGAAGTTTGGCATTTTATCGACATCGTAAGTGTCACAGTGGAAATCGCAATTTCGGCTAGGTCTGTGGGAAAAAATACGTTATTTTCTTTAAAATCGAAAATTCGGCCGTCATATTTTGACATTTGGTAACATTTTGCCAAATTATATAAGCCCTCGACTGCCTGTTGCTAAATTTGAGAGACTTTTGCGAGTGAATTACTCAAAAACCATTAAAAAGAACGCCTCCGAATGTATCCTAAATAATGTGGAATTAATTCCAGAATTGAATGACACCGACCGCTTCCCAAAAAACCGCCCCCACGAAAAGCCTTTAGTAGATCTGATCCGAAATTTTAGAGGGGCGCAGATCAACACGATAAGTATATAGATAATAACAACTAAACATCGAGTCGAGTGAGGTCGCCGGGTCTATGCGTATAGAGACGTAGCGCCCCATTTTCACGAGGTGGATGTTTGTAATTGTTTTTAAGACACTAAACGTGCGAATAAAATTCTGATTTTTTGCAAATCCATTATTTTATATTTAAACTTTCGATTTATGAAATAAAAAAAAATGCCGAACAAGCTCATTATGTTATTGAGAAATACGACACCTCTCTTGTCTTGTTTAGGAAGCCAGGTGAGGAATATACTCCTAATACTTTCTACGCCTAAACTTTGACATGCAAACTATTTTGTAATTTAGATGCTACTTTAGCCCTCATCCATAAAAATGGGCCGGTTGCTACCACTGGTTCAAAATCGAAAATTGATATAAAACCTAGATCTTTAGGTTTCAGAAACACGAAAGAGTAGTTTTCAAAATGCATGTTATGTATCCAAGCCTGTATTTGGATACGATAGCGCCGAAACTAGTCAATCAATTTTAATGAAATTTGGTACCCTCGTTTGATACCTATAAAACGACTTGACTTTGGCTAAGAAATCAAGAATGTTGATTATTATCATTTATTTACTATTTGCCAAATTTGATGTTTACAGTTTACTACAGTTTACAGTTATTGAACTATGTTTCATGTAGTTTGTATTTCTGTTGTACTAATAAACATTGCCTCCAAAATACATTAGTTTTCTAAATAAAGGTCGAGCTTTTCATTATATGCTAAAACATTTGTAATAAAAGTAGAACAAGTCTTGTTCACTGAAATCTGTAATTTTTAGTTATGTAAATCGATCTTGGTAGACGACATTCGTGCGGCGGTGCCAACTCTATTCTATTTTCCAAATAACTGGTTCTTAAGAAAATTAGACAGCACTTTATTAAAAATATCTAAAGTAAAAAATAAAAAACAAACAAAAACAGAAATAGTAGAATTCAACATCTAGTCATGGTCTCGTTATTATTTATTACTTCTTGCATTCTTCTGAGCATTGAATCGATCAAATTTGTGGTAAGGTTATGACTTTGCACTAAACTTTCCGAGGTTTCCTCAATGAGAGACCATAAATGATTTTTATTTAAGGGGATATCATTTTGTTTCTGCATTTTCGTAACCATGTTCTCCAACGGTTTCATGTCGGGACTTTTGGCAGCCCAAGGCAGAACCTCAAGATTATTTTCATCTAGGTAACTTCTCACACAATTGGCGGTGTGCCCTGAGCAATTATCATGCTGGAACATAAAATTGTCATCAGGGAAACGTTGTCTAACTGAAGGCAACATTACATTATTCAAAATTTCCAAATATTTTCTAGAATTTAGCCTTCCATCGATATTTCAGCAAACCCCTAAACCTTCCATTGATATCCACGTTCAAACGTTAGCTGAAAACCTTCCAGATCTATCATTGGATGCAATATAATTTTCATTAAACCTAGAGCGTGGTGTCCTATACATCCGAATACCACCGTCATTGTGGGATTGAAATATTTTTTCATCAGAAAAAATTACATTTCTCCAAAAATCAGTATCATTTAATAAATGATTGAGATCAAATATTATACGGCCTTGCTTTTCTCTTCTGTTAATTGATATTTTTTGCGGCAGCACAAATTTTAAGATCCATCTTTTTCACTCTTCTTAAAACCGTCCTTACAGAGGCGGAGAAATTTGTTTAAAATTCAGCCTTACTTGCATTATCGAAAGGATGATTTCGTAAATAATTTACCAAAGTAGTATCCTGTTCTTCCGAGGTTTTCCTGGTCTACCTGTTCCTACCTTTCTCTCAACAGTTCCTTCATTTTCAAAATAGTATTCGTGTTGACATTAAATTCTTCCGCAAGAAGTCTTATTGACCAACCGTCCTCAATATTCGAAACAACTCGTAATTTTTTAACGATGCTTAATTGCTGTGGCATCGTGGAAATTAGAAATAAGAATTTCTGATAAATCAACAATTGTCAAAACTGAATTGTCAAAGACTATTTCGCGAAATTAAAATAAAGTGTCCGAGTTTTATTTGACGGGAAGTGTACAAGATTTGATGCAGATCTCAATCCAGATCCCTTATCAGTAAAATCCTTTTTTTCAAAAATGGATCAAACAAGGGCACCTTTCTAGAATTATTTATTTAATTTAAAAAGTTAATTCAAATTTTAAAATGAATCTATAATAGACACAAAAGTACTATAGTATTTGTCAATTACAAAGACTTATGTGGGTACTGTCTAAATTTTATTACAATTGAATCAGGTGAATAAATTGATTTTTTGACGTCCAGTTGCTCGCGGAATGGTCGCAGTTTTTTTACAATAGAGGCTAAGTCCAATGGTTTATTGGGCTGATATTTATCGATAGTGCTATAGAGAATTTAATGCTCTATAATTTTTTTATGAATTCCCCGTCCATTTTCAACTCACGGATTCCAAGATACTTCCAAGATTCTGTGACGTTGCACCATTTTTCAAGACTGCTTTAGTATATATAATCTAAAGTTTTCTGTAATAATCCAGCTTTACTTGATCAGCCATTCTAGTATTGAATGTTTATTTTCTTCATTCTCAATTTTTTATGAAAACTCAACAGTTTTTAACATGCAAACAGTGCTCTTACATAGACAGTGAGAAAAATTTTAGTATAATATATAATTATATTTTAGCATAATCAGTCTACTGGATTAATATTGGTAGTTAGAATATATGTATCTGGGTATGAAAACATGCACATAGAGCGCAGAAATATGCTTTATTCCATAATCTTTCTGCACTGCTAGCTTCCAATTTTAATAAATAAACCACGGTCGTTATCAAAGCTAAGTCGCATTACGATTATAACTCGTATAAAATAAGCTTTTAAAATTGTCAACATCAAGCTAGTTTATGTCAGGAGTTGCGGGAGCAACTGTTTAAACGGCTGCTTTAAACTGCAAGACAAGAAAATCATCTCGCAGAGTGCATTGCAATATCCACTTAAACCGAGCTAAAATCTGCCGCCCTTTCTAACGTTCAACCCTCTTACGGTAATAATCGTAAATTCTATTAAAACATAACCACGGCGCGAAATCTGCCGCCATTACGGCGATGCTTCCGCAGTCATCTGTTTTATATCCAACTGCCGAGGCTCAGTCGGTAAGGAAACTGAGGAGCATATAGCAAGAGTTAATACAGACCATTATTTGGAGCAATGGAACGCTCAATCTTTCTGAGAGCTTCTCCAAAACCCATAATGTTCAATTATTAAAGTCTATTGCTCATATAAGTCGTTTTAAGAAATGATTGCCTCGCTATTATCTCTGTGACCCCAAATGTATTTTTGATTTTTGTTTTTTATTCTCCCTCTTGTTTTCGAGATTTATAGCCAAGTGTTTATGGAAGTAATAAAAGAATTGAAACCAACAGATACGGTGATAATTCCTCATTTATTGTCCATTACGTAGTTGGTAGTGACTGCCAACAGTGGAAGTTTCTTATTTATTTGCCAAATTTAATGAAAAATTATTAACTTTAGTTAATATTTGAGTCGTTTAGAACATAAGAAGATCTAATTTATTTTTTACTCATTTTAAAGTTTCCCATTTGTATTTCTTCATGTCAAGGTAACAGTAATACATTGAAGTAACTAACAAAATATATTAAAAATTAAAACTGATGTAGCAGGTAGCAGTAATTAAGTTTTATAAAAGGGGCTAGTTAGAACAAAATGGACTTTATCTCTACTTGATTAGAAAATATTGAATTTTATTGCCCAAATTAAATACAAATACATGAGAACTTCTCGATAAAGTTTATTTTATACATTAATTATTATTTGTATATTTTATAATTTTTTTAAATATTAATACTTCTTAACACTGCCATACTATAATGTTTAAGAAATAAAAATATTTATAACAAATTAAAGTTGATTTTATTTTGTGTCCTTATAAGAAGAAATAATTATCAGAAACAACAAATAAATATTGTATTTGCTCTTACACACAAAAAACTATTTAAAATTAAAATTATTACTTCATTACCAAAAATAGTGTCAATTTGACCAATTTCTAAATTTTGGCATTGTCGAACTAGTTCAAAATCGGTTTGTCAAAATTATGTACAGAGTCTTGATTCTGAACATTTCGAGTTCAAACATTTTGTCGCTTGGTACATCATCTGGTAGAGCAATCGCTATAGTAGCTGCATGAATTAAATTGTCAAATTGACTCTGGAATTGGATCAAGCATAGTTTTTATAGACTACGAAAAGCCATCAAGGGTGTGCCATTCTCACTGCGTTCTTTTTGTTTACTGGTACATTCTACAAGAACGTTTTGTAGTTTTGTTAGAGGCTTTTTAAATTAATAGAATATATGCTGGTCAAGTGAAATGAATGTTTTCGGCACTAAGTATAAATAGAGGAAAATGTTTTTTACAAAAATAATTTACAAAAGCTGGTGAAAAATTGGATAAAATATGGGAAATTTGGGCAGCAACTATTTGTAGAGTAATTCACAAAATACCTTTTAGACCAAGGTGAAGCAAGGATAAAGGGCGACTCCTTAATCTACAATGCACAAGTTGGTATACAACTTCCAAACCCAAACGATTTGTTCTGGAACACATATACAGACAATTACTAATAAAAAAGCAATTAGTCTATTAGTTCAATATAATTAGTAAACTTTTGAAAATATGTTGATTTACTTTAAAACTAAATAGATTTTACTGACAGAAATAAAAAAATAATCCAAACGAAGCCATATTATAGGAAAATAAAATATCGACCATTTAACAAATGTTGTTAAGCCGTTGATAGCCGTAACTGATGTCTTCTGAATGGGCTTGTTCATCATTTTTTTTTTTATTTCACAAATCGAAAGTGCAAGTATAAATTAATGCATCTGCAAAATATCAGAATCTTATTCGCACGTTTAGTATCTTAGAAACTATTACCAATTTCCATCTCGCGAAAATGGGGCGTGGCCAGGCGCTACGTCACTATACGCATAGACTCGTCGATCTCAATAGACTTGATGCTCCTTATTGGTTATAATTATAAGTGTTTTCGAATTATTGTTTGTTTTGCTTACTACTTGACAGTAGGGGACTACAATTTGGTGAAATGTCAAAAAATTACAATTTTCTCTCGCTCCTCCCAGAACGAATTTTCGATTTCGACCCTGCAATTTACGATTATAATTCATGGCCGACCTTCTCCTTTCCGTAGACACATAGAACGAACTTCCACTCGACGTATTTATTTAGTTACCAGCGTTTAAAAATTCCATGTTTTTCGACTTTTCAGGTTAAATTTGAAAGGTCCCAGAAAGCCATTTTTCTTACGTCACTTGCGTATAGTGACGTCACAAATGAGCGCTCGGTTTTTGCAACTATTACTAAATTCAACTCCTTATATCTCGAGAACGGAAAAAGTTAATAATGCGAAATTTTAAGTGTATAATGAGAATATCGAGTACTATATGAAAAAGTATAAAAACCGTATAAAAAGAATATCATGGAACAAGCCCATTTATTCACATGGCGTGTTCATAATTATTGCTGATATTTTGAATTTTCGTTTCGTTTTACTAATAAAATTCACTTTTAAATAGTTAATCCTGCAAGGAATCGATTTAAATTATGGTGTCTTGAAACATGAAAATTCTATTCTAAAAAATTGTACCGGTTTTAGATTGATTTGAACTTTTGTGTTAATTTCTAAAATTACTTCCGAAAATGTTCATGTATCTCTGGCACTTGGTCTATGAAAAAAGAAGCCCTCTATGGTTTGCAATTCTCAATATTACAGGTGCCAGCGCACTAGTTTAATAGATTTAGTCCAAATGCACCCCGAAATGAAAAATGCAAGATACTTCATGTATAACAATTGACTCATGTAAAAGAGGCCAAGAATCATGCTTCGGTAATACTTTTTATTTAATGCCACATTGTTTAAATAATTAGCAAAGCTGAGAAAATCAGTTCTTCGTAAAAACTGAGAACTTTGGGAAAAAATGTTTTATATGACAAATGTAGCTAATAAAAAGAGTATAAATCCCAACAAGAAATTTTCAAATCGGTTAATTTGTTTATCTGCAAAATCGAAAATACCGTCAAAATGGCCCCCTATTTCAATTGCTAATAACTAATGATAAATTAAGCTTTGTGACTTTGAAATTATCGGAAGCTATATGTCTCAATGTACTTAAAAAACGCTGAAAGTTTCAAATTTATATCTTTTAAGGTTTTTGTTTATTGAAATAGTGCTTTCGTAAAATTGTCCTAATTTTTTTTGTATACATTGCAGAGTAACGAATCAAAGTTAATTCTCTTCTTGTGAGGTACATATCAAATATAATTGGTTTTCGAAAATTTAATTGTGGAAAATCGGGTTTGAAAAAAACATGAGTCATAAACAAATGGAATAAATCATTCCATTCCCCATAAAAAAAAATGTTTGTGGAGGTTACTAATATTGAGATACTTAACCTCAAATCTCCACGTTTTGAGGTCCCAGGAATCCAAAAAAGTGGTTTTTAAAAAACGTCTGCGTGTGCACGATAGCGGCGAAATTACTAAGTAGACTTGGATGAAACTTTGCATGGGAGTTTCTTTAATGCTCCAGAAGATCTGAAAAGGTTTTGGTTGAGATCGGATTACGTTTTGTACCGTTTTGACATAACAAGTTGTTTATTTTATAATTAATTACGATTTGTAATCGAACCATTAAAAACCAGTTATAATTCCGATTTCAACGATATATCACACTTGCGCTTTTTTGCTTTGGTTTCCGCCAAAATAAATAAAAAACAAAGCAAATGTGAAGCATAAGACCGCTTTTCGTCATGTTACGTGCACTCATATTCAACAACTATTGCGTTCAAGATTTACCACCGCGGCGCTGGTATACTAAAAATAGACCGCTAATAATTATAGGTTGAATTTACAACCTCGAGATTTCAGTATATTTTTAAAAATCAATGAAAATAAAATTACATGCATCCTATCCGAGAGAGTTCAATAATGTTACACAGGTACCAATCTAAAAATGTGAATAAAAACATTAAAAATGAGTATAAACTTACAAAAATGTAATATTTGAGGTTATGTTAGTCATAAAATGCTCGCGCCCTGTTTACAAAACACAGTGTTATCGAATTAGTCAAAGCGTAATTTTGTTATTGATTGGAAACGTAAGATATTTAGAATAATTTTACACATTACTCAAAAAGAGCAATATAATTAAACAAATGGATACTAACAGTGAAGACGGGATTCCTTTGACACTTCCAGAGGTACAGAAATAGCCTCATTAAACTTTTTGCCCGAAAAATCGAGAAAATTATATATGATGGCGTGTGAATCTTTCTTAAATTGGAGAAATCAAATGAAAATGAATTAAATAAATATTAAATATTTAACAGTCGTAGACAAAGTATAGTATTTTACTCTCATCATTATACGTACAGTGCAATCCTATGTCCTGAAACATAAGAGAAGAACAGCAAATAATAAATTTCAATATGTTCATATTATGTGGTGCAAGTGAGAAAAAAGTGCAAAAGTTTACATAATGGTTTCCTTAGTGCTCCAAAAGATCTGAAAAGTTATGGTTGAGATCGGATTACGTTTAGTTCCGTTATGGCACCCAATTTAGTGCTCTTTTCGGCTTCAAAGATCCATCGTGGGGAGGTTCCAGTCGCTTCCAATAGCTGCCGATTTATTTATCGTACGTCGTTGGGACTGGGATCATTTTAAAACTACGGTTTATCTACGAATAAAAGAAGAATGCTCTAAGCCTCTTGGGAGCTGATTTTTTTTTAATAAATAAATATCTGCAAAAGTATAACAGTAACACAATAAGAGACGTAATAAAGCATAAATACTTACTTACCTAAATATTAATAATGTTGTACAAGTTTAAATTGATGGTAATGGCGTTAGTAGAAACCAATGTAATAACATAAAACGTAAAATAAGTCGCTTGAACCAATTTTGTGAACGTTGTGAGTATGCCCAAAGTCAGCTACACCAATTAAAAAATAAAAATTGTTGTTCTACGATGTATGATTACGGAGATAAGGCAATGTAATTTTGAAGCGGCCGAAAGCAAACCTGCGCGCTAAAACGAAATGACGAGGCTCATTATTAAGCTGCTGTACAAAAATCACCAACCACATTTATTTGAAACTCTCACTTAATGCAGAGCAATTCTTGATCTACTTATTGTGGTAATTTCAAATAAAAAAAAAGAGAATAATTGAATCAGCTACGAATAAAAGATAACAAAATTTCAACTCCAAAGTGGCTTAGAGCATACTTTTTTAATTCTCAGAAAAATCATAGCTTCAAAATGATCCCAGTCCCAAGGATGTGCGATTAAAAATAACTGAGTTATTTCATTTGTTAATGACTTTAAAATGCACGTGTTTTTCAAACCCGATTTTAAACAATTAAATTTGCAAAAATCTATTAAATTAGCTATTTATTAACAATTACAATAATAAGATGCATATATTCCGGTTAGTGAAGGTCCAGAGGTAGATATTTTGAACCCGCAAGGTATCTACTTTAAAGCCATTAGCAATAAGTATCAAGTTGATTTTTTTACCAATTAATTTAATTTACTAATTAAGTTTTCACTAATGAGAAAAATTCTCGTATCGGTTTTATTGTATGTCTGTCATGCTCTAAAACAAGGGACTAGTTATGTCTCTAGTTGAATCAAATGGCTCCTATAGTATAACAGATTTGCTGGAATTGGTTAAATGGTTCACTATCAAAATAGAACCCTATTGGATTTCATAATAATGTCTCGAGTAGTTTAGTTACTGTATATAAACATCTCGATAATTACTAAACTCCGTTTTCGTGGAGCATTTCTCTCGTTCTTGTTGGCTATTGGAAACATAATTAATAATGAGACAATTATTGGTATTCGATTTTTTCCGTGTTATCACTACACATTTGCTAACAAAATGTGATAACATGAAGATCAAATTTTAATAAGTGTAGAAAACATGATTTTTTTTTCTAAGGCTATATCCATAAAAAGTGAGAATGTGTCGAAGTAAGTATAGGAAGGGAAACTTCTTATCTTTTTAAACAGATACCAAGTACATTGAGAAATAAATACAAACAAGAAAACCTTTATACTCTTCGGCGATTTACTGCACTTTTTATATAATAGTTGCACGTTCTATAGGATACTCTTCACAGTTTTTTTGTAAATAATATTAGTTTTAGTAATTTTTAGTTTAATTGCAAAACATTTAAAAAAAAATATTCAAAAAATTAATAACTTTTTCATTTATTAATCGATTTTGTTCAAAATGAGATTCTTCCTCTAGCCAATACTAACATACTAGCTGCTTTCGTTCGGCAGTGATTCGTAATCATGTTTCATGTGTTGTCTCTGTCCCTACCATGCAATTTTGCATCATATGATTATTGTTCATTGAAATCCTGTTTATTATATTCACTGCAAACGAAAGCAGTTAATGTCCAAATTTCAATACAATCGGACTTTTCTTTACGAGCAATATTACCGGTTTTAGAAATGTGCCGATCGAATGCAATATACTCTTTGTTTTGTATTTGTGAAGAGTATAATAAGAGATAGGGGCAACTTTGAAATTGTTTTCAAGAAAATTGTGAAAATGTTAAACTATTTAACCATTGAACTAATATTATACGCATGACACGTGTTGGATAAAACAACTTGAGAGGTGTGTTCTTTGGTTTTACCAACGATTTGGTATGTTGTACACTTGTTCTACATTAAAACAAAAATATCACTTGAAGATGATTGTACTAGCTTTGTAAGTGTGATAGGAATATAAAACATGAATTACGTATAGCAATTCTGAATAGAATATTTTAAACATGCACTGTGAAGAAGACATTTATTTCCTATTTATTAACTTGTTTGAGATACAATCGTTAATATTTTTACTAAATATACTCGTCAATACGGTATTCTTAATTATGTGATGAGCAAATAAATAAATAATCAATCTTATTACCACATTTTGGTGTCACGGTAAAAATATATTTAAAGCATTCCAAAAATATTTTAGTTCAATAATCTTAGGCGGAGGCTCTAGAAAAAGCAATAAATGGTGCGTTTGCCTTTTAAAATTCAGTAAGAGTAAATCCGGGGTTTCATATGTTTGAATAATGTTCTGTGCCAAATATCACAGGACACATTCCAGGGATCTGAGTGAGCGCGCATACTTCAAGGATTGCGGGCCACGGACAGGACATTCAGGAATGTCCGGGATTCCCTGGATATTGGTCTCGCTAACCTCTGTTGGGACGAGGATATTAATATTGTGCTGCCCTTCGGAAGTTGTCAGAAACTGTGGAAATTTCTCTAGTAATTGTATATACAGAGGATCTAGTGAATTGGTTAATTAGTAGTATTTCTTAATTTAAAATTCTAGTAAAAGAACATGTTTAATAAAATTGATTTATTTTCAATGACGAATTTTTACAGTTAAACGGCATAAAATCAAATACCATCACTATTAATATTTTCAAACTTGGTTGAGTGCAGCAAGTAATTTCATTTTGAAGTTATTGCTCCTTATTAGTATGAAGCACCTTAGCGAATGTTTTATAGTCATTAAATATTTGCGGTGATTTCACGAGAGGACACTTTGATATGTCCCTAGCTATTGTAGTACTGCAAAAACCATATTTTGTAGAGACATAAAATCATCAAAATATAAATAACTCTTGCTCAACATCAAAGCATCAAGATATAGAACTGAATGGAAATAAATACTGAAGTAATATAATTTACAAACACGCAAACAACAAATGGACGTCCTTACCTAATGCAAACTATTTTTAATTAAGAGTATTAATAAATAAATAAATTACTACGTAGATACAATTTAAAAAATCATAGGTGTATAAAAATATTTTAAAATAAAGGTTTTTATTTAAAAACTAAAAGCTTTTAGTGCAGTCAACTTCACCTCTAAGTTGTGAAATGTGTTTGTATTGACGTTAATAAATAAGTTGAAAAAAAGATTATAGTAGAAAATGATAAGAAGGGGTAGAAAACACCCCTTTTTCACGGGTTGCGTAACTGGTAGAATTAGATCGAAAATTAAACAGAATCTATATATTTACTTTTTTTTGCTCAAAGTAAGATGGTTTTACTCTTGTGAATTTTTTTGAAAAATGCATATTTTTCGAGATATAGCCACTCGAAAATTCCTAAAAGTGGGGGAGTGGAAATGAAAGACTTGAGAAAAAAATCTGAAAAAATTCAGGTAAATGTATCATCGAACGACAAGACTACTTTTTATTTGCAACTTTTCCGTAAAGTGCGTTTTCACCAAGGTATTCCGGAAAGACATGAAAAACTACCCCTTTCTTTGAAATTGTAGCGCTTTATAAACACGTAATTTACAAATTTGAAAAAATTCAGACGTATGCATTGAGGCCTTACAAATATTTTTTGTCTCTCGGAATTTTCTCGTAACTTGTTAATTTTTCGAGTTACAGGTAGTTTTTCACGATAAGTATTGTACTAGATTTTTTGCACATTTTCAATTTCAAAATTATATTAAACGTTTAAAAATGGTATAACTATATAGGTTTCACATTATTTTATAATAATTAATACAGATCATGGTCATTTTTCGAATTTTCATGTATTTTTTAATTGAAAAATGTAGTACATTATATATCGTGAAATACTGCCTGTAAATTGGAAAATTAACAAGTTACAAGAAAATTTAAAGAAACAAAAAATGTAGAAGGCCTCAATACATACGTCTGAATTTTTTCAAATTTTTAAATAACATATTTTTACAGCGCTACAATTTCAAAGAGGTAGTTTTTCATGTTTGTCCGGACAAACCGGGTGAAAACGCACTTTACGGAAAAGTTAGTCACCTGAATTTAAAAAAAAAATTTTCATATCTCAAAAAATATGCATTTCTCGAAAAAATTCATAAAATTAAAAACGTCTCATTTTGGGCTACAAAAATATATTGTTTTCTCCGATCATTTCCTACTCTAAGCTTTTTTCAACGTTTTAATTAACGTCATTACAAACAAAAGACAGACAGACAGACAAAACCCTCTCATTTGATGCCCATATCAAGGAGGTTGTGCAGAAGAAAAAAGAAGATAATCTGCCATCTTGAGACGTCCACCATATTGGATTTAGAACGATATTAGATATATATAGTCAGAGGACCTACATACGTGTGCAAAGTTTATGTTTATCCCGTTCCTTCGCTGACAGTAGCGTCAACCTCCCAAATGTTATTTTTCTCTGTTAACTAGTTTTGTACATATAACGTCAATATACAGATAGACAACAGACCGACGAACAGATAGGCTGATGGAATTCTTAATACGCATAGACTGAGATGTGAAAATACAGAGAAATTTTGGAGAGTGATGTTTTGAAGATTACAACACTTGCTTTATGTAAGTGGGCATATGCTCTATCGAATTTTGGACGATTTAGCGTAGTTACAAGTAATGTTTCTTATACCATTGTCAAAACTGTCACTATTATCGTCTTTATGCGCCCTAAATTAAAAAAAAATAGGAAACAATTGACTATTGCAATGCAATTCAACATGATCAGAGCGTAATCATCATCTACAAGTAGCAAATTTTCACATTTACCTGAATTTTTAACGGCCGATCTATAAGATGGGTCACCAAGGACACATTTTTTCGGCAAATTAAATGCTGATTTCACGATACTTGTAATTATTATTCAATGAACAATGAGAAACAGTGCGCTATAAATAATTGCTGTCACCTAAAATGGGAATAACATGATGAAAAAGGTAGGTACTGCCAAAAAAATAAAAAACATATTTCATTCTAAAAATTAACAAAGCAAAAGTGAGAGGACGTATATTTCTAAAAAAAAAAAAACAATTTCTAATAACTAAATTATTTATATAGCGAAACAACAATGCACGGGTCTCCATTATGAAATAGAAAATTGTTTTATGTCTCCATCAAATACTAATTAGTTTGAAAGAAAGATGTGAAGTTTGAAGTAGGTGGCGTTGGAAGTGAAAATCACAATTATTCATTTATATATTTAAATTATTATTTCATATTTACATATGGCAATAATAATTTTAAGAAAATTAAAATCAGTGTGGTAAATCCGTCAAGTGGAAGCCGCTGGCAAATTAGGAGAAAAGATTACGTTACATTTTAAATATATGGTTTATTTCTTATACCAGAATATTTTAGTGACAAATTTTAAAGACACTACTAGCATTATTAATCAATTCTAACATATTTAATTAGTATATTGTTATATGAACACCTATTGTTAGTTTTTTTGTATCTTAGAATAATTATCCTACATGATTAAAATGATCCGGATGAATAAAATTATTATTATAAAATATAACTTAACCCTTTTCTAAAATAATTCACCTTCATGCCGCAACGACAAAGTATCAATGAAATTCCCCCAAGTAAGTATAATTGTTAATTTTAAATTTATTTGTATCCATGTATATAGAAACCATTAAAAAAATGATATTTTATACCGATTCAGATTTAAATATTACTGTCAACAATTAAACTTAATAGCATTCAAAATATGTTGGTCCTGACGCAGAATTTCAATCT
Organism: Stenurella melanura; assembly: GCA_963583905.1. NCBI lineage: Eukaryota > Metazoa > Arthropoda > Insecta > Coleoptera > Cerambycidae > Stenurella > Stenurella melanura. The sequence goes on from OY757311.1 coordinate 106,371,799, forward strand.
GAATTTATTGGGTCGGTGATCTGGGTGTGCGCGTGCAGGAGCATTATTAACAACGATATTGAAGCTCGGTCTGGAATTCCAATTTGACTCTGAAATCCGGCGGAGACTCTCTTAATGATGGCTTTTGATTTATCGTCGCAATTCACGAGTTCTTTATTACACTTCACGTTAATCCACTAAACGATTTAATTGTTTGTAAGCAAATGTGTGCCACGTAAGCCATGTGAATAGATAAAAAAAATTACTTTAATATTTAGGGGATATAAACGAAGTCATCAATTCACCGCGAAGTTGTTAAAATTAAAGAATTTTTAAGCTAAATACAATCGTTAAAAATTATTCTGATACAATTCCTCTTCATCAGTTTTTAAAATAAATTACATATTGGTAGTTGAAGTTTACTGAAGACATATGTGTCATTACTGGTACTTTAACCACTTGCTTGAGTGTATTTGTATTTAAACAATGTATTTTTATGAAATAATATTGCCCTAAAATTTTTATCTTCAATATTTATTTATTTATTTATTATTATACACTACCCAACAGGACAATGTCCCAATTACAGGGTAGGAAAAAATACACTGTAGCAAAATACTTATTATAGCAATAATACACAATACAACAAGATTAAAAATGTACATATAGGTAGAAATTATTAACTAATGCACATATCATGAATTAACAGTTAAAGCAGGCAGTTCTTACATCTGCTGCATTGCAATTAAAAAGGTTAATTTTATCCTGAATATCGTGCCAGTTGCGATACGTAACATACACCGGCGAAAACTCTAACAGATTTGTTTTTGGTGTGGGTAAATAAAAAAATTAGTTAATCTTGTTCGCACCAGTGGCATATGAACAAGCGCACTGACTTTCGTCAGTAGTTCAGGGCACTTTATTTTGTCGTTGGCAAGTTTATGCAAAAACATAACAGACTGAAAAAACCCCTTCTGATCAGTTCATCGACATTGAACCTCTCTAGTATCTTATCATGCGGAAATCCTATTGGTGGATAGGTTTTGTCCTCCTTAAATACCATAAATTTATAAAATCGTCTATGAATGTACTTGATGGCTTCACTATGTACAGCGTAATTAGGATTCCATATGACAGATCCGTACTCAAGTTTCGAACGCACAAAAGACGTAAACAGCATTTTTAATGCGTCGATGTTGTGGATCTCACCGGAGTTTCTAATGATAAAGAACAGGATTTTGTAAGCTGATGATGTTGATGTGCTGGGTAAAGCTCAGCCTACTATCAAAAGCTATGCCCAGATCTTTAAATACCTCTGGTCTACTGTATGTACCTGATTTATATTGTATTCCCGCAGCACAGGATTCAATTTTCTAGTGTAGGTGACAGCGTTACATTTAGCAACGTTGAGAGGTAGAAGGTTTGAGGTGCACCAATCGCTTATTAGATCCAAGTCAGCTTGTAGACAGAGTCATCCTTAATAGCGAGATATAGTTTGAGGTCATCCGCATATAATAGACAATGGCAATTCAGACCAAGCGCGATGTCATTTATAAATAAAACAAAGAATAAGGGGCCCAATACTGACCCTTGTGGTATCCCGGAAGTACAAACTATTCTTTCGGATTTATGCCCACGATATTGAACATACTGGTTTCTACATTTTAAGTATGACGAGCAGAATAGAATTAAATCTCGGTTAAAGCCGAAAGCAGAGAGCTTACTCAGTAAAATACCATGGTCAAGTCTGTCTAACGTCCTTGAGAAGTCTGTATAACTGACATCTACCTGTCCATTGCTATCCAACACCTCCGAAACAAATTGTGTAATACAGATCAAATTACTGATTGTTGACCAACTCCAAAGCCGTGTTGCTTAGGGCATATTTGTTCGTTGATATGGGTGTGTAGCTCCTCGTATAGAGCGAATTAAAAGACTTTATTAAAATTATTGATGATTGTGATGGGACGATAATTTTTTATGTCAGTCCGATTATCTTTTTTAAAAACGGGAATAATTTTGGAGTCTTTCCATAACATACTGATAGTATATCATCAGGGTCAGCAGTACATTTGTTTTTTAAAACTTCTTGATAGGTTTACATATACCATCTTCATTCAGTTGTACTAATTGTGGCGGTATCTGCCCATTCTCGTTTATGTTATCAGAGTCTGCGTACTCTGATGATTCTGTATAAGCAGTTTTAAAGTGCTCAGCAAATGCGTTGACAATTTCCTGAGGATTGCCTAAAGAATTATCATTGTAGGCCATATTATTTGGAATGTTTACTGCATTCTTTTTGCTATGAATATATGACCAAAAAGATTTAGCATTCGTCTTAAAGTTATTTTCAAGGTAGTTGACATATTGCTTATGCGCTAGGTTAATATTATTTGTTTTTTTGTCTTAGTGTTTTAAATTTTTCAAGGTCATGAGTATTATTGATTTTCTTATATCTTGTCCATGCTATTTTTTTCCCTAATGTTATTAATTATGTCTCTGCTAAATCATGACGCATACCGATGACCTTTCGGATTAGTCGAGGGATAAGTCCTTGGGACGCATGTCGTAAATATGTTATTAATAACGCTGCAGAAGTCTTCTACAGCTTGGTTAACATCTTCATAACTTGTTTGAAAAGACCAATCCGTCTGTAGAAATAGGTTGTACATTGTGATATAATCGGCTTTTTAAAAATTAAAAGTCAATTCGGGCTTGATTGAAAACATACTTCCCTCTTCGCCACTACCTTGAAGCAGGTTAATACACGATGGTGGATGGTGCAAATCTTCCCTTATTATGGAAATTTCTGACCTATCAACTTGCAATGAAGTGATGTTACTTATGACTACATCTAACAGTCTACCATTAGCATTAGAAATTAGTTTATGTTGATTGAAATTATAACATTTGCAAAAGTTTTGCAAGGTCCGTAATTTCGCAGATGTACTTGCAATACTAGACTCATTATATTCTGGTAAGTTAAAGCCACCAACAAAGCATATATCCCTAGTTTGGATTGATTCTAAATTTATAAGAGCCTCAAATAACTCCTCATAGACTCCGGCAGCTGACTTCGGTGGAATATAATATATTATATTACAAGTAAGATAAAAGTGTAGTGATTAATTTTAACTTTTAAACCTACTATATCGACACTGGGAATATAATGAGAGTGGATGAAAATATATCGTCACTATTTTCTGCTTGGTTTTCTGTAATACCTGTTGTTTGTCCTAAATAAAATCACAATATAAATTCAATGGGAAGCAAAATTTAAATAAACCGACACCGTTTGTTTGTTTGCTTATTTTGGTCACATTCGTGGCACACTCGTAAAATGTTGACAAATCCCGGTTTTCATTATAAATTCAACTTAATTATTTCTTTATTTTGATATTCAATCGTAGATAAAATTACGTGTGTAATTCGAGCGTAAAGCGTCATTGTCGCTGAGTTTCACGCGCTCTGCTTCCAAATTTTTTTTTAGAGGCCCGTGAGGCCTGTGGCCTCAATTGATGACTGTTGGACCCCCTAGAAATATTCCTTTCATTTTATTTCATGGTTAGACTTGTCTTAAAAATTAAAAGGATAACGTCGCCTTCCGTCGAGTTATCATTCTCCTACAACCTTAAACCGATTCAAATAATTTTGTCACAGTATTTTAGAAAAAAGTTTTTTCAAAAAGTCTATAAAAATTGTTTGAATCGATTCAGAGGTATAGAAGGAATTGAAAATTATGTATTTCGACAATTTCTCTGAGATGAAAAAACCGATTGAACAATTTTGATACTTGTTTTAAAAAAAATATGTTTTCTAAAACACTGAAAAGATGTTTGAATCGATTCAGAAATGTAGAGAAATCGACGAAATATAAAGTTATCTTTTAAAGCAAATCTAAACTTGAATTCCGACTACCCTATAACTAGAATGTATTTTCATAGTTCTCTAAAATTGAAAACAATCAATGAAAAATAATAATTATAGTTTTAAAATATTGATATCATAGTTTAGTACATAATAATAATTTTTGTACAGATAGCAATCCAACCAGGTACTGCAAAGGGTTTCGAAAACATGACCAGATCAGAAATATTACGTTTACCTACATTTGGTTTCAAAATTATCATTATTTTTCTGGAAATTAATAGAGTACGTGACATTGGAATTTAGTTTTAGGTAGTTAAAAATGTCGTCCTGATAATTTTATTGCACCAGAGAATTTCATAGGTTTAGATAATAAAATTATTCACAGACGTGCACGCAAATATTTTTTGTAAATGGTATCAATTAATTTAATTTTAGTTAGCATAAATTTGAATATTAAAGTAAGATGATAAATACCGGTTATTATTATTTTCCCAAATATAATTATTTTAATGGAAAAGTGGGTGAATTTATTTATGTACAAACTTTTAAATGAACCACTAATGAGATCACTACATGAGACTTGCATAAAAAATGGGGTCCAAAGATTTCAATTTTTTTATTGAAATAGGTTTAGAATGTCATGAAACGACGAGATTTTAAATTTGAGAGAAACTTTTCTGTCTGTCGGTCTGTCGATCTGTAACTTTTTTGTCCGCACCTTTTCTCCCGAATGGTTTAAAATATTGAAAATTTGTACACGTATATGTTGTAACGAGATCTGGAACTGGATTGTTCTTTGAACATATCCAGTGAAGGGTTGGGGGGTAAATAGGGGTAAATAGGGGGAAATAATAAAGCAAGCTGGTAACAGTAAAAAAACTTGAATTCTGTGTATATACTAGAAGCCAAACTCATCCCCTCACCAACCCCCCTCTCCACTATTAAAGGGGTTGATAAAATAAAATTGAGATATTCACTTAAAATTTGGTACACGTATATATGATAATGGCATCAGAAACTGGATTATATTTTGGGATTATTCTGATGAAGGGTTGGGGGTTAAATAGGGGTAAATAGGGGAAAATAAGTAAAGCAAGCTGATAAGAGTACAGAAACTTGAAATTCGATATACCTACTAGAAGGCAAGGCCTCAGATTTTTTTATAATATTTTTCAACCCCCACCACCCCTACTCCATTATTAAAAGGGTTGGTAAAATAAAATTGAGGTATTCACTTGAAATCGATACACGTATATATTATAACGGCATCTGGAACTAGATTATATTTTAAGATGATTCCGTTGAAGGGTTGGCGGATAAATAGGGGTAAATAGGGGAAAAATAAGTAAAGCAAGTTGGTAAGAGCACACTAACTTGAAATTCAGTGTATGTACTAAAAGCGGAAGCCTCAAATTCTTTTATAAAATTTTTCAACCCCTATTTCATTATTAAAGGGGTTGATAAAATAAAATTGAGTATGATATTTGATACACGTATGTATTATAATGACATCTGGAACTAGATTATATTTTGAGATGATTCCGTTTGAGGGTTGGGGGTTATTTAGGGGTAAATAGGGGAATATAAGTAAAGCAAGTTGGTAAGAGTAAAGAAACTTGAAATTCGATGTATGCACTAGAAGCCAAGATTATTTATCTGGTCATTTATAATATTTTTCAACCCCCATCACCCCTACCCCTACTCGATTATTAAAGGGGTTGTTAAAATAAAATTGAGATATTCACTTGAAATTTGGTACACGTATGTATTATAACGACATCTGGAACTGGATTATATTTTGAGATGATTCCGTTGAAGGGTTGCGGGTTAAATAGGGGAAAATAAGTAAAGCAAGCTGGTATGAGTACAGAAACTTGAAACTCTATGAATGTACTAGAAGCCAAGGCCTCAGAGTTTTTTATAATATTTTTCAACCCCCAACACCCGACTTCATTATTAAAGGGGTTCATAAAATAAAATTGAGATACCCATTTCACTTGAAATTTGGTACACAACGACATCTGAAACTAGATTATATTTTGAGATGATTCCGTTGAATAGTTGGAGGTTAAATAGGGGTAAACAGGGAAGAATAAGTAAAGCAAACTGGTAAGAGTACAGAAACTTGAAATTCAGTGTATGTACTAGAAACCAAGGCGTCAGATTTTTTTTATCATATTTTCAGCCTCCCAATAACCCTACCCCATTTTTAAATGGGTTGATAAAATAAAATGGAGATATTCACTTGAAATTTGGTACACGTATGTATTATAACGACATCTGGAACTAGATTATATTTTGAGATGGTTCCGTTGAAGAGTTGGAGTTAAATAGGGGTAGATAGGGGAAAATAAGTAAAGCAAGCAGGTAAGAGTACAGAAATTTGGGATATATACTAGAGGCGAAGGCTTCAGGCTTTCTTATAATATTTTCCATCCCCCCACCGCCCCCATTCCCTTATTAAAAGGGTTGATATAATTAAATTTAGATTTTCACTTGAAATTTGGTACACGTATTTATTTTTGCGTTATCAGAAACTAGATTGTATTTTGACATGATTGCGTTGAAGGACTGGGTGTAAGTAGAGGTAAATAGGGAAAAATAACTAAAGCAATCTGATAAGAGTACAGAAATTTGAAATTCGGTGTATATCCTAGAAGCCAAGGTCTCAGATTTTTTAATAATATTTTTCAACCCCCCACCACCCTTACTCCATTATTAAAGGGGTTGGCAAAATAAAATTGAGGTATTCACTTGAAATTTGGTAGACGCAAGTATTATAACGAAATCTGGAACTAGATTATATTTTGAGATGATTCCGTTGAAGGTTTGGGAGTTAAATAGGAGTAAATAGGGGAAAATAAGTAAATCAAGCTGGTAAGAGTACAGAAATTTGGGATTTGGTGTATACCGATACTAAAAACCAAGGCCTCAGATTTCTTTCTAATATTTTCCAAACCCCACCACCTCCGCTCCATTATTAATGGGATTGATAACATAAAATTGAGATATTCACTTGAAAGTTAGTACACGTATGTATTGTAATGATATCTGATTGAGATGATTCCATTGGGGGGTGGGAGGACATCTCCCCCAAATAGTATTAAAATTCTATGACCAATAATTTCCACATACTACAATGCGAATGTTTCCTTTAAAGTGACTTGGATGAAAAATCTGGATGTGGAAGTAGTGATTCCTAAGGCAGCGGTTTTTTTTCAGGTTCTTCTGGAAAAACTCGGTGAAAACGCACTTTACGGAAAAGTTGCAAATAAAATAGTCTTGTATTTCGATGATACATCCACCTGAATTTTTTTGGATTTTTTTTCCTTTTTGACCTAATTCTATAAGTTGCGGAATCCGTGAAAAAAAGAGGTGTTTTCTGCCCCTTCCGATCATTTCCTACTCTAATCTTTGTTTCAACTTGTTTATTAACGTCATTACAAACACATTGCACAAGGTTCCATCAAAATCCATTTACTAGCACTCAAGTTAGAGATTTTAGTCATTTTAGCGCTCCGTTGGCTGGACTACTTGTGATTTCTCTGGGACCTAATTTTTCTATATTTTCAATTGTAAATGCCACGAATGCCTTAGCCTAATGTGGATTACTATTTTGCATTTGAAAAGTAGCATGGCAGTATATGTATTTTTCATTTTCTGACCATATTTTAAAGAAAATATCGCAAGAGACAGTAATCCGTTAGAGACCTGTCGTCAGCTTTAGTTCAGACTTTTCGGCAATTGTGGCATTTTTTATCGAATAAGTTATTAACTTCATCACTTGTCCTTGGCCTGGAGTATTCCTCCAGTAGGATCTTCTCTGGTCCTTTTCCTCTTCCATTATGTGTCCCTTATATAAGACACAATACGTTTCGGGCCAAAAAATGAGGCTTTAGCACTTCTTATTTGCAAGGGTACTACTACCTTGTTCCATATTTTAATCAAAGCATTACGTATGTTATGTATATTTGGTTTTATCAGCTAAAAGGTTTTCTTTTGTTTTTGTGTCATAACTATGTGTCCTTTAACTCTCAATAAATGAATCTTTGTTCTGGACTATAAATTTTGTTGCCTCGTATACATATAAAGAAGTTGTCGTAAGTAAACCGTTCTTTTTGAATACCATTCGCCAGCTATCTGTTTTTTCCATCTTAGTTCGTAAACATCTCTTCGGCAAAATCAGCACTCTTTGTGCATCCTTCTTCTCCTTCAAACAATTTATTAAAATTCGAAAATACAACATTGCCTCCCCGAATCGTGATCCGGAGCCAACCAGACAATCACATCGCATAGCGCCGTGGTGTGCGTAGGGTTGGGCGGATCACGACCAGTTCGGCTTATTAAAATGAACAAACAAGTTAAAACTCCTGCCGCCAATGGCGGCTTAAAATTAACATTAAAATTACACTATGTCTGCGTAGCAGGCTTAAAATACTTAACATTAACAATAAAAACTAGAACACAAAACACTGATTAAATTTTGATTGCTGGTACGGGAAAAAGTTCAACGAAAAAACCCGTTCGAAGCAATTTTGGGTCCCAACGGTCTACCCGCCGTTAGAAGGGGAACACGAAAAGTTAGAATTTTTAACAGTTACAATTTTTTAGGAATTTTATCGGTCTAAAATGAATTTAGAACAAAATAGGACAAAAGGACAAAAAAGACAAAACTATAAAACAAAATAACAAACAGAGAGGTGAAAGAAAAGGATAGGGATTGATAGGTGGGGAAAGGCGAAGTATATGGTGAGAGAAAGTTATAGTTAGAAAAAGTGTGGCTATAAAGGCTGCCGGAAGATAGGCAACGCCTGATATGGTAGGGGGTGTTTGATCTGGAAGGGAGCATTATGCATTCTGATTTGGGTTATGTTGCGTGTTAGCGGACTATCGCCCAATTGAAAGGAGTAGAATTTTTGGGAGATTTCCCGGACGTAGTCCGCTAGTGGTGTTATGTCGTTGCAACGATCATATAAATCTCTGAGGGAGGTGTACCTGCCCGAATCGGAGATGAGGCGCATAAATTTATGTTCCAGGACCTGGAGTTTTTTCAGCTTTGTGCATCCAGTGAATTGACAACAATATGATTCCATATCGAATTTTGGATACAATATATGCATGATACGAGTTCAGAGCTGCTATTACACCTACGCTATCAGTTAATATTCTTAAGGCATAACAATACTTTGCAATATCTTGTGAAAGAGTATCAATATGTGATTTCCAATCAAGTTTTTGATCTATTTTGGTTCCCAGAAATGAAACTGTATTTACCGCTGTTACCAAAATTCCGTTTATATCAATTTCCATACTATAGTTGCTTTGAGCCCCAATGTTTAAAAGGGTCTTATCAACATTTACTAGAAGATACAATAAACACATTTCACATATAATACCACTAGAACTTAAAAGGTCGACATTTTTGAAATCGGAAATGCAATTACTATATTAGAAATAGCACGGAGAAGATAGTGAAGATAGTAAAAATGTTAAAAAATATGAATAAATATAGACTTGCAATGGCTACAATTTTATTAAAAGATAATACATTTTCTTCAATAATAATAATAATCATAAAATTATAAAGTTTAACAATATATACAGACATATAAAAAAATATACACTAATGCAAATTGTTTCTATAATTAGGTGCAAATTTTGTTGTTATTATGTTAATTGTTCTCAACTAAAATAATTAATTTCTGATTTTAAATTGGTTATATATTTTTTAATTGGTAAATAACTATTCAATCATTTTAATCCATTACCTAGCTCATCTTAACAAAACCTCCACTTTTACTTATATTTTAACTTGAAGCCAAAATACATATAAGGAAGCAAATTAATACAATTCTAATTTATTTCAATAACAATAACATCAAATAATAACATTAGGCATGTCGGAGGGTAATGGTGGAGTGTTTTGTTCTTTCCCCCATGTGCAGATGTGCACTTGCTGTGCGGTATATCAAGTACTCTTGAACTCTTCCTTGCCATTTTATGTTTACTTTAAGCAGGTTGGCTAATTGTTAAAATAATATTGTATGTTAACACAAGAATAATAGGGAAATTAATACGGAAAGGAAAGATTTTTTCCAAGCGACTGTTCTCACGTTCTGTCCACCATAAATTTTTCGGAGTGGTCCCCCAACGAAACTACTCTAATTGTCGCGATTCCGTTGGGAAATGGAGCTGGCGTATATACGTCACATATGTAATAACGCTGAGTAGTATGTCATATAATAATATCACAACTTCGGATGAATTGAATTTCTCGTAGATTACGGTTTGGTTGCTATTAGGATTTAAACGAAAATATTATTTTATATTTTACTGTAAACTCATTTAAGGGATGTGTCTCTCAGACGTTCTGAGATTAAACACGTTTCAGTATTACTAAAGAGTGTGAAAAAATATCGAAGTTCATGTGATCGAAACATAAAAATATCTTGACAATGATAACAAAAATGTGCGAGTTTAAATTGATACTTCAATCGTGGGTTGCATCATTTAAAGTAAATATCTAATGCGGTCAACACGCAAAGAACAATGATCGAACTTTTACCCCTTTGATATAAGCGAATCGATGGTATAAAATAATTATTTTGGTCCTCAAATAACGGAAAAGAGAGTCGGGAACATTTTTCAAACGGGCTATTCAGTGATAAAAATCTGCGCTGGGATCCAGTGTCTGATGAGATTAAATTACACATATAATTGTCCGTTTATATTTTTATTGTTTTTATTCTTTATTAATTCTAAAACATAATTAATATAAAAAAAAAAAGTCAAAAATACTTGTGAAATCCAATGTATGATATTAGATTAAATTGAATATATAATAGTTTCTGTATAGTTTAATGGATTATATAGTATTTCAGAATTATTAAAGAAATAAAATGAAATAAAAAAACTATAGAGAAAAAATATTCAACAAAGAAACTAAAAAAAATATTGATTAGCTGCTTATATTGAAAACGTCCCCGAATGTTTTCGGCTAAATACGTCTTTTCTCTGTTGGTTGTGAACCATCAAAACAACTATTTTATACCATCGAATAATTTTTAATTTCATAATATTACAAAAGTAGGAGTAGGAAAAAGTTTTGGATTAAATCCGAATTTCGAAAGACATTCTTTAAAGAGGAAGTCAAAATTTAGTCTTTTTATAGTTTTTCTTAAATATGAATGGTTGTGTCGCTCATGCTGGACTGAAGCGAAGAAGCCAATTATTCATAATGAAGTTGCAAAGAAAAGCAGATTTTTCCAAAAAATAAAAATAGTTGAAAGTTGATATTTTTAAACAATTGATAGTAAATTAAACAATGATGCATATATTTGAACGAGCTAAGTCATCGGGCCAAATTTCAAGTTCATGTTTATATCAACGCTTAAAAAGTAGAGTCGGTCTTTTAAAATTTGTTTAATTTTCGATTTTCGATTTTTGATTTTCGAAGTTTAATTTGAAACCTACCTCATGTAGAAGGAACAGAAATACGGAGAAATTTTATTTGTTGTGGTCATGAATATATTCTCATATTGGGTTATACATTCTAACATTTCGAGTTCGAGGTTTATATTTATTAAATTTACATCTAAATACAATATTAGAACTAATTTTCTCTACAAATAACAATTCAAAAAGTTCTTGTAATAATTTTAAAAACACTGCTAAATTGTAAATTTATATTATGTTATTTTCAGTTTCATAATTACTTTACTTTTTAGGGAATCATGAAAAGCATGACATCGGAATTCATTTTTAGATTAGTTTAACATATTGTCTTGTTTATTTTACTACCACAGAATTCGGGAAGGTTTTGATAACGAAATTATTCATAAACTTGCACACAAATATTTTTAACCAATTAACTTAAGCTTTGTTAATATTTTGAATAGCGATAAGCATTTCGTAATGCAATTATTATTTTTTTTCTAAATGATCCTTTAAACAATTTATCGGTTATTAGTATGATTATGATTGAAGGAGAAATATACGAATTTATTTAAAAAAATGTAAAGAACTATTTGATATATTAGAGGGCGTTTGTCGTCAACGATTTTGTCTATAAGCCACATACAAGATTCCCTTACCACCTTATATTTACCATTTTTACTAATGACAAATACTGACAGTGAATATTATTAAGTATATCCCTCAACTGCCAAATTTAGGGATCATTTATACACGTGTAAATTTCTTGTTTTTCAGAGAAAATTTTGTTTTAAGGGATATTTTTGTTTATTGCATTAAACAAACAACAGCCTTACACAGTAAAAACATTTTTTTGTTGAAAATTAAACGTAAAAAAGTGGCAGAAAACGTATTGGAAAATAAAAATCAGCGACAAACAAATCTCCTTTAAGTCGTATGCCCTTCAAAAATCTCAAGGGACGTCTACTCATTTTACCACACATTTACAAAGATTTCTATATATAAGATATTCTTAAAAATCCAGTTGTGTGTTTTGCTATTCAAGTTTTACATTTTCTTTCAACCTTTAGTCAATATTATTTTAGTCATTTCATACCCGTTAATAATGGGTTTGATCTGCAATGTTGTAAATTGTGGGTTGTTAGGATATGTTACTGAGGTGTTCTCGGTGTTCATCAATTTTACAAAAAATGTAAAATTTCCACCACTATTTCACTATTTCGTATTTTAACATCCTTGTTTGTTATTTTATTTTTAGTAGAACTTATATACTGTAGTAAAAAACGCCCAAGGCTTTTTGGCATTAAAGTTATCTAGATCAATCTGTCTAATTTCTTCTTTTACGATCTTGAAGAAAACTACAAGTAAAGCAATAAATCTAACGAATTTTCCTGTAAGAGGAATAGAGGAGAAGAAAAAACAGCAGAATAATGTTTTTTAAAGCAAAGATTGACGGAGAATTTAAAAGTCTCTCAGAATCACCATTATTACGAAAACAAGAATATAGTCCACGAGTTGCTATTTTCATAAAGAAAAAGTCAATCGGCAACTGCTTCCACTGTTCATATTTTTCTACTAAATTCTGGATTTTTTCTAGGTATTCAACAAATTATTTCTTAATATTTAGAAATTTTCAATATATGGAAAACTCTTATTAAGCTTTGTTTTAATTTGCATCTGTTAATAAATCTTTTTCGTACATCATCGTAATTTTTATTCGAAAAAGTCGGTGAAAAGGGAATTAGTTGAATTTTCAGTACTTAAAAAGTTATCAACATTATAGAAAACCGCTATCTAAGGAATCACTACTTCTACATCCAGATTTCCCATCGAAGTCTCTTTTTGAGATCTCTTGTTCTTGTACACAAATTAAATAACAATTATATTTTGTTAACATCCTTAATAATGGAGAGAGAGTACTGGTGGAAGCGGCAGATGTCATAAAAAATTTGATACCTTGGCTACAAATATATACACCAAATCCTAAGTTTCTGAACTCTTACTAGCTTGCTTTAGTTATTTTTCCCTCATTATCTCTATTAACCCCCAATCTATCAACGAAATCAGCTGAAAATATAATCTAGTTCCAGATCTAGTTATACTACATGTGTGTACCATATTTCAAGTCAATATTTTAAACTGTTCCGGAGAAAACGTGCGCAAAAAGAATGTTATGGACAGACAGACAGACCGACAGAAATATCTTTCGCTCAAATTTAAAATCTCCACATTTCATGATGTTCTAAACCAATTTCAACAAAAAAAAAGAAATATGTTTTATGATTACTCCACTCCACTATGTGGATGTGGAAATAATTAACAAAAAAGTTAAGTGCTCAACATTGAACTTTAAATCTAAAGTTCCTTTAAAGCTGAAAAGCCATACAGTTTACTGTTTGAACTTCAATTTATAAAACCTACATCTACTCCAACAGAGGCAAGAAAATTTGTTGTGCAGTGTATGTAGCAGTCTAGCTATGGCACAAACGATAAATACTGATTTAACTCTGTATTCTGTGACAACCATTTTGCTCCGTGTTAAATTTAAAAGTGTTCTGCATAAACAGATTTCTCGTATAATGGAGGTGGCGCAGCATCGTAGCGGCACTGAAATAACACCAGAAACAGAAAGAACCGAAAAACCTTTTTCCACTTAAGCTCCGCTACGTGCCAGGAAAGTAATTAGTGATATAAAAATCCGTCGAGACTCAGAAACAAATGAAAGTGCGACGGCCTCCCTACGTAATTGGCCGGGGAATGGGAACAGAAAAAAGTGACACTCCGCATGCAGGGGTTTCGCAATTAAAAAAGCTGAATTCCATGCGAATCTTCTCCCTCATTTAGGAAAAAAGCTGTTTTCAAGACACAATCAAAATTACCCTTCGAGAAATGCCAGCTCACTGGCAATTTTAAAAATGGACTTTTTCTTAATTGCGAAAAAACTCTAATTATAAGAAACACAAAGACGTTAATTGATTTGGTAACAAGAAAAGAATGCTCGGCTTTGAAATAATTATTATTTGACGCGAGGTTTAAAGCTTATTTATTATTTTGATGGGAACTACGTGAACGCTTACTTGACGTCGCGTCGCGTCGCCATAAAAAATGTATACAGATAATAATTAAATACAAACTGCAGATAAATTTGCTCTCATTAAAGCTTTTAATTTGAACTATAAATCTTTGTTATAATAATAAGGACACATTTAGATAAAGAAAGTGTGATAAACTGTTTTATAAAATAATTTACTGCTTCTTTTCTATTAGTATATTTTCTTTAATGATAATCTGCACGTATTGGTACCTAAAGAATATGTGTTGAGCTAATTTACAACAACAGATTTAAAATAGTCCGTAACAGTCTTAAACAATTTACAACTTCAGATTATACCGCCATTATGCCGTCATCTTTTAAAATGAGTTTTACACAAATAACTCATTTTCATGCATCCTAGGCGGGGAATACAGAGAATTACATTTACAAGAAAGTATGTAGACTCCTTCTTTCGTTAAGATGATAACTTGGACGTACTAACTTAAAGAAGCGAAGCATATTTTAGAAATCCTCGTTTCTTTTTCAGAGTACTTTATTATTATTCAAAATTAATCTTCATTTGCCTCATATGATAAAACATGGAGTAAAGAACGTTCTTCTTGATTTTCACAACATGTTGAGTAACGTTTTATGCTTCGTGCACTATTCTACTGGGTATTTTTTGACATATACCCACGTCTAACAGTGCCACGCCATCTATGGTGGCTGCCTGTTAGGCGAAACCAAAGCTCATTGATGACAAGACCAACTTTTGAAGATCGTTCTCTTTATCTCTTGCCATTTGGTTTTCTCTGGGCTTTCAGTCGTTCCATATTGCCCTCCCTCCAATTGGTGTGGTCAAGAATAAGCGGAATTGGGAACATAGGTTGTTGGAGAGAATTTGTAAAAAACGCCCAACTAGCAATTTGATATTTTATAAAAGTTGTACAAATGTTTCCAACACAAATTTTATAAAACGACGTTACTCTTACAAACACTTTCATAACATTTTCACAGCAGCTATAAATTCAAAAATTAAACTATCCTATAAAATATTTCAATCGCTGTTGATATTTTGTAACGCCTATTGGAACCATAACAAAATAATTATATAAACATTTCCAGAAGCCTTATGAAAACTTAGTACCATCACTATATAGCAGTTTTATTTGAGCTTCATTTAATTGTACTATAAAACACACTTTACTGTTTGTTAAACTACTGCTATTAAACAACTAAATAATTGTTTTATAAGAGCTCTTAAATATCATTATTTAAAGAAATGCTGCTTTATACACACTAACAAAATAAAATGATTTCTAAAAT
This sequence comes from Stenurella melanura, assembly GCA_963583905.1. Taxonomy (NCBI): domain Eukaryota; kingdom Metazoa; phylum Arthropoda; class Insecta; order Coleoptera; family Cerambycidae; genus Stenurella; species Stenurella melanura. The sequence continues at coordinate 106,387,442 of OY757311.1, forward strand.
GTATCCTAAAATTTGAAGAAGTATTTTTAACACTAAGAGCATATGGCATTGTGATTTAATACTAGGTACTTAATAACCTATAATAATTATTTAAGAGACTTGTTCTGGCTTACAACCACTGCAATTTTTGATGCGGAGAAAACTTTACTGTGAACCATGGCCACATTTGTAATAAATTATGACTAAATATTGTTATGAACTGGAGACGATACGCCTATGCCTACTAATAGTGACTGGAAAGACTCTAGAAAGAGCCATGGACTTTTCTAGATTATGGTTGGAGAAGATTCTGGTTAAATCTAGAGAGTCAATTTCGGAGTATATAAGGCGCGATTACCAGCGCGGAAGAAGAAGTTTATTAAAGAGCAGTTTATAAAAGTGAACAAGTTGGAAAGTAAAAAAGTGAGGTTAAATATTAAGTAAACAAAGTGTATTTTCAAGTATTGTGTAGTCAGTAGATTATTAAATAAAGTGTTAGTGGTTTATCTCTTGTTGAAATTATTTAGAACCCATGGATTCATACAGGGTGTTTCCTAAAAGGTGGAAAATACGTAACAATATAAATACACAGCTAACGCAGGAAATCAATTTTCTCAAATTTGTTTTATTGTATTGTTAGCCACTACATTTTTATGCTCAAGTAAACAAGTTTGGTTTGTAATGCCTTTGTTGCTGTTTCCATATTACAGCAAATACAATGCTATATAATATTTACATAACATGCTCTGAAACGACACATATTCTTAAAAGTGAAATTGTCACAAATAGATCTTTAATATAACTGTTTTGTAAGAAGATAAGAAATAACTATAAAACAATTCGAATGTATATTTATAACAGTGCTAAAAATACTGCTGAACGTTACTAAAAAATCGTTATAAAACGATTTAGTTTTATGCTGAAATATTTTATAACTTGGTCATGAAAACATTTATAAAATTATTTTTAAACTCCATTTTAAGATATTTTATAATTTTGCTGTAGAAACGTTTTAATGATAACTTTATAAAATAGTTCAGTTGCAGACAACAAAATAGTATTTTCGGAACTCTATAATCAATCGTCATTTAGAAGCATTAATAAAATAACAATAAAACAAAATAATCGTAGAACATTTAAAATTTACAACAAATTTGTTGGTTGGGCGTCTTCAGACCTGATTACCAGATATTTGTATTAGCTAGAGACATGGTTAATAGTTTATTTTAGAGCATGGTAGATAACAGAAGTAATATGGGAATTTTCTTAGTGGTGAAGCTTAATTTGTAATTAAATTAATTATTAAAAAAATCAGTAGTTATGAGTTAAAATTCTTGCAGGTTCAAAATGTCTGCCTTTGCCCAAGTAGCACCTTAGGTCTGAATTACGTAATATAGACCTAGTTTTGGTGTCATTTTCCCGTTTAACCTAACCTAATTGACTTAAAATTTACGTAAAATATAAGTAAATGGAGAATGAGACGACGTCGGTAATACGTCTTAAATAAGGCCACTCAGTTATAATGACCTATAAGTTATAGAACATATTTCCTTGAACAGGTAACTTAAACGTAAACATTGTGTTTAATTGTGGCCGTTATTACGCAATATCTACCAAACCACTTATCCTTTTTTAACTGCAGTCTTTCTTTCTCAAACTAATAAGGTTTTATCCACAACAATGATAATTTACTTATGAGGCATCAATAGCATAAGACATAATAAAAACCAGACATCTATTATAATGATGGAGTAGGAGTAGGAGTATATCAAGACATAGTTGTGAAATAATGTGTCCACCTTTCTCCTCTCTGTGGTTCTTTGCTGCCAATCAATTTTCATCGTAAATATATCAATTCTACCTCAGAATATTAAAAGCGCCTCAAGTATTTTACGTTTTTAAAGAAAACATTTTTTTTCCAGCTTTAATGTGTTTTAAAAATATTTGTAAAAGCCTATACAATTGCTCTGCAGGACTTTCTTGGAGCATAAAATGTGCTAATATTGTACTTGATATCTGTTAAATAACCCTATATTAATGATTTTTTTCAATTAATCACTCATTAAAATTTCATTATAAAATGGTCTTTTACAGCTGGTTGAAAAATATGGCGAATATAGTACCGCGCGACTTCAAAGTATTCTTTCCCAATATTTTAGACCTCACTAACATTTTTCCTACAGTCGAAGTCATTAAAACTTATATTATTGACTTTAAAGTTAAATGGGACCAATATAGGTTAAAATAGTCTTCAAAATTGTAAAGTCTTTAAAGTTTATTTAGAACTAAATTGGTCATACTTCCCAGTCCAGGTTTGCCATCAGGTTCAAGGAAAATAGAACAACAATCATTGTTTATTCATCAAAAAAAGCAAAAAGAGTATTAAAACATGGCCGTCTCTAGAGACGGCTGTGATTAAAACCTCAGATAAATATGTCTTTTATTTTTTATCTGAGATCAAAACAAATACATGCGTTAGTCACGTGGGCTTAGTTCATAGTGTCATTCATGCGTAAAAATATAAAAATATACTTAAACCAATTAGTGGAAAAAGCTGGTTTTAGTCGGATTTTCTCCCTTCCAAGTTATCCAACAAAAAATAATGAATTTCCAGAAAAAATGAATAACTAGGTTCAAGATTTTAATATGAGGAAAGGTCAGGAAGTAAAATTTCCCTAACCTGACTGTAGGTGGCGTGTCGATCTCTTGCCTTCCGACGCGCGATATTTCGAAACAAGTTTTAAATATTAAAACTTCTTTATGTGGTCAACAACTGTCAACATAACCTCTGAAAATTTATTATATGGAAAATGTGACACTACCCCAAGACTCCAAGCTTTAAAGTAAAAGTAAAGAAGTAACTTTTGACAGTTGACACTACTGAGAGGGGCATCAACATCGTTTTAGTCCTTTGAAGTAATTTAGACAATGAAAACGTAATTTTGCCATCCAGGGAAGTGGCCTAATTCTATTTTTAAGTAAAAATACCCTCTAGGACATTATATGAAGTAATATTAACCTTTAGGTTAAACACATATGCTAAGTAAATGGGGAAGTAAAATTAACGTAAATTTTACCTAAAATTGGAACTATTTGTGACCGTGAGGTTAAAGTTTTAACTAAAATCTGACTGCAAGGACAAGACAAAACATATGTTACATTTATGTTAAAAATTGGTAAAATTTCACTGTTTCTATCCAGACAAAAGTCAGCGACTCCAAAGTTAATAACTTAGTCTAAAATCACGTAATATTTTCTTACACATTGACCTCAATATGCACTTTAACTTTATAGTTAAATTTCAAGGAACAATTACGTTAATATTTCTTGAAAATTACACTAAAGTCAATGTGACTTTATCAGGCATTTCTTAAGAAAATATTACCTAAATATTGCTTAATTAATTACTATTAAGTCCATATGCCCTTACAGTTGAAAGTAATGGTTGCAATTACGTTATATCAACTATCTTAGGTCATTGTGGCTTTAAACTGGTAAAATAAACTAATTGTGCTGCTTGGGTGGACCTCCATTAACCAACATTTATGTCTACCTCTGAACCATCACTAACCAGGATGTATGCCGATCGTTTTTTTGTAATTACTATGGTAATTAATCGATTACAAATAAATCAGCATGATACTTGTTTATAATTCTTAGAGCGTCTGGCTCTAGAGCTCCATTAATCGTATTTTGGTATTTACTAAATGGTAAGTAATCGTTAAAAATATATAAATTCATATAAATATTCTTAATTATATATAAATTATTATTATTATTATTATATTATATTATATTATATTATATTATATTATATTATATTATATTATATTATATTATATTATATTATATTATATTATATTATATTATATTATATTATATTATATTATATTATATTATATTATATTATATTATATTATATTATATTATATTATATTATATTATATTATATTATATTATATTATATATATTATATTATTATTATTAGATATAAATTATAAATATTCGCTTCATATAAATATCTGCATCAAGATATTTTCATTGATTTAGTGGTTTCCACTACTAAGAAAATTTCTCATATCAATTTCGTTGTCTGCTATCCTCTAAGAAACAGGATTAATAATGTCTCTAGCTGATGCAAATATATCAGGTAATTGAATGATGGCTCCTGTACTATAGTATTTGAAAAGATCTATGTATAAAAAATTATCTATATGTCCCTTTATGAGGCCAATGCCATATAAAGCACAACAATATTATTTTTGAGGCCATAAATCCCCTGTAAAAAGTTATAAACAAATCATGATCACCTAATGTCTGCAAGCACGCGGGGTTAAATCAAGTTATCGAGAATAGCCTAATTAAAACCTGAAAAGTGATTGTAACGACTGTTTTAGGTTGAAAATCTTGTTATGACCACGACTGTACATTTAGCTTCTTTGCATGCCCTCAAATTTTGTCGCATTTACTCAATCCCTAAGGTGCATATAGACAGTCTGAAGTTGCCTCGCGAAGCAGCCTCGATTGAAGCTTGCGTTAAAATTAAAAAAGTATCATCATGCAGAGAAATTAATAAAATCACTTTCGTTTATTCCCTGATACTAGAAAAATGTATTTTTTTGGTGCCTTTCGACTCAGTTCGATGGATATAGTATTTCTCAGTAGTTTTAGTAGTTTTAAGTCCTAATTTGTTAAACCAGGTCGCCCTACGAAGCAGCCTCAGAAAGTCTGTAGACATTTTTAATTCGGTTCTGTATTGGTTCTTATTTGTATTATTATACTTGTGGTAAAATGTAATAAAGTGTCCTAAGTGTACCTAAGGACCTTATCCCTTTTTTTCTTACCACGTTTACCGAAAGAGAGTATTGTAATTGTAATAAGTCTACGAGATTTCTTCAGAGGTGTTACAAAAATAAAGGTGTTTTAATTTTATCAGTCTGTCTGTGTGACTGTTAGCACTATATCTACAATTCTATTAATCTACATACTTATTTGACGGAGAAAAATAATATTTGATAGGTAACTGACGCTATGCTGATGAAGAAATGGGATATACTTTTATTAAAATATTGAAAAATGTATAGGATGGTCACCCAAAAAGTGGGTAATTAATAAAAAACAGTGATGGAAAATTATATTTGGTACGTAGTTGACATTACTGCTAGGAAGACACCCTAACCTTTTTAATCAAGGAAATACCGGGTGAGTCACGAATTGCGCTCGCCCCAATATTTCCTAAAATATTTGGAATAGAAAATTGAAATTCGGGGGCCTTATTACACGACTAAAATGCCATCTTTTCAATAAAAAAATCAAGTTTGGTGCACATCCGGTTTGACCGGAAATGCCCACAATTTTCTATTTTTAAATGAAACACCCTATATATTTTTACATTTTTGGAATCTAGAGGAAATTTTGAATTCAATACATCTATTTTGGTCACTTTTTGATAAACATTAAAAATTTTATTAAAAAATCTATTTCTGAATCCAGAGTGCTGTGGTGCCCAAAATATAGTTTAGTTTGCGTGCTAACTTAATATAAAAATAAAATGAGCAATATGATTGCATTACTTAATTCTATAGAGGCGTTTAAAATTTTTAAATGTGATTTTTACCCACTAACTCGTTTTTTTTTAATGGGAATTTAATCGTTCACCAACACTTTTAAATACCTCATTTTCATACGAATCTAATGATACCAAAATTTTAAAAATCCGCTCAGAAATATGAGATTTCAGCCAAAATACAATGCAACCAAGCTTTTAGAAACATGCGGCTAATAGATAATAGATTAGTGGGCTTTGGAAACTAAAATGGCACATTTCTGTGTAAATCTGGTAACCTAATAACATTGGAGAAATCATAGTAGCCATTGAATGTAATAAAACAATATCAGCTGTCAGACAGACTCGTGTAGTTATAGGCAATCTTGAGCTATCAAACATTTAATAATTGTGAGCGCAAAGAACGTTACAATTAAGTTTAGCATAGGTATGTGGAGGTAAACACAATTACATCCACAAGGACATTTGCAATAGAATGCGACGTCAGTTCGGTTTTCAGAGTTTTATTTAAATGAACATAAATATCGGGCCTATAAATAAATAAAAATCAATTCCGTTTGAACAACTTAAACTAGGTAACAGTAGGTTAAAATAATAAATATAATTAAACCATAAATTGACATTTATAGATATTGTTCAAAATGTCCACCATTTTTTTCTATACACAATTCGGCTCTGCGTACAGTTGCTTGAATGGCTCTACGCAATTCAGCCGGCGTTATTTCATTAAGAGCCAGTACAACTTTATTTTGCAGCTCTTCACGGGTATTTGAAGAAGTTTTATAAACTTTATTTTTGAGAGTGCCCCATACATAATAGTCGAGGGGTGTTAAGTCAGGTGACCTAGGAGGCCACCTGATATGACCTTGATTTGCGATAAGGCGTTCACCATGCAAGTTGTTTAAATATTCCATCACCCTTCTGGAATTATGTGGGGGAGCACCATCTTGTTGGAAAAACAGATTTTGTAAATAGGCAAAAGGAAGTAAGTCAATAAATTCTGCTGTCTGGTTTTGTAAAAAGAATAAATATCGTTCGCCAGTAAGTGTTCCATCAAAAAATATGGGTCCAATTATTCGATCTCCAAGTACTCCAAGCCAACAGTTAAACCCAAATCTTTCCTGAATATTCCCCCGCCCTACCAACCTCGGATTTTCTTGAGCCCAGTACCTAGTATTATTTCTATTAAACATACCTTGGTTCGTAAATCTACTTTCATCTGAATATATAAAATATGAAAAGGAAAACCTGGGTTTCGTTGTACTGCATTTAAGAACCAGTTGCAATATACTAGGCTCCTGTCGTTATCGTCTCCATAAAGATGTTGGTGTATTTGGTATTTATAAGACCGAAACTTATGTTTCTTTAAAATTCTGCAAGCCGAAGACTGACTAATGTCGCATTCCATTGACAATTCCCTTGTTGTTGGGTGTACCATCACAAATCCTAATACATCAATTTCTTTGTCCTCACTTACAATAAATGTTTGATGGCCATCTTGTTGATTGGGTTCGTTTCTTAATTCTTGTTCCACTCTGGCAAACAAGTGTCTGCTTGGATGACGTCTGTTGGGATATCGTTGCTGATACAGTTCTGCAGCTGCAGCTGAATTTTTGAGACGCTCTCCATATGTCAGTAACATATCGACTTTTTCATTTCTACTAAAATTATTCATTTTCTTTAATTTTTACTCAAAGAGATTTCCGCAACGCTTTATTTTGTATCTGTCTGACAGCTGATATTGTTTTATTACATTCAATGGCTACTATGATTTTTCCAATGTTATTACTTTACCAGATTTACACAGAAATGTGCCATTTTAGTTTCCAAAGCCCACTAATCTATTATCTATGATTTTATATTACCATTTAAAAAAACCGAGTTAGTGGGTAAAAATCACATTTAAATATTTTAAACGCCTCTAGAGAATTAAGTAATGCAATCATATTGCTCTTTTTATTTTTATAGTAACGTAGCACACAAACTAAAATGTATTTTGGGCACCACAGCACTCTGGATTCAGAAATATTAATTTTTATTATTATTTTTATTATTATTATTTATTTATTATTATTTTTATTATTATTATTTTTTAATTTTTTAATAAAATTTTTAATGTTTATCAAAAAGTGACCAAAATAGATGTATTGTATTCAAAATTTCCTCTAGATTCCAAAAATGTAAACATATATAGGGTGTTCCATTTAAAAATCGAAAGTTGTGGGCATTTCCGGTCAAACCGGATGTGCACCAAACTTGATTTTTTATTGAAAAGATGGCATTTTAGTCGTGTAATAAGGCCTCAAAATTTCAATTTTCTATTCCAAATATTGTAGGAAATATCGGGGCGTGCGCAATTCGTGACTCACCCGGTATACAGAGTGGGCATCTAACATTACTAAATAAAAGGAGGCAATGGAGAGCGATATTTTATTAATTATTAATTAAGGATTAAATTGAAGCGAATGACAATAATTGCTAGAAGAACGAGTAAGTAACATCAAAATAAGCAATACAAATACAGCAATTTGCATGTAAATGTCATATCATAACAATGAAATATATTTACATACAGTACAATTCTATTGCTTGTTTTTTAATAATATACATAGGGACCCATTTCAAAATTCATGTTTGCTATTTAAATGAAATGCGGTGGCGGTGCAAACTTTCGTAAATTAACTCCATCTAATGCTTTTATAAAAGCAGACTAGATGTTCATAAATGAGAGCCTCTAATAGAGCTTTATTGGATTTTATTAAATTTCTAGATAGTTGCGATTGACATCCGAGAGTAGAGCAATAATAATTGGAGTGAAGCGTGAGAATCAGCTGCGGCGTGTCGTCGGCGGATTACAATTCAATACTAATATAATTATCATTATTGGCTTTCCTAATCCCGCCAGCTAATGTCGGGGGCGATGCTATCGGTAACTCGACACCGCGGGGCCCTCCGGCTACCACCCGATGCTCTTTTGTTTGGGAGCGTGCCTCTAATGGGCTGGAGAGGCTCTCGCTGTGTTCAGGGGACTCTTTGGCGCTTGTGTGTGTTTGCATTCAACGAAGTGGAACCACCAGCAAACGCAAAGTTATATATCGAGTGCCAGTCGATTAGGTATTTTTTTTTGAATTGACAATTTGAGAAAGGAAATTAAATTTCCCTTCAGATACTTTTATATGAAAAAAACATCTTCAATTTTGTAATTTAAGTTTTATAATTCTCTGTAAATGTTAAGGTCCTACAGCGAAAATAATGTTACCTTAGATCATCATAGGTCGAGGATCTACAGCACTAACTAGTTGAAAAGTTAAATTAAAAAAAGAAGAAACATTATAACACAGTTTTTAAATAATGTTTATTTATCCACTTAGTTACCAAAAGTACATCTATTTTAAATCGTAAGTGTGGTTCAATTAGGTGTTTTCACAAATTTTAAATTCACTTTTTTAGTGTGAAGATAATGTTTTATGATGGTTAAAAGCACTTGAATTTTGACAATCAGTTGAATAATACCTTAAAAAAAGCAATCTTAATTTTGAAATGAAAGTGATAGTACAAAAATACTTTTACAGCAGGAAAGTTTCCAGAACTAGCTTTTCCAAGTCCCGTATTAGACTTATTTAATCACATGTAAAACGTAAATAAAGCGAATAAAATGTTTACCACTATTTAAACGCGATTTAAGCAAACAATAAAATCGATGACGTCACTGCCAATCATAGCGTGTTTTGTATACTCGTTCAAATATTAAAACTTTATGTTATTTATTTGTTAAATTTTAATTTGGTGGATGATAGAATGCTATTTAAATATCAGAGCGCTTTAGTATTTCAGTTTAATAACATCAAAAAAGCAAATTTGCACATAGTGAAAATACCTAATGTGGCGAGTTGGGAAACTACGACGAGTGAAAAAAAGCACTTATTTTTTAGAAGCTGCAATACATTTATTTGTATTGTATACCTACTAGAGTTTTGCAATTCTGTGATAAAGTCAGAAAATTGAATCTTAAGTTTTGAAATTTTCTGATATTACTAATGTTTGAAATCTAGTACGTTGTATTTGTTTTAACAAAGTTAAAAATTATGCCATTAATATTTACAATAAATTTAAAATATTCCGTTGATATCTTCAGTTAGGAAACTGTAACACGTGTTTCGAAGTTATCGCTCCTCATCAGTGTAGCGTAACTTAGAAAATGTCTCTACATCAGGTACAATACTATCAAAGACTGGTTTTCAGTTAGTATCTTCGTACACTCATGCACATAGTGACAGCAATACTACTCATGTGTACGCTGATGAGGAGTAATAACTCCGAAACCTATGTCCGTAGCTGTATTGTTGTTTTTAGGGAATAAGGAGAATATCTTGTTTTTATAATTAATGGACCCTACCATCTCACTCATATTTATTAAATCCTTTGGAAACTGTCAAAAAGTACTTTTTTCACGAGAGAAAGGGTATGTAATTTTAACATTAAAAATAACAACTAAAAAGTTGAAATTTCAGTAGAGAATGGCAACAGCTATTTATATAACAAGTTAGGAAAAGTGAATTGTTTTCCAAATGACCCCGAAGATTTAGGAAGATAATCAAACAAAGATATTTTTGATTTTTAAATTCGACATTTAGGGTTGTTTCCTTGACATTTACACACTTTAAGTAGCATCTACTATACTTGGCCAAAAGGAAAAAGTTATCATATGCTAGTACTTCTTCTACCACACACAATTATCTAAACTGCTGGTGAAGTCAAATGGACCGAACGCATTTTTAACATAAATTTAGAGGTTTTGAGGAGAATAGATATCCGTATACGATATTCAGGATTTAAGAGTTAATTTATTTATCGAACATATCACTTTCTACAGGGTTTAAAAGACAAATATGTTTTTTTTGCCAGATCTTACATTTACCGAGATTTGACAATTTAAAAAGATTTTCGTGATGTGGTGTGTTTATGTTTATGGGGTGTTTATTTTTAGTATAAATTCAGTATTATGAAATCTGGTAAGTTACTATTGGCTCGAAACAAAATCCTATTTTTTAGCGAAAAAAATTAATTAGTTAATATAAAGGTTATTCAACATTTTTTTAAATATAGGTGCATGAAAACATACAATACTGCATAGTATACTGACGAGTATTTCGCCATCCATTTTCTGAAAATATTTCAAGTTAAAAAAATATAGAACTTGCAAATAATAATATTAACTTATTTTCAAGAAACTGCAAAGAAAATCGAAATGTTCAATTATATAGAAATTCAATAAATCTACGAACAGTACAATGTTTACTTTTAGTTTATTATATACTATATTTATTTATTATATCCTTCGCTTCATATGAACATGACTACACATATTTAAATACAAAAGACTTGTTCTGGTTGTGTAGAAATAAATGTTAATATTTGCAAATATTTTCCCTTATCATCTGTATCTGGTATAAAATTTGAAAACATATATTCTTAGACCGTCGATAAAGTAAAGGAAGTTGTTTTGAGAATTTGTGTACTGAAACATGAATAATGTAAGACTTCTGTTAACTATCAAGCACTTTAGGGCTGTAAGTCTTGGTAGAAAGCAAAGCTGGTGCTAAAACAAAGTGGAATGGAAGCGAACGAGTAGACTAGACAGTGTTTATGGCCGCTCTGGACCCCTTACACTAGTCAAACAGGATTCTGACACATAGGTACTTTTATTGCAAAAAAAAATCAAGGAAAATGTAAGGCTAGACGAAAGAAACTTGTAAAGGAAGATCGATCACTACACACATTTTCAAGTGATCATCTTTGAAACATTTATAAGTGCGTAAAATAGCAATGTTATCTAATAAATGGTACGGTTACACGGTAATAATGACAAGTCACTTATTTACTTGTGTGACTGAAAACAAATTTTTCATCAGTTTTTATGGGAAAGCGGAATGATGGTATATTGTAAGGTTTGTAATATACTGTTAACGTATAAAATTGTAAGAGCCTGTGTTTCTAGAAAGACCTTTTGCGGGAGAGCGACGTACTTGAAAATAAGAGATAATTCGGCATTCTGGCACTGTTACTAAAAAATTAAGTGCTTTTAACAATGGAACGATTTAAACAATGGTGTTAATTACTTGCTGACGTTGCCAACTTGGTAGACGAAACGCACTCAATGTACTAGTGTATGTACAGTTTTAGTGTTTGTGTTGGTAGCATATCACTGCTCTAGTCCTCCTTCATATCGAATAATATGCTTAAACATATATTAGATTCAAGATATTAATTAGAGAAATTGACTGAGAAACTTCGTTAGTAAAATCGTCGTCTATAATATTATGATTTTATTCATTTCTTTGCGATGAAACATGCAACATACAAGAAATTATATAGGTAGGTAACTGTATTCGGAGCACCATTTAAGGCAGGGTATAGTATCTAAGCCACAAGGTTGTTAACAGTGTAAAGTTATAGCCCTATGCCTTGTCTAATTAGTAAATAATTCACTGGTAAGCCACGTCGGCAATTAATAACGAGCTTACAGCTAAGACGTTGCAACTCGAAAGGGTTGAAGGGGTGAATACAATATTGCTTCTCGTTTCTCTACGAAATTAGTTACAACACTGATATTAAGATACGCTTAATGAATGCCAATCTTAATTAAACTCGATAAAAAGTGAAGTATTCAACACTGTTGAGTAAAATTAATTGACAATAGTGTTAAATATTATCTAGAATATTTTTTATAGAGACCTTTAAAATTTATAGATCGTGTGAAACTAATATTTTAAGATTGATGAAAGATTTTATTTAATTAAACGCACTGAATTAGTAAAATTTGTGTTTTATTTCCATATGCCTTCCTAACTTATACAAGGTGTCTGGAGTATACGTACAAATATTTTGATTGGTAATATGTTAGCCAATAAAGAACAAAATCTTACCTGTTTTAAATATATTCAGGCCAAACAGCTTTTATAGTATTGATTAGGTAAGTAACAGCTGACTTAAACTAAAGTAAATTTAAGGTCTTACTGCAACGAGTATTACATTCATTAATATGGGAGCAAATGAAACGCCATTTTTTGGGATCACTGCATCAATCAAATGTCATTATTAGTAGTAAATCTAAAGTAGTAGTAATATTACTATAATACTTATCTAGACACATTTGTCGATGTCATAAATGTAGACGCTAACATATGTCATGTTCTATTTCGTGAAATATATTACAGTGCTTTGAGAAAGAATGAAGCTGGCGTCACTAAAATTATCAAAATAGATTTCTATTTTACGTTTATTATTAAAACTAATTTCCTATGTTCCTAGGCTAGAGAATAGTTAAATACAAATGGGCTTTGTGATCGCATGCGTTCTTATAACTGTTTATTTTGTGAATTTTGTAATGTTTTAAAACTTAATTTTGGATTATTTAACACCCACAATTATCCTTAATTAATTCATGTGACGATTAGATTAGATTAAGAAGAAGGAGCCTTGAACACCGCGACCCCATGGATCTATTGTGGTGCTCCTGATTGTTTTCCTTAGAGCTCCTTATCCAGCTTTGTCCTTTGTATCAGACTACACAGCCTTGATAAGGGCCCCTTAGTGTAGCTATCAGCTCTTGGTTTTCCTCACCAAGTAGTTGGAATTTCAGTCTAACAAGACCTTCGCAGTGGCATAATACATGGACTGAGGTTTCCACTGCTTCTTGGCAGAATATGCATGTTGCGTCCTCTGCCAGACCCATTAGACTCAATTGTCTATTAATTCGGCAGTGGCCGGTTAGAAGACAAACTATTATTCTAATGGCCTCTCTGTTTTGGCATAATAGGTCCTCCGTAAATTTGGCCGATCGTTCTTTAATGAACTCTTTGGCCTGTCTCTGTCGTGGGAAATTTTTCCACCATTCGCATTCTAGAGATTTGATTTGCACCATTTGTTAATGGATGCTCGTATGCATAACTTGGCCACATCACAAAAGGGTTCGAGTCCTATGAGGGCGCTACCCGCGCATTCTCTGGCCAGTTCATCAGCCTTTTCATTTCCCTTGTGACCCTTGTGTCCTGGTACCCACGCCATGGTCACTTTATTCTGACTTCCTAGCATAAATACCCTTGTAGCATTTGTGCAGTCCATACAAGTCTCGATTCGACTTGCATGGAACAGATTGCTTTTAGCGCAGCCTGATTATAAAAAAATGGCAATCGACTGATTTACAGTTCCTTGCCTTATAATTTCTTTTGAACACCACTGTATTGCAGCCACTTCAACCTGAAATACTGTGGCGTATTTTCCTAGACTTATTGGTATTTTCGTTTTTGACCTTATCTCACAAATCCCAGCTCCAGCTCCCTGTTCTGTCTTAGAGCCGTCTGTATACCAGACTGATTGTGCCGGTATAGGAGAACCGTTTGTCCAGTCTTCCCTGTCTGGTATTTTTATTTTGAAATTCTTATTAGAGTTATACTTTGGGAATGTAATGTCCATGGGCATTCCTAGAATAGGATCCGCCTTCAGTTCTAGGTATAACTTTTGGTACTCTGTTCCGTGCTGCTACCTTATTGGTGTAGGGCCTTGCATTAGCCTATGCAGCGCTGAACTAGATTCTCCTTGGATAAATATGTTTAGTGGTGGCAAGTCCAGAAGGACATCCAGTGCAGCCGTTGGAGCAGTTTTTATGGCTCCCGTGGCGCACAGGCAAGCAAGCCTTTGTACGCATCTTATCACCCTTACAGATCTCAACTGCGCTGTCTTAGTCCAACATGCTACTGATCCTAAGTTATTGTCTTAGATTTAGAAAATAAAAGTTGGCTGATTGGTCTTGACCACCATAACCCCTATGGATCCCTATTGTGATATTCCTGTTCTAGTTTTCCGTTTTCCTCATCAAGCTTTGTGCCTTTTATCAGATTCCACAGCCTCCACTTAGTATAGCTATCAGCCCTCAGTTTATGTCACCAAGTAGTTGGAGTCTCTAGCCAGTTGGGCCTTTAGCAGGGTATATCACATAGGCTTAAGTTTCCTAATTGTTCAATACTATCAATTCAAAAAATAGATTTGAATTTTTGAGCCAAAATATCGTTGTTTAAGACAAGATATTTGTACATATACTTAGACACTATTAAATCAGAAGAAACATTGTTTTCGAGAATTAGACCTTATTTAATATTAAAATGCGAAGTTGATTTGTTGCAATTTACTGATAAGATATCATTTATCCATCTATATGGAGAACAGCATTAAGGATATAGGTATGTGAATTAATTTATGTTTGTGACAAATGAAATATATGTATTTAAAGCTACTGGCGACTTACGTACTTAGTATGTGCTTCAGAGAAGACGAAAAACTAATTCAATTTATGTCAGCCATATCGTAAAAACACCGCTGCCTAAGGAATCACTACTTCCACATCCAGATTTATCAACCCCTTTAATAATGGAGTAGGGGCAGTGGGAGGTTGAAAAATATAAACAAATTTGAGGTCTTGGCTACTAGTACGTACACGGAATTTCAAGTTTCTGTACTCTTACCAGCTTGCTTTACTTATTTTCCCTTATTTATCCCCATTTTGACCCCCCAATCCTTCAACGGAATAATCCTAAAATACAGTCTGGTTCCAGATATCATTCTAATATATACATATACCAAATTCTAAGTAAATATCTCAATTTAATTTTATCAATCCCTTTAATAATGGAATGGGGGTGGTAAGGGGATGGAAAATATTACAAAAAAAATTTAAGCCTCAGCTTCTAATACATGCACAAAATTTCCAGTTTCTGTACCCCTACTAGCTTGCTTTACTTCTCTTTCCCTATTTACCCCTATTTAACCCCCAACCCGTCAACAGAAACATCTCAAAATATAATCTAGTTCCAGATGCCGTTACAATACATACGTGTACCAAATTTTAAGTGAATCTCTCAATTTTATTTTATTAACCCCTTTAATAATGGAGTAGGTGTGGTGGGGGGTTGAAAAATTTTATAAAATAATTTGAGGTCTTGGCTTCTACATACACCGAATTTCAAGTTTCTGTACTCTTACCAGCTTGCTTTACTCATTTTCCCCTTTTTACCCCTATTTAACCCTTCAACGGTATCATCTCAAAATATAATCTAGTTCCAGATGTCGTTATAATATATACGTGTACCGAATTTCAAATTTCTGTACTCTTACCGGCTTGCTTTACTAATTTTCCCCTATTTACCCCTATTTACCCCCCAACCCTTCACCAGATATGTTCAAAAAACAATCCAGTTCCAGATCTCATTATAATATATACGTGTACAAAATTTCAAGTCAATATTTTAAACCGTTCCGGAGAAAAAGTGCGGACAAAAAAAGTTACAGACAGATTGACAGATAGACAGAATTTTTTTTTACTGTACTTCCAATCCACTACGTGGATGTGGAATTAATAATGAGATCTTCCAAAACTGCAAACAATAAACACTGCATATTTATTTACCGGAATTAATCAAATCATTTTATCTTTAACATTTTCAATAGTAGTTCTTGAAAATTTATGGACATATATAAAACGATAATGTTGATTTATAAATCTATATTCTAGATAGTTTTAGAAACGATATTTAGATTTAACTGCATTAAAAGAAATATACGAATCGAATACCAGGGGGAATAAGCCCATAGACTAACGCGAAACTCGATCGAAAAATTAGAAGCTAAAATATACAAGGCTGCATATTTCGTTAGCATGTGGCGTGATGTTGGTACGAAGGGCCATTTGTTGTCTTAATTTTATTAGCACCCCCATACGAGGCATCGCCCATCACTAGAATGAAGCAGATAATACCCAGCATCAAATGACAAATCATTGAAAGTGGATACTTAAATAGGATTTTATAAATATATCAATTACTAAAGACACGGAAATTAGTCTGATTGTATATTTTAGGTGTAGTTTTCTTTAGGTCAAGAGTATATTGTAGTTTTAACCGTCTATAAAAAAATTTAAGACTGAAAATTTAAAATGGCATAATTGCATACTAATACAGTAACTTGGTGATCTCATTTCGGACTAATTCTACAGCATTGAAACATATTCTTTATAGGATTTTGCAAACAGCAGAAAAAATAACTATCTATAACTAAAAGAAAAACTTTCTGTAAAAATGCTAATGAAATATTTGCAAATTCATTTTGGGATTTTAATTTTCTAGCATAACCAGAATTCAGGTTATCGAAAGAATGCAAAGATGTCATTAATATTTTTACACAAAGTTTTTCTTTTAGTTGTAGATAGTTATTTTTTCTGCTGTTTGCAAAATCCTATAAAGAATATGTTTCAATATAATTCTACAGCAGTTTAAATTTAAATATTTTCTTGATAGTTTCATTCAACATGGGTCAAATATGAAATATTAAAAGGGAATAAGGGTCGTTGGAGGTGAGCCTCACCCCAACTCAGGGGTTTCGAAACGAAAAGGACTATTGGAGCATGTAGATCATCGAATTCTACCCCAAAAAACATCACTACAACGTTATTTTTGCTTTAATATCCACCGAGTTACAGGATATTGGAAACGTTGAGTTTTTAAAAAAATCGGTAAAGGTATTTACACAGAACTTCCCTCGTTCATGGCAGTCTCTCTAAAAAAATAATAATTACGAAATGACATTGAGAATAATAATCGGAGTAGAGTTATTGCTATTATTACAAAGAAAACTTGATAAGTTTTGGTCAAAAAAATATACAGATTGCTCATCCAACAGCAAAAGTTCAATACTAAATAGCAGGTGCCACATATGGCAGGCTTGCGCAAATACCTTTACAAATGTCCACCATGACTGAATTATTTCTTGGGATGACCACCATGTACATTTTTCAATAAAAGTATGTGCATATGCCAGATGTTATTGCCATCTGTCACATTTTCAATCCAACATTCACGTAATGGAGTGGAAGTATAGTGGTGGTTAAAAAATTTCATTTTTTAAAAATTTTTCAAAAGATGGTAAAATAATTTTCAAATTTTTTTCTTCTGAAATAGGTTTAAGATGTCAAAGGTAGAAATTTTAAATTAGAGCAAAAAGGAAAGTTTCCTTCTGTTCTATAGTAGTGCTAAAAAAAGTTTAAAAATTAAAAAAGATGTATTTTTAAAATAGGTTTAGAATGCTATGAAACGTGAAAATTTTAAATTTGAGCAAATAAAAAAAGATTCGATCTATTTTAGTGGTAAAAACTTTTTGAAAAATGTTGGTGAAAAAAATTTTCAAATTTTTTTTTCTGAAATACCTAGGTTTAGAATGTCATTTAAATTTGAGCATTCTGGTGTTAAATTTTTTTCCAAACTGGTAACAAAATGTTGCAAATTTTTTTTTCCGAAATTGGTTTGGAATATCATGAAACGTGGAAATTTTAAATTTGAGCAAAAAAAATGTTTTCGTCTGTTCTATAGTAGTGATACATAAATGGATTAAAAATGTTTCCAAATTTTCTAAAAAATTCTTCAAAAACATTTTTAAATTTGTTTGAATAGTTTTAGAATGTCGTGGAAACGTGGATAGTTAAAATCTGAACAAAGAAAGAAAAATTCTATCTTAGTGATAAAATTTCAAAAAACTTTTTTTTTTAATCAGGCTTAGAATGCCATGAACGTGAAAATTTTAAATTTGAAGAAAGAAAAAAAAAATCATTTTAGTAGTAAACATTTTTTCAAAAATATTGGTGAAAAAAATTTTCAAATTTTTTTTTACTGAACTAGGTTAAGCGTGTCATGAAACGTAGAAATTTTAAATTTGAGCAAAAACAAATTTTTTTCATCTTGGTAAAAATTTTTTCAAAAATGTTTGAAAAAAATTTTCAAAATTTTTTTTTTCTGAAATAGGTTTAGCGCGTCATGAAACGTGGAAATTTTAAATTTGAGCAAAAAAAAATTTCTTTCAACTTGGTAAAAATTTTTTCAAAAATGTTTGAAAAAAATTTTCAAAATTTTTTTTTTCCTGAAATAGGTTTAGCGCGTCATGAAACGTGGAAATTTTAAATTTGAGCAAAAAAAAAATTTTTTTCACTATTTATTCCGTTTAGACGGTCCACCCTGTATATTTTTCAGTGAAAATTCTACCAGTTCTTCGCTGACAGTAGGGTTAACTACCTGCCAAATTTGACTGCTCTCCGTCAAGTAGTTTTTTAGTAAATACACCAACAGACAGACAGACAGACAGACAGACAGACAGACAGACTGACGGAATTGAAAAACCTATATTTTCGGAATCTACGTGTTCTGAAACGTCAGAATCCGAAAAAATCTCGGAGGGTGATTTTTTCTCGAATACAATACTTCCCTTCGGTATGCGAGGGAAGTAAAAATGCTGATTTTTCAAAGGTTTTAAGCAAATTACTAAAAGGGGATAACATTTTAGAAAAAATGTGTCGTAGCAAAAATGTTAGCTTATGAAACAACAAAAATAATTCATGAAATAAAATAGTATATCCTACAATAAGTTATGAAATGGTCCATATTCCACAGTAGCGAAAAGTTTGTAGTCCGCGCTGAAGGCGAGTAGAATTCCCGGAGATTTAAAAACTTTGGACACAGGAAAGGACATTCCGCTTAATATAATAGAATTCTGAAAGCTAATCCTTTAACATAACAGATTATTTATTTGCTGATATGGTGAACCCATTTATGAAACACCACTCTTTTAAACAATAAGTAATATGACTTACTGTTCGAATACATTCTTGACATACTGAATACTGGTGATACTGTTTGACTATATGTTATGAATATCGCGGGTATAAACATTAAATAACAATGGACTCAAAACAGACCCCTGTGGTATACATGGGATGCAACTCTAGGACCTAATGTGTTATTAATAATATTATATTAACGAGAATA
The DNA here is from genome assembly GCA_963583905.1 of Stenurella melanura. NCBI lineage: Eukaryota > Metazoa > Arthropoda > Insecta > Coleoptera > Cerambycidae > Stenurella > Stenurella melanura. The sequence goes on from OY757311.1 coordinate 106,406,849, forward strand.
AATTAATTAAGGTTTTAGTAATGTGCCAAGAAATTTTCAGGTATAGCAGTACATTTATTGTCTGTCGGTGATATCTGTATATCTGTTTCTAAATAAACCACGGCATCTGTGGTTCGATAACCAGGATTACAACCATATTGATTATGGGGTAAAATATTGTTGTTTAGAAGCCAGTATTCTAACCTAGGTTAAATATGCCTTTCAAGGGTTTAGTTTGGAACACAAGTTTTGGGCCACATCTCGTTAAAAACATCTAACAGAAACAATTTGGGATAGGAAATATCATCAGGACCAGGCGATGTGTTGGCACGTTCTTTAATTACTCTATCTAGCTCTTGCAGAGATAATTTTCTTGACAGAAAATTATTTTCATAGTGTTTATCTGGAGATTCATAATCAAAATCTGCACTAGGTGGGGTTAGATTATTTAAAACTACTACTAATTGCTATGATATTAAAATTTTGCTAGAATTTCAGCTTTTATCCGCTTCACCTGCCTCCATATTTGACTGGTAGAAGTGTTTTTATTACGGAAGCTTTCCCAATGTTTTTTGGCTTTTTCATTAAAAAGTCTTTTGGCTTGAGCCATATTACTTCCACATCCACGTAGTGGATTGGAAGTATAGTAATCGCAAAAAAATTTTCAAAAATTTTTATTCGTGAAATAGGTTTAGAATGTCATGAAACGTCGAGATTTAAAATTTGAGCGAAAAAAAAATTTCTGTCTGTCGGTCTGTCTGTCTGTAACTTTTTTTGTCCGCACGTTTTCTCCGGAACGGTTTAAGATATTGACTTGAAATTTTGTACACGTATATATCATAACGAGATCTGGAACTGGATTGTTTTTTGAGGATATCCGGTGAAGGGTTGGCGGTTAAATAGGGGTAAATAGGGGAAAATAAGTAAAGCAAGCTTGTAAGAGTACAGAAACTTTAAATTCGGTGTATGTACTAGCAGTTAAGGCCTCAGATTTTTTTATAACATTTTTCAACCCCCCACCACCCTTACCCCATTAATGGGGTTGATAAAATAAAGCTGAGATTTTCATTTGAAATTTCGTACACGTATGTATTATAACGACGTCTGAAATTAGATTATATTTTGAGATGATTCCGTTGAAGGGTTGGGGGTTAATTTGGGGTAAATAGGGGAATATAAGTAAAACAAGTTGGTAAGAGTACAGAAACTTGAAATTCGGTGTATGTACTAGAAGCCAAAGCGTCAGATTTTTTTATAATATTTTTCAACCCCCACCACTCCTACTCCAATATGAAAAGGGTTGATAAAATAATAAAATTGAGATATTCATTTGAAATTTGGTACACGTATGTATTATAACGACATCTGGAACTAGATTATATTTTGAGATGATTCCGTTGAAGGGTTGGGGGTTAGATAGGGGTAAATAGGGGAAAATAAGTAAAGCAAGCTGGTAAGACTACAGAAACTAGAAATTCGGTGTATGTACTAAAAGCCAAGGTCTCAGATTTTATAATAATATTTTTCAACCCTTCCACTACCCTTACTACATTATTAAAGGGGTTGATAAAATAAAATTGAGATATTCGCTTGTAATTTGGTAGACGTATGTATTATAACGACATCTGAAACTAGATTATATTTTGGGATCATTCCGTAGAAGGGTTGGGATTAATAGGAGTGACTAGGGGAAAATAAGTAAATCAAGCTGATAAGATTACAGAAATTTGGGATTCTGTGTATATACTAGAAACCAAGGCCTCAAATTTCTTTCTAATATTTTTCAAACTCCACCACCTCCGCTTCATTATTAATGGGATTGATAACATCAAATTGAGATATTCACTTGAAAATTAGTACACGTATGCATTGTAGTGACATCTGATTGAGATGACTCCATTGAAGGGGTGGGAGGTGGTAAGTTGTGTATAGTAGAAAATAAGTAGGGTGAACCAGAAATTTAATTTTTAACGTATATGGTAGAAACCAACTCCTCAAACTTTTCTATGACATCTGCCCCAAATAATATTAAAATTCTTTGACCAATAATTTCCACATACTAGAGTGCAAATATAGTCAAGATGTTTCCTTTAAAGTGACTTGGATGAAGAATCTGGATGTGGAAGTAGTGATTCCTTAGGCAGCGGTTTTTTTTTTAAATTCTATAAAATTCTCTTCATTGGCTAAAGTTGCTTTTCTAGATATGATTATCGTATCACATTCGTTATCCCACCATAAAGGTTTATCTCGTTTTTTTGGGATAAAGGGTTTATTTTGTTTTATGGTTATTGAAGCCGCGTTATTTAGACATTATTTTTTCATTGATGTCTGAAAAACATTGTTGATCGATAAAATGATTTTCCAAATGGCATATGGCAACTGAAATTTTGCAGATTTACATGAAATTTTGGTACATGGAGATATTTGTTTTCCTTTGTAGAAACCACATATGAGACTACTAAAAAATGCGAAAACTATTTTTGAAGAAAATTTAAACGCATTTAAAAGAACGATCACCATACATTTTCAAATACATTTAACCATCACTCTGATTTTTATTTTACGCTAAAATGATTGCACATACGAAATTTTTTGTGAGAACATCTTTTGTTGAATTTGTGACCTTTAGCTTTCGCCTCTAGGTTTTTTCATATTTAACTCGTTTTAAAATGTATTTCCAAAAAAAAAAACAGTTTTTGTTAATTTGACACTATTTTTCTTGTGTTTCAACCACGGCACTTTTATGAACACGTTTTTATGCTTTTCTATTTCTATTAAACATTTTACAAAAGGATTATTTCATCACAGATCAAAACTCCTGAATACTGGGTTAGTACGATAGCTCGGATAATAAAATGTTTAATAGGTATAAAGTTTTTATAACGTACAAATAATTTTACAGATCGTAACTTACCAGTGTGAATGTAGGTGTGCTTCTTCATATCTGATTTTTGATGAAACCTCTTCCCACAATACTGACATGGATAAGGTCTAGTGTCGGAATGAATAAGAAGATGCGTTGATAGCGTCGAAGATCTCTTAAACGATTTTCCACATTGTTTGCACTCAAAAACTTTTTCTACGTTATGAACAGCTCTAAAAACGAGAAAAGAATAAACCTAAGGAAACAAATCAGTTTGTAATTTTATTACCTATGTTGACTTAAGCTGATTTCGTGTCCGAAAGTCTTATTACACAGTTCACAAGCGAAAGGTCGTTTGCCGTTGTGGGATCTCCTAGCATGTACTTCTAGTCCATGAGGTGTAGAAAACATTTTCTCGCACTTTATACAGGAATAGACATCACCTATAGGCATCATTCCCGGCCTCATTAATAGGTGATGATGGTGGGGATGAACCCCAGAGGGATTACTCATGAAGTGATGCCTTAGCCTGTATAATTCCTCAGTGGTGGGTGGTGCAGGATACTGTCCAGGCTGTGCTTGGCCACTAGCCATCGCAGCAGCCATTGCACTAAAGTACAATGATGTAGGTGTAGGTAGAAAATTTCTATCTTCTCCTTCTTTCTGATGGTACAACCCAGGCGGAAAAAATCCTGGATGTACAAAATTTCTAGGCAAGAAATGGGAATTGTATTCCTGTGCAGATTTTATCTGCGCATCTTTCATTAAATCCACAAATGGTGGATACAAATAAGACCGAGTTACCGATATAGTTTCTTGATAACAAGGACTGTCTTGTTTTTTAGGGTTATCCGGCCGAAGTAAAGCACTAACCGAAAATGCCTCTGATTTCTTGCTAGGGGATTCACTTTTTTGTATTTCTGTTACGGAGGCGGGTCTAGGGGACGGAGAATTAGTTCTGGATTGTGGAGGTGAGTCTACTTCTAATTCTGGGGAAGTGCTCGGGGAGGGTCTGGGCGATTGATTTTCCCATCTATTGTCGCTGCTATACCTAGGCGACATTCGCTCGTCACCACTATAACAGTGACTTTCTTCTTTTTGATAGCATTTTAAATTGTTGTTGTTTACCGGTTCCTCCTCATCGTCAGATTTTGAGACTAGCCTGTTTATTCCAAATTTGATCGGATCTGGAACAAATGAAAATAGATAAATAAAAACAAAAACTTTTTTTCTATATTTATCATATTTCTTATTCTTATTGCTAAAATACGCGCCCATTTCAATTTTATGTGGTGCCATTAAGATAAGGTTAAATTTTTTTTACTTTTATTGTTGGAATAGGTACTCGAAATTAACAACGTCCTTTTGTAATTTTCACTACTTTTATAATATTTTTATTAAAGATATCTTCGAACAAGATTTTAAAGTAAAATTGATATGTGAATTATTCAAAATAAAGTTCGTTCGAATCTTAGAGATACACGATAGTTTATATATCTTGCACATCTTCGTTTTTTTGTATGCTTAGTCAACACCTTAGACAGTATTCAATGCTGTATTGTTCCAAATTTGAAATAAGAATTTTAGGTGTTTAATAGAAGTTTTCATTCAGCAACGCTTGATTGCAACTTTCATGCGTTTTGCAAGAGTGTTATTTCTTAGACACATTTCAGTAATATTTTAAAGTGTTTTTCCTCCTTCCCTTGGCTTTGAAAGAACCATCAGCCAGTAGCTCTTGAATTATAATATATTGATGCACATGCAAACTAATCTAGCGTGTTCTGATTTTTAATTATATCCTTATGCACTACGCTATAACAAAACTATAGAACAATGTTTATACATACTACACATACGTGTAAATGCACACATACATACACCAATGCGTACCAATCTGTCCACCACCGGGATATACACGGGGCCACTCGATTCACGTCAAGGGGTCCATTTACGCGACTTTATAAAGACGTAGACAAATGTAGGGAGATCACGGTATGGTAAAGTTTGAAAATAAGAAAGGGACAGTTAACACTGAGTATATAGCAAATCTAACCTAAAATTACTTTATTTATAAATTAGTGTTTATCGCTTTAACGAAATAACTAAAGTTAAACTGATCTATATTCTAATCTATATAAAGCTCGTTCGAGTGTGAGACATACTGCAGTTTCGATATCTCGTGCATTTTGGTATTTTTGTACGTATAATAAAAACTTTAGTAATATTTGCTGAAAAATTATAATACACCGTATTGTATATAAAAATAGTAATTTATAGCCCTGTGGTGATCGTTCTATAATGTACCAAATTCGAAGAGAAAATTCTAACAAAAGTCTACAGTTTAATAGGTATTCAAATTCAGCAGCACCTGAATGCAACTTTCATTCATTTCGTATTAGTCTTAATAAATACACCGTAATAACACTTTAAAGTAAAATTGATATATGTCTTAATCCACGTACAGTTCTTTCGAATATAAGAAACATACTGTGTAATATAAAGTTTCGATATCTTGTACGTCTTGATATTTTTGACGTATGTCACCTTAGTAACAATTTGCTTTAAAATTATAATATAACACATTTAATACAAAACATTACAGGTCTTTGGAGATCGCATTGTATAATGGACATGGCCCAATTTCAATAGGAAATATCCTACAAGGCTATTTTACCTACGTACCTTTGAAATAAGAATTTTAAGTCAAAAAGAAAAATAATATTATATTACATTTCAGTATATTGTATCGTATCGTATCAGATCCTATCGTATAGTATCGTATCGTAACGTATCATATCGCATCGTATCGTATCGAATCGTATTGTATCTTATAGTATCGTATCGTATCGTATCGCATCGCATTGCATCGTATCGTATCATAAACATAGCAACCCAGAGTTAAACCGCTGACGTTCGGGATCGATATGTCAAGTTAAAATAAGACTTTTTTTTCCAAAAATGCACCACCTCCGAGCTAGAGCAAAAAGGAAAAGAGATAGAAAAATTATACTTCTTTCTCTTAGATTGTGATTTTTAGACTGACGAAGCAACTTTCACCCGCCATGGTATCTTTAATCAGCATAACGCTCACATTTGAGAGCATGGAAATTCTCATGCCGTAAGAGATAGCCATCTTCAATATCAATTTTCGTGCAACGTTTGGAGGGGATTGTGCAACGACTCACTCATCGGTCCAATTTTTCGGCCTCAACGCCTAAATGATCCAGGTTTTCTTCATTTTTTGGAAACAAAATTCAACAAATCTTAGACGATATGCCTTCAAATGATAGAGTAAACATATGGTTCCAATGGATGTCCAGCCCATTACATTCTACCAGTCCACCGATGGTTTCATAACCATTTTCCGGAAAGATGGATCGGTGGCAATCGAGACTGCTCATGCTCTTGGCCTGCGTGCTCTCTGGACTTGGCTCCTATGGGTTTCTTTGTGTGGGATATAATGAAGAACAAAGCTCGTCAATGAGTTGCCATTCAGGAAAGGATTTTTCAAGCAGCCCGAGAGATCACACAAGCAGAACGCCGTCCAGCTGCTCAGTCTCTCGTCCGTAGGTGTGAGCTTTGCATTGAAGATGGTGTCATTTCGAGCAGTTTTTGTGAATTTTTAAAACCACTGTTATGTAATAACTGCCATCAGAGACGTATTTTTCTCTCTTTTGTCCTATTTGGTCCAGCCCGCGTGGGGGGCGGGGTGTGTGTGCATTTTTGGGAAAAACTTTACAGAGAAAAAAGTCTTATTTTAATTTGAAAAATCGTTTGGCGATTTAACTCCGGGTCACCCTGTATATCATACCATATATTATTTTATTTTATATTATAATACATTATATTATGTACCCCCAGCATAAGTTTCACCGCCCCTTCATGTAAAATGTAGTGAAGTTGTATGTACAATTTTGTAAGCATCGATATTAAGAGTTCATTTATAACTTTATTTAAGAAACAATCAAAGGAATACCTTAGATTAATTAATAATTTTAGTACTTATAATTTGTTACTCTCCGTGTTAATTTATCTTATTTAATACAGATTAGAAGGGTTAAACATAATAATAGCCGTTAACAGCTAAACTTCGCTCAGTAGCATTTATTTTTTTTTATAAAGATGCTATTATATACATATTTTTTACATCTCATTATACACATAGATAAAAAATATATAGGTATATACCTCGGCTCACATTTTGACAATTGTATATATCATTATAACTTGCCTAGAATTTGATGTCTTTGGAAATGTTCATATATAATATAATACACAAATAAGTTAGTAAATATATAATTAATTCTGTGAAATTTTAATTACAGCAATGAGAATTAGTAAAGTAAAAGAAATGAAATTCAGTAACTTTTGTAAACTTCGCATTTTTACTTGTCAATAACACAATAACCAAAATATCATTGCCATTATGCATAAAGTGATGCCTTAATAGTAAAAATATTATAAAGCGATTAATTTCGCCCACTCTTTATTATTGTCAATGTTTTTAATTTTTTTTAACGACAACTGCTGTATTCATTCAGTGGTAATTTTTAGAAATGTTTGTATTATTACTGGATTTTAGAGCAACGGCGCTGTAAATTATTTCAAAGAACCGTCAGGAATGATAAATGACTCCAATTATTCACAGCTACACTACACACAATATTAAATCTAAAAAAACATCCCCTAGCAAAGCAAGTGAGAGCCGTAAACCTGTATCTGTGCCGGAACCAAATGTGCAATGAGCCGGATCATGTTTTGCGAAGTGTAAATTGTTTGTGGCCCCGGGGGCACGACCAGCAATCCTGCCCTCTCAATTAATACGACAATCTCGCCCCTCCCTCTCATCACAAATTCAACCGCGATTATTACTGTCATTTATTAAACACTGATAAATAGCATCCTATCTGTTTTACAAATACATTGACCTGTCACCTGAAGAATACTCGCATGCTGCAAACTGTAAGGGGAAGTATTAGAAACTTCCCCAATATAATCAAGTGTTTATATAATATTCCAGTGTTGGTTTGACTCCCATGCGACAAGGGGATTTTCTTGAGTTCCACAAATCAAGGGCGAATGACAAGAAATTTTTATTCAGGATAAGAATAAACATAAGTAATCTACATACGTAATGATAACTGGTTAGCAGTTGCAGTCGCGCGTGACCAACTGCAAATATGATTAATATTTTTATTTATTTGTTTATTTATTTAGTCATACATCATCCAACAGTATAAAAACCATCTATAAGATGGAAATCTAAACTTGTTTAACTTAACCTAACCTAAATAAGAAGTACAAGTAGAAATTATTAAGTCAGTTAGACTGTACGAGTGTAAATAAAATTTCTGGCTGCTAGGCAAATATGTCCAATTCACTGCAATGAGTTTCATAACTAGTACAAATATTAAACAGAGGAGAAAACTTTAATACCTTAAATCTAGGAGTGGATAAATAAAAACTATGAGAATGACGAGAATTAATCCGTGGGACATAAAAATTCAGTTGGCTTAATATTTCCCTACAATCTATTTTATTATGCATAATTTTATTTAGAAAACGCAAAGCAAAGGACTCGCGCCTTTTGGAAAGACCAGTAATATCAAATTTTTCAAGTAATTGATTTTGAGAAACTCCAACTGGTGGATATGAACCTTCAGTTTTCCAATTTAAAATGACGTTGAATGTTGTCGAATTTATCGTTATAAGTGTTATACCCAGATTGCCAGACAAGTGAAGCATATACAGCTTAGATCGAGAGAAAGCAAAATAAAGCATCTTTAATCTTTTCGCATCATTAAAGTCATGGCTGTTAAGGTTAATTTATTATCAAAGGTTACACCTAGGTCCTTGAACGTAGATAGTCTGTTTAGCATATCGTCATTCACATTATAATTATATTTAATTGGAGACTCCAAATTGCACTTGCTAACATTTAGGTGAAGATCGCTTTCATCGCACCAAGCCAATAACTTAGTTAGATTGTTTTAAAGTTTTTCGCAGTCATTAAAATCATTAATTCTATGCAATATCTTGACGTCATCGGCATATATTAAGAAATACACGTCTAAGTGATCACTGATGTCGTTAATAAAGATATTAAAGAAAAGAGGTCCAAATATTGATCCCTGGGGTACTCCTGACGCGGCTCAGTATTCAACAGATCCATTATAAGATATGAATTGAACTCTATCAGTTAAGTAATTCTCAAGAAGTTGAAGTAAACCTTCAGCCAATCTAAATTTGCCAAGTTCACAGAGAAGCTTACTATGGTTCAGTCTACCAAACGCCTTAGAAAAGTCAATATAGACTGAATCTACCTGTATGTGAGAATCAATTGATTCAGCAATGTACCGAGTAGCGCAGATTAAGTTCGTTATGGTGGAGCGATCTTTCATAAAACCGTGTTGGAGTATTTGCAAATATCAGGAAAATAACATTTCCTAAGATATAAATCAATAATTATGTAGAGGGGATATGCAAAAATGCTGGCACAGTCTTTCAGTAGAAATGCTGGAATTCTATCTGGACTCGCAGTAAGTTTAGATTTAATTATTTTTAACGTTATATAAACTTCAACCTCGGTAAAGCGTTTAATGTCCAAACAGTCAAACGAAGCATACTGGGGCGTCCGAAATATTAAGGAAGTGAGATTGCTCGAAAATGTTAGCAAATGCATCGACGATATCATTAGGGGTCCCCAGAGGTTTCATTGTTATAAGTCATGTCTATAGGTATACTAGTTTTTTCCTTTTTTCCATTGATATAAGCCCAGAATTTATTGGGTTCAGATGTGATAATATTTTCAATTCTGTTTGTATGAATCTGTAACGCAATTTTGATGTCCGACTTGATTTGAGATCTAAGTCTACGAAATTCAGTTAGCGATTCGTTATTACCATAGGGTTTAAATGATATCAATTTCTTATGTTTTAGCTTTATAATTACTTCCACATCGTAAAATTTTTATAATTTCGCCGTTAAACCAAGGCGGAAACTGTCTCATCATAGTCATTTAAGAATAACCAGTTAATGTGTTGTACCTATCAAAGAGGAAAATTTGCCTTGCGAAAGTTAAAAGAATTGGTAGATTTTATTGGAATGAATTCACAAACTGAGTTTCCAAATTAACAGTAAGAGAGCAGAATGATGTATATCTTCTGAAACCAATAATTCTATTGATTTTTCAACTACGCAATTGCCTTACATATAACCAAGTCTAAGAGTCTTTTGTTATTATTAAGAACAGAGTCGTATTGACGCAAGTTGACAAAGTTTAGAAAATTGATGTGTTGACACTTTAGGACATTTGACACTATTATGAAGAGAGTACAAATGCAAATTAAGGTCTCCTAATACAAGCGTATTACTATCATGAATATAATCCAAGGAATAAATTGCTACTTGACTCGGGAGGAATATACAGTACAAAAATATAAAGTGGTTATCGATTATTTGTGAGTTCGATAGCTACTATATCAATGTTCTGGATAGACAGGTAATCACGAAAACGTAAATTTAACTTTTCGGTATGTAAGATGGTATCAATCGCGAGTAAAACTCCTCCTACTTTAGACTTATTAACAGCAGTAAAATTTCTATTCTCCTGAAAAATATTTATAAGTATGATCGAATAACTCATTGTCCAAAATAGAGGAATCAAGCCATCTTACAGTTAATGCAATGACAGGGAATATACACGAGGCTACCGAGTTGAAAAATTCGAAAGTTTTGCTTTTGATGCTTCTAACGTTTTGATAATAAATGTCCATGTTATAACGAGAACGACAGTGTGTAGAATTATTAGTGATAAGGTTATGAGTAGAAGTTAAGGTAGTGATAGATAGAATGCTTGAAGATATAGACGATTGCTATTTAACACCTATTAAGTCAGATCTCAACTTATACCTAGCTTGAATGTACGACGTACAATTGTTGATGTATCAAGTCGCATGGCTTGTAGATATATCTAAAATTTTCAGCGCTGTTAAGAGAGACACAATTTTTACATTTCAAAACTGGATTTACACTGTTTGACCGAATTACTTTCTCCGCACCGAGGATAGGAGCGTAAGTCAGTTCACATTTACATGCTGGTAGTGAGACTAAGCACACAGTCGACACATTCTTTTGTTTACTTTTCAAATAGGTATTCGGTCATACTGTATGACAGTTAAAAAAATGGTTCTGATCCTAGGAATACCATGGTGAGGCTGTGTGATTAACATTAAAAAAAATGTAAGTGTCTTTGGACGCTGAAACCGAATCTGATATGTAAAAATTCGTATAACCCCAAGTTTTTTCGCTACTGCCAATAAAAAGTCCCAAAGTGGGATAAAACCACCCGATGCTTCATGGATACTATGAATGAACGCAAATGAATTGAAAAGAACGTACATGTTTTATATTTAAATGTCAACCTTCCGAATAATGAATGACCCAATACTACCCCTATAATGGGTTGGAAACCACCTCTACATAAGGATAAAGTACATAAATGGCAATAAATTGTGATTTCTTTGTGGAGCTACAGAAATAAGGCATTTGGAACAATATGCCCATGAAGGACTCCAAGACCTACAAAATCTTGCATTATGAACAAATTTGGCGGAAACCCAATTTCCATTAGATTACTGCGGGGTCTTTTGTCCGATCCTTAAAAAGGATGACAAATCTAATACAACATTATTAATTTCAAAATCATTTGATTATGAAATTAATGTTGTATTTCATACGCATGTCATGATTTTATATTAATAGACTGGTTTTGTGTTCAATAGATTATTGGATCCTGACGACAAAACTTCATCGTAATAAAAATAAAAACTGAGTTCATTGGGTAGATCACTGTAAGCCACTATTAGGATGCCAAGGACTTAAGAGTAAACAATAAAACTTTCAGCATGTACGAAGTTCAAAAGGGCCTAACTGTCCACAAGCAACTAACATTATATTCAAGAACTTTCAATGATTCCAACAACCCAAAGCCCAAATTTTAGATAACGATCTCTGCGATCTATGTCACTCCATATATATTCAAGGTTGACCCTTGGTGAGATCACTCTGTCAAAGCTGTTAATATATTCCAACTCACGGATATGAATCTATTGTTATTGAAAAACTGACTTCCCTTGTTCCAATAATCTCAGCACATTCAATCTCAATTAAGTGTGATTGAATATTTTGAAGATGTTTAAATTTTAATTTCGAAATCAATTTTAATAAAAACTCTTAAATAATAATTAAATAATATCAAGATAAGCCCTACGAACGTAACAAGATAAACCTCGACTTTTCCTAAATTTGTTACCTTACCTTGGTGCATCTACCTGTAATAATTCTTTTTTTCTTAATAAATAATCATTAATCATATCTGTACATATGGCAGTATATTCGCGATTTGCTTTCTCTTAGTTCAAAAATGTCCCTTTACAAGAGCTTGTTTAATATATTGCATTTTTATGAAAATATCAGTATTAGACTCATGTTTGAAATACTTTTATTTTTAATGCCTGATTACTTCATTACTCATATAATAAGAGGACTGGGGATTTTCATTACTGTCTATAGAGTATGCAAACTATGCTAGCAAAGGCTATAATTTTAAGATTATACTCGCTTGTCGCAAGGGATTGACTGGGCGTTTGATTAATAAAAATTAAATCCTTTATAGTGATAAAGGGTGATCATAGGTTTAAACGCACTCACTGCTAAATCTTTAAACAATAGAAACATTTAATGCATTCTCCGAAATGATATAACTTTTTCACAGAACGCTAATCGATATAAAAATTGGAAAAATCAGTTGATAGTGCAGTTGCATGTGTCATAACTTCGTAGTGGCTTTCATTTTATCTATGTCTAGAAATTAACGGTACGTTTTGTTTCATATTTGAAATGTTATATAAATACAATAGTTGTAAGAACACATGCACAATATGTAAAGTTCATAATTTTAGTAAGATAAATAGAGCGCCCAACATTGACATAAATAGTTTTTTTATCTTCATCGCTGTTCAACTTCAAATATCACAGTGTTTAAAATTCACCAAAGTTTGAACTAGAAATATTATTAACCAATGTGAGAAAAATCGCGGGCACCAGAATGACAGTTATTATTTACATCTCTGACTATGACACTAAAAATATTAAGTAATTCGATTGTAAAGTCCGTTACTAAATCTTAGAAATATGACGATAAACATTGAGAATATTAAAATTTTGTAAATAAATTTACAAAGGACTAAAATTTGAATACATTGAAAAGAGTAATTGATATAGGCCTCATTCTTAATGTTAATCCTCATAAGATTTGATCAACCTGTTATTACCTAGTTTACAAATACGTGCAACCCTTTGTTGATACATTCATTTTCAAACGTTAATTGAGTTTGAAAATGGTTAATGTTCCTAAAATGCAGTGACATAGATGTTACAATAAACTACTGAGAGAAAACAAAGTGAAGTGTCACTTTTCATATCACAACTAAGTAATTTATAATTTAACAAAACATGAGGATTTTCAATACTCATTTACCTAAAAATAAAAGTATAACTGAATTAGAATAACCAAACGCGAGTTTTAGCTAAGGTTTTATGCAATCTTGAAGGGGGCAACAGTGAAGGAAAGATTATAATATTATTTGAGAGCTAACGTTTTATATACATCTCAGAAAATCGTACTTTCAGTACTAATGAAATAGTTTCATGCTGTAGATAATTGCTCTTAGAATATCCATAGTTAATTATTAATGCAAGAGTTGTGGAATTGTTTAAGATCACTGTCTCGTTTTTAATTAAGACGTAACAATAAGCGCCAAAATTTTGAAATCTCCAAGTCATGATTTTCTGAAATTAATACATGGTCTACATAAAATCTACATTCAGTTGTACAGATTACATAATCACAACCAAGTCGTGAATCGTTTCAAGCCTTTAACAACATGGTCTTCCAGATCTAGACATCTCATACCTTGAACTTATTTGCGAGGTCTTTAATATTGTATATAAATCCAAGAACCAGGGATACTTATGTGATAGGATTAAAGAGGCTTATTAAAAATTTACACCTGAAGAGCTGTAAAATGTATTAAGAAGGTAATATAACAGAAGAAGGATAGCATAGTTAAAATTAATAGAATTGTCTTTTGTGGGTCATAATGATGTACTAGATTCCAACGCTGTCAAAATCGATCCTAATTCTACAAAGTGTCCTCCGTGATGATTAAATGTCTTTTATTTCTAAACTGGCATAATTATTTTTTTTCAAATGGAACACTGTATATTTTTACTTAAAATGTTTCATGAATCAATTAACCTATTCGCTGCTACCTCGTAGTGATATTTTCTAAAGATTTTGAAATATTCAAATAAAAAAAAATTGTCACTGTAGCTGTCAGCCTACAGGTACTTAATTGATTGTTGAAACAGTTTAAGTAAAACATATGTTTCATTTAAATATAATGAATTATTTTTAAAAATATAAGAATTTGACTCACCGTGAAGAACACCCTATATAATTAGATTCGATTTAGATAGGGCTGGAATCTATCTCACTTAAGTGAACGGCTGTTAACCTTTTGAAAATACGTTTTTACAAATTTTACTCTTGATCTTGGCAAATATATTTTTTATCGGTAAAGTGGAATAACAGAACAAAGCCGCAGTGTAATGCAAAAAAAATATGGATACGTATGAATATAGAATTAAGTGTGAAATATAAATACATAAAAAAATGTTATTCCACTTAAAAAAGTATTAACTTTCCACAATTATGTGAAACACCCTATATATTTTTAAATAATTTTAAAATATGCCACTCCTGCAATTGTCATCCAAGACATTTTTTCCATGTATTGACCCTCAGTTCAGTACTGATTCAACCTGTATATAAAAAACGAACCTAAGGGTTAAAATTGAGAAACTCATCTATTTTAAATTAAAGTCGGGTAAAAAAGGAATGCATGTTAGTGTCCATTGTTTTTGTTATTCGTTTTTGGTAAATATGTAAAATTCTGCATGCTTTTGAAATATCTCTGTTAAGAATAATCCCAGTAAGCTTAACTCTAATGATCAAGCTGGCCACTTCATTAAATCCACGTTTATCTATCCATTGGTTATGTTTTATCTAGATATGGGTGGACTTTAAGTAAGCTTAGAATCAATCTTCATTAATCAAGAAAGATGTACGTTTTTTAATACACCCTGTATTGTATTATTTTAAATTTTCCTGATTTTTTAAATACCAAATACTAAGACGGCGTATAGTAATTATAATTAATCGACAAAATAAATTGACGGTGTATCAGTACGATTGAATCTTAACAGATTGCATTCAGGGTGTTCCAAAATACACACATTCCCCTTTAGGTGCTGACTCTATGCATAAAAATAGTAAGAAAACTTTCTATAAACACGTGTCCGGATATGCTTCGTCTGAAAATGACCCCTTATTAGAGATTTAGACTGATTATCTCAGAATCAGAATACTTTGACACAATTTTTAGAAACTTGGTTCATGGTTTGGCACTCTAAGGCTTATTATTGTGCAGTTCTAACTAAAACTAATTTTACTCATAGGCAGAGAAGCAAGAGATAGTTAATATTTGTTTTTACATTATTTTTGTAATCAATCAAGTGTTCTCTAGTTAGGGCTATTTAAGACTCGCAGAGGGATCGTCGTAAGGGGCAAGTCTGTCAGTCTTGTCTTTCAGATAAAAACGTATTATTATTATTTCAGAATTATGTCATTGTTTGACTTATGGGGTGTACTAGCATCGTCAAGGATAGACAATCAGTATACATAATTAAGTAAGTTGAAGTCTCTCTTAAAGAGTGTATGAAAGTTGTCTGCAAAATACACAAAGAATGTCTTGTGCAGTGGAGTCCGTGCAGAAATAAAAGATATTACAGTTAAATTATTTTATTAGTATCTGTTTTCAGTAGTTTACGGCTTAGTTATAATTTTCCTCCTAACATTTCTTACAAAACACTCACTTGAAAATTAGCAATAGGACAAACCTTGTCCGAGGTAAAGCAATTTAAACGAAATACTAATAATCCGTTTGGCAATGCGTGTGATTAAAAATGTAGAAACATAGGTTAACCACCCCTCACTTCTCTGCCTATAAATGAAATTCGTTTTAGGTAGTAAAAAAATAAACCTTAATAATACAAAATCGTAAACCAAGTTTCAAAAAGTTGTGCAATTCCGAGATGATCAGTTAAATTTCGATTTAGGCACCATGCTCAGAAGGCCGTAACTCCCTTAGGAAGTATTTGCGAACACACGTTTGTAGGTAGTTTTCTTACTAATTTTGAACGTAGAATTAGCACCAATAGGGATCAAATTTTGATATACCCAAAGTGATTCGGTGAGTACCATTCATTATAATTTATTTTAATATTGTCCCAAATCATTAGGTCCCTAATTATTTATATATCAATTATTTTCCCAACCAAATTTGAAATTTGGCTTATTGCGATGATTTTGAACAAGATTTTCTATTAAATTTGTTTTACAAATCGTAATTTTCTTATCTTGATTAATCAACCTTTAATAACAATGGCTACCAGAACCTAGGAAAAACACTCAGTTTTCAAAGCGCTAAAATGTACAAAAAATGTTAGGTTTGCCTATAATGTATCATAGATATATTAAAGAGCTTTATTATAATGCAGTAATTATACAATTTTTATTTTCCACAGCAAACAGAGAAAATGATTAATGAAATGAGACACGGACACCTTTATTTAAATTTCAATTATTTCATTTGATTGATTATATTTACTTAATTAGTGGAAAAGGGCGTCACCGGAAATTTCAACTTAAATAAAGCCATTCATACCTATTATTTGTTTCTACAAATTACCATGTCGAGTAAAACGTTAAAGAAACTTATAATATATTCCTTTGATAGTTTCACGAATCATTAGGTTATGACCAAATAGTTTAACGGGGGTAATTCTAGAGGGGGTAGCTACCCTTGTTCAGTAAATAGAGCCCTGTTCATTTATTCCAACACGATAACCGTACAACATAAAGAATGAGGGTGTAATATGTACAAGGGGTAACTCTTGAATATTTCATGACCTCTACAGTGACAGCTGTTATACTAACTTCTCTATATTGGCACTATTTTAACACTTGCTGCTGCTGCTGCTGCTGCATTGAGGGCATTATTTGCTCTTTTTACGCGAGACAACAATAACACTGGTTGATTGAAATTTTGATGAAGCTTGAACACCTGCTGTTTTCAGATTTTTCATGATTGTTTTCATAGTGGAGAATCCCATTATTTACCCAAATTGGTTTAATTGTGATTTTGTGAATTGCACGTGTCAATATTGTTTAATTGTTTCGCTGATGTACTACTACAAGCACAGTATTTACTAAACTTCTGCATAATATGAATACTAGTTCAACAATTTACACATACAGTGTGTCCCTGTCCATGGATTGGGTTCAGAAGAGGAAACACTTTTTTTATTTTTAAATTTACGAGGAACAGTCATTATTTATAAAATCGCTTGCTGTATACAAGAAGTTCGAAAATTATTTTCCAAAATGTACACAGGGTGATAAATATTTACAAAAATGTGAAAACTACAAAAGGTAAAGTGACTGACTCCTTTCATGAATACTGTTAAAGATTATATTAAAAATAATGTTAGGGATTTAAAGTAGTCAATTATGAAATCGTAACAGCAACTGCAAAATTATTTTTCAATGGTTTTTCCCCAATTTTTTCTTTTAAACTATCTAAATTTATATTAAAGGCTACTGAATAGATCTTTTATTATTAAATAAAAAACAAAAACAGTCAGATCGGAGCTGCCAAGTGGCTTGAAATTAAGCTATGTTTTTGTCTAACTCCACTATAAGAAAAAGCACCACCATTTTTTAAGATATAGGTAAGTAATTTTTACTAAAATTTAATATACGCAGTGAAAGGGAATTAGGGAAAATGGAATTTTTCATATCATATCCTCACAGAAAATCTAATTTTGAACATTTCTTTTCCTGTTTTACTTTTCGACTTGACCCACGGTTCCAATGTTAATGCCGAAACTCGTATATCCTCACTCCTTACTCAGTATGTGACTGTCTTGCAGATAAGTTAGAGATTGCCATGTTTAGAATGTTTTCATTAATTTCAATTCAGATACTACATACACAGGGTGCGCTATTTAAAACTCCTCAGAATTGTAACTTTCCTATTTTTTAAAGGACGACCATATTGGGCATATCAAATTATAATAATATATATTTTTAAGGAATTTAAACATGCATACAGAGTGATTGGAAAAAAATTGTTGGAAAGATTGTTAAAAAGGGAAACTTAACTTCATTGAATATTTCTTTACCTCACTCTGTACATGAACTGTGTTAATGTTTTCTTAAAAAGATTTTGATTAGCTTCAGTTTATGTTACTATTTCATATTCAAAATTGTTTCTCGACACCAAACTGAATTCTTTTAAAATAACGTTGAATCGATTGCAAATAATAATTTTATGGTTTATTCGTAAAAAACATATCATAAACCATATTTAAAGGCACAAGACAGCAACAAGAAACAAAAGGAATAAATGTTTTTAAAAACAAGCTTTTATTATAATGTACTAAATGGGAAATTGCAAAATTTTTGGTGGTAAAATCATCCCTTTCTTCCCCTAAGGGGAAAATGAAGTTACAATATTTGACCAAACTGATTGTATTTAAATAAAAGCTTATAATAACGTTCACTTCACAATAAATACTAATTTTTAAACTTAATTCAACCTGCTAAAAAGTCTAGACATTACAGTTGTGTATACAAATATTGTTCAAAATTTTATTCATTAACGTGAACACGGTAACTCATTATCTTTATTAATTGACCATTAACTGTACGTAATAGAGTATGACGTCGAATAGAATTACATCCATTCCTTGTTCCATCTTTCACATCTTCTGCGTTAAGAGGTTGGGTTTCATACAAAAATGTTTTAAGGTAACCCCACAAAAACAAATCCAGCGGATTTAAATCTGGCGTTGTAACTGGCTATCGCAATGGCCCAAAATTACCTATCCACTGTTTTTCAAACGTGGCGTCGCAGAAACAATACTAGTGTTATGTGGAGTAGCACCATCTTAACGGAACCACATATTTCTTCTATCTTGCAGGCGAACTTCTTCTAAAAAGTAGGTAAGTTGTTTCGTAAAATATCTTAAATACATTGACGCTGTTTAAGTTTGTGTCAAAAAAATGTGGCCCTATTCATCTGCCTCCAAGAATACCTATTCATACGTGAACTTTATATTTTATCTGAAAATGTTTTTGGTGCCTTCATCGAGGATTTCGTTCGCTCCAATAGTGCACGCTGTGGTTATTGACTCTGAGGCTTTCATTAGATGTCACTTCAAAGAATTTTATAAGGTAAATTTCTGCTTATTTCATTCAGTACCTACTGACATTTCTGCTATAAAATCAGTCAGTCTCCATTGATAATCACCTTGGACAAGTTGTACTAGAATAATTTTGCAATCGTAATATCCTTTATCTTTGAGTATTCGTCTAACTGTAGTAGAAGAAATATGTGTCCTAGCGCTGATGACTCGTTAACTGCAGCGATAACTTCATTTAAATTATTTTCATTTCTCACAGGTTTTCTTCTATTTCCCTTAGGTTTAGTAAAAGTAAAATAATTTTTTTAAGATTATCAACAAATAATTTAATTGTCATGGTCAGGACATCCTCTACCAGAAAACCTTTGGGAATGCACTTTGCATGCTTTTCTAGAACTACGCTTAAATTCACCATAAATCAACAAAAAGCAAGTTTTTCTACAGTTGTATACTGAACCGTAATGATTCTTTGCTCAAGTGACGGGCAATTAATATTTAACTGTAGCACAACTCACCAATTGACACAGCTGTGACTTTTGTTTCAATATGACATATCAAAACTTTCATGGCTAATTTGAAATATGCATAAATGCATATTAATACTACCAAAGTTGGTTGATTTATTAAATCTAAGAAAAATAGTACAGACCAAAAAGAATTTCGAATATGACGTAATAACATAAATTGAAGCTAATTAAAACCTTTATAAGAAAACAGTAACACAGTTCATGTACAGGGTGAGGTAATAAAATATTCAGGGAAATTAACTTAACAACTTAACTTAACAATTTTTTCAAAACGTTGCTTTCCAATCGTTCTGTATGCATGTTTAAAGGCCTTAGAAATATCTATAATTTGATATGCCCAACATGGTCTTCGCTTAAAAAATAAGAAAGTTAATCGTCTGGGGAGTATTATGTGGCGCACCCCGTATATATGAATTCATTTTAAGCCCTTGTTCTCATTTTTAACTGAATCTTCATGGCCGTAGGGGGTTATGAGGATACTGGTTTACTCTTCATAGCCGTGGGGGACTATGTAGAAACTAGTGTTAGAATGAGAATTGTGAAATAAGAAAAACAAATTCATTTTAGGATTTTAATTGCTAGCATAACCAGAATTCAGGTTATCGGAAGAATGCAAAGATTGTAAATCAATAACTCTACAGACAGTTTTTTTTTAGTTCTCATAGATAGTTTTTTCTGCTGTTTGCAAAATCCTCTAAAGAATATGTTTCATTACTCCGTATAGCTTTGGCTAGCGATTAAGTTAATAAATTATGAAGATTAAGATAATTTTTGATATAGGCGCCAACATAGAAATACAATCTATAAATTTTCATTACCTAAGCTGCACGAGAAGCGACTCATATATCACACAATCTTTATTTTAACTATGTACTCTTGTAAACACTCGTAAATGTAATGAAAGAGAATATATCATTTTCTTAGTCAAACAATATTATAAAACAAACCCGTTCCATGCAGTTTATTACACAAATCAAATATTCTGTATTTGTAGTTGGCTACGTTTTCGTGATATATATTCGTGTTCGATTTGACTGTAATCAAAAATTCTCACTGTCCCACAAACAAATAAAAAGAGTAAATATTAGGCTGACGTGTGGGTTGTTAAACAAAAACAAGTAATAAACGTCCATGATATTTTTTCATTCGGTGTTAAGGATCCCTTAATCACGAATTTAAAAGATTATAGATAAAATGTTAAGCTTTTGAAAACGATTACGCATTACGGATTACAAATTACACGTACAGAAATTACATTATTTTTCTTTCAATAAGTACTTTATCTTGGATTAGGTATATAATAGCATAGCATCTGTTCTCAATTTATAACTATTATACGCAATAGGATGCAACAAAATTTTCATTTAGTTGTTCCGACCAAAATAAATGATATTTGCTAGATATGGTATTACAATGGGTGAAAGCTACAGCCAGGCAATGGCAGTTCCTTTGATTACCATTTTACTCGAATACAGCACGTAATAAAAAAAAAATCGGCAGCTACCGGAAGCAACTGGAAAATATTATGAAAAATTTTGGGGCCTTGACCAAATTTTAAGGTTCTGTACTCTCACCAGCTTGCTTTACTCATTTCCCCACATGTTTAGCCCTATTTACCCCCAACCCTTCGCCGGATATGTTCAAAAAACATTCCGTGTATAAAATTTAAGTCAATATCTTAAATCGTTCCGGAGAAAACGTGCGGACAAAAAAAAGTTACAAACAGACAGACAAACCGACAGACAGACCTTTTTTTCTCAAATTTAAAATCTAGGCGTTTCATGACATTCTAAACCAATTTCAATAAAAAAATATATATTTTTTTACGATTACTATACTTCCAATCCACTACTTGGATGTGCAAGTGAAAGATATTGAATTGAAAAATCTTAATTATGGAGCATTAGGGAATAATCTTAATGTAGCGGAGAAGTTTTGAAGGCGGCATCTGATTCAGTAGCTCAAAATACAGGGGTGGTTGGAGGGTGTGTATAACGTTTTGCTCAAATCCACATGACTTTTTTTGTGTGTCTGATTATCATATACTTATTTGATTAAATAAAATAGGTATAATGAGCACAGGGGTTCTACTTCTCAAATTATAATTATGAACGAATTAGTATCCTACATTTTTAATGAGCTTCCCACAAACAAATTAAATGTTGTGGCAAAAATATTGTTTTATTATTATTACAGTAATCCGCAGCTGAATATTTATACAAGTAATCAGCAGGAGTTTTGTGTTTCTATATATTTTCTAGATACGGCACATCAATTTTGCCATTTATTATAAATCTACGAGGCTATCAGTTATTTTAAAGCCGTTCGCTAATACCTTCAAGGGAAAAACAAAAGTATCTTAAGTACATACCGGATTTATTATATTTAGATTTTTTTAATATGTATCGACATCTTCAAGTGTTGGATTAATATTAAATACTAGCTATTGATGAATGTTGATTTAATAATATCAGAATATAAACAGATTTTACAAAATCTGAAGCAGGCACTATTAGAAATAGAAGTTTGCCTTTTTATATTTATGTTTATAATAATCTGGGTTTATGAGCAAGCTTGTACTACTTTAATTTCATTATTTAATAATTCGTTCGTGATATTTGTGATTTATTGCTAATATATAGATTTCGTATCTCCAACTGTTAAATTTGTTAACAAAGATATCACGAAGAAGTTTATTATAAACATCTAATGTAACTGGGATATTGAAATCAAACAAATTGCAATATACCGCTCTCATACTAATCTCTGTATGTCTCATTAATTAGATGATTCATTCATTAAATCATATCTCACTCACCCTGTATTCTCGAGTGTGCAAACATACTTTTAAAATAACCGAAAGTAGTCATATTCAGAATAATTTACTGATTTTTTTTAGCACAATCAAGATTTACCTCACGCAACAAAGTAAAACAGTTTTATACTCTGTCATTTTTATTGAATTCGGCAAATATTAATTCCTCACAAGCCGCCTACAATATGTGGTATTATCATATTTACATTTTTTTTTATTCGATTTTGATAATTTCAAGCATTGGATTAAAAATAATACTAGTTGTTGATGAATGCTGATTACATGTCATAAAATTACCAGATTTTTCAAAATCTTTCTACATTGTGAGATAATGATACCAAAAATAAAGATTACATCACTTACTTTTTTTGTTGACAATAAGCCGGCTTATCACCAATATAGAATATTTTATTTAATATAGCAACATTATTCTATGTATAATATCATTCACCAAGTAGTTGTCTATTTCATATACCTATTTGATTAACATTTGATCCGAATATGGTACAATTCACTTTTTTGCAATTCCACTGAAATTGCGTAGACAGGCTCCTAGCGCCAAAAAATACTGATTCGCTCTTGGGCTTAATTAAAATAATATTTAGCTCTAAAGTTATAACAGATCATTGTTTAGGTATAAAATAACAGATTACATACTTCTGGTGATCACCTTTTATATCACCTATGGGACAATCTCTGTGGGGAGTACTCTACCATGTTACATTGCATGACAAAGGTAGAGAAATTTAAGTATAACAGAACCTATTGTGTTTACACATATTATATACACCACATGTTTTTCTGTGATGACTATTAAAAAAATTGTCCAGCTTTAATAACTATTTGCTTATATCAAACAGGTATAATAATAAGATTTATTAATATATTACTGATATGATTTGCTAACTAAGGTGACAGATTTATTAAGAAAGACATTGAAATTAGTAATTGAACCCAAATATAATAAAACTAAATTCGTATGTCGAAATGTAATGAAAGAGAAAAAGATAATCACAATTTATTGCTAATTTTAATTTATTATCAACAAACAACAATGGTCCAAAATAATTCACACCGATAAAAATGAAACCTTAATTTATTACAAATACAAAATATAGAATTATTTGTTGTTATAAGCTATAAATCAATTTTATCAATTATTTTTATCAGGATAATCTCAGTATTAAAGCTTTGATCTCAACCGTATTTTATGTATTAATTTTTCCAGTGCTGCTAAAGTTAGACCCATATTATCTTTTTGTATTAGCGTGAAAATATTATTTCTTCGTGCTTAGACGAGCTTACCGTACACTTTGTTTATATTTAATCCTTGATGTTGCGATAGAAGGTATAGATTTTAAACTTTCTGATATGACATAATGAAAGAGCATGAAATTTATATCGTGGATGTAGGGGAAATGATGTAAACACCATGGTGATAAAAAGGTACTTGAATTTCTCGAAAAGTCTGTATTACATTACAACTGTTGCTTAGTCTATTTTCAATGATTTGACTGAATTTTATGGGTTTTTGTAGATTACAAAGTAGAAGAATAAAGATTGAAAGCCAACCGCGTGGGGGGGAATTATAGCTTGTGAGACTAATTAACTAATATTTAGCCATAGAATAGTTCTCTATGTACCAAATCATAAATTTTGCTACTTGCACTCTTTGTTATGACCAATTGTTTATTTTAATATTTTGAAAATCTTATTATGCAAATCCCACACTCTTCTGTATGAAAATATATAAATAGATGCAAATCATCAGGATAACCTCTCCGATTTTAAACTTGAGAAATATTGATGAAATATTTGAATTTCTTTTAAATAAAACCGCATTTAAAAAGCATGCGCCAATAAATATGGCACAAGAGAGATATACCAAAAACAAAATATAATATGAACTAAAGTAAATATCATACTACTCGCCAATTTATTGCACTTTTTATAATAATTATTGCATATTCTGTAGGACACTCTTCGCAGTTTTTTGTAAATAATGTTGGTTTTAGAAATTTCTAATTTTATAATTATAATTTAATAGGTGTAACACTCGTTAATATAAAATGAAATAAAAAAAAATCCGCATTTGACCTACTCGAGCTTGAACCCACAACCTTTCGATTGTCAGTCATCATCATCACCATCATCACCATCAACAAGTTTATTACAAATATAAAATACATAGCATAACCAACATCTGGTTATGAATATGTATAATATAACGGTTGGTATAAAACTTATATGCCACCTGATAATGCATTAAGTATGAAATGTTTTGCATTAGTAAAACATGCCAATTGATTGTGTTAGACAATAACATTTCAAAACATTTTTATTCCATTACTAAACTTGAAATTTAAGAATTTTTTTTGTTTCAATTTATTATTTATTGATCGATATTGTTCAAAATTATGGGGTTCTTTGTCTAGCTAACACTAATTTACTGTGAATATTTCAACACAATCGGACTTTTCTTTCTTACGTATTGTGTTTATAAGAATCGCGACAGACAGACGAACAGACACTTTGAAAGTTGTTCAGGATTCGATCAGTAACATAACGATATATATGATATATGCATGTTTTAGAAATGTATTGGTCAAATGCCAATGTACTTTGATAAAATTTCTCTGACTATGTTAAAATTATGTATACCTGTCATCACAGATTATGTAACTTATACAACTCGAAAAATAAAATAATGGAATATCAATAAATCAATCTGAATTTCGCATCATTACTGCTCTTGTAACTTTTAGTGACGATGTAATCACAGCATTAAATCCCAAATTTTGTGTGCTTAATTTTAATGCCTTTTATTCATTGACTTTTCCAAATCTTCATTCATTCCTACGCATATCAAAAATCTTGATTACTCGGTAGAACAGAAGACCAACAAATGGTGTTCTGTGTTGCCCAGTGTTTGAATATAACAACACCTACCATGTATGCACCTATTAATGAAAAATATTCGGTGACAGAACACTAAGAAATACTTCAAGCTACTACCAATAAGAGACATTCAGACAGAACGTACATTAGGATGGAACGAAAAAAACAATTTTTGTAATATTTATACTAATAGTGAAAAAAAGTTGTTACTATAGTTCAGTTATTACCATGTTTTTTTCTGAAAAATCCGATATCTTCTGCTCTTTATGCTCCATAAAATATAGGTGAAACCAAGAAACATTAATTGGCATCAATCAATGCGAAACGAGTTCAGAAAGCAGCTCTTTGCTTCAACAGGTAAATAATCAATCAATCAGAATTCACCACGAAAAGGTGTCTGCTAAGTGAGTCTCATCCCACCCACCCCTTAACCACTTTACCACTCTGGATTTAAAAGTAACTCTAATAAAGCCATCTCGAGCTTCGAAGACGATCACATCTTCACAAACCCTTCAGTAATATGTTTCCACCGCCTGGGTATTACAGGGAAAGGGGATGATTTCTACCAATTTTTTACTATTGATTGAGTTTTTAATTACGTCATCGGGAAGACTAAATGAGAATGAGTGGGGTTGTTAATTTAGTAGCTTGCCAATCGACGAAATCGATATAATCCCTTTTTTTCAAATTTGTTTTTACAATGATGAATGTTCTCTTAGGGGTTGTCTTAGTGTATCACACAGGTCACTGAATCAACAACAGTTCTCTGTTCTGGTTTGAAGTATCGATTTAGCTGAATTGTTTTTCAGACATGATTGACACCATTTCTGCACCCCAAATAACATTGGTGCATGGACCATTTGAATAAACTGTCAAGCCTTTGAAATTGGAAGTCAGATTCTTTATGCCAATATAAAGTCGCAATATCTGATTAACCGCTTGAACTAAGCAAATTTGTCAGGGTCCATTTTAGATAAATCTAAGGAGCAGTTACCGTTAGAGATTGCAGAACTCATTTGGTACAGATATTTTTTATCTATATTATTTTTTTAAAGGGGGAGGTAGCTCAGTGGTTTAGCGTGTCTAGCTTGCATACTAGCATACCTAGTGAAGCAGGTTCAATCCCTGCTCACCGAAAAATAATTTTAATTATAAAGTTATCCCCAAGATGTGGTTCGAACTCCACCATAAACTGTAGGGCCTCGTTTCTGTTTACCTAAGACAAAATCATTCTAAATTTTCAAGGAGTTACCTCGGTGACTTGAGAAGTGGTTAAGAAAACATTTAAAACATTAGAAAACATATACCATTCCAGACTATATTTTACCCTGTTACCCCTACTTCAAGTATGACCTCATAAAGTGCATTTGTGTAAAGTTCTTATTTATTTAACGGTGATTACAATCACTTTAATACACGGAAGAAGAACAAATAAACCGTCAACATTTATATGCAAACATAAACCCATGTTTTATTACATGTATATTATACAAAGAAGAAATACAGTAGTGTATATTTTTAACTTTTCATAAGGTTTGAAATTAAAGTACAAATATCTAGAGATATTTAAAATCATTTGAAATAATTTGGTTATTTTATCTTTATATAGTTCGAATTTCTTTAAATTTTGAGGACAATTCCAAGTTATAGGGAAAGAAATGGTTGACGTTGTACAAACAGGGTATCGACGTAAAAGATTTTCTTTCTTAACCCACCTTGCATGCCTCAAAGAATGAAGCAGTATCATTTTTTTAAATACCGTCAATATTCTGAACGTGCTATTAGTTTTTCCCTATATTAAAAAATATACAGTAGGCGTTGTATCACGTCAAGTTTTCGAGACATTATAACTAAAAAAAAGTTCAAAACTGAGATATTTGGCCACTTTCAACGACCTGTGAAATCTCTAACAATTTTTTTCAGCATTCAAGTGATGTCACAATGTAACTCAAATATATTAAAAGTATTTTCAATGATAGCGACTTTTATCCTACCCTAAATTAGCTGTTGTGTATGTTTGCCTGTACAATTATATGTCTGTTTGTATATAATAATCAAAAAAACATTTTTTTAATTCGTTGACCGAAATTAGATTATCTACCACAATTTTTACTGATAACACACACTTTTTGGTCTTTCCTAACTTAAATGTATCAAATAAACTTCATTTTAACTCCCCAAAATAAATGTAGATTTTTATAGTTGATGTTAGATAATTTAATAAAATAAAATAAAATGTATATTTTCATTTTTCAGAATATTTTACCTAGCATTAACAAAAAAATTATGTAAAATATTTCAACTATATAACCTTTACATTCCTATAATATTAATCAAATAATAATAATAATAATAATAATAATAACAATAATAATGTTTGTATGTCGGTCTTTATTGTCAAAACAGGCTCTCATAGAGTTTCACTAGTAAATTTTAAATGGTAATATTACCAAATAATTTTATGGTTTATATAAACCATAAAATTATTTCTTTTCATTTTCAACTTTCCGCATTACGTTGCTTATTTCTTAAATACATCGTTCCTGGCAATACTACCACACTAATCTGTGAAAGTGAAATTCAAATTAACTTCCACCCTCTTCATCCTTTAGCATTAAAAAATGTTATGTTAAAAATGCACATTCTAATTTGAAAACTATTTAAATTGTTCGATATTTTCCATATTTGCTCTAGAAAAAACGCTGTCCAAAACATGCTTTAGCAATTTGTCAGTCGTATGGAAAAGCTTCCTGCACGTATTATAAAAGTAACTATTACTTATCGATTTTAAACAGAAGGTGATTTTAGAGAAGTACCCTCTAAACAGTTATAAACCTGATTAGAAAATAAATTTACTAGATAAGAATGTGACTGTTTTTGTTTATAAAAAAATATTTACAACAGTTGTTTAGTTGAAATGAAGCAGCTGCAGAAGCAGAAGATATCTGATGATGAAAAATATAATTTTGACGAAGCAAGGGTTCTGGAGACAATTAATCGTCTTAGTTACTTCCATGCTCTTTAAACGCCTTGTATATCTTATGCTATGTTTGCTAACGACAACATAATTTTCTTGACTATACAATTTTTCTATCATATGGAAACTATACATTAACAACATTAAACATGATGTTCAATGCACATATAACTAAGAGATAACGATAAAAAGAAAGAAATTGTTACATTATTGTTACTACCACACCTTTTATCTTTATAAATGAAATGTGCCACAACATAAAATCAGTTTTGTTATCAATGGGGCTTTGATAGCGTCAACAAAATTCAAAGTATACATAAATTATTTTTATTAAAATTGGTTGAAAAAACAAGTACTTCTTAACATCAAAACGAACACAATATTTAAACTTACAAAATCAACAATCAAACAATAATTTGTGTTAGATTATATGTGATTTACAATCCGTAAAGCAATCCATCAAACTGCCATCGATATCTGAAATCCCTGCATTATCGGTCCTTTCATCAGGCCGCTATCTCTTCACGTCTGCATGGCTAATCCTTGGGTATACATCGCACATCAGCAGTAACGGAACGTATTCACCACAGCTGTTATTAATAACGATTTTAAATTATCCACTATTGCCAAACAACATAATACAGGCAATTCATTTCGAAAATGAAAAAAACATTCATTTCGGTAAATGCTAGATTGTGGCTACAAGGCAATAGTGTTTGTCTGAGAATCCTATCTGAGATAACAAATTTCTACTTACTTTATAAGTGACCTAATAATTTAAACAATGTCACCTTTATTTAAAAAGCATTTGATGAATGCTGCAAGGATCAATTATGAGCGATATATCATAACACTAAACGATACCAGATATAGATACGAAAGCGTAGAAGGATATAGTGTAAGTGCCAGTTTAAACTTGCAATTATACATAATTGTCAGATGGTAGCTGTGTATAATTGTCACTATAAAGTGACAATTAGGTATATATAATTTAACTGACAATTTGTATAATCGACAGGTCAAACTGACAATTGTCAATTTGAAATTACATGTTAAAGTGATTGTTTTCAGCTCGCATTCTTGTCTTAGTCATTTCTAAGTATTCTATTCCTTACCAAAAATATAAGTACTGGGTCGACAGTAAGTATCATAATTTAATGAATCACCATCGGGCGTTGTAGAGGTCGCAAATTTCTCTTCACTCGGTGCTTTTCCGTTGACTACGCTGTCAAGCCTATAGAGACTGATGAATTAATTGAATGGTTACGACTATATATTGAAAATGAGCTAGACCGAGGCAAATATCATGTAAGTTTTTTCTAATTCTTTAGGACTTCCTGCCACATGTATTTTTTCCTTTTTAACCGGTGCTCGGGGAATCTACAAAATATCACAATTAACCAATATGCTACTGGTAAATAACCTCTACGCCTGTGACTTTTACGTCAAAGGATCAGTTAGAGATTGCTTTTTTTAGACAAATAACACAAATAAATATAAAAACTTGAAATTAAGTATTTCACCGACATTTTGGAAATTTAATCTGTTTCCTTTTTCAAGGCTTTTTTGAAAAATCTTTTTTGCTGTGTATGATAAATACACAGCTTGTTATATTCAATATCCATAGATACTTACTATTTACATAGAACTGTTTTGTCAATAAAATCTTCATAACTATTGAAAATAACAATCAGGTACGACAAATACCTGAAAAACGTTACACAGCGTTAATTCCTTATGTATGCAAATTATCCGAAAAGTTGCACCGTATCGGTGATAGATTTGATATTAGGACGGTATTTCAAACAAACAACACTTTAAGATCTATTCTGACAAAGACGAAACCGAAGAACCACGAGCAAAATTCAAAAAACTGCATTTATAGTATTTCGTGTGAGTGCAACAAACATTACGTGGGTGAGTCATCCAGACCGTTTGGTGTAAGATTGGGCGAACACAAAAATTATATCAGAAATAATGAAATTCAGAGGTCCAAGATCTGCGAACACGCTTGAGAGAACGGACATAGAATAAACTGGGATTCGGCAAAAATTTTAACAAAAAAGGCGGGCGGATAAAAAAAAGAAAAATTAAAGAATCAGCGATAATATTATTAAATGAGGGTAGATGAGTGTCGATTGTTCCGTAGATGTCTGTACAACCTGAATGCCAATGTTAAAAGAAAAACATCACAAACTTAACATTGTATAAAAATTTAAAAACTTTTAACTATATCAACAGTTCTATGTAAATAGTAAGTATCATTCTTAGAGCTGTGTATTTATCAAACACGGCAAAAAATATTTTTCAAAAAAGCCTTGAAAAAGGAAACAGATTAGATTTCCGAAACGTCGACGAAATATTTAATTTCAAATCTTTATATTTATTTGCGTTATTTGTTTTAAAAAAATCACAGATTTCGCAATCCTTGCAACCATCAGGGCATTGGAAATGATAACACCATACATAAAACAAACTTTTTCAACTTTTTCAACTTTCGACCCACTACACCGCTGTATTCCGACCTTAAATGAAAACTTGTAACTTGACCCCCTGTGATATATGCAACCCATATTACATTTGCGTATATCAGCCGTTGCATATACGACAGTCTCACTCGACTGCGACACCGCTGTCTTTTGACCTTGAACAAAAACTGGTAACTCTACCCTCATCTACGAACATAAACATTTACAATGTTAAAAAGCAACCTCTATCTGATCCTTTGACGAAAAAGTCACAGGCGTAGAGGTTATTTATCAGTAACATACTGGTTAATTGTGATATTTTGTAGATTCCCCGAGCACCGGTTAAAAAGAAAAAAATGCGTGTGGCAGGAAGTCCCAAAGAATTAGAAAAAATTAAGATAATGCCACAAATAACATTTAGACAATATCATGTAAGTTGTTGAACGGCATACTTATGTTCAACGATTGGTGCCAATGCCTAACCGGTAGGTATTGAATTCTTAAATATTTTGTAGAAGTAGCAAAATTCTTAATAAAGAATACGGAAAACCCAACCGTTATTGTTAAACTCCCCCTTAAACCCGCTGATACTCAGAATTCTTGTTAATAACTAGTTAAACATAAATATAATATTAATATTTTTTATTCATATGACTCATTTATTTAAGCAGGTTTTTAATTTATTTGCCCTGCGTATTTTATAGAACTTTTTATTTTCCTTAAAAAAAATTTTTATCACACGCAGGTAAATTATTACTTGCATTTTTTATTTTTCTTGCAAAAAATTTCTAAAATCAAATAGGCATAGATAATTACAAATGTCTGTTCTACTGCTCATTTCCCTATGACAAACCTGCTGGAGAGCTCTAGCCATACCATCGGCTCACGGTATTTTGTATCTATATAACATATGGATGTCATGTATTGTGAAGAAAATTGTATACTGAAATTATCTAAGCTATTTATAGGTTTGAATTGTACACAGTTAAATAAAATAAAAATGTTTTGAAGGTGAAGGTAAAGGCTTTAGTGGTGAGAACTCGATCGTCGAAGTTAAGCAACGCCGCGAGAGTCCGCTGCTTAGGATGGGTGACTCCATGTCATTTCGCCGTCCTGATCAAGTGGTGGAATAGCATTAGCTAAACTTCGCCAGGACGTTAAAATAAATAAGACATTAAAAAAAGTATGACAAAACGAAAACACTTTTCGGGCCGGTACTAAGCCCTTCGTGGAAATTTCAGAATTGCTGTTATAGGAAAATCTAGATAACAACAAGCTAAGCGTTACTCTTCGTCGGTTTACTGCACTTTTTATATAATTGTTGCATATTGTATAGGATGCTGTTTTTTTGTAAATAATATTAGTTTTAGATACGTTTTGTTTAATTACAAAACAAAACAAAAATGTATGTAAACATTTTTTTTTATTTAAAAAATTTATAACTTTTTTATTTATTGATCGATTTTGTTCAAAAATCGGGTTCTTCTTCTAGCTAACACTAACTTACTGTCCAAATTTCAATACAATTGGACTTTTCGTTCTTAAGTTATCGTGTTTACAAGAAACGTGACGGACGGACAGACAGACGGACAGACAGGTGGACGGACAGACAGGTGGACGGACAGACAGACAGACGGGCGGGCGGACAGACAGACGGACAGACATACGAACAGACACACAGACAGACGGACGGACGGACATTTTGAAAGTTGTTCAGAATTCGATCACCAACACAGTGATATGAAACTTTTTTTCTGTACGAGCAATATTACCGATTTTAGAAATGTGCCGATCGAATGCAATATACTCTTCGTTTTGTATTTGCGAAGAGTATAATAATACAATTAACTAAATTAGCCTGTGCCATCCTAGAGTGTTAGCTGGGTTATGTATAATTGAAAGTTTAAACTGCTGAAAATTCGAATACTTTTAAACATAATTAATTATCTTTACAGGCAAAGAGATTTTAAAATTTGTGAAAACACCGAATTATCTATTTTAAGAATTAACCTTATAACTGTAAACAATTATTGTAATAAGGATTCCTCGAAGAGGCCATTTGTCTGTTTCTCTAATTGTCCATGTTTCAGACGCGTAAGAGAAGATGATGAGAACTAAACTAACTGATCCTTATGCTTTTTGTGATATTATTGCCATGTCAACATGTTTGGGGGGGTTTCATTTTCTTAATATAATTATAATTTAGACATAAACCGTATTTAGATCTTATTGTTTAAATACTGTTCAGCAGACGTATGAGCTCTTCTTCACTTGCTCCAATTAAGGTGGAATCATTTGCAAATTTCAAGTTAGATATTATTAATTTATGTAGAATTTCATAATAATCATATTCAATAAACTGACATTTCTCAAATATTTTCCACACTATCAGATTCGGAAGTATTAGGTTTGCAGCAGGCTTTGATAGACCAGATGATTTGTCCGGCTATAATCTGGCATCTGGAATGAACTTGAGGGTGTGAAGAGCCACATGAATTATACCATAAATAATAACCCAACAAACATTTTTTGTTTTATAAGAGTAACCGTCCTATTACCGACACCGAGTTATATACATTCAAGTGATATAATGCAAGACTGGGAATAGTTCTGTTACTCCTATAAACCGCTTATAACGCTTAAATGGAGAATCATATAAAGGTAACAGGCACCAATATTTAGTCACGGTCTACACCTCAAGGTTGCAGAACAGTAAGTAACAGACAGATCAGTAACTGCTATATCACTTTTTTATATAACCATTTTCCATAAATATTGGTGATAGAAATATATCCGTTACCACTAAAAAACTTGTTATTAACACCTCTCTCTTTCTCATTTATAATGTCTCATCTTTTTCCTAGAGATCCTATACCAACTGATACAAGAATAATGTGGTAACGAAATTAAATGATGTAGGTACCTACATGGGTATAGTGGAAATTTTGCATTGATAAAGGTGCGTGTTACTAAATTTACTTTTTAAATTGGCTTCTGACATCCACAAAGATCAAATGTTGGTGCGAATAAATCATTAGTGTAAAATATGACCCTTATACTTCGGAAAAAACTGTGTGCCTCTAAAATGTTAAGCAATTAAAAAAAAATAATTAAAAAAAATATATGACAATTTTAATGACACATTTTTTTAGAAAATAGTACAGAAATATGTTTTGTACATACAATTATGACTAATTGCACTTCATTTGTTACGAAATTTTGAGTTTTTAATACACATTTTTTAATTTTAAATAATCATTACTCATTGCCGTAAGATGGCTGCCAAACTTATGGCCGATGTTTTATTACCAACAGTTAATGTATTTTAAGAAATGTAATATAACTTTAAGCTTTGTTATAAATATTGGTTACTTTAATATAACTGTTTGAAATATTACATATCTTTATTAGGCAACTCTTGGTAATCTTATAACACCATCAGTAGACAATTTTTTGCGATTAATTCGTGTAAATAATGGTGATTTGACCTGCCATTTGCTGGAACAATTGTTATTTAATTTTCAACCAATCACAGGCGTTTGCAGCAATGTCCTAGGATCTCTCGGAAAAACATTTGACAAACGTTTATTAAAAATGTTACATAGTGCTTTTAAAGCATTCTGCTTTATATTAAACATATTTGCCCACATCCTTAATTCGTTACGCATCTTTTCATTTTTCTCATCGTCTGTTTCCAAAGCATGCAACTGAGAAAACTTATCATCATCTTCTAGTTCAGTAAACCAATTATTTCTGTTTTCATAATGTTCAACAGTATTAACCTCTTCTTGTTCAGTAGTAAGCCGCTTTTTCTTACTTGTGACCTCCTCAGTATCATTATCAACATTATCAACCGTGATATTATTCTGTTTTTCATTGCCAAATGGAACGTTTTCTGTATACTGTCCACCAGAACGTTTGACTTCCAGTCCTGCAGTTCTTTCATTCTTTTCAGTTTCTTAAATTTCAAAGGCATAATTTTTTGGGACTGAATTCAAGAGGATTGAAAAGTTTTTTTAAACTTTCCGGTGAAATGTGCTGCTGTATTTTATTTTCTTCCAATTTTGTAATGCCAAATTCATTATTAAACATTTAGTTTGCTCTTGCCAATTACTTTACAAAACATAACCTATAATCAACTAATAAGTTTTTAAGTCTTATAGTATATCTACTGGCGCTTTTGAGTTATATAAAGGTTGCACCTTGTTACTATCTGCAACTGATGTATATAATTGTAACAACTAACACCACTATAAACCTAAAAAATTAACAGTTATATAATGTAGTAATTGTTACCCTTATATAACTTTATTATATACCATTTGGTAGCAACCACTTTAAGTTTTATAATGTAGTAACGGAAATATGTCTGTTACCATCTTATAGACCTGTAAGTAATAGTCACGCTATAAAACACTTATATAACTCCGCAACTACTTTAGTAACAGTATAAAACTTCGTAACATGATTATACAAATCTGTTACACTTATAGACCCTTTATAAAACTAATGGTCACCGCATGTTACTAGAAATGTTTGTTGGGAATGCATTTGAGTGTTAGCATCTGTTATCAGAAAGATGTAGAAGAGCTCCCTGCAGTTAGCATGTTCTGACATTGGTTCTTCGTTGAGATAATGGTAATAGTTCCGCCTGACACGATTCGATTAAGGTTAAATAGACCAGTGCATTAAATGCAGACCAAGCTCAAATAAAGAATTATTATTATTATTATTATTATTATTATTATTATTTAAAAATAAATGTACATGTTTTGTTTCACGTACCTCCTTGCCTCATTAAATTACTTTCTCAATTAACATTAAACATTTTCTTCAAATTAATTATATTTGATCAATTCTAGATGATTAAACTTGATTGGATAAGTAAATCATGGTAGTAGTGCAGTTTATCAGCTGTCTAGTTGTAGTAGTTAGGTCACTGTTCAAACAATTAATTAAATGAAGGGCTAATAGAAGGGTCACCGCCTCGCTAGTCGCTACCGGTTCGGAAATGACGTAATAACCAACTTGTGGGGTCCTCAATGCTCTGCACGAGCCGCCACTTTAATATCGGATGCAATTACATATTTAACAATTTCACATCGCTCTTATCTTTGTCGGTATTATTATTAGTGGCGGTCAACGTTACAAAAATTGATTCAATTTTTTTATTGTTAATTCTACATGATTATGTTAAAAATCAGAAAATCGTGGTCGTAGAAAACAAAAAATTGTCAATAATATGTTCTCCCTCGCTTTATGTAAATTGTTAATTTACTTGGTATTGCTCGGCATGTGCAAATTAACTGATATTTAAGAAAATCAACTCTATCTACAAAAAATCCATAACATGTCAAAGTATACCATCTAGGCACAAAATTTAGACATACAATAATTGATTCATGATATCTATCCCCGATTTCAGAAGCTACTGCTTTGGCCATATGTAGAAAATTTGAGTTCACAGAAATTTGTAAAAAAAATTGACTCGCCCTCAGAAAAAGGCCACTAAATATTTCATCCATCATCAGATTAATTGGCCTTATTACCTAATATCGATATTAAAATCGGTTAAAAATATGTTAGATTTGTTATTTGTTCCTTTCTACATTGATCTCAATATCGATAATTAATAATTAATTTAACCGTTGTTTATGGACCTCATTGTATACCGTTTACTCATAGCCTTACCTGCACATTAGAACAGACAGAGTTATACAGGGCTTCCTGTCGGCGGTAATTTGCCCATGCTTATCCGGCTATTCCTTTTGAGTAAAATTGTAAAATGTTTAGTTTATATCTTAAGGAATGTGCATCCTAGGTTGAAATCGTTAAACAATTAAATCTGACATAATTGTTCTTAATTTAATTTTTAATTTGTCGCAATGCAATATTTCTGGATGAATTTCACAACTGTCTACATATTAACATTAAATATAGAGTAAGCTACCCATTTTTTATGTTTCTCTTAGTTTATGCAATAAATAGAAAGGCTCCAAATACTTTTAAAAATTTCCAGTGTGGTTATTAATCAGCTGATTCATTTATATCAACTCGTCCATATAGAGACTTTTAGCTTCTTGTCAACTTTCTAATTCCCTTGAAAGAAGTGGCATCTTAATAGATCGTAATCACTATGCAATCGGTAGATTGACAGTGCTATTAAAAAAATATTTAACTTTATTATATTGTAATTAATAATAATTTTTACCTGAAGATTTTTCTTTATTCGTTTGTCCATTTGAAAACGGGGATAAATATCTCGGACCCCCAGGTACTATTGGAGTGCCCCATAGGTTTCGACAATATGTAACAAAACCCGTTGGTGAGGAGAAATGTGGAGGTGAACCATTTCTTTCCGATAAATTTGCTGAAACAAAGGAAACATTTATCATTACTATCAATTATTTAGTTATTTCAATCAGATTATTATAGATGTACTCTACATTTAATAGCCATTATATAAAGGGTATGTTTAGTTTACAATTTTGAACTTAAAAATCGCTTAAGTAAAATTTTATTTATAAATTACGTGTTAGATATTTCTATTGTTACCATTTCCAGCATCGCCAATTTTATGGTGCTTATATTTCAAACATAGGTTTTTAACTAAACATTAATTATGCCTTTGTCATCAATAACTATTTATTTAATACTTCAACATATTATGTAGAAATATATTTTGTCTATACATAATTTCCATTGTTACTAAAGTGGACATTTTTTAAAATTAAACAAAAAACTTTAACAAGTTTTTGTGTTTTATAATCAATTGAGACAGGGCAGCTATATTTCGTTATTCCAGCTTTTTTATTAGGGACTGTTCAAAAAGGTATTAGCAAGTTACAGTATTTATTTCATCCATAAAATATATGGTTTTTCTAATAAAAGGAAAATTCCCAACCTCTGTCCTATCTACCAGAAAGAAAACAAATCACAAATTGAAAATTGCAGTACTGTAAGAGTATACAATAATTTAAGCAAACTTTTTGAAATTGTCTAATTCAACTCTATTTATCTTTAAATTTGTCGACAAATTGATCATATTTCTTCATCTGTTAACCTTGAGCATAATTTGTTATAATGTCATTAATGTCACTTTAATTTTGCAAGTTTACAAGAACGAAAGATCTCCATTTTGTAGTATTTCTTTTTAAGTTGCTAAGTTATACTGTTTTGATATTAGGCCGGTCGTCACACAGTGGGGCTGAAAGAAATTCACCATTCAAAATTCTCTACACCCTTTAATTTTTGTCCAATCGCAATATTCTTTTTTTTTTTTTTTTAATAATCGTCAGACTTACGTCGTTAGAATTGATCAAAATTGATAGAATAAGCAGAAAAATCAAAATAATTACATAAAATGACTAAATTATATTGGTGAAAACTACAGGACACTAATTTTTAGTTATTCACTCAAAAGCGACTAAGAGAAGAATAAAGTAGCCGTAATTTAGTCAATTTTAATCAACTATAACGGCGTATTAAGTTCAATTTCGAGTTTTTTCAAAAATCTGCTTCGATAATTTTGTAGCCAGAAGTCTGACATTATTGTAAAAAAAAAATATTGCGACTGGACAGAAATTAAAGGCTGTAGAGAATTTTGAATGGTAAATTCTCTTTCAGTCTCACTGTGGCACACTGTGGCGACGTATATAAGTTCAATTTCGATTTTTTTCAAAAATCTTCCTCAACTTTTTTGTAGTCAAAAGTCCCACAATTATTTCAAAAATATATGTTGCGATTGAATAAAAATTGAAGGCTGTAGAGAATTTTGAATGGTAAATTTTTTTCAGCTCCACTGTGCGTCATAAAGACAAAATCATCGAATTTAAAACAGCAAGTTTATTGACTATGCTTATAGAAGAAAATACGCTGAACACGATGGGGCCATTAAAAAATTTATAAAACATAGGTTAAAAACAATGGTTTTTAGAGAAAATTCTCATTTTCCTAAGTTTTTTGGCTT
The DNA here is from genome assembly GCA_963583905.1 of Stenurella melanura. Lineage (NCBI taxonomy): Eukaryota > Metazoa > Arthropoda > Insecta > Coleoptera > Cerambycidae > Stenurella > Stenurella melanura. The sequence continues at coordinate 106,445,737 of OY757311.1, forward strand.
TTTAACGAAAATGAAAAAAAAAATGAAGATTTCATCAATACGCGTCGTTTGCGAGTTTTAGTGACCTTTTATCTTTGACCATACAATTGTTATAAATAAATTAACAATTTCTTTTCTGTTCAACAAAAGGTTATACGAATATTTTATTGTGGTCAAAATGTTGCATTTTGTTCATAGAATTTACAGGTTTTTTTTGTGTCGTTGTCTCGTGTATTTTGCAATTGTCTAAACAAATAAACTGATTTGTTTATTAAGGATTTACGATTTTCCATGGCATTTTTTGCACTCTCCACCCCCGGCAATCGATAAATGTTGATAGAAACTATCAATTCTATATTGCTTATTAAACAAATGAAATACCTCAGCTGAACGGTCATAGATAACATGTCACTATAAGTCTCAAATGACGCATATTGATGAAATTTTGATTTTTTATATCTTGACTTATTTTCGTCCGACGCACGACGCACCATTTCCGTTGAAAAAGACTTTAAGAAATAAGAATTCTCTCTAAAAACCATTGTTTTTAACAATAAAGCTTGTGTTTTACAAATTTTTAATGTCACCATCGTGTTAAGCGCAATTTTTCCTATAAGAATAGTAAATGAAATTGCTGTTTTAAATTTGCTACCAAAAATGTGTAAGTATAGAGAAAATTTTATTCTTCTAGTTATATTTAAAAATACCTTGAACAAACATTTTCAAATTTTCACCCCTACAAAATGTGCAGTTATATTAATAAAATGGAACGTTTTTTAGTTGTATGTACTATTAAGAAAAATATTTTATATTGAATAGATAAGTACATATCTACACATAGTGTCAATTTACATGTGACTATATGTTTAATTAGTTCACTCAAGAAAGTAGGTATAGAGTACGTTAGCAGGGACCTAAGCGACTCCTTTAGAAAGTTGTTTAGGGTGCTTAGGGAGTGGACATACTGGAAGACCTGACGTCTAGGGGGTGAGCCGTAGGGGGGGGGGACAAAGAGAGTTTCACTTTTGGTTATTTCGCTTATATCTCTTAGGGAAAAATTTCTTATACTAAATGAAAGCTCGTGAATTTCTCTGCAACTTTCGTTTTATATAATTTTTTCGAATTCACAACCGTTTTCGAGCTACACGTCCCGGAAAAGTGAACATTTTCTAAGAACAAATTTTTACCCGAAAAATAGAAAATTCTATTTTAAAGATGATAACACTTCAGCATTGTTTTCTGGAATCCACATTTGCCACTACCACAATCCTTGGTGCAGCGGCTAAATTTCGTTTCCAGTAGGACCTCCGATGCTGGTGGATCTTCTGTTGTAATTGGCACCAGGGTGTCTCCTACATGTTTCCACCCCCACTCTTGAGGGGGCAGCTCATTCCCGAGCCACTGCTGCACTTGGTGGTAGGTGCGCTGGGAATGCTGTTTAGCTGCGCTCTCAGTTGGTGGGAGAGAGCTGATGTCAGACTTAATATTTGCCTCTGACCTGTGTCCACAGTCTAAGTTGAGCAAAAATTAAGTAAATGCAACAATTTTGTATATCTAATAAAGGAATGCGATGTGAAAAGTGGTCGTGGAAATATTAAGCCTCCTTAGCGTGATTACATGTCACAGATGGTTTCATATTGTACGCAGAAACTCTTCAAAAATGTCTACATTTTCTACATGATTGTCTTTAAAATATAAATTTTATTTTCATTGCTGTATATTACTTCTTCTCTTTTTTGTCACACGGCATTGACAAATGTCTTGAATTTTCTATTTTAGTTAGCCTTTAGTGCATACAGTAAATTTGTAATAGCACTCTATTGCCTATTGGACGTACTGCCGCACCAAAGCCCGTTCCGATTAAGTCCTTGGCGATATCATTCCAACGTTTTGGAGGGCATCCTCTTTGCATCTTCTATTTGGTTTTATCTGAACTATCAACAGTTCCCTGTTGTCCTCCCTCCGGTTGATGTTGGCAAAGTAATATACGACGCTAGAGATACTCTGTGGAACCTATTTCTTGGGTACTCCAGCGGTTGATGCGATAAGTTGTTCAGAAAATTTGCAATAAACATCTCCAGACTCCGTCTCTGTTGCTTATTCACGTTTAAATGCACAAAAAAATTTCTCTAGGCAAGTTGGAAACAACGCCATTCATGTTTCCTTCAGTAAATATTTGGATTATGTAGTGGATAGAAGTTGGAATTTACGCTAATGAACATTTCAATAGCTCTAAACATATTATGACTTAGTACATTCTCGGCAGCGCGGCGGCTGATTTACAAAATATCAGTTTAATTGACTTGACTGAAGAACTTTAAATTGAACCTATCTTTAAGGCCGCAGAAAGAATAAGACGTGTCAAATGGGCAATTTCATCAATAATTGCCCACGATGAGCTTATCCAAACTCCAGAAAAAAAATTTGAAGTTGAATATTTTAACTGTTTATTGGACACTACCTTAATATCTCTCAATGGAAGATTTGAACAGTTAAATGAGTACTCAGAATCTTGGTCTTTTTTATACAATATAAAAAAATTCTGAAAGAGCTACTTCTTAAACTCTGCTCTGTGATGATTTTCAGTTAACACTAACTGTTGGGTCAAAATCAGATACAAATAGTTGTTTGTTGCGTAATGACTTCATAAGCCTGAAAATTTTTACCTGACCGAGATGATGTTGTTGCTACTGTCTACATTTTGAATTTCATTAAAGATCGCAGTATTCAGGAACTGTATCCAAATTTATGGATTATATTGAGAATATTAATAACTATACCTGTGGTTACAGGTAGCTAGTGGAGAGGGAAGTTTTTCCAAGTTTAAGCTAATAAAAACCTATCTGCGATCAATACCTCCTTCCAGATTAACAAATTAGCAACGTTAACAATCGAACATGAAATTGCTGACGTAATAAGAGAGTTTGCTGATAGGAAGTCCAGGAAAGTGAAATTGAAATAAGTAGTTTTTCATTTTTTCTTATTGTTTTTCTTTTCTTTGTCAATTGGAGAGCAGAAGGGGCGCCGTGGAAACCTCGCCTAGGGCGACGATATTGCTAAAACCGGCACTGACTGCACAGTTATATAGTTAATACAATTCAGTTACAGTGATAAATATCTAAGAGTCCTTATATGTGAGTAAAACCAATGTTTATTGTATTATAGCGATTTTTCTCAAATATTATTTTTTTAGATTGGACAACGTTAGTAATTAAACGCATTCTTATTTTAACTAAAGGTGATGTAGAACCTTCTACATAGATAATTATTAAAATTTTGTCCGATGTCTTGACATAAACAAAAATCTTCTTGAACTTTTAAATACAGTTATGTTTTGAAAGACAGTGATTTTGCATGCCACTTACCACCAGTCATCATGAATTCTTGATTAATTCGTTTTTCTTTGTTAAAGCTGTCCACTACTAAATCTTTCATAAATAATAAAATATCAAGACCCTCCAAACGGCACAAATCGCTAAAAGGAAATCGAGTCTCAGAAATCTAAGAGGATTACGGATTGGCCACTTCAAGTAAATACAGTTAATACTATAAATAGAACTGCAATCATATCAGTTGTTAATACGTAACGAAATAAAACGTTTATTGTTAAATCTTACTACTAAAGCAAGTCAATTAACTTATCGAAAATCAATTGATAAGACATAGAGATTTACTTATCTTGATAAATTAGAAGAAACTGTAAACTATTTGAATAAACAAGCCTTTCAGGTTATCTTTTTTATGAATATGATCCGATTGTTACCGGGTGAAACCCGAAAGTTGGCATGAATCACGCTTTCGTGAAAGTCGATACAGATATCATAAAATGTATTATCATTGGGAAAATTATATCTCAATGTCCTTAATCCTTTAATACATAGTAGGAATTCTAACCGAATTATAGCGTTAAGGTATTTTTAGAAATAACGTAATGTGTTAAGCTTCGAAATTACGCTTTCAATATTTTCGTGTCACGTTGCACGTGAGGTATCCCGCGTAGTACGTAAATATTTTCGTGATAAACGTGTCGTGGTTAATTTTTATTGATTTATTGATTTTGGTTACAAATCACTATATGTAGCAAAACTTGTTACGGTGCCAAATGATCCTAAAGTTGACAATAATGTTGACGAAGATGATCACAATAAGCATATTATTAATCTTAAGAGGTGATACCGATAACAGTTATTCAAAGTAAAAGAGGAGCGATATTCAATAAATATACAGCGGGATCATTAGAGAACAAAACAAAAATTTATTAACTGGGTTTGACCAATCACAACATTAAACAAATTCAAGTTACTAAACTTGAATGAGTTATTGAGGTTTTGAGGCCAAATGAAAACAATATAAGAGAGACCTAACGCTACCAAGCAGGGTATCTCAGAAGTCGTGGTCCAAACCAAAGTGGGCGATGTACAGAGACCATTTACACTCAAAACAGCACTTTTCCATTTTTTTGAGGAATTCATAAAAAAAGGGATAAGTTGTTTAGGTTTTTTTTATTGTACTTACTACTGATGTGTCCTTATAGTGAAAGTGATTTCATTTCATATTACAATAATGAACGATTCTCTTGTAAATTTACTTACCACTGAAAAGTGCATACTAAGAACTTCTGCAATTCGTACCGATTCCAGCAAGGTTTAATTAAATAAATAATAGCTGTTGGTAATTTTTCAAGCAAAAAGGAGAGGATCAACAATGAAAAGACCTAAACAAAGACCCAAAAACGGAAAAAGTGCTGTAACTTTTAAACGACTAATAATTGGATAACAACATTTGCGGCTATTTTAATAGTGAATCGCCCATTTTTGTTTGGACCACAATTTCTGGGACACCCTGTCGAGAAAGGGACATGTTCTTTTTACTCTAACACGTTGACTGTTCTCAATACTTTATGCATAGACTTATGTTATGCGAAATATTGAAGTCTATCGCTTTCTTTATTTAGCATAATATAGAATTTAGAAATTAAACTTCTTATTTCTCTGGTTGAGCGTTCGACTGTTCAGGGAAAATCAAATGGGAAGAGGCGAAGGGGTGGGGCACCAAAACGTTGAGCTGATGCTACCAAAGAGACGAGGCGGTAATTGCAGGAACACAATCCATTGCTCACGCATGCGCTGCTCTACTCTATCTTGATATTGTTCTTTTAAATCAATCATTATAACCTCAAACTTAAAAAATTATTGCTATAATAATTAAAATAAATTCTTTATTTGTGTACAACTATTGAAATGGGGTGTACTCTGTATTCACTTTTTCAAACCAAAGTAATCTCAATAAACATACATGTATGGTGCATAAAATTAACAATATGAGTGCAATTGAATATAAAGGAGATTAACTGCTTCTATTTAAGTGCATGGAAGGGTGTATCCTTCAAACACAAAAGCATCCACAGCAGAGACATGAATTTCACATAGAATAAGTGGAGGAGAAAACGTTTGCTACAATGGTACCTATGCACCCAATGTTAATAACTGAATTTATTGTTAATTTTAGTTATAGAATTTGAGATATGGCTAAAAGTTGAAGAGAAAAATAATGATGTACGATATGTGAAATCCATAGGAAGAAAGCAAAGAGATAATAAAAAAGTTAAAATATTTGCAATAGTGAACTTAGCTGATTATTTTAGGAAAGGCGAGAATTAAACCCGAAATAGACGAAAGAGAAATGCAAAAAATCAAGGCACATCCAAAATAAATAAATTTTGCAATAAATTTTTTGCATATATGTGTTCACAGACATTACAATAATTGTTTCCGATAGATGAAATTTTGGCAATTATTTTTATGGCAAGAACTCACCGATTTTGCCAAAGTAGTATATTGTCCTTGCCCTAAAAATTATTTTCATAAGCACAAAATTTCAGGTATCGAAAATGATAACTGTAATGTCTGTGAACACATCTGCAAAAAAATTCGAAAAAATCCGAAAGTGGGCCGTGTTTTAAAGATTTGCCATTTTTATAATATGAATAAACATCATTTTCATTATTATAAAAATTACAATGTTTTATTAAAATTTTTTTTAAATGTTTTTTCTTCTTCAAGATGACTATTATAATCGCCTCCCAGCTCTGGATTCGTATAAATTTACCTTCATAGAATTATTCTTTACAGCCACCGGTCAACGGGAGTATTTGCGATTATTTTATTAAAAACGAAAAGAAAACCAACCTAAATTGAATGAACTATGTACACAGTTTTTAAACTTTTAACCTGGAGCAACTGGGATTTGTATGAATAATCTCTCCTTATAATAGTTACTTATTGTTCTTGGGCAGTTTTTTTTATGATTTTATTATTAATTGTATGCTCTACAGGTTTTTATTGAGATTGTTTTGGCTAGAAAAAGTCTTATTGCAGTGAAAACAGTACACGCTCTTTTTCGACACAAATAAAGAATTTGCTTTATATTCAAACAATATTTAGTCTAGATTCTAGTTTGAGGTTATATGCACAGATTACTTTACATCATGGATCATTTGATTTGGCATGACAATTGACATTTTAAAGAACGAGGGACGGCGCATGCGTGAAAATGGATTGTGTTCCTGCAATTACCGCCTCGTCCAAAGAGCACATTGGAGGTAGCGTTGGTGAGGCCATGCGCCTAACAGGCAGCCGAGATACATGACGCTATAGCATATACCTATTAACTATATACTGGTAACACACTATAAAGCCACTATGTGTGGAATTGAGGCTAGAGAAGGAGATAGTTTTCTATCTCTGATGGGAACCTGGGACATAACGCGCACGCTCTGGCGACACGATCTGATGAAGGAGTAAGGAAGCGCGCTATATGTAACAGGTTAGTGGCCAATTTCTCCGATTAGATTGTGACCATTTACCTTCTATATTCAGTTGAATGTCACAATCTCGCGTCACTAAGGCATGCGCACCATACCCAAAGTACTCTTAAAGGATAAAGAGACAGGCTTTTCTTGGCATCAAGTTACGAACGAAACTCATATAGTTAATATTAATATGTATATGCTCTATAGGCTGTCAGACATGCTAAGGAAAGCCAACTAGAGTTACATGAACCACAAAACATCTGCCAAGACATTATCAACAAGGAGAAGAAGATGTTTGACATTTTGCCATACATCCCGGTTAGTGGAGGTCCAGCGGCAGGCATACGTCCTAGTTATGGGAGGTATGATGGCATACATTCTAAACCTGCAAGGTGACTACTTTTAGGCCATGATTAGTAAATGTCAAATTGATTTTTAATAATTAATTCCATTTATTAATTAAGTTTTCACCACTAAGAAAAATTCTCATATCAATTATCTTGTCTGCCACGCTCTAAAGTCAAGAATTGATCATGTCTCTAGCTTATACCTATTTAATTTTCATACGCTATTAAAACTGAATATTGAATAATATTATGCTCCTCTGACACAATATTTGTTGAATAATATTTTTGAGTTTTAAAAGTATACAAAGTTGTCTTTTAACTTTAATAAATAATGTGGTCGTAGGTAAATTATAGTACATACTTCGAACTGTAAAATAATTTCGCAAAAATAAAATAAAGTTCGGCTTTTAATTTTTTTGTTAAACGACTAGAGAACCCCTAAAACTGACAAAATATATTTTTTAAAACGCTTTTTTCAACGTAGTTATGTTTTTATATGCCACATGCCGGTGAAGCGTTTGTTTGTTTTTTTTTTTTGGAAACTCTAATCTTTTCATCTTCCGTTCACAATTTCCTCTTTCAACTATTCTTTATATATATGCACAATGACTGAGAACTAATTTACTAGGAAAATCCAATTCCATCAATAAAGTCAATAATACCGCCACTGCAATAAAAGTCAAATCAACGCTAATGTAGGTAGGATCTTTATTAGAGCCGAGATCGGAAATAGCGAATTAGTGCGTAATGGGCTTCAGTTGTATGATTTGTTTCATTAATCAGAACAATGACGTAACTTCAGGCGCCAGTAGAACAACATATATTTTGGTACAATTTTCAGAGAATGTGAATTATTGATTCTCTTTCAAATGAAACTTCTATAAGATCATTTTTTAGGGTCTCACAAATGATCCAGCCTGTGCGAAATAAAGTTACGCATATTTATTAAGTATACTTGAATTTTAATTTTGACCAGATTAATATTATTTAGTCATATTCTGATTTCTGTTAATACAATGTTTTTTAAATGTTAAACTTAGTTTATACAATGCGCCTTTTGCCTCTTTTTCGAAGATAATGTCATTCGTTCAGCTTCTATCAAACCCATGTTTCTTTTCAATCAAAAACTGCAAAGAAGATCTTCGTAATGGCAAATTTTTCATTCAAATCTATACAATAAATGGTAATGTAACGGGTTAAATATTTGTGTCCATATGAATTATTTGGGCCTTTGCTAGGAACTTAAAAATTTTCCAAATATATGGGATCTAATCTAAAATCCGCGAAAAATGTATGAAAATTTACAATGGCGGCTCTAATATCAAAGGTGGTTCACAGTAAATATAATCAAAACTGCAGACCCCGCGGATACGGTTGTCCTGTCCTGTTGTCTTACAAAAAAAGTTTCATTATTATTATTTTTAGTTTATGGTTAAAATTCAATAATAAGTTCCTAACTTTTATTTTGTTTAGCATTTTCTCATCGGTGACTATTGAAATGATCTCTTTTTGCTGACTCCGCGTGAGGATAACAAAAAGATGAATTTTCACATGCCACGAGCTTGTGAAAGATAGCTTTGAACTATTTTAATTAAAACTAATTCGACATTTCATATTTGGGACTAGTTACTTTGTGGAAACTTAGGTTAACCGTTTGTATGAGATTGACCATGATCAGAGTTTAAGGACAATTTTAGAAGACAGGAAGACAGGCGATCACCAAAGAAACATATACGTCAATGCTGCGACTAATCTCGTGTAATCTTGTTTTTAACCAAACTGATTTCTTTTCAATGGAGGAGGTTCTCAGTTCAATCCGTATGTATTTTCTTATGTAATGTTCAGTTACTTCTCTCAAAAGCGATTTGTATGCAAATCAGTTAGAAACTGTAGAGGCCCAGTGGTAATCCCTTATTAACTTCATCGAGATATATGTAGTTAAAGGTGAACAAAAATCGGAAGAAGCGTTTTCTGTTCGATGGCACATTTATTACTTGGTATTTAGTATTTTCGGAACACCTCATACAAAATCAGATGCCAGAACCATACTATGTACGCACTAGATTCAGGATGTCTCGTTAGTGAATGATCAAATGAAGTGGGGTGATAAGGGAGATCATTTCCAATCAAAATAACCGCATATGAATATTATCTAAATGTTATTTGTGGCATTATCTTATTTTTTTTTCCTTCTTCAATTCTTTGGGACTTCCTGCCACATGCATGTTTTCTTTTTAAGCGGTGCTAGGGGAATCTACAAAATATATCACAATTAACCAGTATGTTACTGGTAAAAACCTCTACGCCTGTGACGTTTACGTCAAAGGATCAGTTAGAGGTTGGTTTTTTAAATAAACAACACAAATAAGTATAAAAACTTGAAATTAAATATTTCGCCGATGTTTCGGAAATCTAATCTGTTTCCTTTCACAGGCGTGGAGGTTATTTACCAGTAATATACTGGTTAATTGTGATATTTTGTAGATTCCACGGGCACCGCTTAAAAAGAGAAAATGCATGTGGCAGGAAGTCCCAAAGAATTGAAGAAGAAAAAAATTCAGATAATGCCACAAATAACATTTAGACAATATAACGAATGTGCCATGGATACAATTGTGTTAAAATCGGTAGTTAGAAATTTTTTTGGAGAAACTGATACAGAATCTGATGTCAAGAGTTAAAATTTCAAAATGGCAAAATCAATAGGGCGGCGATAGTTTCATAACTTAAAATGATCAAAACTTTGAATATTTATTATAACAGATTCTTACCTATATGAAATTTGTTTTACTGAACTGCGAGATCTACTACATCAACTTTACAAAACTCACTAAAGAATAAAGTTTGGCTATTGAAAAATATGTGAATAACGTCATCAATTTGTGATAGATGGTTGTGAGAAAAGCAATAATTTTAAACAACCTAAGTGTACCTGGATTTCTTACTTTGTATTCTCCGATATTTCATAGATGTTCCATGTTTTATCAACTGACTGTATAATAAAAAAATGTATTGTTTATATCATCATTAAATCCTCATAAGATTTTAACGCTTTCATATTAATACAGGAAATCTATTTTCAACATGGAGACCTGCAAACATATGGCGTTTGTAATACCGGCGCATATTTGATATCAAAATTACTAACCAATCGCACGGAACTTGAACAATATTGATACACGTTATAAATTGACCGCCTTATGTAAATATTCACCTTATCGGCTTCGATGCTTTTGTACAGAATACTTTTTTTAATTTAACGTTTTATGACGGTTGCTGTCTGATTGTGGATGATTGATTTTTATTAGTGACAATCGAATTGTTGAAAAGTGTGTGTAGTACAGTATTTATTTTATGTATAGGCATAGAAGCAGCGCACAGTGTAAAATTAATGAGTTGTCATTTTCAAAATTCTAGCTCAATATTTGATCAAACTGGATGAAATTGAGCGCAAAATAATTTCACTTAAAATGACCTCGAAATCGATAGTGAGGTGAAATTTTGGCAAAAAATGTTCTTTGAAGTTTTTTCGATAAATCAATATTTTTCGAGTTATTCGCGATTAAAAATATTAGGTGTTTTCACTATGTGAAAATTTGTTCTTTTGATATTATTAAAATGAAGTTCTTGTTATACTAAAGCACTTATTGATAGTTAAACAGCATTCTATCATCCATCAAATTAAAATTTCAACAAATAAATAACACAAAGTTTTAGTGATTGAACGATTGCGCAAAACACGCGGTGACGTCATCGGTTATATTAGTTTCTTAAGTCGCGTTTAAAAATTGTTGAACACAACACTTTATCTGCTTTATTTACGTTTTACATGTGATTAAATAAGTAACGCCTTCCTAATACGGGATTTGTAAAAGCTACTTTCAGAAATTTATCTGCAAAATAAGGTCTTTATAACACAAAATGACACTGACAATATAACTGATGACGTCATGAATGCGTAGTCAATTAATGTAGTGTTTTTGGCGAAAAAATTTCAATACAAAATTAAAATGGCTTATTTTAATGTATTACTGGACTGTTTCTCAAAATTCAAGTGTTTTTAACTATAATAAAGCATTATCTTCACAGTGAAAGTGAATATAAAATTTGTGAAAACATCTAATTCATGTTTTAAAGCGATTTTTCACGAACAACCTGAAAACCTTAGGTTTTATCACAAAAATCATCAGCAGCAAAAATGAGGCTAATAATATAGCAAATCGTTTTTTTTTATATTTCTGTTGATGCAATACGAATCGAGTTATGGCTCGTTAAATGTGACTGTTTGTTCGCCGAAAACTGAATTCGAACCTTTCAATGTTAAATAACGGAAAAACGACGAATTTTTTAAGGAAAACTTGTCAGATCTTTCTTAAAGAACTTGAAAAAAACCTTTAAAATGAGCTTTAGCGAAAATCGTTGGCTTAGGGCCGGTTTTTCAATGTCCAGTTAAATAGCTTAACTCTCAGATGAAATTTATTTGGCAGATAAACTGGTTTTCAATGTGCAGGTAAAATTTACCCGAGGGTTAAACTCACTATCTGAAAGCAAATTTAGCAGAGAGTTGAAAGTACCAGTTAAAGATTTATTCCACTGTTAGTGGATTTGCACATGCGCATTTGGTTCAATTTCTGACAATTCTAAAACATTCTAACCGAAAAACCAAAGTGATTGATTGATATGTTCGTTTTTAATTTGTGATTTATATTAAATATATTATTGCCAATAATGAATGATAATAATAATAATATTCTGGATATGAGTGATGATGACGATGATATTATACAATTTATAGAGAATGAAAGGAGACCCTATACCATAAGGGAACGAGAAAATAATTGGGAGAATTATGATGATAAAGATTTTTTTAATAAGATTTCGACTGCGTAAAGAAACTGTTTTACATATCGTTCAGATGATAGAGGATGTTGCAGGAATAATTATATTTCTCCAATCACTTAAGGTGTAGTTAGCACCTTTTTTTCTTTTTACGCTTTATTGCTGATACCCAAACTCACAAAATTAAGAACAGAACATCAATCAACACGCTAGACAACGCAATGAAGTTTGAGGTTAAATTAGATAAACTGCCACTAAAGCACGCGCGCAATTTGAATTAAACCAATTGAAAGAAACTTCAGGTAGAATCAGTAGTGCCAACATAGCTAAGAAATAATTCAATTCATGAATACGTAGCTGGCAGTTAAATTACTGTTGATAAACACTACAATAGATATAACTGCCAGCTAAGCGTGACTAGCAGCTACCTATTTGGCACTTTTAACTGGACATTGAAAAACCGGCCCTTAGAAACTTACGGAGTTATCATGAAAATAAAATGGTTGTCTCGTCTTTTCGGAGGAACAATCAGCAATGAAACCAATGGTTTAACTTTCTTAATTTTTAAGATATCTAATAGCTCTAAAAACTATTTTGCAGGGGCCTGTGAAATAAGACTTCCTTGAATCCCTCGTTTATGAAATGTATGAGTTTAAAATGCTCGGGGAAGGTGATCCTTGCACTCAAATGCAAACTTAAAACAGGGATATCTCAATTAATTCTAACCCTAGAGAAAAACAATTTTTCTTTCAAAGAAGAACCTACATTTTTGCATCTTAGTGTTTGAGTTATTGTGAAAAAAATAACATTTTTTTAAAACTTTCATAAATCATTTCAAAATTGAATCAAACTTTTTTTCAAATCTAGGCATTTTAAATAGTTCAAACTTCTAGAACATATTTTTAGTACCTAAATAAATTAAATTGCAAATGAATTACGTTTAGTTTCAATTGTTGCGGTTAAGCCATTGATTTCATTGCTGATTTTTCCTCCGAAAAAAAGACAACCATTTTATTTTCATAATAACTCCGCAAGGCTTAATGCTAACTTACACTGAAGCTCATTTTAAAGGTATTTTTAAGTACTTTAAGAAAGGTCTAACAAGTTTTCCTCCAAATATTCGTCGTTTTTCCGTTATTTAACGTTAAAAGGGTTCGAATTCAGTTTTCGACGAAAAAACAATCACATTCAACGAACCAGAACTAGGTCCACATTGCTTCTACAGAAATAAAAAGGAAAACAATCGATTTGTCATTTTATAATCTTCAATCTTGCTTTTTATGATTTTTTTAAACGTAAGGTAAGGTTTTCGAGTTACTCGTGAAAAATCGCTCTAAAACATTTCACACACTTCTAGATGAAAAATCAACAGTTTCAATCGCGAAAAACTCGAAAAATATTGATTTAGCAAAAACACTTCATAGAACATTTTTTGCTTGGAATTCATCCCTCTATCGATTTCTGCTCAATTTTGGGTGTACTAATTTCCATCCCCGAGAAGGGTTGGCATCCACCCCTAGAGTAAAAGCTCACATCGGCACTATATAACTTTTGTTCCTTGAGCCATTTCCTACTTACTGATCAAATTTCACGTCAATCGGTTTTATCCAAAAAAAATCTGAGCGAAAAACCTTCAAACACTGGATTAAAAACTCCGCGAGAATTTTAAAATTTTTTAAATTTTTAAAATGGCCAATATTTTGAACTTGGAGCACTTTAAACCAAAATGACAATTACATAAGTAATCTGCGACCAAACACCAAAACTTTGTACGTTTCATTAATATAAATATTTGCATTTGCATTGAATTTTATTTTACAGATATTTTTTATTAGAAATAAATCCATAAAATCCACTACTATAAGTCAATATCTTGAACTTGGACCCAAAAAACATTTAAGTCATAGAAATCTGTTAAACAAAATCTTTGTTTTATACATTTAAAAACGAAGGCTTTAAGGAAGTTTTACCTTACAGGCCTTGTAGCCCTTGAAATTTCCTGCAAAATAGTTTTAGAGCGATTAGATATCTTAAAAATTAAGGGTTCGTTGCTATCCTTTCCTCCGAAAAGACGAGACAGCCATTTTGTTTTCATCGTAAGTTTTTAAGCCAACAACTTTTACTAAAGCACATTTTAAAAGTATTGTTATGAATTACACCCCCTTGGAACTGGTAATTGATACGCCTATGCCCTAATAGTAAGTGACTGGAAATATGTAGAAGGAAATGGACTTTTTCTAGAGTATGGTGAGAAGAGTCTGGATCAATATAGAGGTAATTTCAAAGTATATAAGGCGCGATTACCGGCGCAGAAGGGGAAGTTTATTAAAGAGAAGTTTACTAAAGTGAAAGTTTATTAAAGTGACGTTCTGTAAAAGTGAGGTTAAATATCAAGTAAACAAAGTGTAAAGATTATTTCGAATTATTGTATAGTCAGTAAATTGTTAAATAAAGTGTTGGTGGTTTATCTCTTGCTGAAATTATTTTAGAACCCACGGATTTATACAGGGTGTTTCCTAAAAGGTGGAAAACACGCAACAGTATTTTTAAATACTTTAAGAAAGGTCTGACAAGTTTTCCTCCAAAAATCGTCGTTTTTCGTTATTTAACGTTGAAAGGTTCGAAATCGGTTTCCAACGAACAAGCATTCACATTCAACGAGCCACAACTCGGTTCCTATTGCATCTACAGAAATTTAAAAAAAACTGTTTGCTATTTTGTTAGCTTCATTTTTGCTCCTGATGATTTTTCTGATAAATCGTAAGGTTCTCGAGTTATTCGTGAAAAATCGCTCTAAACCATGAATTTTTTAGATGAAGAATCAACATTTTCAATCGCGAGTAACTCGAAAAATATTGATTTATCGAAAAAACTTCAAAGAACATTTTTGCTTAAATTTCATCCTCCTGTTGATTTCGCGGTAATTTTAAGTGAACTAATTTCCACCACCAAGAAGGGGTCATCCACCCCCAGGTTAAAAGCGCATATCGACACCATATAGCTTTTGTTCCTTTAACCATTCTCTACTTGTCCAAATTTCACGTTACTAGGTGTTCTCTGAAAGAATTCTGAGGTAATAACCTATTTTTATCGTCAAACGCTGGACTATTTGGCAGCTGTCAATCGGCATATAATACCTTAATTGTAAAACCAGAAGGTACCTCATAAAGTACCTTTATTGAACATTTTGCGCCCAATTTCATCCAGTTTGATCAAGAATTGAGCGGGGCTAGAATTTTGAAAATGACAATTCATTAATTTTACACTGTACAGCGTCAAAGCAATGAGTTATATCAGCTAACTAATCGACAGGATCATTATTACATAATAGAAACTTGATTTCATTTTTCAAATTTTAATGATTTAATTTTTTTTATTATCATCATGGGTCATAACTTAAAATGGCATTTAATAATTAACTTGCAAGATTCAAAAAAATTATTATTATTTACTGATAAGTGTGAAATTAGTTGTTTTTGTAACAAGCTGGGAAAGTAAGTGTTTCTTTCACGACTTATAGAACAGTGAAACAGATTCTTTATGGGATTTTGCAAACAGCGGTAAAAACTATCTATGAGAACTAAAAGAAAAACTATATGTAAAAAATATTAATGGAATCTTTGCTTTCTTTAAATAACCTGACTTCTGGTTATGCTAGCAAATTGAAATTCTAAAATAAATTTGTCCAATTTCTTATTTGACGTTCTGATTATAACACTAGCATCCAACATAGTCCCCTACAGCTAAGCAGATTAAACTAGTATCTACATGACCCCCTACGGTACGAAGATTCAGTTAAAAATGAGAACAGTGTAGTGAGTTCGACAATTACGACGAATGAAAATAAATATTTGCAACACACTGAGTACCAGATTCCTTGCAATTCTGTACTTAATAAAATAAGAATATTAAATTCTTACATTTGGAAACGATACATTTCATAATATAGATATACATGTCATTGTTTAATGGAATTTCTGTTGTTAGTGTTCGAAATCCAGTTCCATTAATTTTAGCAAAGTTGAAAATTATAAATTAATATTTATGATAAATAAAAAATATGCTTTTGACACGGTCAGTTAATTTGAAAATTAATTTTGTTTTCTAATAAGTAAAATAATCTTGGAAAATTGACTTGTTTAGATCCTCTGAAGCGAAAAAAGTATATTTTGGAGAAAAGGTACTTCTTTTCTAGTAAAATAGTGTCTGTTGGCCGTAATATCGTCCATTCCATAAGATGCACTCTACATGGAAATATATCGTTTTTCTTCTAATTTCTCATAGATTTTTTTTGCTCTCTGTCCAATCCTATAGAGAATATATTTTATTACAATTATATACAAACAAAATATAATTCCCCTTTAAATATTATATCTGGGATTACAAGCATAAAGGCGCCATCTTTAAACGGCCACATTTTTAGAAAAATCCACCATCAGTAGAGAAATAAGATAAAAATCAAAATATTTAAAATTTTATAGTCTTCTTTTTGTTCTATACCACTTCCTTATTATATGCAACACTTATTTACTAATTTTTCAATACAGTACAAAAAATTTAAATTGCTATATCTCAGTCAATTTTCTCCACACATCATGCAAAGAAACTATAATATAGCAAATCTTTAATTACTTCAAAAAAGTTTGAAAACGGGTAATCGATATTTTTTGGTGTAATGCGTATTTTCTAAGTAAACGTCGAAAAGTACGATTCCACCCCTGATAAAAAATTTGAATTATATGTCAGACATTATTAGTGTTATCATAAGGCAATAAAAAAAAGCAAATTAAAGGAAATTATATCTACTTCAAAAAAGTTTTATTGATATTTTATATTTAGTGGGTATTTTTTAAGTAAAAGGCGGAAAACCATAATTGAGCCCATAATGAACCCTTCTTTTACGTTCTGCGCAACGTGTAACTAGGGCCTACTCAGTTTCTTCAAAGGTAAGTACTTTTATAGACAGTCCAAAAAAACATTGAACTGCCCTTGCTATTTATTATTGAAATTCAATTTACCTGTACTATTATTATACTTTCATTTGATGCAAATTCTCATTAGAAAAAGCTATTTGAAATATTGAATTAAGCCTCGATTTGAGTTCAGAGTATTATGAAATATATCTCTGCACAAAGCACAAAAATGTTTTTCTACGGCGATTATTAAAAATTTGTGTATGGATGTACCTATTTGATTAGATAAAATAAATACAATAACTGTGTTCATGCCTGTTCAAGAGCCAAGACGTTTCACTTATTCTTCATTGAAATAACGTAGGCATATTTGATAGCTTGTAAGCGGGGCCCTTTTACAGACAACGGGTACAAAAGGTACAAAAAAGCCTTACTAAAAAGTAAAGTAAGTAAATCTAGCATAATAAATTTCTTGTTTTGTTTCGCTTTTTATACAGTAAGATAGATATAAACAAACATACAAGTTGAAAAAAAAACAAGAAGCATGTAAGATAACATTAATAAAATTAAACATAATACGTATAACTTACATTATTAGTTATGATCCATTCGAGGTATGTATATATCCTTTTGTCAATATAATCGATCAAAAAAATCTGACGGTAAAAAAAACAGTTATTAAGTGGCGACCTTTAAAGGATGGATTTTTTCGTTCACAGATTAATTAAACTAGACTAGGTGGCTCATTTAAGCACATAAACCATACACTATTTACTCTGAGATCAATATTAAATTTACAAATATTTTATATTAGATATCTTACAAACTGAATTTAACAAACTTGTATTAAGTAACGATCACTTATAATTGAATTACAGTGTAACAGGTGGATTACTGGTAGCAACAACAAACTTTTTTAAAATAACATTTAGATGTTTATAATTTTGTCACCTTTATATCTTTATCGATACAATCAATCAAAAAAATCAGTTGCTAGAATAAAATAATCGTACAACAAACATTTAAAGCCTTTCAAAAATTATTTGAAACGTGACCTTCAGCACATCTCAAAATTCTATTCGTTGACAAAAAGATTAACCAAACTAGACAACCTGTCTCATTTCTTGATGTATGCGTTTCGTGGATTTTCGGAAAGCTGCCTATTATTGATTTTAAGATTATTTTTTTAAACTACCCAACATTTATTTATTGTATATTTTGTAATACGTTACTATTACCTAACTTATATTTTTAATATCAAATTTCATGGTATTTATTATTTCCAGTTGTTTAAATACCATTGTGTAATAAAATAATGAACTTTAGTATAATATGAAATAAATATTGTCTAAATTTGTATTGCGACATCCTTTTAATTACGCCCACACCCACGTGGTGAAGTGGAAGTATAGTAATCTTTAAAAAAATGTTCAAAAATATTTTTTTGTTGAAACGAATTATAACATTCTAAGCCTATTAGAATGTTATAATTCGTCGAGATTTTGAGTGAAAAATTTTTTTCTTTTTCTCGTTCTGGGATTCTCTGCTACATATCTATTCTCTTCGAAAAATACTCCTTGGACACTGTTTTTAGAAGAAAATACATTTGCGGTAGAGAATCTCAGAAGGAACAAAAGAGAAAGAAAGATATCATCTATAAAATTCGATAATCTTTGAGAGCTTTGTCTCATACAATACCAATTAGGTTTAAAATGCAGCATAACTGAGACAAAGTTTAATTCATGCCTTGTTAAAGATTTAAAACTGTCAGGTGATAACATAACGTAAATGATAAGTATGATACCTCTAATCTAAATTTAATTGATATTCATTGTGTGTTTTGAAATTTACTTTACAACAGTAACTTTTCCTTTTTGGGTACTCAAAAATAAAAAACGGAACATTCATAGACCGTCTTTCTAGCTGTTACAACAGTTTGACTTCGAAACTATTATAGCCAGGAATATGAAATTTCATATGTAGTTAGGATATTTTGCAGGCAGGTCAGAATGCCCCAAAAATACTTTTCTGAATAAAAATGTTGAACTTTAAAAAAAATGATTCAGGCTATTTTTTTTCGAGTATCTCGTTAGAAAAAATTTAAATGTACAGATTTCAGACATACATTTTTTTAGGAATTTTCAGAAACAATGAAGAAATTTAAGGAACATGTTATTTAATATATAACTTTATGTATTTCATATAAATGTTCTGAAAATTATCCATTAAACAGAACTTTCAATTTCACTTAAAACGTTGGTTATCAATAACTCTGGTTTAATAAATATTTTAAGTGACTTGAAAGATTTTAATTTTGGTAATATCAGAAAAATGTTTTTCCTGACCGTGAACAGGGAACAAACACATACCATATTCACGAACGGAAAGAATGACATACGAGGAAAGTCAAGTATGCTCATCTCCGCAAGTGGATATAAATGTTGCTACTCATAGTCTAGGTGAACCGCGTACAAAAAATGATGTATGCATATCCTCTTGTAACTTCTTGTGTGGCTTAATTGCACCTAATCTACAACTTTTTCCTCTACGAAAATTTTCGAATACGCGGCTTTCCCCCTCCACTTCCTCCGAAAGATTTCCACGCGTCGTACTGGAAAATCAGGAAATCTATTTTGTCAGACAATTCGAAAATTGGATTCTACATGTTACTATTTACCAATTTTTATAAAAATTCCGAATTAACAACTTTTAGAAATTTATTGATAACCGGCTGATTTTTTCAAGATTGCTTAATAGTCACCTGTAGAATCCAATTTTCGAATTGTCTAACAAAACAAATTTCCCGATTTTCCAGTACGATACGTGGAAATCTTTCTGAAGAAGTGGGGGGGGGGGGGGGACAAAGCGCTTTCGAAAATTTTTGCAGAGGAAAAAAGTTGTAGATTAGGCGCAGTTAAGCCATACAAGAAGTTCTAAGAGGATATGTATAAATTCATTTTTTGTACGCGGGCACCTAGACCATCACCTGTGGCACAAGAAACACCAAAAACTGAATACGTTTTGTTTTTTTAATTGTTACAATTAAAAAGTCAATAATCGATAAGCTAATATTTTAAACGTATAATAGTCACCTGCTATGTCAACATATTCTTTGAATAGTGGTAAAAGACGTACACTATTTAAAGATAACTTACTATTCATCTTCACACTTGTTACTACCGATACTGTTTATAATGCTATCAGGAGTATAAAGTCGAACACTGCCGGAAAAGATAAAATAACTCTAAACATGTTAAAATTATCCATCCCAATAATCTTGAAGCATATCACTCATATTATTAACTGCTCTCTTGAACAGGGTTACTTTCCTACAGAATGGAAAGATGCAATTATTTGTCCAATACCAAAAACAGCAAATCCTGCAACCGTGGAGGATCTGAGGCCTATCAGCTTGTTGCCAATTCTTTTCAAAATACTAGAAAGAATAGTTCACGACCAGATTACCGAATATATATTACTGCTTAACTTATACCCAGTACATCAATCGGGATTTCGTAAAGCACATAGCACCACTACTGCTTTGTTGAACCTTATTGATAATATCATCAGCGCACTAGACAAACGTATGGCAGCTATTCTTGTCCCTAGACTACTCCAAGGCATTTGACACCATTGATCACACGCTTCTTTGTGCAAAACTAAATTACTATGGTTTCGATACAATATCTCTGCGGTTTTTCAATTCTTATTTGAGCGAAAGTCGCCAATGCGTATTAGTCGCAGGAAATATATCTGATCTTAAAATTATCTCATCAGGTGTTCCTTAAGGGTACACTCTTGATCCTCTTTTGTTTCTTGTATATACAGCAGATATATTTAATGTAGTAACTAGTTCGCATGTTCAAGCATATGCTGACGATACCCAACTTCTTCACTGTTTTGAGCCATCTAATGCAGCTATTGCCACTAATTTGATCAACCAAAATTTAGACAACATCTAACAATATTCGCATCAACATAACCTTAAAATTAACCCTACCATTAAATCAGTTGTTATTCTATTCTGCTCAGAAAATACCTGAGATCACTTAAAGGCTTCTGTTCAACTAAATATTAATCAAGAAAATTTGTCCTTTTCTACTCATGCCAAAAATCTTGGGGTAATAATAGACGAAAAATTATGTTTTCTGTAGCACATAAAAATTCTTTTACAAATATTTTACTCCCGGCTAAAAGTACTGTATGCAAACAGGCATATCTTGAACTTTAAACAACGTAAAAAACTTTGTGAAACTTTAGTCATGCCTGTATTCAATTATTGCAATTTTATGTATTTTTACTGCCTGGATCAAGCTACAAAAAATCGACTACTAGTTTTGCAAAACTGTTGTTGTCTGTTTATTTACAACTTAAGAAAATTTGATCATGTTTCAAGCAAATATGTTGAGTTGCGTTGGTTAAAGATGGAACAACTCGGTAAATTTCAGTATGCAGTTTTCTCATTTTGTTTAATAAAATATTCTGTTCCAAGGTACTTGAGAGACAAGTTAATTTTCAGATCGTCAGTACATACTGTAAACATCAGACATCGGTACGCGCAACAGTGCCGCAACATCTTACATCCCTTTTCCAACGTAGCTTTTCTTACACATCCGTAGCCTTATATAACTCTATTGATCCCATATATAAAAATCTATCGACAGTTAATATTTTCCGTAAAAAAATCAAAGCCTGGTTCATTAATTCCAACAAAAACTAGAATATATTCTTGGGCAACATTTTGCTCTGTGTTTATGATTGATTCTTTTATTTAGTTATTTTGAGTAATTAACTTATTAGTATTTCTATAAATGTATTTTATAAAGTGTATACCGTTCACCTTACATTGGATTATTGTAATATTGTATTGTATTTTTGTATTTCAATGTTTTCTTTTTTACGTAATTAGTTAGGTAAGTGATTTATAAGGTTAAGTGTAAGAATACCCACATGGCTAAACTTCGCCTTGTAAATTGCTATTTTTAATGTACTTATAAATGTACATCTACACTCTTTGACTAAAGCCGTTTATTATTATTATTATTATTATTATTAATATTATTATTTCCTTATAACAAGAAATTGATAATATTAAGAAACATAGCAATTCGAATTCAATTAATAAATATTTATTTAAAAAATAAAACAAATCTACTGCTTGTTAACACTGACTAAAAAAGTGGCACATAAACGCCCATTAAGATAGTATTTACAAATTCAAAAGTACCTTTTTAATTTTGTTAAATTACAACAACATTATGGTTACAATATAACATCTAGTGGTGTGGTACCCACAGGACTTTTGAAAAATGTCATATCTTTGTCGCAGCTTTACGCCAGCAAATAGCCTGCTGGTGCTAGAGTGAACATGAGACAGAAGCTTATTCAAGAAAAAGTGTTGATCTGAAATACTATTTTGTATAAGTATTTCAACGGTACAAATTACGAAGGTGTTTCTCAAGTAAACAAAAAGCCATCAACGATTTTTCAGAAATATATTTAGAAATATGACTGATTTACTATCAGAATCGTCAGTAATGCGAGTGATGTTTCTTTAATTTCCTTCTTTAATAATACTGATGAAATTAAAGGCATATCCGAAAATTAGATAGCTTCATTAATCTGACACTGAAGATCGGTTAGATAGCTCAGAAATTAGGTGTAATCGAATCAGGTTGGATTAAATATTTTGTAACATAATATTAAAACGATAATTTTGAATAATTGATTAATTTTCAATAGGTGCTAGTCTTACCCTTATCAATTGAAGTACATATCTTCGCTATTTCTATTGTATATTATTCATCTTTAAAATGTTTTTTATTAAATGTTATTGGAGGATTTAAGAAATTATTAAAATTTACAAAACATTTTTTTAGCAAAAGAAAGAAAACAAAATTTGTGTGACACCGAACAAATAACAAAATCTAACGAATTTTAACCCAACCTCAAAATCAATATTGGGTCAATAGGTTCAATTATCCGAACAATGAAATTTTATTTCATAACTTTTAATTGCTGTTTTTTTCATACTAGTGCTACAGATTGAACTGAAATAAAATGTGTGAAAACCTGTTACGTAAAACTCTTTCCTCATTTTAATAAAAACGTTTTAAATAATGACATGCAGCTTCCTGATTTAAACTCATTAAGAAATACGCTCCCGAAACAAAAACGATTATTAAAAAGCAAAAAATTAAGTAGTGTATCCTCTGACGCACTTACATAAAAATAAAAATTAAATCTTTTTTAATTTTTTGTAATAAGTATAATGTTACTTTACAAGTACATTATTTCATCCGGGAACAATGACTTATGTTTAACATCTGCATGTTTTCTCCAGAACAAATCCTCTATTTTTTTACATTATTGTAAGTTATACCCCGCATATGTTTCATTGAGTCGATTTAGAGAGATGTGTAAGAAGTTTTTTATGCGTAATGTAGTATCACATACATATGGTTCCCATTCAGATTTATTTTTAATAAAATAATAATGGTATGTGAATTCGGAGTCACAATTATCATTATTGCCGTTTTATTTTGTCTTGAAATAATTAGAATAAACTGCTTTAAACTCTGAATATGTGTTTTTGACATTGTAACTATTTATATGAGAATATTCTTAAATGCTGCTGCAATGTGTTAAGAAACATTATTGACATTATTTCATTAGTTTGGTGGTTGTGCGACTATGGTTTTTTAAATATTAAATAAAATAATAAAATAAAGAGTAATAAATATTTATCAGTTAATGAAAATTAAATTTGTTATTACAAAATCTTGAGCAATTTAATATTGAGAAGAAGAGTAAATATTCATAGTAAATGTTCAAACTGGAGACATTCAGCGGCCTGACAATATCGTAAGCGATCAACTTAAGCAGTTTTGAATAGAATGTATGATATTTTGTGAACGGCCATCCTAATTCGATCTTCCAACTCTTCTAACGACTAAGGTTTGGTGATATAGACAAAGGATTTTAAAAGACCTCAAAGGAAATAATCTAAAGGACTTAAATATGGTGATCGCGGTGGCCAATCCTCTTCGAACTACTCATCTCTATGGAAATATTTCATTTAGGTATTGACTCACATCAATTCCATCTTGTTGATACCAAAAGGTCTAGTAGGATAAGCTAGGCGAAACGGCCCCAGAAAGCAATTTTTGAAATAACTTATGTTATAATATTGGCACGTCGTAAGAACACGATTGACACACTTTCAGCCCCTAATCTCCACAACTGTTTCTGCTAAACGAATGAAACAAAAAAGCTCTGTTAGACCATTAGTTGGTCTATATTGTATATTTATTTTCGATTTTGTAAATAATTTTAATTATTTGAAAAATGAAAATAAACATTTGAGAATTAATTATTTTACCGCTAGGGCCAAGGTACAATAGCCAAAAATATATAATACAGGTAATTATATTTACTATACTGCTAATTGTTGCATTAATAACGAATGGGTGCAACACGTCTAAAGAAAATTAAGATCAGTTATGACCAAGTATACTAAAATCTAATATCAAGCAATCATACTAAACACAATGTCATCCATTACAGGTTTCATTTAAGTAAATTCTAATATTACAAAATGTATATTTGACAACAGGTGTCATTTTTTGCACACCGGAAAATCTCCAAGAAATGCAATTCCAAGGCCATGACTGGTGTTAAATATAGCAAGAAATATAATAGAAAATCACGTAGAAAATCTTTCTTTGAGTCAAATGA
Source organism: Stenurella melanura (assembly GCA_963583905.1). NCBI lineage: Eukaryota > Metazoa > Arthropoda > Insecta > Coleoptera > Cerambycidae > Stenurella > Stenurella melanura. The sequence continues at coordinate 106,470,363 of OY757311.1, forward strand.
TTAGAACTATCTGGCAGCACAATGATCAAAATGTAATAATATTATTGTTCTAAAATTCAACGAATGGATGAGTAGATTCATGTCTATAAGATGGCTCCTTAGAAATCCAGATTTCACTCCACTTGAATTTTTTTATTGCTTAATGAAAAACGGAACATTGATAATATGATATGATAATACCACATAAAAAGGATAGATTGAAGACGTTTTCAGAATAATTGTAATGCCTAAAGGATTTCTTTAAATTATAAGACTTTGAAATTCGACACTACAGTATTTTCTTTATAAACATATCTTTGTATACTCTTTTTGCAAAAAACAGACAGTAATAAATCAGCCAAGCAAAGACTAGCCATGGGCGTACTGTTGTTTCTTTTCATAAATGAAAATTATTGTGAAATTAATTTATCCACTTATTTCATCTTCGTATTTTACTATCAATAATTTCATACAAAATAAACGTATGTTGTTTAATTTATCTAAATATTTATTTATAATAATAATTTTTATAAATGTTGAATTAATTTTATAATGCAAAAAACACGGTGTAATTAGTTTCATGCCATTAAAAAAAAACTGGTAGTAGGGAACGACAAGACAAACAAAAAAACCTGATATGACATGGGGTCTAAAGCTCATAGTTTTGGAGAAAAAAAATAAACAAAAATTTCGCAAATTTTCAATAAAAATTTTTGAGAACTGCTGGAATATTGAGGTAGGTTTAGATCTAGATCTGATCTGAAGAAAACTATACTCTAACTATCCCTTGTGCAATATTTTAGTTACTGTCGATGTTTCGTTATGTACACACGTCCAGCCGTTCGTTGTTTTTGTTATTTTTGAATTTCGCGTCATTGTGTATTTATAGTTAAGATTTATTTTATTGACTTACCGTTCAAGTTGTCAAATTCTTGATTACGTACAGACACAACTTGTTCGTTCTTTTTGTATTCCTTTTTGGCTTTTGTACCAAGTTTTTATTTAATTTTTCTTTATTGACAACGTTAGTTGATAGTTTAGTGTTTAGTGTTGAACGAAGTGCGTATGTACTTAATTCGACGTACCGAACTGTGTATTGATACAGATGCAGAGATTTTGAATCATTTAGGTAGGCAGTAAGCTTTTAACCCAGGACACTCATTTATGTTACAAATGTTAATAAACCACATTTAAATTTTCTGAATTATAAACAATCCAATATTTTTTCAAAATTAAAAAACACGCATGTAAAGAAATGCTCTGTTTAAACCTCTATGGCCATTATTTGCTTGCAATTCTGCACGAAGAGAGAACGAATTATTTACCTCTTTATACTTGCCTCAGTTCGGTCGAGGCGGTACATCAAAGGCGGTCGATGATCCTTTGACACCGCGTGTGCCGGCCAGCACTTTTTTATGACAATTTAAAAGTTGTATAATTGGGAAGTACAAGTCATCGACCAAGAAAAGCAGTGGTTCTCAATAGTTGTCTACCATAATATTAAATATGTTAACCTAGATTAGTGTTTTTCAAAGTGCCCCTAGAGGGAAAAGTCATAAAAGTTTTTTGTTTGTCTAGTCGGTCCTCATTTTAATGACATGAAACTGATTACACCCTGTATAAAAGAGGTATTATTGTAATTTATAATGATGAGTTATTTATATTGTTACTTACATTATCATAAAAAGAAGTTAGTGCATAATTTGATACACCTTATAATTTCACAATTTCGATAATCAACTTCTTTGGAACACCTGTAATTATTATTATAAAAACACAATGATGAAAATTTCAATAAAGATTCATTGTCCATTATTAATGTCGTAAAAAGTTATAATTATGAAAACTCTAATATTATTAAATTATGTTAAGGTTTATGTACGCAATACCTTATTTAAAATTAATTAATTAGCTGTTCAGTTCGATATACAAGAATCACCATACACAACGACGATAGAAGTACTTATTGATATTTAAAACAGAAATGAGTTAAACGATTTTGAATTTTTTTAATTACTATTCTTTGTAAAACTGTATAAATATTACATTACTTATTGCTGTTGTTACCAGACACAGAAGCGCAATTGATTCGAGCTCGCGTGTGGCAAATTTACTACAATCACTGCCTATCGTACCTCGGGTTCGAGTTCAGCTCCGGGGTTATAACGTCGGTGGAGACTGATTAAATTTACACGTTTGCAATAATAATCTTATAGTGAAAATACGAAAAAATCTAATTTAGCAAAAGACAATCCGACTGTTTACCAAGCTATTACACAAATCTAATCCATAATTTTACAGTAATTTGATTTTTGCCAATTTACAGGGGTTCAAGCGACGTATTTTGCTGTCATCAACAATATAATTTTAATATCATAGCGGCAAAATCCTATTAAATACAATGGAATTTTTGATTTAATAATTCTCATTGGCTGTAAAATATAATTACGCGTAAAACAGCCATGCACCGATTACAAAAATGATAAATGAAGAGATAAAACAGATCAGTCCGAGAGTGAGTGTTGAAATAATTTGATTTCTATATCGAATTCTCTTTGAAGTGAGGCGCTAGATTGCATTTTGTTGGCGTTAATTGAAATTGACGAAAAAATAATTAGTTTTCTCCATTTCACTCCCTCGGTTTTACTCTTCTGCTCGTCCAGGACCTTATTGATTAAAATATTACCATACTAGTAGTAACATATTCTCAAGTATGATTTAACACATATAGTTCAGATATAACCATTAATAAATATTTAAGTTATAGGTGAATTTTATATTAATATTTGTCTTCATAGTCAAACCTTCATAAAGAACCTTAAGGTGGCCATTCCCTAGAAAGAGACATGCGACAGAGAAATATTTATTATTTTTGCCCAAAACTTTTTTTTCTTAGTACGTGTATTTAAAAGAACTATGATAGTACCTAAGTAGAACAATAACAAGACTATTACTATGAATTTTTACTCAAAAATTTCAGTGGTTTGCAAAATAGCTAAATTTAAAACTACGAAATAGGAAGATTAACATAATTTTGCAAACCACTAAAGTTATTGAGTACTTTTTTTATATATACGTACTAAGAAAAATAAGTTATGGCCAAAAATAATAAATATATTCCTATCAGATGTCTCTTTCTAGGGAATGGCCACCTTAAGACGCTTTACGCGAAGTAGCCAACTGAGATATCTTCCTTTTCACCACATCGTGCTATCTGATATATGCAATGCAAAAAATATTTCATCATTTTAAAGAACAACGTTAAATCTGGACTGGTATAATAATAGTTCGGGACTCACAATGGAGCTAGAGTTCAATAATAGATCGCCGAGACAATTTTGGTGGAAATGATAGAAAGTGGGTCCGAGATAAAGAATACCTTGATTATTAAAAAAAAGGTTCACAGGTCTTGCATCTTTCGCAAGTATCTTAAGCGTATTGAAAATACCAGATGCAACTATACTGCTCTACAACACCCTTGACACGAGTATCAAATGAAATATATAAAGTAGATTCAATAAGCTGAGTGACGTCAGTCTAAATCCAATATGTCGGCCGGCACGAAATGGCGGATCACATATTTTTTGTACAACTCCCTGTGCATGGATATCAAATGAAAGGATGTGACAAGTAGAATACAATAAGCTGTGTGATGTTATTCTAAATCCAATATGGCGGCTGGCGGATCACCTATTTCTTTACAATCCCCTCGGCACAGGTATCAAATGAAAGGGTATGACAAGTATAATACAATAAGCTGTGTGACGTCATTCTAAATACAATATGGCGGCCGACACAAAATGGCGGATTACCTATTTCTTTACAACCCCCTTGATATGGGTATCAAATGAAAGAATTTGGCAAGAGTAGACGAAATGATGGCGTTTGAAATTAAGAAATGAGGCAGGCGGAAACTAAAAAGCTAAATAAATAAATGATTTTTTTAAAACAGTGGTTTTCTTTTAAAACTGAATTGCACTAAAAAGTACAAAACAATGTTTATTCAGTGATTAAATAACAAAATAATGATGAAGAAGAAGACTATTGGACGCTCATAAAATATAATAGGTTACCTTTATATGTTGCAATATAACAGCAACAGCAATACTTTATGAGCGCCCAATGGTTTTCTTTTCATCCTTTTCCAATTTAATCACTGAATAAAAATTATTTTATACTTATTAGTGCAGTTCAGTTTTAAAAGAAAACCAATGTTTAAAAAGAAAATTGTTTATTTTTAAAGCAGTTATGTAATTAAACTAATGCTTGGAATGTTATCAATACAAATTTTTCGAAAGCTTACTAACAAAAATAGTGTTTATTATCTGAACGCTTTAACGAAAGGGATTTAATCTTTAGTAATGAAGTAATTTCCACGAATTATATTACTTTTGGCAACTTATTTCGAAAAAAATTATAGATAAAATTTAAAAGCACGAGTGGTGCCTGGAGAAAATATTTCACGAACAAATTATTCAAATATATAAAACACGTACAAAACATTGTTTTAGTTGGTTTAGAGATGTAGGAGAAATTGTCGAAAAACCTCCTTATTAGACAATTTCTCCTTATAAACCTCGCATATTGACAATCTCCTACATCCCTAAACCAAATAAAACTATTTTTCTACGGTATAAGGGTTAATATAAATTGTAACGGACAATTATTTCCTGAATTATTAAAGTGTTTCTGATGAATTAGGTACTTTTTTTAGCTTATATATTTTCAGTGTGAATACGTCTCTATACAGGGTGATTCACGTAGGCCATTCATTAGAAGTTTTTCAAGTTGCAGTTGGATTAGAAACTTGAAATTTGTCATGCAGCCATAATCGATCATGCTCGTTCTATCTAAAATATTTTCAGTCCTCCAACTATACAGGGTGTGCCAAAAATTGGTACCAACTTTCTTATTTTAAATAGAAACCTATATTTTTCTTTACATGGTTCGATTGGCCTTCTAATTCTGAGTTTAGGGAACCTAAGTTATGTTAACTTATCTATTACAATTTTTGACATATGTCCAATTTTTTGAAAAAAATTGCCGCTGTAGTAGTTTACGAACAAATTTGTATCTCGCAAACCTTTCAAAATTATGAAACCAAATTTGTAAAGCAGTTAGCTGGAAGTCCAGGCTAACTTTTGATGTCCCATCGGTGGTCCCATTTTGTACCATATGGGCGCAGTCGATTTTCAAATGTCGCAATCAAAAATTGTCAAAAAGTCAATTTTTTCAAATGGCACCTACTATTTTTTTTCACACCATTCGAAAGAAAATTGAATTTTAGGGTGAGTTACTTAAGCATTCCCTATACCTTACTTCACCCCATATCGAGTTATTCAATCAAAATCAAGAAATACCTTATCTTGCCGAGAGATTCCTTACTTCATCAAGTATGCCATGGAATTAAAAGACAGTTTAGATAGAACGGGCATGATCGATTATGGCTGCATACCAAATTTCAAGTTTCTAATCCAACTGCAAGTTGAAAAACTTCTAATGAATGGCCTACGTGAATCACCCTGTATATAGCTCTATATATCATTTGTGTCTACACATTAATAATTAATTTACCTGCATGGTCGGCTTTTCTATTTAATTTTAGTTGGTTTAATTTAGTATTTTGTCGACATACATGCTGGTATGTAATATTTAGTTTAAAAAAAATGTTTCATTAAAATATTAACTGTGAGATTAGTTATCATACAATTCGCTAGCCCAGACCTGTTTTCAGTTCCATTCGCTCAGCTGACGCTGTTGTAAATTTTAACAACATATATATTTTATTTATGAACAGTTAATATTGCGTACTGCTCACAGATCATTGCATTATTTATCAGAAATCAAATATATTCCGAGTGATAGCGAATATTAGTTTAGCAATTTATGAAAACATTTTGGTTTATTATATAATTTATTGTTACGTATTGGACAATGTTGTCGAAGCGGTAAAGTACAAATAATATGTTTGCTCATATGAAGTAGTTTGACGCACCGATTTGAAGTGACTTGCTCTATATCCATATATATTCTAATCTTAGAAGTAATAAATGGCAATCACATTCATTGTTGAGAGATTGTAGACCATTGTAATTGCAAATAAAAATTACTTTTTGGAAATTTGATTCATTCAATACGCGTAATTTGAACCACCTGAATCATAGGTTTGTAGTCAGTGCTAATGGCAAATATGTAATCGATATAGCATGTCTATGGATAGAGTATGTCTCCCAAGAAATAATAATTTGGAACTTAAATGATTATATTGTTTCAGATTCCAAAATTTTTGGTAGAGGTGTTTCAGAATCTTATGAGCCGCGAAATGCGCAAAAGGCAAAGTTTATTCTGCGTTATAAGTATTTTTTTGAAAACACTGAAGGCTGCCTTGGTTTAAACATAAACAAGAGCTCAGGATAAATTGTAAACAATAAATGTAATATTTTTAAGAGGTGTAACTGAGTCGACAGGAGGGATTATGTCTCTGCGCATATGAAGGTCATAGCTCATGAGATTTTAAAACACCCCTACCTAAGTAATTTTTCAAAGTAGTAATTTTTAACGAAATTCTTTAAAAGCCATGGCAACACTAATAAAATTGAAAAAATTAAGTCAAATTATCCTTCATAATATTTTTACGAATAACAGATTTTATTTTTTAACAATTTGACACAGTAAGAAATTAGCTTCCAACGACTATCATATACAAAAGAATTTTTACCTAGAAGATTTGTTAAAAGTAAAACTTGACTTGATTTTACGTGAATAAAACAATATAATGTTGGTTGAAGACTGATTTAATTTTGAATCAATATAGTTGTATTGAAATGGTAAAAGAAAATATTCGTTGATAATAAATATCGATATTAAAATATTGATATGTCTGTGTTGGTAGTATATTGGTTTCACAATATTGTAATGAACTATGTTGATCGTATATTTGTGATGTCCTTAAACTCTATTACTTATTAAATATTCAACAAGCATTTCTATTTTACTGTATTTTACCTGGAGGTTGTCTTCAAGGGGGGTCGTACAACATAGCTCTTGACGATGTACAAGATACAGTATTGCAGTTATTACCAGGACACGAGACACAAACCTGAACCCTTTAGTGGTGTAACTAAGCCATTCATGCTAGCATCCATTGATAAATGGGTACAAATTAAATTTCTGGAATGGTAGAAAAGTTTCCCAAGAAATGATAAGCCAAATTTAACTGGAACGCATTATGCCAAAATGGGAAGGCCATTAGAATAATAGTAAGTCTTCTAATCGGACACTGCCGACTTAATAGATTAGTGAGTCTAATGGTCTGGTAGATGATGCAACATGCAGATTCTACCAAGAGAAAGAGAACTCTGTCCATGTCATATGCCATTGTGAAGGTCTAGCTAGACTCCAACTATTTGGCGAGAAAAAACAAAGAGCTCATAGCTATAAGAAGCCCTTATCAAAGCTATGTAATCTGACGAAAATAAAGCCGGTTACGGAGCTAAGGAGTACTAGAACAGGAGCGCCACAATAGATCGCGGAGTCTTAATGGTCAATTTCAATCAGTCAGTTCCCCCTTTCTAAATCTAAAAATCTAATCTAATTACAATTCCTCATTAAAAACCAACATTAAAGGAGTTTTTACTGTTTTCAATGCGGGTGCAGCTTCGAAAATTTTAGAGGATAAAATGCTGTTTGTAGGGTACCAAAACAATAAATGTATCTCAGAGACTCGTGATTCATATAATTGAGGGACTGCCTAAAAAATAGCCGAGTTTCTTAAATTGGAAAACTCTGAATAGCATACGAGATATTGATTTCGCCGCAAATACTGATACCGATGTGTTGGTTTTAAAACGACATGGTGAACGGGAAAGTTCCCGGTGACTCAAAGGTGCTTTGAAGATTCCATCCAAGGAAAAGTCAAAGTAGCCCGAATGATATAAAGTGAAAAAATTGTTTTCTGTGGCAGTTGTCATAAAATAAATTGAGACATTTATAAAACCAAAAGTATAAACAACTGACGGTTTTGGTTTAGAGCATGTGTGTTTATTAGTTGAATATTGATTCTTGACTTTATTTCATTTCATCTGTTTCGGGTGGATCGATTTTAGTTGGTTTTAGATTTCATTTTTCAATCGTTACTAGATGCGACTGCGAGATTTTATTCCGCTTTATTAAATAAAAGCAAATTCATGATATCTTGTGATTTCCTGGTGTACCTGTTATGAGTTACTACGTTTTAATAGATTGTAATATGTTTTCATTAGAATTCGAAAAAGATGATGAAAATAAAACCGTTTATTACAAATTCTACATGTGTTCATGTGTATAATTTTTATTGAAGAAAAGATAATTCAATTACTTCAAATATAATATGAAATCTTAGCATACCATACCATAGACATATATAAGATACTGAAAGTGGTATAGCAGGTGAGCTTGGAATTGGACTGATTACAATGTCTTGTTTCTGTTAAAGAGTCGGCTGGACTTGAATAGTGACATGCACAGTTGGAGAATTTTATTTTGTGGAAAAGGCACTATCGTTTATGTAAACTCAGCCGAGGAGACTTGACGGAGGGAGCGAGGACTCGGTTGCAAACTCTAAAGTAGAACGCATGTATCACCGTTTTGGTTGAACTTGTATTATTACACTCTTCGCAAATACAAAACGAAGAGTAAGTATATTGCATTCGATCGGCACATTTCTAAAACCGGTAATAGCACTCGTAGAGAAAAAAAATTCATATCACTGTTTTGGTGATCGAATTCTGAACAACTTTTAAAATGTCCGTCCGTCCGTCACGTTTCTTGTAAGCACGATAACTTAAGAACGAAAAGTCCGATTGTATTGAAATTAGAACAGTAGGTTAGTGTTAGAGGAAGAACCCTATTGTTTTTGAGCAAAATCGGTCGATAAATAAAAAAATTATAAATTTCGTTAAATCAAGAAAAAAATTTTTTACATGTTTTTTTTATGTTTTGTAATTAAACTAAACATGTCTAAAACCAATATTATTTACAAAAAAACTGCGAAAGTATCCTGTAGAATTATAATTATAATTATATAAAGTGCAGTAAATTGGCGAAAAGTATAACGGTTAGCTTGTTTATATTCACTTCTTCGAATATAGTTTTATATGCTAGAGTTTTCTTTAAAATAGTACATTTCTAGCAATAATAAGAAAACAAATGATGTAATTGAATTACAAACAACTACATTTTGTACAGAATTTAATTTCGCATCGGTCGCTAGGCAACAGATACGATATGAAATATTTCGTATTCAGGCTACTGTAAATGAAGGTGGCTTAGCATCTAGTGGCAGAGTGATGAAATGTCAGCAGTTTGTTTCTGTCAATATTGTAGATAACGGATAATTTCGTACTTATTTTCTATAGATCTATTAATATGTTGCAATAGAAAAGGTACAGTACGCAACTCGCACAAAACGGTAATATGCATTTGTATGAATTGCGACACTCGTGCTTCAAACTTTCATCCTCGTGAAAAAAAATTCTCATTTTGTGCTTGTTGCATAATATACTATTAAACTAATATTAATAATGTAAATTTAATGAAAAGTCAATACATGTTACACAATTTGTTAATGTATCCTCTGCTGTTTAGGGCCACATTAACAAAATTTACAAAACCAAGAGAAAGCAACCGGGGACTGTGGTTTATAATATTTATGGTTATTAAATGATAACCCATCTATCGTTTCATCTAACTGGAGGACCGCCTGTGGCTTCATCTTCTTAAACGATTTCCATATACACGTGCCCATCGTGTTTTCAATATTAAAATATGAGAAGGTTGCTTCTAGTATATACACAAAATTCCAAGTTTCTTGACTCTTACTAATTTGCTTTACCTATTTATCCCTATTGATGCCTTAATCCTTCAACGGAAGAAGCTCAAAATATAATCTATTTCCACATCTCGTTATAATACGTGTACCAAATTCCAAGTCAATATCTTCGTTCCAGAGCAATAGTGCGCACAAAAGTTACAGACCCACCGACAGACAAAAACTTTTTTCGCTCTTTAGAATCTTCGCGTTCCATGACATTCTAAACCTACTTCAACAAAAAAAATATATATTTTTTTACTGTTACAGTTTCCACTCCACTACGTGAATGTGAAAATCAAATAAATAATAACTCTCCTTCATACATCTACCTAGCATTAAAAAATTAAATATTTACCCATTCTTAGGGGGAAGGTACCCTGCTGGGTCTTTGTATTAGTGCCGATCATCGCTATCGACAGCCCTGCCCTAACGTTACCTTGCTAATCGTAGATTACACCATAAACCATACAGGATTACACATCATGTACACGGTCCTCACAAAAGTAGAAAAACAAGATACATCGCTTCAATAAGCACATAAATATTTAATGGTAACGTTGTGGTTTTAGCCTTTGGCAATATATATTTAGGAAGCAAGCTGGAATCTTTTAGCATTGAAGGGCTGCAGAGCAATCCCTCGAAATCTCCCATAATAAATCCAATATCGAGAATGGAGCTTTACTATAGTTGGTCTCTCTAGAGATATATCGTATTACCTGACACCAAATCATAATTACGATCAACTCAGGCTGTGCCGCAACTGTCTTAAGGCTAAATCAAGGAAAAACTTATTGGAAAGATTTTCAAGTGGATTAGAAAAGTTTTCTGTCGGTTGTGGAATTCGTTAATAATATATGTCGTATCGTAGATATTACATCACATACTGCTGGTTACCGAGAGCAAATTTAAATTTGACATTTCTATGTAAGCATTCACAATGTAATTGTTCAATGCAGAAAACATACAGGCCCACATTTCCATTAAGCAAATAAGACATTGGTGCATAGCATAAAATTTCAGTTAGGCACAGAATATTACAATAAACACTGAACATTATTGGACCAATCTTATAAGGAAAAATCGAAAATTGTAGAATACTTACAAAGTAAATGAGCTCTGTCCGACTTCGGTGCGAAAAATATTTTTGAAGGTATTGCGATTGAAAATCAAGGTAAGATATTACCAAAATTCCCCTAAAATACCCCACTCTTACATCTTGTTTCGTTAAACATAGCATGATCCGGATATCAATAATTGATATAGTAAGACTTCATTATATGAAGAAAATAATGGAATCGGAAAAAGTCGCTACGTTGAATATAACCGTAGATACGAAGTTGTGAAATCTATATAAAATGACTATTTTTCAGAGATAACAAACTTTTATTGTACAAGGCAAATCGTATTTTTCTATTTTAAATAACAATGGCTAGTGGACCTCCTATTGCTGTGTGGTACGTCTAACAGCAGCAATTCATCTGTCGTGGTTGTCTGTTAGACGTACGGCCTCGCCAAAGCTCCTTGCCATGGACTCCTCCCAACGTTTTGGGGAACGTCTTCTTCACCTCTTGCTATCTGTATATTGCTGAACTGTCGACCATTTTATATCGTCATCTTCAGAGATGACAATATAAAGCAACAAATGAGAGTCGCTTTGGGGGAAGTTCTTTTTGGAGAATCGAAATGTCCATCGAATTCGAATTTAAAATATTACCGAGATCGGAAATAAGGGAATACAGTGATTCTATATGCGACAGGGCCGGACTTAACTTACTTAATTTGACTTTTGTTACAGTCTCCAATCGCGAAAGTATCAATACGCCCTCTCACATCCTCCCTAACAGTCCATGTTTCAAAGGAGTACAGAAAATGGAGAAAACCAGGGCGTTAGAAAGTTACTTTGTGCATTTCCTGATATTTCTATCATGCCAAAGGGTCATTTGTATTCTTCGTCAAATCTTACAATTCATAATTTTCAAAATTATCTTTTATTTGACCACAAGTGCAAAGATTAAATATATTAAGTTCACAAATAGTGATCATATCGTAGGTGTATTATTCAAATGAAATGAAAATTTCCGAAAATCTTGGATATGGAGAACAAACTGGGATCATTTTGGAATATCTGCTTGAAAAAAGATACCTACGTGGATTCGTGGTTATGTAAACGGCAATATTGTATCCCAAAAAAGGTACTGATGCTACAATAAATAATTAAATATTAACTAATTTTCGGGTAGTTTTCTATAATAAGTTTAATGAATATTAAATCCATTTTCTAGGTGATATTTAGGGGTTTTTAACAAATTGGGCGACCTTCTGGTGTAATTATGTAGCTCAGATGGAGTTGCATAAACATTCTTGTTTGTATGAAACTCAAGAAGATTGTAATAGAAATGAAATATACATTATACTGGATTTAATAAATAGTTATTAATAGGGTTCTATGAAACTTGCTCTTGCTATAACCTTTATTGAGTCTTTCTGTTGTCGAAATATTTTTATTTCATTGCTCGAGTTTCCCTACAGTATAGTCTCGTGGCTTATTTGGGAGTAGATTAATCATTATTATCCTCATAGTAAAGTGTGGAGAGATTAAAACATATTTTCATTACATATTTCGTTTTTCCGATAAATCAGATTTATTACTCCGCTACCTAAATATACCAAAGTGTTGTAATGAAACGACTTTAAGAATACTACTTTGCAATCAAACGTTATTGGAGGTGTTATAATTACAGGTTGCGTAGAAGAAGAAAAAAGTAGTTAGGATTACCACTGACTATATAGTTAGAGAGCCGGCTGTACATATTTGCTATGAATAAGATACATGAAAAACTTTGCATGGGTGAGTAAGTACTACCACAGACCTATAGGGAGTCACTTTTCATGTAATCAAATTTTCCCGCGTCATGGAATTTTACCGGAAGTGACAACAAAATTGGAGGATGCGGGCAAATAAGAAGAGGCAGCGTATTTTTTTTTAATAACTAGAAGGCTTGTAACTAAGGCTTGTAAAAAAATGAGAATTCATGTATTCGATGACTTAAGAAAAGACAAAAAAAAACTTTAATCGAGGGTGTCTCAAGATTGCGGGCAAATTAAGTCTGGGACCCCACTACAATCTCATTGTATACCTCAAAACCTACATATTGACGTAAGTTTTATTCATGTATTCGATGACACAAAAAATCGTGACCGGAGGTGATGTCAAAATTCCATGACGGGGGCAAAATTTGCTTATATGAAAAGTGGCTCCCTGTATGTCTGTGGTAGTACTTACTCACTCACATAAAGTTTGTCATGTATCTTACTCATAGGAAATCTGTACAGCCGGCTCTCCACCATTAGATGAACTTTCGAATTAAGGTGGGCATTTCCTAGAAAGAGACATCCGATAGGAAGATATTTATTATTTTTTGCATTATTTTTTTTTCTTAGTACGTATATTTAAAAAGCTGTTAGACTACCCAAATAGAACCATAACAAGACTATTGCTATGAATTTCAATAATTTCAGTGGTTTGCAAAATAGTTAGATTTAAAGTTAAAGATCATGCTAATCTTCCGATTTCGTAGTTTTAAATCTAACTACTTTGAAAACGAGTGGAATTATTGAGTGAAAATTCATAGTAATGGTGTTGTTATTGGTTCTGCTTAAAGTCTTATAGTTTTTTTTAATATGCGTGCTAAGAAAGAAAACATATTGTCTAAAATAATAAATATTTCCCTATCGGATGTCTCTTTCTAGGAAGAGGCCACCTTAAAAAGATTTCAATACCCTATTAGGAATTGTTTCACTATCATTTTAAATGATAGTTAAGGACAAATCTTACTTTTTGCTGACATGGAGTTACTTTTTCCAGATGAATTCATTATTGTGATTTTAACAGTTTAAACTAAAGATGTGGTTTATAAAAGGACATATATCTTTGTCATCCTATCACCTGCTAATATTCATAAACGTACAGTTGTATAGAAAGTGTTTTTTTGACTAATTTTGCAACAGAAGCTTTACTGAACCATCCTTAATGTTTTTTATATAAATTGTCATTCTTCTAAATTGTTCATTAAATGGCTAATAGGTGCAATTCATGACTTTGCGAAATAAGGAAATACATAGGTATATGTATCTACTATCTATATTAATGTATAGTCCCTTCAAATTAGGAAAATTGAGGGAAATTTTTCCTACAGCTAAGCCACCCATATAAAAAGTTGTCTTGGGGTTGTGTTAACATATTTTTCACCAAGCGCATAAAAAAAAAGGTTGTTTTTTAGATATAGATACATATATATGTTTTTTTGGCCATTTTGGTGGTTTTTTGCGTTTTGCTGCAAAACTATGCATTTTTGAGAAAATATAACCTGATTTGATATTGTAGATCTAGCGATTCTCTACAATTTTTGTTTTTTTCATTTTTTTTAATTCCGCTTAGTTGCGCCGCTAGAGCGCGCTGAAGTTTATGTAAATGTATAAATTTTTGTGGTGTTTGATTTTAAGCCAAAACTATGCATTTTATAAAAAAATATCAAGATATCAAAGTTGTAGATAAAAAAAAATTCGATAAATTTTGTGGTCTGTTTTTTTTCAAAGTCGCGTGGTTTTGCCGCTAGAGGACGAAAAACATTTTTTCAATACTCTTGAGCGGATAAAAAAATGTAGGCATCGTGAACAGCTGTAGTATTTTGCCCCTCCACCTCCCTCTACTCAATATTTTTATCGGCTAAGCTAATATAGATGACATTAAGGATGACATATACAAAAAGGTCCATCACGACCACTACAGCTGAATGCGCGTAGTTCTTACTATTAGATGCACCGTTCTATGCGCAGCTGTGTAAGAAATGAACGATGGGTTTAAAAAAAAATAGTTTGTTCTTGCTCTCCAAATTTTTATATAATTGACGAGTACTCTAAATAAATGCATAGTTTTACCTGTATATCAAAAATATATGCGCTATATTTTTTTTTCCGCTCAAGAGTGTTGAAAAAATGTTTTTCGCGCTTTAGCGGCAAAACCGCGCGACTTTGAAAAAAAAAGAACAAAATTTGTCGAAAATTTTTTTATCTGCAACTTTGATATCTTGATATTTTTTTATAAAATGCATAGTTTTGGCTTAAAGTCAAACACCAAAAAATTTACACATTTACATATTTCAGCGCGCTCTAGCGGCGTAACTAAGCGGAATTTCAATAAAATGAAGAGAACAAAAATTGTACAGAATCGCTAGATCTACAATATCAAATCAGGTCATAATTTTGCAGCAAAACGCAAAAAACCGCCAAAATGGCCAAAAAAACATATATATGTATCTATATCTAAAAACAACCCTTTTTTTTTCATGCGCCTGGTGAAAAATATGATAACACAACTCCAGACAACTTTCTGTACGGGTGGCTTAGCTGTAGGGAAAATTTCCCAAAATCAGTGATTTTTCTTCTAATTTGAAGGGACTAGTATGTATTACTTCATTAAGGATTTAAAATTTTGTTAATTGTTACATTAGTAACCGATTTAAAACAAAATCGCAAATATTCAAAATTATTTTTTTTCTTAACCAATGCTAATGCTGTTGAAGTTAAGCCACCTGGACAGAAATAAACTTAACAAGCTTATTACTATATTTTTATGTTAAATATAGAATTGTTGATTGAAGTTAGTAGTTGGATGAAGAACTTATTCATGTGTTAATAATATATTTACTGCCCTTTTCAAAAACTGTTATATATCATTTTTAATTTATTGGATATTTTGTTTGATATTAAGTCTTAAGTAGTATTAAGAAGTCATAAAGTATATAACTTCTTTCATAGTTTGTTACAGATATATTGTTACTCGTATTTTTACATATCTCCCATAAAATTAAAGTTTGGGGTTATTCCTTTTAACTACCATACCGACAGAAAAATAATTTCTAAAACATTTTTGATTTATATTTCGTGTTAACATAATGAGAAATATTTTTGTATTAATTCTTGAAAACAATATCGTGAAGATTTAATTGATAGTAGGGGTCAATTGTCGGCTTTATCGCCTTTTAATTGAGTTAGATGACCAGATAATTAGCGTAATTAAAACCTATAATCATTACTACAACCCTCACTTAGTCAATTAATACCATCCAAATCGAAATTACAGCTGTAGACCTAACAGTTACTCATCGTACGTGAATAATGAATTTTAATATTTAGGCAATATTTTGTTTCTAAATAAAATTAATACTCACTACAATACATATAGCTTCAAGGGAAAATAGAGACATTATCTAATAAGTTTACTTTTAAATGTTTAGTTGTTTATGTTTTCGAATGAATTTTTATAATAAAACTCCTAATAAGCGTCATATAAAAGATGAAGTTCTCTTCATATTACCCTTAAGATATGGGCTGTTAGGGGCTGACAAATGAAAAACATGAAACTTTTTCTCTACGAGCAATATTGCCGGTTTTAGAAATGTGCCGATCAAATGCAATATACACTTCGTTTTGTACTTGCAAAAAAATATATAAAGTATGGTACCGGTGGAATACGAACATTTTTGGCAGTTTTTACAACATACTGCTATGGACATGTACTAAATGTAATTTAATTCACTAATTTTGATATCACGTCATTTGAAGAAATGTTTACGACTGCTATGACGTAATAATTTGCCAATGGAAGCGGACAGTAATTAAAAAAAAAATGCTTAGGAAAGAAGATGGTCATTTGAGTTCAAAATTGTTAAATACTTCAGCTCGATAGAACAATATTTTGAGGATTCACGGCGACATTGAAAGCGAGAAACAATAACCATTTTTGGATTGTAAATATTTTTCAAGTGGATAGATCTATTTTTTATTATTATTTACCGATGTAAAAACATATTTACTTACAGAAGTTTCTCAAATAATATATTTTTCAATTCCACAGAAATTTTAATTTTGTCCTTGAAAATTATATTTTCGTCCAATTATATCCTTTTAGAGACAAATTTAAACATTTATAATTGTTCCTTTGAAAAATGTATAAAATCCAGAAATCGACCTTTTCCTCATTTTAGAGATCGACATGAACACTCAAAATAATCTTCGATAGAGCTGAAATTTCTTTCACATTATTTTGTCCCAAATGGCATTCATCCCTGTATGTAAATTAAAATATTTTTACAAACTCCTCTAATTTCAAGGAAATACCTCACCGACTTGCGAGATGGTTACGAAAACATTTTAAGAAAACAAGTTGCACTTATACGTGGTGAAATAAGTTACTATTATTATTATTTTCTTCCGTGATAAACGTAACTGAAACTCGGTTGAAACTTTTATAGGGGCACTTAATAAACCAGTACAGTGGGTTCCTCAACAAAATTCTCTAATTTTACGAATCATGGTATGGAATATAAAAATCAGACGTAATTAAACTCAAGCCTGCTTAAATAGATTTATTAAAATAAATGTATATTTATTATGACATTAAAAATTGTCGGAGAGAATAAAAAGATAAAGAATTTGTTAAGTTATATTTTGCCGTCAAAGGATTTATTTCGGCAGCTGTATTTTGGACAATTAAGACCATTAGTCAGAGCGCCTTGATTACTGGCTTGCATCGTCATTATGTCATGGTTGGGAAATGGAACAAGAAACATTTTACAGGATGGTGCGTATTATTGTGCTGAATCACAATATAAGCATGTAATAGATTTGTAAATCATAATCTGATCCATCTTAATAATTATCAGGGTAATATATTTTTAATACTGTGCATTAATATAATTCGGAGGCAATATAATTCTACAGTAAGTAATCCATTTGTTGTTTTGACCTTTATACTTTTTGGAGAGGCCAATAAATAAATTCAAGCAGCAATCAGGGACGGTCCTAAGGAAAAACGGTGTGGTGCGTACATAATAAATTTTCGGTTGCAGGATCTTTTATTTAAAAAAATGCAGTTTCTACATGTTCTTTCATTTTCAAGTCAAAATATACATCATACGTCAATATTTTGACTTTAGTAATCAAAGTAACAACCCACAACCCAATTTATATAGTTTTTTTTACATATAACCCAATTGACCATTTTCGGTCACCTGATTCTGACACCTGATTTCGACAGTCTGGATGGTACACAAACCTCATCCAATCACAGAGGAATGCAAATGAAAACAATTATAGATGAGCTGCTAGCAGAAGCAGTTTAAGCCTGTTATTAAAAATAACAACTTTTACCCATCTCTAGAAAACAAAACAATGAGTTGTGTGCCCTCCACGCTACCAGTGTGATGTCAACCGAAAATGGTCTTGAAAGTAAAGAGAATTATGGCGATAGGTAGAACATTTTTGTATTCGTCAGCAATAATTTGATTTTATTATTTTTCTTATCTCACCGAGCCCAGAATTCAACTCTAAATGACTTTTCAAAATGTCTTAAATAATTTCTGATCCTATTTAAAAAGCATGCTCATCAAATCTCACTAACTGAACAAGCTTATTTACACGAGTGTGAGGAATCTTTTTTGGAGAAGTAGAAGACGAAACATCAGTATATTCACATAATGAACTGAACATTTTTATTTTACACTATGTAAATGTATAATGCTATTTATTATTCGACAGGAAAACTTAACGTTACCTAAAACCTATGTATTTACATAATACATCAACATTACCTTGCATATCAGAATATTAAAAAAAAAATGTACACGTACACAGGAGGAAAAATTAGCGGACCCGTCTGTTTTTCTCTTAGATACACCGATAACCTCATTTGTGTAATGGCGAATTTTGTATTTGCCCCTTGTACTGGAGATATTTGAAAAACATGGAAACAAGTTGAGTATTTTAACTATAAAATACGCAATCTCAGCACCCTATACTTTGACTCAAATAATTTGTCAATAAAGGAGCTAGCAATTTCCTAAAGTGACAAGTATCTCTCCAGGTGTGTCTGTCATTTTGTAAATATTCTTACAAATCAATTTTACAAGAAAAGATAGTTTTATTAATTCATGTATATTATTGGTGATAATTTTGTGAATACCTATATATTTGTAATACCAAAGTGGTATAATATTTGCAAGACCAATTTTTCGAAATTAGAACACATTATTGTATACCATCGAAGATTAAAAATTATGCATGATACATTAGGCGTGTATTTTAATAAGGATACGTTCAAATGCAAGGATTTTTTAAAGAAATTTATTTATCACGATAATTTAACATAAAAGTCACTTAATCATGATCATGTGTTTATCAAAAAGTGCTGGTAACCCAGAAAATAAAAATTTCGTCAAATGACAAAATCGCCTCATTTAATTTTTATTAACATTATTAACAAAAGTAAAATCTGTTTTATTGAGGATTATCATTGAAGATAAAGATTTGCAGTAAGTATTCCATTATAATTAGCTTAGTAAGGAACTGATTGAACATTTTTATTAATGCCAGGCAAAAAACTCTACATTGGCCTGTTTTTATCGTAAGGATGTACCTACTGAATAAAATTTTATGAGGATAATCTTTATAGCTAAAATTAGCAGTGAAGTACATTCAAATATAGTATATTACTTCTTTTTCTTCTTATTCATAGCGTCTTGACAGACGTTGCGTTCCATGAATTATTCTAATTGGCTTCCCTGCTCTGTATCGTACGTTTAACAGCAACACGACATGTATCATGATTGCTTGTTAGGCACCGTTTCACTGAAGTTCTTTCTCACCAGCCCCTTGGTGACGTCAGTTAAACGTTTTGTAGAGAGTTGTTTTTACCTCTTACCATTTGGTTTTCCCTAAGCCATTAACCGATCTATATGGTCCTCACTTAGGCTGACGTGAACAAAAACTTACATTATTAGTGAGCATATGCTGAAGAGTTGATCACATATTATAAGAATGTGCATATTTTGATGCCGTTGAATCCTTTAATTGGGTTTTGACCTGATGTAAATGAGTGCACATGGATGGGCATACTAGTTTCTTGTCGAAAGCTACAGCAGTAACATTCTTTATATCAAGTGAGTAGGTACCTATCGTTCTTCCCCAGTATACGATTATTAAAAGAAATTGGACCGCCAAAAATTCAACCAAAGTAATCTATTACGATCGCAGCGGTTCCAAAATATTCCATGTGCTTATAATCACCATTCAAAGACTACTCATACAATACTGCTATATATATATCTACTATAATATTCCAGGTGCGACTAATAGACATCATGCGGGAAGTAATGATATCTACTGGGGTATATAGAAATAATCAGTAGGTAGCAGTCTGCCTTGTTAGCTCTAAATTATTGCAGGATCAACCCAGGATTAGTCTTGAGAGTTAGGGAAATACTATCTTGGAAACGAGGTACTCAAAATTAATTTAAATGAAAATTTAACACCAGCTCACGAGCAGATATACACATTAGGTGTTGCGGACTCGTTAAGAGCGAAGGCAGTATCTAGACATTGCATTGTGGAGAATACGTCCATCATTTATCTCCAGTCTAGACAGATAGAGGATCCACATTAGATATCTGGCCGAGTGAACTGTGTATAGATAGCATTTCCATTGCAGCACATTCTTAGATTTATCACACATATTGGTTGCCTTGCAAAATGCGAGAGCAATCTTTTACGTGAGTACTGTAATACCCTTTTATTTAATAATACAGAATTTAGACTAGTGGTAGTAAGATAATTGTTTTATGTTTGAGACATCATTTGTGTTCATTTGATACTATGAACTAATAGGTTCAAAAATAGTGAAAAGTAGAGCAAGATGTGAGCGGTATTTTTATCAAAGGAAATAGCAGGTCTATTTCACTGAAGCTATTCTGTGGTTGACTATATCTAACACAGAAATACATCAAATATTAAATGATTTTACCGCCTATTAAACAAGAGAAGACGTGCAATTTGATTTTCAATTCTTTTTTGCTCGGTGTTCAAGGAACCAACAAAGACCATAAAATTTAATTGGCGTTCCGCCAGTACGACTTATCTTGCAGTGACGTCGCTCTGGATAATTTTGTATATTATTATGTACATACACGAGTATTGATTATTTAATAACGTAAAGTATTGAATATTTAATAAAGTAAACACTTAATGCAAGGTGAAATGTTGCCAAATATAGATCGCATATTGTAGAAAATAAATAAATACCAAAATAAAAACAAAAACAAATTATAAAATTTGCTAAACCCGTACAACCTCACGCTCTTAGACTTTCTTTGGACAACTTTGAAGTCTGCCTTAGGATTTCCTAAAAGTAGGATTTCCTAACAGCGTCGAAACGCATGCGTCAGACGCATCCGCTTTGATACGTTTCGACGCGAGCCACAGACGCTGTTGGGGTACTTTCCTAGCACCGTTGCGAAACGTGCGTTTGACCGTCAATTATCATTTGTAGCTTACATCAGTAAGTTCAATACTTGGTAATTGTGTTTGAGAAATAATATGGAAGACGCTGTGGTGAAGTAGTTACTGTTAGAAGAAGAAGAGGATGAGGAAATGTTATTATTAAGTTTTGCAATAAAACCACAGACAGTCTGAAAGAGAAATGCTTAAAAGCAGAACCAAGGAAGGCTACGGAAACTTACTGATAATAGTTCATTTGAGTTATGAAGATGGTACATTTAGACAGTTTTTCCGCTTAAATAGGACAAATACACAGAACAAAT
This sequence comes from Stenurella melanura, assembly GCA_963583905.1. Taxonomy (NCBI): domain Eukaryota; kingdom Metazoa; phylum Arthropoda; class Insecta; order Coleoptera; family Cerambycidae; genus Stenurella; species Stenurella melanura. Next base: position 106,491,846 of record OY757311.1, read on the forward strand.
TGTAAATCACACACACTTTCAATGCTTCCCATTGAAACTACGCAATACTTTTGCGTTTTGACTCCTTCTCGAGTAGATAAGACTCAGACGTATGCGACGGACCCAAACGCATGCGTTTAGATGCTTATGTAGGAAATCATAAATATGAAATTCGCCTTTGAGCAGTGCCACACGTCTGATGTATCCGTCCGACGCATGTGTTTCGAAGCTGTTAGAAAATCCTACCTTTTGCTTCAGCGTTTATGGCGTGTGTGTCACGAGAAGCGTATGGTCTAAGATGATTTGAAGCGAGGGACGAACGGTGTCGGATCAACCAGTCAAAACGCGTCGCATGGCTATACTAATTTGAGTGGGCACAAACGTTGGCCCATTATCGAGTTTAACTGCATGAAAGAGGAAAAGAGATGAACATATAATTGTATACGTTTTATGAGTGGAAAGTCGTAGATTTAGAATAGCTTACTTACCGTTTGATGTGCGTATTAGTGAGAACAAATCTTAAAGCAAGGCGTAGCTCGAGCCGGTCTCGCCATAAACGCCGAGACAGACTATACATGTTAATGCACAGTACAGTCAGTAAAATCCTAGTTAGCCAATCCCTAAACTAGTATCTCAATTATTATGAAACGTTAATATTCTTTCAATTCCTTTTAAAGCGATACAGCGGGTGCAAGCGCTTGATAGGTGATTAGATGATGACAGTTAGCGCACACGGCCAAATTGAAAATATCAAAAATTTCATTTTGAATAGATAAATGAAACATGTCGAAAATATAGTCAACCTCCACCAGAATAGATGGTCAGATGGCCAGATGGCCCCAATGGATTTAAGCACATACCTGAAGGATTTGTTTCAAAGTGACCCAATGATGTGAAACTTGTTTTAATTGATTTTTAAAAAATATTAATAACACCAAATTGAGGGAACCAAAAATTTTTTGTTTGAATAACGGTCAATGTGTATCGACTTTAAGCAAAAAATGGACAATCTTTAACCAAATTCTATAATTAATGAAAAGGTACTTTAATTTGGCAATATCTGTACTTAAAATTTGGGGGCAACCGTCCCACTGTGGAAAGTTTTAAAATGTGAATTCTTCATAAGGTAGTATGAAAAAAATAACATTTAAACAAGTTTCTAATCGGGCATATATCATTGAATTCGTAGTTGAACATAACACATCTATAAGCAGGTCATTATAATGAATATTTAGAGCGTTTACCCCTGTCGCAGGGGGTTACACGCGTTTAAAAACCTGTTAATTACATTAGTTACATTACATTATATTACATTACATTGCATTACATTACATTACCTTGTACAAAACTAAAAATCGTGATACAAAACATATTCCCCAATAACTCCTGTATATAAAGTTTACATTAATACCGGATCAAAAAAAAATATTTTTTTTCGACCCCAGTTAATGACGTGCACCAGAGGATTAACAGAAGCTTGATTTTTATTTTACTACTTCTTATAACATAATTAAACTGTTAATATCATCATCAAATTTCTAAACGTGTTCCGCCCCCTATAACGGAAGATCACGATTAAAAACTACAAGGATTCATTATATTTAATAACCTTGTGGCGGCTCTTTACACCTCACCGGCAGATCATCTCCTCTGCTAATTACATATATGAACCGCCACGCCAAGTCCCCCGGAAGCGTATAAGGCAGTGGCTACTCCCGCCTTACTGATGAGTTCATGGAGTAGCCACGGAACGAAACGCAAACATCCAACATATTTTCCGATACCCCAAATTGATGACCCCGACGTGATCGTCTACGTACTCTTTACCTGTACCCCTGTACCCATTCCTACGGAGACACCCGCTCATGCACGAGTCGAGTTTCTAGGCTGTTACCTCCTCGCATTGCACAACCTCCCCCCTAGGAATGTACTGGTACGGGTGGAGTACTACAAAAAGGGGTACTCACTTCGTTCCTACCAACCTAATCCTTCATACTACCAGCTTGATCCTCATAACGTTATCACTGGTAGGCGGGTGATGTGGCGGCTCCTTACACCTCACCGGCAGATCATCTCTTCTGCTAATTACATATATGAACCGCCACGCCAAGTCCCTCGGAAGCGTCTAAGGCAGTGGCTACTCCCGCCTTACTGATGAGTTCATGGAGTAGCCACGGAACGAAACGCAAACATCCAACATATTTTCCGATACCCCAAAAACCTTTTTTGTGTACGTCATGACATGATCAACTAAGTATTCAAGGGCAATATTACTAACTCAAAACTTTGTCACCTTGTTGTGAATAGTTCTAATTTTTAACCCCTTAAAACTTACCCCACAATTTTTAGGCATGAAAAATGTATATTCTTGGATGTTCAAGTAAACTATCTCATTAATAGTATAAATATTGACGAATTAAACGTACAATATGACCAAAATTAGCAAAAGACGCTTCCACCCACGCAAAATTTCTAGCATCCTTAATTTAGTGTTAATATTGATATTAAAAGAAATCCATTAAAACAAGATTTAGACAGCGATTCATCGGGTCACTTTTGAACAAATTAACTTATCTGGCACGAGCCGATATTTCATTTAACTAGGGGGAAATTTTTCTTACTTTCAGACCCGTTTATCAATTTTTTATTATTATATCATCTGATGGAGATTGGCGAATTAGTAACTATGTCAAAAATTAAAATTTTCTACCTGCTCCTTCATGTATAAAAAAATTATTAAAGTCGGCACTTTTAAAAACGCCGGAACAGTCAGGTAGTCGGGTGCTGACGTCATATCGCCCCGACCGCTCAAAGAACACATAGTAATAATGCCTATTGTAAGCATGACGCGACTATTTAATTGTTCATTCTTTAATACGATTTTGTTAGTGTAGCAAAGTGAAAGAGTTTATTTTGTTATATAGCTCACTGGATATTTTGACGGCACATAAAAAACTTAAAGCTGCCAACCGAGCTAATATATGGGAGACCGGAGCATGTTGATTTTTGTAAACTATATTAGATACTAAATATAATGTATTACTTAATAGATAAAACATCGTTACTCTAATGCAAAATATGTTCTGGCATGATTAAGATAAAAACTAAACGAAAACACGCCACTCTTAATTAAGATTTCTAACTCTTGTGATATAGTTACGCGAATCACCCCTAACTAAAACGTCATACCTAAGGAACAGATAATCAGAGACGTACTTTGAATTTATCTGTCAATGTCGCTAAGGACGCCCGACACGTCCACCAATGCATCAGATATTCCTATCTTGATGCAAAACAGACTAAGATTCTTTAATTTACCAGAAACGTCATTAAGTTTCTACCGAAAATACGACTATTAAATATCTAGTATTATTTTGTTCATTTTAATACGCCAAAAGTTGAAATACGGCCCTGTAGTCCCCCTGTAGCCCTTGTCGGCAGTGCTGTCTTTGATATTCGGTTGCTGGTTTTTATTGCCTTTTTTATGTGCTTTAAACAAATTTAGACAACTGTAATAATGTAGGTGCCTTTTTTTAATTCAAAGCTTAAGTGAAATAAAAGCAAACACTAAAAATTGTTTACGTTGAAATTATAAGTTTGGGCAATGAATCACAGTATATAGTCCAATAATTATAAAGATTTCCATAACAAAAAATGTTATCTGAGATTTTCCTTCAGTAACTGTTAGTGGAGGGATTATACATCACAAAATCACAAAAATCAGTTCTGGGGATGCCGCGCAATCCCACCCAAAAAACCACCCCTTCAGTGAAAGAAGCGTTATTTTACTGATTACTCGTTAACCATTGAAGATATAAAAAAATTGTTGATCATAAAAAAGGAAGATGGACTAAATTCCTAAAAAAAGTCCTCTTGTGATTTTCTTGTATATGCCATAATTTTCGAGAAAATCGATATCGAAGAAAATTGCAACATGTGTATTTTTAATGGGACGAGTTTTCGTTTATTTGAAATTTTTTGCGCGCGGCCTATAGAAAAAGTTGAATTGCTCGAAAACCAAACAAGCTAGGAAGAAAAATCGAAATGGTTTTTAAAGGGGATATAAAATACTCTCTTGTGTTTCCGTTTTTGATGGCTATTGATCAATTAGTATACAAAACGATATAATATAGTTACCTCTTGATTTTTTGCGCTTATAACTATTCACAGGCCCATAAAACATAACTGACTTTAATACAAGTTATAAATGCATTATCTTCAAGTTCAAAGTAGTACTTCAATGCAGAAAAGTTAGGAATAAAAATATTCACATTTACAAATTACCAGCATGTTGAAGTTAGCCAAATTTTGGCAATTTTTTATTGTTTCCTAAAAATAAAAAAGACCCATCTTGAAAGTTTAGCTGAAACATTTTTTTTGAGTTTATGTATCATTTAACTATTGTTTCTAATCATTTAATAGTTAAGAAATTACATAAAAAAATGTCATCAAGAAATTGAATATGCAGCCATTTTTGGATTTCTTTTGGTTAACTTCAACATGCTGTGTACGTGAATGTGAATATTTTTATTCCTAACTTTTCTGCATTGAAGTACTACCTTGAACTAAAAGATAATGCATTTATGACTTATATTAAAGTCAGTTATTTTTTATGGGCCAGTGAATAGTACAAAAAATCAAGAGATAACTATATCATATTGTTATTTTTATACACTATTAAATATCAATAGCCATCAAAAATGGCAACACAAGAGAGTATTTTATATCCCCTTTAAAAACCATTTTGATTTTACCTCCTAGCTTGTTTGGTTTTCGAGCAATTCCATTTTTTCTGTGGCTCCGCGCGCAAAAAATTTCAAATAAACGAAAATTCGCGCGCCTTAAAAACACAAATTTTGCAATTTTTGTCAATATCGATTTCCTCGAAAACCATGGCATATACAAGAAAATTGCAAGAGGACTTTTTCAATTAGTCAAGCTCTCTTTTTTATGATAAGCAATTTTTCATATCTTCAACGGTTAACGAGATATCAGTAAAATAAGGCTTTTATCACCGAAGGGGTGGTTTTTTGGGGGGTTGCGCGGCACCCCAGAACTGATTTTTGTGATGTTTAATCCTCGCACCAACAGTTAGTGAAGGAGAATCTCAGATAACATTCTTGCGAGCTTCTGGTGTAATTTTTACTTTATCGACTGGACTAATAGGGCCGTTGTTAGAACTGAACATTAGGTAGGGCTCATTTTATTTTTACCAGGACTAGCACAGCAAATAATCGAAATTTACATTTTGGGCTTAATACGTCCACACCCATACTTAATCAGGATCATTTTTTATCAGGGTGTAGCTCTAGCCAGTCCCTAATAAAATTTTCAAAATAATAATATAAATTAAGATAGGTTTGAGATAATCGCAACATCTAAATGGTCAAATTTTACAAATAATGTTATCCTTCCGTTAGTTGATAATGTCCGCACTCTCTTATCAGAGCATATTATAACATATGTATTGGCGATGGTTGCGTAGCCGAAAGAAATTCAATAACTAATCAGTCTGCAGCCGATCATCAGTCGAGAAAAATGGAGAAAACATGCAATAAATCGGACTCCAAATTATTTCGACACCGTATTTCGAAAATTTATAGAACATATAACAAATTTAATAAAGACTGCCTGAAAAAGTCATCCAGTTATAATATACAGACTGTCTATTTTACGAGGGCCACACCAAATATCTCGCTTAATATCTATTGTAGAAGAATAAAGTTTTAGAAACAGTTATCCCATTTTTTGTGAGCTATATTTCAGTAAAAAGAAATTTGAAATCCATAGCCTACTTTATGAGATATATTACAAAAACCTGAAAAATAGGAAAACCACAAACGGTTATAGCTTCCTTATTTGAGGAGATACGAAAAAAGTTAAAGGAATCAAAGTTGACGGCAAAGACAATAAGAATAATAACGTGTAACAAAAAAATCGAAAAATGCAGTTGGCTTTGACAAACGCTATTGTGCAAAAATGAAAAATACATATCTCAAAGTAGGCCATGACGCCATTAATTCCGTTATTTTTTTCTCATTCCAACGATATAAAACATGTCACAGAAATTTTTAACCGATAGTGTCAATATTTAATATTTTACGAATACCACAATCCATATAATTGAATCGTAACAATCAGCTGTGCCATAATTAGTGAAAAACAATGTATATAGTTATTAATAAATTTGACAGATTGTCACTGTTGTATGTTGTATGTTGCGTTGTCGAGTTCTAAGACAAATTTTATATCAGTAATTATGGTGTACACCAATAATAACAAATTCGATATGATAAGCATTTATTGTCAGTGCAATTTTGACGCTGAGATGGCAGTCACGGTTTACGGAGATAGATTTCCAGATGCTCCGCAGCCAAATCGAACTATGTTTAGGAAGTTAGTTCAAAATCTAAAAACGCACGGTTCATTTTCAAAAAAAGTAGTAAGGCGAGCGCATGTTGCGGATAATGTAAGAAAAGTGAATAGAGTAATGAATTATGTTAACCAAAATGAGGAAACCTCTTTGAGACAAATTCAGAGAAACTGTCGCATAAAAAAAGACAGTGCAAGAAAAATATTTTTAAAAAAAACGGATTTCGATGCTACAAAATGAGGAAAGTTCAACATTTAAATGAGGGAGATAAGCCAAGGAGAGTAAGAATTTGTAGATGGTTATTAAATAAGAAAAGGAATGACGCGCTGATATGTAGCAAAATTCTTTGGTCGGATGAATCAAATTTTTCTAATAATGGATTTTTCAATAGAAATATGCATTATAAGTGGACACGAGAAAATACACATTGGTGCAGAGAGACTGCTTTCCAAGAAAGATTTTCTACGAATGTTTGGTTGGGTCTTTTAGGGACTAAAGTAATTGGACCTTATTTTTATGATGATAAATTAACCGCTCGTAGATACCTTAATTTCCTGCAAAACGAATTTCAAGATTTTCTTTATGAATTAACAGTGGCAGAAAGATTAAATTATTCATATTTTCAACAAGATGGGGCTCCACCTCACACTGCTGTAATATGTACAAATTATTTAAATCAAGTTATGCCAGATAGCTGGATAGGCACCTATGGACCCATTCTATGGCCAGCTCGATCACCAGATATTACTCCCCTGGATTTTTTCGTCTGGGGTTACATTAAAGACAAGGTATTTCAAACTGCCCCTGAAAATATTGAGGTCATCAAAACCCGAGTCAAAACCAGAATTCGAAACGCATGTGAGGCAATTACTCCTGAAATGCTCCAAAATGTAATGCGTGACGTTTCTCGTAGAGCACGTTTATGTGTCAGAATGCATGGTGCATAATTTGAGCATTTGTAGTTAGAAAAATAAATACACACAATTTCTTTTCAATATAGTAGTAGGTAGTACTGTTATACATAGTTTTTCGTTTTTTTCTTTGGATGTTCGTTTTGTACTTGTATTTTTATTTATGAGATATTTATTGGTTTGTATTAAATTGTAATAAATAATGACGGAATTATAATTATTATAAAGTGAATTTTTACTACTATGGCACAGCTGATTGTTACGATTCAATTATATGAATTGTGGTATTCGTAAAATATTAAATATTGACACTATCGGTTAAAATTTCTGTGACATGTTTTATATCGTTGGAATGAGAAAAAAATAACGGAATTAATGGCGTCATGACCTACTTTGAGATATGTATTTTTCATTTTTGCACAATAGCGTATGTCAAAGCCAACTGCATTTTTCGATTTTTTTGTTACACTTTATTATTCTTATTGTCTTTGCCGTCAACTTTCATTCCTTTAACTTTTTTCGTATCTCCTCAAATAAGGAAGCTATAACCGTTTGTGGTTTTCCTATTTTTCAGGTTTTTGTAATATATCTCATAAAGTAGGCTATGGATTTCAAATTTCTTTTTACTGAAATATAGCTCACAAAAAATGGGATAACTGTTTCTAAAACTTTATTCTTCTACAATAGATATTAAGCGAGATATTTGGTGTGGCCCTCGTAAAATAGACAGTCTGTATAAGGCATTAGCAGTACTTGTCAAAAAGAATAAGAGTTGAAAGAAGAATGTGATCATCTTATACCTTACGTGTTTAATGACATATACTTTGCAATAATTTGAAAAATATCCAACTAATGCAATAGTCAAATGTCACGCTGTGTGGTACAGAACTTTTGAGAAAAATAATCACTGACTGGATTATTTTAAAGGGAAATGGTCCCTATTTCGGAGGACATGAAGATACATTTCTTAGTGTAAGCGCTCAGTCTAATTTACATCTGCGCGATAATGAAGCAAAAGCAATGATTTTCAACAAGGAATAAATCATTCCCTTATGTCTACAAAAGAACATCTGACGGCGCTTATAAAGAAGAGAAAGGTTCTAATGGATTTACGGAACAAAGTAAGCTCATGATCAAAAGGAACTTTTCGAATACCTGAAAAATCGTCAAAGCTCTAATCGAAGGTGAATTCGAAGACAGTAAGATGAGTCTGTTTCAAAGTGAAGACGTTTCTTCTTCCCCTGCCATGAACGATTTTACTGCTAAAACGTTTACCCATTAAAAAGTACCCAACACTTCTACGTTTTTTATACTGGTTCAAACGTATATAAATTTTGACTCTACACAATACAAAACCAACTGGATCAGTTTCCATTCACACTGCTCTGAAAAGTATTTAGCTTTCAAGCTACTTCAAAGAAACTTTAAATTTCAGTATGGAGTAGCAACCGAGGTCAGTAGTAGCCTGATTAATACAGAAAAGGTATCTAGAACTACTGCACTTCATCCAGATCAATCAATCAAGCAACCAAAACAATTTTGTTTTAAATAAATACTGCATATTATTGTTCTCCCAAGCACCCATCCGGAGCCAGCCAGGCATCCACAACATGAATCGTCGTGGTAATTGAAGGACTGGGCAGAGCGAGGCTAGTTGGACTAGAAGTAAAATTAAACAAAATCACAATCTCCTTTCTCAGGATCGGCGAATTAAAAAGTGTATAAGATGGAACATGTAAAAAAATTATTCAAAACAGTTGATATATACAAGGCAAGAGACGCTAGTGTAGATAAAATATCACAGATATACTTATATGGTAGTTTTGCACTAGAAAATTACTAACAAAAAAATCCGTTCTAAACAATGCAACAAGAGCGAGCGGTTATATCAGACTGCATAATTTATTACTTAAAATGTTTGCTTTCTAAAGAATTTAACATTCAATGAACAATTATGATTTGGAAGAAATAATTTAGAGTGACAAAGCAAACAAAAAATACAAAAGGGAGACGAAGGAGAGGATAGAAAAAGGCAAAGATCGGAAATTGTGTTTGTGAGTTTTTATAGTTTGATAGAGGAGAGGGTGTGGCTAGATATGTTGCCAAAAAATGGCAACGCCTGTATGGTAATTTGTGTTTGATGCGAAAAGGTACATTATGCTCTCTGGCTCGCCTAATGTTGTTTGTTAGTGGGCTATCACCAAGTTTAAATTGATAAGAATTTTTCCTATGTAACTTTGTTGTAGTCCACTAGTGGCGTTATATCGTGACAACGTGCAAGATCAAGAATGTGTTAAAATAGAGGTTTTCTTTCGATTTGTGAGCACATGGAGTAGCATTGATTTTGAAATGTTTCCTTGTTACTTAATAAAATGGGTTCCATGATTGAGGTTTCGTTCAAATAAATCAATTTACAAAAGAAGGAGAAGATAAAGTGTCTCAAATTTTGTCGCCTGATGCAAAAATTTTAAAATATGTCCTACCTCTTACTGCACAACTAATAGAAAAGACTAGAATTTTGATAACACGTAGGTATAGTAATTATAGTATACCAAAACGACATTTTAGCTCGCCATAAAATTTATTACCATAATAATGTTTTGAGAATTAAAACCATTTCTGATCTTTTTCTCTACGTATGGAACATGTTTCTATTAGTATTATTTGTATATTGGTTTAGATTTTCACATTTTTCTTTAAAAATGTCAAAATTATCTCTGAACTGTCGTCGTCCAGCGAAACATGAAGAACTTGAATCGTTCAATCATGAAGTAATTATCTTCCTAATAAAGAAATCGACTATGGGTATCCTACCATTGATACAATATAATTACAAAAAGTAAACTCTTATAAATATACTAAAATAATAACAATATTGTTGATCTAGACAATATTTAGATCGAATCTGCGATTCTTCTGCAATAAATTGCTTTATATTAAATTAGTGATATTACCGGTTTTAGAAATGTGCCGATCAAATGAAATATACTCTTCGTTTTGTATTTGCCCAGAGTATAATAACAGAATTATTGATCTAGATAATATTTAAATCGAATCTACGATACCTCTGCAATAAATTACATTATATTAAATTCCTATGGAACTAGATTTAATTATTATTACGGTTTTATTTATTTCTATAGGCAGAAACCTCTGAAAATCTACAGTGGTGTGTTATTAATAATGCTATTTTTATTTTTTCGGAAATATTAATATATTAAATATTTTATATAATAGAAAGTACTTTTTATGTATTCTTTGATATTTGATAGAAAACAAGATATATATGAAGAACTTTTTAAACTTTAAAAACATTCAAATTAAAAATTAGAATTTTTCAAATAGCCTAAATAATCATCAGTAACATTTAATATCATACAGGACTTAGTTTTTTAATCTTACCTTCTCGGCCTTTTGGCGTGACTATTGTAAAAGCGCTGTTACCCGGCGGACTCGAGGGCGCTGAATCTGAAACATTCACTTCAGGACTTCCTGAATTGTCTCTATTTGATCCACTGCTAAAGTCCAACGGCATTGCCGGATGTGTACTCATTTCAAGTGCCATTATTTTTTGTATCCAAAATAAAAAGTAAACTGGGCAAACCAAAAAAAACTTTTTATAAATATTTACAGTCCAACATCACAGTTCACAACTTTTTCATCTGATCATGTCCTTTAATATTATGCACTGCAGGAGCATTTACACTATCTAGTAAGTTTATTGATAAATTAAAATCGAATTGCAATTATTTATTCTCTAAGAAATCACTATATTGGCTTTGGTGTATTTTTCGACTATTAGCATTATCCCGCGATTTTTCGGTATCCTTTTTAAGGATGTGAAGGTAAACGCGTGTTTACCAAGATCGACCGGGAGACAACTGTTTGATACTAGAGTATATGAACTGATAAGCTACAGTTTAGAGAGCGAGGAGGTCCTGAAAACTTCGCTGTATGCGATTGCGAGTCCTAAGCGTAGTACACTTAGTGAAAGAAGGCGGGGTGAGCCTAAAGTCACGCCTCTGTTGACAATCGAATTATGAATGAAATAGTAAACAGTTTATATAAGGATTTCGATTTTAATTGTTGATTTTGATTAAATAAATTGGCTGATATTTGTCAGTTTATAGTTGGCATATAGGCTACATTTCGTGCGTAGATTTTAAGAGGAAAGAGCGAAATAATGTTTTAAGGCAATATAGGCATTTTTTTATTTTATAATATCATTGAGAGTGGATTATTTTCGACTGATTTTTTTTCCAACTTCTGAGCATTATAATGCCTTTAATGAGACAAATGAAATATGAATAAGCATAATCTTGTTTCTCTATATAGCAAGTAAACAAAATTATCTCTGAACATCCATTAAAAATCGTATAGGTATACCTAGGCAATTATATATTTTTTTCAAATAGTTTCATTTAAAAATTTCGAATTCAAAATGAAACGAATTTTAATAAAAAATACTATAGAATCTGTAACTGTTTGAAACCACACTAATGAATAATCAATATTCCACATTTTTGCATTACTATTCATCAGAGACTTGGCTCTTAGCTGCAACAATTAATAAGACAATAAGTGATTACTAAATTATTGTCCCTTCGTCTAGCTTACTCACGTTCGAATATGACAACAGAGTGGGGACGCAACATCACTTATTGGCTCCAATCTGGAGTACGCCCCTTTTAGTACCCGCGCAAAGGTTTGAAGTGCTGTTTAAACTATTGTTCCCAACTACACACTGAAATTAGCATCGAGAGCTTATGTCCCTGATTGGGGATGATAAAGATTTTTTTATTTTGACGATTATTGTTAGGAGGTATATAACTTCATTTATGATATCTCTTCCACATATAAATTCAGTAGTAGTTTTATATCAAAAACGATTATATTTGAATTACTGTATAGGCAAATTAACTTCATTTTGTTATTCTGTGTTAACCATTATCTAAGCAATTTATTAAAATAAAGCAGGTAATTCAGATAATAATTACTGTGTAAAGAAAGTTTCTAAAATGTTAAATTATAACACAGGTAAGCACATGAAGAAATAATTAAACAACATGTTAACTATAATACTCAAATATTAAAATTGACAAAAATAATAAAGAAAAAAAATGCGTTTTCATTTTTTTTATTTTTCAACATAATAAATAAGACAGCAATTCGGAAGTTGTAACCTATACGTGTTTTGGTTAGGATTTGTTAAATCGCTGTAAAAAGTGTACTAGTTCATTGTTTAAATCCCAAAATTCAGTAATTGTGGTAAGCTGTTAAACCTCATTCATTATATCTTACTGTGATGATTTTTTTTTTTAAATCAAAATTTTAGCAAAAATTTTTTTAATTTTAAAAACTGTTAACTAATATTAATAGAGTACATACCTATTGAACCAACCAATTATTTGAAATTAAATTTTTTTGTTTGTTTTGTAATAAAATAACTAATAGAAAGTCGTCGGTGTTTTATACCTTTACTTTCTTCGCCATCAGGGTTAATTGTTAATTACAATGTCTTGAATCTAATTGTATCTAAGTGGTGCCCTTTAACATGTAACCTACATGCTTTGCCAAATTCGAACATACCATTATTATACTCTTCGCAAATATTAAACAAAGAGTATATTGCATTCGATCGGCACAATTCTAAAACCGGGTAATATTGCTCGTAGTGAAAAAATTTCCATATCACTGTGTTGTTGATCGAATTATGAACAACTTTCAAAATGTCCATCCGTCTGTCTGTCCGTCCATCACGTTTCTTGTAAGCAAGATAACTTAAGAACGAAAAGTCCGATTGTATCGAAATTTGGACAGTAAGTCAGTGTTAGCTAGAGGAAGAACCCTGTTGTTTTTGAACAAAATCGATTAATAAATATAAAAGTTATTAATTTCTAAAAAAAAAATTGTTTTGTAATTAAGCAAAAAATGTTTGAAACTAAAATCATTTCCAAAAAAAACTGCGAAGAGTGTCCCATAGAATGCGCAACAATTATATAACAAGTGTAGTAAATACATATTTGGAATTTTTGCGTATACTGGTTGGAAATAACAGTCCGTACAAAACCGAAATGAAGATCTATACCTACATTTTTGGGACCACTAAAGAAAACTGAAATTCGTAATTTACTATTATTATAACTTATTGATATTATTTTTAGAAATAATATATGAAAAAATATTTTATATAGTAAATTTTTGTTTTCTCCGCAATATGTTCATAAGGATAGTAAGAAACATTCCTACTTTATAAAACTGGGAACCATATTGTCAGTCTGATATTGGCAGACAGAGAGAGTAGAAAACAAAATAAATAATGAAAGATATTCTTTATAGGATTATGCAAACAGTGGAAAAAGCTATCTATGAAAAATAAAGTCAGAAAGTCGGTGAATATATAATTTGAGTAAAGTAGATTTAAAACGAGAAGTAACTCGAGATATATAAATCACTATTTCTTTGCTGATAATTTTCATTCAAATTACAATAATCATTCTTCAAAAAGTTCGTGTTAGGGCTTTTTATAGATTTCTCTCGAGCTTTCGACTGTGTTCACCATCAGCTACTAAAAGCTAAACTTTGTAGATATGGAATAAGAGGCTCTTCTTTAAGTTTACTGTCCTCATACCTAAAGGACAGGAGACAAATTGTACAAATTCCCAATGGTGCATCCAGTAATAGTCTAGAGGTAAAACAGGGAGTTCCACAGGGATCTATACTTGGGCCCTTACTCTTTATACTCTTTGCGAACGATTTAATTCTATACCTAAATAAAATACCTAATGTTCTTACAATCTGTTATGCTGATGACACTAACATCCTTATAGTTGAGGATAATTTAGCTAGTTTAAAACTTACCACTGAAAAAGTATATAATGCAATATCTAACTGGACAGACAAAAATAAATTGTGCTTAAACAAAAATAAGCCCACTTCAATATTATTCAGCTTAAAAAGAAACCCTGAGAAATCGCATTTTTCTAACAATTTTCAAATATTTCCTACAGAATCCATTAAAATGTTAGGCATTACTGTAGATATGCATCTACAGTGGAATCAACACATAGAAATGCTATGTGGGAAACTAAGAAGCAGTTATTTTGGATCAAAATTTATGTCCAATCATTGCAGTGCGGAAATTCTATTAACTCTTTATTATGCCAACTTTCATTCAAGATTAAAATATGACATAATTAATTGGGGAAATAGTTCTCAAGTAAATAGGGTTTTTACATTACAGAAATATGCAGTGCGCATAATTGCGGGATTAAAAAGTTTAGAGACTTGCAGAAATGCCTTCAAAAATCTTAAAATTTTGACTTTGGCGAGTACTTATATATTGGAGATCTGCACGTACGTTTTCAAAAACAAGATACTGTACTTAAACAATAAAAAAGACACGGGTATGAAACGCGGCATAAAGAGCAAATGCATACTACTTCCTTTCGAACGGCAACGTACCAAAAAAGTTTTATATATAATGGCTGTAAATGTTTCAATTTTTTAACCGATGAAATTAGATCATCTTCAGATATTAATATTTTTAGAGTAAAACTCAAACATTTATTGGTAAATAAAGTATGCTATACCCTGGATGAATTTTTTGTTTAATACAGATATATTTAAATCTTTTTACTGTCTACACGTTTTACATAAGTAATTTATGTTTTCTTTTTTTTTTAAGTGTTTTTATTTTTGTTTGTTGACTATTGTAATATTTATTACAGGTCTAGTGTTTATGATTATATTTGCACTCTAATGTAAGGACTGACGTATTCTACATTTTGTTGTATATTTACATTTTAAATGTGGAAAAAAAGTATTATTATTATTATTATTGTCCTGTAGTAAAAATCACATAACCTATTAAAAATTTGCCAACAAATATAGACTTTTTTTGTAGTTCTGTGCACAGACGTCTGTAAATTCGAGTAAATTCCGGTTTTTATTACCAAAATACGGTTTTGACAGTAAAAACCGGAATTTGTTCGAAATTTTTTAAATTAAAAATTCGGTTTCGGCACCCAAAAATGCTTAAAACATGATAGGTCTTTGAAACGGAACACGTTTTTGTTGGTCTGTGTTATGGAATTAGAAAGTTTTTAAACACTTTGTATGTCTTCTTATATCAAAACTTACATTATTCTCTGTGCACATTATTACGAAAGACACACTTGTAAATTTTCAAATTTGACATCGACAGCGATTATGTATTAGTAAAATAGAGATTAAATGGTCGAATCTTTATATGTTTTGACCTGTATATTGAATTTAATTTAAAAAAACTATATTTTTTAGCAAAATTTTAATTTTAGATCAAAATTAAAAAAGATCGTAGCTAAAAATCAAAAATCCGGCTCGACAGACTGATAGAGAATTTTAAAACTAACATTTAAAAAAGTTTCTGATAACTTGAAGACCTATAGACATCTGGGTGACACCCTCGCATAGTGGAGCTTCGTCCCACTATGCAGCGCACAGTGGGGTGAAAGTAAGAAAAACATTTGCTTTACTCGAGGAATCATTAAAAAAAATCAGTCACGGGAAATTGTGGGTAATTATACGAACAAAAAGTGCAGCACCGCTTTTAAAAAAAAATTAAGTTCCTACTCCCGTTCTGAGGAATGAAAGCCGATTGAAACGTTGAAATACAGCAATAATCATTTCACAGGCTCACAAAAAAAATGCTCTGTTACCCGAACCCGACATAGTAATCCCTATCTATTTCGACATGCTGAACGATATCCGTTTAGCTCCATCACCCTCCATTTTTTTTGTAAATCGAAAAAATAGCCTAAGAAACCTGATTCCGGTAACAGAGCATTTTTTTTTGTGTGTGTCCCTGTGTTCTTAATTCACTGGAATCAACAAAATTTTGAAGGATATTAATTTAATAACATTTGCTGTTGTTTAAAATCTTATATACTCCTGTACCTGGCATTCAATGATTGATACGGGTCATGAAATCTTTTTTGAGGGGTGAATACCGAGAAAAAGAATGAACATGAAACCCTCAGAATGGGGGTAGAAGTGTAATTTTTTTTAAAAAGCGGTGGTGCACCTTTCATGTTGGTATAATTACCACAATTTCCCGTCACTGATTTTTTTTAATGATTCCACGAGCAAATATTTTGAAATTTTACTTTGGACCCACTGTGCGGCATCTACAAGCACCTTCTCCCATTTCTTTTAACAATTTCCCCCAGCCAGAAACAGTAAAAATACATCATATTGTACTATGATATAAACTTTTGCTGATTTTACTCTTCAATTTGAATAATTTGACACTTTTTAAACCCTCCAGGGATAAACAGATAGATACTTTATCAGTGTCAATATACACAAAAGTGTATCTTAACAAAGGGAGGCATAACTGCCGTGTGCTCTTGATCCGTCTACACCTGAATTTTATTTTGTGTTATTAAAATAGTGCAGAGTCTTCTCTATTTGATTCAGCCTAATTTTTTTAAATCTAGGTTAGTAGCCTCACTCAGTAAATTTTGCTGCCAAAATTTAGTGCGAAAACACAGGGACACCATATTTCCTATCATTAAAGACTGATTGACAAACTAGATATAAGCGTTATATTATTCGCTGGATTATTTATGTTTTAATAAGTGCATTCTTGGAATATACTCTTCGCTGTCTTTAAAAAAACCGCTGCCTAAGGAATCACTACTTTCACATCCAGATTATACGTCCAAGTCACTTTAAAGGAAACATCTTGACTATATTTGCACTCTAGTATGTGGAAATTATTGGTCATAGAATTTTAATAATATTTGGAGTAGATGTCATAGAAAAGTTTGAGGAGTTGGTTTCTACCATATACGTTAAAAATGAAGTTTCTAGTTTACCGTACTTATTTTCCACTATTTACAACCTACCAATGGAGTCATCTCAATCAGATGTCACTACAATACATACGTGTACTAACTTTCAAGTGAATATCTCAATTTGATGTTATCAATCCCATTAATAATGAAGCGGAGGTGGTAGAATTTGAAAATTATTAGAAAGAAATCTGAGGCCTTGGTTTCTAGTATATACACCGAATCCCAAATTTCTGTAGTCTTACCAGCTTGCTTTACTTATTTTCCCCTATTTGCCCCTATTTAACCCCCAACCCTTCAACGGCATCATCTCAAATTATGATCTAGTTTCAGACGTCGTTATAATACATACGTGTACCAAATTTCAAATGAATATCTCAATTTTATTTTATCAACCCTTTTCATATTGGAGTAAGGGTGGTTGGGTTGAAAAATATTATAAGAAAATCTGACGCTGTGGCTTCTAGTACATACACCGAATTTCAAGTTTCTGTAGTCTTACCAACGTTTTACTTATATTCCTCTATTTACCCCAAATTAACCCCCAACCCTTCAACGGAATCATCTCAAAATATAAACTAATTCCAGACGTCGTTATAATACATACGTGTACGAAATTTCAAATGAATATCTCAACTTAATTTTGTCAACCCCATTAATGGGGTAGTGGTGGTGGGGGGTTGAAAAATATTATAAAAAAATCTGAGGCCTTAACTTCTTGTACATACACCGAATTTCAAGTTTCTGTACTCATACCAGCTTGCTTCACTTATTTCCCCCTATTGACCCCTAAATAACCCCCAACCCTTCAACGGAATCATCTCAAAGTATAATCTAGTTCCAGATGTCGTTATGATTCATACGTGTACCAAATTTCAAATGAATATCTCGATTTTATTTTATTAACCCTTTTAATAATGAAGTAGGGGTGGTGGGGGTTGAAAAATATTATAAATAATCTGAGACCTTGGCTTCTAGTACATACACCGAATTTCAAGTTTCTGTAGTCTTACCAGCTTGCTTTACTTATTTTCCCCTATTTACCCCTATTTAACCCCCAACCCTTCAACGGAATTATCTCAAAATATAATCTAGTTCCAGATGTCGTTATAATACATACGTGTAGAAAATTTCAAATGAATATCTCAATTTTATTTTATCAACCCTTTTCAAATTGGAGTAGGGGTGGTGGGGGTTGAAAAATATTATTAAAAAATCTGACGCTTTGGCTTCTAGTACATACACCGAATTTCAAGTTTCTGTAGTCTTACCAACTTGTTTTACTTATATTCCTCTATTTACCCCAAATTAACCCCCAACCCTTCAACGGAATCATCCCAAAATATAATCTAATTCTAGACATCGTTATAATACATACGTGTACGAAATTTCAAATGAATATCTCAACTTTATTTTATCAACCCCATTAATGGGGTAGGGGTGGTGGGGGGTTGAAAAATATTATAAAAAAATCTGAGGCCTTCACTTCTAGTACATACACCGAATTTCAAGTTTCTGTACTCTTACAAGCTTGCTTTACTTATTTACCCCTATTTACCCCTATTTAACCCCCAACCCTTCACCGGATTTCCTCAAAAAACAATCCAGTTCCAGATCTCGTTATAATATATACGTGTACAAAATTTCAGGTCAATATCTTAAACCGTTCCGGAGAAAGCGTGCGGAAAAAAAAAAGTTACAGACAGACAGACCGACAGACAGACCGACAGACCGACAGACAGACAGAAATTTTTTTTTTCGCTCAAATTTAAAATCTCGACGTTTCATGACATTCTAAACCTATTTCACGAATAAAAATTTTTGAAAATTTTTTTGCGATTACTATACTTCCAATCCACTACGTGGATGTGGAAGTAATAAGATATTTTTAGGTATAATTGATACATTTGTAATTTTAATTATAGATCTCAAAAATACCATTTCTATTGACGAAATACTCGCCAGTATACTATGCAGTACTCTTCTATTTGTAGTATCTTATAGAAGAATTACAACGCACTCTTTAGTCTCAAAAAGTTTAATAACTTTTATATTTACTGATAGATTTTTGCTTCTAATTTCACAAAGGCAGATTTTTCTTTCATGTGTTATGGTGTTTACAAGAAGCACTGCTCGTAGTGAACAGGCAAAGGAATTTAATTTGAGATGCTTGACTTCACTTCAGGCTGAAACACAGGTATATCTTCCTAGACTTATTAGGATTTTGTATTTAAATGTAACCTATAAATCCTAGCTCCGACTTCTTGTTCTGTTTTAGAACCATCTATATTCTAGACCGTTTGCGTTTGTACATCCACGGATATTCCTAGAATGGAATCCGTCCTCAGCTTTAATGCTAGCTCCACACGTTGGGCTAAGTCTAGCAAACTTCGGCCACAGCCAACGTGTGGATGGTAAGTTTGTCTTGGATTGCCGTGGATGGGCCAAGTTTGCCTGAGATCGCCTCGGTGTCGGTAAATAGTACACAAATTCATGTCTAACAAACCTCGGCCAAAGCCAACGTGTGGATGGTAAGTTTGTCTTGATTGGAAGCGAATGGGGCAAGTTTGCCTGAAATTGCCTAGGCGGCGGTAAATAGTACACAAATCAAAGGGACTGTGGGCGTGCTCGAGTCAGATACCAATTGCCGTCCACAAAAAAATATTTTTTTTTACCTCCGAAAAATATTTTTTTTATTGAAAAAAGATTTTTTTTTAAATAAGTTTAGAATGTCATAAAACGTGGAAATTTTAAATTTTGACAAAAAAAAAAAAATTTTCTCACCATCCATTTTATAGTAGTAAACAAATTTTCGATTTTTTTCTTTTGTAATTGATTTAGAAAATCATGAAATGTGAAAATTTTAAATGAGTGCAAACCATTTTTTCCAGTATCTACTCTATAGTAGTGGTATTTTTTTTTTCAATTTTCAGCAATTTTTGCTTTCCTCGCATAAGTACCCAAGGGGAGTATTGTATTCGAGGAAAATATCACCATCCGAGATTTTTTCGGATTTTCACATTTCATAATCATGTACATTACGAAAATATAGGTTTTTCAATTCCGTCAGTCTGTCTGTCTGTCTATTGGTGCATTAACTAAAAAAGCTACTAGACTTTCACGGAAAAATATACAGGGTGGACCGTCTAAAGGGAATAAATAATAAAAAAAATGTCTTCGCTGAAATTTAAACTTTCCGCGTGTTGTGACATTCTAATTTTTTTAACAATTTTTTTTTTTTTCAAAAAGAGAATTTAAAACATTTTAACACTATAGACTGATTGAAAAAATTTCCACGTTTTATGACAATCTAAACCTACTTTAAAAAAAAAAACCATTAAAAATTTTGTCACTACTAGAATAGACGAAAAAAAATTTTGAGCTCGAATTTAAAGTTTCCACGCCTCATTACATTCTAAACCTATTTCAAAATAAAAAATGTAATCGCTGCTATACTTCCACTCCACTAGGTGAATGTAGAACTAAATATATGACAGATGGCAATACTATTTGGCATATAGTTAACACCCTTAGCAAGGAAGGCACCTACTATAGTTCAATTGAAAAATATACAGGGTGATCATCCTAAGAAATAATTCAACCCGTGATTTACGCAAGTCTTCCATATTTGTCGCCTTCTATTTAATATTGAATTTTTGCTGTCGGATGACCACTCCGTTTATTTTTCTGACCAAAACTTATCGGGTTTTCTTTGTAAAAATAGTGATAACTACATTCCGATTATTATTCTCATATGTAGTTTCGTAATTAATAATTTTTTAGAGTGACCTCCCTGTGTAAAAAAGAGGGAAGTTCTGTGTAAATACCTTTACAGAATTTTAAAAATTTTCTTTTTATTTTCAGAAATCTTTTAAAAAATAGGTTTAGAATGTCATGAAACGTGGAAATTTTATATTTGAACGAAAATCATTTTTTCCCATTTGTTCGTTTCCAATTTTTCTTTCTGAAATAGGTTTAGAATGTCATAAAACTTGTAAATTTTAAATTTAAGCGAGAAAAATTTTTTCGCAGCAGCAATTTCCACGTCTATCGTCTTCTAGGTTCTAGCAAGCACTGCTGTATTGACTAGTGTTGCCACAGCCTTTCCGGCGATTTCGGTAGAATAGGTTAAAATTTTTCGGTACATTTCGTATCAATGCGCGGCACAGGGAATTTCAAAAAACAAGTTTCACTTATTTTTCGATTGTGTGCTTTTTATTTATTTAAACCGGTATTTAAAATGTTTCAAAAGATTCAAAATTAAAAAAGATTAGATCCTCTATATTCTATAATATTGTTTCTATAAAACAGATATTTAAAATAGTCTATGCATTGAAAGTGAGGCAATTAAACGACAAGTGCGGCAAGACTCATGGCACACTGAGCGTTTTAAGGACTCGTTTTTCAAAGGTAATTTTGGGTTTTGCATCTTTGGATTTTCAACACGAGTGTAAAATAGCTACGGTATAGGAATAAACAAAAAAATGACAAATCGAATGTATTATTAACCATCCTCAATGTATATATTATATAGCAATAGTCCAATCAAATTAGCTTTTTTCGTGCCAACCGAGTCATCAAATATGAAAAAATTAGGAAAAATTCCGTAGAATTCGATGAATTGGTTTTGAACAGGCGGCCCATTGCTGAAGTTATTGGGCCTCTTTTAACCCCATTTTGAACAACTTCCGCAATGAACCGGCTGTCTAAAACCAATTCATCAAATTCTACAGAATTTATCCTTTCTTTTCTATATTTTACATTGCGGATGGCTCGGTTGGCAAAAAACCGAGATATTTTCAACAATTTGACTGGCCTATAGGATTAATTAACCGGCCGAGGGTAAAATTTTATTTTATAATTTCTAGTTAATGCTTCTTAAAGGTTGTTCGATTCTATTTCAAAAATACTGTTTTGTTTTAAGTTGAAACACAGAACTTTTCCAAATTAAACTGTAGAGACACGTCACATTCCTAAGTTCAACTTCCAACGACTAACGGTTTATGAATATTCTAGATAAATTTGGCCACTTCTTGCTACTGACTAGAAAGCACAGAGCAACCTACAACTTGACAAACATTAGTCTAGTGCCTCAATTCCTGCACCAATCATAGAAAGGTTTTAGTTGAAGATATAGTTTAACCTACTCATTGTTTCACGATGCCAGAATAAAAATTGCGTTAGATCTTTGAAAGATATCCTACACATTATTCAGTACTAAATTGGTAAGTGACACTAACAATAATTGTTATGATTGTCATTTGTATTAACTAAATATAATAGATGTGATAATTTCTGCTTGTGGTCGTGTCTTAATGCACCCAATGAGTCCTATATCTAATTATGTCTATGTGTAATAAGAAAAAGCATCGGCAACAACCTTCAATGTCAATTCAAGTTTTAAATTTTCTCTTATTTAGCGTATCTTGAAGTATAAATATTGCACGCTATAGTGACATTTCATGATTTATTCCATATAATTCTAACCACGAGGTGTCTCATAATTTAAGCATTAATTTTTATCTTCTCATGACCTATGCGATTATCTCTTTAAGATAATAAATATTTAATTATAAAATAATAAAATTGATAAAAAATACTATTTTACTTTGAATCCTAAATGAACCTATCTACAGGGTGCCTGGTAAGTAAGTGTACATGGAGAAACTATTTGTAGATCGGGTCAATATATGAATTCTTATCAAGCTACATTGCTAAGGAGATATAACCCTCCAAAATCCCTGACAAAATGTCGAAAAAAATACTTAGGACAAGTTGAAATTAACTGAGAACGCACACATAATATAGATATGTTACATACCTCTTCGACCAATCGCAATCGTGTTCTTTAATGAACTTACAGACATTGTTGAAACATCATGTAAGTATCATACGCAGCATTGTGACTAATTTTATAGAAATTAACAAAATGGCATTACTTCCATGTATAATATAAAACCCATGCGGTTTTGTCTATTAGCAAAACATATTCTTGGCTATTATTAATATTTCTCAATAGCTCAGAAACCTGAAGTAGTGAAGTTCATTAAAATTCTTGGTACCTAAAGTTGATAGGAAAAATTACAAATCCTTAAAATTCAGTATAGCGGATACAATATCGCAGATCGTCTTTATTTCTGTAATTGAAATACAAAAAGAATGCATTTATAATATATCAGAGATGCTGGGGGGGCACTTGGCGAAGCTTAGTAAAAGGCTGGTCTTACACTTAACGGAACATTTTAGGACGACAGTTAGTAATAAACTTATTTCAAATTAAAGAAAAAAACCGCTGCCTAAGGAATCCCTACTTTCACATCCAGATTTTTCATCCAAGTCACTTTAAGGGAAACATCTTGACTAGATTTGCACTCTAGTTGAAAAATATTACTAAAAAATCTGAAGCCTTGGCTTCTAGGACATACACTGAATTTCAAGTTTATGTACTCTTACCAGCTTGCTTTATTATTATTATTATTTTTCCCTATTTACCACCAATTACCCCCATTCCTTCAACGTAATCATGTCAAAATATAATCCAGTTTAAGATATCGTTATACGTGTAACAAATTTCAAGTGAAAATCTAAATTTAATTTTATCAACTATTTTAATAAGGGAGTGGGGGTGGCGGGGGGATGGAAAATATTATAAAAAAAGCCTAAGGCCATCGCTTCTAGTATATACACCAAATCCCAAATTTCATACTCTTACCAGCTTGCTTTACTTATTTTCCCCTACCTACCACTATTTAACCTCCGACCCTTCAACGGAATCAAAATATAATCTAGTTCCTGATGTTGTTATAATACATACGTGTACCAAATTTCAAGTGAATATTTCAATTTTATTTCATCAACCCCATTAATAATGGAGTAGGGGTGGTGAGGGGTTGAAAGATATTATGAATTGAATAGGTAAAGATGCCGCCTGCCCGCTTTGTACTTACCGCATTTTTTACATGCCTTAGAATTATGAAGACGACTTTAATAAAAGGTATCATTTACTAATCTTATAACTAAAGGGGAATTGAAAAAACATTAATTAGTTTTAATTTGAAGAAAAGTTATTTTATAAAATTAATTTGATATATACAGGGTGCGCCAAAGTTCTGATTTTGGTCGATTACGGCTGTATTTGAAATGGTGGAAATATATTGTCTATAGATTATTTTCTTGATTTTCAATTCTGAATAACCAGAAAATATGTACAATTATACAGGGTACTCCGTTTTCGTTGTCCGAGCAACAACTTCGTTATTTTAAATGGAACACCCTATATTTTTTTCCTTTATCGAGTTACCCATCTAATTATATTCATAATTCTATTAAGGTGGTAGGTACTTAAAATGAACCGTTTACGATATAAAAAAGATTTTTTGACAAAAAGTGAGGTTTGCGGATAAGTTTTTGAGTACCTCTGATTTCATAGACAAGAGAGTTTTCAAAATTCTGCTTATACTGTTATGTTGAGCATATTAAGGGCTAGTAGGGCAGAAACATTATTAATATTAATCTTATACAGAGTGCTGAAAAAATTGAGTTTAATGTTTCGCTAATAAAAAAGGCCGTAATTCAATTTTTTCAAATGGGACGTACTATTTTCAGTTCTGTCATCTAATGAAGTGTTAAATTATCTTCTCATTGATATATCATAGTAGGTATTTATCTTTAGGAGTTGCATAGATATTAAGGTTAATTGTCTGGATCAGTCATTTTTCTTGCTGGAACTTCATGAGGTTTGTACTGCACTTCACCAGTTTCGATAAATCTGTCTCTAAGATTACTAAATGCAGGTTCTAAAGGGTGTCTCCTTTCAGGATATCTGGTTTTATAGACTCGGGATGCTAAGAGGCTGTTCCTTGAGCACTCCCCCAGAATAAAAATCATGTCAACCATTTCTTCCCGCGAATAATTCATATTTAATATAATTATATGCAAATGCAACTTCCTGGAACTGTAAAAGCTACTAGTATTTTATTAAAGACAATCAAAACAAAAGCACTTACCGATATAGCAGTAACACAAAACTTTAGAACATCCACAGACACGTGTTTTGACATCCATGTCTCTTCGGTGCGGCTTTTTCTAAAGTTCACAATCAACTGAAATATGTAAGCAAATACTCGTGTTATAACTATCAAAGGATTACCAGAATAGGATATTAAAAATTAAAATTAGATTATAGGAAATTCCCCGTAAAGGGATAATTATCAATATAATTATATGCAAATGCAACTTCCTGGAACTGTAAAAGCTACTAGTATTTTATTAATTATTTTTATATTTTATTATCAATATAATTATATGCAAATGCAACTTCCTGGAACTGTAAAAGCTACTAGTATTTTATTAGCTAATAAAATACTAGTAGCTTTTACAGTTCCAGGAAGTTGCATTTGCATATAATTATATTGATAATTATCCCTTTACGGGGAATTTCCTATAATCTAATTTTAATTTTTAATATCCTGTTCTGGTAATCCTTTGATAGTTATAACACGAGTATTTGCTTACATATTTCAGTTGATTGTGAACTTTAGAAAAAGCCGCACCGAAGAGACATAGATGTCAAAACACGTGTCTGTGGATGTTCTAAAGTTTTGTGTTACTGCTATATCGGTAAGTGCTTTTGTTTTGATTGTCTTTAATAAAATACTAGTAGCTTTTACAGTTCCAGGAAGTTGCATTTGCATATAATTATATTAAATATGAATTATTCGCGGGAAGAAATGGTTGACATGATTTTTATTCTGGGGGAGTGCTCAAGGAACAGCCTCTTAGTATCCCGAGTCTATAAAACCAGATATCCTGAAAGGAGACACCCTTTAGAACCTGCATTTAGTAATCTTAGAGACAGATTTATCGAAACTGGTGAAGTGCAGTACAAACCTCATGAAGTTCCAGCAAGAAAAATGACTGATCCAGACAATTAACCTTAATATCTATGCAACTCCTAAAGATAAATACCTACTATGATATATCAATGGAAAGATAATTTAACACTTCATTAGATGACAGAACTGAAAATAGTACGTCCCATTTGAAAAAATTGAATTACGGCCTTTTTTATTAGCGAAACATTAAACTCAATTTTTTCAGCACTCTGTATAAGATTAATATTAATAATGTTTCTGCCCTACTAGCCCTTAATATGCTCAACATAACAGTATAAGCAGAATTTTGAAAACTCTCTTGTCTATGAAATCAGAGGTACTCAAAAACTTATCCGCAAACCTCACTTTTTGTCAAAAAATCTTTTTTATATCGTAAACGGTTCATTTTAAGTACCTACCACCTTAATAGAATTATGAATATAATTAGATGGGTAACTCGATAAAGGAAAAAAATATAGGGTGTTCCATTTAAAATAACGAAGTTGTTGCTTGGACAACGAAAACGGAGTACCCTGTATAATTGTACATATTTTCTGGTTATTCAGAATTGAAAATCAAGAAAATAATCTATAGACAATATATTTCCACCATTTCAAATACAGCCGTAATCAACCAAAATCAGAACTTTGGCGCACCCTGTATGTATGTACAATTTATATTTACTTAGCAATTAAAACACAAGTTTTTTTATAGAATACGAAACCAATGCTGTGACAACGATTTGAGATTTTCGGTTATACCATTGTACAATTTTACAGCATTATATGAAAACTATCTTTGAAAGATGGTTGTAGTATGTTGGGGCATTGTAAGTTTGTTGTGTAATCTAGTATTAATATTGTGTATAGAATTTCTAGATATGTTTTTGTCTAAGGTAAACTGGAACGGACGTCTATAAAGGTTTGGGAATAAAGGTTAAATAGTGATAGTTTGTTTGTTCCACCATTTTTAACCGTTTAAGTTGTAAGAATTTGTCAGATACGTGATCAAATTTCCCCAGATTGCATACAAACCGACACCAAAGATTTTGTACTCTTTGTATGCGATTTTGCGTAAATGTATCTAAGCATGGAAAATATACATTGCATGTCAGATGTATGTTCCTAGATGTTCAAGAATTTTTTCTAAGCTAAAGAGATGAAGAAACAGGTAGTAGCAGTTCGCTTCAACAAAACATTATTACTGTGTAGCGCTAAGACATTAAAAACTATGATGGTACAATGGCTTCGATATTTTCAGCAGTTCAAGAGATATTTCAACACTCATATAAGTACTCAGAACTTTTAGAAATCTAATACCATTGCTATCTCAGTTTGGTTTCAGCTGCCATGCTACTAGCTACCAGAGTTTATTATAGTATTGTAACTTATTCTCATCAACTTTTTTTGTCATATTAACTGTACATTAATGTTAATTTAAGTTACTATTACTGTGTAGCATAGGTTAAAATATTAAAAACTCTAAAAGAATAATTACTTCGATATCTTCACATTGTGGGGATAGTTTCGTTAGTTTCTTTAGCCTATGATAGAAACTATAAGAATATAGAATACGACAAACAAAAGAAAACGCTTGACCTATCGAGACCGGAGCCATCGGTAATCGGTAAATACCCAAACACGACAGCACCTGGGGAAGACAGGGATTATTATATAGCAGTAAATTATGTCCCAACAATTGCGATAAGTAAAATTTAGTTAAAGAGCTCTAATAATAAATTATTGCTAAACTCTCTACCGTTCCCAAAATTATGAATCTTATATTGAACACAAGGAATAAGAATATGACGATAAATTGCTTTTGACATAAATTCTACGACCTAATTTATATTTCACTAACTTTTTGAATCATAAGGAATACCAGAGTATCACTGCCAGAAACATTAAACAAACGAAGGTAGGTGCCAGACGTCCCTTAATATGCATGTTCACAAGTAGTAAAGTCATGTGGCATCTTATTACCTTATTTCTGTTTTACTAACTTCTTACGTCAAAAGGAATACTGACATGTCAGCGAAAAAAAGATATTTGAGCAAACTCAACGGTATTTTAAAGGTGAAGACTTGTACTTTAAGATCCCACACATGGTTTCTTGAGAAAAAAAATTTCAAAGCTACATAACCTCAAATATGTCCAACTTTTAGGTTAGACTATCTCAAAATCCTGGCGTGATAGAGCAAAACTAAAAACAGATTCGAATTCAGCTTCGAAAAATACATAAGAAATGTATGGTCTGACCCCAGATCCAGAAAACTTTTTTCTTTTTTGTAAACCTCTGTTATATGTTGTTTTATGAATAATTACTAACACACAGATCCATTTTTCAGGTTATGAACTTTCAGCGTTGTTAACAAGAGCCTCATTCCTTGGATATATTGCGGATCCAGATGCTTTCTTGGCACTCATTGTGATTGTGCTGCAGCTACAGGCAAACACGTTCGCTAGCCCGATTTGCAATTTATAAGGTACAGAGTTAGGTGATGAGACGTCATTCCTTTTAATTTTTTCGCAGTAATGGCTATGGCTAAGCAGGTAACAGTTATGCAATACAATGTGTCGATTTTGTGAAATAGGTACTCATGAAAAGAAACAAATTAAGCAAAGGACTTAAAGTTATAGTAAGGTGAACACAATTTATCTAGAGGTAGACCCTTCGTCTATGGTATATTTATGCACCGAGCTGTGCAACCATTGTAATTTCTGTAAGAACTTTTTTATCATGTATTAATGTTACTATTGTCTAACTTGTGTGTTATAAAATATTCTCCTTTCCTTTTATTTTTTCATTTATCACTTACTACTATCGTTAGGTAGGTTGAATGTCGACTAGGCTGTACTAGTACATACATGCTTATAAATGAGAATAAAATAAAATATATCTACTAATTATATACAATTATAAGTTTAACATTTGTAATGTAACTTAGATGGCATTTATACTTAAGTAATTACAATTCAAGTGATCTGGCGAGTGAATGTATATTGTTTTAAAATATATCGTGTGGTGTTTAAAAACTACTCTATTCTCTTGTTTAACATTACAAAACTGTGAAAATGGGTTAAAGTCAACGTTCAGACTCAATTTTTAAATAATAAACAATCCAACATAGCCGTTTTTAAACAACCACAATATATACCTTAAAACAATACATTTAGGCCCCAGATCATCGATGACACTTTGAACTTTCATTCTTAAGCTATACATTTTATCAGATTTTATACAATCTGTAGCTTTTCGTTGAAGTTCCTCTTGAATTACAACATATTTAGAACGGTTGTCACGTAACATTTTTCTCTTTTGACACGAGCCTTTTCTTCGCTCAACTCAAGTTTAGATACAACAAATATCAGTCAAACCAATATAAACTGTTAATTTCTATACCAAATTGTTTATAGATTGCACTAACAGTACTTATTTTATCACAACTACTTTCAGTTTAATAGCTGGGTTTCAAGTTGCATCTTATGTTAACTTGATTCTAGTCTTGTAACACAGCAGTGTGGCCTTTAATATAAACCCACATTAAAAATTAAATTCTTACTTTAACATATAACTATTTACCATTAACACAATGCTTGAAATACTCCTGCAAAATCGTTTCTTTTTACTGCTTGCAATCAATTGACGTGTTCCAACTTGACATTTATTAAAAACTGGCGTCATTTCCTATTGCCACACTTCCACAATTAATAATACAGCCAAAACTTGGCAAATTGTAAAATATAATATCCACAAAAGAAGTAATTTATGAAAAATTTGGTTAGTTGCTATTTGACACTTTAGGAATTTCGGTTTGTTGTCCCTAGCTGACTAATGTCAAAATTTGTGACGTCGCGCGCACACGACGTATATAAATCAATAAGTCACTGTTGCCAACATACAAATATTGAAAGTACCACAAAATAGTGTGGAGTGGCACATAAAAAATCTTTAGGGAGCGGCGCATTCAGTCTTTCTCGATCTCCCTGTATATGACACTCAGCCAGGCGCATGCACCAAATTTTACGTAGTAGTCTTTATGTGTGAGTGTGCAACATTTCCACAATCAATTTTTTTAACTTTATATCCAGCTCGTCCTTGTAAGTTGTGTAAATACAGAGGGCACCTATGAAAAAGCAGCAAAATTATTATTTGTTACCTTGGCTTACGATAAACTGAGAAATATTTTAAAAAATCATAAAACTTGTTATCGTTTCAAGTAAAATTATTATCACTGGTTTAAACTAATCTGATCTTAAATCTATACTGTGTTAACTTTGTTAGATATATTAATAATTAGTAATAAATTAAATGATAATGACAAATCATAAAATCATAATAACTTTTCTGTGACAGTTATTTATACATAATATAAATGAAGATTTAAAATCAGACGTCGTTTTTAGAATACAATAATTTTTATCAGTAGTAAATTACAAAGTTTATAGGGTTTATATATTAGCTAGTATCAGATGAAAAATATTTATTATACTTTTTTCGAGCAAGCAATATAGTAAAGGTTTGCTTCATGAATTCCATTTAAGGCTCTAAACTGGTCTGAAAATTTTAGTAAGATCGTACATTTTGTGATTCAAAATGAGCGGCAGTTTAAAAAAATATGTATATAGAGCAAATACCTTTTTCATTTTTATTCTTCAAATAAATTTCATTTGGGAATCACCCTGTGTTACAAATATGGCTCAATTTAAATAGAGCGTATTCTAGCATGTCATTGCACGTAGGTTCTTTTAACATACAAATTTTACGTACGAGTGTTTAGTAAATATTAGCTGTTCCCAAAGCCCGACTTCAACTCGAGAGGTGAAAACCCTAATTTTGGAGCGATGAGGAACCATTCAAGTCATATTTTTCTGATTAGCCCAGGGTCAATCCAGGTTGATGCTCAACAAATTAGAGACAAGCTGAAATTTGGTATGGTGCTTTGCATTGAAGTGCTAAATATACCCTTAGAAACCAGCGATGAATCGTTGAGCCCGTCCCCTCAAAACAACCCCCCAAAGGGGTAAAATCGGCCTTTATTAAATGTCTTTCTTTATAACTCGAAAACGAAGCATTTTAGATAAAGTTGAAGAGCAGAAAATTTCCCATCAAATAAGTCTACATTGAAAAGATTTGAGTTAGCAGTGGCGGAGCAATACATTTTTAAATTTAGGGTATTTTTCTAAATATTCCGAAAAATTACTAAATAATGATATTTTGTCTAGGTTATTTCAATCACACCACATAATATAAATTAATTTTAAGCAAATGTATAATAATACAGTACAGCATTATAAAGCAGTAAATTTTTAGACGGTAATCTGTGGTGGTTATAATAACCAGGTTTAAATAAATCAAAACGTTTTAATATTAAAATAGGTCCTTGTACTGTCACCGGTTTAGGTACGGGCACTCGATCGTCGAAGTTAAGCTACGTCGGTCGGGTCCAGCGCATGGATGGGTGAGTTCTCGTTCAGGTACGTCAGTCTATGTCATGAGCTGAATAGCCTTGGCTGGACTGAGACGACTTGGCGAGACAATAAAAACAAGGACTGATAACTTTACCAAAGAGTTCCTTATCAACAGACTCGAAGTCTTGTGAGGACCATGTCTGGATAAGGAGCCCTAAGGTATAAAATGGAGTACTACAATAGACCTATACTGGTCGCAGTAGGCAAGGCCAATCGCCAACTCCTCCATCTAAAATCTAAAAATATTAAAATAGGATTTACGGCCAGGTTTAGACAAATAATTCCGTTCCATTGGCTACATGCCATGGTGCACTTCAGGCCCATCCTCCTGATGAACAACTGTATACATGTTTTTCTAGAACCTATGTAGTGACCTTTTATTGGAATGAATTGGCAGCAATTCTTGATTTTTTAGAGTCCAACCCCAATCTAGCGGTGGTAAATGGTTATTTAACCACACTTGTACCTAAAAGTTGAAAGGAATATGACTTAATGTTTTAGTTGCATGATAAATCTGACTTACCTAACGGAAAACTCTAAATCCGTGATACTTTGCGCTATTTGAAGTAGATGGTAATGTGGCCAAGTTGGAATCGGTACTAAGGCTTCGTTTAGCTACGTACTGTTGATAAAGACTATCCAAATCTGTGTTTGTCGAGTTTATCGAGCTATGAAAAATTACATTGTGACTGATTCTAATTTCTCCTTTGTAGCCTGAGGATTATAAAATTCTTTTAGCAGGTTAAATAACTTTTTTTCTTTGTGGTATTTACTAGATTAACCTTCTCCCTATTGAATAATGCAGACGTTGTGTCACAACCGAACATGGCGTGCATACTAAGAATAACATCTTTTAGGTTTCCCAGTTTTCGTTGTAAGGTTTGTATGTCTGTTATTTTATTTTACTGATAATTTTTCTAGGCGGACCATAAACAATATTTTTTGGCAATAATTAATTAGTAACACCATAACGTCTGCAGTTTTCTTTGTAGTGGGGTCGATCTGGCACGCAAAATCATCGAAGTGACAATGTTTTTTTTTAACTTTTTATTTTGTGATATTATAAAGTCGGACCTCCCGAAACTTGTGGTGACTATTGTTGACGACTCACCGATGGTGGAGGGGGAGATATTTACATGTAAAGATACAGATACGGGAAATCAGTTTTTCGGACATTTCGATCCAATGATTCTCGAGATATTGCAATTTGAAAGTTCGGTTTTGTATATAGATTTTTCGCTGCGGCGAGAACGTACCGAGAGCCGTTTTCGCGTTTTTTGCGGGGAAGAAAGCGACTTAGCTACTTGCTATTTTTTCCCCATTTCATAGTCGGGTACAAAGTACTGTGTCCGAATTTTAAGTCGCTAGGTCGATTAGGAGGAGTGAGGGAAAGTAAAATGAAAATCAAATTAAAACGGCCGTAACTTCCGCAATTTTGACCACATATCGCCCAGCAAATGGTACATTATGTATTAATGTTCCTACTTCAATGTTTTATCATTTGTTTATAATTTTCGGCATAAATAAACAAATGGTTGCGGAAAATTCAATATTTTCTTCTTTGGAAAAAGTCATTTTTAAACAGGAAGGAAAGGGGTGGGGGAAGAAATCTTTTCGCCATCGTATGCCGAATATTTTCCTCCTTGATTTGAGTCCGGCCAGATTGCGATCGGATGATTAGAAGGGCTGAGAGGGGAGCACAAAGTTTTTAACCCATAGAAGGGCAAGGGAAAGAGTTGGGGGCTTTGGACCGGGCTTATTTTCAAGAGCAATCAATTCTCTTTCAGAACTTACCACGAAGCTATAACTGCATTAGGGTCTGCACATGTCCGTGAACATTTATAAAAATGTAGTCCTGTCATTCTATTGTTTATTTGCTCGTAACTTATCGACCCAGACTCAGTTGATTCGTCATGTCCCACACTATTATACAGGGTGTAATCAGTTTCATGTAATTAAAAAAAATGAAATAAATCTTAACTATAAATACACAGTGACCCGAAATTCAAAAATAACAAAAACAACGAACGGCGGGTTGGACAAGTGTACATAACGAAACACCCACATAAAATATTGCACAAGGGAGCAATGTTGACCACTCCGTTAGGTGAAGATACTGTAGATAATAAAAGAAAAAACAGTAGAAAACAGGGAATTTATTGTAGTGAAACACGGGGCCGTCGAGAGAAAATCAGGGCCCGAGGGGGTTAGTAACATACGACTCCCACCAATCTTCAATATATATTTCGAAGAGCGGGGAGGTGGCATTCATAATAATAAACTATATCTATCTCTATAAAAATTTCGAAGAGCGAGGGGGCAATATTCCTTACAGGATTGAATATTTTTCTCGATCGAAATTTTGAAATTTGACAGGCCGAAGAGGTGACATTCCTTAGAATTGGATATTTATCTCAATCCAAATATTAAAGAGCGGGGAGGGGGTGATATTCCTCAAAATAAAATATCTGTCTCGACCGAAATGCTTGAAGGGAGTGATGTTCACCAAAAATGAATATATGTCTCGATCGATCGATCGAAATGTTCCTTAGGTTTCAATACTTACCTCAATGCAATATGAAATTTGACTAAATGACCTAATTGTTCCAGTGAATGCGGCATTTTTCCTTTTTGACGGACTTTCAAAAATTTAGGTAATACCTTAATAAAACAATTGATTCATATAACATGCAAAAAAAACAGTAGATTTAGCAGTTCGGACGAAAAAGAGGGAAGGAAACCAAAAAACTGTAGATCTACTGAAAAAACAATAGTGTTGGCAACACTGCAAGAGGGAGTCAGAGTATAGTTTTCTTCAGATCAGATCTACTAAACGTCGACGTCTTTTATCTTTACCGCATCGCTAAAGACCGCCGACATTTTGTAGCTATCTACACAAATATTGAGTGTCATATGCACAGACACACGCGATGATCTAAACCTACCTCAATATTCCAGCAGTTCTCAAATGATTTTATTGAAAATTTGCGAAATTTTTGTTTTTTGTTTCTCCAATACTATGAGCTTTAGACCCCACATGTTATATAAGGGTTTTTTTTGTTTGTCTCGTCGTTCACTACCACCACTTTTTTTATGACATGAAGCTAATTACACCCTGTATACATATTATTATATTTTATAAATGTATCACGCGCGTGCAGGCCCTAAAGCAGTTAGAGTTTCATGGTAAGAAAGATCTGAAAGAGAATTGATTGGCGTTGAAAATGAGCCCATCCCGAAGTCCCTAATCCTTTCCCTTGCCATTCTATGGACTAAAAATTTTGGGCTCCTCTCCATCCCCTTCTAATCATCCGATCGCAAACATGTACATGTAAATTTCCCCCCTCCGCCACCAGTGAGTCGCCCACACTAGCCACCACAAGTTTCGGTATGTCCGACTTTATAATATCACAAAAAAAAAAGTTCAAGAAAAACGTTGTCACTTTGAAATCCCGATCGACCCCACTATTGCGTTAGAAACTTCAAGAGTGTGGTAACTTTGCGCAATACTTCAATTATTTGTTCGATCTCGTACTGGATCACAGCCAGAAGGGCAGTTATTTAACTTTGTTATTCCCATCAACAAATATTTAACACAACCCCACAAAACCTCTTTTATGCGCCACTGTATAATATTGATTTATCTGATGATTATTTCATACTTTAATTAACTCTAACTATAAAACATTAAAATTGTGAAAAAAACTAAATTTAAATATCCATAACTCGGCCACTGCCAGTTTACACATTTTCAAAGTCAACTTGTTCAATGCGCAACTTTCTGCTCTTCAACTTCTCCCTCTTGGCATTTTTTCGTACAATGCTTAATTTTCGAGCAAGTAAAAAGTAAAAAATAGTTGATTTTACCCCCTTTGTGGGGTTGCTTTGAGGGGGGTAAACTACTCACCGCTATTTTATAAAAAATCTGAGGCCTTGACTGCTAGTATGTATACAAAACTCCAAGTTTCTGTACCCTTACCAACTTGCTTTACTTATTTTCCCCTACTTATCCCTATTTTAACCCCCAACCCTTCAACGGAATTATCTCAAAATATAATCTAATTTCAGATGTCATTTATAATACATACGTGTACCAAATTTCAATGGATGTATGAATGTGTATTTGCACCAGCTGCTCAGATTGTGTACCTTGATTGTTGCACTTCTAGTCAACCACTAATTGATTTACCAGCACTCATGTACTGATTTTCTTAACCATGAGATAACCAAGACCAAATAAACAGATATTATGAAATAGAATTTTATAATAAACTATTGGTAAAATTCTAACTAATAGTTAACCAACAATTGTGAAAAAGGCTGCATTTCTGCAATGACGACAAAGTACGTTCAATTCTTGTTCATTTCAAGTTAAATAAACAAATATGCTATATTCTGTCATCTGTTTTCAACATTTTACAAATGTAGACATTTCGGAAGATATTCGAAGTAACTAAGGACATAAAAAGCACAACAAATACTAGTGTGACGTGTAGAGATGTAGCAGTATGAATTTCGCTGTACCATTAATTCCAGTTTAAACTAATTCAAGGATATAAAATTATACCAAAATACAGTTCGCGGCATATTACGAAAGAATTCGAGCGTTAAGGGTGACGTTTATGACATTTTATGAGCAAGAATACATTAGTACGCATTGTGTGATGACAGTTTTGATGATATTTTGGTTCGCCGAAGACAATAATACGGATTAAATATAACAATTAGACGGCGGAGTGAGACAGACAAAGGAACTGGTGTCGTTTCCCACAGGATTACATGCTGATTCACGACGTCACAACTCGACGCCAAGGATTATCACACTATTATGCCAGATATTTATGTTTTGTACTGCTTTGACTGCTCTACACTAGTTCGCTTAATCGGTGGTTCAGTCTAAATATGATGCATTTGCTGCGTATATAATATATGCACACTTGAATTCTCGAGAAATAATATTATTGTTCTTTATTAGGCAACTTTTCCGTCTATCTGAAAATATTTTTTTGTGAATAAATTAATCTTGTAGTAAATTGTCATTATTATACCTACTATTGTAAAAGTTAAATGCATTATACTTTTCCATTATTCTATGTTAAAAATTAGAAATAAAATTAATTTCTTTTTTACTTTTTTTAGGACTATGCAAGAAAGTCAAGTAAATCTGATTTTATTGTATTATAAGATTCTAATGGACCTTTTGACATTCCCCAAATTCATTCTTACCAAATTTCCAACGATGACAATGCATATGTCCAATATCCATATCTACATCTAGCCGACTGTTCATTCAGTTCCTAATGATATGAAGTTCATCAAAGGACCCCTCAAAATTCTTATAGAAACTATATTTCTGTACTATTACCATTGCCTAAAATTTTGATATGTTGTGAACGTAATTAAAAATTTGTATCAATTCCATATGAACCCCAGTTCATTAGTAGTCTTTTACATCAGCACGTAAATAGCAACAATTTTTGGGCGATTCGAAATACAACATTTAATTAAGCCAAAGGTCCCAGGATTTACGAAATCTGTTACGTGGATTGTAATTTGAAGTATGTTGGGCAAACCAAGCGTATAATTATAAAAAGATGCAAGAAACATTTAGCCAGTCTCAAACATAAATTGAAAAGTTCATTCTTGATCAACATTCCTTTGATAACAATCACATATATGAGAAACATAAGGTTAATTAGAAATGTAACAAATGCTAGACAGCTGAGTGGTTTGAAAGCCTATAAATTGCAAAATGTATTAAATGTATGAATAGTGATAAACGGTCTGTCCCAAATAGTTCACTGTCGGTTATTAGCTAGATAGAAATTGCAGGATTGGTTGAATTCGTTCGCCAATGACAATAATCTAGAGTAAATACATGCAAATTTTTAGTTGTACTTTAGTTCTAATCTCCTCTCAATGATGCCAATGTGGCTGATCAAACGTACGATGAGTGTTAATATTCGGATTTGTGTTTGTTTGCTAGTTCTCAGAGAAAAATAGCTGCAGAAGCTGAAAAAAATAATCCTTATGAGAAGTTTTGATTTTGGTAGGCTTATGGTAGTAGAAAAATATTTGAAAACGTTATTAAGGTCTCTGTGGGCGGAAAATATCATAGAGATGGAAATTAGAAAGCACATAATTCTATAAAAAAAATGTCCTTACAAAAAATTTCATTCATACAACGGTTCTGGTGTAAAATAACAATCAAATTTGAGAGCATCCATAAATTTTGTAAGGTATTTGAGGGTGGGTCGGTCTCTGCTAATATCTTATAAAATCTTATATGAGGTTGGGTGGGTATTTAAAAAGGATTTTACGTAAGATTTTTTTGAATATAATTTTTTCATTGCTTATGACTTTTATTCGCCTAAACTACTATTAATATCTACAGAAAAAAATGAATTCTACTTGGTAAGTATTTTCAAATATAAACATAATTTAATAACACTAACTATATTCAATAAAGTACACTGAAAGAAATAATATGGCCGGTATAGCAAAATGAATAAAGCTGATTCAGATAAATGTTGTTTGTATGTAAAATAC
Source organism: Stenurella melanura (assembly GCA_963583905.1). Lineage (NCBI taxonomy): Eukaryota > Metazoa > Arthropoda > Insecta > Coleoptera > Cerambycidae > Stenurella > Stenurella melanura. The sequence goes on from OY757311.1 coordinate 106,529,838, forward strand.
AATAATAAATAACTTGTCTAATTCAGGTCAACAGTGAGGCTGATTCAGCCACAAGAATTATATCTTAAAGTTTCTTACATGGGATTAGGTGGAGGGGAGGGGGGGGGGTCTTGGGGCAAAAAACGCCAAAATTCGTCTTACGTAATTTATGGATGTTCCCTTTATGGCATTGTGAGCCAACCCACGAATGCCTTTTTTCTTGTGTTTGGATACAAAATCTTTTATAACGTTTGAGGAAAAGTATTTTGAAGGATAAAAGTGCAGCTGCCATTAATATATAGTAATATATTGTTGAACCTTAACATTTCTTTGTTATATTGAAAAACAAACGTTTTTTTTCTCTTCTTCAGAGTCTACTCCGTTACATTATCTATATCTTGAAATAAACTCGTTAATGAAATAAGCTCCGTGGGTCTTGGGATCATCACATATCAAATTTCCATATTCCATTAATTTGAATTTAATAAAATAGTTTTCATTTGACTTAAAGGTTCCTGGTTTTTATCAAATTGTGTATATTTTCCGAGATGTCAAATTTTTCATACTAAATCATCCCATTGACATTTTCAAACACAATTTTTTTTTAATGCTATGGGGGGGGGCTGGATTCAACTCTGCTCTTTCTAAACTATATGAGAAAAGCTTGGACAAATTTCTTCATCAATTTGGAAAAAATATTACTTGAGGTTGAAACAACTGCAACCTAGGAATTGTGTTGATTTTCTTTATTTATCGACGAGTAGAGCATTCTCACAAATTAACTGTCACACCCTGTACAATGCACGAAATTAAAATAGTAGTAAACAATACAAATAATAATAATCTCTATAAGTGGTAAAATAGCTTACACCTAGATATAGCAGAGAAACTCATAAAGCACTGTATTGACTTATTTGTTGTTAATGATTTATTGATTTGTTTTGCACTAATCACGACTTTGCCCTTGAAGGATTTCATAACGTTAATAGTGCGGCAAGCACTACAAGTAAGGACCAATATTATAAGGTTGCTGTACTACTACCAAAGCCTACTTAAAAGTGTTATCTATTCTGTAGAAGCTACTACCATTAAACTCATTATGAGGTATTTACAACTGCCGAATTTATGGAAAAAGATGACCGTTTCAACAGCGGAAGTGAAATGGAACAGAACTTCATTTTATTTATATTTATGTACTAAAATTCAGTTGAAATTTAAAAAAGCCTAATGATCACAAGTGAACATGTAATTTTAAATAACTAATTTCAAAATGATCTGCTATAACCGTTTCATTCGATTTTCCAGGAAACCCAAAAAACTGTTTCAACCATATGCAATTGACTAGTGACCAACCACATGTTTACAAGTTCCTTGGAGTGTCATCAGTAGGTGACATAAGGTTAATTTTCAGTTTATAATGGGGTAAACGCAGATAAAACCATTGTAATATGGCACTTAGCGGGTTTTGATCCTAACTTTCCATTACAAAGGGTTTTGAACCTCACTGCTTTGATTATAGCGGGTTCTGTAACTGCCAGAGTATCTTAAGGAAAACTGAAGAGTTTTTAATTTATTATCAAAATTTAATAAAATCAACTTTTATTTTCTACAAATAAGGAATAATTTGTAAGAATCACAGAATTAAAAAAACAAAACAGTTATTAAAGGATTTTTGAACAAAGTTTTTAAACGCAGAGATTGTTGTCAATGTTGTTTTAATTTTCGCACGCTAACAAATCGGTATGATCAGCTTCCGGTACATTGTCAGTAGTAGTTGAATTCTCTACTTCCACATAGAATTGGAGTTCTTCCAGATCCCTCCAATTATTTCCATAGTGTTTTTTAAGCAAGTCTGTGATCCTCTTAACTTTTTTTTATTTGGCTTGATCCCAACGGTCAGCACTGCTGGATTAATAGATGAAGTTGTTTTACCCTTTTTTGTTACCAGTTTGTCGCTCCTGTAAAATACTTCGCCCCGTACTAACACATTATTTTTGCTCTTTTTTAGAAAAAATCACTTACTTTCGTTAAACTTAAAGTGCCAAGCACTACGCAGTTTCAGACATTCTTTGCTCTCCTGCTTCCAATTAAAAATGGTAACAGTTTCTGCCAGCTTATACACTGCAAATTTATCGGCAATTGTGTCTTCGTAATTCTTAGATAAGGTAACCATTTCCTTTTTGCTGTTGCACTTCTCAATTTGGGCGAAAACCCGGTCAGGCGGAATGAACGAATGTCCTACTACATGGAATGTCCTACTACAGGAAAGACCTTTACGGAAGATTGAGTAGTTGATAGCCACTCCATGAGCATGCAGATCATGTTTGTGTTCTTGTTCTGCCCACCACAGCCATCAGCCCCTAGCTTAATTTTTGTTATTTCATTCAGATCAGTGTTGTTTAATCGGTGGTAAACAGCACTCGCAATTTCGTTGCTCCCTTTGGGCCTTTCTGTCTCGTTCCAGGTATAACAGTGCACGTTTTCTTTCATTAGTTCTGTTTTAGAAGTTCCAGCTACAATACAAAAATTGCAAAAATTAATTTGACTACTAAAGTAGGCACTAGAATCGGGAAGTAGATATTCTTCTGGCAGTCAAAACATAGAATTAAGCAACTCTCTGACTGTTCACGCAGAATGCTATATAAGCTTTGGGTTCTCAACGTGTGCACACGCTTTTCAGTAATAACTTTTGCCTTCTCATCATTATTATTTTCTCCTTTCAAGCGTCGAATTCGTTCATCGAAATTTAGGCACATGGAACACGTGCCAGTTCTGGGACTACCAAATCCAATATTGTACTTAGTGTTGAATACATTCCGAAAGTAACATTGTTTCTCTCGTAGGTTAATTTCCACCGACCCATTATACATTCGCCATAATTTTTTTATGTTCAGTTCAGCATCTAAGTATAGTATGTTATTTGATTTTTCTCTACAATAATGAGGTTCTTTGCCTTCAAAGGATTCTATAAACCTACAGACCTTTTCCAGTCTTTCCCTATTCTTCTTCAGTTTACGATCTCCACCTCTGGTTTCTTTTGGAATCTCTCCTCCGGTGACATAAAATCGTCGAAGAACTCCCTGGAGACGATTTCTCTTGATTCCAACAATGTTCAAGAAAGAGTATCTGCAAACTGGTACGCAATCTCCCGTGACTTCCTTCTTTATGAAGTATTTGAAAGTTAAATGTCTCTTACAGCGTGCCTGATTTTCCACAACTATACGTGGTTTTTTAGGGATTGTTGGTTTGCAAAATTGTGTAATAATAGTATCTTGCTTAATCTTATTCTTGTATTTATAGAAAATAGTAGGAAAAGCCTTAACATGTGTCATTGTTAACGTTTTGCACAAGAATGCACCGCTTTTGTGACCACAGGTTGGATAATTTTGTAAAGTTTTCGATGTATACCTGGATTTGGAATAATACTTTAGATTAATAAACTAATACAAAATGAGATAATTAGAATATTATTACCTTTCTTTTCTTTTTTCAGCTATTTTCTTGGCGTACACGTTTTCTTGCATATTTAGAGGCAACTTTTCTCACTTTTTTCACATCGTTCATAATTGTTATTATTAAATAGGCAGTCTATTCTACTACACACAATAATAAGTATTAAAACAGAACTTGTAATGTCGTTTATTTTGCAGATAAAATAATCGAGCACATGAGATGCATCACGTGAGAGATTACTATTGACTAAAATCGATATGGCGGGTATTGAAAACGAGCTGTCAAAAACATAGCGGGTTTTGAAACTCACTATGATTTTTAAAGTCTATTTTCTATAGCATTTACCGGATTTAGAACTTAATGAGCATCAATACTGTAAAGAGCGCGGTTCCAAGATTCTAGCACCATTTACAACTGAATATCCCTAGAAAAGTGATATAGCGTGTTTTGCATCTACACGACTCAAGATATTTCACAAAGGAATCCGCACAAACCTTATGGAAATTGGGTTTCGGTAGAATCGTTTGAATTTTTGGTATATCGTATCTCTTGTCATCCTAAATAAGAGTCTCCTTGACCACGATGCTACATATTCAGTATTATGGCTCCTATGGAGCACCAAAGCTCCATAACTCCATCATAAGTTACTACTTTGAATAGTTCTATTATATTTTTATAACGGATATTTTGGTTATTGAAACACCTTACGTTATGTTCTTGAGGTTACTGAATTCAAATCTAATGTCAATCTAGACGATATTGACAGTTGGCAGCTGTCAATCAGTTGTAAATGAGCAAGAAACTATAAGGAAGTAAAAATCAATGTATAACTTTATGTTTTTGTGGTTGCTAAATTCAAATTTGATGTCACATAGACGATATTGACAGTGGGCAGCTGTCAATTAGTAAGAAACAATAAAAAAGTAAAGATCAATATATAACTTTGTCCACGACTATTAAATAATGTACTCATTATGTATGTGTTTCTTCAAGGATAATGCTATCGATTATTTCCTACAGTGAATAATGATTTCATTATTCACTGATTGAAGTGAATAATGAGGACAGTCAGTTGTTTATAAGAAATGACATTCTACTAAACATTTAAAATGTTAAAATTGCAGCAACCAAAAGACAAGTGTTGTCTCTCTAAGTTTTCTAGGAAGCACTCAAATGGTACATTCCGAAGAGGTACTTTAATGAACTCTCAAAAACTACATTAGTAAGTTTTTTTCAAAGCATCATCTATTAGCACGCGACAATCCCCAACATTGTTTTTGAAGCCATATATCTACGTGCCTACAAACTGTATTATTTTATTAGTAAGCCATGACAATGTGTCAAAGCGAAATTCTGTAATTGATTTGAAACGTCAAAATTTGTACGATATCAACGCCAACGTTATTTACAACAATTTTACATATTAGGTATTCAAGAAGAGTAATATAATTAGATAAATGGATACTGAAGTGAAGACGAGATTTCTTTGGCACCGCCAGAAATAATGAAAGCTGCAAAAATCGCATCATTAAACCTGTTGCCCGAAAAATAGAAAAAAATATATATGATGACATATGAATCTTTCTTAAATAGGAGAAATGAAATGGAGACGAATTCAGTAAAGATTAAATATTTATTAGTCGTGGACAAAGTATAGTAATCTACTCGCATATAATGGCTATTATATGCTCGTTGAATAATATACTATTATGTGTTTGAGGTTGCTGAATTCAAGTCTAATGTCAAATAAACGATGTTGACAGTAGGCAGATGTCAATCAGCTGCCAATTAGCAGGGAACTCACACTGTCAACGTCGTCTATTTGACATCAGATTTGAATTTAACAATCTCAAAAACGTAAAGTTATACACTTATTTTTACTTTTTTTATAGTTTCTTGCTAATTGACAGCTGATTGGTAGCTGTCAACTGTCAGTATCGTCTATTTGACATTAGATTTGAACGGTATTTCAATAATCAAAATATGCGTTATAAAAATGTTATAAAACTGCTCAAAGTAGTATAGTAACTTAGAATGGGGCTATATAAATAATGAATATGGAGTATCGTGGCTCTGGAGGCATTTGTTCAGGATAACAAAAGCTACAATACACCAAAAATTCAGACGACTCTACTGAAACCCAATTTCCATAAGGTTTGTGCGGGGTCCTTTCTTATTTTTTTAGTGGAGTCAGACAAGCAAAACATAAGAAATTGTTTCCAGTCTCAGTTTTTTTTAACGTGTTAGCTACATCGAATACTATACGAAATGGACATTTTCTACTTCTAGCAACCACCGCACCGCAAGTTATCGGCCATTTTGTGAAAAATCGACCATTTTGACCATTCTTTCTAATTATAGTTGAGTATATCTCGGTATGTATATGTCCAAAAAAAGCGGAAAGAATTGACGCTGTTCGTTATGATATAGGCTTTCAATGGTTACAATATGAAATTTTTATCTGCACATGTAACTTCAAAAAAAAAATAAAAACTAAAAGAACTGCTATATTTTGATTCTTTGGTTGTAACTTCGGATGTTTTAAGTCAAATTTGATGAAATTTTCAGAAATTACACTTTATAATGTGAGCAATAACTGGTCAAAATTTCAAAATATGTAATATAAGTCTCAAAAATTGACTTCAAATTTGAAAATTTATTGGCCAATAACTTTTGTCTCGTATGAACTTCTTTTTTTTAATGTAGGTTTTTTTGCGCACTTCATGACGGTGAACAAGAAAAAAAATTAAACTTGAAGAAAAGTGGTTTTCGTAGTAATTACTCTACACAGGATGCTATCTTATCCCTATACAACTTTATACTCAGAAGCTTTGAAAACAAAGAAAAATGTGCATGTATATTCTTTGATCTGACACGTGCATTTGAAACTGTTGATCATAACCTATTACTTGACAAGTTGGAAAATCATGGTATTAGGGGACCCGATTTAAATTGGATAAAAACATACTTATCAAACAGGAGCCAAAAAGTATCCTTAACCTATAATAACATAATTTACAATTCTGAATCTAAAGAAGTGTCTACAGGAGTTCCTCAGGAAAGTGTGTTGGGACCATTGTTGTTTATTATTTTCATTAATGATATTGAGGTTCACATGGGACGATGTTTTACATCAATTTTTGCTGATGACACAGTGACCACCGATTCAGACAACGACTTACACGTGCTGGTATCCAAAACAAATAATACAGTATCCTTAATGCATCAATATTGTTCTCGTAATGGACTAAACATCAATCATCATAAAACCAATGCACTAACATTTTCCACTAAGCCTCTCGATCTTAGTCTACTGATACAAATGGGGAACAAATCTATTGTCCAATATAAAATAGCTCGGGCTCCAGATAGATTCCAGTCTCTCATGGAGTAATCTAATAGATGTACTCCTGGGAAAATTGTCTAGTCAGTGCTTTAGACTGTGGCAAATGCGACAGCATGTGAGTCTAAACATATTGAAAATATATTACTATGCACATGTACAGTCTTGTCTTGACTACTGCATAATTTTCTGGGGGAACTGTTCTAGAATAGGAGAAATCCTTACGATTTTCAAATCTCCACGTGTATCCTGTAGAAATTTATTTAAAGAACCTGATGTATTAACTGTTCCATCATTATACATTTTTAGATGTGTATCTTATGTAAAATCCTATATAGACAAATATATTCCAAGAGATCGAAATTCAGTACATCAGTTAAGAGCAAATCATAACTTCGTGATTCCCCAACACAGGCTAACCACAGCAGCTAAAGGACTCAATGTTATGACTGTCAAACTATTCAATAAACTTCCCATAGATGTAAAGGAAATAAGCAATATCAAATCTTTTAAACAAAAAGTAAGATCTATTTTGATTGAAAAAAGCTTTTATTCCGTTAATGAGTACATGACCTCTCATTTTGAATTCTTTATTTTTCTTAGATACATACATATTTTTTTTAAACTACTCGCATTTTAATCTACAATATACGTTTTTTTCTTTTAATATGTTTCATGATTGTTATTAAGGCTTAGTTCTTAAGGTTGTGTGTTGACTATATTTCTATACTTTTGTAAAGTCTATGAAAATAAATGAAATAAATAAAAAATCAATTTTTTGTATTTCTTTGTCAATTTTTTCGAAACATTTCACTAATTTTGATAAAAAGTAATTTTTTTTATTAGTTGTTAATTTTTGACATATGCTGATCTATTTTTTTGAAAAAAAAAATTATGTTCTTTACAAATAGCATTAAAAAATTGAACAATTAACAAAAATTAGAAATTCAAAATTATCGGCACTGAACAGCATTTGAAAAATAATTTAAATCAAATAAACCGCCATAATTCAAACATGAGTAATAGTAATTCGTCCCAGTAAGGCGCACGACTCGAAAGAGTTTTCTCTGTCTGTTATCTTTAGATTTGTAGCTTGAGTGAAACATGAAACAGAAGAAATTGATGAGTTAGATGAAGAATTGGAAAATAATTCTGAAATATTTTCTGTAACTGAAAGTCTAAGTACAAGTGGAACCAATACAGAGATAAAGGAAAGTGTTAGCAAGGCTTTTTCATTATAATTTACTGATAGCTCAATAGAAATGAAAAAGATGATGCATTTTATAATTATGCTTCGAGATACGGTACTGAAAATCAGTCCGATGATTCTTTATCAAATGAAACAAAACGAAGGCGATTAATATAATTTCTCACGCATATTTTTTTTTTTTTTTCAATTTCGAGTCAAATGTTTTCATTTTTTTTATGCAGTATTTAAATACAATAAATATACATTTAAATAACAAATAGTGCTTTTATTGATCTATGTATGCATATAATTTTTTTATGATTAATGAATTTATATATTTTTTAATGCTCTTTCGAAAAATTAGATTATAAGTTGTTAAAAATTAGTAAAAAAAAAAGGTTTTATAAAAAAAAAAAAAGTTAAATTCTTGAAAAAAATTGACAAAAAATTGATTGTTTTCACTTTTCTTCAAGTTTAAAACTATTTTCTTGTTGGCCATCATGATGTATGTAAAAAACCTACATTTAAAAAAAATAACCTCATACGATCCGATGCACAAAAGTTATTAGCCAATCAATTTTCAAATTTAAAGTCAATTTTTGAGACTTGTATTAGACATTTTGACTTGAAATTTAAAAAATACAGTTTCTGAAAAGTTATATCCAAAAACCAAAATTTAGCAGTTTTTTCAGTTTTTTTTTGAGGTTATGTGTGCAGATAAAAATGTCATATTGTAACCGCTGATAGTCTATATCATAACGAACAGCCTCAATTTTTTTTTGCTCTCCTTGGACCTACATACCGAGATATACTCATCTATATTTAGAAAGAATTACCAAAATCGTCGATTTTTCACAAAATGGCCGATAACTTAGTGGCTGTTGCTAGAAGTAGAAATTATCTATATCGCATAGTATTCGATGCAATTAACATGTAAAAAAAAAATTAAAACTGGAAACAATTTATTTTTCACTAAAATTTGATGCTTGTCTGACTCCACTATTTGTATCTTTTTAATAATTTCCCAATATTTTTAAGAATAAAGACTTCACTCTTTGTAGTTTTTCTCATATTTGAAAATATTTAGCACCCTGTATTTATGTTTTGGAAAATAGCATTATTTTAAAACGTTTCAAAGAAAGCAGAAATTTTTATAAGGAATAATTTTTCCTCGTAAACTTATAAATAAAAATATGTTTCTTCCTCCTAACACAATTCGTGGGCACCCTGTACACACTGTTGTGTTATTTTAAGCTGATAAGTAAAAATGACAATATTTAAAAATCGGTTTATAATCAAATACTAAGTTTCGTCTGCCATGAATTTAATATAATAACAAGAAGAAGGTTTAGGTCTCTATTTTCAATCATTGTGTATAATTTACGTTTAATATACGTTTATTTAATCTTATTTTTTGACCTTACGAGCTTAATGTCTTTGCCACCGTTTATTATTGTCTTAAACAGTTTATTTAACAAATTCGTTCCAATTTATCATCTGAATTAATTTTTAAAGATTGCTCACGGCGGGCGCATTCACCATATTTTAAAAACAGAACGAAATGCGAAATATGCATTAAATGATAATTTAAATCTCCATTAAATAAAAGAACAGCCAATGTCTTTTTAAGTAGGAAATTTCCATTCTTACCTAAGAAACGAATTAAGAAAGAATTAGTTTTAAAGTTTCCCTCTCAAGCAAATCCTTCAATGTTCAAAGAACACTTTAACACCTCTTGATTTCTCTTTTACAGTCTAGACCTTTATAATTTTTCAGCTTCTTTGAGAGAAGCTTTTAAATTGAGGACTTCCAGTCTCGGAGCTTTAATTAAAAATGATTTATTTCTGTTTTGTGTAAAGTTAAGAGGAGATTGAGATGCTGCAAAGCTTTTTATAATTTGAATATAATCAGCAGTCATTTTAGATTTATTTTAGATCTGTATTGCTCAATGGCGGGTACCTGAAAGAAAGAACATAAAAATAAGGTTATATTTTATTGTTCAAAATTTGTTTGCATCATTTAATAGCTGTTACTACATCAGTTTATTTTGATATGATTAAAATCATTGGTTATACTAAAAGTGCAGACCTCGCAAGTTGTTCTGTTTAATATAAGATATGCGTATAACTTTCAATGGTCGAATCTTTTCACATACCATTTTCTCCAGTTGGTAAAGTAAAAAATACAGAAACTTGCAAACAATTTTATCTGAGATTTTCCCTCCGTAACTAACGTAACTGTTAGTGCCCCCCCCCCAAAACACTTCCCTTTGGTGAAAAAATCCTTATCTTACTGATAATTCGTTAACCGTTGAAGATATAAAAAAGAAATCTTGACTAATTGCCTAAAAAAAGTCCTCTTATAATTTTCTTGTATATGCCATAGATTTTGAAAAAATAGATATTGACAAAAAGTACAAAATTTGTATTTTTAATGAGCGCGAATTTTCTTTTATTTGAAATTTTTTGCGCGCGGCCTATAGAAAAAATTAAATTGCTGTAAAATATAAAATGCTCTCTTGTGTTGCCATTTTTGAGGGCTATTGATATTTATTAGTATATAAAAATAACAATATAATAAGTTATGTCTTGATTTTTTGTGCATCTAACTATTCACAGGCCCATAAAAAATAACTGACTATAATATAAATTATAAATGCATTATCTTTTAGTTAAAGGTAGTACTTCAATGCAGAAAAAGTTAGGAATAAAAATATTCACATTTACAAGGAAATCCTAAAAACTTGGGCGACTACAGTGAAGAAAGGATGAGCGCTTCCACCAGGATTTGAAGACTATGGAACAACGGTATCAGGGACGATGGGATACCCATATGATGGCAGATTACTGCTGGACTTAAAAAAAAAGACAGTTAATGCAAGCCATAAGAGAAAAAGTACGAGCCGCTCCTTTGAGGAAAAGAGACTGCGGCCCAAGAAAAAAAGAAAGACATTGTGAATATCTATATTTTTATTTCAGCCCAATGAGAGGCATGTATGAATTTCAGGTTTAGTTTGCCTGTCTGAGGTTTAGTTTGATTTTACCTGTCGAAGGCTAAGTTTGATTTTGCATGTCTGAATGTCACTTTGAGTTTTTCCTCTTTCGGGTTTATTAGTTTAGCTATCTAAGATTAAATTTGAATTTACGCATCTAAATTTAAGTTTGCATCTCTGAGCGTCAGTTCAAGTGTACCTGCTGCAGGTTTACTTTTTAGTTTGTCTATTCATGGTTTTGTTTTTTCATATTTCGGCTTCAGCTGAAAATTTTGCTAAAGATAGGTAGGTCTTTTCGATCAATTTGAATTTTCTAAATTTTTGAGGGAATTGGGGGGTGTGGAAGGGAACCTACACGATAAATTTTTTTCTTTTTCATTTTCAACTTTAGCAGAAAATTTTACTAAAGATATGTAGATTTTTTCGCCCAATTTGCATTTTGGGGGGGAGGGAATTGGGGTATGTGGGGGAACCCGCACGATAAATATCTTTCTTTTTCATTTTCGGCTTCAGCGGGAAATGTTTCTAAAGATACGTAGGTTTCTTCGCTCAGTTTGCATTTTTATAATTTTTGGGGGGAATTGGGGTGTGTGGAGGGAAACCACACGTAAAGTTTTTTTTTTTTCATTTGCGACTTCAGTGGAAATTTTTACTAAAGATAGGAAGGTTTTTTCGTCCTTTTGCATTTTTTTAATTTTTGGGGGTTGGGGTGTGTGACACGATAATTTCGGCTGCAGCGGAAAATTTTACCGAAGAATAGTAGAGTCAGGTCTCTATAATAAAAAAAAAATTGTAGACCTGTGTAATAGAACACAACTCAGCTGCTTGTGCAATACTAAGGATTTTATAACTGACCTGAATTCTTGATAATTATAAAGTCTGATGTATTAGCTAACTACGAAAAATAGTTTCTGATGTTTATCACCAACAACTGGATATAAATGTTATTAAGCTTTAGTGAAAAAAATACAAAGATAAGAAGAAAAACTATATCAGATATATAAATCTAATTATGTAGAATATATTTCATAATAATTTCATGTATATAGAAATGTTTTCAGTGGCATCGTATGCTAAGACGCATCTGAGTCATGTAAAAAATATGTTGATAAAAGTAGTCTTTATTGTTTTAACCAAATTACGGCAAATATGTCAGTAAACAAAAAGCTATTTATTAATTAATGTGTTTGGAAAGGAATCTTCTTCTTATCCTTTAGTTAGAGATTAATAAAATCTAATACCATCATTAATAGGTACGTCGTCATTCCTATTAATATCTTCTATATAAGTTTGGTTGTGTATTATGTTTTTCCGTCTACAGTGTATTAAAGGGTTAGATTAATCTATACAAAATCGTTTATTAATGACCCCTATTAATGCATGATTTTTTTATTAATAAACGTTTTAAGTATAGACACCCAACATACATGAAATTAAATACATACTTAAATCCAGACGCCGCGCGCCGCGCCGTGTCACCAATGTCTGTCACTGTCAAGCTTGTTACTTCTGAAGTCGGTGTTGTAAAACGTTGAATAAATGGATGACGAAGAAGATTTTACATTAACCCCGCCTGAAATGGCAGAAACTGCAAATGTAGGATCATTAAGTTTACTGTCAGAAAAAAGCCGAAAATTGTATGCGAAAACTTATGCCGAATTTATTTTATAGCGCTATGGAAAACAAGTAATGTGCTACTCAGAATCGGTGCTATTGGCATATTTCTCAAATATTCCAGAAAGAGGCCTAATTGCAAGTTTATGGCCAAAATATTTAATACTTAAATCAACCTTAATCTTGAAGGAAAACATCGACATAAATATATTTAATAAATTAATTATGTTTACAAGAGGCAAAAAGTAGGTTATGCGCCGAAGAAGTCAAAAGTGCTTGAGACAGAACACGTACAAACATTTATTTTTGATGCTCCTAAGAGTCTCTTCTTAATGACAAAGGTAAACAAATAACCAAGATAAAACTATAATAATACATAAAACTTCTTTCGTAAGTTGCATTAATTTTCGGAGTAGCTGGCGCATTGAGAAAGGATGAACTGTTGAAATTAGAAACGAATGTGACGTTTTATTCACTCGTTAGCTGAGTGAAAGGACGTCACTTTGGCACTCGAGCTTTAGTCGAGCTTTAGTCAGCAGTTGCTCGGGCGCCACCTTTTTTCGTGGGGAAAGGTCCCATACTAGCCTCCTAACGCAGCCTGTTATAGTAGGGCTGGGATAGCGTCAGTGGAGGCACGGTACGTCCAGGGGTCTAGGGATAGTAGACTTCACACACACACACACACACACACACACACACACACAGTAAAAATCACCTTTAGAGAATCTATAAGATATTTATTTTTGCTATTATACTAACAAGTAAAATTCTACTTAAACTAAGCAGTTACCTAAAGTTACACTACTACAGATAACAATAGACAAGAAGGCTAGAAAGCGGGGTTTAGGCGGTGAGAGGGGCGGCTCATGAACGGTAAAAAAAATGATAAGCAACAACAGTAATGCGGCGGGGTATGAGTCGGTGCAGAAAGCAAAAACTACGGCTACAACTACCAGGCGGGAGGAAGCAATACGAGAATAAGTTACATGCAACAAACTATTAACGCAACTCGGCTAGGGTGCAGTACCAGAATCTATGAATATATACACATTAATAAATATATCCACCTATTTCTGGGTCCGGTTCCCTTTTGGTAAAATCATCCCTTGGGATGACTGTCCATCCAGGGTTGGTGTACACTAGCACCGACAATCCCACAGATGTCACGGGTCAACGTAGGGAACTAGCCGCAGGGAACTATCTAGTACACTGTTACGTGACCCGATTAGCCAGAGTATTGTCCGGGCGCTATGGTTACGCAATCACCTGTTTGCTATAGGGATATCTGAGGTGTCCAAAAGGTCCACGTGGGGAGCTAGCCGCAGGGAACTATCTAGACCACTGTCACGAAACCTATTTTTCACCCCGGATATTCTGTAGAACCATCCTTTCCGGTAGGTCAGTACCTGGAATCTTCCAGGCGTCCACGGATCAACGTGGGGAACTAGCCGCAGGGAACTATCTAGAATACTGTCACGACACGAGACCCGTTTTTGCCTGCAATATTCCTGTATTCACCCCGTAAGTTACCTATTTAAAAAGCTGAAAGAAAGGTATGATTAATTACGGTTAGTGGTGTTAGTACACAAATGGTACTTAACTCCGGCCAAGTTGCTTACCAATTATTAATTTTTACTTACTCCTTGTTGGGCGGTGTCTCCTGGGTACTGCGGCAGTCGGTCTCGACGTACTGAATCCTCCTGAATTCCTTACACAGATCCAAATAAATGGACCCAACGGAATTCAATAATTCACTAACTTGGCTGAGAGATCGGATAAAGGGAATCAAAGCTGGTCGGTAATGGGGCACTAGCTCCACCTAGTGGTTTCACAATGAGTATTTCGCTGGCTTGGCCAAGTGACCGATTACAAGGAACCAAGCCAGGCGGCGCCGCGGCGGTGGGTCGCTTGCTTCGCCTAACGGATTGTACGCTTATTCCCAAAGTAATAAAATAAAATAACAATTTCTGCCGTTCATATAAAATATAAAATATAATATTAATATCCTATATCTTAACTACTAAAATAAATAATGAATTAGGATTGCAATTTCCCTATCAAATTTTGCTTCATTACACGAATAATGTTCTATATTTGGGATCTAAATTTTTAGTTACAATTAAGGCATCTAAAACACACACAAATAGAATATTTACCATAGTAGATAATGAACAAAATACCCTTCTCAATTTGTTTAAAGACTATGTCTCATTAAAACCTGCACATACTCCACACAGACCGTTTTTCAGTTTTTATAAAAATAATAAATGTTCCACACAGCCAGTTGCCACAAATACATTTTCTAAACTGCCGTCCATTATAGCAACCTTCTTAAAATTAGAGCAGCCGCATCTCTACACTGGGCACTGTTTTCAGCGATCTTCTGCCTCAATACTTTTTGACAGTGATGCAGACTTTTCAGCCATTAAACGTCTTGGTGGTTGGAAATCCACTGCTGTTGTAGACGGATATATTGAAAATTCATTGCAAAATAAAGTTGACATAGCTGACAAAATCTTCTGTAAAACTGTTACAAAAACTCATACTAGTTCTACCAATGCCGAAACACAACCTTTTATCCAAAATAATGATATAAACCTGAATATAAATTCAGAATATCGTAGAACTAACAATTTATCTATGCCTTTAATTTCAGTAATTGTACTAATCTAACGTAAATATAAATGTTTATAAACACAAATTAGATGATACTAATTAATTAATACTTAATCGAATTTGTACCTATTTTAGTAAATAAAAATTTAAAATAAGATTTTCTCCATTTTATTAAAAGTACAGTCGACGGAAAAATTTTGTAACTAACTCGTATATTAAAAGGCGAATCGCTGTTATTAATGCACTTGTTTGTTAAATAGCTATTAATTAATAGGAACAAACCTACAACCTGTTTTTTTTTTAATTATTGTGTAAGTATTTGGTCTGTTTCAGTAATCTTAGATAGATAGATTATAAGATAGAGATTATAAGATAGAGTAAGGCATTATGAAAATGAATGAAACATTATGTTACATTCAACGAAAATAATAACTTTTATTCTATTCTTGTTTCTCCAGAATTCAGAGACGACACGATAGGTTTGTGAAGTGTGAGTTGCTCTTTTATTTAATTATCAGGTAATGTATTTGGTGGTTACGTTGTGTGTAAACGAAGTAAAGAAAAGATCGAAATGCAACAGCTTTATATTTAAATTCTCAAAACACAGCCTACAACAGACTGGTGCAGAAATAGCACGGAAAAGTAATGGTCAAATACATACAGTTTATATAATACGTCCATAGACACTACTTTTTGCTTTTCAGAGAGTTCTCATTAATCGAGTACTGTTCCGCTCTCTTGCCACCTTTCCAACTTTAAATCTTTCACCTTGCGATACTATTTCTATTTCTTCAGTTCTTTCACATCTCAAACTAATATTTATATTACTTTTCTTCTCGTTCAACTCTCCACACATAAACGCTTCTCTTCTCGCATTCGTAATCTTCAAATCCGCATTCTTCTTTCTGACAGTTTTTTTTTCACACACCTGATCTCCTTTTCTCTCTAAGCAGGTGTACAAAAAAGGCACCACAAGTTGGTCGAGGTGTCTTGAAAATACTGCATCAATTTCAGTTCCTGATCTCGTTGTTGATTCGTTACTGTTATTTATTACTAATCTTAATTTTTCTCTTATAAAATTGATTAATGGCTGTACTTCTTGCTTAGCAAAGTTAACGTTGAAGGCACCATCCAGAACCATGAGAATTTTGTCTAAATTCTCACCCAAGAAAATTGAACCATCAACTGTATATGCTAGCAATATTCTATACAGAAATTTTACAAATTATTGCATAGAGTTATTAGGAGAAATGTAAATAATTACTACCATTATTAGGAATTTTTGGAGGTTTACCTGCCTTTTTTTAACGATGCCATATCAGTAGAAATGTAGAGTGTTAAAATATGAATCATCTCAATAGACGATTCATTTCCATCTGCAGATACTGTGCTCTTTACAATTATGAAATAGTTTAGTCATAGTTAGTCAATCAAACAAACCAAAGAGAACTGTACTTAATTGTTCTATAGTCATCTGTTCAATTTAAAGAACATATAATAGTATATTAGAAACAAACTTCGTCGTTAATGTACTCAAAATTATGCAACAGTTCAAAAATAGAAAAAATGTTAGCAATTAAGAAGCACAGCCTATATGCTTCGCAATGGACATTTAAATTAATATTAAAATATTTATTAAAGGCACAAGCACAAGATTTTATTGTTCTATACAAGTAATGCGTAACTGAATGTATATTGAATCTTTATTTTTATCAGGAATCTATAATCCTAGTAGAGTTGATTCGTCTGCTAATAACGAGAACTAGAAACACATCTACATTTAAGGTGGCCATTCCCTAGAAAGAAACACCCGATAGGGAAATATTTATTATTTTTGACCATAACTTTATTTCTTAGTACGTATATTTAAAAAACTATAGGAGTACCTAAGTAGAACCATAACAAGACTATTACTATGAATTATCACTCAATAATTTCAGTGATTTGCAAAATAGCTAGATTTAAAGCTACGAAATAGGAAGATTAACATAATTTTTAAATTTAAATCTAGCTATTTTGCAAACCATTGAAATTATTGAGTGAATATTCATAGTAATAGTCTTGTTATGGTTCTACTTAGGTACCATTATAGTTTTTTTTAAGTATACGTACTAAGAAAAAATTTATGGCCAAAAATAATAAATATTTCCCTATCGGAAGTCTCTTTCTAAGGAATGGCCACCTTAAGCAATTTTTATTACTTGTCACATAGGAAGAGTCAAATGCCGTCTTTCCAGTGTTCAACTACAGGGTGGCTTTATACGAATAATTTTATTAAAATATGCATCATTAAACATCAAGTTGATATGATTAAAACAATTATAATTAAAGTCTGATTGATCGTGCGTAAAACTTTATTAAAGTTATATTGGTTTGTTATTGAACGTTACTTATGTAGAAAAATGTAGTTTCATTTGGTTCCCAGTATCATTGCCCACCTCTACCTTCTAACTTGGTGACGCTACATATCGTCAATTTGTTCTAATACCTACGTACAAAGTAGTCAGCCAGTGTTAGGTCAGTGTTGTTTGATGTTTTTAATGTAGTGGTAACTTCAAACTTTCAGACCATTTTCAAAACACATAGCTATAACTTGATCATAAATTAAAAAACCTATAACGAAGTTACGCAAAGTCCGTTAGTACATTCTCGTTTATATGAAGAACGATTTTCCGACAGACACGTGCCAAACCATTTCATTTTATTGGTGTGCACACAGTGCACAGCGGGCCAGAATCCAAAATTTCTGGCCAAGATTCTGAAACTCTGCAAATGTACTTATTATGCATAGGTATTTAAGGAAAAAATAGTAAAAAAAATTGAAACCCTCTGGGAGTGAGACATAGGGGTTGAAAATATAAACAACCTTCGATATTTTTGAAACTCAGTTTACGTACTTTCGATACCTGAATTTCTATGAGAAAAACAAGGAAAAAAATTATGATCCCCTGGGGATGAGTTATGAGGGTTGAAAATATAAATATTCCGCGATTTTTTTTTTCAAACTTGGCATACGTGTTGATTGCACTGAGGTATTTATGAGAAAAATATTTTTAAATACATGGGAGTGATATGTAAGAGTTCAAAAAATTGTTTATTCAATGTTTTTAGAAAAAGATTTTAAAAAAATATACATTGTTAACATTGTGGAATAAAAAGAGATAAAAGGCATTCAAAAGTTAAATTTATTATAGATATTGTAACGTGCGGAATGCACAAAAGCATCCTTCGTTACATTTTCTAATATTTAGTAGAAAAATTTTAATAATCAAACGTTTTATTATCCTATGCTCTGGTACTATAACGAACATTCCTAAACAGATGAGAAGTTGGTAGCAGCTTATGCTTATACATCGGTGTGTTGAACAGCGCACGCTCGATGATATTCAAATTAAATTAAATAAATAAATCATACTAACTGAAAAATGAAGTTAAGTCGAGTATTTATAATAAAGTCGGATAGCCACATGAAACGTAGAACTATCAGAAACAATATAGATCCTTTAGCTGATTAAATACTTCATTAAAATAAAGGAACTACTTTTTGGGGCGGAGCCACGTTACTGTCGGTCCGGGACATATGTTACACTACGTCGCGTTAGACTAAATTCCTTCTCTTTCTCGTTGAACCATTGCACTAATTAGACGTATTTATAATTTTGTTTGACCTGTAATGGGGATGTTAGAATTTGAAAAACCTCGTGATGATCACATGAGGTAAGGTTTTAATTATTATACCGGTAAATGCCATCTAACATTTGAAATATTGTTTTAGGTTTTTCTTATATTCTTATAAGTTAAGAATTAATTTCTTATGAAACAAAACTTATTCACGTCTAATGATTTAACGTAGAAGTATTTTGGCGTTATATTATTTGCTTTAAGCAAGATCTGAGATTACGCACACCTTGCTATACTACATTTTGAATCGGAATAAATGAAAACATTCTAGGCGAAGAGATTTTCTTCATTTTGTCTTGGCGACAATCTTCTACGATTTCATAACCTCACAATGGGATTAAGGCGGCCACGTGTGAAATTAAACCCATGATCATCGGAGAATAGGACCGTATCTAGGAGTTCTCTCCATCAGCATAACAAAATAAAAGATAAGTACTTTTAATTGTTACCAATAAAAGGGATTATTTTCACATGATTGTTGAGCTATTAGAGCCAAAAATGTCTAAATTTAACATACTATATTCAAGTGAAATCTATTATATTTTGGCTATTTGCATTTTAAATTCATTGTTGTATATTAATTCGTAGTTCTTTATATCCTGAATTCGTTGCCGCAAATATTTCGCCGTAGTATTGTTTCGTAGTTTTATCGTGATTCTTTATGATTAATATCTTATTGTAGTACTGTAATGCATTTTTGTTAATGATATAGCGAGTCGTGGTTCAATTTTTGGTTGTAACGAAAGTGTTTGAGTTTATGAACTTTGAGATAATGTTACGAGACATGTTTGTTGTAATATAGTATTTTGTCTCTCGTAAGGGATCTCAAGTTCCTAATTTTATTGTAATGTATGATTTTTAATATTGAGATAAATTTACGAGACTTATCTTCTGTAATATAGTTATTTGGCCTCTCGTAAAGGATCTCAAGTATATCTACGTTGTGTAATATATGATTTTAGTATTGAGGTGAAAGTTACGAGACGTATCTTTTGTAATATATTTTTGGTTCTCGTACACGCCTCAGATTTGCTTTGCCGTTGGGGCACCTTGTAATATAGAGTATCGTGTAATATAGTAAATTTTGTAATATAGTTTCTTTTGTATATATTTCTGTCCAATATTTTGCTATACAGTATCGTTGATGCTGTGATAGTTTATTTGTTGTAATATAATATTTTTGTAATATAGTACTATGTATATATGTAACTTTTGTCTTTTGTTTATCTTTATCTTTGATTTTCTTTGATTACCCTTAGTAATCAATGGCGCCCAAGCCTTGAACTCGACGCCCTTTTGCTCTCCGTATCTTTACTGTGCTAGCCAGGTTACACCAGTGACGCTAACCACGTCGCTCGTAGGGTGGCCCACACTTGAACACTTGGGCAATATTTAAACAACGACTAAAACCTTTCAAAACAACGCCACAATATTTGTACAGAAATAATAAATAAAGACCTGTCAAAAATACAGACTTGTCTACCTAATCACTACTGTCCGAATCTATGTCGTCATTAGAAGTTGTGGTTTCGGAGATGCTTTCCTGTGGTATTTGTGCCGCCGAAGTCGCTGAAGATTAGAGTACTTCTGGTATTGCTAATGGTTTTTCAATATCAATTTCATAACGAGACACTTTTAAACTAATTATTTAGTCTAACCACGTCTTGTTCTTTTTCAAAAAGTATTCTTTATTTCGTTTAGCTTCGTTCCAACGTTTACCAAGTTTGCTGCAAAATCAGCTTAAATCTTTTTTAATTAAGTTGACATCGGCTTACTCTAAATTACTGTTTGCACGTGTTGATTACGAATTTGGTGTTCGCTTCCAGCTTTTTCATGACGAATTTGGAACAGTTCCATTTCGGTGCTGATGGATTCATTATCTGTGAAAAAACAATTAATTAATTACCAAAATAATTATAATAATACCTCTGCTTCTTATTTCGCTGAAAATAATAAAATAATTGTTTAAGGGTATTAATATTATTATTATTATTATTATTATTATTATTACTTTAGGGTTATTATTATTATTTAATTACACGACAACGCGTAATTGCAAATTTCCTGTTTTAAAATATATGTTTTACTCACTACTACTTTTTTAAATTGTTAATGGTGTATAAAAAAAATCGAAGCTCCCGGAATAGCACACATTAAAAGCCATTTTTTGTGTGCAGATATTAGCTTCCATGACTAATCAATTGATGTCAAAAACACAGATTGGCATAGCGGGTTTCTATTTGTAGGTCAACAGAAAGTTTTATTACTTGAGAATTTTAAATGCGTCGGCATTAAGTAATTTTAATACACGTTTGACAAATTAAAAGTGATAGGATATTTAAAAAACATGTAATACTGTGTTGTACTTACCCAGAGGAAGATGTTCCATCTTAAATTTCTTTTTTAACGTCCTTCAAATTCACTCACGACACAGCGAAAGTTAACTTGTCTTAAAGTAGCGAACTGTACACACCGATAGCACAATAAGATAAGTAGTATAGGGCAAATTTGCCTACCGCCATAAAAACCTTTGTATTGTGTACTCTGGAGGTTTCTCTTTCATGGTAAAACTTGTTTGGGAGCCTTCTGAGAAGTTGGTAATTTGCAATTTTGATCAGCTTTTAAGAATTTTGACACACTGTGGTGTGATGAAAAAAGTGCATGACCCGGAGTGACAACTTTTACCTCCCTGCTGGATCTAGAGGTCTAAATAACCTATCTGTTTTTTTTTATTTTCTGGTACCATTTTGGTCTTTGTTAGGGGGAAATGGAGTCACTTTAATACAATATTTTTTCGATTTTTCTTTGCCTCCTTTCATCCTTAAAAAATATAAAAATACTGAAATATGTGTAGATTCGCATACTAGGTAAACAAATAATAAAATAACAGAGGAATAGGTGTTTTAAGTCTCTAGACACGGCAGAAAAAAAGGGAGTGAAAGTTGTGTCTGAATTTTTTACCTTACCATTTAATGAGATCACTAATAGCCCAATTTTTTCTGTGGGTTATATCACTACTTTTATCCGACAACAGCCTTTAAAACCAAATCGTAAATGAGGCGGGTGTCTCAGCTGGTCAAACATAGCAACAAGAATACCCTAACGTTGTATTTCCTTGAAATTTTAAAATAACAAAAATTGAAATTATGGTTTCAGTTATGTTAAGGACGAGAATATTTTTTATATTCTGCTGACATAACTTTGAATTTATTATCGTTTGTTCAACTCAGTTTTATCTCAATGCAGTCAATTAGATATTAATGAAGTCGAAATCAATATTTTTAAGTGATAGTGATTTTTTTAAAGTTTTACACTGTTGTACATTCCCTAAAATTGTTTCGACTAAAAATCTGATGCACCCCATATGTAAAATTCTCATAGTAAGTACATGAAATATCATATTTTATTAATTTAAAATACAAAGTCAAGAATATAAACTACAATGTTACATATTTTTTGGTCTAGGGAATTCAATACCAAACGCCTTCCCATTTCTAGCCACACATTCAACAACCAATTTAGCTCCTATGCAGTTTTCATGTGGTCCTACTCCTATTTCCTCTTCACAAACCTCCGACAACTCTTTCAGTTTGCCCATTTTCGTCAAATCTCCTCTCATCGCTGGCGAGAATGCAATGACCATTCCACGTTTATTAAATTTTCCATCATCCATTATCTTGGCCGTATTAAATAGACACTGCAAAAAACAACGACCCGATTTTGTTTCCGGTACCTTCCTCATTTTTAGAGACTCAATGTCAGCCCTGGTAGCACCTGACTGGGTCTGACAGCCTTTAAAAAAGACCTTGGGAGCATCATTGAGAGAGTCTTTGGCTAATTTGTGGTTGGTCCTGCTTGATGATGTTGTTGTCGATGATGGTGTGTATAGGACAAGAGCCAATGCTAAAATGTAAAAATATCAAAAATAAGTCTTCAAAGGCATTAGAATGAAAATTGAGTAAAACACTACAGAACAAATTGGTATTAAATATTAATTTCATCCACACGAAGTAAATGCGTGAACTGTTAATTTAAAAATCAAATAAATAGAACAATAGATTATAAAATTAAAAATGTTCTCTGCGGGCTTAAACTTTTACGAGCTGATTGTGATATTCACACTCAGTATTCGGATTTTTAATACTGATATTCTCAAAATGAAATCAGATAGGCTGCGTGTGGATAACTTTGCAGTATTGAGTATCAAATTTTAAGTCAAAAATATACGTGAATATGAATATTTAAATTAGTTTTTAAAAGCCCCGAGGAGACTTACTTGAATATAAACAAAACAAGAAGGCACACAGAAAAAATATTAAAACGGAGAAGCAAAACTTTTACAGACTTAAAATAAGCAATGCGGAAAATAAATCCAAAGAAACTTGGAAAATAATAAACTACAGACTTGGTAAAACTATATCGGCTAAAAAATCTATCAGCCTAAAAATTGGGGAGGATATTATAACAGACGAAAAATCGGTGTCAAATAGGTTTGCTTTTTATTTTTCTACAGTAGCATCAAATTCCATAGAGAGTAACTTTGGCTATAATATATCTTTACGACATACTTTATCTGCCTGTAACAATAACTCCATTTATTTTTGAGGTATCTAAATCTGAACTCTTGGATGTTATCAGAGAATTAAAAAATAAGAAATCGATCGGGTTAGACGGATTGACTGTGTCTATTTTAAAGAGCATTTCGTTAAATATTGTTGATCAGTTCCTGTATCTTATTAATAAATCAATCCTCGAAGGTTACTTTCCTTTTTAATATAAAACTTCCTCCGTAATCCCAGTTTTCAAACAAGGTAATGAGAATGATATTGCGAATTATCGTCAAATCACCTTAGTGTGTGTAATGTCCAAAGTTATGAAAAAAATTGTATCAAATAGAATCATGTTATATTTAGATAAGAATGACATCCTGGCTGAATTCCAGTATGGATTCAGACCAGGAAGATCGATAGAGAGTGCAACTACTAAATTGTTTGATTTTATCTATCGTGAAATTGATAACGGTAAGTATGTAGTGTCGATCCAATTTGATCTCTCAAGAGCATTTGACTCTGTAAACAATGATATACTTCTTAGTAAACTAGAAACTATAGGAATAAGGGGACAGTTATTAAACTGGATAAATTCATATATGAAACAGAAAATTCATAGTAAAATATGATGAGGCTGAATCCGATATATATGATGTCATGTTAGGTGTCCCCCAAGGATCAATACTGGGACCATTGTTATTTGCTATATATAAACGATCTTCCTCGTCATATAAAAAACGGCTTCACAGTCATGTATGCGGATGACACAACTGTTTTTGTATCTGCTATAAATAGTGTTGATCTACAGGCAGCTATTGACGTTGTTGTTGACGATATGAATGGATGGTGCAATCGAAATAAACTAATACTAAATGAAAAAAAAACGGTATTTCTAAATTTCAACCCAAGAAAAATTATCTCATTAAATTCGTTACCTCTAAGCGCCACTTCCAAATTCTTAGGAACATATATAGATAGCTCATTGTCATGGGAACCTCAGGGTAATCACGTATGCAGCAAATTAAATAAGGCATATTTTGCAATACTACAACTAAAAGACACTCTAAGTGAGGAGGGACTTATGGATGTTTATTATGCCCTAGCATACTCTCACTTGTCACTAAATATATGTATCTATGGGAGGCCTAACCAGTTATATAGAATGTTTGTATCACAAAAACGGATTATAAGGCTGACATTTAATCTAAATTATAGAGAAAGTTGCAAAAGCACGTTCATTTCAAAGAAGATCCTAACTGTACCCTGTATCTACATATACAAATGTTTAACATACGCAAAAACAAACTTGCAGGAATTTAAAACTCTTAATGATAGCCACACTTACAATACGAGACATGGGAGGCTTCTATCGATTCCACGGCAAAAAACAACTAAATTTAAAGAATCTCTCCACTATATTAGCATAATACTGTATAACAACCTCCCTAAAAACGTCAAAAAGTTGCACGTATCCAAATTTAAAATTCAAATAAAAAAATTACTTTTAGAAAGAGCCTATTATAATATTGAGGAATTTTTAGCTTACTGATTATGATAAAAATTATAATCTAGAGTGTAATGTAATAATGGTTGTTTAGTCGTTATATATTAGATTACCTATTATTTTTAAACAAGTATAAATTAGACCATTATAGGCTTTAATATAGTTTAGTTGGTGTGCGATGTCCTACATAAAAACTCGATATACATTTGTATTATCTGTTTCTCTGTCTCTTTGTAAACAATTTTTAACTACAACGTTATATATATTAATATAGTTAATAGCTGTTGTGTGATGTCTTATACAATAACTGTGTAGTGTATATTTCGAAAGTGGTATATGTAATCTACACTTAAATCTTTGTTCTCTTTTTATACATGTTTTATACATACAACTGCTCTTGTACCTGACTTACCATATGTACATAAACTGTATTCTACATGGTGAACAAATATGTCTATGTCTATGTCTATGTCTATGTCTAATCATTTCACGCTAAATTAAAAAAAAATTGTTTCATAAATAAATACCCCAAGAAATTCGTTAAAAAGACGTGTCATTCTGTGACTTGTTTTTTACAAACGTTCCTAAATACAATATTTCCGTTCTTCTATTCCACATTCACGTAGTAGAATGGAAGTATAGTAATCGTAAAGAAAATGTCACTTCCACATCCACATAGTGGAGTAATCGTGAAAAAAAAATCAATTTTTTTGTTAAAATGGATTTAGAATGCCATGAAACGGTCTAAGATAATGAAATTTGATACATGTATGTAGTATAAGAAAATCTGAAACTAGATTATATTTTGAGCTTATTTCGTAGAAGAATTGGGGGGTAAATAGTGGCAAATAAGTAAAGCGAGCTTGTAAGAGTCCAAAAACTTGGGACTTGATGTATATACTAGAAGTTAAGATCTCAATATTTTATGACCACTGTCACCCCGATCACCACACCCACTCTTGTTATTAAAGGCTCACAAAATAATATTATGTAGAGTTTCTACGAGAATGAAAGTTCTCAAATTTTTTTTTGCATCAGCCACCCCTATTACCATCTCGGATCAGACGATTTCAAATATTATATTAAAATTCTGTGAGCAATTATTCCCACATACTGGAGTGCAAATATAGTGTCAAGATGGTCTCTTTAAAATAAATTTGGACGGGAAATCTGAATATGGAACTAGTTTATTTATAGCGCACCTGTAGGCTATTTAGTCAGAGCAAAATAGGCGGTTTACTCGGAACCAGAGTGATTGTGCATGTAACTACATGTATGATGGCTCATTTTATTCGTTAGAGTCTCTAGATCAAAGTTGGAAACAGTTTTTTGAGGGGTCAGTTGATAATTTGTTTATTGCGGAAATATAAATAATAAAAGTCATGTTCGATGAAGCATTATATGAAATAAGGCACTGGCTCCATAAATTGACGTCATTTTTTGATTTCAGTGTCTTTTCTTATATTTTCGGGGTCACTCGTTCCGATTCTAATGTCAAAAAAGTACCAATACTAGAGGGCGCCACAGAAAAAGTTAAGTGAAGATGAAAATAATGACAAATTAATATTACATGAAATAAGATTTTTTTTTCGAAATTCTTTGTAATTTTGATATTTCCTTGTCATATTTTACGTTCTCTGGTTCACTCATTCTGATGCTGAAGGCAAAAAATGCGAATCGTAGAGGGCGCCACAGAAGAAACTAACATCAGATGGAAACAATTACCAACATGAAAAAAGCTGCTATCTCCCTAACTCTTAAGGCATTTTTCATGTTATTGTGGAGCGTTCATTTTTTGTTCTAATGGCAAAATAGTGTGAATCAAAGAGGGCGCCACAGAAAAGACGGACATCAGGTAAAAATAACGATGACCCCTGATTATATTCTGCAATATTTTGAAATCTACTTCTCGGATTCTAAAGTAGGGAAAAATTTCAATCCTAGAGAGTATTGCACTTGAACTTGAAATTGATATGTAATTTAATAAATAATAAATCACAATGCAATTTCATGCAAGATAGTATTTAATAGTCCACTTCATATTTGTAAAATTGTAAGCATTTTCGTAATATTTTCGAGATTTCTTTGTAAATTTCTAAACTCTTCGTAATATTCCAAACTTTTGCCGAAAATTCCTGGACTCTTGGTAATTTCACAAACTTGTTCATTAAATTACAAATATTTGTAATTTTACAAGGAAATTCACAAAGTGTTCGTAAAATCTTGTCTCATATTTTTACCGTGTGAGGATGCATGAAAACTCTTATAGCGTACCGAGCATTGCGTTTTCCTTTGGTAAAATAAATAAAATACAGGATATGAAGTTTACAGCATATAATTATCCCAAATCATCGTTATTTTCACCCGATGTCCGTCTTTTCTGTGGCTTCCTCTATAATTGACACTATTTTGCCATTGGAACAAAAAATGAACGCTCCACAATAACATGAAAAATGCCTCAAGAGTTAGGGAGATAGCAGCTTTTTTCATGTTGGTAATTGTTTCCATCTGATGTTAGTTTCTTCTGTGGCGCCCTCTACGATTCGCATTTTTTGCCTTCAGCATCAGAACGAGTGAACCAGAGAACGTAAAACATGACAAGGAAATGTAAAAATGACACAGAATTTCAAAAAAAAAAAACCTTATTTCATGTAATATTCATTTGTCATTATTTTCATCTTCACTTAACTTTTTCTGTGGCGCCCTCTAGTATTGGTACTTTTTTGACATTAGAATCGGAACGAGTGACCCCAAAAATATAAGAAATGACACTGAAATCAAAAAATGACGTCAATTTATGGAGCCAGTGCCTTATTTAATATAATGTTTCATCGAACATCACTTTTATTGTTTATATTTCCACAATAAACAAATTATCAGCTGACCCCTTAAAAAACTGCTTCCAACTTTGATCTAGAGACTCTAACGAAGAAAATGAGCCATCATACATGTAGTTTTATGCACAATCACTCTGGTTCCGAGTAAAGGCGTTTTTTCGCCTATTTTGCCCTGACTAATTGACTATGTCGAAAAAAATAGGGAAAAAGGAACTAATTCGTTAAAGGTATTTTATTATTTCATATGTTCAATTGTACTCGACCGATAAATCCAAAAGTGCTAATAAATTTAGGCTTGAGTTTTTGAGAACGGAGTGAATTTGTCCACTCTTAAGATTGTTAAATATAACTCAAAAACTATGCATTCTTAGTATATACACGTTGTAGAAAGCCTAATTTCCTATCGAAGTGGCACTTTATAAAGTCAAAAAATGTTTTTTTTCAACAAAATAAATCAAAAAAATTATTGAAAAAACCAAAAATTTTCTATTTTTTAAAATTTTTGTGTACAACATTTTTCTGAGATTTAGGTGTATGCATCACGTTACAAAAAATAAAGCTGGTGTAATTCCCGTCAAACTAGTAACGAATAAAAGTATTTTTGATGAAAATTGGCTGAGATAAAGTCGTTCAAAGATACCAACTTGTTTACGATACTAACACTTTTTACCTTTATATCATGTTATTTTAAATGTTTACACACAAAAATTATTTGTATTCTATACAAAAATTATTTTCGGTTTACTAATGATATTGATTTTGTTAACGATAAAAATCTTGATGTTATTACTAAGTTCACTATATTCATTGAGGAGATCAAAAAAGCATCAGAAATAGCATTTCCAGAAAAGATACATTTTATAAATAACGAGACAGGAACAAAAATAAATTGGTTTACCAATAACCTGCATGAAATGCGTGAAACACTTACATTCATGCAAGAAGTCCTAAATGTTACTAATTCTATGAAGTTAAGGCAACAAGTAAAAGAATATAGGCAAAAATATCGACAGGCAATAGCCCAAGCTAAAATTGTAGCTCATGACAACTATATAAAAAATTCAAATGACGCTCAAAAATCAATGTGGCAAATTATTAATAAGAATAGGAATCATTTAGAAAGTGCACATGCAACGCAGTTGGTAAGTGGGGACTTTAACAACTTTTTTGGCAGTATTGCGCAGACCATACTCAATGATCTTCCCAATACTGGCATAAACAGTGAAGCATTTCTTACCAACATAAAAACTGACAATATCCCTCTCTTCGAAATTAGGGAGGTTACTATTAATGAAGTGCGAGATGAATTATTTAAGTTATATAATAAGTATAGCAAAGACATATATGGATTTAACACAAAAATTTTAAAGTGCATTGGTAACTTAATAGCAGTACCATTGACAAAACTTTTTAATTTATGTATTAGAGAAGGCATATTTCCTCTAGTACTCAAAATCTCACGAGCTCACGAGTTATTCCAATTCATAAAAAAGGCAGTATTAATGATGTGTCAAATTTCAGACCAATATCCCTGATACCCATATTTGCAAAGTTATTTGAAAAACTATTAAAAGTACAAATTTATGAACACTTTGAGAATAACAATCTTTTCAATAAACAGCAATTTTGATTTAGGAATTCATTATCAACTACAGCAGCTACTAATAAATTAATTTCACTTATTAATGATGGTTATGAAGAAGGTAGTTATACAGCTTCACTGTTTTGCGACTTAACCAAAGCCTTCGATTGTGTGTCCGCTAGTATATTAATCAATAAATTAAAATATTATAATTTCTCTCTAAGCAGTATTAAACTTATAGAATCATATCTAAAAGACCGTCAACAACTTGTATCCTTTAAAGGAAGTAACTCAGATCTTCAATCCGTTGCTTATGGTGTAGGTACCACAAGGATCAGTGCTGGGTCCATTGTTATTCTTAATCTATGTTAACGATATATCAAATTGCAATCCCAACACTGACTTCATCTTGTTTGCTGATGATACCACTGTAGTAAACAAAAATAAAAATGTAAATACATTGAAAATAGCACTAGCGGATGCACAATCGAAGGTTACAAATTGGTTCCATGCCAATCAACTAAGCCTCAATTGCTCGAAAACGGAAACAATGTACTTCTCATTACGTGACACATCTTCGATAAATAATCCTGAATGTGTAAAATTTCTCGGAGTTTATTTTGATCAAAGTTAACGTGGTATAATCATATAGATAAACTTTGCAATAAATTATCATCGTCTATATATGTTCTTCGTAATTTAAAAGTAAAAGCGTCTAGGCCGGTTGTAGCAACAGCATTCCATGCCTTAATCCAATCCAAAATTTCATATGCGGTGGTAACATGGGGTCATGCGCCCTTGACCAGTAGTGCCTTTGCGTTGCAACGAAAGGCAGTTAGAGTATTAGGTGATCTAAACTATAGAGATTCTTGTATAGACAGTTATATTCAGATGCGAATTCTTACAGTCCCATCTATATACATATTGCAATGTCTTACATACGTAAAACAAAACTTGTCTAAGTATGTTTCTCACATTGAAATACATGACTATCAAACACGTAATAGAACAAATATATATGTTGATTATCGCAGATTAACAAAGTCAAAATCGGGAACAAATTATTATGGTCCAAAAATGTTCAATCTTTTGCCTCCTACTGTGAAACAGTTGTCACTAAACAAATTTAAAATTGTGGTAAAAAATTATTTGATAGATAAATGTTTTTACTCTGTTGATGACTATTTTAATAATAATTTTAATGACATGAATAATATATAAACTTATGTTTATACTATGTAAATCTGTTTTTAATCTGTTTTAAAAGTTAATGTTACTAGTATCGTTTAAAATTTTATCCTAATATGTAAAACTTCATAGACCTACCTATTTTATTATTAATATTATCACTTTCTAAATTTTATTTTATAATATTCATTGTCTTGACCTGTGTAAATAAATTGTAATGACACCAATAAATTTACTTACTTACTTACTTACTTATAATGATAAAGGTATTTGTTTAAAATTCATATGATCTTAGACATAAAGAAAACTTAATATGAGAAATAATAACACAGCAACACAGAAAAAAATTCTTTCTGGCCTGGGGATCAGACCATATGTACTATATGTTTTTGGGGTCGCTGTATCTGAATCCGAGGTCTATTTAACTCCATCACATCAGGATTTTGCCATAACCTCAAAAAACCCATAATTTAAGTGACTTCGACATCTCTTCACATAATAAATCGCTGTAACTTTTTCTAGACAAAAATGACCCCCTGTTTTCTGACTGTATCGATTTCAAATGAAATTTCCAATCTGATGATATGGGGCACGATATTTTCCCGGAGCTTTTTATGTGAGATATCGGCCGCCAAAGTGAGAGGTCCGAGAATATCGCTTATCGAGCGACACGGCCCAGCTTCAAGGACCATTTCTACCAAACGAAAGCTACCAGAAATCTGGAAAAATGCAGGGGCACGTAGAAAGACGTAGGAAATCGTTTGGCGCTAATCGGAGGTTGGTGTGCGCCTTGCTTTTCGAGATATGGCCGCTCAAAGTCACCGGAAGGAGAATATTGACTTTTTTTATCGCTTTTCGAGGCTACATCTCGAAAACGAAACGAGATACAGAGCTGCAGTACTCCATTCGATTTCTCTCGTCTTCCTACATACTTCTGAATTTTTTCAGATTTTTTCTGGCCCTCTCATTGTTTTGCAAAATTTCTAAGGTATAATTACTTCTTAAGAGTACAACATCGTCAAAGGTTCCTGTTCCTTTCTGTCTATCAATTGCTTAATGACAGCAGCTCGTTGCGTTAGATAGCGGCACCGTGGGCAGTTAGCATTTGGTTTTCCTTGAAACATTAACTCTTCTATATTGTATTCTATCCACGGTTAAAAAATTATGAAATTCTGGAGAATGTGATGCTGGAGAATCATTTCTGACACCATATTTCTTGGAGAATCGGGCTATACAAAAAATTCGTAACAATCCTTTCCAGATCCATATTTCGAAAGCATCAATATGCCGTCTATCTGCCTACCTATCGGTCCATGAGAAAAATTTATACCACGAGGATATTAAGAAGCCTTATCTTTATTCATTTCATGATATATCTGTCGACCCGAATTTTGTTCAACTGGCAAGTTATCGATATTGGTATTTGAATTTTCAATTATTTAATTTCAAATTCGCAGTTGCTGATATTAATAACAAATCAAAAGAAATCAAATTGAATTTATTTCCCGTTTATATGAGATAAGATCTACTCCAACATTCACATTCCAATCTAGCCAAATATCCACGATACTGAGGCGCCTTGTGCCATGGAAATGGAAGGGTTAGAATCAAAGAGCTCTACAACTATAGGAGACAAGCCGTTGATTTGCCGCGAGACGCGGGTCTCCTCGTCCTTGTCGCACACCTTGTACCCACTCCACTCTGTTTTACAAAGCAAGCTACTGTGCGACAAAGCGGACAAAGAGGGAACGAACTGTGTGAGAAGGATCAGAACACCCGCGCCGCTTGCTGCTTATACACTACGCTTATGCAGCTTGTCTCCTCTAGTTATAGAACTAGTTATAGAACTCTTTGGTTAGAATACAGCACGGCCGAAATAGAGTTAGAAAATAACTGAAGCCCTACGTCTATATCCGCAGCAGGTTTATTATCACATTCACTGCGTCGAGTGCATCCGAGTCCGTTCGGTGTCAAATCATTCTTGGCGTAAGGTATGTTTTAAAAAGTCACAGAGAATGTGTTATGGAGTGGTATAAAAGAAATGACTAGGGGGCTTAATAAACCTTAAAAATAAAAAATACTAGAGATTTATAACAAGGTACTGTCAAAGTTTGTTGACTACTGAAATCAGAAAAATTTATAGTAAAGACTCGCTACAGACAGTAAAATATGAAAAGATGGAGAAAGCTATGCCAAACCGCTGATTGACCAATCTACATCAAATTGTTGTTGCTGATTTAAATTAGACCTTCATTTGCTTAAGGAATACTGAAAGGAATACTTGAGGATATCAGCAGGCATTGTAAAATGGTTTTACGAGACATTCTGGATGAAGTACCACTAGATGTTGCACAATTTTCTCGTGGGTTCAAACCAACTTCTGTTCTGTTTTATATTATTATATATTATTGCATTTTTGAATTCTGCATAATTTTCTGAATCCGACAATGCCAAATAAGTGACATTTCAAACGTCAATTTTTTTTATAATATAATTCTTAATTTTCCATTTAAGTGTGCCATGACGGTTCCGACTAAATGACCCGTGTGATGTGATGCTACAAAAATCGAAATCCCGTTAAAAACACTAAATTACGTGATTTATGAGCAAATAAAATTCACCAACATTGTTTTTGGGGCAAAACTCAATTTTTTTCAAATGGAACCATATCGGTACCGTAGTACCATTTATTAGTACTATTAATAATAAATTTATTCATATGTCGCATTAAAACGTGCGATAAATACACACAAAATTACAGCTAAAAGAAAATAAGTAAATACAATTTTATTCTAATTAAATGTTAAGAAGTAACTGAGGTGTCTTTGAAAACAATGAAATATTTAGCTTGTCAAACATTTGTTGGTTTAACGGTGTTTATACTGTGTCTTTAAAAATTGTTTAAAATTCTTGTTAATTGTGTACAGCTAAAAGAAAATAAGAAAATGCAATTTTATTCTAATTACCTTGTTACATATGAGGTGGTTTTGGAAAACAGAAAATTAACACAAAACATTACGACGCTGTCCATTAACGTCAATGCACTTCTGAACTCGCATAGTTGTTTCTCGAAGAACGTTCGTCATTTGCTATTAATTGCTCGTTTTACTCGTAGCTTTTAATACGATATATGAATACATTCCTTATTAATAGTACTAATAAATGGTACCACGGTACCGATATGGTTCCATTTGAAAAAAAATGAGTTTTGCCCTAAAAACAATGTTGGTGAATTTTATTTGCTCATAAATCACGTAATTTAGTGCTAACGAGACTTCGATTTTTGTAGCATTACACGGGTCGTTTAAAATAAATCGGATTCGTCATGGCATACTTAAGAGTGGGTATGCCGTCTAAAAATCAGAAATAAATTACTCTCAAACGCCGCCCCGTCCGCGACAAATTATAATTAGACCATTGCAGTTACGAAATTTGTACAGGCGAAAAATAGAAGAAAACATATCAATCTAGGTTTGTATCTTTTTAATATTTTGAGAAAAAATGGTATTAATTAATAAGATTTGTTTTAATTAGCAGAAAATTGCTGATTTTTTAAAAAATATTTAGAATCAAAATATGAGAAAAAGGACTCGATACAAACCTTCATTCATGTTTTCTGTGTATCGTACTATTTTTATTTTTCCAAAAAACATAATACTTTTTGCAAAAACATGTATAGCACGGAACCGTGCAAAGGCACATTTTGCAACAAATGTTACACTGATACGAGCTCCCTCTGGATTTATTATTGTTTAAGCTCCGCCCTTCACCCAGAATTATTTTATGAATGAGAAAATATAACGAGGGAACGAAATAAGAAATTAAACCAAATCATTTCTAATAACACGGGACGCCCAATAAAATACCAAATTCCATTAATTTACTATTATACTTAACAGGTACTCTACTCTTTGATTATACTACAAGTACGGAATTATAACAATATAGTAACTAGTTATATGTAGCCACCCATGCACTAACAATAATGTGTAATTGTGTTTCAATTCTTCTTTATAAAATGGTGGTATGCTGGTATATTTGAAAACATTTATTGGACAATACAATTGATACTAAATTTTAAAGATGTGTTCTTGTCGTAAACACATGAATATAGAATTATAAGGGGCGATGCGATTTGCAATGAAAGGAGTTAGAAACACAAAAGTAAAGCGCACATTTTCCCATTTTCTCATCAAGTCACACGAATCAGTTTGTTGCATTAGACCAAGTAACAGGATTTTTTTCATAATAACTTTTATTTCTGGGAAAAATAGAAAGAAATGTTTGGGATAAAAACTGTCGGCACTAAAGTTATCTATCGATCTGTCAAAATAATGAAATCTAGGCTCAAAATGTAAAAAGAAACAGAGAAACCAACTTACTCCTTTAAACCCGAAAATATTTTCCAGAAAAAAGCAACTTCGTGAAAATTTAACAAATCAGAGCTAAAAGTATTGTCCAGAAGGTGATGTGGACCGATGTTGAAAATATTTTCTTGTTGAGATCGCGCACCAATGTAGACGTTCTAAGACTCAAGTTGCAGGTTTTTATCTCTGCTTTAAAAATTTGTAGAGAAAACATTTTTGAAAACAAATTTTAGCCATCTTTTTTACTTTCAAAATTTTGCAAATTTTTAGAATCGCTCTGACATTCGTATTTTAAAAAAATGCACTATTTAATTTCATTGATACAAATAATTGATGCTTTGGATTCTTAAAATCTAACCAGTAAAACCAGAGATATCCATATTTTTGAGAAATAACCTACTATGTCTAAAGTTATTAATGATATTTTGATGCGGGGTTTAGTTTAAAACATCTATCATTAAACTTTTGTCTACTATAAAAGCAAATTTGTAAGTTCTCCCCATCCATATATTTTTTAAGAAAATATGAATAATAATTCGTAAAACTAAGTGTACACCAGGCAAGTTATTTTATATAATATGTGCTAATATGTGATATGTGCTAAGTATATAACACTAGTTCCTTGGTCAAATCGAGACTACTACTCCTAGAAAGTAAAATTTCAAATAAAAGGTTGCCTCTATCCTTAATCTTTATTTATTCTCGATATATTTACTTGTTACTGACTTCGAAAAATTGGCATTTGCTTGCTACATTTACGTTTGCAAATTTCAGGTTAGGGTTGTAAAGAAATTCTTATTTTATACTATATACTATCAAAACAGTACCTGAGAGGTCAACCACTTGTAGAAATTACACGAACTGTCGAGACTGCCTTGCCTGCGGCGCCTGCGTAACTCCAACCAACCGCACTTGCGGAGCTTTCAATTATATGACCGCCACTGCCATGGCTGCCGACAGCCTGCCTAAAATTCGGAGAACGAGGGCCGACGGTGGTTTACCTCTCGATAGACAACTAGTGAATTTCATAATGATCCGTTGAATAGTTTAATGCTTATAAATAATTACTTATCACTGATTTTCTGCGAATCATTTCTCTTATTCTCGGCGTCTATTGGATGTATAACAATAATAATTAAAATTATTTTTTTGTTTAACTTGCCATAATTCAAAAAACGAAAACATTAATGGATCTCAATTTTACTATGTCATCACTACATATTTTTCAAATTTTAATAATTGTAAAAAATACGTTTTTTTTCAAAAACCATGTCGATAAAATGTGAGTATTTGCAAGGACCAGTTAACGAACGGAAAACCCTTTAAGTCTATGCTTAGAAGAAATAAAGATGGAGACACCTTTTTTATTTGAAACTTTTTTTCTGTTTAACAGTTTCTAAGAATATCGCGTATAGACAAATTAGACCAATAAATAACTAATACTATACGCATAACACTTATTGGATAAAACAACTTGCGTGGTGTATATTTTTGATTTTAACAATGGTTGCTAATTTTTGTTTATTGGTAAACTACCATTATTTGAGGGAGACTACAAAATAAAAATTCAAGAAATCCTGAGGAATCCCCTGAGAATCCAAGAGTTTAAATTTTGATTTGTTGAATGATGTGACGGCTAAAGCTTTACACATACGAAAACTAAACAACATTAAAATGTTAAGTTTTCCATTTAGTTATAAACAAGAATTAGTACTATAATAACAAACAAGACTGCAGCTTCGGAGTTATTGCTCTTCATATATGGCACATGAGGTACGAAGGTACAAAATAGAGTACCTACAATATACTGTGCTTTCCTATCTTTGTTGGTCTTGCTTTTAACAATATTATTTATGCCATGCTACGCTGATGAGGAGCAATAACTCTGAAACGTGTGTCCGTAGCTGCAATATTGCATACCAGTAATTTTTGTTTATAATTTTTATCGGACCTCATCAACTCTTATTCTTTTTATTTAATATTATTATTTCCTTATTGACGATTATTATTAATTAATGCAGATTACTAATTATTGAATATCTTTTCCATTATGCAAAAATATAGATATACTCGTATACTCCATATTACAAATTAAAATTCTAGGGAAGCATAATACCTAGCCGTCTAAATTATAAATACTGTATTTATTGAAGGAATAATATGTTAAAAACGCATTTAGGTTGGAATGATAGGATAGATGTGTCGGGTGTCGGCATAACCTTTGAGCTTTGGCAGGTAGAATTTATATACAATCATGAACTAATTTCGAGCTTATACGTAAGTGGAATCGCGGTCATTCATTTCTATTTACTACTACATAGTACTATAAACACATAAAATAATATTTTATCGTTTTTAAAGGACCGCCCACTGGAGTTTCCCTTTCACCTCCCCTGTTGCAAATTTTAGCAGCTTGTCGAGGCATATCTACTCTTAAATGTAAAACTAAAAATATTATAAAAAAAATGTATGTTTGAAATGTCATTTATTAGGCATCGTTGGATTCAGAAAATTACACGGAATTCAAAAATGCAATGATATATAGGGTGTTCCATTCAAAAATCGAAAATTAGTGTCACTGACAGAGAAACAGTTACCGGCCTCTTATTACGTATGTAGCACATCCTAAATTTCAACCAATTGTCTTCAAAACTAAAGGAGAGTAGGGGGGTGTACCATGATCCTGTTACACCCGGTATATACCAAATTTAAATATAATTTTTTATGCAAAAATGTCATTTGAAGGAAAGATTAGACGATCTCTATTAAAGTGAAGTGCACCATTGTCGGTCTAATAGGTATTTGTAGCCAGCAAGTTTCTACTGCAGATTCTATATAATACAGAATAAATTTGTCGCTTTTGAAAAATACTGCGTAGTGAAGTTAAATGCTATTAGCAGTCATATAAATGTATTAATCCTACCTACTGTATATTATACTCCTATTTTTATAATAATATATGCTGACCACATCATATTTTAACTCTAAAAGCGCAGTGTCCTGATAAGTACACAAAAATAATTTTATTACATAATATATAACCTCAGATTAAATAATAAATATTAGTAATTAAAAAAGCATTAGTGAACTAATAAAAAAATATTTCAAAAAAAGACGCTTGATTAGTCACGTATTAATGTGGAAAGACTCTAAATAGCCGCAGTACCTCGAACTGAAGTACAAGCTAGGAAAAGCCTGAAGGTTATTGCTTTGGAATCAGAATAGTTTAACAGACTGGTGCAAATAGTTCAGACTGTTTAGATAAAAATTCCTACAATGTCGACGTCTGTATAGAACCGCATCAGTATTCATAATAACAGCAAGGAACTGTTCCAAAAAATCACCGCCTTAGGAATCATTACTTCCACAATTCCACATACCGATTTCCCATCAAAGTCT
The DNA here is from genome assembly GCA_963583905.1 of Stenurella melanura. Lineage (NCBI taxonomy): Eukaryota > Metazoa > Arthropoda > Insecta > Coleoptera > Cerambycidae > Stenurella > Stenurella melanura. Next base: position 106,568,132 of record OY757311.1, read on the forward strand.
TTTTAAACGAAAATATCTTGATACCATACTTGCACTCTAGTAAGTGAGAATAACTGCTAAGTATTAAAATTTCATAATTTTAATAACATAATATTTGAAATCGTCGACCTCGAAATGGTAATGGACCTGGCAGATGTTCAAACATAGATCTTTTTGTTTTCATACACGCACCAAAATATAATTTTATTTTGATAGCCCCTCTAATAATGAAGTGGGGATGTTAGAGGTAGTGGTGACGATGGCAGATGTCATAAAGAACAGTGATACCTTGACTTTTAGTCGATACAGCAAATCCCAACCTTCCGGACTCTTACTAGATTGCATTATTTATTTACCCCTATTTATCCCTCAACCCTTGAACGGAATAGCCCAAAATGTAACGCCATAAAAAAGTTTGAGGCCTTGGCTTCTACTATGTACACTAAATCCCAAGTTTCAGTACTTCCACTAGCTTGGTTTACTTATTTTCCTCTTCCTTTTTTATACCCTCCCCCAACCCTTCACCAGAGTAAACTTAAAATATAATCTCGTTATAATACATACGTGTACTAAATACCAAGTAAATATCTTAAACCGTTCCATATATTTATTTCGCTCAAATTTAAAATCTCCACGACTCGTGACATTCTAAACCATTTTCAACAAAAAGAATTTTTGAAATTTCTTTTACGTTTACTATACTTCCACTCCACTACGTGGATGTGGTAGTAAAATGATGATTACACGTTTTAAATCGAAAACGCAATCAGTTAAGGATTCCAGTGATACTCTTTGAATTAACACGGATCAGATTATTTAGGCTTGGTTGGTGCTAATATTGTGAAACATATTTCGAAAGGCATCAAAATAACTTTTCTAAGACTGAAAGAGTCGCATCAGAACGAATAATGTGATCTTAAATTTTCTTGATTCATAGTTTAATTGTCTTGAAAATGGCCTTATGTCCTTATGAACAAGGACAAAGAACATTTCTAGGACTAAGCGATTTCTAAGAAATAGAATAACGCATTAAAATCAATGATATTTTGTTTAAATTTTCATTTTTGGTTAAATAGATCGGTGCATCGTAAATTTTGTTTTAGAGTTTTTTAATTCTCAGTGTAATTCTCTTTTCCCATTTTTGGTAAATTGCCTTTTCTGTTTGTTAAATTCTGTAAAATAATATTTTTTACCAAGACTGGAAATAAATAAATAATGCAATTTTAAATCGTACGTTATTCTCTATGTTATGGAAGGTAAATCCTCTGAAACGTCTTTACGTAAAGAATCAAACTTTGCCCGATACATTTACTTATTAAATTACATTTCTTGTTTAGAATTGTTGCTGAGTAAATTGTATTTGAATATCTAATAATTAATATGAAAACAAAAACTCCCTAGACACGATATCTCCTACTGGTTCTGAAGCCTCCCAACCCTTGAATGGATTAAGCTGAAATTATAATATAATTCCAGATTTCATTATAATATATACGTGTACCAAATTTCACGTCAAATAAAAAAATTACAGAGCGACAAACAGATCAACTGACAGACAAAGACAAAATTTTCTTTTGCTCAAATTTAAAATTTCCACTTTTCATGACATTCTAAACCTACAACATCACAAAATATTCAAACTTTTACTACTACCACTCCACTACGTGGATGTGGTGTTTGGAGATTTCCGAGGAACAAGGCACCGCTGATTAGAGATTGGCAACCACTTTTTCAAAGCATCGAATTAGCATGTAATAAATGTAACTTAAAGTACTTACAACATAATTGCCAATGTTGTATGTTATAATTTTTGGTTATACGATAACGCTTTCGTCATTAATATTTTTCAAATATTTGAGAGATTATCTAGATCTTAAATATATCTTATCCCAGTCTTAAAAGTAGTCATAACAATTTTTAATAATATCTTTATTTTCTTAATTCATGTCATGGATTAATTTTGAAACGGAAATCTGTTCTGTCAGCTAACATTTGCGTCACATCTGCGTTATGAAATCAACGGTCCTCAGTACAGAGATTTTTAGCTACTTTCAATCATGTATCTAGGGACTTGAATAAATATACCGAGACTGAAACGATTAGGCTAGGCACTGCTGTCAGAAAGCGGATATCATATTTTGACAGGTAACATTACTACCTTTAATGTTTCAGAGTAACAACTACAAACCAGGTTCAGTTTACTAGAACCACAGTATTTACAAAAACAAAACAAAAAAAATTCTGATGTGATTTTATAACTTGAATTTACATTACTTACAATAATTATTGTGAGTGTCAAATATTTCTACGCTATTATATCATTTCATATTTATTTCTGTTGAATGTTGTAACGAAAATAAAGACTGAAGAAATGTACTGCCTACTTTCTTTGTCTGATGATGGTTAATTAAACCGACATGTAAAAAATATAAGAATTTTATATTTAAACTGACCAAAAATCCCATCAATCTAATTTGATATCTAATATCAAGAAAATAAAGACATCTATATAATTTTATTTTTCAAAGTAAAATATTTTGTCAATTCAACTACATCAGAATCAGATGTTTAATATTTTAAGTATTAGATATATTGATACCTGCATTTATATTTAATAATATACAGTGTGAACCTGAAGAAACGCACAAAATTCATATTTTTGGTATGTGTCATTTGTCAAAAAAATCCTCGAACAGGTCGATTTTAGTTTTGTAAATGCTACATTTTGTCACTATACCAAAATTTATGACGTCTTTGGTTTTTGAGTTATGACATCATGAATTTTTTTAATGGAAACAGACATTTTTGTTTACTGTGTTTGGTGGTATATTCCTTTAGCTTTCTTGTGATATGAAAAAAATTGATATTACCTAAGCCATTCTTTTGGAACAAAATAATTTTATTGATTGACACCTTACCTAAGTAATTGTGAGAAAAAAATCATCTCCATTGCTCAAACCCTCCGACCATTTGGTATTGACCAAGACGGGTGTAGATACTTTGCACACTGTTCTGAATCATCTCATGGGCAATTCGTCTCATCTCCAAGCCAATTCTGTCTTTCAATTCTTCTATGGTATCCGGTCTGTTAAAATACACCCTTGACTTTAAGTAACCCCAAAGAAAAAAGTCTAAGGAGGTAAAATCTGGTGAACGCGGGGGCCACTCAATCGGACCTCGACGACCTATCCACCTTCCAGTAAAAGTGTCATCTTGCTGAAACCAGACGTTTTCAGCAGGAATATCTTTATCTTCATTGTTCGGAAACATAACTGCTAAGGCTGGCACTAACTTAACTCGCAAAAACTGTGAATATCTTCCGTAAAATTTTCAAAAAGAAGGTCCCAATAAGCGATCACCAGTCATACCTGCCCACACGTTTACTTTTCCTAGTCGCTGTGTATGGGCTTCTTGAGTCCAATGGGGATTTTCGCGTGACCAATATCTACAGTTATGCCGATGTACAGTCCCCTTTAAAGAAAATGTAACTTCATCAGAAAAAATAATGTTCTTTAAAAAATTTGGGTTTTCATCGCACAAGGTCATCAACTGTTCACAAAACTATAAGCAGCGATCTGGATCGTTCTCATTCAATTCGTGGATTAATTGCACTTTGCATGGATGGTATTTTTCTTTTTTCCGTAGATGTACAACAGAAGTTTGACTCACGTTATGATTTAAAGCCAGCTGCCTTGTCGAAAGATGGCGGTTTTCCTCACTTTCTAGAAGGATATTTAATTTGGTTTCGTTGCTTGTGCTAGGGCGACCAGATCGAGGGAGGTCAGCTACACTGCCAGATTCATAATATCTAGCCACCAATCTACTTACAGTGGATCTATAAATTTGCTTTTCGGGATACTTGGCATTGAAAACATCACATGCTTCCTTATGAGTTCTCAGCCTATCACCATATCCAACCATCATCAAAAGTTCTACGCATTCTCTTTCATTTAAACATGACATTGCATTCACTAGTTTTACACTGTCTCAGAAGTGTCACAAAACTGAGGTTCCACACATGCCAGGAATAAAAAAGTTATCGATACTTTACACAAAAAGGCCTGTATCTCTCTGTTGTTGAGGTGATTGTTTTTTCATTATTTTCTTTGTTTAGTTGAAACAAAAATGTAGGCAACAAGATTTATCAGTCCATAAGAAAGTGGAATATTACTCGTGAATTTGCGAAAGGAAAGCTGTTTTTACATAAAATGTCATTTTTCCAAAAGAATGACTCAGGTAATATCGTTTTATTTTATACCACCAGAAAGCTAAAGAAATGTATCACCAAAAACATGAAAACAAAAATTTATGTTTCCATTAAAAAAAATTATGATGGCGTCATAACTCAAAGACCAATGATGTCATAAATTTTGGTATAGTGACAAAATGTAGCATTTACAAAATTAGAATCGACCTGTTCGAGGATTTTTTTGAAAAATTATACATACCAAAGACATGAGTTTTGTGCACTTCTTTAGGTTCACACTGTATAATGTTTGCATTGGATTTAATAACTCACTTGCCTCTTATGATGATTATGCACTTTCTTCCAAGAAATGTGATTTTATTTCATTAGTGATTAGGTCGAGTCTATCAACTATCAGAAATGTGATTGTTTGAAGTTTATTTTGCAAAGGGTAACGACATCACTTCTTTTTATTTTCAAATTAATTTATTTATATGACCTTGATTGTAGCGAATTACAGATGTAGTCTATGTAGATGATCGGAAAGTATCAAGAGAAGTCCCGGACATTTGTCCTAAATAGTACTGTGTTAGCGATCGAATCCTGAACAACGTTCAAAATATCCGTCCGTCCGTCTGTCTATCCATCTGCCTGTCTGTTTGTTTGTCTGTCCGCCCGTCACGTCCTTTTTTAAGCTTGATAACTCCTATTGTATTGAAATGTGGAAAGCAAATTGATGTTAGCTAAAAGAAGATCCATATTGTTTTTGAACAAAATCGATCAGTAAATAAAACATGTATTTATTAATTTTTTTTTAAATATTCTTTTTTTATGTATTGTAATTGAATAAAAAATGTCTAAACCAGTCCTTTGGGGAGGGTTGGTAAAAACGCACAAGTTTGTATGATTTCCAGACCAGCAACATTAAAAAAAACAATTAAAAACTTTGTTTGCTCGATATATTCCCAAAATTTCGAAAATGCGTAGGGGTAGGAGAAATTAAAAAATATTTTTAGAAAAAGCATACATTTTCACACAAAAAATGTATCTACAAAAATTTCGTCTAATGTCACGGATTTTCTATAAAATATTAATAACGTGGAGATATTGGATGAAGCACGGTGCAAGGTCGAACGCGCGTTTTGCAGTACTTGGCGCGCGAAAAACCCTTTGCTTAGACAAGCAAAATTTACACAAATTAAAAACTAAGGAATCATTTTAATGCAGAAAGTCTCACCTTTCTTATGCATATAATTTTATTTTAATAAAAGGCTAATATATAAAAGCAAATCATCACTATATAATATATATTATATTTCGAAAATGACCTCAATTTTGTATATTGTATGATAATCCGTAGAAAATGTTGAAATGTTTTTTTGGCCTACGGGAAACTTTCGAAAAATGTGTCAGTTTGAATCTCATTAACTTACATTTGCTTAAGTTAATGTAATTTAAATAAACACTGCTTTTGAATTTATTATAATTTCGAGACAAAATTACTTAGATACATAAAACAAATTCAGATATTTTCAGTCTCGAGAATCTAATTCGCTAAAAAATACAATATAAATTCTAATACTTACAGAATAAATAGACAAGAGTGTACATAGAATATAGTGGAATGGCACATGTGTCTACCAGTATACAATACAAAGCACTGTATTCAGGTACCGGCGCGGTAGCGTCAGCTTCGCTTGACTCCGGTTTTACTGCTGCTATTATGTTGAGTATGACTTTATACAGAATAAATATCATTTATAATAACTATTTGATATTATTTCCTCCAACGGATATTGTTTAATAGTGCAATTTTCATAATATATCTCGTTCCCGGGGCAACATTTTGCGAATATAGCACAGCGCAGATTCACACCTCGCTTGCTCCACTACTTCTACTTTAATAATTTTTTTACGGAAAACGTGTGACTAATAAAAAATTTGTAGGGACATTTCTTGCTTAGAAATGTATGCTCTTTCTGAAATATTTTTCATTTTCCCATACATCGACTCTTGTTAAAAATATTGAATACATACCGAAACAAAAGTTTTAATTTTTTTTTATATTTTCGGTCTGGAAATCGTGAGATTTATAGACAAAGTTAGCTACTCCGCCTGGGCTATAAAATTATTTCTTAATCTTACATTTTACCCAGAAATTAAGTATTCCGAGACACTTACCTAATCCTATTACCATATAGCTTATAATACAGTTAATAATTTTAGGGAAAACATAATTGCAAACTTCAATCTTTTCAGTTAAAATTATGCTGTTGGCAGTAAGTGGCTGAAATTATTGAAAACAGTATGTCCTAATAGATTTATTCAAAATGGTTTATATCCGCTGAAATGTTTAAAGATATTTTTTCATATTTAAAAAATGTGATCCCGAAGTGCAACCCTCTTTATTTTAAATTCTAGGTGCATTTCGGGGTTGCACGGCCACGCAGATGACCTTTTTCTGATAGGAACAATCAAATTCGCTCACCAGCTTTTAGACTATAACATATCACATCAGGTTTTACTAGTATCATATGTTGGACTATAATGTAAACGCTAAAAAATATGCTACCTTGCCTATGTTTTATTTATTGCACATAAACATCTTCAGGACTATGTAATCAGTAATATGATTATCTTAACATGCGAAATACTTGCTGTAGGCATAACAATTAGAGCAACATATTCAGATTTGATTAACTTATTTTAAAATAATAACTATTAATTCACGAAAAATACCATGATAATTAAAAACCGTAGCAGTGATCATATCCTGAGACAGATTTTTTTTTAAATTATTTTTTTATTTCGGCTTTGGCAAATTTTATGCACAATAAATAAAACATAGACAATGTAGCGGTTTCTACACTCTATATAAAGGATATTTAAAATAATTAAAACAAACGTTATTAAACCTTGATTGAACTTACCCAAAACAAGGAGAAACATAACTAATAAAATTCGTTGATTTAATTTTTGTGTAATAACTAACACTGCATTATTACTTTTACAAAATGTATTTTATGGCCAAAACTAATGACTGACATTGACCATTTCCGGTATTCATTTTTATTTTATTTTCGTAATTATTATTTGAAAGATCAGATTATATTGTTAATAACAGTCATGGTAGTTATGTCCATTCAGTATTCAGTATTTTTAAATTCATTTACCTGACTTGCTTAATATTACCAGATTCCAGTAAATACATCAAAAACACTAGCATAGCTTGGCTTTATATTAAATGTTATAATCTGGAAGATTCTTTGAAAGAATTTGATCCAATTATTATGGAAAATATAATAAAACAACAAGTTTTATAAAAGGTATTTATCAGTTCTTGGAACTATACTTAGATTATTTTATAGGAAAGAATCTAAAGACAAATTATTTACTATAATCAAAATAAATAGATTTTTATGTTCTAATTTTTTTATATTCACATCTTGTACCATTCTTATCCGATTACCGTCTAGAGCACCAATTGATTAATTGCTTTTCCGTTTGCTTACAATTAACGTAGAAAATATTTATATTGTTAGACCATGCGCCAGAGACGACAAAATATCAAAATATGTCAAACTGAGGTAGAAGGTTGCTTTTTAGTCCCTGGATTTTATGATTCTAAATAAACATCTGGATTGGCGAATAAAAATCTTTTTTCTTTATTCTTTTTACAGCCAAAGAAGTTTTGAAAAACAGTGTTTTTCGTGATGACTTTCTTTCTGGAAAAAATGTTTCACATAAAACTTGTAAACAATAAGGTTGTCTACCGATCTGTTTAAACCTAATGTTAAAATAAATGTATAGTCTCAAAACAAATCAAAGCAAAGAAAGCAATTTACTCCTTTAAACTTAAAAATCTTCTCGAAAAAACAACAATTTATTTGAAAAGTTATGTCTGAATAAGAAGCATTCTCAAGAAGGTGATCAATTTTGAAAATACTAATTTTTGCACGATTATAACCTCAAGAGATCGGCATAATTTTTGAATTCACTCACCTAAATAGACTTCGTTAGACTCAAATTGTAGGTTAATTTCTTTATTTTTGAAATCTATATTTTTGGAAAGCAATGGATTTTTGACTTGCCGAAACCCAGGGTGCCATGTGGCATCATACGTTGCGGATGGGTGAACTGTGTAGCTCAAGGAATGTGTTCGGCCTAAGGCGCTTTCTTAGCTTATTAAGACGACACGGGCTAGGGTAAGGGAACCGAGCTGATTGCTTGCTTGGTACCCCCGGGTGGGCGTGTGGGTATTTGACATTGTCTCCTTGTCGTTGGTGATTGAGGATCGGACTGAAACAAGAAACGGATTAGCTTACAACCGTTATTCAGGATCTGGAGCTTCGGCCTCTTGTGCCTCTGGACGTCGCGCGTCGGCTGAGTCGTTGTCAGTCGCCTGCCTCTTTAACCAGCGGAGTACCGTACAGCAAAATGCTGTAAAGGAGTAAAGTTTCTTCGCTCATACCTGGACAACTTCAGTTACCGGGGTATAGTCCAGGTTCCTAAAGATGTTGGCGTTGCGGACGAACCATGGTAAATCCACGGCGCACCTGCGTGCAACGCTCTCCACGGCTTATGTGAGTGGCTGCTTGGTAGCCCCAGGCTACTGAGGCATACGTCAATTGAGGTTTTATGAGTGTCCTAATAAGCGTTAGCTTGTTTTCTGTCCAGATTCAGCTGGCTCTGACTACCCACTATTTGGTAGAGTAGTATCCTTGTCCTACATTTTTGACTATTTCCTCTATGTTCTGTTTCCACGTGGGGCTTCGATCCATGATCGCACCAAGGTACATGACGATATCGTGTCTTTGGATGTCCTCACCGTTCTTGGAAACCTGTCCTGTGAGTATGGCCTTGCTCTTTTTGGCGTTGACTTGGATTTTCCACTTGTTTCGCAATTCTTCCAGAAGAGATGCTGCTTCCTGATGGTAGCTGGGGGTCAATCTTGTTTGCCATGCGGCGTCTGCCATATAGTCCGCGGAGAGTGCCAGGGAGGTCCTCTCGATCCTTGGTAGGTCGAAGGTGAATATGGTGAACAGCTGGGGAGAAAGTCCCTGTAGTACGTCTGCTTCCATGAGCCTGTAGGTTAACAGTTATTCTGCAATGTTCATTTGAAATTAGGTAGGAAGTTTGACGATACCATCATCTTCACCAAGAGACTGTCATGCCAAACTCTGTCAAGGGCCTTAGTTCCGCCTAAAAAGATCGGTCTTGTGACTCGTCTGTTGTTAAACCCCTCCTCCGTCACGTACTCCGTTAGTCGGCAATGTTCACTTGAAGTTAGGTAGGAAGTTAGAAAGGTAGGATCTTACAAGCGCTTGACGATACCAGGGGGTAACCCATTACCATCATCTTTGCCATGAGACCATCGTGCCAAACTCTATCGAGGGTCTTTGCTGAGTCTAAGAAGATTGCTCTTGTTACTTGTCTGTTGTTGAACCCCTCCGTCACGTACTCCGTTAGACGGAGTACTTGGAGCTCGGTGGAGTGTTCGCTCCGGTAGGCAAACTGTTCATCTAGGATATCTGAGTTCGTCTGTGAGGGTTTTTAATCCCTTCAGGAAGATCCTCTCGGTTACTTTGCTCATCGCCGGCAAGAGACTGATGGGCCTGTAACCGGAAGGAAAAGTAAGATTTTTACCTGGTTTGGGAATCATGATGACGTCTGCTTTCTTCCACTTAGTGGGGAATTGTCGGAGCCCCAGGATGGCGTTGAGCATGTTAATTTCCCTAGCAGTTATAATTATTATCATTAGTCATTTATTTAAATAAATTCTTCTTTAACTCTCAACCTAAACATTTTGCGAGACATCTTTTGTAAAAGCATTTTCGCTTGTCTAACATATAATTTACAGGGAACCGATTACGTTACATTCCCTCCGAAGGATGATATATCCCCTACGAAATACTCTTCTAAAATTGCATAGCTTCTGCATATATAGTGATATATAAGCCGCTAGAAGATGTGTTCATTGCATTCCTCTGTTCTAATCTTTGGTAAAATTCCATTAAATTGAATAGTATTAAAGCTATAAAAAACATGGCGCTTAAATTACACATCCTTTTAAAAACTAGCAACAATTGATATACTATTATTGACCTTAAACTATAAAGTAATTTGAAAAGTATTTGAATAAAAAATTTACTACTTATAAGCCTACACATATATAGATAACCATATCTTTATTGTCGGATAATTCCCTCAAAATTTACTTTTACTGAATTTTTTGCTATTTATGGTTTTAATACCCCTATATTTTCCATTCCAACCAAATATAGAGGTTATATAGATTAGCTACTGATTTGTAATCAATTAAAGATTAATACGCAATACTGGAAATGAAATGCACTTCAATTTTCAAAATTAATTGCATAATAGCATAAAGGGTTAATGTGAACACATTGCGTGCTTATAACGTACACGATGTGGGCAATGATAAGGGCCTTAAATATTACGCGAGGTCAGATTAGGGTAGAAATAGTACAATGTCTGTTTACCCTTTTAGTTTGCTCTATGCACATTATTCAAGTTTTATACAGTCCTTGGTCAATGATAGATTTTAATTTAATGTGATGCATGTCGAGTGATATCAGACTGTAGTGTTTGTAGGAAAAATGTAGAGTGGCAATTCTATATAAGTAAATATTACAGGTATCGAAAAGTGTCTCAATATTTGTATCGTTTTAGTGAATTTTTGTATTTTAGTTGCGTATGAAAATGAACATATTATTTCAAAACACTGTGAGTTGTTTTTATTATTATTTTATTAATTTGTAAATGATTACGTTGTCATTTATTATCATTAACCCCTGGAGGATTATATGAAATTACAGTTTCATAAATTATTTGATCAAAATTAAGTATTTTTAAATGAAATTGGGGGCTAATAGAAACATCTGAGTTTTACTTTCCTCGCTTACCGAATCATTTCTCCAAAATTTCCTCTAATTTTCATGTTTCAGATTCAGTCAATTCAAGTTCAATTCATGTTGTTAATCTATTTCTTAGTTTGTGCTCTATCTATATGCTGGCGTTTGATCTTAAAACTATTTGACTGCTAAAATTTTAAGTGGTACCCTCAAAATCTAAACAAACAAATCTGAATTCTTATTTTGCACAGAAGATCAAAGACAAAACCGATACAAAGTCTTTTCTAGGAAGATAAGCCTTTCTGTACTGAGAACAATAATCTTGGTCTAAATTTTTGTTTTATTTTCAAGAATCTAAAATAACAAAATAGACATTTCATTTTTAGTTTTGGATAGATTGTTAAAACCATAAAATAATATAAACGGAGGCATGTTTGCCTTGAAACGGTACCATTAGAGTTGTGAAGAAAAATAGTATAGACCCTTTTATACAGAATCAATTTCCCTGAATCAAAGTCAGCTATCTTGAATAATTTGGTATTTATTGTTATTAAAGCAAAAACATGAATTTTTAACGCGACTATTTCATGCTAGTACTGACTTTCTTTTATGGTAAATTCAATTATCTACAAATGTGCCAATAATAATATTTTTCAAAACAGATGTAATATATGAATTCTATTTTTCTGCGTCGAATAGCATATCGTCCATAAAATATTTATTTAATTAAAGAGTGTTGTAAAAGATGATCCATGATAAAATAATTCCATTGATTCAAAATACATTTATCAGTTTTATTATTTTATACCTATTGCCTATTGTTTTACTATAAATATTAAAATAGCAATATATTGTTTACTTCTCCTTATTTACAACGCCTTGGCAGAGACTTGCGATTCATGCATTATTCTAGTTCTCCTTCCATTACTGCATAGCATGCCTGACAGCATCACGTCATCTATCGTGGTTGCCTGTTAGGCTTGCAGCCGCACTAAAGCTCTTTGCCATCAGTCTCCTAGTGATATTAGCCCAACGTTTTGCAGGGCGTCATCTTTGTCTCTTTCCATTTATCTGAACTATCGAACGCTCTGTATTGTCCTCCCTCCGGTTGATGTTGATAAAGAAATGAGAAGGTTTGGCAGAATGAGATGCTAGAAAGTGACTTTGGATGACACAATTGTATCATAAATTAGAATTCACTGATAATATAGGCCCACAAGAGAAAAAAATCTGCGTCGTGAACCAGACTATGGTTATGTATTTTGGCTCTATGGAACCGAATCTGACGCCAGTTTTGCCCATATACGTCAGGATTTTAGGTTATGTTCATTTTTTTGGGGGGTGCTCATTTTTTGTGGAAAGTGGCTCCACTCCCGGTGAAATTCACTGGAATCGATATATGTTATTCCTCTCGAGCTCCTGATCAAAAGCTCTCATGGACACAAGGTCGGAAAGTGCACAGTTTCCCAGATAGGCTCCCTTATCCGGCAAATGGGGTGCTCATTTCCTATTGGAAGTGGTGCCAGATGAAATTCGCTGAAAACGATATATGTTATTCCTCTGGACCTCCTGATCAAAGGTTCTCATGGGAACAAGGCTGGAAAATGGACAGTTTAAAAAACATTAATAACATCTTTGCATTCTTTCGATAACCTGACTTGTGGCTATGCTAGCAAATCAAAATTCTAAAATAAATTTGTTCAATCAACAGCTAAGCAGATTAGACTAGTTTCTATATGACCCCCTACTGTATGAGAGTTCAGTTAAAAATGAGAACAAAGGCCTAAAATAAAATTTATTTACCTGCTTTGTCTTAAAAAAATTTTCATTCTAATGGGTTACATTTTCATAAAATCTCTCATTCAGTTTCTTGGAAATGCTTAGCCTTTGAAACATTTTTCGCCCTTATTCTGAGCTCATCAGAAAGGCATAAAGCCACTCATAATGATGTTTCATACAAAACCAAGGCAATATCCATGAAAAAGTATGAAATATTTATATTTGACATTGACTCATAAAGATCTGTTGTTTTTTATGACACCAAAATTGACCCCAGCATTGACCCCCCCCCTGTGTAGGGGGGGGGGCAACTTTGAAAAATTAAATGGGAACCCTCACTTTTTGTAAAAACGCGGTACTTACTTTAGGTGGCTCACGTAACGTGAGTCATGTTGCCTCAAACCAGCTTTAATTTTTTTCGTGCTCAAACTGATAACCACCTTTTTCTTGGCAGTCCTAACCGAAAGTAAACTTTATTGGTAAATTTCTGTAATGCCTCAGGAGTTATTTCATTTGGCACATCGCGTATACTATACCTTTAGACAGGTATTTAACTGTCGTGTCATTGTATAGGTTTTTTTTAAATACTGAACACGTGTTTTTTTGTTTCCGGTGTAAACAGATTATTTCAAGCTTACGCCTTTAAGTTAATTTTTTTGCGACTACAGCGCCATCTGTAACGAATCCAAAAAAGTTTCATACGAACCTTACGTAATTTCAGCCGTTTCCTCAATAAAAAATGGGGTTCCCATTTATTTTTTCAAAGTTGCCCCATCCCACACTCCAGAGGGGCTCCACCCCTTTAACTTTATTGTCATTGTATAGTTTTTTTTATATTGAACACGTGTTTTTTGTTTCCGGTGTAAGCAGATTATTTCAAACTTACGCCTTTTTTCCAATTTAATTTTTTAAAGTTGCACCTCTCCCCCCTGCAGAGGGGGTAGGGGGAGTCAACTTTGGTGTCATTGGATAAGTTTTTTAAAATATTGAAAGATGTTTTTTTGTTTTCCGAAAAGATTAGCAGTTTGCGATATATTTGATCATTCCAGGACTTTTGGGGCACCCTGTATATAGATTTCAGCGAATTTCACCGAGGGCCACTTCCCAAATGAAATAAGCACCTCCTTTGCACCCCCCATATCTGGAGAACTGTGTATTTTCCGATCTTGTGCCCATAAGAACTTTTGATCAGGAGGTCGAGTGGAATAACATATCGATTCCAACGAATTTCACCGAGGCGGGGGCCACTTCCTATGAGAAATGAGCACCCCCTTTGCACCCCTGATATCTGGAATATTGTGCATTTTTCGACATTGTGTCCATGAGAGCTTTTGATTAGGAGCTCAAGAGGAATAACATATATCGATTCCAGCGAATTTTACCCGGAGTGGTTCCACTTCCCACAAGAAAAGAGCACCCCCAAAAAAATGAATATAACCTAAAATCCTGACGTATAGGGGCAAAACTGACGTCGGGTTCGGTATCAGAGCGCAGAAATACATAAGAAAACCATAGCCTGGTTCATGGCGCAGATTTTTTTTCTGTGGGTCTGTGTAATGTTTTAAAGATGTTTCCAAAATATAAGTAACGTAATTATCAAGATAGCGAATGCTATCGTAACTATAACTATAACTAAAAGTAAATAATTTACATAATAACTTTATTTAAATTTCAGATACTTATGTTGTGAAAATCGTAAAACTACGAAGTTTTGTTGCATTTAAATTTACTATGAATTTTCATCAAATAAAGGTCAACTCAATGAACTATATAATATAAATTGGGCTTAAAACGTTATGCTTAAAAAGTTCAACATAGTTGCTTTTCCAATTAACCACTCCGTAAGATAGACTCGTTGACTTGTTTCGGAAATGATTCTAAATGGGTTAGATATTTAAGGGTTGGGGGCAGAAGATTAAATATTTTTCCCTTGCGATAGCTAAATCACTTTTCATAAATGGCAGTACTCTCTGTAAAAGAGCAACATTGTTTCTAATTGGGGGGTTATTTATATCACTTGTTTTGATTAATTTATCATGTAGTTATTTGGGAGTTTTGAACATATCTATCTTGTAAACAAAACAAGAAATGTGAACTCTGAACCGCCCATCTTGGTTAAGTCATTTTGCGTTATTCAGTTTATCAGAAATAAGATCATAATTTCTCAGATTATAACTATATCTAAGGCAACTGTTTTGTAGTCTTTGTGGGCTTACTTTATCTTTACTTAAAAGCGCCGGCCAATACACAACATCGCAATAAGAATGTAGCTAAAAATTTAAAATGAATAAAGCAAATAGCTTTTTAACGTCCGTCGTTAGTTTATCTCTGTGCATAAATAAATACTATAAGTTTAAGGTGGGATTTCTGGATGATGTGGCACACATTGCTAAGATTAACATCAAAACATAATCCCATGTTCTTATAGTGGTTAGATGGTGTTAACGTGACTCTACTTAAATTAATGATATTTTAGTTTAGAGGCGTATCTCTATGCGGGGCCCCCCAATGGTTATCAACGTCCGCATGCCAGAAATATTTTTTTGACGCCCTTGAATATGGGATATACATAATGTTCTTAAGAACAAGAATCTTAGGTTGTTGTATATATTTTTTGAACTTCACTGTTCTCTGTATTAATTTTATAGTTGTTTAAAAATTTGAGTAAAAATGCCATTTTATTTTAATAAGACAACAGAGTTCTTAAAAACAAAAATTGTATTCTTTCTTTGTATTTTGGTTACAGAGACAGAAGCAAAATAAACAACAAACAAAGAAAAAGTTCAATCAGCTATGTTAGAAATATTGAAGTAAATACACGCAATGCCATTAAATGGGTGTTTTTCCAGATTTGGCTGTTACAAACTCTTTCATGATATATTGAGGATAAACCGATTTCCCTGTTACAAAAAATGTGTTACCAAATGGATAGGAGAGAAACGGTCTAACCCCCTCTCCGCGCCCCCTGAACACAGCCGCTGTATAAGATATACAGTGTGTTTGAAAATCGATGAAAAGCCTTGTGAAGGTGACAGGGGATACCATTTAGATGACGTTAAACCAAAGATACCTCAATACCTTACAGTTTTCGAGATTATCGTGTTTACTAAAAAAAATAAAAGTTTTCTCATTTTCACCCTAATAACACACTAGCGGAACGTTACACCTTGGTTATTTTTATTTATTTAATTATTTTTAAATATTAGAGAGTGTATCTGTTCTGTAAATTTACGCAACAAATAACCAAAGTGCCTAAACAAGTAATGAATCACATTTAATGTTAAAAAATACTTTTATGTAAAATAAATTACATTTTCGATGAAACATCATTAAAAAAATGGAGATGTCTCGGTTGTTAAAATACTTTTAAAAACATCTGTGGTTTATTACCTTCCGAACGGTGTACCACATGTCATGGTAATTGGCCAATTCCAAGAACTACAATGCAAAAACTGATAATTTTTGAGACACAGCAGGTTTCCAATTTAAACCTAAACCATAAATAAAACAAAATTTACTAATCAAACATTTACTCATATTCAAAGTGTAAACTATTGTTCTTAATACAGGTTCGGATCCTACGCCTAACTTCTGTTCTAACCCTACAAGGAAAAAAGCGATAGCAGGGAACAATGACGGCTGCCAAATTTTGGAGAATCACATAGCATATTCCATACATTCATCTATGTAGCAATTTATAATAATTTTCTGACTTGTTTGCTGCTTGCCGGTCAAAATACAAGTGACAAAATTATACAGGGTGTCGCGTAATAACGTGCAAAGGATTTAACTACCAATTCCTTATCGAAAATGAAGGTGAGCTCTTTATATAGAATTTTTTCAAATTACACCTTTCTGGTCCAACTTGGTACACCTACGACACTCGATGATTCTTTGTTACTTGCCTTCTACGTTTTGTTTTCCCCACTGTATTCCAATTTCCATCTTTGGATGATGTCGAAGCTTCATTTTTAACCAAATTAATATAACCGTCCAATTTCAGTTGAGTTTCTGCTTGAGCAACAGCTGAAGATGCTTCCTTCTTTGTAATTGCCTTTTTTCAACATTGTTTTTCAATTACGGCTCAGCTGAATGCGATTTAGTCTGCACATTCTGCACCATTCCGCTTTCTTTCGTCGTGCTTAGATCTTGTTTTGACGTGACTTTCTGATGTTTCTTACTCTTATCTAGATCAGTATTAATAACTGCTACATTGTTCTTATTTAAGAGTTCTATTATATGTTCATTTAGAAGTCTTACTTTACCTTTAAGTTCTTGAATGATCGTGTCTTTTTGTTTAATAATGTAATTAAATATATCGTTACGTGTTTCCGCCCCTAGGAAACGCCCTGTATGAATCCGTGGGTTTCAAATAATTTTAACAAGGGGTAACTGCTAACACTTTATTTAATAATTTACTGATTACAGAATACTTCTAAACTAACTTTCACCAATGTTTATATTTACACTTCGGAATTATAACCTCACTTGTCGTTGCCAAACTTCACTTTAAAAACCTCTCCTCTCCGCCGTCGATTTGCCTTATATATCCTAAAATTGCCTCTAGATCCATCTAGAGATTTCCAATTCCAGAACACTATAACTTTAGAGCCATCTACAGGCTTCCAGAGATGGCGTCCATTACTGGTTGCCTAACCATTGATACTGAATTTCAACTATTAGTATCATGGGCGTATCACTCGCCAGGCCTCAGGGGGGTGTAATGCGTAACAATATTGAAGTTTACTTTCTTATCGGGACCACTAATCTCTTTCAATGCGCCGAAAATTGCGGCATCACTGTGAGGGGATGCGCTGTCACCACAACAATTTATCAAGTTTGCATCTATTATTTTCACATTACGTGGTTTGCCACAACTGGACTGAAAGTAACATCCACATCCACATCCACATATGCACTTCCATACTTAGACTTTTTACAAGACACTGGCACTGTCACTTTCCATAGTTAGGTAAAAGTTTTAATTCCCGCACCCAGACTAAGAAGGTGATTTATCAAATCAGTTTTTGTGGTAGGAGTTTATCTGCACAGTGTCTTTATTATAAATTCAGTTCCCATCTTGTATGAAAAATCTGTTTTTCCCTTAATTTCTAGTAACTGTACGACAATTCAGATTATTGTGTAAACTTCTATGCATCTAACTTACATGTCTTGTCCAAACAGTAATATAAAACATACTAGAAACCACTTAAAAGCTTCAATAAAGTAGAGGGTACATATACTCTCACTTACTCGATTTTTCAAACTAACTAAAAATCATCTAGCGTGTATACAAAGGGATGATATTAACTACCCTTCTTATAATTTTGTAAATATCTTTCTGTCTGCTATTTTTTTCTCTCAATAAAAAAAGAACTAAACATTATCATTAATTTAGAAAGAACTAAATTACATCTGCCTTAGTGATCAATCAAAGGCGACGAGCACTATTATATTAGTCAAAACACTAAGTAGACTGGTGTCGAATCATAATTGTATTATGTACCATATGATCATTATATTATAAATTACTTTTAGATAAAAATTGAGAACCGTTTCTTGCACACCCCTTTAAGGGGTGAAGCTGGACAGGAAAGGTTCATTTTGAAAAATTTTATATGAAGAACCGACTGCTTCATTTTCGATAAGGAATTGGTAGTTAAATTTTTTGCACGTTATTACGGAACACCCTGTATAAAATAAAAAATGAATGCTTTTGAAATCTCTTATTATTTTTACCGCTCCGTAAATAAATCTTTTGGGTGGTAAGCACCTGCAAATTTATATTAAATTACCTTTATTTTGTCTCAAATTATTTTATTGTTTTATTGTTGGTTATATAGTTATATTATTTTTGTACCATATATGTATTTATTATATTTTCATAATTTAATATATATCCCCCACATTGAATACGCGTTGAGTAGATATTTCTTTTTAAAAATTCTTATGCTAGTACATTTTTGTTTAAGTCCCTTAATTATAGCCTATGCGCATGTTCTACTCTGTATATAACTTAAAGCACACTTGTCCGTACTTATTATAATTAAATTATTAAATATCAATATCGTTTGAAAATGTTTTTTCTCATCAACCGTTTCCAAAAAAAAATTAATAAATAACAGGCTAACAATTCGATTCTTATATTCTTTGGATTTGTCTGCTCGTTGCGTATTCCTGGATTCTTATCTAAGCCATAGGCTATGACCAGATAGTAGTTCCAATGTCAATAAATAAAACACAAATTTTCACGCTAAACATAAACTGTGTGGTCCCATAAGAGTAACTGAAAATCGAAATAAAAAGATAGTGCGGCAAAAGTACGTTATATTAAACACTTAGATTGTATAAATGTGAATTATTTATTATTTGTTTGCTTATAGTAATGAAACATTTTCTTTATAGGATTTTGCAAACAGTGGAAAGAAAAGCTATCTATGAGAACTAAAGGAAAAACTATACACAAAAATATTAATGAAATCTTTGCATTCTTTCGATAACCTGACTTCTGGTTATGCTAACAAGTAAAAATTCTGAATTGCCATTCTCATTTTAACACTAGCATCCAACCTAGTCCCCTACGGCTAAGCAGGCTAAACTAGTATCTACATGATCTCCTACAATATGTAAATTCAATTAAAAATGAGAACAAAGGTCTGAAATTAATTTATTTACGTACCTTGTCTTTAAAAATTTTTCATTCTAATGAATTACATTTTCATAAAATCTCATTCAGTTTCTTGGAAACGCTTAGCCTTTGAAACAGTGGAAAGAAAAGCTATCTATGAGAACTAAAGAAAAAACTGTACATAAAAATATTAATGAAATCTTTGCATTCTTTCGATAACCTGACTTCTGGTTATGCTAACAAGTAAAAATTCTAAATTGCCATTCTCATTTTAACACTAGTAGTTGAAAACAGGAATGTTTTGAATTAAAGTAGAGAAGCATTCTGTAATAAGGCACCACAAACATTTGACTATTTGTAAGTAAATCTTACAGAAAACTTGGCCAGACCTGAGAAGGGTTTGGAACCATTGGTGTGACACCAATACACTGTACACTATATTTGTGCATTTCGGCCCCCCAGTTAGTATCACTTAGATTTCATTTGCCTGGATTTAAATTGATCGTTCCTTTAAAATTATATCTAGATTTGGAGTAAATAAATATCAGGTAATTCTTTAAATTTTTTAGTACATATGCCTTCACACTATCGACAAGTTTCTGCAGTTCTAATTATTTCTCATTTACATTAGCAATCGTTTCTTCAATTCTGTTGCCTTTATTTTCCAGCAAGGAGGGCATTATAATTACATACTAATATAATTAAATGCAAATTCACTACAATGTAAGAGTACTCTAAAATAGAACCTAAGGAAATAAATATATTGCTAGCAAAAAGACACTAGTAATTATTTCAACTCTTACTAAAGACTTATCACAGATAAGTACAGAAACATATATCTTTCTAAACAAAATACTTTGCCGGCTATATGCCACGATCAACGTTGGATTATAAGCAGACCTCGGATTTAGCGGCCAAATATGTCGTAAAACCAGGGTTGGCTTTAGATGATGATGTGTCAGGGCATAAAAGTTTCATGTATGAAACGATATCTTACCTTGAAATCTTTTGTAGCGAATTCTGTAGTATCCAAAGGTAATAACGTCACTTTAGTATAAACACTCACTCGAAGATAACTGGAGGTATAGAGGGCTGTACTTCACACTAAACTAACACACACAAGTATTCTTCAGTGCCGGTGGTTAAAGAAACTTTCGGAATGTCACCACATTCATGCCAGGTGTAGCAAAGACTACTTCCTTGGCTTATAAAAGGTCTGTTACACCTGTCATCGCAACAAATCCGGGATTTTTTATTAACACAATTTTGAATTTTGTTTGTACTGTCGCAGCAATGTCTCCCTGTAATTGAAAAATATGTTGTCGAAGATCGAACACAACGTTTATTGCATCAATTGTAGTAAAGGCTGATGTTGGCTGATGTTGCAGGTCCCGTATGGCTAGAGAAATTTGTGAGAAACATCCGGGTATGGTCTCCAGATTTTATTGAACAGCTGGATCAAAAAATGTCTAGTGCACCTGTGAAATGGCAACTTCGTCATTTGGATTTAACTGTTGTATCACGTATTTCACATTTTCGAAATGACAGTAATAATACGATGCGGCCTGTAGCCAAGAACCCCATCGTGTGATAATGGGCGCTGGACGTAATGGAATATTTGGTAGAATATCGTGAAATAACTGTACACGACCTGGTGCTTTAAGAAAAACTTTCTTTACACTAGATATTAATTTATCAACATTAGGGTAGCACCTCCTAATAATTTCAACAATCCTATGCAGCCCATGTGCTAAACATGTTACTTGCAGTATATTTCGATACGTTTCTTTCCAAATTCTTCCAGCAGCTTTCATATAATTCACTCCATCGGTAAGGAGTAATAAGAGCTTTTATTTATTTTATTTTATTTTCTGCATATTTGTCACCGGCCAACACACGCGACGTTACGTCTGCAATTTTCTCCCCTCCCACACCGGCAGGTAGCGTAAAGTGTGCACGTGCACTACAAGTTAAAAAGATCTATTACGCCTTACGTTTTTATTTCTTAGGTATAGTGAGTCACCAACTAAACGCATTACCATGGTAAAATTAATAAAATTCAATTAATACGTTGCATGTCTTTCTGTGTTTGTAGTTTGGGTTAGGTGAGGTTAAGTTAGGTTAGGTTGACATGTGAGTGGGCTCTTGTCAGACCCTCCACTGCGACCATCAGGTCTATTGTGGCTCACTCCTAGTTATAGTTCACCCAACAGATTCAGCTTTTTTATAAAGCTGATAATCTTGTTGGGTGAGAAACTGTCCAGGTCCTCTGGCTCCAGTTGCCCTTTGCCAAACAGTGAGAACCTGGTTCTTTCTGCTGCAGGACAGGTACACAAGACGTGTTCTGCCGTTTCATCATCCTCCAGACATAGACGGCATTCTTCGTTTTCCACCAGTCCAATGCTATGTAGGTGATGATTTAGTCTGCAGTGCCCAGTGTATAGGCCAATTAGAGTTCCTGCCAGTGTTGAATTGTTTTTAATTCAGCCCAGGCCAGCATGGCAGCCTTGGCAGAGTTAGCAGATATGCCAAGTGGTTCTGGACCTATAAATTTGGTTTCCGCGTCTTCTCTGGCCAGGGAATCAGCAACTTCATTGCCCTCCATGCCAGAGTGGCCAGGTATCCAGATAGTCAGTTTGTTGTTTCTGCCTACTTGGGCAAAAGCTTCCTGGCAATTCCATACCGCTTTAGAATTACAACGGTAGGATCCAAGGGCTTTAAGAGCCGCTTGGCTGTCTCAAAATATTTTTATTGATTTGTGTCTCGGCTGCATCTGTTCGAGCCCCCGTACACACAGCTCAATGGCATGGATTTCTGCCTGAAAATAGTCGCATTATCACAAAGGCTTGAAATTATCTTTACCTTTGCAGTTTGGGAATGTCTTATAGATGGAGAGCCGGCTGTACAGATTTCCTATGAATAAGATACATGAAAAACTTTGTGTGAGTGAGTAAGTACTACCACAGATATACAGGGAGCCACTTTTCAGATAAGCAAATTTTGCCCGCGTCATGGAATTTTGACGTCACTTCCGGTCATGATTTTTTTTGTCTTTGAATACATGAATAAAACTTACGTCAAAAAGTAGGTTTTGAGGTATACAATGAGATTGTAGTGGGGTGCCAGGCTTCATTTGCTCGCAACCCTGAGACGCCCTCTTATTTGCCCGCATCTTCCCATTTTGACGTCACTTCCGGTAAAATTCCATTACAAGGGCAAAATTTGCTTATATGAGAAGTGGCTCCCTGTGGGTCTGTGGTAGTACTTACTCACCCATACAAAGTTTTTCATGTATCTTATTCATAGGAAATCTGCACAGCCGACTCTCTACTTATTAGTAGGTGTTTACAATATAACAATATTATACCTACTTATCTGTAAAAGACAGCCCTGGACTCCGGCCGCTACATCCGAGGTATGATTATAAGAAGGAAAGATGACCGTTACGTACAGCGGAACTGTCAATAATGTTATTTTTAATTTTTAATTTTTGTCTTTAGTTGTTTTTTGGTTTGGTTGAACAGGATAATTTAGAATTAATTATAACATTTACGTAATGTGCATATTTCTTTCTTATAATCCGATGTTAATCGCGGCATATAGCCGGCAAAGCATTTTGTTCAGAAAGATATATGTTTCTGTAATTATCTATGATAAGTCTTTAGTAACAGTTGAAATAATTACTAGTACCTTTTTGCTTTGGTTCTACCTAGTAATTGTTCATTGAAAATTTCTTCGGAACTTTTACTTGTAGATCAGATACTTTCCCAATCTTCCATCTGGCCATTTGTACTAAAGTATTAGAATCCGATTAGAATAAATATTCATCATTAATTGTAGCTCTTCTTTGTTGATACATATACATACCCTGTCAGTGAAACTGTTACAAATCAAATAAAAAGTATAAAGATAAGCCCATAGCAATACACCATACCAAAGTGGACTAAATGGAACATTTAGATAATGGTAACATGAAACATTTAAATAATATGAAAGCATGAAACATTTAGATAATAGTAAATAACATACAAAAATGCAACTTAAAGACAATTATTATATGAAGAAATACATATACACAATATCCCAGAGGATACAGAGTGATGCGTTACATTTCCCGCCTCCTCACCCAAGTTACGAAGTAAGAGGAAACCTAATCTATGCGTAGATACCTTATTAGCATCTGACGTTTTTTATCCCTTCTCTTGTCGCTACACAAGAAAGAGAACCAGGGAAAGGAGAACCCGAGTCTTTGGGTTTTATCACCGATTATCTCACCAGAGCAAAAAATCTGCCCCTTATATTGCGATTAACCACCAGTGGTGAGTTTTATAATTAATCTCTCTTTTGCTCTTTCTTTGATCTCTCGTTGATCTCTCTTAATACCCAAATAAGCCAATAAAACATATTTTTGAATTATGCATTATTGCAGCGATGTTTATAGCTTCATATAGTAGTAGTGTATATAAATATATGACATAAAATATGTAATAATTGGGAATCCTATTCTGCTCCATAACAGAGAGTGTAAATTTTCATATGTTCCACCTATATATAGAATCTACAACTATTTACTCTGAGTATATGTTATTCTAGTGAGATCCATAATATTCAAGGAAGATTGGATCCTTTAGAATGAGATTTCAGAAACGGTAATATAGAAGGACTCTAGAAGACTCCATCTTATTATACTCTTCGCAAATACAAAACGAAGAGTATATTGCACTCGATCGGCACATTTCTAAAACCAGTAATATTGCTCGTAGAGAAAAAAATGCATATCACTGTTGGTGATCGAATTCTGAACAACTTTCAAAATATCCGTCCGTCCATCTGTCTGTCTGTCGGTCCGTCCGTCCGTCCGTCCGTCCGTCCGTCCGTCCGTCCGTCCGTCCGTCCGTCCGTCACGTTTCTTGTAAGCACGATAACTTAAGAACGAAAAGTCCAATTGTATTGAAATTTGATTGCTCTTAGCTATAAAAAGAACCCGATTGTTTTTTAACAAAATCTATCAATAAATAAAGAAGTTATTAATTTTTTAAATCATAAAAAAAATTATGTTTTGTAACTAAACTAAAAATGCCTAAAACCAATATTTTTTACAAAAAACTGCGAAGAGTATCATATAGAATGTGCAACAATTATATAAAAAGTGCAGTAAATCGGCGAAGAGTATAATGGTTAGCTTGTTGAATTTTAATTTCATCTAGCAACATTTGACGATATGACGAGAATTGTGGAATCAATAATTTATTTGTCAAGATTTTTAAAGTTTTGTAACAAAGTAATTATATACAAGTGCTACTCAAATACAACTTCACTTTTCCGTTCCTGATTAAACGATAACAATGTATTAAGCGCTTGTACAGAAATAAAGAATTTTCTATAGTTTTTAGAAATAAAGGGGCATGATCCGAGCAGCTTATTCACCAAGTTAGCAAGGGATGGAAACCTTCTGTTCTGAGGATCTTCGAAGTTAATACTATGGAAGATTCAATTCCAACTTGCCGAGTCTAGAGCTAGTCGGATTGCGAATTGAAACATCTAGAATCTTCATAACTTTGGAATATGTTCTCAATGGGGCGCTCTTTCGTCTGATGATTTATGTTGGACATAACTGGAAGCGAGAAAAGCGAGATAGATCGAATACACTCAATTCTTCCATGGTTGCATTGAGAACTAATTAGCTGATGGATGAATACAAAGATACATTTTATTTCATGCCTTTCAGTGATTTTTTTAAAGGTCGTTCGATTTATTTTTAGTTTACTTCATATTACTAAATCCATTATCAAGGTAATGTATTGTAAGATTGTTCCCATTTGAACATCAGTTTTGCTGAATTTAAATTTTATCTAGTGATGTATAATCAAATATTTTAAAAACGTATTCTTATAAATTGTTATGTAGTCAATTTTTTGTCACTATTTTGAGAGTTTTCTATCAAACTGTTTATCTACACGAGCTACTTAAATATAGCCAATATAACCTCACTGTTTTCGTTCCTGAGGAAGAAATAATAAAACCGCTAAAGCTGGAACAGAAATGTATCTAATTTTCATGCCTTGTGACTGCTAACCCAAAATTAATAAAATTAAAATTTTGTCCATGACATCATGTGTTCTCAAGTAGACTCATACTTCAGAGAGGAATCAGAGAAAAGACGCTATTACGAAAGTTGTTATTATTTTACAAATATTGAGTCATTTTATTTTATGACCACTTAACTCCAGTTAAAATATTCCATTGTTAAAGAAACGTTAGGCCAAAATTGATGGCTCAATTTTGTATAATAATAGGCAATAGCTTTATTAATTGGAGTTTCTTGTATTTATTCGTGATTATTAATCGTTTTTAAATTGATTTATTACAGTTACACATTCAGTTATATAATTAATTGACCCTTTTATTACCTTTATTTGGAAACAGTTAAGTTTTATGGCGTTTCTATCAGAAAATAAATAGAAACACATTGTAATATGGGGTTTTGTCATCAATTATGTCAACCTAATATACAAAGTAAGATTAATTTTATTACGGGGATATCGTGCAATAAAATCTAAAGCCTAACGAAATGTCAATGTTATAATTTTATTAGGTCTACGCTTTTTCACTGTTTATTGGGAATCATCTATGATTTATTGCATAAGATAAAAATAAATATTATCGGATATTCTTCAACGATGCAAATTTTTAGCTGATGGTGGCGGCTCAAGCGGTATTGCTTTTACGGATCATCACAGTAATCCAGCCATTTAATTAAAACCATTAGCTTGATATGACCACATTTGATTATTTTTCTATTAAAATCTGTATGCGATATCATCAGAGGATATTTTATTGAACGTTCCTATCAAACAAAGATATAAACAAGAGATGCAAATGTTGTAATATTATAATAATAAGCTACTGTATAAATGTGGTAAGAAGAAAATACGTATATGTTTGTTGTAAATCACTTTATTTAAAAGTTGTAGTAATCCTGGAAATATAGATTTTAATGAGAACCTTCACCCTAACAGAATTAAATAGGCGGTGTCTAGTTTAAAATCCTTTAGGCAATCGGACAGGGATGGATGTTTTTCCTGTTTCAATGAGGCATTGAAGAACTCTTTCTGAACCTAAGGAGCATTATTAAAGCAAACTGGAGGAAAGTTAAGGTGATTTTTATTAGAAAAATAGTGAGGTGTCTATCAGGCAAGCCTAAATCATATCACCCCACTAGCTTAACCTCTGATTTCCTATCACCAATTAGGTAATATATTAGAAGTGAAATCATTACCGGGACGCCGCTTGATTCAGAAAAATTCGCTAATCGACCTGGAGAAATAACAGTTAATTCTTTATGTGGTTGATCAAAAGTACCGGACCTGGGTATCCCCCGTTCTCGGGAGCATTGAACACGATGGTGATATTTTTGGGTCTCCCAGCCCTCAGGAACTACCACTGAACGTGAAATGCCCCCTTTTCGCGTTCTTTATTAATTTTGAAGTTTTTAGGGAGATTCTAGTATCAGTGGAGGGGTAGTCTCAACACCGAGAGTTTATAATATATTGTATGATCAAGATCCATACAACCTACCCTAAAAACTCGATCCCACAAGCCCTCGCATGCCTCAAATTGAGAGAACGCGAAAAAGGGGTGGCTTTTCGCGTTTGGGGGTAGTTCCTGAGGTATTAGAGGCCTAAAAATATCACCATCACGTTCAGTACCCTCGAAAACAAAGGGCG
Source organism: Stenurella melanura (assembly GCA_963583905.1). Taxonomy (NCBI): domain Eukaryota; kingdom Metazoa; phylum Arthropoda; class Insecta; order Coleoptera; family Cerambycidae; genus Stenurella; species Stenurella melanura. The sequence continues at coordinate 106,595,306 of OY757311.1, forward strand.
GTCTCGTCCTGGTCATAGCACTTTTGAAGTTTACCCCTTTTCCATGGACTAGTTATAGAGTCCATACAAGGTGCGACGAAAAAGAGCTCCAAAACCAAATGATAGAATTCGCACTGAGAAGCAAAATAATAATTGTAACTACAGGAAATTAATCAGCCATGGTGGTGTAACTGCAGTAAGAGGCTGTCGATGGGGCGAATCATATTATACTATTATTGTGATCAATTCCTTTTAGGTCCTCCTTGTCAACAAATGTAAGTATGGGTTCAGGATATCATTGATAAGCTGGTGCTTTTACAGCAGAGATAAACGTAAAGTTATGATTTCAAATTTAGTGTAAATTGTCATAGAAATAAATTAATAAATAATCGGAACAAGCCTCTTTTAATTAAAATTTCTTAACTCGTGATACATAGTTGCTAACTAGAACGTCATATCCAGGAAACAGATGAACAGAGCCGTACTTTGAATTTATCTATCAATATCGCGATGGACGGGCAATATGTCTACCAATGCGTCAGATATTCTATTTTGAAGCAAAACAGAGTAAGATGTTCCTATTTACTATAAACGTCATTAAATTTCTGCTGAAAACACAATTAGTTAATTAATTCTCTAAGTATTATTTTGTTTATTCCAATATTGAAAAATTTGACGTACGGTTCTGTAGGATATTTTAATGGCCTGTTTTTATGGTCTTTTTTATTTGTATTAAATGGGTGTAGACAACTATACCTACTGGCTCGATGCCAACAAGGCAGTACTTTGAGAACCCTCAATGGAGAGCGATTGAAGTACCATAACTGGGAGGAGGATCACTCATCTCGCAGGAATGGATCTAAAATTATTTCACGAGTATTTGTGGACGCAATAAGACCTACTCAAAACTCTAGGTAGCAGTCCATCCATCTTCCAAGTAAAAATGTATGTCATGGATGTATGTCCCCAGAAATAAATAAACAAGGATTCGGGAGGCAAGCTACAGCTACTTCATATTAATGTCTCTCATATCTTATACCGTTGAAAATTCTCTGGGTGTACAGACTGTGAGCAAGTGACAAGAGACCACAAAATTTCCTTGATGTGTGTGGCAGGCACAAAGAACAGAAAGTAATGAAATAGTTGCCACGCTACGAATGAAGTTTCCGGAGCTTCACTTTTTGAACCTGCTTTGTGTCATAATGACATACATATTAGAGAAGTTCTGAACATTCTATTGAAGTAGTACTCCAGGCCAAAGATAAGTTAACTCAACTTGTTCCACGAGGAATGCTACTTGGTCTATTGCCCTATAAGATATCGTTTCAAGAATATGGACAAGGCTAAAAATGACAAATGCAGATTGACGATAAATGTACTTGGTGAGTATCGAGATATTAGTCCGCACCAAGCTAGTGCTTCTGACAATGCCTATACATTCTCGGTCTCGCTCTCAGACAGAGAGACTGAGACTTTACCCAAAAATTAGGGAATTAACAAGATAGGACATCCGGCGGAAAATCTTTTATCCTTTGGCGCCATTGACCCCGAATTTATTCTCGCGCAGTTGCCACAATGTGACAATCAGGCGGAGAAAATAGTATTAGAAAGAAAGGCCAATAGTGAAAAATGGACAACACTGTCCTGACAGAACGACCGAACTCAGCTGACTGTCAGTAGCCAAGGTCACTAAAAAAACAGGTTGCCTTTTAATATATGTCACATAAAGTATTTATATGTAAGGTATCTATTTGGTTAGGATAGAATTGTATATTGAAAGAATAATTTTGAAACTTTCTTCTATAAAATGACGAAAAAACAGCCACACGCAGCTGTCATCGAGATCTATACGTGACGTAGCACTTGCCGATTTTAATGAGCCAACCTATCTTTTGGACTACACAACTGTCTTCGTCTATTTTGTCTTCTCCGTCTGACTGTCCTATCTTGTTAGTTCTCTAATCTTTGTTTTTATCCATAGAGTCACGTTAAATCTCGGTTTCGGTGCACATTTCTTAAATATTTTTCATCCATTTAAAATGACTACATAAACATAAGCTGCACCCGCTTGTACCACAATTGCAATCAGATTATTTATTTTAATAGCAATTTGACAGATAGCGCAGCACTGGTGAGACGTACATGCGTAGATCAATGAATTTTGGTCAATAGCACCGAGACCTAAGAGTCTCGAATATTCGACCGATACTTACCGTACGACCCGAGACCGATACTTACCATATAGACCCGAAACCGACACGATATTAACCTAATCTCGGTCGCATATTCGTAAGTTACAGACACAAATAGCGATTCGGTTTTCCGAACGTCTCTGATTAAGTTACCGACGTGTTTTTTTTTATTTTATTTTTTTTTTATTTAATCGTCTTATTTATATTAACGTCCTGGCGAAGTTTAGCTAATGCTATTTCACCACTCAACCAGGACACGTACACATAGACATCAACACAACGACCATTCGCGACCAACAGCGGTCTAGTACACTGCTACCATCTCGGCAATACATGAAAAACGCCACTAAACATCCATACCCTGGCCAGGATTCGAACCCGGGACCCCGTGATCGCAAGCCAAACGCCTTAGCACTGCGCCACCGAGCCGGTAAGTATCAGTAGGTGGTATCCGAGAAGGGCAAGAAACATTTGCGCCGTTTTGTTATTGAAAATAAATTGCGAAAACGATGCAAATGCTCCTTGCCCTTCTCGGATACCACCTACTTTTAATACGCATAAATATAAATATTATTTTGAACCTGTATAATATGCCTACACTTTTTACTCAATTATAATGGACAGTGCAATACCTTGTATGTTGCAGACATAAACTGTTAATGCTATTTGTGTCTGTAACTTACGAACATTCGTCTCGGTTTCGTCTCGTCGAGACCGAATCACTGCACTTAGCTAAAGAACCTACTTATCTTGTAAAAATATCTTCAGATGAGAAATATTTATGATTTCTCACGCTATCAAAGATCCAAGGGAACAACAAAATTATCCTATTTGATATAAATCTACGTTTGAAGTAAGAGGTTGAAATATAATCTACTTAACTAGGACACCTTATAATTTCAATTGCTTTTCAGGTTTATCTTTTATACTCTAAATTAAACCTCGCATTTTTACATAGAAGCTATTTACTAATTTTTACGATATGCCACCACACGATAAGTCTTTTATGACCCGCTTTCATAGAAATAATAAACACTATAAAAATTAAACCTATATAAATGACCACAGCTCAATTATAAGATTCATCTAATTAATTTAGAGGAGATTAAATCATATAGGTGTAATTATGAAAGGGTCGTATTTCATGCAATACTCAAGAGGCGACGCTATGAAATGCACCCCATGTTGGAAAAGACACTTTTAAATTAACACTGTCATTATACGCAAAATAGATTATTATTTTCCTTTCGTGACAAAGTAATTTACATACGAAAAACTGTACCTAGTATTTTCCGTTCTAAATTAAGAATCGTTTTAATTAAATATTTTATTTTTAGAACTTAGAACTATATTTATTTTTGGGTATTATAATAGGTGTCTTTCAATGTCAAAATGACTCAGCTTCTTTTTTTGTAGTTTTATTTTGGATGTATAAAATATATATTGAATGTGAGAAGTCCTCCGTGATGAGAAACTACCCTGAAGATTGCAAATTAGATGAAATGCCAGTATATCCGGTGTAAGGAAAAGACCATCTTTGCATTTTGGGTAGATCGCGATTTTTGTTACATAGTGTAAGATTAAAAATATAATAATTATGCTACCCTTGACCTCCTAGAATTGTTGTCTGTCACATTTCTTAAAATTTAAAACGGCTGAGGAGAGATTGACCATCTACACACTAGTGATTCATTTTATACTATATTTATTACATAAGTAAGAAATTATTTTATTTAAAAAAATGTTTTTTGTATTTTATTGCTTAGTTTGCTGTTTGTTTTGGGCATGCGTATCTCTTTGGTTTTAAATTTATAAATTTATAAATAGAATCGTTAAAAAAATGACTACCTTTATTTCTTTAGTAACCCGGTATCCGTTCGGATACCAGTGTGCTACCCGGCGAACCCGAGTATACTTAAAAATGGGCCGGTTATCCGGAATACCGGCTTTTTACCGGGTACTCAGTGCATCCCTGCTGTAGGGTATAGCGTGGTAGTAACCTCATTGTAGTTTCATCTAGCTAAGTCTAGTGTAAGCAAAGCACAAATTAGAAACAATTTTTTTATTGAAACTACCCGTATATTTGCAAATTTGGCGAATGCGCCAGTGATTTTAATTAATAGCTTTCGATTTAAAATAATGGTAATTTTTACAAATAATATGGTATTATTGTTGGACGATGGTCCCCCTTCTTGTTTTTTTACAAAGCCATGCCCATTGTACAGTGGGTCGAACTCTTAAGAACTGAATATAATTCATATTTTGTCGAAATTGTACTAAAATTGGTGGTTACGTATTATCGGGGTAGTTGATACCGAATTTGATCTCAAAGACCTCTGCTTGAGGAATCATTACTTCCTCATTCAGATTTCTTATCCAAGTCTCTTTAAACGAATATATTTCGATACTATATTTGCACTCTAGTAAGTGGAAATAATTATAATAATATAGTATTTGAAATCGTCGGCCCCGAGGTGGTATTGGGAGTGGCTGATGTCCAACAATTTCTTGAGAATGTTTCTTCTCATACGCTTAATAATACACAATTCTATTTTGATAACCCCTCTTATAATTGAGTGAGGGTGATGGCAAATGTTATAAAAATTTGAGACCTTAGGCCCTTAGCTACTAGTATATACAGCAAGTCTCAACTTTCTAGACACTTACTACCTTACTTTATTCATTTTTCCCTATTTACCCGTATTTATCCCCAAACCTTTCAATGGAAACATCTCAAATTATAATCTAGTTCTATTTGTTGTTATAATACTTTGTAATACTACCGTTCAGTTGGCGGCTGAACAAAAAGGTAAGCGAGACTAGCAACCAGCCTAACGCTGCGGTTAGGTCGAGGATTAAACTTAATAATTTTTTATTTATCTGATTGTGAATAAAACCAATTTTAGGGCGAGAGTGTGTTCAAAAAGAGATATTCCATCAAAGAAACAGATAACTGATATTCCTGTAATTTGTTCAGGAGGAAACAATCAAACACAAATTTTAAAACAAACAAGGTATTAACAATAATGATAAAACTTTTCTAAATCTTTACAGAAATATATTTTAATTAAAACTAAAAAGTTATTGCAAATATTTAATTGAAAAATTTACATATTAAATTAACTAGAGGATTTAAAATTTAAAAAACATGAAACTATCAACAGGTTTACAGCAAATTTAAAATCTTTCGACCAAAATTGCTGCTGCTATTATTAACAGAAGATAGTTGAGCTTATGTAACTTGTAGATGGCGTGGAATTCCGACGTGGGCGGTTCCTGTAGTTGATCACGGGTACTCAGGAGTTAAGGCCTTGTTAATGTACTTGTCTTTATCGACGAGAAGGTTCCAGGTTGACCATACATCGGGGAAGATGCCCAGCCAGTTATGGTTTAGTTATCCAGCCAATAGCAACATCAATCCTGTGCTTTGATTCAGTTGTGGGTCGGTCCAGGTTGTTACATAAAAAACATTAACATGTGAGAGACCAGTTGATAAGAGAAAAACAAAGAGAGGAAAAAGAACACAGTCTCTAAATTCTGTCCAACTGCTAGGGCTATACAGAAATGTTACTAGCAATTTAAAATTTAAATGTCTCTAATCTCAAATTGATGTAAAATTTATTAGAAAATAACTACAAGAAGACTAGAGCATCTTTGGCATGGCCAAGGTCGCAATTACTACAAAAAGATACAAATCGATAAAACTAGAAAATCAGAAATTGTTAAATTTACATAATGAAAAATTGCACAGATAAAATGGGACTATTAAAGAAAACAGGAAAAAATAAAACTCCACTAAATATAAATTAGGAATTTAGATGAGAACTTTGGCTTACTAAAAAATTACTACTACTAGTTTATTACAAAAAAGCTAACTCTACTGAAAACTGAAAAGAGACATTTTATAAGTACAAAACGGTTCATAAAATAGCGAAAACTTTGATAATTAAGCTCCCTGATAAATAATTTACTAAAACAAAATGATAAATTTTAAGCACAAAAACGAACCGTTCAATCAATAGGAAATATTTTGTTAATTAATCATTCGGACTACTAAATTACAAAACAAAATGACAAAGACTTTGGGTTTCGGTATATTAAAAATTCGATAATAGGTACAAAATACGCATAAAAAAAATTAGTCTAGGGTGTAAGATTTCCTGAGTAACAAAAAAAATTCTAGATTACTCTCTACTACATTATCAAACCACGGGCATAATTATTAGCAATTTTAATTATGCGTTGCACAGGGAGCTGTGAGTAACGCTGAACTCCACCCTCAAGATGAGTGATCAAATCTAGAAATTCAACAAGAAAGCTCACTCATCGGAGGTAGAATTTCTTCCGAGAAGCAGTTCAGTGGCCCTCGCAATATGCAATTCTGCCGCTTCAACCCATCTGAAGATGATACAAGCCGTGGAAAACGTCGTACTTCGATGCAAAGTGGATGCACCATGGTTTGTCAGAAACTCCGACATCTTCAGAGACCTGGAATACACCCCAGTAACTGAAGTCATCCGGGACAGAGCGAAGAACTTATACGCCTGTGCGGCAGAGCATGGGAATCCGCTGGTCAGACAGGCGACTGACTATGACCCCAACGATGCTCCGAGGTACAAGAGGCCGAAGCTCCAGATCTTGGATAATGGGTAAGTATAACTAGCCCTTTATCTGTTTCAGCCCGATCTGCAAGCCACACCTCAAGGAGACAATGACCAAAGACATCCAATTACCCTTACGCTTACCCTAGCCCGTGCCGGCCTTTGACGCGTCTCTGGCCGAACACAATCCTGAACTACACAGTTCACACTTCCTTCCGACGAAATCGGAGCACATGACGCCAATTGGCACCCTGGGCTTCCGACTAGTCAACACCCCCAAATACCTTTCAAGCTCCAAGAGAGTTCGGTAACAGCCGTTCCCTCTCACGACAGACGAAAGACGCTCCCGGGAGCCTATACATGCCAGCGAAGAAAGAAGACCAAGATAGAAGAGCGCCAGAAGAAACGAGCCAGCTGGCAGGGTCCAACAGCCAGGACCAGGGGAGGTTTGCTAACATCGCCAATACCGTCCGCATTTGCGGGGGAGATAGGCAAAAAAACAGGCCCACCCCTTACGAGGCCGGTCCAGGTCTACAGCGATGATTGGGGCAGAGAGCTCAAGCTCGATCCCTAATCATCCGACACCGTCATCTTTGGTCAAGAATATTGGCGCGCCGCTTCAAATTCAAAAACTCAACATACCTGCCCCTAAAACATAAACAAGCGGGAAGAAACTCTCCTAAGCGAATTTACGGATCTAAACCATCTGTCTTAAAATTTATTCTAGATTAATTTCAACACACGTGTTCTACAACGCCGCATGAACACAAATCACCCACAGTGACACAAAATTCGCATATATATAATCGTAATCATATAATAAACAAATACTCAATAACAAAATTTTGAAAAATTATTAAGTGATTACTTATATAATATCCAGATTTTCAATTGTTCACCATGACTTACCCATATCACACCGAAAACCACAGTGAAGTCTTCGAGTGGCTGATGGGACAGATCTCCTACGCTCATGTCTAACCATTTGAAATAACGCGATTTTTAACTGAATAAACGTAGAGTATTATAGTACGGGTACTCTACCGATAATAATTTAGGCAATGAAACGAAAAAGTTTCGTTACAACTTACGTATACCTTTCAATTGAATATCTAAATTTTATTTTATTTTATTAACTCCTTTAATTATGCAGTGGTGGTTGTGATGGAGGGTGGAAATTTTTATACAAAATTTAGGGTCTTAGTTTCTAGTATGTACACCAAGTACCAAGTTTCTGGACTCTCACTAGCTTGTTTTCCTTATTTTCTCTATTTGCTCCTTGCCCCCAATCTATCACTAGAGTAAGCTAGAAATATATTCTATTTCCAAATCTCGTTATAAAACGTACGTATACAAAATTTCAAGTCAATACCTTAAAGCGTTCCAGAGAAAACGTTCGCACAAAAAAAAGTTACAGTGTTCACTTCAAAGATTTATTTATATTTTTGTTTTTCTTTGAATTCTTGTGTTTATATGCTTATTCATTAAATAAGAAATTTCTAATATTTCTTCTATTATTTCTTCTTTATAATAATTATTGAAGAAAATGTTCATTCCTATCGTTTTAAATAACAAATTGTCTTAAAATACTTGCTGGTTCTTCCTTCCTTCACGGAACTGAAAGTCACGACTATTCTTCTTAATTTTTTAAGATTCTACCGACTGCGCCAAATTCTTTATTTTCTGATCAAGTTTGTGTGTCGTGAGAGTTTATCATTTGCTCTACTTTTCATTTCAACATATTTTTGATGTGCAATATCGACCCAGAGGAAAAATTGCAACTTTTATTGGACAGTACATAAAGTGGACAAATTTAAATCAGCGAAAGTCCTCATATAATAAAATTGAACATATGTGAATTGCCATGTTAGAAAATACAAAGAAAGGTTTCATAGCAGATAAATCCTATAAATTGCGATAAAAGTAAAAATCTGTGCGCATACTAATTTCATAAAAATACAAGGTGTCTGGTGTATTCCTGCAAATATTGTATGGTAATAATTCATTAGATCGAGAGAAGTAAAAAAGTCTTAAAATTTGTTATTTGCTCCAAGAGTGTTTCCCAAATTAAATATTTTCTAAAAATGAGATATTTTCAAGCCAGATACTAGTAATAATAATATTGATTCGGTCTCTAACGCTGGCCAAGTTAGACCAAATTGAAAGTCGATAACGACTATCATCTCCCATTTTATTATGCTGTATAATGTGTATTTTATCATAAAAATCATTTCTGTCGCATCTTTTGCCAATTTTAATATAGTTCATAAAATAACTAATAAAAGAATTTATTTGTAAATTATTTTAGAGAAGTGTCACAGCCCTTATAATGGAGAGCACATTTGTAAAAAACTTATTAAAAATTATTAAAATTTTTCTAACTTTCAATTTCATGTGCTTTAAAGGATATTTTCATATTAAATAAAACTATGCAGATGGCAATAGTGACAACGTTTGTACTTATGATATAAAAATAATATAGAATGATATAGAAAAACAAAAAGCCTGCTTAATGAAAGTAAGTAAGCCATTCGTTTGCAAGGAACAGAATTGTCAAATGAACAAAGACCATACGTTGAGAGTTAAAGGCATGTGACTGAAAATGGGTACAATGAACAGGATAAAAACATACAATAGGGGAGGCGGATAGGATAGGGATAAATGAAACAAGTGAATATAGCTTCACGCGGCATTAACCTGTTAGAACGCAGTGCTACTCCAGAATATACGCGATTAATTCCTGTATGCGATGTCCGAAATTATTATCTCCAAAGTGAATCTTCCAGAGAATTATTATTATGTCTTTCATAATATATATATATAATATACACTTTTCTAGGTAATAATTACGGTACGGTATATTTAAAAATTTCGTAAAAAAGTTCATAAATTAAAGAAAAATAGAAATTGGAAAATTCGGGCGAAATTTGGTGGGATGACTAAATAAATGCCCTAGAACATGGAAAAAGATAATATTGCTTCTCCAAGGTCACTTATTTCGTTATAATGATTTTGTTTAAATGCTTTAAATCAAAATTTTGCAACCTGAGAGCAATTTGGTAGAAAATTATGCCGCTGTCTCCGGGAAGATCTCTAAGTCAAGGGAAAAATATTTTTTGCCAAATTTGTTGGACCTAGAGGAAAATCCACCAATTTAAAATTTAGAAATTAACAGAATTATATAAGAAGTACAACTAATAATCAACAGTAACGTATAAGGGGCCTCGCGCGCGTAATTTTGCAAGCCGATTTCACCCCTTCCGGCCCACGGAATTTGGAAGAAATTTATATTTTGGTAATCTACACGTCAGTAGCAATAATTTGATCCCAGTTGAATTCATTTCGTTCAATTGCAAAAACAAATTTGTTTTTAAAATTTTTAAATTCTGCCGAGAATCTCCGATCCAACCAAATTAGCAGAAAATTGGTATTCTTGATTTATAGGTCAACAAAAAAGAAGTGCGACCATTTTCTGTCGTCCCCTACACTTTCTAAATTTTAATGAAAGTGTATAAACTGACGCGCTGTAGCGCTCTTAGGGCCCACTGCAAACCCTTAGCCTTTTGATCGAATTTGTAGAGGTGGTCAAAAAACTAAGTTTCGACCTTTTCGGAAACCATTCGTTTTAGTTAGGTATGTAATATTTACGTATATTTGATTTTTTTTAAATCGCCGTGTTTATGTTTACGTCCTGGCGGAGTATAGAAATAGCCATTCCACCACTAAATCAGGACACCTACAGAACCATTCCCTGCAATATTTCCATCCACAGAAACTGATACTCGAAACTCATGAGAGATAACAGCTACCAGACATGTTGTGCTACTCAACGGTGGTTTAGTCCACCGGCTCCGCCTCAGCAATACATTAGAAAAGCCACTAGACATCCATACCCTAACCAGGATTCGAACCTCTGACTCCACAATGGCAAGCTTAACACTTAATTACTCCGCCACTGAATCGAAAAATGTTATGTTTCAATAATAAATTATGAAACTGTCAGATAAGAAAACACAATGTCATAAATACAAATATGACAACACTATTTCGGTTGCCGTATAGTCCGAATTTTTTCATTGGTTATTTAAAACAATAGCAATCCCCATTCGATTGAAAATATTTTTTTGTAGTCCCCATTCACGCAGAATTATACAGAACATATTGCTATATGGGGCATTGTATTAAAATATACTTTCAATTGCTATTTCTTTCTACGTTTATTTACAACCGTCAAGGGGTACTGCTATGAGTTATCCATTATAAACACGACCCAGTGCACAATGGCAATTTCGTGACTTCCATTTTCAAATCAAAAGTGTCGCCTCTCCTCTCCCCCCCTCCCCTCCCCTCCCCTCCCCCCCCCCTCCCCCCCCCTCCCCCCCCCCTCCCCTCTGCACTGCAAAATGAGAGGAATCTAGAAGTTTTGAAAATTGTCTGTTGCGGCGCAACGGAGACGTCCCCTGCATCTACCACCCGATGTACATAGTGTACATGGTGATATTAAAAATCATGAAACAGAATTTCACTGTCTTTCGGTGATTTTGTTAATTGTTAATTTTTACATTGTCCTTAATGGCGATATTAAGTAATAAGAGTCAATTAACTGAGAAACCAAAGAATCTCCTTTCACCCTTTCTAGTGGCCAAATTTCATGTAAATCTGCCAAAATATACATTCACGAGAGCCCAATTAAATTCAGTATCAACTACTCAGAAAATACAGGGTGTAATTAGTTTCATGAGGGTCATCGAAAAGCATGCCGACAAAGCAGTTAAAAGCGACCGACAGAGGACACCGCCATGTTTTTTGCTTCTTCGCGGCCAAATTATCTTATTATGCGTGCTATACTCTCCCTTGTAATATTCTCAAGCAACAATTTCAGTTTGCGTGTCCTTACTTGGTAAACAACATACACACGATGCGACCTACCCGTTCCTTGGTTTCGTCTGTTGCTTTTCTTTTTGAATTTTGTGCCACTTATGTTAAGATTTATTTTTTTGACTTATCGTTCAAGTCATTAGTTCTTGGTCACGTAAGACCCTACTTATCGTTCGTGCTTTTTGTGTACTTTTTGGATTTTGGACCAAGTTTTTCTTTTTGTTTTCTTTATTGATAAAGTTAATTCACAGTTTAGTGTGGTGTTTTAAAACGCAGATTTTGGACATTATGGGAGACTACACTTATCCAGTTTAAAAGTGAATTATTTATTATTTGTTTGCTTATAGCAATGAAACATATTCTTTATAGGATTTTGCAAACAGCGGAAAGAAAAACTATCTATGAGAACTAAAAGAAAGACTATATGTAAAAATATTAATGAAATCTTTGCATTCTTTCGATAACCTGACTTCTGGTTATGCTAACAAGTAAAAATTCTTATTTGCCATTCTCATTGCATGGAACATCGTTATGAGTGGCTTTGGGCTTTTCTGATGAGTCCACAATAAGGACGAAAAACGTTTCAAAGGCTAAGCATTTCCAAGAAACTGAATGAGATTTTATGAAAATGTAATTCATTAGAACGAAAAATTTTTAAAGACAAGGTAGGTAATAAATTAGTTTCAGACCTTTATTCTTATTTTTAACTGAATTTACATATCGTAGGGGATCATGTAGATACTAGTTTAACCTGCCTAGCCGTAGGGGACTATCTGGGATGCTAGTGTTATAATGAGAATGGCAAATAAGAATTTTTACTTGCTAGCATAACCAAAAGTCAGGTTATCGAAAGAATACAAAGATTTCATTAATATTTTTACATATAGTTTTTCTTTTACTTCTCATAGATAGTTTTTTTTCCGATGTTTGTAAAATCCTATAAAGAATATGTTTCATTACACTTATCCAGAGCTCGCGGATATGCACTTGGTGTATGGAGAAAGTGGTGGAAATGCAGCTGGTGTGGAAGAGCTTTATCGTTTAAGGTCCCACGTCATCCTTGTGCTCTCACATTTGTTAGTATTTACCAGCGTCTTCGAGAAACAGGTCGTCTCGATAGACATAGAGGAGAACGAGGTCCACAACGCAGAGGTTCAAATTTTGGAACTTGTAGAAGAGGATCCAACCTTACGCACCCGCGATATCGCGAACTGTGTGGGAGTATCCAATTTTGTGGTATGGAGGACATTGAGAGATATGAACTTACATCTCTATCATTATCAACGTGTCCAAGCATTAGAACCTCAAGATTTTGCAGAGCGAATGCAATTTTGTAGGTGGATTTTAAGAAAGCACGTGGCAGATGAGGATTTCTTAAACATTCTGTGTTTCTGCGATGAGTCGTGTTTTACCAGAAATGGGGTGTTTAATTTTAAAAATATGCACTATTGGGCAGATGAAAAACGACGTGTAATAAGAAGGGCGCATTTTCAACGACGGTTCAGCGTTAATTTGTGGACAGGAATATGCGGTAATGAAATAATTGGACCTATATAATTACCAGCTAGATTAACTTAATTTTTTTTGCAACAAACATTGCCAAATTTGCTGGAAGATGTACCCTTGGCTACGCGCAGAAGAATGTGGTATTTGCACGATGGCGCGCCAGTCCATTTTAGCCTGGCTGTTGGAAATTTTTTGAACAGAAAGTTTTCTCGACGATGGATTGGATGTGGCAGAGCAGTACCATGGCCTGCTAGATCGCCCGACTTTAATCCGATGGACTTTCATTTCTAGGGACATTTTAAATCTCTGGTTTACCGTGATCCAATTGACACTTTAGAACAATTGCAACAATGTATTTTAGTGTGCATAGAAACCATAAAAGATGATCCTAATTTACCAAATTGTTGAACGGAGTACGTATGTCCTTAGTTCGACGTGCTGAAATGTGTATACGTGGAGATGGAGGTCATTTCGAACAATTTTTTTGAAAAATTCAAAAGAATTCTTCAGTTATTGAGTGTTGCATATTGGGCATTAAAGGTATGATTATTATTATTAGTATTCGCTGTCTTATTTTGATCTGTTTATTAATGTTTACATTGATTTTCATAGAGACCAAAGACTCGATTTTTAGTTTTCGATACCTGATTGGGAAAAGTTATGCGCTCAATTCGTTAAAAAAATCAGATTCTTTTCCTAACTTAAAATACACAACTATTTTCTGTTATCGTATCTCGGACGTCTAACTGTTCGTTTTCCAATTTCATAAAGTAATTACTAATTTAAGCTTTTAACACAATGTTACAAATGTTAATTAACCACTTTTATACTTTATAAATTCTTATAAACGACAATAAAAACTACAATAACTTTCTTCCAAATTAAAAAACACATGTAAACAAATCCTATTTAAACCCATGCGGCCATGCTATACTTGCATTGTGCCGAAAGAGAAGGAATTATTTACATTTTCATAATTAGTGGTATAAAAAGTTTTTTACAAGTAATCCCATCAAAGTACCGCACTTCTTCCGGCAGGAACACAAGTCGGGTATTACAGTTTTTTATTATTTCTAATATTCGGAACTATAACATCCATTGACCCTGAAAAACAGTGGTTCTCAAATGTTTCATACCTTAACATTAAATTTTTAAACCTAGGTCAGTTTTTTTCAAAGTGCCCCTAGAGAAAAAGGCATATAGATTTTTTGTTTGTCTAGTCGGTCCCTATTACCATTTTTTTTAATGACGTGAAACTAATTACACCCTGTATATAATTACTAATTTAAACGCATTTCATTCTCGGCGCCTACGCCATATTTTCGTACTTTCTCGAATAGAAAGTATTATTTTCCAAGTTTTTCTCGCCTTATATTAGACAGCTGTGTGAAATTAATAGGGGAATAAGGGGAATACCGCCACCCAAACTCTATCTACAGTTTTTGAACCATTTCCATAGAAATCACTTAAACCATTTTAGAAAATCATTGAGCAAGCATGATTAAAAACACACATACGGTTGGTTAAAAAGAAAATTATTTCTAATCGAGATATTAGTTAGATATAACTGTTTGTAAGCTAAATATTAGCGTTGTTTACATTTTTTTAAATGTTCGTTTCTGATTATATTCTAGTTATGGCCGTTTTAATGATAACTTTGTAAATATGCTTAATTACAGAAATGTGGATTAAAAAGTATAGTAGAAACTATTGGGAATTCAGTAAAATCAATCAAATCCAATTACCTTCAAAACAAAAGAAAACCTATAGTTATACAGACATGAAATAGCGTAGTGGGACTATTTCCGTTAGGAATAAAAACGGGCGTAAAAGAGAGAAAGTATAACCAGAACAGAGTGTATGAAAGAAGAGAAAAGTTCAGTCCTTAATTTGATGAGGCTCAAATTGGTTTAATCATAATGACGCTCAGTAATCTGCAGATTGCCATCAAGATGTACTGTAATTTCTGAATGGATTTTTTTCCATGATTTTAATTATGAAATGCACCCGCACTCTTTAATTACTGAAAATAAGCTCTTTCTCTTTTATTCCGTCTGCATCGAAATACTGTAATCCTAATAATGACTTTTACTCCACGTGTCAAAGTATTTTTAACTTTACGAATGTTTGCACGTTAAAACCAGAAACAACCTCAATTTAAAATTTACATAAGTCTGCAAAAAATTGCATGTCACTTTCATAACAGTATAATAACTACCTTCTTTATATTGATAAGGGAACATTGCAAATAAACAAAAATATAAATATAATATGAATTTTGCAGCCTTGAGAATTTTTAAAATTTTCGAATTTAAAAAATTATTATTAAGTTGCAATTTAGCAACAAAGATGAATGAAAATTAAATATCAATTATAGAAGCAAACGCTGATTAAAACTACTGCTGATTGCTGTATTTTTTAATTGTTAAAAAATGTTTATGATAATCCCTATAGGAAGAGCAGGAATTAAAACAAAACCACAGATAACAATTATAAAATAACTGTTTATTTCCTATAAGTTTTTTAAAGTTTGCTATAAAGTCACAGCATATTGAAATATTCTCCGAATAACGTGAAAATTATAATAACAATAATAATAATAATAGACGAACCATTGAAGGAAGAAAATCCAGTTCGGCGTCTTTGGTGCTGCTTGTTGATGATCAATTAAGAACAGATCCATTAGAGGTCGCTAATATACTAGCAGAGCATTTTGAGGCAACAAGTAAATCTACTAATTATCATCCGGATTTTCTTCAAGTAAAAGAATATCTGGAAAGAGAACTGTACTTCGAGGAAACCGAATCAGCGACATATAATTCTACTTTTACTATGACCGAACTCGAGGAAGCCCTGGGAGAGCTAACAAACTCCTCTCCAGGGACAGATAACATTCCTTACGAAATGATAAGACAACTTCCTGCCTCACAGAAAGTTGCTTTACTGAAGCTCTATAACAAAATTTGGCAAGAAGGTACATACCCAAATAAATGGCGGGAAGCCATTATAATCCCCCTTTTAAAGCAAGGAAAAGACCCTAATAATCCAACAAACTACCGACCCATATCTCTTACTTGTTGTATGAGTAAAGTATTTGAGAAAATGGTGAACGCTAGACTCATATGGTACATCGAAACGCATGGCTTACTGTCGGAGTCTCAAATTGGATTCAGAAAGTTTAGATCCACTACAGACCAACTAGTGCGGTTAGAATATATCATTCAAACTAGTTTTGCAGCTAGAAGTCACGTAGTAGCCGTATTCTTTGATCTTGAAAAGGCCTACGATATGACATGGAGGTACGGAGTTCTGAAAAAATTACACGATTGGGGAATTAGGGGAAATCTACCTAAATTCATAAAAAGCTTTCTACAAGAAAGAAATTTTAGGGTAAAAGTTGAGAATCAATTTTCGGATTCGCTACCTTTAGAAAACGGAATTCCACAAGGTTCCACGCTTAGTGTAACATTGTTTGCCATCGCTGTTAACGATATAGCTACGAATATAGAACCAGACATAGGAAGCTGCTTATACGTGGATGATCTGGCCATATACCTTTCCGTAAAGGACATGGCCAGAATGGAACAAAAACTCCAGAGAGCAATAGACATCATATTTAAAAACGCAAAGGATTGGGGATTTCGTTTTTCAACCACAAAAACATATTGTATGCATTTCTGTCGGCTAAGAACCCCTCACAATGACCCAAACCTGGTCATTGATGGCAGGGCGATAGAGGTCGTGCCCCAAGCAAAATTTTTAGGTGTTATATTTGACAGAAAATTGACGTGGGGACCGCACATAGAGAATCTCGCAGTTAAATGTAAGAAATCATTAAATGTTATGCGTTGCTTAGCAAATATTAATTGGGGGGCAGATAGAGACGTTTTATTAAAATATTTTACATCTACCATTCTCTCAAAAATGGACTACGGAAGCATAGTCTATTCTGCGGCTCGCAGATCTCGTCTCAAGGTGTTGGATATTATCCATAGTGCAGGCATAAGGCTGGCAATAGGGGCCTTTAGAACTAGTCCGTTATCCTCCCTATATATTGATTCGGGTATACCGCCATTACGTCTAAGAAGAGATCGCCTTTTGTTAAATTACGGCATAGGTATATGGTCACAGCCTAATCATCCAAACTACAGAATATTATTTAATGAAGATGATTATGATATATATGAAACAAGACCTACAATAACAAGACCAGCTGGGATACGAATAAGCGAGCTTCTGAATAGCCTCAATGCAGCTTTTACACCAGTTTATAGTTTGGGCTTCTGTGAGATTCCTCCCTGGAAATTGAATCGTCCAGTATTCCATTTAGAGAATGCCGTCCTATCTAAATCTGGTACTGATCCTCGCCAATTTCAAGTGACCTTTAATGAAATCATTGATAGATACCCTAATTCATTGGCCATTTACACAGATGGATCCAAAACAAATTCAGGAATCGGGAGCGCGTTCGCTAGTTTAGGTGAATCACACTCATGGAGCCTCCATCCATGGACAAGTATTTACACAGCTGAGCTGTACGCTATATGGCAAGCGCTACTCTACGCTATATTTAGGAACTATTTTACATTTCTTATCTGCTCAGACTCACTCAGCGCCATAAACGGAATTAAATGTGTGTTTACTTACGATCCACTTATCCAACAAATTCATTCTCTGATTCACCATTTACATGAATCAGGGAAAAAAGTAATACTAATATGGACCCCCGGTCATGTTGGCATCGCCGGAAATGAATTAGCGGATCATTCAGCAAGAACTGCAGCCGATAACGGGAGCGCAGAAAATATTCCCATACGTTCTGATGACATGAAAGCGTTCTTCAAAGAGAGAATTAATAATGTATGGCAAACCGAATGGAACACACACGAAACTAATTTAAGGCATATTAAACCATGCGTAAAACCCTGGAGACACTCCTGGAAATTGACCCGAAGAGAGGGAGTGGCCCTTACACGTCTCAGAATTGGTCATACTCACCTTACCTCTTCATATCTATTATTGGGCGCGAGGCAACCCAGGTGTCCTAGATGCCAAGTGCGATTGACAGTAAAACACATTCTCTTAGACTGTGCAAACTACGCAAATGCCCGTCAACGGTTTAATATACCAATTACCATTCCAGAATGCCTGAGTAATGTAGAAAAGATTGAGTTAAGAGTAATCAATTTTCTTAAAGCCACCAAGTTACTGCATAAGTTGTGAAGTCGTCTTATTTGTTAATTTATTTATTTTTATTTTAAATATTCTATGTAGTTCGTGCAAACTATTTTTTTTCTTTTGTATAGGCCCTTTACACCCCTGGTTGTCTTTTATGAATGAAACGTTATTTATTATACATTTCCCAATATTGCGATAACACACATATATACAATTGCCCATAATATAGATGGATGAGAATGCAGCTAATGACCATAGAAGTCGATGCTGCGAAAAAAAAAAAAAATAATAATAATAGACTTTTATTATATATCCCGCAAAATGGTAAACGGGAAAAACACAATATTGCGACTTAATTATGTGGTATATAAAAGGGGAGGTCGCAACCTTTCGACACACAAGCAATCATGACTATCAGTCTTAAACTTAACCTTAAAACTATTTGCTTAAAGTAATACAAGCATTTGAAATGAATCTACCGAAAATAGAGCCAATATGTATACAATTAAGCAAACAGTAATTATTACAATTGCTTTTTTATAAATATATATAGGTCGGTCATCATAACTTTTTCTTGGTCAGAAATTTAAAACAGCAATTCTATTGGCTATCTTATAGAAAAAATTGCGTTGAACACGATGGTGACATTATTAAACATTGGCTTCATGGTTAAAAACTATGTTTTTTAGCGAAAATTCTCATTTTTTTTATGTTCTTTGACTTTCTAACGAAAACGCAGCGTCTGACAAAAAAGTTCAGATATAAAAAAATGAATATTTTATCAATACGCGTGCTTTGAGAGCAACCTTTTATCTTTGATCATTCAATTGTTATAAACAAATTAAGGGAACTAAATTAACAATTTTTTCCTGGTCAACGAAAGGTCATACGGATATTGTATTGTAATCAAGTTGCATTTTGTTCATAGAATTTACAGTTTTTTTATGTGTCGATATCTCACGCATTTTGTAATTGTTTAAACAAATAAGCTAGTTTATTTATTAAGAATTTGCGACTATCCATGGCATTTTTTGCACTCTCCACCCTCGGCAATCGATAAATATTGATAAATAATACATACATACATTTCTGTGTGGTCTTGCCCCTATTTTCTTTTTTTTTTTTTAATTGCCCCCGCCCCTAACAACGTTTTTTGGACAATTCTGAACAACCTTTATTAATAAAGTTTTTCGATAAAAAAATGCATAATATGATTTCTTTATTTTTTCCATTTATTTTGGTACCGCAGGTGGCTTTGCATTTGTAACACGCGAATGATTTTTTTGCTCATAAGTAGATCCTAATTTGTTCTATCTTTTGGTAAAATTTGATGCAAGTCGGACAAAAAAGGAAAAAGTTATAAATGTGCCCCGCTTTTAAATGGGTCACTCTGTATATAAAATTCAAAACGCGTTCGGTTTTAAATGTGCTGTAAGTGATTTAAATTGGTTTAAAGAGTCATTGAAAGGTATTTTTATCTTATCTTTTATTTTTTTTAAGTTTAATTATTTTTTTGTACAGGGTGTTCCTAATGACGTGCTAATATTTCAGGGTGTGACTCCTTAGGTCACTTTATGAAGAAAATTTCATATGAACATATGTCCGCAAAGGCTTAAATTTTTTGCTACGGGATGTTGAAAACTTGTCTTTTTAATCGTTATTAGGTACTTCCACATCCACGTAGTGGATTGGAAGTATAGTAATCGTAAAAAAAATTTCAATTTTTTTTTCTCGAAATAGGTTTAGAATGTCATGAAACGTCGAGATTTTAAATTTGAGCGAAAAAGGAATTTTCTGTCTGTCTGTCGGTCGGTCTGTCTGTCCGTCTGTAACTTTTTTTTTTTTTCTGCACGTTTTATCCGGAACGGTTTAAGATATTGACTTGAAATTTTGTACACGTATATATTATAACGAGATCTGGAACTGGATTGTTTTTTGAAGATATCCGGTGAAGGGTTGGGGGGTAAATATGGATAAATAGGGGGAAATATGTAAAGCAAGGTGGTAAGAGTACAGAAACTTGAAATTTGATGTATCTACTACAAGCCAAGGCCTCAAAATTTTTTATAACATTTTTCATCTGGAACTAGATTATATTTTGAGATGATTCCGTTGAAGTTTGGGGGTTAAATAGGAATATATAGGGGAAAATAACTAAATCAAGCTGGTAAGAGTACAGAAACTTGGGATTTGGTGTACATACTAGAAACCAAGGTCTCAGATTTCTTTCTAATATTTTTCAAACCCCGCCACCTCCGCTCCATTATTAATGGGATTGATAACATAGAATTGAGATATTCACTTGAAAGTTAGGACAATTATTATTTATTGCAATGACATCGCTTGAGATGATTCCATTGAAGGGGTGGGAGGTGGCAGGTGGTGAATAGGGGAAAATAAGTAGGGTAAATTAGAAACGTCATTTTTATCGTATATAGTGGAAACCGACGCCTCAAGCTTTTCTATAACATCTGCCCCAAATATTATTAAAATTCTATGACCAATAATTTCCACGTACTAGAGTGCAAATCTAGTCAAGATGTTACCTTTAAAGTCACTTGAATGAAAAATGTGGAAGTAGTGATTCCTTAGGCAGCGGTTTTTTTTAATATCTCAGAAAGTACTTTAGATATTATTTTCAATTTTGGTATATATTAATAGGATATAAAACCACATATTTTTATTAGAAAAGTTATTTGATCGCTCCACCAGTGGCGTCCCTGCGAACATGTCCTCTGATATTTTTTACCAAAATAGTGGTACGCCACTGATATTTTTTCATGTGGGTATTTTTTCTGATTAGCCTGATCAATTCTACATGAAAACGGTCTCTTGCGTTTTTCTCGTCAGACGCACAGTTCTTGATTGAAACAATTAAATTAAAACTAACTACACAGGCACACATGGAGCGTAAACACTTAAAAAAGTTGTACGACGTTCGTAAATTAATTGTTATAAAAGTATAAAATGCATGAAAAACCAATGGATTTGTGTGATAATTGAAAACTAGTTTAATATATTAATTTTAAGTTGTCACAATCTTTTTTCAAAAAATGAATTAATAAACAATTGACAGTCGTAAACGCAAAATGATCTATATCTCCGGTTCTAGTTAACGAATCGAGGTCTATCTAGGCTCAAAATTTTACTTTTTTTTAATTATCTTTCATTTTCCTATAATTGCACTTCGATGCGACGTTCCTCAACCGAGATATTTCATTTGTTTACTAAGCATTTTTTTAATGTTGGCGGGGGGTAAAAAAAAAAAGAAATGAGGTGCAAAACCACATAGAAATGGTAGTATTTATCAATATTTGTCGATTGCAGGGGGTGAAGAGTGTAAAAAATGCCATGACAAGTCGCAAATCCTTAATAAACAAATCAGCTTATTTGTTTAAACAAGTACAAAATACGCGAGATATCGACACAAAAAAAAAACTGTAAATTCTATGAACAAAATGCAACATTTTGATTACAACAAAATACCCGTATGTCCCTTCGTTGAACAGGAAAAGAATTGTTTATAACAATTGAATGGTTAAAGATAAAGTCTCAAACGACGCGTATTGATAAAATATTCATTTTTTTATATCTGAACTTTTTCTATCCGATGCACCGTTTTCGTCAAAAAGTCAACATCAAAAAATGAGAATATTCGCTAAAAACCATTGTTTCTAACAATGAAGCCTGCGTTTTCTATTTTTTTTTATGTCACTATCGTGTTCAGTGCAATTTTTCCTATAAGAATAGTCAATGAAATTGCTGTTTTAAATTTCTGACCAAAATCGACGATTTTGACTTTACTACGACCTAATACGACCTAATATGTATGACAACACTTATTTTGCACATCCTAATAATCTTTATGCTGACAGATACACGACAGCACAGCACAGCAGCACAGCAGCACAGTAGAGAGCTTGCTGTTAGAAGAATTTCCAAAGTCAAGCATAATTAAATTAAATATCAAAATTTTCAAATTCCTAAAATTTATTTCGACGCCCGATATTATGCTGACCTCATTGACTGGTTCAATATTATTCTTAGTAACTATCATCTAACAATGCCTCTCTGAAGAAGAGCCGCATAACACAAGATCAGAGATTTTGATCAATTTTCCTGCCAGGCTCAGGCAGTCGAAAGCTTCTTAAAGATAATTTCGGATGCATCATCAAAAATGTGCGGTGAAAAATCCAGCGGTGGCTATGTTAGAACCAACTTGGATGCAAGAAACGATCTCTCAAAATATAAAAATAGGGAACGAAATTAGGGGTCGGTCTTTGCCCCACTCATGAGCCATTTGTGCCAATTATGTATCATAGTTTTGTGCATATTATGCTGTGACGTGCTTTCTTCCGGTTGCCTAGCGCATAGACGAGCGGAAGCGTCACTTTAGCGCTGAGCTATATTTCAGTTAAATTCGGTTATCTCGGGCGCCACCTTTGCAATTTTTATGTGACGCAAAGGTCCCACATTAGCCTCCTAAACGCAGCCTGTTGAAGTAGGGCTGGGATAGCTACAGTGGAGACACGGTGTGTCCAGGGATCCGGACGGCAGATTAGACTTTCACTCACATTCAACAGTAAAAGGCAGTTGTCGGTAAATAACAAAGGTTATTAACAATTAATAAAATTTACAAAGCAATTAAAAAACGGTTAGGTACCAAAATTCGGAGTTCTTTACACATAAAATAAAAACGTAAGATATGACATTTTAGTTTAATTTTATTTAATTAGGTCCCTGTTCGAACGCCATTTTGTGGCGTACGGGGAACCAGACGGTGGGAAGCTAGCCGACAACTGGTTAATTCGGAAGCAAGCGGTGGTAAGCAAGCATATGGTGAGAACGGAAAAAAAACACAGCAAAATCGGAAAAAACGGTATGCGGTAAAGAAATAAAAAGAAAAACGGTAAGTAATAAAAATGGGCAGCGTGCAAGTACCAGGCAGAAGCAAGCGGTTATCTACAGCAATAATCATGCCTTAATGAACGGTCAGAGTGTAGGTGTGACGAACTTGGCAAAATTAAATAAAACTGATACCAAATAAATAAAACGGTTTTCGGATTCGGTGCGGTGTGTAACCTAAGTTACACTCAGTTCGGAAAATAAGACGGTTATCGGATCTGGTATCAGCTTACGGCGGAGATTATTCTGCCTAGGCGGACAGACAGCAATAATCAGAATGGTGGTATTTCGGTTTGGTTCGGAAATGTTGAAATTACGTAAACACTTTATGCGGTGTTTGCCATTCGCCTCAAACCCCACAGCTGGGTGCCTATATTAAATGAGTTTCGATTCGGCCCCGTGTTATCTTGTCGGAGTTGATGCGGAAAATATCAGAATATAAAGTTAGTTAATCTATTTACGGTAGCCTAGATTTTGTGTTATTTCAAAGTAATGAATTTTGTTTCAATTCGTATCAGTACAAAATAATGGAAACAAAATGAACGGTAACTAAAATTTCTACTCACTCGGTAGAACAACAGCACTATAACAAATTTCACAAAAATTATTTTGTGATGACATGTTTTATTTTGATTTGTTTAAATACGAAATAGTTAAAATAAAATACACGGTAACTATAACTTCTACACAGTTGGTAGAATAACAGATAGCAGTTTAACTCAGTACCATCACAAATGGTCTCAATTAAAATAACATAAATGGTAAACGGTACACGTTTTCTGGTTTTCTCTCTATATATCATCCATGTTTTTTTTCCTCTGGAAATTCTTTGGAACATAGCTATTTGGATACAACCGGAAGAATTTAACAGGTCCTAACTAGGACACCCTAACTTTGACAATATTTAACTTTAAATTAAGATTTATTTGGCTAAGTCGGAAAATGATAATTATAATCTGATACATTTAAACGGAAAAGATTTCAAATTATTGGTTTAAAACACACATTTTAGCGAATTAGTCTTATCGGTGTTAATATCAAAAACCAGAAGCCAGCGGCGATGATAAAATGGTGTAAGTACACGTGATGAAGATTGAAAATAATAGTCAACTTGACTATTCGACGGACCGAACAAAAGTGATATTCAAATGTGCTCTAATAAAACTAATTCACGCCGTCTGACTTACCAACGCCCTCAGTATCAATTTTTGTAATTAAAGTTAATATTACGGACAGCCCTCTCACGGCCAGGTTCGTCACATTTTCTATCTAAAGTGGAATCCTATATCGCGGTTTAAACTAGCTAAATCAGAAGGAACCTATAATGATAATTATGATTTATTATACATATGTTTGAACGTAAACGGGGCAAATGACGAAGTATATTAGTATTTTAAATTTCATTTTTGGCAACGGAACATTCACCTCGTTACAATGCGCAATTTTGCACGCCCCCTCTGAAATTTTGCTTCCCGACCTCTGGAATTGGTTCAGAGAATTAAGTGGGGGGTGCAAACTTGAGACTTACTCTTTCACATGCTACAATTAAATTGAATTTCCCATCATCATAATTGTCCAATTTTGCACACCTTCATTTCAAAATTTTCACACTCATAAGTATAGCGTCCATGGCGTCCCGGAGACCCCCTCATTACCAACATTTCTATTAATTTCGCCGGATCAGTGGCGCAGTACTAAGGTGTTTAGCTTGCTACTACGGAGTCCCAGGTTCGAATCCTGGCCAGGGTATGGATATTTAGTGGCGTTTTTCATGTGTTACCGAGACGGTAGTAGTGAGCAGATCACTGTTGAGTGGTACAACAGGTCTAGTCGCTGCTATCTCTCTTGAGTTCGAGTCTCAGCTGCGGTAGTTGGCAATATCGCAGGGAATGGTTTGTTTATGTCTATGTGTCTATGTGTAAATAAACTAACTACTTCATAGAAGTGCCAAACAGCACTGTACATGAAGAAAACATACATATATGGACATAGCAGTCTAAAAACTATAATGTAAGCAAGAACACAAGTGCTCCTTTTATACAGATACACAGTGACATTTATAATAGAATTAATTATACATAATAAAATTAATTATACATCGGAGAGTACAGTTCAAGTTATCAATTTTTTTTTTTTTTAATTTATTTTAAAATAATTTATTTAAGTAAGGTTTAGGATTAACAGCATGATGAATTTTCTCCCTAGGGACGTTTGAAATGTATTGTTTTATTTTTATTTTCGCTTTATTCAGTAAAGAAATTTGTTTAATATTTCCGGGTAACTCATTGTAGGATCTTGCACTAAGGTATGTAAAGCATCTTTGTCCACAGGTAGTGTAAGTTTTAGGAATCCTTATGTGGTTTCTGCAGTTTTCCCTTATCGGTTGAATATTTTTGGTTGTTTGCACATTAGCTTGCCATTGATATATTACACACTGGAAAAAGAACAATAATCTTATATCCATTACATTGGCATCTTTAAATAATACGTTTGATGGGTAGGTAAATTCCTTATTTAAAATAATTTTCAATATTCTCTTTTGTAATATGTCCAGCTGTTTTAGATGCGAGTCGAGAACTCCGCCCCACCCTAGGATCCCATACGAAAGGTGCGATTCAATTAGAGAGTGGTACAGAATTTTTAAATGTTTTAGATCTAGAATTTCTTTGAGACATTTGAACCTATATATTAATTTTCTTATTTTATTTGATGTATAGTTTATATGCAGGTCCCATTTAACTTGTGGATCTATGATTATTTCTAGATATTTGACTTGTTTTGCAGCAGTTATCTGAAAGTGTTCATCAACTATCAGTTCTTGAAAAGGCGGGGCTGAGGTTTCATATAGATAGAAAGGTAAGTAATACGTTTTTGATACATTTAGTGTGAGCAATTTATTTTCAAAATATTGTTTTATGTTTTTTAGGTCTTTCTCTGCTTTATTTTTAAGATCGTTCCAGTTAGAAGCTGTATAAAAGAAGGCAGTGTCGTCCGCATAGCTTATTACTGAGGCACTGGTATGTATATCGAATAGAGAATTAATGTATATTATGAATAGTATTGGCCCCAGTACTATTCCCTGCGGTACACCATACCCAACGGTCTCAGCCTCACTTCTTACAGAATTTATTTCTGTGTACTGTGTCCTATTTGTTAAGTATGATTTTAGTAGATCAAAACTGTTGTTTCCTAATCCTATTGCATCAAGTGTGGTGAGAAGTTCAGCATGACATACCGTATCAAACGCCTTTGTTAAATCTACAAACACTGCTAAATTTTTTGTTCTCTTATCCAAAGCTTCATAGACCTTGCTCATTAGATTGGCAATTGCATTTTGTGTATTCTTCCCCTTTCTAAATCCATACTGAGAATTTGACAACAGGCTGTATTTCTCTAAGAAGTTCACAATTCTTGTTTTGATTACGTGAAGCAATTTCCTATTTGACATTCTCATTATAACATTAGCATCCAACATAGTCTCCAAGGGCTATGCAGATAAAACTAGTATCTACATGACCCCCTACAGTATGAAGATTCAGTTAAAAATGAAAACAAAGGCCTAAAATGAATTTATTTATCCGCCTTGTCTTAAAAAGGGGGTCATGTAGATACTAGTTTTATCTGCATAGCCGTGGGGGACTATGTTGGATGCTAGTGTTATAATGAGAATGTCAAATAAGAAATTGGACAAATTTATTTCAGGATTTTAATTTGCTAGCATAAACAGAAGTCAGGTTATCGAAAAGAATGCAAAAATTTCATTCATATATTTACATACAGTTTTTCTTTCAGTTCTCATAAATAGTTTTTTCTTCCGCTGTTTGCAAAATCCTATAAAGAATATGTTTCATTACTATAAGCAAACAAATAATAAATGATTCACTTTTAAATATGTGTACGTGTTATGATTGAGTGGTAGAACAGCAATAGCCGAACTCCGCTAGGACGTTAATATAAATAAGGCCATTAAAATAAAGAAATTAAAAATATGTACTTAATCTTAATCACTTAATTTTGCTTGCCTTATTTCAAATTCAGAATTCAAGAAATCCTAGAGAAATCTGAATAGGAAGCAATAGGCACTGGGTTGTCGCTTATTTTTACTAGATGAAAAATAAATATATGATAAAATTAAGTAAATTGGTGAATTTTTGAAATAAGACACATATACGTCACTTTCCAATAGCATTAATTGCTGAAGCCGGTTAATTTTGTTATGCTTTTTCTGATAATACATTTGGTATACCGTTCCCTTAGGATCCACGGGCTAGAGCACTTCTATGTATCGTCCCCGTGAAAAATTATAAGCTCAGCGAGCTGACTTAATTAAAACAAAATTTACAGGATCAACACTTAGCTATGTTATTGTAGATTGGGATGGAAAGCTTTTGACAACATTAAGTATTCATCAATCGTCGTGTGAACGATTGCCAATTGTCGTTACTAGTGAAAATGTAGAACAAGTTTCTGAAGTACACAAACTTGAGAGCTCAATGGATGGAACAGTCATCAACTGTCTATATCGCACTTCTTGAATGGGGATTGTCAGATGCGGTTCAGGCCTTGTGTCGTGATACTACGGCCTCAAATACTGGGAGATTCAATGGAGCGCGTGTGTCTTGTTAGAGCAGAAGCTGGGTAAAACTCTTCTTTACCTCCCTTGTTGTCACCACAATTATGAGTTGATTTTGAGAGATGTTTTTGACGCTAAAATTCCACACGTAACCTCAAGTCCGGATATTCTATTGAAAAATTTCAAAAGAAACTGGAGCAATCTGGATCATAATATATTTGAAAACGGGATGGAGAATGAATTATGTCGCGCCAGTTTAGACGATAGAAGACTCGAAATGATCAAGTTTTACTTAAGCAAACTGGAAAACAGACAAATTAGACATGACTATCGAAAACTGGTGGAATTAACTGTCCTTTTTCTCAATGGTGACGAACAGAAGAAATAAAGATTCATCCTCCTGGAGCCATGCCTCAAGCTCGATGGATGGCTCGTGCAATTTACTGTTTGAAAATTTTTACGTACCGTAATCAGTATCTCCTGCCTGCGAAACAAAATACTTCTGTAGGAGATACCTGCGTTTTTATTACTATTCGCTTTTACGTAAAAGCATGGTTTGATTCTCCTATGACATCTAAAGCTCCAATCTATGTTCTTAATTTTACAAAGAGTTTAAAATCACATGAAAACAAAGATCAACTAATTTCTCAAGCAGCGATTAATAAAATGTATAGACACTTGTGGTATTTAACGGAAGAGACAGCAACATTAGCGTTTTTCGATGGCACGTCGCGCGTCGTTTATTGATGGATTCAGTGAGAACAATTGACATACTTCATTTAAAAAAATATGAATCTATTTGCTCGCTTCAATATTGACTCGGAATTTTTAAATCACGATCCAGAAATGTAGGGAACGCAAGATTCTTATTCGAATGTACAAGGAATAATAATGTAACCTAAAGCTGTCAATGACACTACCGAAATGGCCGGTAAAGTTAATGGAGGATTTCCATGGTCTCTTAACAGAGGATGAAAAGCAAAGTGTACAAGAGCACAGAAAAATGTTTCCAGATGGTATGAAAGACACATTAAAGTAAATATTTTAATAATTTTGAACAATAAACACTACTTAAGAAAATATTTTTACCCTTAAACCTATCATGAGAGGGTAGGTAAGGATCATAGGTGTTGATATTGCCTTTATTTATATAGCAAATAACAGTCATTTGGAGTTATAAAGAATAATTTAAGGGTATATTTGAATTTATTACAGTTTGGATATTGTCTAAATGTTATTTGTGGTATTATCTCAATTTTTTCTAATTCTTTGGAACTTCCTGCCACATGTGTTTTTTTCCTTTTAACCGGCGCTAGAGGAATCTACAAAATATCGCAATTGCCAATAAATTACTGGGAAATACCCTCTACGCCTGTGACTTTTACGTTAAGGGATCAGTTAGTGGTTGCTTTTTTTAAACAAATAACACATACCTATAAGTATAGAAACTTGAAATTAAATATTTCGCCGACGTTTCGGAAATCTATTCTCTTTCCTTTTACAAGGCTTCTTTTGAAAAATCTTTTTTTTGCGGGGTATGATAATTACACAGCTCTAAGAATGTTTATTATATTCAATATCCATAGATACTTACTATTTACGTAGAACTGTTGATACAGTTTACATTTTTTTAAAATTTTTATACAATGTTAGGTTTGTGAAGTTCTTTTTTAGCATTGGCAACCAGGTTGCGGAAAAATTCGACATGCATCTATCCTCATTCAATAATATTACCACTGATTCTTTTCTTTTCTGCTATCCGCCTCGTTTGGTAAATTTTTTGCCGAGGCCCAGTTTATTTTATGTCCGTTCTACCAAGCGTGTTCGCAAATCTGGGACCTCTGAATTTCATTTTTTCTGATACAATTTTTGTGTTCACCCAATCTTACACTAAAGGGTCTGGATGATTCACCCACGTAATGTTTGTTGCACCCACACGGAATATTATAAATGCAGTCTTTTGAATTTTGTTCCTGGTTCTTCAGTTTCGCCTTTGTGAGAATAGATCTTAAAGTGATTTTTTTTTAAATGTCGTCCTAATATCAAATCTATCACCGATACGGTGCAACTTTTCGGATAATCTGCATACATAAGGAATTAACGTTGTGTAACATTTTTCAGGTTTTTGTCGTACCTGATTGCTATTTTCAATATTTATGAAGGTTTTATCGACAAAACCCTCAGGGTATTGATTATTTATAAGAACTTCTTTTATAAACCGCTCTCATTGTTTAATATTTCATCAGTAGAAGAAATAATTTTGGCCCTATCATACAAACATTTCATAACACCCCTCTTAACGTGCATCGACTGATTTGAGTTGAAATTTAAATATCTGTTGGTATATGTTGGTTTCCTATAAACAATTGTTTCAATTGTACCATTTACTCTTTTAATTGAAACATCTGAAAATGGTAATTCATTTCTAGTTTCCTTTTCTAAAGTAAATTTAATAGAAGGTTATTTATTATTTAAATGTTCTAAAAATCTATCTAGTAACTCAATGCAATCTGGCCTCACGATATTGAGTTACATGGAATAAACTGGGACTCGGCAAAAATTTTAACAAAAGAGGCGGATAGTAAAAAAAAATTAAAAAATCAGCAATAATATTATTGAATGAGGTAGATGCGTGTCGAATTGTTCCGTAGATGCCTGTACAACTTGGTTGTCAATGTTAAAATAACTTCACAAACTTAACATTGTATAAAAATTTTAAAAAAACTGTTAACTATATCAACAGTTGTATGTAAAAAATAATTATCTATGTATACTGAATATAACAAACATTCTTAGAGCTGTGTATTTATCATACACAGCAAACGTTACTTTTCAACAAAGGACTTGAAAAAGGAAATAGATTAGATTTCCGAAACGTCGGCGAAATATTTAATTTCAAGTTTTTGTACTTATTTGTGTTATTTGTTTAAAAAAGCAACCTCTTACTGATTCTTTGACGTAAAAGTCACAGGTGTAGAGGTTACTTCCCAGTGACATATTGGTTAATTGTGATATTTTGTAGATTCCCCTAGCACCGGTTAAAAAGAAAAAAATGCATGCGGCAGAAAGTCCCAAGGAATTGGGAAAAATTACAGTTTGGGGTCTTTATCTGCAAAAGTAACGTATTGTTATGCATTACACCCCCTATGATACGCCTATGCCTAATAGTGACTGGAAACTTGTAGAAAGAGATAGAGTTTTCTAGAGTGTGGTGGGAGAAAATTCTCGATTGTGTTCTGGATGACTCTGGAGACAATTTCAGAGTATATAAGGCGCGATTACTGGCGGAGGGGGGGAAGTTCTATTAAAGAGAAGTTTGGTAGCGAACATTATGTTAAATATCAAGAAAACAAAGTGTAAAGGTTATTTAAGTTAATAAGAGGTTTTGTATAATCAGTAAATTATTAAATAAACTGTTAGTGATTTACCCCTTGTTAAAATGATTTAGAACCCACCAATTCATACAGGGTGTTTCCTAAAGGGAGTAAACACGTAACAGTATTTTGATAAATTTTACACCCCGGTCGGCATGGGAAGGGGTTCATCTAGGGATCTGAATTCAGGGTGTGTTATTCTTATAACAAATGTAACTTTTTAGACGATGAAACCAAAAAAAATGAAAAGTAAGATACTCCTTAATAGGCACTAAGCTGAGTGCGTGCAAAATTTGAAATAGTGTATGCAAAATAGAGCGGTTAATATAGTATAAGAATACTAGCAATTTTAGAAGTTAACATTAAGATGGAACTAAAATAATACAAATTTCGTTAGAAGACGAAAGCTGTAGAAATTTCTTCGTAACGCCGTAGGTGTTAATACAAATGTGTGCAAAATTTGAAATAAAGTGTTAAAAATTCTCATTTTTAATTGAATTTTCATGACCGTAGGGGGTTATGTAGATACTAGTTTAATCGGCATAGCCGTAGGGGACTGTGTGAACGCCAGTTGTTGAATGAGAATTTTCAAATACGAAATTATACAAATTCATTTTAAGATTTTAATTTGCTAGCATATCCAGAATTCAGGTTATGGAAAGATTTCATTAATATTTTTATACATAGTTTTTTCTTTAGTTCTCATAGATAGTTATTTTTTCTGCTGTTTGCTAAATCCTATAAAGAATATGTTTCAATACAATTAAAAGCAAACAACTAATAATTCACTTTTAAACATGCATATAAAATATGTATATATTTTTAATGGATAATGGATCAACAAAGAATTATTACATCGACTAGCCTTGTATAACTTTAAAAATTCCGGCTAGATAATTTCCAAAACTATTACTTTTAGTGCGATGTCTTATCTCTCTTTGTCATAACTTTTCTATACCAGCTTTACTTTTTCTAAATAAAATAAAAAAATCCACCATTTCCCCCCCACTCTAGTCTTTTTTTTTTAATGTGTTGCCTTTTGCAAAAAGCACTATTGATACCAAATTAATAGATACGAAAGAGGATGCTTTGATAGCACATGCTTGAGATGCAATGTTGTGGACAAAATCGACAAAATGTGTTTTTGAACCCAGTTCGAAATTCGACTGGCTGCAGAAAAATTAAAAATACCACAGGTATTCTTGAACGAAATAGGCGTTTGATGAATCCAAGAACTCGAGGAAGTATCAAAATGGAAAAGGCGTTTTGAATAATTTCTGTGAATACATTCATCACCCTGTATATCGCATGCAAGAAATAACCTTCAGTGTGGTTTATTTTCTTGTATTCTATATAATTGTTTAATTGTAGCATATTAAGACACTCTTACTTTTTATTGGATATTTTGGCACTGAATAATAACAGAGGTTTGTTCTTGAATATTTGGTTGTTACAAAACGTTTCTCCAACCATTTGGCGCTAATATTTTTTCACTAAAATTTTAAAATATTTTTCAGTGGCAAAATACCCAATAAAAAGTAAAAAAACACCTTGTATGATTTTAAGTTACTTTGAAGAAGAAAATTTGTAAATAAACCATTTTTGTGATTGAGATACATTGAAATCGTATAAGTTCTAATGTTTAATTAAATTGTTCTTAAGAGTTAAAATAAATTTCCTTCGTATAAAAGCCAAATCAACTAATGCATTCGAGATGTTCCAGGATATAAAAATCATATTAAGTTTCACCCGAGAGATGTATCTTGGTGACTGTCTAATGTGAGTTAGACGGCGCAATATTTAAATTACATGTAAATTGCAGATATAAAGGAACATATTTCCATATAAACTAATACACCACCGGAACTTTGGTTTTCAGAAGCTCCGGAGCAAGCACGTCATGTGTCGTTTGGAACGATAAGCGAGGTGCGTTTCGAAAGCCATTTGCAAATATAGAATTGGACGGGATCCCATAGTATTGTCGATTTGCGATCTTTTGCTTTTCATTTGCATTGCAAAGTACGCCGCAATTCGGTGCCGACACCAGAACGTATAAAACTTCTCCGGGAACGGCGCCCATGGGAGCTCGGAATCGGTTTCCGGGTTTAGATTGAGTGAATTTCCCCACATCCCGCATGATGATATTACCTATACACGCTCTCTTGTTTAATTCCATTGAAATCTTTAAAGCGGCGGTCGGGAGATTGGTATTTCTATTGCTTGTGTCCGGCACACCTACCTTCAGTTTATATGGAATTCGAAACCCTTTACAAGATAAACATGCCTTTATTTTATTATTTATCCTATCTTTTGGCGGGGTTTAGCATAAGAAAACACTGGACATTTGGTTTTAAATACTTTATTTATGATCTAAGAGAATTTAAGCAAAGACGTGGACCGTACAAAACACTGAATAATATACGTGTTCTTTATACTACAAAGAATATTAAAAATTAGTTTTGATCTAAGCAGAAGCTAATTTGTCGAAGCAATGATGTGCCAAACATTATTATTTGTAGGAAAATACACAACGAACAAAAAACAATGCCTAAGGAACCACTACTTCCACATTCAGATTTCCCGTCCAAATCTCTTTAAAGGAAAACAGCTTGAATATTTTTGCGCTCTAGTGTGTGAAGATAATTGGTCATAGAATTTTAATAATACAATATTTGAGGCAAATGTTATAAAAAAAAATGAGACGTTGCCTTCCAGTATATACGCCAAAAATGAAGTTTCTGGATTCTTATTAGCTTGCTTCACTTATTTTCCCCTATTTATCCCCGTTCCCCACCGCTTCAATGGAATCATCTCAATCAGATATCATTACAATACATACGTGTACCAAATTTCAAGTGAATATCTCAATTTTATTTTATCAACCCCTTTAATAATGAAGTGGGGGTGCTGTGGAGGGGGGGAGGGGTGAAGAATATTATAAAAAAATCTGAGGCTTTGGCTTCTAGTATATACACCAAATCCGAAATTTCTGTACACTTACTAGCTTGCTTTACTTATTTTTTCTTATTTACCCTTATTTAACCCCCAACGCTTCATCTGAATTAGCATAAGTTATAATACACTTTCAGATATCGCCATGACATACATGTGTACAAAATTTCAAGTTAATATCTTAAACCGTTCCTGAGTAAGCGTGCGCTCAAAAAAGTTACAGATCGACAGACAGACAGACCAACAAACCCACCGACAGACAAAAAGTAATTTTTTTCACTCAGATTTCTCGACATTTTGGAACATTCCAAGCCTATTTCAATAAATACAATTTTTGAAAATTTTCTAATCATTGCTATACTTCCACTCCACTACCTGAATGTGGAGGTAATAAATAGTACCATGCGAGGTGGCTACAATAATTCCAAGTCATCAAATAATTTTGTTAAACGATAATATTTTAATTTTCTGTTCCAATTTTCATACCTAACAAGATGACTGTCCCTTTTCTGGCGAATTAGGACGTAAGATCAAAATAGAGAACATTGTATTGTACATATTCTTTATGGGATTTTGCAAAATCCTATAAAGAATATGTTTCAATACAATTAAAGCAAACTAATAATAATTATTCACTTTTAAAGAGAACGTTGTGTTAACGTATATATATTTCAGAAAGTTGTTGGTTCCAACAACTGAAAAGAAATAGAAATCATCCAATTATATAAGAGACTGGCTGGAAACTGTACGCAAACTAACTATTACGGATTTAATGAAAAATGCTAAGAGCTAGCAAAAAAAAATTGATCCTATGAACACTAAATGAAGATGACATCTTTCCTAGAGCTAACGAGCAACTATGATAGATATCATGGTACTGTTAGATATGCCATATAGTAAAGGCACGCCAATCAGAATATTGCTTAGGTCACAGAACGTTTATCTGCTTGTAACAGCTGATACTTCTGTGTTCGAAATATCCCGAATTTTTTTTATGGATTATAATTTAGGTATTTTGTGCATTTACGACCGTATTAGTATTTTAAACTCACCCCACAATATTCTGATAACTCTTCGAAAGACTGTATGTCAAGAGCAGAAAGTCCCCCTTACGAGGCCGGTCCAGGTCTACAGCGATGATTGGGGCAAAGAGCTCAAGCTCGACCCCTAATCATCCGAGACCGACATATTTAGTCAAGAATATTGGCGCGAGCAGAAAGTTGTTGGTTCCTAACAGCTGAAAATAAAATCATCCAATTATATAAGATACTGGCCGTAATTGTACGCAGACTATTACGGAGTATAACGAAAAATTATAAAGTTAGCAGGAAAGATTAGATCCTATGAACTATAAATGAAGACGACATCTTTCCTAAAGCTAACAGGTAAAGAAATATATAATATGACCAGATCAAAAATGTAAAGAAGTATGAGTTGTAAGCTTTAATAGTATCGTCCTCGAGAATATAACTCAAAGTAACAATTACAATCAAGTTAGGACTTCCTTTCTGAACTAAGTAGTACATATAAACAAAGTTGACAATTTATAACAAATATGTTAATGGAAAGGAATAATGAAGTCATATACAAACTTGACGTTGCAAGTTTAAGCAATATTTACCGTTGACTTAGCAGATTGAATAAAATATTTCGGTTAGAAGAATACGATTTTAATAAAAATTGTATATTCATCGTAACGTATGATTCAATATACAGATTCGGAAAGTGTTGGTTTTGGTATTGCACTGAGACGTACAGAAAGATGGAAACAAATTGAAATGCCGCAGACAGAGTTGCCCACGCACATGTGGTGGAAAAAGCAGGTGATGTGTTACACGATAAACAAGAATAGCCTAGTTGGTTCGCTCTTGCTTGCTCCTATTGCCATACCTAAACGAACATTTTCCGAACCTGTGTATTTAATACATTCATTTTAAATATATGTATATTTAATTATACGTTACCATGAATATCCAGTATAACAGGTGAAACCATAACTGACGTACAATATGGCAAAAACTGGAGAAGATTTAAGGCGTCAACATCTATTTACAAACAGAAGAAGCGTATAGAATCCAGACTTTTGTGAAAGAAATAAGAATTCTTATCTACAAAACACAAAGAATTGAAATCATATGCTAATCATATATGACCCAAGGTCTTTTCCAAAGAATAAGGGAGATTAGACGTTCTAAATCTAAAGCGAGGTCAATCGACTACCGGGAGTGCCCCACTCCTAGTAGAATAAGAACGGACATGCATCAGATTAGTGAGATTTGGAGACAATGTTGCGAAGAGCTTTTCGGTAATGGTTACTTGGTAGCAGACACACTCTGGGCTGTTTCATTAGATATGAAAATACAAACTCTGCTTTGATGAAAATCAATAACACTAAGAAATGAAAAGTTTGCAACGGCATCGGAGAGTACGCGATGCGACTTCCGCTGGAGGACTGGTAGGGTAAAATGGCTATATATGAAATTAAATTTTCTAACTTGTAATTGATGATGATTCCATCTTAATTGCAGTAAGGAAAGAAGAGCTCATTTACCTAATACAACCTTAAGACAATAAGCTATTAGTACGGTTTAAGTGTAAATTATTACAACAAGGAGAAAATTGTTGTCGTAGACCAAGCAACATAATACCACCCAGATACATTAATGATGAGGTAGTAAACAAGACATTCTACCATGAAGCCATTATGGACAATATCGGCAACTGAGAATATGCGATAATATGAGGAATAATAGGTAGTAAGATAGGCAAGACCTGTTATGCAAAATTTGGTAGGATAGAAATACAACGAAACACCAAAGCAGATTCGCTAATGCAATAATCTTTTTTATTTCTCCTTGCGACTTTCAGACATGAACAATTAAATAGGCATATTCTTTAAAAACGTGAGTCTGGAGACGTTTATTATGAATTCTCTAGATAACTCATGCATTAATAGCTCGATTCTCCAAGAAATACGGCCTCCAAAGTAATTATATAATTACTTTGGAGGCCGTATTTCTACTACTATAGTACCGTATCTGCCTGAACCCTATGATTGGGCTAATGCCCAACATTTTAGAGGATGTCCTTTTCGCTTCCTATCATCTGTTCTATCCCAATGGGAAAGAACTTTTAGTGAGGCCATACACCTAACGAGAGCAACTATGATACATAGCATGATGCTGTTAGAGATGCCGCACAGTAAAGAAAAACAAATCAGATTACTACTTATGTCACAGAACGTTTATCTGCTCGTAACAGCTAATATTTCTGCGATGGAAATTTCCTGATAGTTTGTTTTTATTGAACATGACAAAATACCTAATTTTGTGCATTCACAACATAGTATTTTAAACTCACTCCACGATATTCCAACTCCTCTATAGACTGCATTTAAAGGACTTCGAATCTTTTGTTACTATCTTGAGTGAATGAATTCTGAAGTACTTGTTGTGAGATACCTAATGGAACTTAGCTCCCAATCGTAGCCACACCATAGCATGGGGCTTATTATGCTACCTACACCTACCTGGAAGAGGCTGAAATCTTCGGTGTAACATTGCCTCTGAAGTAGTTTCCATAGACACCAAAGTACTTGATTACTAACACTTGATGATGATTGATCATCTCCCGATGATACCAACGTGGCTAGTGAAACAAGCGTCGAATGTGTCAAAGCACTCATTTTACACAGGTGTTTCCCGCACAAAATGGGTAGAGTGTTAATTTTTGTATTCATCTTCTATTAAGTTTCACTCAGAATGAACAGAGATTCGCAAAAGATAAAGTTTTAATAGAAGATATAGTTAAGAGCAATGGTTTCTCTGAAGTTTAGTTTAGTTTAGTAAAATAATTATGTGATGTAAATACAGTGAAATTCTTCAAAACTCAACCTTTCAAATCGAAGAAGGGATAATTTAATATTTGTCAACTCCATATGATCCCCAGTTTGCCCGAAGCAGAATTTTTAAGACTCTTATAAAAGTAAGTTGAACAAATGAAACAACAAATTATAACATAACATCGACCCGTTTATTAATATAAATATTAAATTGCTGCTGCCTTAATATAGAACAGAAAATAACGTCTTTAATTTTCTGTCGGAAAAATAGGAGTTAATAAGAGAGAAATCGCATTCCATACTTTTCGTATTATATTGATAATATTTTGAGAATGACACAGTCGAAAGCCTTGGGCAGGTCACATATTAGGTCAGAGAATGTCACTCACAATTGCTCAGATGAGTTGACTATTTCTAAAATCAATCTGAGATTGATTTAAAAGTAGACGACCTCGTCACACCGAATCATATCTAAGCCCGATTATAAGCAATTGTTCCGTACATGCAAGATAAGAATAGAAGCATTATATATAAATATGTCAAAAAATGTGATACAATAACAAAACCTAAAAATGTAAATAACTTTGTTTTAATGCGATGCAAACTCACAAAATTATATAAAACTTGGCTTATTTAATTTATCTACCATATGATTTACTTCTAATTTAAACTTCAAAGTTTTGATTTAAACATTTATTTTTTGAACACATCCCTTGAAAGAATTCAACCGGTCGCAGAAATAAAGCACACTGTACATTTCTGTAACATGCAAATACATTCTGCATCTGCGTGGGTGACGGGGTTCGATTCTGCTGCGAAATACAACGGAGAACGTCATACAAGCAACAGAAATTCAATGCAATGCATGCATGCATGCGTAGGAATATGAAATGAAGCTATGACTTTGAATAATACGAACTGGTAGATTTTAGGAGCCAACACGGCTTTGACATAACGAAAAATTAAAAATATTTCCGAAATCTAATTCAAATATGTATTGTAAAGAAATGAATCAGACGCAGAGCACATTAACAGGAACTTTTCCAAGCCATAACAATAATTACATATGAATTCAAACGTCAAAAGTGGTCAATTAAGGACCCCACCGATACGCAATAAACTGACAGAGACTCAATTATTGAGGTTTGATGCTAAAACTGCAAGCAGCTTTTGGGAGATGATCATTCTAAATAAAAAAATGAGTTAGATTATAAACTTGAAATAGCAATACTAAAATCAGAAATGAAGGTAATCTTAAAAAAAATTCACAGATTTCAGAAACCTTGTAACCAATGGGACATTGTAAATAATATCATACATAAAACATAAACTTATTCCAGCTACGATCCGTCCCAAAAAACATGATTCTAGGTACTTGTTACAAAAATAATTATTCGCTATTTGTCAAACTGTGGGAATCCACGGCGACTACGATTGGCGCTGACCACAACCGCATTATAACATCGTGTTCTCCGCGCATATTCATACTGTGCACACTTGCTCAGTATTACGTATTACGACTCTTTCATGTCGGCAGCCTTGGATAAAACTAAACTTGTAACTTTAGCCCCATATACGAACATTAACATTTCCAATGTTAAAAAGGAAAGTGAACGACTCGTTACGAACATAGTAATTATAATGATTTTCCCTGCGGCGCTAATAATTATTAACAATTAGATATCAGAATAAAAACCTACTAACCTAACCTAAAGAAATCGCAAGAAAGAATGAATTTATTTTAAACAAAATAAAAATCTACTGACCTAACCTGAAGAGATCGTAGAAAAGAATTTGTGAAACAATATATTAATCGTCACAAAATTAAAGAAAAAAAAATTCAGCAGGCATAGAAGTTTGAACCCGAGACCTTTCGCACCCGAGGACATTACCTATGCGCCAACCGTACGGCTGATGATGAACACTAGGGCAAGAAATAAATAGTGAGACAAATGATATCACGTTTATTTTTTCCTCCGCCGCAGCAGCACTAATACGTCCCGGCTGGATACTATAAGATTTGCTCTCTCCGTACCGCCTTTTGTTGAACGGGCGGTACAATATCGATCGGCACTGACCGGCTACACCTCATCGCCCCGCATAGTAACAGTCTCTCGCTCAGTATTACTTCTTCTGACCTTGATACTTTCATGTCGACGGCCCTGTAAAGAACTCGTAAATTTTGTCCTATACGCTATACGCGAACATTAACATTTTCAATGTTAAAACTAAAATCTAAGAAAGCGGCAGTTAAATTAGTTGCTGAGAGTTGCTGAGAAAGAACTAAGAATCGTTTACACAACATTTTTAAAAATTGGGGACAAGAATTAGGCTCGGCCCGAACTAGGTCGCAATCTCTGTACCACTACATAAGAAGAAAACGGATATCTGTGATAACTACAGATTACTTGCATTAACGTTACTTGGTAAATGGATATGTTGTATATTCTTCGATCCAAATCGTGAATGTACGACAACTTGTAAAAAGGCAAGAGAATGATGCTGGCATGTTTCGTTGGCTACTGAATTGAAGCTGATAATGATCACCAATGTCTCGATTTTCCTCAACTTTACGCCCCTGTAAGAGCGTATTTGGCTAATGGAGCCAATAACCCTCCTCCCTAAAAGTATCATAGGTAGGTAATTTAATTAAATATTAAATTTGAACTTTAATAATTTAATCATTCAACGTATGCACTGCTGTAGAGTGTAACACCAATGTAGAATCTGTAAAAAATGCCAATTTTGTCATTACACATTATTTTGTATAATACATTGTTTTTAATACACTGAACTGAACTTGTGGTAGGTATCTTGTGAAACATCTTGAAAATAATTGTTAATAAATTAAACACTGCTTTTAGATGAATCAATCAATATATTATAAATACTCTACATATGTTTCGGCTTATTAGGCCTTTATCAAGAGTATTACATAGTGAATACAGTATTCACTATGTAATACTCTTGATAAAGGCCTAATAAGCCGAAACATATGTAGAGTATTTATAATATATTGATTGATTCATCTAAAAGCAGTGTTTAATTTATTAACAATTATTACATTGTTTTTGTAATTTGTCATACAATTGGCATTATTTGTTGAGCAGTTCCAATAGAATGTTAAGTATATGCCATTGCTCATCTGAGACATGGACATTTAGCGAGGTAAACTGACTCACA
The DNA here is from genome assembly GCA_963583905.1 of Stenurella melanura. NCBI lineage: Eukaryota > Metazoa > Arthropoda > Insecta > Coleoptera > Cerambycidae > Stenurella > Stenurella melanura. Next base: position 106,636,468 of record OY757311.1, read on the forward strand.
TTTGGCCACAGAAAAGAGAGAACAATATTAAGCGATAAATGGTTCAGAGGAAACTAGACGGCAAAGAAGATACCCCCCAAAACATTGAGTTGATGTTACTGATGTAAAGGATCTTTGATGAAGTCATACTCCTAACAGACAACCTCGACAGATAGCGTGATGTAATTAGACGTTAGTTACAACAAAGAAAGGCTAACTGAAAAAATGCCTGAGTTACAGAAGGTCTGTCAAGACGTGAATAAGGATAAGATACATTATTTCCAAGAATTTCAGATGTCGGTTTATACTGTAAGACCCCGTCTCCTTCATTCAAACAAATCTTCACCCTCTATACAGGGTGGACCATTAATAATAGGCCATAGTGCACGGTAGATTATTTGGACCAAAATATGAGGATATAACCAAATATGCTTTAGTAAAATGTTGCTGTGGAAAAAGATACAGGGTGTCAAATTTCAAATTATTTTTTCGTCTTTTTTTTTTCAATAATTCAACAACCTCTTGACTGATCTTCGCCAAATTTGTTAGAGTAACTTCTTTTATTCTAAGAATCAATAATCTATGTACTACATCACGTTAGATCATAGAGGGTGCCGCAGGACCTGTATCTGAAGATGAATATTTTTCATGTTTTTTTGGACGAAACGTTGTGGTACTTCTGACCAGAAAATCTGAATAATGTTTTCAAAGACAAATTCAAATTTAATGAAACAAAGTGTATTTATTGAAAAGTGTGCTTTGGTTACGTAATAGTTCTGTCATGTACGTCATTTAATCATTTTATTTTGTTTTTGTGTTTCTCGAGCTAATATCTTAACTTCTGTATTTAAAATGCCTCGACATAACAATTTTTCAAATAGGGAAATGAGGAGTATGATATGTGTTTACGTACAAAAAAATTTTAGCGGACGTGCTGCAGCGAGGAGATACTCAATTGAATATTCAAATAGAATACAGTCAGACCATAATATTTTCAAAAAACTGTTTCGTCGTTTGGAACGGGTTCATTTCTCCATAAAATTGATGTAGAACGACCGAAACGAATTACCCCAGATCAAGAACTAGAAATTTTAGTTCGTGTCTATTAAGATCCTCAAGTCAGTTCAAGTCGTTTATCAGCAGCAACAGGAGTGAGTAAACAATCTGTTCTAAGAGTCTTACACAAAGAGCGCTTCTACTCATACCACTTCACTGCTGTACAAAACTTACTTCGACGGGATCTTCCACAACGGCTACAATTTTGTCAATTTGTTCTAAAGAAATACAACAGGGATCAAAATTTTGTTAAGAACATTTTATTTACTGACGAAGCAACTTTTACTCGCCGAGGCATTTTTAACTGTAGAAATACCCATTACTAGGAAGTAGAAAATCCTCATGCCGTTAAAGAAAGGCATTTTCAGCACGTATTTAAGATTAACGTTTAGTGTGGTATTATCGGCGATCAGTTATTGGGACCATTTGTCCTTCCTCCAAATTTAAATGGACAGTCTTATCTGCTTTTTTTTTTTTCAAAATACTCTTGCTGATATATTATATGGTTTCATGCTAGACATACGGAACAAAATGTGGTTTATGCAAGATGGAGCTCCCCCTCATTTCTCCATCGAAATCAGGAATTGCCTTGATGAGACTTTCTCGCGCAGATGGATCGGTCAAGGAAGTGAGCTTGCTTGGCCACCAAGGAGTCCTGATTATAATCATTTGGATTATTATGTGTGGGGACATATGAAGTCCTTAGTCTATGCAAATACTATCAATTCAAGAGAAGAACTGTGGGACAAAATACAAAACGCAGCCAATTTTATTAGAGGACAGGAAAATATATTTTTCAATTTAAGAAAATCTTTTCTGAAAATATTTAGACAAGGCATAGAAGTAGATGGAGACCATATCGAGTTGCTGCAATGGGGTTTTCGCATGGGGGGAAAGTTTAGTATACAATAAATACTAATGTCATTAAGTCAACTTTTATGTTATTTTTTGGTCTTCGAATAAAATTAGATTCTTATTTTACACAATCTTTTGATTTATGTATTTATCTCAATACCATGAAAATACTACATTAGTTCATAAGAAAGTGAGAAAGAGTTTACGCTGTTATTACGATTTTGTTTTCCCTTACGTTTTGTACTTTTTTCAGTAAATACACTTTGCTTCATTAAATTTGAATTTGTCTTTCAAAAAATTATTCAAGTGTTTAACGGCAATTTCCTCGAAAACAGTTGGAGTTAACAAGTTCTGCCAAGTGTACCTTTTATACGTGGAAATGACGTTCTCATCAGATTTTCTGGTCAGAAGTACCACAACGTTTTGTCCAAAAAATATGAGACACATTCATCCTCAAGTACAGGTCCTGTGGCGCCCTTTATGATCTAACGTGATGTAATATATAAATTAGAAAATTGTTTCTTAGAATAAAAAAAGTTCCTCTAGGAAATTTAGCGAAGATCAGCCAAGAGGCTGTTGAGTTATTGCAAAATAACGAAAAAATAATTTGAATTTAGACACCCTGTATCTTTTTCCACAGCAACATTTTACTAAAGCATATTAGGTTACATCCTCATATTTTGGCCAAAAGAATCTACCCCTGCACTATGGTTATTAATGGTCCACACTGTATACATATAAGAGGATCATAAAGGTGATCTGTTTGTCGATAAAGACATATTTTCTTTAATTTAACCAAATCTAGTGTAATGATTTGGTCTCTACATTTACCAACAAAATAGAATCTAGTTTCCATCCCCTATTAAATAATGCTATGCGAGTATTAGCAACTCATGGTGGACGTGCTGCTAATGTAAAATTGTTTGAAGCTGTGCCTTATTCACGACTGGCGAGATATTCCATACAAGTACAACTTGTACCCGTGATAGCTGGCCGTATTGTTTTAGTGTTATACTGACTACAACCCACCCAAAATCTCATAAATAACTTTTGGTTATATATACATTCGCACTTACCTGAGTTATCCTCAGTAGCCGGTGAATACAACACAAGGTAGCTTAGGGCATATGTAAATTAGAAGAGAATCTAATACACTGTCAGAATTAATATTGCTTCTTTAGCGTATTTAGCTAGAAGAAAATAATTTAGAACCTATTAAGAAAATAACAATTATCTATTAAAGGATTGAATATTAGAATTCATTGCTTTATAATCACCAATCATTATGACATGTTAAGACATTTTCTTGCTTTTCGCTAATTTATTGCTACTAAAAGGTTACTGCAGTTTCAACACTCAGTTTATTAATTTCAAACATTTATAAGTGAATGAGCATAAAAGTGTATGTTACTATATTTTAAGCTACTTACCTAAACAGATTCATAGAAAACAATGAATACTAGCGATGTATCCATATATTAAAAACAAATGAAATAAGTACTAAATATATATTAAGGGGCTACCTCAGTAAAAGTTAGTTTTAAACTGCAACCAAAGCTCTCATAGATTATGTTTAATGCTAAAGATAAGACTAATAATCTGGAAATATGAGGTTAACATGTCTGAACTATCATACTTCATATAGGTCAAACTGGCCGTATATTAAAAATTAGATGTAGTGAACACCAGGATCCTTTTAGACTTAACAAAACTGATTGAATATTTTCAAATAATTCATTCAAATTTGTCTTAGTGGTGCCAAGTTAATTTTTAAACGAAGTTAATTATAAAAAAAAACTGCTTAACATTTACTAATTATGGCCTCAAAATAGATACCTTGCAGGTTTAAAATATCTACTGTTGTACGTGCAATAACCAGAATACGTGTCTGCCTCTAGACCTGGATGTATGCCGATAGCATTTTTGTAATAACTAAGTGGTAATTGTTCTATACAAGATACGTCAGCTATATTTTTGTATTCTGTACTACTAAGTGGCAAGTAACCGATCAGAAAAAATTTCACTTGATACGAATACGAATACTTGTAACAATCGTAAAATATATTTAGAGTTAGAGCAAGCACCACTAAGAAAATGTCTAATGTCACTTTCTTTGTCTGTCATACTCTAAAGAACAGGGGTAATAATGTCTCTAGCTATTACAAATATGTCAGGTAAATATTATTAGATATATAAGAAAAATGTTTTAAATTCAATTTATTGGAATCTTTGGAAACTTTTAAATCTAACCAAGTTCTCCATAATTGTTTCGTTAATAACCACTTAGATCTTTAATATACACATTTCTTTGATGTGTTTAAATCATAGTCATCTAATTGTTATTGGTAAAGTGATCACGTATCAGAATATAGACGAATTTTTTTAAGTTTTTATATTAATATTTGTAGGTAAATTTTCAAAATTTTAAACTAAACTAGAGAATTCTGTAGGGCGTAAAACAATTTTCATCCCCCTATTTATCCCTCCCAAACTGGCAAGATTCACCTTTTTGACCGTTTTCTCGTGGTAAAGCGTGTTTGTAGGGAAATCATTGGCAATTTCATGGAGGAGGAGGGAAGTATTGTGATAGGGGGGAGATCTCTAGCAACCGTTGGGAGGGGCGAAACAACTCTCCCAAGGGGTGTGAAATTGTTTTTTTTTCAATCGTGATATAGGGCGGGAGGCGAGTATTATTTCCCGAATAAGGTGTTTGGGAATTAATAAATTATTTCTTAATTTATTTAAAACGTAAAAGAGTAATAAAAACAGAATTATTAGGTTATAGAACGGTAATATATCCTTAAATAGGCACCTTTGAAACAATTGGTTATATATTCTATTTTCCCTTTTGTCAAACCTTTAGGACCCGAGAAGCAAATATACGCTATATTGTAAGTAAATATGTATGTACACCAGCACTAAGCCTCGCCTTATTCAATAAATAAATACTTTTTTGTTCTGAATCTCATTAGGTTAATATATAATATTATAAGTTTTATTGAAATTATAGTATTTTTGTATAAAGAATATGATAACCACTTGCAAAATGTGGCTACTCTGTAGGTGTCATATCAAGCACGTACTCACAATTTGATTTATTTGTCAATATTGCAAACTTTTATCTTAGAAAACGACATTTCATTCTCAGACATGTAACATAGATTAAAGAGATCTCTCGACAACATTCATTGTGGCCCATTTCAATTGTTACTGTATATTTTACTCCGTACACCATTAATTGAATAGGATATCTCTATACATAACCCACCAAAGCACAAGATAAACGGGTATAATTGCATCTCATTTTTCCAGTACTTTTGGCTTTAAATCTTCTTCTTCAAGCTCGTTTAACTATTCCATTTACAACGTAGCATTAAGTTTCCCTATTTTATTTACATCCTCTACAGTGGAATAGAAGAGAATGGCTCTTAATTTGGAATTGCACTAACTCACCCTTTGACCAAAAGAACAGTAAGTTGGGTGATGATGTTCACTGGCCTCGAATGAAACATAGTCCAGCTTTTAATTAAGAAGCCACTAAATTGGAACATATTCAACTTGGAATCACATGAGTGACTAGCTTTTATTTCAATGTATGCTTTTCACTGTTCGGTTTCAGTATGTATAATAATAATAGTAATAATAATAATAATAATATTGGTTATACGCGAAAAAAATTAGCATTTAGTAATAAAAATTAGAGATAATCGTCTGGTGAATGTACAGTGTGTCCCAGTTAATGGTACATTCCATTTTCTCGGTAGTTTTTAAGATACATTCATAGATATGTGGTTATGTTTGTACAATACCATAAGCTTACAATTTACAAGTAGTCCATTGAAATGTTACAAAATTTAGGCCGAACCTTGCATTTTGGGTAGGACAAGATGTTTCTTTCGTGTGTGGGGGAAGTCAGTGTTAATATGAAACTCGGTTTTCTGTTGTATTTGTACTAGAAACCAAGGCCTGACATTTTTTTATAATATCTTTCAACACCCCACCACCCCTATTCCATTGGTTGATCAAATAAAATTGAGATTTTCACTTGAAATTTGGTACATATATATATGTTTTATAACGACATCATTTGAGATGATTTCGTTGAAGGGTTGGGGGTTAAATAGGAGAAAATAATTAAAGCAGGCTGATAAGAGTACAGAAACTTGGGAGTTGGTGTATATACTGGAGGCAAAGGTCTCAGATTTTTATAACATTTTAAATCCCTCCACCAGCTCCACTCCATTATTAATAAAATTAAATCGAGATAATCACTTGAAATTTGGTACACCTATGTATTGTTACGTATTTCCACCTTTTAGGAAACACCCTGTATGAATCCGTGGGTTCCAAATAATTTTAATAAGGGGTATTCCACTAACACCTTATTTAACAATTTACTGATTATACAAAACTTCTTATTTAACCAAAATAACGTTTACACTTTGTTTACCTTATATTTAACCTCACTGCTTCGCTTTTCAACTTCTTCACTTTTATAAAACTTCCTCCTCTGCGCCGGTAATCGCACCTTATATACTCTGAATTTGCCTCTAGATCCATCAAGAACCAATCAAGTATCTTCTTCTGCCACAGTCTAGAAAACTCTATCTCTTTCTACAAGTTTTCAGTCACTAATAGGCATAGGCGTATCAATCTCCAGTTTCAAGGGGGTGTAATACATAACACTGCCCCCTCCTTAAGCCTGATCTTCCCGATCAGGCAATTCAGAATTATCAGTGTATTTCGCCAGTCTATCCAAATGCACGATCTTCATCCTGAACTTTCTGCTTTGCTGAATCCAATAGACTTCATCATTAATTCGGGTAATAACAGTGTACGGTCCATCCCAAGGTGATTTCGGTGACATTCCTTTCCTCCGCTGTGGGTTGTACAGTCAAACCAGCTCTCCCACCTTCATGTACCCTTTTGAACTACCCTTCCGGTCGTATCGAGCCTTCATTCGGTCACTGGCTGGTGGTGGCTCCGCTATATCGTTAGCCAACCTCTTGAAAGGAGTTCCGGCGTTGAACCCTTCACCCTCACTTCCAGTCTGTGGTCCCTTACTGACTGCATAAATCTTGCATTTGCGACACCAGGCCTCCACATCCTGACAACTTCTTATCCAATAAAATTATCCTTGTATTTTCTTCAGGGTTTTGTTAACAACGAAGTGTCCATCGGATGTTCCATTGTGCACTTCCTGAAGCACCTTCGCTACTCGACATCTGGGAATCACTAGACGCATAACCACCTGTTTTCCATTCGGGCTTTCCCATGCTCTCCGCAACAGATCGTTCATGACTTTCAGTGAGTCCCACTGCGCCCATAGTGCCTTCAGTCCCACTCTTTTGCCTGAAACATCTTTCCATTTTGGATGAGTTCCCCTTTCTTTGGCTCTCAATATAGACCCAATTTCCTCATCGTTCAATTGATCTTGTCTTAGCGCTTCATCTGTCGTGTCATTCGGCACCTCCACCTTGACAATGTTAACTGCTCCCGTGACCTGCAGTTTCTCCTGGTGGTAGTACTTGCAATCTTCCTTGTATGCCCTTCCGGATAAAATGTCAACATCTTCCTGGGGTTACATTTCATTCTGATATCCTTGTAGTGATGGACTTTTCGTAATGCTCCGAAGCTGGGAAATCTTCACTTCTCTAGGGGCACCACGTTCCTTATCTGACACAGTTTCACTGGTACCAGATTCCTCTGGTTTTCCTCTTGGCTTCACAACATCGGCCTCTACTCTCCCCAAGCTCCTCCTTAGACATTCTAGCTGGATATGCATTCGTTCTCCGCACCTGTAACATTTCATACGCCGTCGTCCACTTGGCCTACCACTACTTTGTTTATTCTGTGTCTCTTCCATGGTTCCAGCATTCACTTTCCTCAAGTTCCGATGTCGACAGTATCGTTTGATATGCCCTGCTCTGCCACAGTTATAACATTTAATACCTCCGCTTGGCTTTCCTTGTCTTTCTGCAGTATTCAATTGAGCCAGTAACTGACTGAACATTTTATGTATATCGGCCAACATAGGGTTTTGGTTCTCCTTTTCTGACTGCGATCTTTCGGGACTCACAGCTTGTATTCTTGAACTCGGGGTATCCTGAAAGACAGCTTCCACCTCTGGTGCATGCACCAACGCTTCGCTGCTGTTCTGGTATCGAGACAACCTGAGAACTCGCCTAATCTCATCGTCCTGTATACCATCCAGAAATGCCTCTACTGCCAGTCGGTCTTGGAATTCTTTCGGTACATTGGGGTAAGCCAGGTGAACCAGGCTCCACACGGCAGCCTCGATCTCTTGCGAGCTTTCCCCAGCCTCTTGAACACGTGATTTTAGCTGGATATGGTACACTTGGGCAAGGTGTTGTTCACCATATCGTAAGTCTAAGGCAGCTTCTAAAACTTTAAAATCCTCTTGTTGCTCTACTGGGATTGTCTGGAGTATTTCCAATGCTTGGCCCCTTAATGCCACGATTAACGCCATAGCCTTCTCTTCGTTACTTCAGTTGTTTGCACTCACTGCCGATTCAAACTACCTCTTGCAAATGGTCCATGAACCTTGGCCGTCAAAGGAGGGAGGTTCGAGCAGCTGACCTGATAATACCACTTGCTGGCTTCCTCTATCCCTCAACTGTCGCTTAAGCAGGTCTATTTCCCCTTCTACCTGGTGCATTTTCTCTTTGACTTAACTTACTTCCTCTCGATGCCTTCTTTCTAGCTCTTCCAACACTTTCTGGAATTGTGGAAATAAGTAATGTATTTATTGTCTGTAATTGTTTATTTCGGTTGCCATACTTCTGGTTGTTATAGGCATACGACTACGTTGAAATCAAATGAATTTAACAATACGTCCCTATCGGTAATAGGATTGTCCAGAAAAACCTCAAAACGGCACGAATTATCTAGAGTTTTTGTCACTTAACCTCTAATGCCCAAACAAAATGTTCCAAAAATGTCTCAAAAAATGCACTCAACACTATTTTTCCTATTCAAAAATAACCCTCGAACAATGTCCAGTAAATTAGTCCTCTGTGTTAGCACCAACTTCGAGAATACACTGCCAAACCTTCTCGAACACTTCCGAAAAATCCTCTTGTTAAAATTCCCCACTTTTCCGCTTATCAACTTTTTCACTTTTATAAAATTTCCTCCTCTGCGCCGGTAATCGCGCCTTATATACTCTGAAATTGCCTCTAGATCCATCCAGAACCAATCAAGAATCTTCTTCTACCACAGTCTAGAAAACTGTATCTCTTTCTACAAGTTTCCAGTCACTAATAGTCATAGGCGTGTCAATCTCCAGTTTCAAGCGGGTGTAATACATAACAGTATTATAAGACATGCGACATGCGACATCCGGAACTAGATTAGATTTTGAGATAATTTCGTTGTGTGTAGAGTACCAAAACTTAAGGCTTGGTGCGTATACTATAAGCCAAGCCGTTAGATTTCTTCATAATATTTTTCAACGCCCCCACCACCACCACTTCATTAATAAGGGGTAGATGAAATAAACTTGAAATATTCACTTGAAATTTTGTACACGTGTGTATTTCTTGATGAAGGGGTGGAGGGGGGGGAGGGTGTAATTGGGAAAGATCAGTAAAGCAAGCTAGTAAGAGCCCAGAAACTTAATTTTTGACGTATGTGCTAGAAACCAATGCCTTAGTTTTAAACACGGAAAATGTTTAACAAATAGAAGATGTAACGGTAATATGGGGTCCAGTAGCGATTTGTGTAACGCTTGTAAATTCTGCTGGTTTTTTGGACACGCAAGCGTTCGGTGCTGTTACTTCGCATACTTTTTGAAAGATCCAAATTTGATTTTGAATTTGATAAATTTTGATACCTAGAATCATATTCTTGCATTTTTACGCCTCAACGCTGACCGAAGCCTAGCGTTGTTTTTGTAAAACTCGTGTATTTGATAAATTTTGATTCCTAGATTCATATCCTTGCATTTTTACTTCTCGACGCCAATCTACGTCTAGCGTCGATTTTGTAAAACTTCTGAATTTGATAAATATTGATACCTAGATTCTTATTCTTCCATTTCTTCGTATCGGTGCCGACAGACCCATAGCGTCGTTTTTGTACAACTTCTCAATTTGATAAATTTTGATACCAAGATTTATGTTCTTCCATTTTTTCGTCTCGACACCGATCCACGCCTTGCGTCGTTTCTGTAAAACTTGTGTATTTGATATATTTCAATACCCAAATTCATGTACTTGCTTTCTTATGTCTCGACGCTGATCGAAGCCCAGTGTCGATTTTGTAAAACTTGTGTATTTGATTCATTTTAATATCTTGTTCTTGCATTTTTAAGTCTCGACGCTGACTGAGGCCTAGCGTCGTTTTTGTGAAACTTATGTATTTGATACATTTTGATAGCTATATTCATATTCCTATATTTCTAAGTCTCGACGCCGAGCGACGCCTAGCGTTATTTTGGTAAAACTTTTGTATTTGATAAATTTTGATACCTGAATTAATATTCTTGCATTTTTATTTCTCGACGACAACCAACGCCTGGTGTCGTTTTTGTATTACTTCTAAATTTGATAAATTTTGATACGTGGATTCATATTCTTGAATTTTTACGTCTCGATGCAGATCGACGCCTAGTCTCGCTTTTGTGAAACTTGTGTATTTCATAAATTTTGATACCAAGATTCTTATTCTTGCATTTTAACGTCTCGACGTCGACCGACGCCTAGCATCGTTTTTGTTGAACTTGTGTATTTGATACATTTTGATATCTAGATTCATGTTTTCGCATTTTTAGGAAACCCATTTTTTGTGGAATATTATTGTAAAGACTATTATAATTACTCCGAGTTGTATAACATTTAAAATGTTTTATCCACAAATGTAAGTTTAAAGATTTCTAAAACTTTCCTGTATTTCCATCCCCTGTACATTTTACAGGTTTTGTAAATATCATGTCAGGCTGGAAAGTTAGCCAAGTTCATTTTCAATGTCTTAACAAATCTTGCTAAATTGCAACTTTTTGCAAATTTCTTTATGACATCTGACCCAAATATTATTAAAATTCTATTACCAATTATTTCCGCGTACTAAAGTGCAAATATAGTCAAGAAGTTTATCTTTAATGAGACTTGGAGGGAAAATCTGGATGTGGAAGTAGTCATTCCTTAGGCAACGGTTTTTTCTTCGTCGACAACCTTGAGAACGGGGAGGTTAGTACTTTATTCTGAAAGAGGGAAGAAATTGACTTTCCACTCCTAACAAGGCCGAATAAAACCCAGAGGGTCGTCACAGTCCTTTCATGTCATCATCTTTTCCTTGGCTATCTAATTTCATGAGATTCTCAGTCATTTTCCTCCAACCACGATTTGCCGAGCGTAATTGGGCATGCACATTGTCCGTTTAACGAGATAGAAAGGGTTAAACAGACCTGACAATATTTTTTTCATGTTTTTCATGTCCAGCATCCTCGAAAACAGGAGGTGTAAACGTTTAAACAAAAAATAATTGATATCAACCCCTTGGAGAGTAGAGAAAATCCCCGAGGGTTGTCAGAGTCCTTCCACGTCATCATACTTTTCTGGACTATCGAATTGCCTAGAATTCCGAGTCATTTTCCTCCAGACATGCTTTGCCGACCATTGATGTTAAGAAATCGTGATAAGGAGTTTAAGAGGGTAAAAAGGATTAAGGTACACGTTTAAACTAACAATATAAGTAATATCAATGTTCCACCCCATGACAGAGTAGAAGCAGCCTCCAGAGATTGTAAGGATGCTTTTGATGTCATTCTTGGCCGTTTCAGGTGGTAAAAGGAATCAGAAAGCACGCTCGAAAACGGGGAATAAGTAGGTTTCGTAATTTTGGACATCATTTGCCTACTCGCCCGACGCGACATATTGACTCCACTATACAACAATCCAAGGTCAACTAGAATAATATATAGATCATTCATGAAGGATTTATGTTTATACTTATGATTCAACATATTTTATCTTCAGAGTCTTGAAAATGTCTTCAGCTTCGAATTATTGGAAAATTTGTTCTTTGCTAATATTAGCCACTCCCAAACCATTTTACTAGTGAAATGGATACGTAAAAGTCATTAAACGATTTTAAATAATTAAAAAGGTTCATGGGTAATGGATTTTTGCAGGAATAATTTTGTGATACTGTATTGCATTTGAAGGAGTTTTAAAACACAGTTTTTAGTTGCACCCCTTTTTTTCTCCACAATATACCATATTAATATGCAGATACCCTAGTATGTTGATTTCCAAAATACTGTTTTATCCTCAAGGCATCGCCGTTGTATGAAACCCAATATAATGTATGTAAATTCGAAATAGAGGTTCAAAAAGAAACCATGTCTCAAGAGACGTAGTTCAGAATAGAAAACAGAAACATTATGAAAACAATCAAGACGGAATCTAAGAAACGATTGGTCGAACCGGCATTTCCGGTTATTGAATCCAGGACAATCATTGGTAAATCACTCGAGATTCCCTTTTGTCCGTGCTGGAGAAATTACCTTTAAAACTAAAAGAAATTCAGCGATTCACGATTCTGCTTGTCGTGTGCTGTGTGTTTAATGAGATGAAGAAAATTGCTTTCTCGAATCCACGATGATTTGATTTCGTATCGAGGAAAACAAATAAAACTTACATTGTTATTGCTAACATGGGTTGTTACATTTTCATATAATTTTCTAATTAAATGGTATGGTATCTATATGAGTTAATAAGAACTGTAGTGTCCTTACTATTGAACAATTAAAAATAGTTATTAAAAAATAAACAAAATGTGTATTATATACAAAATAAAATCCTAACTGACCGCATTAAATATTCACTAACTTTCATAAATAAAACAATTTTAAAATTGTTTAAAAAACGTTTTTCTATTTACCATCCCAGAAAAATATTTTAATGTGACATGTGTTAAAATAAGAAGAATTACTGATAACACAGGTCTGTAGTATAGACATTTTAGTAGAAGTGTCACGTACCAATATTTCACAAATTGAAATATTCGATTTCAATATTCACCGATATTAAACTTGTAACATTTTTATTATATATCTTTTAGAACGTTTTATTTCTATCCTCCATTTGACTAATGTTTATTCTGTTAATAAAGACGGTTTATGGAGTCGGAGGTTGATTATCCTGGAGTCAAAGATGTAGTACGGGTAGTTTTTTATTAAAAGATAAAAAATTTCCCGTTTGTTATATTTATCTCTAAATATATTCTAACATTTTTGGACATAGGCTTATATTAATATTCATATTTTCTGCATTTCTTAATGAACCTCTTCCCGAAATAGTACATAATAATATTTTCTTTGACATTCAGGTGCCAAATATAAAAGTCCGTACATCACTAAACATAAGCATGTAATTAGATCTTTTTGTCGCAACTTTGTTGATTTTTTTACAAGCAATCGAATTTGGAAAAGGGGGAATTTAAAGAAATATAGCTCTATTTGCTTACATTAATTGTCCAAATAATTGGTCAATTTAAACTCGGTAAATAATGTTCAATGTTGACAAAAAATTTAAAACCAAAGTTTTTTAATTCCAAGGAGAGTGTAGGTACATTTTAAAACAGGAATCATTAAACAGTTTTCTTTTCATTATTACATAATTATTAGTAGGCCTAGATAGTTTGACATTTCTTGTTTGTTGTCATAAATAGTAGAACTAGTGTACTTTATTAACTTAGTCTGCATATAATCATATTATATGTAAATTATAAATGTACAAATGAGGAATACACCGATATTATTTTTGTTTATGAACTTTGTGATAGTAATTGTAGACAAGCCGCAGAGGAATACAATATTCTTTTTCCTAACAGAAGAACACCAAATAATCAGACTGTGTGTGTGAACTGTGAATCGCTATGCAAGGAAGCACGGCAGCTCCCCATCATCAAAAGTGGAACGAAATATTGTTCAAAACGTTGAGGATCAAGAAAATATCATTAATATTGTTCAAGAACCCACTGAAGTAATTACCCGATGAATAAGTGCCCAATTAGAAGTCCCTCATGGGCGGATTTGAAGGACTCTAAATAAAAAGAAACATTACATCCGTATCATATTCAGCAAGTGCAAAGGCTTCAACAGGGTGACAATGTATATAGGTTAGAATTTTTCCAGTGGATTATTGATCACAAACCGACTACATATCGAACTTTATTCGCAAACGAGGCTCAATTTACACGAGATGGCGTATTTAATTCAAGAAATTCGCAAAACTGTGCCAAAAACGATCCTCGTGCTATAAAAGAAGCCCATTCTCAACATAAGTTCTCGGTAAATGTTTGGTGTGGTATGATTAACAACAACCTAATTGGTCCACATGTTCTTTCGGAAAGACTAGCTATAGAGGTTTAGATTTCTTACAAAATATTTTACCTGGTTTAATGCAAGGTATTATTGTAAGAGGACAATACTTCCAGCATCACGGAGCTCCTCCTCATTTTGGTATTCAGGTGGGAAGGTATTTGGATAAAGAGTATCCAAACAGATGAACTGGACGTAGGGGACCTCATCCATGGCCGGCTAGATCACCAGATTTTAACTCTGTTGATTATTTTCTATGGCGATATCTCAAAACTGAAGTCTTCAGTGTCCCAATAAATACTGAAGATCAGTTACTTCAGCGAATTTTCCTCTGTAGTGACAAAATTAGAAGCAGTCCTGCGCAAATTAGAAAATCTGGAGGTTCTCATTTTGAACATTTGCTCTAAGTGTTTGTAATATTTTTAAATAATTTTTGTAAATAATGAATGTGACCATTTTTAATTACTTCGACAATTAATGTAAGCAAATAAAGCTGTTTTTCTTCAAATTCCCCTTTTTGCAAAATGCAAGCGCTTGTAAAAGAATCAACAAAGGTGCGACAAAAAATCTAATTACATGCTTATGTTTGGTGATGTATGAACTTTTATAATTGGCTCCTGAATGTTAAAAAAATATTACAAGGTGATCATTTTTACAGCAATCGGAAGGAAAATTAAATTAAAAAAGTCCGGAACTGGAATTTAAAAAATATGTATAATATTAATCTATCAACTGTGATAGGTGTATAAAGTGTTCAAAATTTAAACAAAATCCGATCAATAGTAAGGACGTTCTGGCCAAAATAAATTTAGACCAAAATCAGTTTATCACCCTGTATCTCAGAAATTAATTTCGACAGGAAAATTTCAATGGCTGTTCCTGAATACCCAAGTGGTCCTCTACCGCCTCTGGAAATATGTACAGTTTCTCATGAAACACACTGTATAAAGACACAAGTCAAGGCTGCTCGCTCATTTCCCAAACCTATATAGAATCGGGACGAGATTCTCTGACCTTCATATTAATACATTTTGATCACAAACATATTGTGATAGCACGATAGAAATTTGAGACTAATTCATTGTTCCGGTTTTGAGTTATAGCGGATTAAACGAAGAAATTATTGTTTTCTATTTTTAATCAATTGAAAATTTTTAAAAAGGAAGAGGGTCCCAATTTAAGTGTGTTTATTTTTGTCTGTTGTTGAATCTTTTTCTGAAAAGCCTTAAGCGTTTTCTATGAAATCTTTTGTAAAGTTTCCATGTTGCATTGACTAGGGGTTGGTCCTATATTAATTTCATCAAGCTAGGTGAGCAAACATTGGAGGTAGTTTTTCTATTCAAGAATTTGGCGAGTCCACCATTGCATTGGTAAAAATTGGCAGTTAAGAATTTTCGTAGTAGCTGATACTGGATCTGATATATAAGGTTGAAAATTTAGATTGACGAAAAACAAAGGGCTGCCATAATTGCAAAACTTTTCAGATGCGCAATTTCGTATATGGGGCCCTCTGGTAACAAGTTTAAAAAACGTGTTGATGTCAGCTTGACATCAATACCGACATAGATAAGTGTATATTGTAACGGGTTACTTTTTATCCACTCGATACTAAGAGTAATTTAATTAAAATACTGCATTTATTTAATATTTTGTTCTAAAATTACCTTAAGCCTACCATGCTAGAACGCTTGAAATCCATGGCGCGGTAGATCAACTGTCGTTTTATAAATAACCAATCAAAAAGTATCCCGCCATTTTTGGCGCGAGTATGGTGAATCGCGTCGAAATACATTATTCCAGGTAGGATCCCTGCCCAGGGCTGGGTGCACGAGAATTGTTGACACTTTAAAAAGTTTATTGTATATTGGTCATCCAGTATACCTGCTTTAGTAAATTGACACCTAGAATTAATGTTATCAATATTTATCAAATTATATAGTGAAGTAGTGTAGTGCCAAATTACAGAAGTATTAAAATGTGAGTACGTTCATAAACTATCTATCTACTTCGTTTTTCTGCATTGCAAATGGCCGATGCATAAACAACGTTTGCCAACGTATTTAGTTAGTCATGATCATGTAATCCCTGGATGTTCGGTAATCAGAATTATAATTTCCGGACATTACATCCTGTAATAAACATTTATTTTTCATCGATGATTTCCCTGAACAACTAATTAGTGAAAAGGTCGCTAGTGTCGAATTTAAACCTCGGCGTGTTCTCCAGTAAATTTCTTTCCTTGTATGTGAAAATATATAGTTCGACAACTAACATGTCGAATATTAACTTGTCGGTTTGCTTTTGTAACTAGTTTATAGATCTTGATATTGTTGTAAAGATTGTTATCAGTTAACTTTTGTTGCTATACTAGTAAAACATTTATTTTGCGCGGAACTGGCCAGACGCGAATGTTTGAGTATATATTTTGCATTTCCATATAATAATTTTTTGTGTATGTATTTATTGTTTTTGGTATATTAGTTTTTGTATATTTAACGAAAGTGTTCTGTTATTCACTCACCCCTGAAGTCTTATGCTCAGATAATAAATAGAGTTATTTGTAGTTTGTTTGTTTCATTTTTTTAAATAAATTTTCAGGTGTAATTAATAAGCAATATTCTTAAGATATTATTAATTAGTCTTAAAACCTATTAAGTTTCAAAATCGAAAAAAGAAACACAATTTTTAAATTTTATTTATTTGAAAATTTTATCAAAATATTGTTGATGTCAAAATTTATAAGTGATTTCCTCACTCTATATAGGGTTTCTCACCGGAACTGAATCGATGGATATAGGGAAACGTATGTAACAAAAATTTTGAAAATTTTGGAGGTTGCTAAAGTCAGTGTGGCCAATCCAACCAAAGTAATTACAAGCATGTACTACTTCCAGTTATACCGGAAGTCGATACCAACTTGCTTATTTTAAATGGAACACTCTATATATTTTTGAGTTCTCGAAATGATAAAGAAATTTTGAGTCGAAAAACGTAGCAAGTTTCGGTGGATATTTATTTTGACATTTTATAAAAAATTTGACAAGTGCGGTTTGCAATAACCGTTATAACTTTCTTCGTGTAGAAGATCCTCATTTGCTCTTCGGCACATAGAAACAACACAAAATGAGCTACTCTCCACAATAAACATATGTTCCATAATAGTATACTAAGTGTTCCATTGTTCATGTTACATTTTGTCAAATTTAAACCTCAATAACTTTTTTATTTCAAATGGAACATCCTGTATTTTTTACATCAAATTATGTATAATAAACCTCCTTTCTTCTAGTATAGGCATTGTAGGGGTTAAAGTTACAATTTTCTGATGTATTGACGATTTTCTTAAATGTTCAAGAATTTTTAGTAAAAAATTGCCATCAACTTAGCCATGATTAGAAACTGTCATTAATGTCAGTCATTCTCTTATGTCAAAAAATGCCAGCACGTTTAAATTGCACCTACGAAGACTTTTCAAACATTGTTTATTATTTGTGGAGAATGTGATAAGTTATTATCAAGAACATGTAACACATCTGCTATTCGATACCCACAAGAATAGAAACCATCACCACACACTGTAAAATACATATTGGATAACCACAGTCCCACAAAAAAGAAAAAAGTTCAGACCCAGAAACCAGATCTATCAATCTTTATGTACTTTGACCTCCTGAATTCGATGCCACCATCAGAATTTCATTTTATCGTTGGGTTTTTTATCTTAGATTGTGCGTGGCTGTGTCACACAAAAAAATAGGTCATACCCAGAAACTAGACCCACTAGTCCTTATGTATTTTGACCTCCTGAATTCGATGCCGCCATCAGAGTTTCATCTTATCGTTGAATTTTTTTTTATCTTAGATTTTATCTTATGTAAAAGTGCTATTTCGAAGATAAAATCTAAGATTGATTTAAGGAGGTCAAAATACATGATTGGTAGGTCTACTTTCTTGGTCTGAACTTTTTTTTTGTGGGGCTGTGTAATTTTAGAATATTTGGCCCTGTCAAGATATAAAGGAGGAAGTTTTAGACATATTAGCTGAAGAAGAAATCTTTTGAACTTACTATTTAAATTTTCCGCAAAAAATTGAAATGTCACCACTCCATCTATCGTTTCACATGGCACAGTAAAAATTAAACTACTCATATTCTTGAATATTTTGGCTCCCTGAAAACATGAGGATTCCAGATACTCCAGTAATAGGAATTGTATCGATAAAAAAGTCCATTTCTGGTAAGTTTAGCATCATCTGTCCGTATAATATTTCCCAAATAATAAGTGTCACCTTCATGTCTTATTAAAATAAATTCACAAAAATCTTCTCTCGTCAGGAAATCTGTTTCTTTTAATTGTAGAACTATATGAAACGAGAATGGATTTATGTTTTGAAAAGATTCTGTGGGTAATCCCGATTCCAAAGCAGCTTACCTTACTGACATACCTAATCAGAAATGCCCGCAAATATCCCAGAATTTCTATTTATGTTTTCGTCATCAACAATAGACTTTCTCCTTAGAATTCCTGCCTTGGCAGAGCCAAATATTCTAAAATTATACATACTTTCCCCAATATCGATGGATTCAATCCCCGGTGAGACACTGTATAAATACACACTTTCAAAACACGTTGTTATACTCGTAAAACAAAGAGTATATTGAAAAATGTCTGTTTGTCTGTCTGTCCATCTGTCTGTATTTATGCCCGTCCATCCGTCCACGATTTTTGTAAACACGATAAGTTAACAATTGAAAGTCCGATTGTATTTAAATTTGAACAGTGAATCAGTGTTGGACAGTGGCAGAGTCCTGTTGAATAAAATCGACCAGTAAATAAAAAATTATTAATTATTTCAAATTTTTAAATATCGCTTTTCTTAAGGTTTTGTAATTAAACAAAAATGTCTAAAATTAACATTATTGACGATGAAACTGCGAAGAATATTCCATAGAATGTGTAACAATTATATAAAAAAATTCAGTAAATGAGCAAGGATTATAATGTGCTTGATTTCCATTCATTTCATTACAAGACCCTAACTATATTTGAAAGAACATTATTATGTGCTTAATTTGTTTTCAATCACTATAATAAATATTAAGTAGCTATATGACTCATTCTTATTTTAAACTCAATGAAATAAATCTGTAGCAGTCCCAAGTGGTAATTGACCCTAAACTCAACAAACATGATCTTATTAGTCTAATGCTACAAGCTCAATCAAATAAAAATAAATGAATTAATCAATAACTTCAATATTTTGCTAAGAGTGCGTTAGTTCCTGGAACTTTTATTAGATACTATAACTGCATGGCGTAATGACCACGAAAACAAGACGATGAAGGATTCCAAGTCGGAAATTCACTAGTGTTAGGATACATATACAAAATATATGGAAATATATTAAATACTTACCGTACATCTTTACGAAGGCGTAGAAAGACCACTGATTTTTTAAAATTATTGTTCCGAATTATATCTCGGAATTCCGACTTTAAACTCTGAATTTTGACTTTATTCTCGGAACTCCGAGTTTAATCTCAGAATTCAGAGTTTAATCTCAGAATTCCGGCTTTAATGTTAGAATTATGATTACATGTTGATATTAGTGCAGGTCAGGAGTCGGAGTATACAGCTGAAGGACTGACAATATTTTAGATAGAACGGGAATGATCGATTATAGCCGCGCACCAAATTTCAAGTTTCTAATCCAATTGCAAGTTGAAAAACTTCTAATGCACGGCCTACTTAAATCATCCTGCATATGTCCGAAAATATTCACTCCTGAGGGTTGTTACAACCCTGGTCGCCTTTCATCTTCCGGCCATCAAACCCCTCTTCTAAAAATCTTGAATATTTTTTACATAAAAAAACACCCCCTGGAGGGGTTGCAACCACCCCTGGTGATGAAGTTGATCATATATCATTTGTCTTTGTGACTATTTACCGAATATTGCTATGAATCTACATTAAAATGCTTCTATTTAATTCAAAATGTACAGTTCATTTTAAATACAAGAAACACAAAAACGACTTAAAATCACCGACACTGGTAGCTTATACAGTTAGTCAATAGTACGTGGATGGTCAGTTATTTTCTGAACCGTTTGAAAGCAAAATGTTTCAGATAATTAAAGTCGATTAAATATTATGGGCGATCGAGAGTGGCATATCTTATATTTATTTTTAAATATACAGGGTATTCCACATGGTGGTGGCAAGCGAATATTGAATTTTTTTAATGAGACATCCAGCATTTTTTTATATATCTGTATTTGACTCTTAGTTCTATATCCAGGCACATAATATATTTGAACTTACACTGTGACGTAGTAAAGTGAACTTCATATTTCTAAGTCAAATAGAAAATTCCCGACATAGGAGACACCCAACGGCGCGAGACACCAAAAAAAAAGCCATAAAACTCGGCCATAAAAGTGCTTACCCTTTTACAGCATTATGTATGTGTGTAAAAAAATAAGTAAGCAGTAGTGACCGTTAGATCGTAAAATATTTTAGGAGTGAGTGGCGTAATTATTAGAAATTATAACTGATACTGGCGAGTTTCCCTTAATTTCTTATTTTAATCCATGCCCCGCTCTATCCTAGTGGTAATAGGCGGAAAAGCTTTGAAATATTTTATCTGACTTAGAAATACGAAGTTTACTTTACAAATATAATAGAGAAGATATTGACCAATCCAATTATAGATTTGAAAAGTCCTGTACGTTATAAGATAATTTCCGTCTGATTTTAAACTCGGTTGGGGGGCGTTTGTCCTAAAGACAAACGTTGAGAGAATCATCTAAAGCACAATTCTGACTTATTGACACTCCCCCAAAATGTACTACTACAATAGTCTGTCTGTCTGTCTGTCCGTCCGTCTGTCTGTCTGTCCGTCCGTCACGTTTCTTCTAAGCACGATAACTTAAGAACGAAAAATCTGATTATATTGAAATTTGGACAGTAAGTTAGTGTTAGCTGGAGGAAGAACCCTACCGTTTTTGAATACAAGATTATAATCTTGACCAGTTCCCTATCGATTCATGGTCTTATAAGACCATGAATCGATAGAGAACTGGTTTCTTGCAAGAATAGCGAAAAAAGGAAAAGAAAAAGGTAGAATATTAGCTTTAAAATTATTTGTCAAATATATACAAGTGGCTAATAACAAGTTCAGATTGATTTAGTAAATCATGAAAAACATAAACCACAACTTTTACCGTGTTCATGTTTACGTCCTGCAGAAACTGGCATGTTCCCAGCTTGCAAGCATATTGGTGCACAATTTGCTATGTGCACCTGCCATATTTTCTGGATCAATATTATCATTTTCCGTATTTTCAGGAACCAAATCAGTTGCATTTATCTCAAGTTGTACTTGATCAGTTTTCCTTTCCTCCCTACATTTTTCTAATTTTTCTTTCAGCTTTCTTCTTCTATAACTTTCCACTTGTTCGTTCTTTTCATGTTTTTTAATAGGTAGATGCACTGTTGAAGTCGCTGTATTCTTGAGAATTTTCCGTTGCCCTAATATAAATATACATACCATGCTTATCGAATACAATTAAAAATGTAGTTTTGGTCTCTAGCCACTTATCAATCAAAATATTTAGGTAATTTCCAACGTTGTTAAGACATAGGTATTATATTTTTAATCATCTGTAATCAATAATACTCGGTTTCATTTACAGCCCGTTTCGTTAGGAACATTTTGAAAATCTCCAAATCTCTACAAATATAATAAGACAATGATTTTGTGTTACTACAGACAGAAGAAGATGACGTCACTAATAAAATGGCAGTGTTTGACAATAAGACAGGCGCCACTTCAATTGACGACATTTGTTTTTATTTCCAGCGCCTGCTCCTCTCTATATTTACCACTTGATTTATAGTGCGGGAGTTAATTGAAATTGATACTTCCTGTCCGCAGGAACTGCACCATCATCAGAGGAATCATGTAGAACAATACACGTCGTAAAAAGTATATAAACGTTATATTATATCGCTTCCTTCGTCAATCTAGAATTTATAGAAAATCGATTAAAATAGCTACAGGATTTCATATGGTTTTGTTATGAAATGAATTAAGGATAATACCTACTCAAGAACTAATTTTAATACTTGACAGCAGATATAAAGACATATAAATTTTTCTTAATAAACTTATCCTACCAAATACTATACACGGAACTGGTAACTAACGCAGAATAATTGTTCATATACCGGGTGACACATGGGATATGTGCGCTCTCTAACTTTCTTGTGTTCCAAATGAAATTTAGGTACGTTCATTAAAAAATGTGCTACTCATGACATGCTACACATTTTTTTGCTACTTCCGGTTTAGCCGGAAATTACAATTTTTTAATTCTTTTAACACAAAGGTGACTTCTGCAAGATTCCGATAGCCAATTCAATTTTCTTTACGATTCATTCTGAACTTAAAATGGACTGAGAAAAAACAGTTACAGTCAATTTAAAAAAAAACTTGCCAAGAGTTCGTAGAACAGTGCACAGAGACACAGACGTAATTCGGGGGGGTGGGGGCGGAGCCCACTCAATATTTTGAAAGAGCATTAAATTGTTTAAGGCAAATCTGGCAAATTCCGAAGTTATTCCGGAAAAAATTATAAGTATGACAATTACATCAATCAAGTCAAAGGTTTTCAATACAATTAGGCAGGGGCGGATTAAGTCTTTGTGGGGTCACTGGCTAAATTTTGAGCGGGACCTTTTTGCAATTCTAGTAAAATCACAGACAGGCGAGTTAAACCCCAGATGCCCGGGGAAAAACGAGTTCAATACTCGTAAACATCAGACAGGTGACTTAAACCACAGATGCCCGGGGGATAGCGAGTACAATACTCGTAAAATCATGGGCAGGTTATGTCTGTCGTCTGTAACTTTTCTATTTACTGATATTATAAATAGTTTCGCCAGTAAGAAATCCAGAAAACGTACATAATAGTTATTTATGAATTTATAATACAAGTGTTAAAAATGATGTTTCATTTACAAAATATTTGTATTTATTGTTTTATCCTCACTCACAAAATAAAATATCATTTTTAACATTTAATCATAAATAACTATTATACTTGTTTTAACTTTTTCCATTTAATGATTTTTTTTTTTTTCGTTTGTGTTGATTGTATATTGTGTTTTATATTATATTATTTTATATTATAAATAAAAACTTTAATAACATTTTAAAAGTTATGTAGTAGGAGGGGGAGGGGGCTATAATATAGTTGCCTATGGGTGAAAAAAGTCATAATCCAGCACTGTTTGCCCCCATTTACCTACCCTCTAAGCGGTCACTGGTATAACCTCAAAATATAGTCTAGTTCCAGAGCTCGTAATAATATATCTGTGTATCAAATTTCAAGCCAATATTTAAAGCCATCCCGAAGAAGACGTGCGCACGTGGCAGATCTACAAAAATTTTTTTCATTCAAATTTAAAGCCTTTACATTTCGCGACATTCTAAACTTATTTTAACAAAAAACAAATCTGAAAAATTTTGTACGATTATACTTTTACTTTTAACTAAAATTCTGAGTGAAGTAATGCTTCGTGTGCTGGAGGATTGACATAGTGGAGTAGCAATAGACGAAAGGACGATTTCCAATTTGAGGTGTGGAAATAGCAAGAAAAGCTCGATTTTAAGAGAATACTGTAGAGGAAATAATATAGAACGGTTGATAATATTTCAATAAAAACTAGGAACGAGGCGAAGAGAACTACCTTCAAAACGTTGGGTTGATATAACCAAAGACCTAATGGGAAAGAGTTTTGGTGAGACCGTGCGCCTAACAGGCAGAAAACAAGACGTTTTGTTATGAATGAGAAAGGTACATTAAACGATATTTGTTCCTACAAAAACAACAAAAAATTAATAATGCACACAAAGACGTGCCGATATAATTACTACTAAGATTTTAATGTGTATAGCAGAGGTGTATTAAGCTACATCGACAAATTTCGCATTTTAGTATGTAAATAAATGCTTTGATATTTTCATACTATGTACAGGAAGTACGGCAGAAGGTTGAAAAAATATAAAAAGTGTACTACTAGCCGACTTTAAACTGATTTCAAATAAATTTCAAAAAAATTAAAGTCTCCATTCAACTCGTCATGGGGATCGCAGTTGTTATAAATAAATGTAAGTCCAAACCTCGACTTACAGTAAATATACCACATTCCAAATTTCCGAACTCTTACTTATTTACTCACATTTATCTGTATATATGTTTATTTATGTGCTCAATGGTTACTATAGCGTAGCTTAATAATTAGGGAAATGGCGTGCAAGTTCGACGACAAAAAGTTACCATCTGCTAGTCGGTAATAGAAGAGAACATATAACTACGAAATTTTTTTCTCTCTGGAAATTCTTGATATGGTGGGAGAATATGGAGGGGGGGAGGGACATTTTTTGTTAAACGAATTTTTACCGATATCTGTCCCCATAGGAAGTTAGTACATGTACTTCACAAACCCTATTACACTGACAGACGAAAATTTAGAAAACAAATTTTTCTTCTAAATTCCTTCTACCGCGCACCGACTGGTCTGACCGTCTGCCAGTGTAACTGGGGTATGTGAAGTACATATAATAACGACCTATGGGGACAGATATCGATAAAAATGTCCCCCTCCAAGCGATTTCATACAAATTCATTTCAAACAGTAGAGCATGCCGTGGCGGTGGCTCCACTACGGTTTTATTGAGCTGCTTCTAATGAAAAGTAAGCGATCATTGGGAATTAAGTTTATTCGCCTATTTTACGAATGCCAGAGATGTTAAAAAATGAATTGTTTATTATTTGTTTGCTTATGGTAACGAAACATATTCTTTATAGGATTTTGCAAACAGCGGGAAAAAATCTATCTATGAGAACTAAAAGAAAAACTATATATAAAAACATTAATGAAATCTTTGCATTCTTTCGATAACCTGACTTCTGGTTATGCTAGCAAGTTAAAATCTTAAAAAATAAATTGGTCCAATTTCTTATTTGATATTCTCATTATAACACTAGCATCCAACATAGTCCCCTACGGCTATGCAGATTAAACCAGTATCTACATGATCCCTACGGTATGAATATTCAGTTAAAAATGAGAACAAAGGTGTGAAATGAATTTATTTACCTACCTTGTCTTAAAAAAAAATTTCATTTTTGACTGAAACTTCATACCGTAAGGGGTCATGTAGATACTAGTTTAATCTGCATAGCCGTAGGGGACTATGTTGGATGCTAGTGTTATAATGAGAATGTCAAATAAGAAATTGAACAAATTTATTTTAGGATTTTAACTTGCTAGCATAACCGAAAGGCAGGTTATCGAAAGAATGCAAAGATTTCATTAATATTTTTACATATAGTTTTTCGTTTAGTTCTCATAGATAGATTTTTTCCGCTGTTTGCAAAATCCTATAAAGAATATGTTTCATTACTATAAGCAAAGAAATAATAAATAATTCACTTTTAAACATGCGTAGAATATATAGACTCCAATACTAGTTAACTAATAGACAGGTGAAGATCTGTTGTGTTTTATTAGTCAATGTCAAATATAAATATTTCATACTTATTCATGGATATTGCCTTGGTTTTGCATGAAAAATCGTTGTAGCTTTGTGCTTTTCTGATGAGCTCAGAATAAGGGCGAAAAACCTTTCAAAGGCTAAGCATTTCCAACAAACTGAATGAGAGATTTTATTAAAATTTAATCCATTAGAATGCAAATTTTTTAAGACAAGGTAGGTAAATAAATTCATTTCAGGTCTTTGTTCTCATTTTTAACTGAATCTTCATACCGTAGGGGGTCATGTAGATACTAGTTTAATATGCATTGCTGTAGGGACTATGTTGGATGCTAGTGTTATAATGAGAATGTCAAATAAGAAATTGGACAAATTTATTTTAGGATTTTAACTTTCTAGCATAACCAGAAGTCAGGTTATCGGAAGAATACAAAGATTTCATTAATGTTCTTACATATAGATTTTCTTTTAGTTCTCATAGATAGATTTTTTTTCCACTGTTTGCATAATCCTATAAAGAATATGTTCGAGTGATGGTAGTCAAAATCTTTATTTTGCAATTATAGAAATGACGATTTTTTTACAAACAATGTTTCATAGCATAGTCTCATTGCAGTTTTTCCATCAAGCTACGCTCAGTGCCCTGTGGGTCAAATGCCCGAAAACCGACCAAAATTCATATTTCACCGCAGTTGCATCGAAATTAGGTAATTCCTGTTCTAGCTAACACCAAGTTACTGACCAAATTTTATTGAAATCGAACTTCTCTATTTTAAGTTATCCCAATTACAGAACAGTTTTATAGCAAATATATGGAGAATTCAATTCAATAATCTGGCGAACACTGAATTCCATTATTATTAAAGTACTACAAGCAACTCAAAAAATATACACAGAATGAACATGGATAAAATGAAGATATGGCCAGTTTTCCTTCTTGTTATTCACATCACCTTGGTAGGCGCTTTATGCGCCCATTAGTTGATCCCCGTTCACTGTATAGCCCATCTAACAGCTTCATGCCATTTGCCTCGGTTGTCTTTTAGGCCGACGATCAAAACCCTTTCCTATACATTCCTTGGAGACATAAGCCCGACTTTTTGGAGGCCCTTGACTTTGCTTCTTGCCATCAAATTTTCTCTGAACTGTTAACTGTTTTCGAACGACGAAAGACTCAGACGGGCTGTATAAAATCCCATACAAAATGTATCTTAGGTTGTTGATTACTTTTAAACGCACATATTTTGTTGCCCAATAATTTTTTTTTATTTTATGTGTATATAAACTACTTATTTTGTAACATACAATATTCATACATAATTTCTTCCTGTGTCAAGTATTCAGTAACCGGCCTATAGTAATACTCTGCTCTAAAGAGGAATAATAACGGAACATTAATACCCTCAACACGCGTATACAGGGTTGGGCAAAAATATGGAATAATCGCTATAAATTTGACTGTAGAAGTTTCCTGAAAAAATGTTTGAAGGGGTGTAGCGATTTTTATTTTTGCGCATATTTGGGTACCCTCTAATTTATTTTTGCGTCAGCGTTTTTCTAAAATATATTTTTCTTTCCACTATCTGGCACAGTTCTTTATTCTCTTCCCAGCCATATAAAATTTTGTATGGGTTGCATAGGAAAAATTTTGAAAAAAAAAATAAAAATACCTAGTTTTATTTCATTAATGGGACAAAACTTGATACAAATTATAACAAGTAACAATAAGAGATGAAAAGTAAAGTTATTAAAGAGAGAATTAATAGAAAATAAAAACGCTTCGCTTACAGCAACTGTTCGAAGTGTTCCCCATTCACTAATTGACAATAACCAAGCCTATCCACAAAGCCTCTTGTCGAATTTACCAAGACATATTGAGGTATTTGCATTATTCCATCACGAATACTTTGTCTTAAATCTGCCAAATTATTGGGGCTATTTTGATAAACTTCATTTTTTACATACCTCCAAAGATAAAAATCTAGAGGGGATAGATCCGAGGAACGCAAAAGCCATTCAGTAGCACCTCATCCTCCAATCCAGCGGCCCGGAAAGGTAACATTTAAATATTCTCGGACTATTATTGCATAATGAGGGAGGGGGCATCCTGTTGAAACCAAACGCTCTCTGAAACTTCTTCTTTCCCGTTTCTCAAAGCAGGAGTAACATCGTTCCGCAGGAGCTCTAAATGCTTTAAACCGTTTAGAGTCCCATCGATAAAAAGAGGGCCAATAATGTTTCCCCTAAAAATTCCTGCCCACACATTTATTTTTTGAGGATGCTAGGTGTGAGCTTCTTGAATCCAGTGAGGATTCTCCCTAGACCAAATGTGACAGCTATGCCGATTAACTGTTCCGTTAAGACAGAATGATTTTGCCCAAAATTATGATCACGAATACAAATTTGAGCCATTTCTTCCCAAAACTCAAGTCCTCTGTCAAAATCGTCTTCAAAGAGCTCCTGCACCATATGGACTTTGTAGGGAAATAATTTTTCTTTCTTCAAAATCCTACCTACACTGCGACGACTTAAATTCTCTTTAATGCTAGGCTGCGTAGTCGATGTTTGTGGATTTTCTTCGAGCCTTAACAGAATATTCAACGTGCTATCATCATTGGTTGCCGATTTTGGTCGTCCAGTTCTAGGAGCATTTTTAACAGAACCAATTTTGAACAATTTTTTTTAAACTTCTCTCACTGCAGATTGGGTCAACGGAATTCGATTTGGATATCTCTGGATAAATAAATTGCATACCTCTAATTAGTTGTGTTTTTCTACGGTCTCCAAAGCCTATCATCATTAATATTTCTGTTCTTTGTCGTTACGAACGTTGCACCATTTTGCACTTGACACCAACACATGGAAAAAAATACTGAAAGAATGAACATCAATGCATGACATTTGTCGTTGTTTTTATCACAAACATATAAACTGTGAAATCTGACAAAAACGACGAACTTAAGCATTAATTTAAAAAAAGATTTTATGCATTATTGGTTGTCCAACAATACTTGTTAATTTTTCTTATGCAACCTATACAAAATTTTATATGGCTGAGAAGAGAATAAAGAACTGCACCAGAAAGCGTGAAGAAAAGTATGGGTTGCCATTTAAAGAAAAAATCGATGCTGTCACAACTCAAAAACCGCTGACACAAAAATAAATTAGAGGGCACACAAATATGCGCAGAAAAAATTGCTACACCCCTTCAAGAATTTTTTCAGAAAACTTGTACAGGCAGATTTATAGCGAATATTCCATACTTTTGCCCAACCCTGTATATCCTTTTTAATGCATGTGTTCTCTGCTTTGAAACTAAATTTTAAATAGTCAACCTGACAGTTTAATTTCTAGAGCATCCTTTATCTTTTATCTGAGGACGCATAAACTGCAACAAGTTCTGTTAAAAGATTAATGCGACTCTAAAATTCTTCACAACAATGTCTATCTTATAGCTCTGATAAAATTCGGTCCTGCACTTGAACTCTTGGTAGCAGACTCTCCGGTAATCGAGTAAACTAGAACCAGATTCGAACAGCTGAGCTCCTGGCACAGGTGGCAAAACTTGAAGCTTTTATCCAGAGTGCAATCCGCAGTCCGATGCAAGTCCACTCTTGCTAAATCACCGAAGAGCTTTAATCTCTTCTCTGTTGGTAATTTGATTTCCTTCCTCGCTACAGCGGCTCCAAGCCGGACTTATTTTGTTAAATTGCGAGACTGCCAGCGAGTGGCCATGATGATTTAACGAAATAGAGATTGGATGCGCCCAGACGCTAGATACGATAGGAAGCAAAAAATAAATAAATGTGACCTTACTGTGTGAAATCTATTATAACAATTAACGTCGGAATAAAGTCAGAGTGTTAATTGTTAATTAACTACCAACAACACAGAGTTGGCGTGGGAAGCGTGTGAATGTTTAACGTCCAGTCCATCAAGAGACATTCACTAATTTTTCATGATTCTGTCCAATGAAGTTTATTTTAATCGCGATTATTGCAACTTCCGTTTCCACTATTTCGAATTTTTAAGAATTAAGGATTTATTAATTATACCGGATGTCCTTTATCCCCGAACCATTGTTAAAATTAGTTCAAATCATAGAACAAAATCGTATATATACTTAACTTTAAGTATTCACGAGCACTTGAAATACTTGCATACTACGCATATAGGAAATTACTATTTTTGCCTAAACAGCAAAAAAAAATCTTGTTGCGGCATAAAAAGGGATGGTTGATATTGAATTAGATTCAGATCTTTATGCTTCTAGAGTAATTTTTTCCGATGTTTCAGTGATTAGTGAATAGTGAAAAGTTGACAATAAAAATATCAAATAATAAAAATGCGTTAGTTATATCATTATACTCATTAAACATGTAAATAAATAATAATTTTATTTATAAGCATCTATTTTTTACCTACGTTACGCCTTATAGTTGTAAATTCCTAGATACAAGTAAAATAAATAATGGCAACTTTACTGATGTCCAAGAATTTTACAGAACTTTTCTTCTCGTACACACACACACACACACTAAAACACAATTTTATTTTGATAACCCCTCTAATAATGGAATGGAGATGGTGGAGGTAGTGGTGGGGCTAGCAGATATCATAAAGAAAATTGAAACCTTGACTTCCAGTGTTTACACCAAATCTCAAGTTTCCGAACTGTTACTAGCTTGCTTTACTTATCTACACCTATTTATCGCTCAAACCTTTAACGAATAAACTCAAAATATACTGCAGTTCCAGATCTCATTATCATACGTTGTGTATCAAATTTTAGGTCAATATCATAATTTTATTTTGTTAATTCCTTTAATAATGGAGTGGGGGTGGCATGTGTCATAAAAAAACTTGACTTCTTGGCCTCTAGCATATGCACCAAATCCCATATTTCTGGACTCTTACCAACCTGCCGTACTCATTTCCCCCTATTTACCTCCCAACCTTTAACAAAATCAGCTCAAAATATAATCTAATATAGTTCCAGATGTCGTTGTAATACATACCTCCCTGTTCCAAATTTCAAGTGAATATCTCAATTCTATTCTGTTAGCGAATAATGGAGTAGAGGTGGTGGTGGGGGGTGACAGAGGTTAAAGAAATATATTGGACTTGGCTTCTAGTATATACACCAACTCTCAAGTTTCTGGAACCTTACTGCCTTGCATTAATAATGTTCCCCTATTAACTCCCCAACCCTTCGTCGCAGTGAGCCCAAGATATAATTTAGTTTCAGATCTCATTATAATGCATAAGTGTACCAAATTTCAAGTACATAGCTTAAGCCGCTCCAGATGAAATATCAAAGACAGAATTTTCTTTTTCGCTCAGATTTAAAATCTAGACGTTCCATGACATTCTAAACCTACTTCAACGAAAAAATGTTTTTTGTACGATTACTATACTTCCAATCCACTCCGTGAATGCGGGCGTAT
Source organism: Stenurella melanura (assembly GCA_963583905.1). NCBI lineage: Eukaryota > Metazoa > Arthropoda > Insecta > Coleoptera > Cerambycidae > Stenurella > Stenurella melanura. The sequence goes on from OY757311.1 coordinate 106,667,713, forward strand.
TAGTCGATTTTATCTTAGAATCTGCCTAGGCGTGGTTTTATTTAAGTTATGGGCGAGACTACGTTTGGTATATTAAACAATCCGTACTTGGTCCAGTTATAGCAATAATTTTGTATGTTTAAGTCATTTTCAATAATAACGCCGACAATTTTATTTAGAAAGGAAGTTTTATATAAAATATTTATTTTAAAGTTATACAGGGTGTCTCAGGAGTGTGCGGCAATATAATCAACTAACGCTTAGCTTTTCTATTTCTTCTTTGTGCCCATGAAAACTTTTTATCAGGATCTCGAGAGGAATAACATATTCGATTTCAGCGAGTTTCGCCGGGGCGCGGCCACTTCCCATAAGAAATGAGCATCCCATTTGCACCCCCATGTCTGAAAAACTGTCCATTTTCCGACCTTTTGATCAGGAAGAAATTATCTACAATTTACTACGATTTCAGCCGATTTAGCTGGAGCCATTTTCCATAAGAATTGTGCAGGGTCCTTTGGCGATCAGGTACTCTTCGTTTTCGTATTTGCGAGGAGTATAATAATAGATACAAAAGTATTTACACAACATATAGCTACCCTTAACTATTTTCAGTTGTGTACATATGTATGCGCCAATATTATGTAAACCTTAAAAGATAGGTTCGTGGCAAAGACGCTAAAGCTCGTAAGGTCAGGAAATGATATTAAAAAAATATATTTACACAGATCTTCCCTGCTTATTTGGCACCATTTATTTGCTATAATTTTGGTAAAGATTATGCTGCGTGGTCACTTTGACAAAACAATTAGGAAACAATATTTTAAATATAATTGTCACTATTGTCATATAGAAAACCAGATATACTTTTAGTTAAAGAAATGTACAAAGTGGTCAGCCAAAAAATCATTAATTGAGAACCCTGTTTGAAAATGATATACTTTTAGTGAAAATATACAGGGTGGTCATTCTAGTATTAATTAGTTAAGAAATGATAGAGGATAATAATAATCGGAATGTAATTATCATCATGGCCACAAGAAACTTAATCGGACCCCAAGATAGGCTTCAGCGCAACAGATTGAGTTTGGGACTTCTAGCATATTTAGTAGTCTTTCGGCCGAGTCTCAAAGCTTTCATCACTTCTTCCCTCTAATTTTCCTCATTTATCACAAGTAAAAAATGCATCACAACTACACAGATAATCTTACAAAAAATTATGTTGAAATTGGTAGTTAGGTATTCTAGGAGTAGTTGATACTGAATCTGATGTGAAAAGTTAAACATTGAAAATGTCATGGATGGCTCCTAAGCACTGTTCGAGAAAAACGTATGACACACAAAAAGATACACCTATACACATAAACTCCAGAGAAACAGACGGTAGCCGATTCGGATAGATTTGATATTTTCGGGCTTCAAAATGTTCAGTTCAGGACAGTGGTGTAATTTCAGTATTCTTATTGGGTAGGCAGGAATTTTCACAGATAACCCAATAGATGGAAGCAAAGCGAACCCTGTAATTCTTAAACGATAACCCGATAAACCCAAATGACCGAGGGAAAGCGAGTACTACAAAAGGTTAAACCATAGACAGGAAACCCTAAAACCAAATAAAGTAATATTAAACTCAAAAAAGGGAAAGCGAATGGTGTGAAAAAACAATTTGGTAAATAAGGCTCGCGCAAATATCAGAAGACTTGATGATCGTTCACCGAACGGTTATGCGAGCGTTTCCCAGATGATTGTCGTTTGCATACGTTCGCTGACATGTTGGCGAGCACTCGTTGATGTGTATAATTTGAATTTTCTGCGATAACTTAGATTCTGAAAAAATATTCTGAAAGTGCAAGGATTTGACTTCAAAACGCCAAAGGATTTATAAAAATTGTATCAATATAAACGTACACCGATTTCAAAATTGGGAGTTTTCGGTGCAGCGCGCCGTGGTTTGCGATTACAGACTATGTCTTTGACAGCAGGCAACCTAAGTATAGTAAACATAGCATATAACTTTGGGACCATTCATGTAATTTTGATAAATCTTTCGGCATTTTGAGGTTGAAGTTTCTACGAAGGCGTGGAGAGGACACAGTAAAAATATGTTTGTAATTGCCAGTTTAAACTTGCAATTATCTATAATTGCAACTTTAAACTTGCAATTAGGCAATTATACCTAATTGCAACTTTAAACTTGCAATTATCCATAATTGCAACTTTAAACTTGCAATTAGGCAATTATCCATAATTGCAACTTTAAACTTGCAATTATCTATAATTGCAACTTTAAACTTGCAATTATACATAATTGCAACTTTAAACTTGCAATTATACCTAATTGCAACTTTAAACTTGCAATTATCCATAATTGCAACTTTAAACTTGCAATTAGGCAATTATACCTAATTGCAACTTTAAACTTGCAATTATCCATAATTGCAACTTTAAACTTGCAATTATACCTAATTGCAACTTCAAACTTGCAATTATACATAATTGCAACTTTAAACTTGCAATTATACCTAATTGCAACTTTAAACTTGCAATTATCCATAATTGCAACTTTAAACTTGCAATTACACATAATTTCAATTAGGTATAATTGCAAGTTTAAAGTTGCCATTAGGTATAATTGCAAGTTTAAAGTTGCAATTATGTATAATTGCAAGTTTAAAGTTGCAATTATGGATAGTTGCAAGTTTAAAGTTGCAATTATGGAAAATTGTAAGTTTAATGTTGAAATTATAGATAATTGCAAGTTTAAAGTTGCAATTATGTATAATTGCAAGTTTAAAGTTGCAATTATGGATAATCGCAAGTTTAAAGTTGCAATTATAGATAATTGCAAGTTTAAACTTGCAATTATGGATAACAGCAAGTTTAAAGTTGCAATTCGGTATAATTGCAAGTTTAAAGTTGCAATTATGTATAATTGCAAGTTTAAAGTTGCAATTATAGATAATTGCAAGTTCAAACTGGCAATTATAAAAATATTTTTATTATGTCCTTTCCACGCCTTAGTACGTTTCCGATTATTTTTGCAGAATCTAAAAATATATTTATAGTCAAAAGTTATTAAAGGTCAAAAAACGTTAACAACTTTTAAATAATAACTCTTTCCGATATGACATATACAGTGTGTCTCACTTAAGAGTGTAACAGCGTAATAATTCTTTTGGTTTCTGTCCGATTTGAATCAAACTGACTATAAAAGATAGAGGTCACCAAGGTCTATTTAAGACCGCAAAATCACTTTGCGTCTTTAAATGCAAGACTGCGATATTGTATGAAAAAAATAAAAAAATCATAGTAGGCATTTCTTAATCAAAAATTTTGTTAACGAAATTTGTTCGAAATCATTCAAACGCCCTGAATCCGATATTCTGCAACCCTCCGAAAAGTTATTAACAATATCAGAAAGCAAATTGAGCATGTATGTTAGGGTTGATGGAGGTTTGCTAGAATATAATATTTAATTCTTTTAGTTGTATTTATTATTCATTTGTGTAAATTGTTTCAAAAAAATAAATTTAGAAATAATTTTTATTTAAATGCCTCAAACGGATTTTTTTCATCAAGACCTCATTTTTTTAGAATTTAACTAAACTTCGGATTCAGGATTTTTGAATTTAGTATCGTAGATGGCCTTGCATTTAAAGATGGAAAGTGATATGGTGGTCTTAAATAGACCTTGGTGACCTCTATCTTTTAAGACCAGTTTGATTCAAATCGGAAAAAACAAAATAATTTTTACGCTGTTACACTCTTAAGTTGTACATATAAGACTTTCTTTCTTGTATTAACCGATACTTCCGATACGATTCAGTTTTGGAATCGAAAATCTCGTTATTTATGATTTGTTTATAAAATTGTTATTAAAAAATGGGTTGCCATATAACCATTATACCTTAAAGTATACTATATGATCATAGACGTGCCACGCAAAAGTAATGTATAATTATAATTAGTAGCCTATGATTTACTCGCGTGTTTACGTGTATTGAACTCGCTTTCCCCGGGACATCTATAGGGTTTAACTCGCCTGTCTGTGGTTTTGCGAGAATTGCAAAAAAGCTCCGCTCAAAATTTAGCCAGAGGCCCCCAAAGTTTCAATCCGACCCTGCCTAATGGTATTGAAAACCTTTAACTTGATTGGCGTAATTGTCATATTTATCATTTTTTCCAGAAGAATTTCGGATTTCGTCAGATTTCCCGTAGACAATTTAATGCTCTTTCAAAATATTAGGGGGGCAGTTGCCTTCCCTTGCGATAACCCCCCCCCCTCCCCCCTCCCCAATTAAGCCTATGTTTCAGGAAGCCAGTTCTTTATAGATGAGCAAATGAAAACGGAATATAATCTTTTTAACTCCCTCTCAATAGTGGTGCAAGTTCGAAGTCATATTTATATATTTTATTTTAATGAAACTCGTCTATTAGTAATCCTATCAAATAATTAGTATGTATTCGTAAAAATTATCGATTCGTATTTAATTTACCACGTTAGTGTAACTTCACTTTCAACATTATGATCTTAACCCTTTTATTATATTAGAGCAAGACAACATAAAACCCTGATTAACGTCACCCTCATTAGTCATTACATACTACTAAGAACGGTTAGTTAAGTTTTTAATGTGCTATAAAATATTTTTAAATGGAAGACAACTGAAAGGTTTTAATGATTTTTAAATCGGGGCCCACATGTCTTTACTTAGTAAATGACCACTTTTTTTAATTTACTGTTTTCAGTCATTTTATACATTAATTAATTAAGATTCGTTAGGGTAACTTTGATACGTCAAATCTCTCATTTTGTTTAATTATTTACGTTATTCTTTAATTAAAATTATCACGTAATATACGGGCTGAGATAAAAAAATATTCCATGCATGATATATGGTTTGAAAACCATAAAAGTGTACAATTACAAGTAGCAGTACAATTATAACATTTGTTGTGTTATAATAGGCCATAAATGAGAGTATTAACTTATTCGGTTATCTGTAAAATTAGATTAATTAGCTACCAGTCTCCTACTGCAACAAAGTAGCACAAACAAATTTTTGTATTCGGATTGTTAACTGGAATATCGAGTAAAAAATACTGTGACGCTAATTTGGTTATTTCAATTAGAGATTTATTTTAAATACAGAAAATTACTTATAAACCATGGACCGTATTATTCAAAATATAAACACCCAAATAGGTAGAGACCCCGCTGTATAGATTTCCTATGAATAAGATACATGAAAAACTTTGTATGAGTTAGTAAGTACTACCACAGACCTACAGAGGCCACTTTTCTTATACGCAAATTTTTCCCGCGTCGTGGAATTTTACCGGAAGTGACGTCAAAATGGGAGGATGTGAGCAAATAAGAAGAGGCAGCCTATTTTTTTTAATAACTAGAAGGCTTGTACTTTAACCAAAAAAAAAATTATTCATGTATTCGATGACTTAAGAAACAGAAAAACAAATTTAATTGAGGGTGTCTCAGGGTTGCGGGCAAATTAAGCCTGGCAGCCCACTACAATCTCATTGTATACCTCAAAACCTACATTTTGACTTAAGTTTTATTCATGTATTCGATGACACAAAACATCGTGGCCGGAAGTGACGTCAGAATTCCATGACGCGGGCAAAATTTGCAAAAATGAAAAGTGGCTCCCTGCGTGTCTGTGGTAGTACTTACTCACTCACATAAAAATTTTCATGTATCTTATTCATAGGAAATTTATACAGCCGGCTCTCTACCTAAAACATCTTGTTTTATTATTCGCTGACTGTATAGAAAAAACTCGGCGGTGGTGGCAATAAACAAAACTAACGGGTCGGGTCGAGTTTAAAATGACCGATGTATGAATTAATGTTGCGCATACGTTTTCACTATCTCTTGCACACAAACTTAAAGCAGTAGCCTAAAGACATTGTCAATGTATGTTTGCCAAGATTCTTTCCCACTTCTTTTGAGACGGAAATATGAAATGTAGACTGAGGAGTGAGAAACATAGTCATAAGCTCAGCGATTCTCAAACTGTATACTAACACCGCACCGCAATATGAAAAACGTCGTTATATGAAATATTTAAGTTATTTTTAGTGGTAAATAGTGGATATTCATCCGTCACACAAACAATATCAAATCACTAAGTCTTACAATTTTCTAGTATGTACATATTACAAGTTTTAGAATATAATGAACGTAGGATCGCGTAGCTCAATCGGTAAGATACTTCGAGCAGCAATAAATGTAAATGGGGTGGTTGCGAGTTTGGTCCTCACTTCTACTTTTTTTATTTGATTAAGCTCTATTACAAGTTAATAATTTTTTTTTTTTTTTTTTTACTTTTTGTTACTACTAACGCGTATTTATCTCTAATAAAATCGACTTTCTTAAGTTATATATTAATACACGAATAGTGAAACGTGCGTCGAGTAGATAAATTGTTCAAGTGTAGTGTTGCATTGTTTATGAAAACGTGTCGTAAATTGTGTAGTGTTCAAGTGTTTTATTGTTTATGAAAACGTGCCAATGCGTTGTTCTTTCAGAATTGTTATAATTTATTTGTTTTAAAATTATTGTTAATTTTTTTATTATATATTTTGTCAACCAGAATATTTATTTATTACCGCTGAAAGAAAAATAATTTATTTTCGTTACTCTCCTAGAGATTTCAGATTTTTTTTGTTATTATATGAAATATTTTATTTTTACTAACATCATTTCCCCTACTAATACTGCAATCCTATCCTTTCCTGGCAATAAATGTCCATACCTCCCCATGGTTCTTGCTGGACTGTAACAATATTAGTCTTTGATTTCTTTTTCTGATAACTCATTGTTATTGACTGAATTGGGCAATTCATTTTTTGTTATCAGTTTCATTTGTGCCCGAGCTTATATACCTACAGTGTCCGCCATAAAGTTGGCTACATATGGGGAAAATAGATATTATTGAGATTTCTAAAAAATACTATATTGAGGATTCGTTTCTTTTTTTACATGCAAGTATCTTTATTCAACTAAAATACATAAATCTTTTGTCGAAACTAATCAAATATTTGTGAAATAGACACAACAATTTATGATTTTTCATATAGTAAATAATGGTAGGGGTAAAATTTGCACTTTTTTATTTTCCTCGTATCTGCTTCAAACATGATGTGTGGGGTCCTTGTTGTATTCTATGCCTTTATCTTAATACAATTTTTCGATATCTTAACAATTTGAGCCATTTTTTGGTATCATCGTTAACTATTTTTTACAGTCCTGCCAAACCGGTGATCACATGGCATGTGTCAAAACGTAATTTTTTGTTGTCGGACATGCATAAACGGACCCCCAATAGAGATTATTATAGAATAATATAATTCTTTCCCATATGTAGTCAACTTTATGGCAGACACTGTATAATCAGAATTCCACTAAAATGACGAAGTTACTAAATTAATAAACTTAACATATTATGGTAACATCTTTCCTATTTTTTTATAGTTATTTAGCGACATCATTGCTGTTACAGGAGAGAACTGTTTGAGAACTACTGGCATTTCTTATGCATCAAATAAAATCTTAGTTCAGACGTTTTAGCGGCCATGACACAAGTCAGCTTAAATTGTACCAGAGTCTATCACCTTCACCTAAAATTATAGTGCATACGTGATGCGATGTGTGCTGGAGGACTCGCAGCATGGTGTAGTTATGGGCAGAAGTAACATCTATAACTTGAGATTTGCAGATGACACCACCTTAGTTGCAGCAAGTGAAAATCGGCAACCTCCAAACAGTAAGCTCTGAATACGGTTTGAGTAAAAATTACAACACAATGAAAATCATAACTGTAAATTAAGCAAATTAGCACCATGCTATGATATCTCATTGTGATGTAGTAACTAAAGTGGATTATCTTGAACCCCATGTGGACTATACTGGAGACTGCGAATATGAGCTTCGACGAAGAATACAGATCTGCAATCAACTGTTATTCAACTGGTTCAATTTTGCATGACATGAATATCATGCTCCAGTTTCATCCATTTTTCTTTAAATCTCTACGACTTAGATTGTTTGGGGGGCGGACAGACGGCTAATGCTTTTGAGATATAAGTCTGAAGACGTTCACTGTTCACTAGCCAACAGCCTACATATATCGGGAGTAAAAATATCAAATCCTTAGTATCTTCGTCATGCTAAATAACAATATAAAAAGCAAAAGTTTAAGTTAGCTCTGGTTTTCCCAATACAGATAATAAAATGTAACGCATGTATAAACCCTACTTTATGGGCGGTCCTATCACAAATAAGAATTCTACGAACAATAGACATGCTAACTACCTACCTCTTTATTTGTCAATAAAACTAATATTCATTCCTTGTGCATGAAGCGCTCATTTTTGAAAGTAAATAGTTCTATTTTGAGAATATGCCACGAGATTGTGTAAATACAACTTTTGTTATATTTGTGGTGAAGTGACTTTTGCGCGTCAAAACCATAATTTTACTCCCAACATTAAGAAGGCGTACCAGCTGTATTTTGGTTGTACAATTGGAGATGAAGACAAAAAATGGGTACCTCATATATGTTGCAGAAATTGTGCGAACAATCTTCGCAGTTGGCTAAGTGGAAAAAGACGTTCAATGGCTTTTGCTGTGCCCATGATCTGGTGAGAACCTAAAGATCATGTTACCTATTGTTATTTTTGCGTGATACCTTCTATTAGACAGGATATTAACAAGAAAAAAAGGATGGTAATACAATACTCTAATTTACCATCTGCCTTTCGCCCGGTTCCTTATAGTGATGAACTACCTATTCCTATTCCACCTCAAGAATACAGTCTTGGTTCTGGCGGACAATCGGATGATAATGCAGATGACGACTTAGTCCAGCCATCAACGTCACAAGATCCAGATTTGTCTGCCGAAGTGCCCGATGATGAACCACACAAAATTAAACAACGCGAATTAAGTGATCTTATAAGAGTCCTTGATGTGTCCAAGGTGAAAGCGGGGCTTTTGGCATCTCCAATACAGCAATGGAATTTACTGCAAGAGAATGTTAAAGTTTCCATGTATCGAAGTCGTCAAAAAGATTTTATACCCTTTTTCAAAATGGAAAATGACTTGGTTGCGTGCAAGGTCATTGACGGTTTAATGAGTGCTTTACACATTCCCCATGATCCTATTGACTGGAGACTTTTTATTGACGCCTCGAAACTTAGTCTAAAGTCTGTGCTACTCCACAATGCAAATAAATTGCCATCAATTCCAATCGCTCATGCTGTCCATGAAGAAAAATTACAGTAACATGAATGTATTGCTACATACTATAGAATATAACAAGTATAAGTGGCAGATTTGTGGAGACTTAACTTACTTGGTACGCTGCAAGAATATACCAAATATTGCTGTTCTCTTTGTGAGTGGGACAGCCGAGTGCGATTACAACATTACAAAATAAAAATTTGGCCGCCAAGACTGGGTTTTGAACCAGGAGTAAAAAATGTTACTGAAATTCCATTAGTTGATTCACAAAAGGCAATACTGATACCACTCCACATCAGGCCCGACGAGAGGGGAAGGGGTGTTTCCCACCGGGCCCGAAGGTTTTTGAGGGGGCCCGAGTTTCACTCGAAAATAGAAAAGCATTTGCATTGGGCGCAATGAGAGAAGCATAGCTTTAAATGATTAGTATGATGTAAATAATAACGAGATCCGAATGACTTGTATTATTTATAACGAGATAAATATGAGATTGAGAATTTCGACAGAGAAAATATTTAATGTGAAGGAATATCACCCCCAGCTCTTCAGAATTTCGACCGAGTCAAATATTCAATCCTAAGGAATATCATCCCCAGCTCTTCAAAATTTCAATTAAGGCATATATTCTATCCTAAGGAAAATCACCACCCGCTCTTCGAAATTTTATATCGAAGATTGGTGGAAGTTGTATGTTACTAGCCCCCCGGGCCCCGATTTTCTCTCGACGGCCCTGCTGCACATAAAACTGGGGCTTATTATGAAACACTTGGTAAAAACGATGGACAAAGAAGGACGTGCTTTCAGTTATTTAAAACAAACATTTCCAGACTTAGTGATGCGAAAATTAATTTTTGTGGGTGCTCAAATCAAGAACCTTTTCAAAGATGCTGAATTTGACAACATTCTAGAAGGTAATGAAACGCTGCTTGGAATTCCTTGAAAGTGGTAGACAACACACTTTCTCGTAACAAAAGAGCAGAAAACTATAGAGACCTTGTTGGGAATCTTCTTTCTTGCTACCAGAAATTAGGATGCAATGTCATTAAAAGTCCACTTTCTACATTCACATCTAGATTATTTTCCAGCAAACTGTGGTGCAGTAAGTGATGAGCATGGAGAGAGATTCCACCAGGATATTCAAAATATGGAAAAAAGATATCAGGGCAATTGGTCTTCTGTGATGTTAGCAGACTACCGTTGGACATGTATAAGAGATGCTCCAGAAGTAACTTATAAAAGACAGGCTAAGAAGCACAAGAAGAATAATTAATTTTCTGATTAAAGAACTTATATTCTAATTAAATATATATTATATAACATGTATTTGAAACATATATCAAAATGGCAAATATGTTTTCGCATGATGTAATTAATTGCTTTTTTTATTAAAATTATACCATAATATGTGAGTTAGGTCAGTTATTACATTTTTTAGAGCCAACAATTTTTTTTTTTTTGGACTATGTTAGACGCATCTGGGACCAAAGAATACAAATAAACAAATAAGTGGTTTTGGTTAACGATACAAAATAAAAGTTAAAATTTGTCGGTTAGTGATTCACACATAAAAGCACTTTAAGTCTGTAGTTTTACACATATTTGCGAATATTTGCCACCTTGTATATTTTTGGAAAATAGTATCATTTCGGAATTTTTAATAACAAGCAGGCGTTTTTATAAATAGAAGAAAAGTAATCTTCGTAAATTTACAAATAAAAAGTTTTCCCTTTTCCGAACTCAATCCGTGGGCACACTGTATATTTTAAATATTTTTTATTGTTTTATTTTAAATTTATTATTTAATACTCAAATAAATATGAAATAGATTATTTTAGTGACCTACCAATTTATTTATTTTTTCTACTGAATTGCATGTGGAATAGAGCTCTGTGATAATTACCCTCTCCTGTCGTCTAAATTAACCTTGCACTAACTGCATCTCTGAAAAAGCCTACCTTATGTCTCAATATGAGATATCCTGGGATTAATTTACATACTTTCCCCAATTAAAAACGATAAATGAATTGTGATAAATACTTTATCAAATAACATTTTTTTAATTCTTTAAATTTGAATCTTACTGCCTATATGAGATGACAAAAAATTTAAGTAATATGCAAATCTGGTCATAGCGTAATAAATTTTCTACACTGTACGCGATCAAGACCGTCCGTCCACATTTTTACCTTAAATATATTTTCAGGTGCCTTTCGTACATAAGTGATAGGGACTAATTACAATTATTACTAATAAATGTTCCAAAAAAGCTAGATAAGAAGTGTACGCGCATAAACTCATCAATGAATGTGTGACAGATATATTTTATAACTTTGTTAATTTAGACATCGTTAAAGTGGTCAATTATCACCATGTGTAACTGTAAATCCTCAGTAGATTCGCACGATCTTTTAACCCAAAAGCTAAAAGATCATCGCCATGACATCATCCCATAATCGCAAACAATAGTGATTCATGGAGATGGTTCAGAAAAAATGGCACTTGTAATTTAATGAATGGACTTAAATTAGCCATTAAGAGACATCAACAAATCGAAGCTAGTTGATATGTTAATCAAATGCCTAGACAACAATCTTTACTAATTGATATAATAAAAACAATGGTAAACTTTTTGATGCAGTTACTGTAAACCTTAAAATTATTACTCATTTTAAAATTTGTACGGGATAAGTGAATATATTTTAGTCGAGAAAAACAAATGTATAAGAGTGTTTTTAATTGAGGTTCAAAATCGTACCCAATACCTACTGCTTAGTACGGTTAAGATCGAACGCTCGAAGTTTTACATAGCCACACTATCAGTTAATTCTTTTGACAAAAAAAACATTGCGTGTAAAATTTAAATGAATTTGGAGAATTTCTAATGGTCGCTACGCCCTCTGCAGCCGAAAAAAATAATAATTTTGCAGTTAATTAAACATCCATCCCTAATTTGTTAACCTTGGGTTATAGAACCTGAAATAAGAAAATAATAAGACAACCGTGGTCATATTCACTAACATATCTAAACTAGTGAATTGTGATCCTTCCAAGTACAATGTTAACACTTGAAGAAAATTGTAGTTAGAAACTTTCCGTCATCTTTTCCTGTTGTTTTTTACTGCCGAAATGCCTTGACACAACATCCACCGCTACTGAATCAAAGAGTAGAGCATTCATTTTATTGGAGCAAAAACTTGAAAATGACCTACTACTGTAGACTGTAGATGGTATGTTGTCATCACATCTACCAGAAACAATGTTGTAAGTTACGGTTTTCCAAGTGAAAGGGTATTTAGGTAGCTATTATTATATTTCCAGGCGGCGTGCCTCTAAAAGGTATTAGAATTATCAAAATTGAGGGAAAATTAATTCAACGGGTTATTGATTGCAGTCCGTCTATCTACAAATATCATTCAAGCACCAACAGAACTTCAACATGCTAGATGGATAGGAAAAGCATAAATTTACTGAAGGTTCATTTCTTTCGTAGGGAAGTTCAAACCTATAAACAGGGAAGTGGAAAGCATTCTTGGCATCTTCATTTTTACTGTCACATTTCTTAATTCAGTGTAACACACACTCCCAAAAAATAATCTGCAACGCCTTAGGAAGTGTAGAATAGAAATAGAACAGATTGCTCAATATCTCTCCAAAAATGCAACCAAATAGCTTCTTGGGCATTTATAGTAGTAGCTCTAATTTTCTTCAACAATCAGGTCGGTTTTGACAGGGCGTAAAATGATAGAGACTTTGGTTAATGAAAGGAGGACCCTCTGCAATGCATTCAATTGGTTTCTAGCACGATGGACAAGCAACGTCTCGAGGCCTTTGCATCTAAGCAAGACACTTAAGTTTTTTATAATCACAGCCGTTTCACATTGTATTTTAGGGAAAGCGTAACGTGCGGAATGCGCAAAAGCATCCTTCGTTACATTTATTAGAAACATTTTTAATAATCGAAAATTTTATTCTCCTATGCTCTGATATTACGAACTATTTCTATGACAGATAAGAAAATGTCAGTAGCTTATGCTTACGCATCAGGATAATAGATGGCGCATGCCGTATAATATTCAAATTAAATTAAATAAATGAATCAAACTAACTTTAAAATGAAGTTGAGTATAGTAGATTAAACTATAAATATAATAAAGTCTCTTTAACAATACGCCTGGTTAACCTCCTTCTCTTTCACTCGAGCCGTCATTCAAGATGGACGTATCTGAAATTTTGTTGAACCTCTAAGGGGGATATTAAGATGGAGAAATCTTATAGACGTATAAGGCAATAGTTTTAAATGGGTAATTATATATCGTTAAATAGCATCTAACGTATAAAAAGATTGTTTTAGGTTTTTGTATAAGTATCACATTTCCTCTTAATGTCGAAGTATCTCGATGTTACACTTTTGCGCTAAGCAAGATTATGTACGTTCAATTTTGATACTACGTTTTTGTATACGTTTTCTTAAAAATAACTTTTTGGATAAGAATACTGCGTTTGCCTTTATCACGAAATTTTTCGCCACAACACATATTTAAGATTCTCTACCAAGTAAACAAAAACCTAACCTAGGCGAAGAAATTTCCTTAATTTTGTCTTGGCGACAAATTAGTTATGTACGAGCACGTTCTCTACGATTTCATAACCTCCAAAATGGAATGGTACCACATGTGACATCGCGTTAAAGGAACAAAATGGAGGTCCTCAACCATCTAACTGCACAACGTTGTTTTGGATATGTCTCAGTGATTGGACATATCGGTAATTATCTGCACATAATACGTATCGTGTAATCTGAAATTTCCAAGATTTGACCCGTCAAATCATATCACTTAAGTGTATTATTTATTTAAGTTATTATTTATTTAAAAGGATTTCGGATGTTCGGAGCGCGGTGTAATGTGTATCTATTTGCTAGGAACGGAATCCTAGTATTAATTTTTTTTAGTTATTTTGGGGTATCCCGAATTTTATCTGCTAGAGATAAGTTCTAGTATTATTTTTTTGTGGTTATATAACTTGGGGTGTCTTATTTTTAAGTATTTGGCATTACGCAGCGGGGAGGCTATATACTGGTAGGCTCAAATAAATGTCAGGTTCGAGTGAAACTGCATATCTTTTATTAGGTTGAGTTTTATTATCTTATCGTTGTAATATATGTTTTTTTAGTATTGAGATAACGTTACGAGACCTACCTTTTGTAATGTAGTTATTTTGTCTCTCGTAAAAATCTCAAGTTTACCTTCGAAGTTAGGTAATGATTAAAGCTGTGGGAATTTTGTTGTAATATATGATCTTTTAGTATTAAGGTAAAGTTACGAGACGTATCTTTTGTAATATATTTTTGTTTCTCGTAAACGCCTCAAAATTTCCTTACAGCTAGGCAAATTGTAATATAGTGTATCTTGTAATATAGTATATTTTGTAATATTTCTTTCTATCTGATGTCGAGTTTTGCTTTGCAGTATTATTGATGCTATGATAGTTTAATTTTTTTGTAATATAATATAATTTACTACTAGTACTATTGTATATATGTAATATTTGTCTTTTGTTTATCTTTAGCTTTTCTTTTCCTTGATTATACTAGTTAATCATGGCGCCCAAGCCTTGAACTCACTGTCCTGTTTGCTCTCCATATCTTTGCTGTGTTAGCCAGGTTAAACCAGTGACGCTAACTACGTCGCTCCTAGGGTGGCCCACCCTTGAATAACTTGGGCAAACTAAAACCTTTCTTTTATCGCCACAAAAGCTGATGATCAATAGGAATAAAATGGGGACATATTAGGGACGTAGTCTGAGGTATGTGAGTTGTAAATAGCTCTACCTAACGAGGGGTAGCGTTCAAAGAAAAATATTACAAACCACACACTTCGATGGGGTGAAAAATCAATAAATTAGTAGTCATGAAAAATTTTTGAAAAATGAGAAAGTTGATTTTGTTACGATTACTATACTTCCACTCCACTGCATGGATGTGGAAATAAAATTGTTCGAAGCTGCCACTGTACAATTTATTAGTTATCTAATTTCCTGCTGCAAATAAGGCAATAAAGAATCAAGGAAGAAACAAACAACGGACTGGCTAAACCTCAAACCTGATGTGCATACAATAACTAAATAGATGAACTATTTATATGCTTCATTGATACAATATGAATAGAAATCAAAATGTGCCCTGACGAACTAACCAGTTATTTAAGGTAATCTATATTTAAGCGTTTTAGGGTTATTATTAACATGATAATCTTCACTGTTCTCCTTTTATGGGTGAAACGCTGGAAGGGTTCAAACCGCGAGTTGACGCCCACAATTTCTAACACAATAGAGATATAAGCTACTTTCGAGCTAACCACAATATAAATATTTTTAAAGCACAAAGACAAAACTTAGATGGAATATCTCGACTCCACCCCATCCATTACAACCCCTTCAACGATGTAAATGCGTAGCCCGTGGCATATTTTCCTCTTTCAGCGTGTATCTAAACGGAGGCAGCCTACTGTAAGCCATCTGGCTGACATCAAACGATTTTATGTAGATTTACATTTAAGAAAATAAAAACTTTAAAACAGTGCTTAATTTGAATTCGACATGTAAAGAAACCAAAATACAGAGCTAAGGTAAATAACGAAAAGGGATGATACACGCAAAGGCCTCTTTTCGCTCCGATGACTTTTGTTCAAAAGGTTTTAAAACAAGCTTATGATTGATACATACGGTTTCATGGTAATATTGATATGTTAATAGATTAATGAACCAAAGTTATTTTTTCTTTTAGATACTTTTATAGACTTTTATCTTAAATTTAATGTTTCTTCAAGTTTTGGAAACATAATTTCAGAAATATACCATACACAATGAATATGTCGCATACTTAAAATGTTTTTATTTTAAACTAGTAAAAGGATAACTAAATTAGCCCTGTTGCCAAAAGTTGTAACCTCGTAAAGAAGATGAACAGCTGTATGGATCATAATATTTTCAAAATATTGCTCTTTGAAAAGCACACTTATATAGGGCACTTCTATAAAGGCGCTTTATTGACATAATTGAATTTTGAAAATTCCATTTTTCTTAAATATCTCAAGAAATATTTATCGGGCAAATGAACAATTAAGTTCTTTTTATAGAGGAGATTTTTTGAAAGAAAAAGGTCACATGATTTTTTTCCCGTAGGATGAATAGTTTTTATGCAAAATGAAGTGAAAGTACGCTCTGACTTTACGATTTTTTTGCGCGGGAAGTAAATAATTCGTAAATTCGTAAATTTGTATAGATGCAACTTCATGAAAAGTATTCGGCAATGGTATAATTGTAACTCATGGAATTTGTTCATGAATACCTATGCTTTCGACTTATAACAATCCATTTTTATTTATGTCGTTCTTATAAAAAAGGTACAAAAGATTAAATTTACACAAAATTCTCCAACAGGTGGCGGCGCATAGTGTGAAATTAATGAGTTGTTATTTTCAAAATTCTAGCCCACGCTCAATTTTTGTTCAAATTGGATGAAATTAGGCGCAAAATGTTCGAGAAAGCTGGTACTTTATTAGGTAAATTTTAAAATTTTCAAGTATGTTTAGTCTTAACCAAAAGTACTGTTGATATTGACCGCGATCTAAAATATGTAGACATTCTGGGACTCTTATTTATTCCTAAATTAAAGTTGAGATAAAGCTCAGATCTTTGTACTGATAGGTAGAGAGCAGGCTGTATAGATTTCCTATGAATAAGATACATGAAAAACTTTGTATGATTGAGTAAGGGGCCGTTCATAAAATGCATTCGTAAATAAGGGGGGGGGGGGGGGCGGCTCTAAGGAAATGTGATGTTCGCAGTTGATCAAATTTATTTTAATTTTTCTCTTAACTTGGCAATTTTTAAAATTTCTCCATTACAATAGAAAGTCATTCCCAAGTGCTAAAAGCCTGTAAACAGGCCCGTTAAGAGGGAGGGGGCGGGGGTGTTTCCCCTCGGGCCCAGAGGTTTCTGAGGGGCCCGAGTATTATTTGAAGTTAGAGAAGCATTTGCATTAGGCGAAATGGGAGAGGCATACTTTTAAATGAATAGTTTGATATAAATAACAATGAGTTTTGAATGGCTAAATATGAAATTGCTTCCTCCCGTTTTTCAGAACTGCGACCGAGATAAATTTTAATTTCAAGGAATATCACCCCTCGGTCTTCAAAATTTCGATCGAAAAAATATTCAATTTTAAGGAGGTAAATATTTAATCTTAGGGAATATCATACCCCCTTTTCGAAATTTTTATTGAGATAAATAACTTATTATCAGTAATGCCACCCTTCGCTCTTGTATTGAAAATTTCTGGGAGTTGTATGTTGCTACCTCCTGGGCCCCGATTTTCTCTCGCCGGCCCTGCCTGTAAATAAACATATGGATAGGCAAAAATTAATGTTTCAGATTGTATACACTTATTTATTTACTTATGTGTTCATAAGAAATATTTTTAATTATTTTTATCTGTATGCTATTGTTAATCACAAGAAATTGTTTATGGGGGGGGCTAGCTTTTGCGTGTTAGGGGAGTCGCTGAAAGTGTGACAGCGTGACGAAGGGGGGGGGAGGGGTCCAAAAAGGTGAAATTCTGAGTGACGTATTTTGTGGACTAAGTACTACCACAGACCTACAGGGAGCCACTTTTCATGTAAGCAAATTTTGCCCGCGTCACGGAATTTTACTGGAAATTGCGTCAAAACGGGAAGATGCGGGCAAATAAGAAGAGGCAGCCATTTTTTTTAATAACTAGAAGGCTTGCACTTTAACTTTAAAAAAATAATAATTCTTGTATTCGATGTATCTGTATCTTTTTCCACAGCAACATTTTACTGAAGCATATCTGGTTATATGCTCATATTTTGAGAATAGGAATCTACCCCTGCACTATGGCCTATTATTAATGGTCCACGCTGTATACACATATCTCAACATACTTTTTCTACGTTGCTCGAATTAAAAATAGTTTTATTATATTAGAATATTTTTTATGTGACAGTTTTTATTCAATTGTGATATTTTGTAGATTCCCCGAGCACCGCTTAAAAAGAAAACATACATGTGGCAGGAAGTCCCAAAGAATTGAAGAAGGAAAAAAAGTGAAATTAGTTACCAACAAATATCTTGACGCAACTAACGTATTGTTTACTTTAAATTACATATTTTTGTATTCCACGACTAATTTGATAAATAGTTAATTTACAATAAATTAGACAAAGATTTTTTTAAGATAAATATTGTGTTTTATATATCATTAGAAAACTTTATTATGGCCTTTTAAATTGTGTAAATATATAAGGGGTATTTCATTTAAAAATAAAGAAAATAAAGTTCATATCTCCGAAATGCGACTTTCAATTGTTTTTCTGAAACAATATTTGGTAAACATGTGATTTTCTATAACTTTTATTTTTTAACTTTTTTACGAAACTCCAAAACTAACGAAGTTAACAGAGGTTCTAACGTTCCCGCGACCACTCTACATATGACTATAATAAATAATTTTAAAAATGTGCAAAGTTGATTTCTCCTCCGGTATTCTTCTGCTTTCACCTCTCTCAATGTTTACTACTATATTGAGCACCACACGTTAAATTGAAAAGATGTCGTCCCTGGGCTTCAGGTTATTGGCTCATTATGATTTAGGTGTAAATTACATCAAAACAATAAATATAATTGTATACCTAGCAAATCATAATCACACTTAAGGATAGGTGACTGTGAAGCAGTAAAGAAGATGGTATGTGTTGGAGGCTTTGTGGACAATACTGGTAAGTGCAAGTATAGGATTTGGTGAAGAATACAGGTAGTGAGATTAGCAACCTGACAGTTGAGCAAAATTTAACGTGACGTAAATATCACGAAAGCATGATGCTAGCTCCACACGTTTTGCCACATTGTGGCCAAAACAATAGCCAAAACAATTGCCGAAACATTTGTCTGCAAATATACCATCCAGACGTTGGCCGATACCAGCGTTGTCACAGCTACCGAATTTGACTGAAGTCTACGGAAATACTGATTTGTTATGAAATTGTGTTGAACACTTTTCTTAAGTCGGTATCGCTAAAATAAAAAGAAAGGTGATTATAAAGTGAGTGAAATTTGTTTTTTGAAATTTCCTGTACCGCGCATCGATACGAAATCTACCGAAAAATTTCAACATATTCTACCGAAATCGCCGGAAAAACTGTAGCAACACTGGCCATAGCAGTGCTTGCTAGAACCTAGAAGATGATAGACGCGGAAATTGCTGCTGCGACGGCAATGGCTGCTTTAGGTGCATTTAATTATTTGATACAAGCGAATGTCGCAACTAACAAAAAATCTAGGCGGTAAACAAGATGGTGGATGACTACTTTATATAAAAATAGAACAGAGCAATTTTTTTAATCTCACCCAGATTTTTCTACTATTTTTAATTCTCTCGCGTGTACCGAAGGGAAGTATTGTATTCGAGAAAAAATCACCCTCCGAGATGTTTTCGGATTTTCACATTTCAGATGTAGGTTACGAAAATATAGGTTTTTCGCTTCCGTCAATCTGTCTGTCTGTCTCTCGGTCTGTTGGTGCATTAACTGAAAAACGACTTGACAGAGAACAGTCAAATTTGATAGGTAGCTAACGCTACTGCCACCAAAGAAATGG